>OX387239.1:205537506-207937506 GCA_947561735.1 Cenchrus americanus
AAACCCTAAACATGCACAGAGGGACACAATTTGGCTATAGAAGCAGCAACACGCTGGAGAAATCGTCACAAACTTTAAAAGCGAGGTTCACACTACTAGAGAGTGACATTAAATCAACTAAAACATTCAGCGACACATCCTACAAACATGCATTCAAATATGGCATACATAATTTTTGAAAAGGCATTCAAAGTACATTCAGGTATTCAGATTTGCACAAAATGGGTCTAATATATATAAAAGTTAGCCGATCTTTATTTCGCTACCAATCTTGTACGACAGAAATGCATCTATGGTGGCGTACTTGACTTGCTCGTCTGACAAATACCTCGCATCCCAGTGGTAGTGATCGATCCCCTTGTTCTTCTGAATAGGTAGATTTAGTAATGTTGCTCCGAGCTTCTCAAGTGATCCACGCGGACCTTTGAGATGCTTATACACATCAAGTTTCGGTACTTCTTTTTGAAGGTCTTTCGCATTGGTAATTTCGACGCCGCAATCCTCCTTGAGCCGTGTGAAGTCGTGGTAGATATCTGCTCTAGTGAAGATGTGATCCTCCTTTGTGAGGAACTTCTTCAGCACTTCAGGGAGTTTGCCACCGGCCTGGTAAACCTGGAATATAAGACAACGAGGACCGACGGACAGTTGCAATAGCGCTGTCTCGTGCTTCTGGGACCCATGGACGTGCCTCTTGGCCCCATGAAGGATACGCCACTCCGTGTCTAATCCAACTAGCATGCGTTTCATGCAAGGAGGATTACCTCGAATCTCATCAATGAACCGCTCGACAACAGCAACATCGCATGTGATCGTCGTCTTGATCACTTCACTGAAGAATAAGACACTGTGCTCCGACGTCCGCGGTGGTGATGAACTTGGCTTTACCTTCTTATGATCTAACGTCGGCAGCGGTGATAGCCTTGGCCATGAGTCCCAGCTGCTGCGCTTTCGTCCAGCATCACGCTCGCGGGATGGCTCCATATTGCGGTGTGCATTGGCTAATGCGGCATGGTTGCTTGATATTGCTGTGTGCGGTGGCGATTTCCTTGGTCATGAATCCCAGTTGCTGGGCTCTTGTCCAACACCAGTTGCATGGGGATCACGGTCGCGTGATGGCTCCATATTGCGGTGTGCTAAGGCCAATGCGGCGTGGTTCCTTGATGTTCTAATGCGCCGTTGCTTAAATTACTCCAAGTAGCTACGACTCCCGTCGCTTCGTCGACTCAACTCCCCGTGCGGCTATGACTCCAGTCGATTGGTTGGCGCAACTCCCGTGCGGATGCAACCCGCGTCGCTTCGGTGGCACAACTCGGGAAAAGAACGTGTGTGGCTATGACTCGCGTCGATTCGTCTAAGCAACTCCCCGTACGGGTGCGATTCCCGTCGATTCATTGCACAACTTCCCGTACGGCTGCGTACTTCATCTGATCTCCCAGCGGCACTTGCCAAACTTAGGTAGCGATGAAAATGTACGCAATACTGTTTTGCTGTTGCCGCTACCGCTCTTCGTCATCGGGAGCGGAAGCAAAATAGTCGGGTGCAGAAACAGACGGAAAAATGTAGGGGTGCACGGAAACGACTTGATGTTTGTACAAAATTACATGAACAAGCAGATATATGAGTCAAACAAAGTGAGTTTCTTGATAATGGGAGGCTAGGTTTTGGCAGAGTGAGACGAGTGAACTAGGCAATTGTTCCTCCAATGTTCCACCAACTGTGACACGAGTGAATGCAAGGAGAGAACAATAAGTTGGTACAAACCACTGGAGGACAAGATAATCAGGGTGCGCCAGGGTTTGGAGCAGCAGTAGCTTCACATTCAACGGCCTCAGGGAACAAGAGCCGCGGCTGGATCCGTGATGGACGCATCCGCTTCCTTGATGGCCTCAGCCACGGGGTCGTCGCCCTCAATTCCCTCGGGAAATATGTAGCCATCACGTAGTGCGTTGAAGTTGACCTAGTAGTGCGTGGAGGTCAGTCCCAGGGTCTTCTGGACCCCGAGACGCAGGGCGCTCCGCGGTCGCTCGATGACTCGGCCGCCCAGGGAGCTCAGGCGGTTCACTATTGAGCTGCCAGAGGTGCCAGAGGTCTGGCACTCGAGGCCCTCAATCTCTTGGCACAACTTTATAGCAGCCGTCTCAAGGGCTTGGAGCTCATCCAGGACCTTGTCATAGTTAGCCTGCAAGGCTTCTATGTCCGCCCGGGGGATCATCGAGGCCCTATCCAACTCTACAACAAAAATACAGATATAAGAAAATCTGGTCAAATAAACAACCAAAATGACATAGTGCACGACTACCCTTGGTCAACGGTGCGTCATGGTCCAGCTGTGGAATCGAGCCGTCCCTCTCTTCGAGGAAGGTCTGAAGGGCATCGACTCTGCAGCTCTCCCAGACCAGAGCCCCAGTGAGATGCTCGACTGCTTCCTGACGGAGCTGCAGCTCGGAAGTCACCGCGGCAACAGATGCATCCCGCTGATGAAGTGTGGAACTAATAACCTTGGAGCTGGCGTCGCTGAGCGCTTGGCGCTCCAACTGATGGTGCTCCTTTGCAGTCAACCGTTGTTCTTTCTCCCGACGGACGGCGACGAGCCGCGGGACGTCCTTGGCGTCCTACTCCACCGAAGTGCGGTGGGTGTCGCGATCTTGCTTCAGCGATGGTGTGCTTGTATGGAATTCGGTGATGCTGTGGAGTTTGAAGAAGGCGGGGTATTGCACTATTCTCTTCTTCCGTATGTCAGAATTAAAGACAGAAATATCTGGATCAGGAACATGAAGAATCTTCATGCATGGAATAGTGGACGGGTCTGTTATCCAGGTTGTGAGCCTGAACGTGGACATGTCCACCTTGGTTGAGGTCAACGGATCCACACGCTCCGGCAAAGCATGCGTGGCAAGTAGTTCACTGGCCGTGTTAATGTCCCAAGTGTGCTCCGGGATGCCATCAATCTCAATCACCACCTTTTGTGTTAGCAACACCTCCGTCGCACGAGCAAAATGAGTCCAACGGTGCATGGAGAGATTCGTGTCCGCCATGGGGATGGGGCTCGCAGCCAAAATCTGGTCACGAGCCACCAAGGACTTGCAGATGATGAGGAAACTACCAGAGAATGTACGAGTGGCAGTGAACTCCGACACGTGCAAACCGACTGCAGCAGTAATAGCCGTCGACGCTTCGTTGATGAGGAAGTCGCCGAACCCGTTGCCAACCTGAGCAATGTTGACGGTGTATTTTGGTACACCAAACATGTTCATTACACTTTGGTTTGGTTTTGATTATGGAACTAACCCGCCACTAGGCACACTAATCATATAACAAGTTCATCTATGTGCATGCATTTGGAAGTGTTGTTTTATGTAGGAAAACATGGGCGTTAAGGACGGATTCACAACAAGTTCAAAGGAGCATTTACGTAGTCTTGTTCGTGTTCATGAGCTTGATGAAATCACTTCCAATTGTGGCAAGGACCGAAGTGCTACATAGGAAGGCCCCCGGGGATTGAAGCGTAAAAGGCCGAACTTCATGCACAGAGAACCTCCATCTTGGACGCGAGGATGACATCGTCAAAATAGTGCAAGTGGAGTGGGCAAAATGCATAATCACCAGAGGACCCACGGAAGCGAAGGGGCGACCGAACTGAACCGGGATGGGCCTGGGCCGGTCGGCCCAAGCCGGCCGGCCTGGCCCACTCCCGACGTCGGTTCGCCCCCCTTCCTTGCACCCGAAGGATTTTCAACCCTAAAGCCCTGGAGGTGCCGCCATTCGGGAGGAAAGAGCCATTCGCACTAGGAGGCCATCCACAAGCTAGAGAGAGAGGAGGGAGATCTCCGGACGGGGATCGACCACCTCGAAGGAAGCACCCACAAGTGGAGAAGAAGGAAGACACCTTCGGAAGGGTGACCATGATCAACGGTGCCATGTCTAGCACCTTTATGGGGTAATCTCCTTATTCGTCCATGGGTTGTAATCGGTCTTGAAGATGTAATCATACCTTATTGGAATATCTATCTATCATCTTGCATTGAATGTGCTTAGATACTTAAGGTTAGCTACCGTGCCGTAAAAGAAGTATGGATCCCAATGCTCCCTTGGATCAATTCAATACGCCGTGTCCATCATAGGTCTAGTCACGAATACCTCCGCGTAGTGACAGTACGGGGGGAGGGAAATGGCGAAACCGTGGTCAAAACCCCCAATAGATTAGATTGGTTTTCATGTTTAAAGCAGTTGCATGTTCGAGTATCATAGACCCATGGGCGAGTGTCTCCTATCTTGATAGCTTAATCGTTCTCTCTAGTGTAGTGTAGTCATTTTCTAGTCTTATCATTGTTAGGGTTTGAGTAGTTAGTGAGTAGAGGCAGATCAAATGCTTGTAATCCCCTTGCTCCGCGGATTGACAAGAACCTTGGGAATCCCGTGGTGAAAAAGGTGTAGGTCCGTATGCTTGCAGAATGTAGGTGGATACGTCTTTTATCTGTCAACAGGCAATAAGTGCCAAACGAAGACGAGCCTCCTGAAGAGCCATAGACTCAGAACGCTGCACGTAACAGCATTCCGGTTCTGATAGAAAAGAAGGACAGTTGTAGTGATGCATGACAGTAGAACTATTTTGCGTGCCATCCTTGAGGACTAAGTGCCGACGAAACGACGATGGAGGGACAAGATGAAGGACCGATTAAGTGACCAGAGAGGGGGGGAGTGAATGGGAGCCGATAAAATTCTTCTCAAAAGAGAGAACTCGGCCTATGCCCCAAAGTCACAACCAAGGATTCCAACATGAGTTTGCCAAGGTCACATAGTCATATCGGACCTACCAACCCTAGGAACAAGCTCCAAACAACCCCAAAGTGAAAGCACGAATCAAGAAGCAAAGGACTTAGCAACCCTGCGCCGTACCTGGCAAACTGTCCGCGAGCCCACAGTGGACCGTCTGTGAGGTACCGGCGGACTGTCCGAAAAGGACTAGCAAACCTCCAGTACTGCACCTACAATAACGGACCGTCCTCGAACAACACCCTCCTCACGGACTGTCTGCGGTCCCCAAGCGGACCGTCCGCCAAACACCCTGCAACTGAAAACAGCTGGGAAAATGGATCGAAAGAAGGGCACACAAGAACAAGCGACGAACACGAAGAACACCGAGCCAGCCGACTCCACGCGGACCGTCCGCGGCCTACAGACGGACTGTCCGCTAGGCACAAACAGAGCAGCCCGAGTTCCAAACCGCGAGCACAACTTCTCCTACCCGTCCATGGATCTCCCAAACGGCTTGAGCTCTTGAGGAAATATTTGGGGAATGTGTGAAGCATCCCTAGGGGATGCTATGCCCCAAAACTTGGGTCCTCAAACAAACTAAAACGCCGGGAATCGAATCGCCACCGAACTCAACCAAAAACCTAGGCTCCAACCGAAATCCTTCAATCGGAGGCCGAACTCAAAGTTTGGGGGATCAAGATCAAGCACAAAGATGCACGAGGCAACTATCCATGATTCCCACCAACAAATCCGAGCCCAAACACCTCAAAATCGAAGGAACAAGTCGTGCACGAAAAACCGACAAAAGCTTCCATTCACTCGGAGGTCAGATTCTTTACAAACAGAGGAAAAATCTAACCCTAGAGAGCAAAGGAATGAGAAGATGTCTGGATGGATAGTTTGCCTGGAATCCCTAGAGCTAATATATATGAGTCCCCTCCGGGCCAGGCAAAAGACCACACTACCCCTAGCACTTAAGTTGTGATACAACCCCTCAGGGGCAAATAGGTCATGTAGCACTCCTCTTCATCGCACGACCACACCGTTGCCGTAGACCGCGTCCTCCCGATGCAAGACCTGCGATCCCGCCACGCGTCCGCCAGCATCGAAGCTTCTCGGCGCGCCCGGATCCCGTCTCCGACCGCCAAGCCCCTGGTCTTGGTTTTGTGGCTCAACCAAGTAACCCGACAATTTTCTGGTGAACCACCGCAAACCCCGCGTGCAGACTCCGGTTGTGAGCCTCTACCCTGCACCGGCTCCGATCGACGACTTCATCTTGCTTTTCTTGCCACCATGCGGCCCGCACTGACCCTACTGGCCACTGGGTCCCTCGAGTCAGGCCTACTTGTCTCTCCACTACTCGGAGGCCTCGCAAGGCATAGACCTTTCGCGCCCACTCTTCACCTGCACCAACGCAAATCAAGCCGCAACCTGCACCTGCAATACTCGGCCAAGAGTCAGTCCACACCACGTTGTCAATCACTCATCACAGCCTGGAGCGACCATCCACCGGTCCTCGGACGCTCCGGTCCTCAATCTCCCCCATGATGAGTGCATTGACAACACACAAGTAACCAATTCAGAGAAAAGAGAAAAAGAAAAGAAACAAAAGAAATACTCAAACAAGTGATCAAAAGCCAAACAAAATCCAAGAAAAGATCACTTGAGTGAGAAAGATCTCGGTCCCCTAAGGCATGGGCAACGGCTCGACACAACTGAGATAACATGCTCCAAAATTGCCGACTCCTCAAGGTGAGGCAAGAGGGCTTGACACCATCGGCAAAAGAACTAAAATTCAGGCGAAAAAGAGCTCCCAAATGCATGAATGCAAGCTCCCCCTGAACAAATGCATTTCTCCCAACCCAATTTTTCTTTCCTCGATGCAAACTCCCCCTGGAAACATGAATTGGGTACTTTCCTCCCCTTGTTGGTAATGCATGAATCAAGTCTACAAATGCAAGCATGTGCTTCTCAAATATACAAAGAGCACTACAACCTGCTAAAATTGAGACATAGACAAGCAAGATAGCCACAATTTGAGCACAAGCATCGCCAACAAGAGACAAGGGGACATATAAGAAAGTGACATAGCCATGATGAAGATGAAGCATTTTTCACAAAAATTTCCCTCTCATGAGCATAGGACCTAAACATGATCAAAAGGAGCACATAAAACATATAACTCACAAACTTCATGCAAGGTCATACATTCTCATCACAAGGTCATCACAAACACCTACAAGCTATCTCATGTCATGTCAAAGCCATCAAACCATGTGTCCACTTCTAGATATGAGACTTCTCATTGGTGAACATCATGCAACGGTTTAGCACCCAAGATAAGGAATTTAAAAAATTTATGACAAGGAAGCAAAATTTTCAAGCATAGGCATCTTACATACCATTTTCATGATTGACAAATGTTGACGGTGTATTTTGGTGCACCTAGTATGTTCATTACACTTTGGTTTGGATTTGATTATGGAACTAACCCGCCACTAGGCACACTAATCATATAACAAGTTCATCTATGTGCATGCATTTGGAAGTGTTGTGTTTATGTAGGAAAACATGGACATAAAGGACGGATTCGCAACAAGTTCAAAGGAGCATTTACGGAGTCTTGTTCGTGTTCATGAGCTTGATGAAATCACTTCCAATGGTGGTGAGGACCGAAGTGTTACAAAGGAACACCCCTGGGGATTGAAGCGTAAAAGACCGAACTTCATGCGCGGAGAACCTCCATCTTGGACGCAAGGATGACATCGTCAAAATCATTCAAATGGAGGGGCAAAGTGCATAATTACATGAGGACCCACGGGAGCGAAGGGGCGACCGAACCGGGCCGAGGTGGGTCCAGGCCGGTTGGCCCAGGCCGGCCGGCCCAGCCCACTTCGGTGGCCGGTTCGAACCCCCTTTCCTTGCACCCGAAGGATCTTCAACCCTAAAACCCTGGAGGCACCGCCATTCGACAGGGGGAGAGCCATTCACACAAGGAGGCCATCCACAAGCTAGAGAGAGAGAGAGAAGGAGGATCTCCGGAGGGAGATCAACCACCTCGAAGGAAGCATCCTCTCGTGGAAAAGAAGGAAGACACCGTCGAAAGGGAAACCATGATCAACGGTGCTATGTCCAGCACCTTGATGGGGTAATCTCCTTATTCGTCCATGGGTTGTAATCGATGTTGAGATGTAATCGCACTTTGTCGGATTATCTATCTATCATCTTGTGTTGAATATACTTTAATGCTTAAGGTTAGCTACCATGTTGTAAAGGGAGTATGAGCTCCAATGCTTCCTTGGATCCATTCAATACGCCATGTCCATCATAGGTCTAGTCATGAATACCTTCGCGTAGTGACAGTATGAGAGGAGGGAAAGGGCGAAACCGTGGTCACAACCCCGATAGATTAGATTCGTTTTCATGTCTTTAAGCGATTGCATGCTCTAGTATCGTAGACCCGTGGGCGAGTGTCTTTTATCTTGATATCTTAATCATTCTCTCTAGTGTAGTTTAGTTGTTTTCTAGTTTAATCATAGTTAGAGATGGAGTAGCTAGAGTGTGAAGGTAGATCGAACGCTTGTAATCCCCTTGCTCCGCGGATTGACAAGAACCTTGGGAATCCCGTGGTGAAAAAGATGTGGGGTCCGTACACTTGCGGATCGTAGAGGGATACGTCTTTTATCCGTCAACACCATCCCCTTTTGATTAGGGAACGGTCTTCTCTTATCGAATACTTCTCCGTAATCGATTGGAATCCAATCCATTGGTTCGAACTCCCTTAGTGGCTTCGCGCTTGACATGCTTCTCTTGCTTGTTTCATTTGATGAGGCGAAGTCAGCGCTCGGGGTAGTTCTTGACTTGATGTGTTCTTGTTCAAGCTTTTCCAGGATTGGCTCCTCTTTTGTGACTTCCGGGGTTGCCTCTTTAGAAAATTTAGCACACTTCTTCATCCTTGAATTATATTCCGGCTCTTCCGCAAGTATTGTTTCCCAATCTCTTCGCATGGCAGCCGCTTTACTAATTTTTTGTAGAAGTTGGACGGCTTCCGTGAGTGTTTTCTCCATGAGATCCCCACCTGCACACATTTGGACGTGTTGCATGCAACTAGGGGTTAGGGAAAAGAAAAATGTATGCAAGAGTACGTCACCAGAGAAGCTGAGTCTTGGTCCTTGTTTGATCAACTCATTAAATCTATTCCAAGCTTGGTCTATCCCTTCCTCTTCTCCTTGCGTGAAAGTGATCACTTGCCACCTTAGATGTTGAACCTTGCTAATTGGAAAGAACTTCTCGCAAAACTTCTTTGCCAACTTGTTCCAATTTCCTTCAACTTCAAAGGACGCAAACGAGGACCATGTCTTTGCTTCACCGGCAAGTGAGTAGGGAAAGATATTCCATTTGAACCATTCATCGGGAACTCCTTCTTGACGCACCGTGTTGCATAGCGTCATGAAATGCCTTATATGTCTATATGGGTTCTCCGTAACCATCCCTTCAAACGGGTTTGCCGCCACCATCTCGATGATCTTGGATTTGATTTCATACTTGGTCGCTTCGAGCTTCGAATCCGACTCTTATACTTTTATGTCTTCACATCGAGGGCTAGCGTAATCCCTTAGTGATTTCTCTGGTTCTTCCACGGGTTGATTGATGAACGCCATCTAGACAACAAGATAAAAACAAAAAACAAAAACAAAACAAGTGGTTTTCTAGATAATATGTGTTAGATATTAGTAAACAAAAGATAAACTAAATATAAAACTAAGTTAAATGCAAACCAAACGATGTAAACTAGCTTGCTCCCCAGCAACAGCGCCAGAAAAAGGGGCTTGTTGACGGATAGAAGACGTATCCACCTACAATGCACAAGCGTACGGACCTACACCTTTTTCACCACGGGATTCCCAAGGTTATTGTCAATCCGCGAAGCAAGGGGATTACAAGCATTTGATCTACCTCTACACACTAGCTACTCAAACCCTAACTTTGATTATAGTAGAAAACGACTAAACTACACTAGAGAGATTGATTAAGCAATCAAGATAGGACACACTCACCCATGGGTCTACGATACTAGAGCATGCAATCGCTTTAAACCAGAAAACCAATCTAATCTATTGGGGGTTGTGACCATGGTTTCGCCCTTTCCCTCCTCTCGTACTGTCTCTGTGCGAAGGTATTCATGACTAGACCTATGATGGACACAGCGTATTGAATGGATCCAAGGAAGCATTGGAGCTCTACTCCCTTTACGACATGGTAGGTAACCTTAAGCATTAAAGTATATTCAACACAAGATGATAGATAGATAATCCAACTAAGTATGATTACATCTCAAGATCGATTACAACCCATGGACGAAAAAGGAGATTACCCCATCAAGGTGCTAAACATAGCACCGTTGATCATGGTCACCCTTCCGACGGGGTCTTCCTTCTTCTCCACTTGTGGGTGCTTCCTTCGAGGTGGTTGATCTCCCTCTGGAGATCTCCCTTCTCCCTCTAGCTTGTGGATGGCCTCCTGGTGCGAATGGCTCTCCCCCCTGCGAATGGCGGCGCCTCCAGGGTTTTAGGGTTGAAGATCCTTCGGGTGCAAGGAAAGGGGGGCCGAACCGACGCTGGAAGTGGGTTGGGCCGGCCGGCCTGGGCCGACCGGCCCAGGCCCATTTCGGCCCGGTTCGGTCGCCCCTTCGCTCCCGTGGGTCCTCAGGTGATTATGCACTTTGCCCCTTCCACTTGCATGATTTTGACGATGTCATCCTCGCGTCCAAGATGGAGGTTCTCCGTGCATGAAGTTCGGTCTTTTACGCTTCAATCCCCGGGGGTGTTCCTACATAGCACTTCAGTCCTTGCCACCCTTGGAAGTGATTTCATCAAGCTCATGAACACGAACAAGAGTCCGTAAATGCTCCTTTGAACTTGTTGCGAATCCGTCCTTTATGTCTATGTTTTCCTACATAAACACAACACTTCCAAATGCATGCACATAGATGAACTTGTTATATGATTAGTGTGCCTAGTGGAGGGTTAGTTCCATAAACAAATCCAAACCAAAGTGTAATGAACATGTTTGGTGTAATGAAGATGTTATGACAAACGTTTTTGGTCATAGATTATACCCTGTTTTCGTCATAATTTCACGTCCTGCCTGGCTAACTGACGTCGCCGTTAACGCCGTTTGTGATGTGTGATGATCAAATTTGGTCACAGATATTCCTATGTTTTGGTCATAATCTCCCATTAACGGCGTTTGCATCTGACGTGGCGCTGACGTCAGCTATGACGTGGCGGTGATTCCATCAATGACGTGGCAGCTGACGTCATCTTTTTGGAATCGTCATAGAAGACAAGTTTATATCGTCAGAGAATGATATTTGCCATTGTCGCCTTTTGATATAAAGTGGTCACAGATTTGCTATTATTTTGGTCACAGGTTGTCCTTTACTGAGCCACGTGGCTTGATCTGATCAGTTTTATTTTGTCACAAAAGTGCAAATGGTAATTATCAATACAATTTACAAATAATACTGAAATAACAAAAAACTTGTAAAAATTAACAGATCCAGTATTCCAATGACCATACAACTCCATAACTCAACTCAATTCATATTATTACTAACATTACAACAAATTCGAACTACAAATTATAGCAGATTCTAACTACAAGTTACATCTTATTTCACATCTTATTTTACATCTTGTACTTCTCATAGAAACCACACTTCCTTTCAGCATCCTGCACACATGCCTTTCAAAATAGAGTTCTTACATTGTTGCTACTTTGCATTAGGGGAGAAGAAAGAGGCAAAGGGATTATTCTGACCTTGATCTTGTTCTCACCTGAGAGACTACTAGTTATCTACTTTGAACAAGCATGTCAGTTTCCACATTATAACAGTAAATAAACAAGTATAGAAGAATTTGCAACTATTTATAAATTTCAGCATGTTTATACAAATAGAATGCAAAAGAGAAGGCACTCTACAGTCCTAATTATAGTAGCAGCCGCCAAAACATGATAGGAAAGTATCTATGTTTCTCTTCATAATCTAGGAGGGACAAGTAGTCCAGCCAAACTTCACATGCAAAAGTAACTCTGAGAGTAAACTAATTAGCTGAAAGCAGTAGAGGGTATAGAAGGCGGAAGCACCATTGGTACCATTCTCATTCCCGCAGGCGCGGGCCCTCTACCATATATCATTGGCTGCCAACAAGATGGTGTTAATAAAGTGAAATGAAACATTACAGTCTTGCAGATATGTGTTCTGAACATCTGAATGTTTGTTTAAGTTGGCTGACCTGGTTGTATGCAGGACCGCCGCCACCATACGCACCATATGGATCTCCCATGTAGCCACCACCATAAGGAGGCTTCTTGTCTGCCAAAGGTTTGGCCATGGATACTTCCAATACTTGACCTATGTTTTAAGTGAGCCCAGGGTCAACTCTCTGATGCAGCTATTTATCATTTATGCATCAGTAGGTGATTCTGGTGACCAAGAACTTTCCTCAAACTAATAGATGAGCATAAGGATATAAAACTGCTCATCTTACTAGATGCATACGGATAGGTATGCTGAATGTATCAAAAGATCCCACTAAAGTACAACGGAAACAGGTATATGAACAATTTCTGCATGCCTTACAGCTCAACAATAAATTTCAAAGGATAGGGCAAGATACCTAGGCTTGACGGCCATCTCTTTCATATCCATAATTGCATTATACTTGCACATACACATGGTCAATTTCAGATGGGATTTCAGTGCAGAAGCACTACCATGCTACACATACAATTGCTCATGTTTATAGGTTTCTAATGCCTAGGATCATCTATCTATTTGCAGTACATAGGAAGCCTACATCTAAAATAACCATCTTGTCTGCAAATACTATAGTGCCACAGCTATTTCAAATTAGTTTGAAGATCGAATATGATCAAATGCAAGATAGAAGGAGCCACATTGACAACTCCTGCCCTGTCGAAGTTTCATATAACAGTCCTCACTAATGTAAATGTGATGTATTTATAATTAGAAAGAGAGATTGATTCACTCAAATTTCAGAATAGTCATATCAAAAAGTATTAGAGTGGCAATGAGTAGACCAAATATTGGTGAACGACACACCTGTCATGACTGAAACTGAAACTGAGGTGAGCAACAACCTGAATTGGCTGCATGAACAGCTCTAGGGGGCTGCAGACAGCAGACTTGAGCAGTAGTGGTTCCGGACGGACCTACCAACGACACAGTGACCAGCAGCACAACTCTGGACCCTGAAATACATTACAGGTGATATCAGTGAAGGGATTGTAGTGGAGCTAGGAACAACCATGTGAGCATAGAGTAGCAATTTATAGAAAAATTAAACTGCAATAGATTTGCAATGAGGAACAAATAGATTGCTCATATGGTTCAATATGTGCACATTAAGATTGGATATTGACATATTGCCCAAGGAATAGAGTAAACTAGCAAGGTACAAAATTATCTGGAAAATAGGATCAGTGTAGTCGAGTAGGTAGTACATTGTGAGCAGAGATATGAATCACACCTCAAGGATCGATCTGATAAAAAATGTTGACCAAAATAACTCACCTAGCAGTCTAACACAAGCAGCCACCAGCTAGAATGTCCAAGCATAAGAGCAAAGCAAATCCAAGTACAAGTATACTTCTACAGAATTAAGATTGGGAAAACATAGAAACAGAAAGGTACATGATGCATTTGATAAAAGGTTATGCTACGAGATTGGGTAATACCAGCTTACAGAATTATGTAAGTACAATAGTAAATTTAGCAGCAGATGGCAGCAACAGTCCAAGATGCAAAGATTGTAGAAACTCTCAAGCACATCGAAGTTACCAGTGATATGCAAAATTAACTAATTATTAGAAGAAAAAGCATCCATGATTAATAACTTTGAAGTTGCAGGGTTCGATTAATCATCTTAGATCTAGTAGCAGGTACTCTCACTTTGGCACAAAAATCAGTCTACCGCTGACCACCAACAATGTTTGCCCAGTTATTTACAGTGCCCTTGCATGCTTGCCATTACCTAAATCGGAAACCGAGAGAGAGAGAGAGGAAGCAGGGAATCAACCGTGTTAGCCGAGCTGCTCACCAGATTAGGTTTGGCTTTTGCACACAGAGTCGAGTAGGTGGTGGGTGTAGCAACTTGACGTGACACTACAAGCTTTTCCCCCTATTGCAACAAATCCCTTAGGCAACACCACTATTTCGGTTACAATAGGGGGGTACTATTGCACCGAAATGGTGATTTGGTTGCAATTTGTGTGTCTATTGCAACACAAAATTTGAGTTGCATTATTTATTTGTTCGGTTGGAACATGTTGACGCTAATGCGCCATTTTTTAGGATTTCCGTTGCATTTGGTTGGAAATAATTCCACCCCAATTTTGTGTTGCATTAGCATTCCTTACGTTGCAACAGAAAGTTGCTATAGCCACCATACTAGGGATGGTTGCGTTTGAACAAGTATGTCACAACGTAGAATTTTGGTTGCAAATATATCTTTGCGATGTTGCAACAAGTTGGCGCTAATGCACCCATTATGCAGAATTGTGTTGCATTTGGTAGGAAATATTGCTACCCTATTTCTGCGTTGCACTAGAAATTCGGGTGTTGCAATATAAACTTGCTATGGCTACCATACTAGGGTTGGTTGCGTTTGAACGGCCTTACGCAACGTCTTATTTGGGTTGCAAATATCTCTTTGCGTTGTTGCAATACAAGGAAGGCTACTGCTTCGTTTCTAGCCTCAAGGAGGAATATTGTGTACGTATTGCCATAAAATTTGTTTTGATGAAAAAAATCTGCTATGGGGTTGTAGCGAAATTTAAAATGCGATTTAATAAATAAATTTTATTATGAAAAATCTGAATTTTAACAATATGGTATAGACTATATGTACCATGAAAAAAAGAGAGGATTTGTTTAGATGAAAAAATTGTGTGCTATGGGGATGTGGGCTAAGCCAGACCACAATAGGCTCAACCGGCGAGCGTAAAGCCCAGCGAGCGGGAGCCCGAGTGGACCGGCCAGCCCATTAAGCCCCATAGCGCAAGTAGCAAGCATTAGTTGATGATGGTAATACGGAGTTCGAAAACGCAGGCACGCCTCTCCTTTTAAGCTGGGATACCCCCTTCTCAGTTTACGGGGTGGCACTAAAGGTACTGGAGACTAGAATGTGAAAATGTCAAATGGGCCGATGAGAGTAATAAGAACAAGGGTATGCCGACCCAAATCATCTATAACTTTCAGCTCCCCCACCCCCAATACACTTTTGCTCCCAACCATCCCCCTCGTCGGCTCTGACCGTCGCGTCCACATCGAGATGCCCCGCATCGCGGTTTCCCCTGCGGCAAGTGGCGACAGCGGCCGGAGTGGCCGCATCGAGCCTTCCCAGACCAGTGGCGGGGCGCGAACGAAGGGGCCGCGGCGCCGTAACACGGCCCGAGCGGCCGCCACGGCGGCGGGGGGCCGCATCGAGGGGATCTCGGAGAGCGGCGGCGGCGGACGGCGAGGCCGCACCGAGGGTTTTCAGGCGAGCGGCGGTGGCGTACGGAGGTGCCACTACTCCACCACGCGAAGCGCGATGCACGCGGGCGGTTCAAGTGTTCCACACCACCTACCTCGTCGTCCTCGGTATGGTCGGCGGCACCCCAACCCCGTCGTCCTCGGTACGCGACACCGCCACCTCGTCGTCGTCGTCCGACGGCCCGCATCGCCAAGTCGATCCATCCGGTAAGGGTAAGCGAGGCCCTAGTCGGATGCAAGCGTTCCCGAGAAGAGAAGTGAGGTACACTTCCCTACCCTCTTTGATTTTCCGGGGAATCGTGTGACTCCTTTTGCAATTAGAAAATTGTTAGTAGTTCATAGTAATCAAAATTTCATACTAGATAATGATAATTGTGTTTTTGTGTGGATCCATCTCACCCCATACTAGATAATGATAATGATAATTGGCTTGATTTCTTGCCATCTTTTGCTTTGTGAATCGACTGTGTACATTTGATCACAATCACGAAAACAAAGCCGCCCAAATGAACGCAGGCTGTCCCATTTAGTAGGTTAGGCCTTTTCTGGCAGGTAGTCGGGGGACACGGGTAAATTGGTATACATTATGAGTCAAGAGATTGAATTGGCTGTTTTAAACTGAAAAACAGCAAATTATTTTGTTTGGTCAGGCTAGTGAACACTGCTAATCAGGTGAGGATCATCATTCCAGACTCGGATGATGAGCAGGACAATAGCAAGAAACCGTCTCCATCGAAAGCTTCGGGATCATCGAAAAGAAAGGTGCATTTTTTGATTATTTTGCTGCATTGGCCACAAATCGTTGTAACACATTTCATGTTAGTAACTTGTGTTTGTTGTCTGCCATAGCAAATGCCCTTGCGCCAAATGGTTCAATAGCTGAAGGAGCGCTATGATGATTTGCGGGAGCGCATTGAGAACCTAAGCGTCGACATTGCTGGAACGCGGAAGACATGGAGATGACCCTGAAGGAATTCATGGAGACTGTTGCTGACAAGTTAGAAGTGATGGCGAAGAAGATCCGCAAGCTTCGGGATAAAGTCAATCGCAAGTAGTAGTAATCTAGCTTAGTACGTAACATAACCAAGTCCTAGGTGGATGTTATGCGGATCTTTGGTGAATGGTCTAAGAATGGATGTGTATGTGGCAACATCTAAGTATGCCAACATCTAAGTAATAACTTTGAACCTTTATATATGCATCTTCGTATGTCTATGTGTTTGGATCCGGATGAGCCCTTGCAAAATATTTGAACTTATGAGTGACACAAATTGAAATCTGTTGGGTCTGTCATGCATATTTGGACTAACCATCCGTCCGTTTTCGAATTGCGACATGCTATTGTTTATGCTATTCATGTGTATATTCACAAAGCATTGTGATCAACAATTTGGAGACTCTTCACTAGAACTCCTGAATTTTGTGTATTATTGTTAGCCTCTATAGTAGCCGATCAGAAAAGAAAAATAATGAATTACGCATATGTTGAAAACCCTAAGAAAGGTCATACTACGTACAACCTCAGAAATATTGAAACCAGGTATTCCTTGGTTGTACTAAAATTTTGTCTATCGTGTATGTATTGCCGAGGCTCTTCCGATCCGGATCGTTCCAAAATTCCGTCTTCGACAACCTTGGTTCTTGTTGCGGAGATCTCCACGAGGGCCTCTAGGGGATCGATCTCCACGGCGATCTCCACGTGATTCTTGTTGCGGAGATCTGAGCGGCGCTACGGCCACGGCCGGTACGTACCGATGTCTTGATCTCGTATATATATTCAATCGTTCGCTGCATATATATGCATATTGGTATATATATCGTGATCAAGGTCGATTGAAACATGAACAATGCGAGATTAACTAATGGCATCGACGAAGATCGAAGTTGGATGCGCTTGCCTCAACACTCGGCGGATTGGCGAACAATTTTCGAATTTTTTTTGCAAAAATTTACGGCCTCATCGGCGCGAGGTGGATCTATTGCGTGTCCACGTAATTTGTGTCAATGCATGATCGGACATTCCACCGTGCGTCCCATTCAAATTCATTTACTCAACGAGAGGGTTTCTTTGATTGTTTCATCGATGCTGGTAACATTCAAGACCAAACTAATACTTCTTCTCAGGGTCCTGTGAATCAAGATGTTACTGCTGATTTCAATTATCATGATGCAGTACCTACAGCTGATGATACAACACATTTATTTGTAGAAGACGATGAAGAAGATGGTTTTGATGATAACCCTGCTGCCACCAATACTCTGATTAGAAACATTATCAGTGGCACTATACATCATGGACAAACCAGAGATGAGGAAGAGGCAGATAAGCGAGCGAGAGATCTTTTTGAAACTATTAGAGCGAGGCAAAGAAGGAATTGTATCCAGGATGCAAAAATGCAACGAAGGTCTCTTTTATTGTGGAGCTTTTTCAGATAAAGTGCATGTATGGCTTAAGTAACGTGTCATTGGAGGCCATACTTAAGCTCTTTGGAAAGGTTCTCCCTGACCGGCATTGTATTCCTGACTCCTTGGATAAAGTGCAAAGGGTGATTCGAGACCTGGGCTTGGACTATGTCAAGATACACGCATGCCAAAATGATTGTGTGTTATTTTTTGATAAATACGCAAATATGGAAAAATGTCCCATTTGTAAGGAGTCAAGATGGAAAGTTGTAGATAAAACCTCTGATAATAATTGCAGTGCAGTGGGTGCTACTTCTGTTAAGAAGCGGTTACCGGTTAAGATCCTACGCTACTTTCCTCTTATTCCTCGGCTTCAAAGAATGTATATGTCAAAGCAAATGTCAAAGGATATGCAGTGGCACAAGAATGAATTGGTGAATGATGGGAAAATGCGTCACCTCGTCGACTCAAAGGCATGGAAGCACGTGGATTCGCAGTTTAAATGGTTTTCGAAGGAAGAGGTCGTAACGTTAGGTCGGGTCTTGCTTCGATGGGTTCAATCCCTTTGGCATGCAAAGTCTTACGTATTCCATTTGGCTTGTCATCCCGGTTCCTTACAATTTGCCTCCATGGATGTGTCGAAACAATCTAACTAGATTTTGTCAATGTTGATTCCTCGGTCCAAAATCTCCTGGAATGGATATTGATGTATATTTGAGGCCCACGATACTTTGGAGCTCAAGGAGCTTTGGATTAATGGTGTTAACACAAGAGATGCAGGGACTAAGAAGAATTTTAGATTGCGTGCTATACATATTTGGACAATTAATGACTTCCCAGCCTATGCTATGCTGTCTGGTTGGAGCACTAAAGGAAAGTTTGCATGTCCATACTGCCACAAACATACTGAGTATTTGTGGTTGAAACATGGGCGGAAGCACTTGCTACATGGCACATCGACGTTTTTTGGCCCCCGACCATCCATGGCGCAACAATGCGGTCGGCTTCAACAACAAGGTCGAAACCGGGGAGGCACCGAGACCACTATACGGTGCACGGTACTTGAGCGATATTCTACTTTTGAACAAGTAGAATTTGGAAAGACATTGTTATCAAAAAAAAAGGAAGCGTGACGAAGACAACGGATGGCACAACCGGAGGAAGAAGAGTATTTTTTTTGAGCTCCCTTCTGGTCTTCTTTGCTCATCGGGCATAATTTGGACGTGATGCACATTGAGAAAAATATATGCGAGAGCATACTAGGCACTCGCTTAAGTTGGATGGCAAATGTAAGGACGGGGAGAATGCTCGGCTTGACATGGAGCATCTACGGATACGACCGGATCGGCACCCCTGTGATTAAAGATGATAAGTATACCTTGCCATCAGCCTTATACGAGTTAGATAAGGATGCCAGGGAAAGTTTGTGTGAATTTCTATATGGAGTGAAGATGCTTGATGGGGTTTCCTCGAATATAAGAAGATGTGTTGATGTAAAGTCACGTAAGGTGTCAGGCTTGAAAACACATGACTACCATCTAATTCTACGAAAACTTTTACCCTTAGTGGTGCGTAGGATTTTGCCGGAAAAGTTTGTTGTCATTGGATTGATTCAGCTTAGTAATTTCTTCGATGCACTATGTTCAAAGGAGTTGGTGGAATCGAGAATTGGACGAGCTTAGCTTGTTCAATTAGGGAGGCTGTTTGTCGACTTGAGATGATATTCCCACCGCATTTTTTGATATCATGATCCATTTGCTGTTCATCTAGGCGAAGAAGCTAAACTTGGGGGGCCAAGTGTGTTACGGATGGATGTACCCGGTGGAATGGTACCTACGCCTTGTGAAAGGATATGTGAGGAACAAGGCTCACCCCGAAGGTTCAATTCTTTGAGGGATACATACTCGAGGAGTGCCTTACATTCTGCTCAAGATTCTTGGACGTGGACACCAAAGACAATCGTGTTGATCGACATGAAACGGTTACTGTTAATGAGCCACCATCTGGTTTGAGCATTTTTTCAGAAATGGATTACAAGAGGAGAGGACAAACGGTTGAAGAAATACCACCAAATGAGTTTCGGAAGATGAGGCACTACATAATTTGCAATTGTGATGAAGCTAGACCATATGTCGAGTAAGATGCACTACTCAACATCATTATTGCTTTTAATTTTAAATATCAAACTAACGGTAATATTCTTTTGTGTGCAGCGAGCATTTGGAAGAGCGAGGGCACATGGATCCGAAATCTTGATAAGCGACATGAGGCTCAACTCGTAAGATGGTTTGAAAGCAAGATCACGGGTTTACATGCTAGAGGGGAAGTAAGTTCGGATTTGTTTGCACTTGCTCAAGGACCGGATCCCCGACCTCGTACATTGAATAGATGTCACATCAACAATTGGGTGCTTTCGTACCGTTAACATCGAGAGAACCCTTGTGACACAAAACGGTGGTGTGCTTGTCAAGGGTGAGGCGAAAGTCACAAATTGGTATGAGGTGATTAAAAGAATGATCTCACCGGAATTCCCTGGACAAAAAGAAGTTATTCGTTCCGGTGTGATGGTTTGATGTGCCTCTTGTCACAAGTACCAACGAGAGGCAAATGATACGGTAAAGATAAATATGGGGTCATTGACATCGATACTACTCGACACAAGTTTAGCAATGAACCCTATATTCGGAAACACGAGCGGAACCGGTGTTTTATGTGAATCCGAGTGAACAAACACAGTTTGGAGCAGTGTTATTTCAATGAAACCAAGGAACTTGTTTGCCATGCTTGAATTAGATCTCGAGGACTCACTTGTTGTGGGTATCGAAGGTATTAATTTGCTCGGTGAACACCGAGGTTTTGACAAATTGGTCTAGATCGGACAAGGAAGGCACAACCGGCGATGTCTCGATTATTAATCAAGTTCGGGCCGAGGCGGTTGACGAACCGGACGATGAAGTATTTGATGTTGATGATGAACATGATGCGATGACACGTACATTGATGATGGAATTGTTGCACCAATAGTTCAAGATGCCCAAGATGATGAGTTTTTCAATTGATACTTACTCGACCGTAGTCATGACTTCTATGTTGCCATTATTTACTACTTCGGAAGACTTTTGCATAAATCTTAATATTTAAAATAAGAATCTAAAAATTGGTATTGGTATGACAAACAAAAATAGGGGGCCGTAGGGCGGGCCGGGTCACCAACGGGCTCTACCGGCGAGCGTGAAGCCCGGCGAGCGGGAGCCGATGGGCCGGCCGGCCCAACAAGCCGGAGGTTAGTAGAGAGGAAGCGGTGTTCGGAGGAGTTCGGGATGGCAAGCACGCCTCGCCTTTTAAGTTGTGGTGCGCCCGCTTGAGGTAGCGGTGTGGCACTAAAGATTATGCTTGATGTCTTCCTGTGCGGCGCTCGCACACACCGCCGGAAGTAATAAGGACAAATGGGCCGGCCCAATCTCGGCTCGCAATCCTTTTCTAACAAAAGGGCACATTGATAATTTGCAAATGTCTTTGTTGCTTTTAATATGTTGATATAGAAAATAAAAAATTGACTAACAAATGATACAAATTAATCTTTAGTAAATCAACAAATAATTAGAGTAATATGGAAGTTATCTGTCAAAATTGCCCAAATAAACAAGGCCTCCTAGTTTCAATCCATCACTGAATTACTACTAATATGTACACATATACTTGTTCCGAAAACCAAGAAATTCTACTTGCTACTTTTGGTTAGTACATTATTTACATGATTCTACAAATGAGCATCGGCCAGAAATCGGTAACCATGCTTGATCTCAAGCTGATTAGCAATCTCAAAAGACAGAAATGCATCCTTGGCGGCGTATTGCACCTGCCATTCGTGCAACACCCTCAAACCCCAAAGCCCGTGGTTCACATTTCTGTCCTTGTACAGAGGTAGCTCCAGTACTCGATTTCCAATCTTCTCCAGTGACGACCTGTAACCATTTCGGTACAGATGGCTATACTTCTCATCAACGTCAGCAACAATCAGTTGAAGGTCTTTCCAATTAGAAATCTTGACGCCGCGCAGTCCTCCCGTAGGCGTTCGGCATCGTTGGTGATATGCGCTCCCACAAAGATGTGGCCTTCCTCGGCCGAGAAACTTGCTCGGGACATCGGGAAGCTTGTAGCCGGCATGGTGCACCCGGTAAATAAGGCGGCTCGAACCGACACACAATTGCGGCAATGCGAGCTTGTACCCGCCACCGCGAAGCTGAATCCACTCGGTGTCCAATCCAACGAGCAAACGTTCTGGATGAGGGCTACCTTTGATTTCGTCGATGTACTCCGCCACTACTCCCGGCGTCGCAAGTGACGATGGTCTTGATGCTCGGGTACCGCTCCTTGAAGAATTCAACCTCGTGCATGGTAGTTGCGGGCGGTCCCTGCTCCTCCGAAAGTCGTGGACGGACGACGGCGGGGCGCCATTCGTCCCACTCCCAGCCGCTCCGATCTCGAACGTCGGCTGGATCAACGGCGGCCTCCCACGGGTTGAGGGCGACACGCTTGCCACCCTGCAGTCCCAAACCAAGAAAACAAAGTCCCCAATCTTCAACCTCGTGACAAATCCACGACTAGCTAGCAACTGAATGTGCCTTGCAGGACTAACCTTCGAAGCGACGCTCTCTGCTGACGCGGCCGGGATTGCTCCGCCCGCATCACCTAGGTTACTGTAGAGGCCGGCGGCGGCGGTGGCCTCTACGGCATCCCCCTTCATTTGTGGGGCGCCGCCGTCACCCGATGCGTCGCTTCGGGTCATCGCCGCTGTTTCGAGGTCGCTTGCGATGGCGGTTGCAGAGATTGCAAGCTTTGGGGGGTCGCCGGCAATGGCGGCAGGCAAAAAAACCCCTTCTCCTTCGATGCGACAGTGGGAGCGAGTGGGTGGGGCGGGGTAGGGAAGAGGCTAAACTAGTATATTCTATGCTGTCGTTTCGGCTTCATATACAGGTCAAATCGACGTGTTGGTTGCCGAAGCAATGGGCATGGCAAGATTTGAAGACAACGGCAAGACGAAGGGGCGGCGGTTCCTAATTAACTTGCTACACGCACGCGCGCCTGGGGAGTCGTGGTCTGGCCGCAACGCTTCACCTGCACCGGATAGTTGCATGCAAAATCACACTAAGGGTTTGATGTATGAAAAGGTTTGCGTAAAGCTCTGTATCGCAAAGTAGATCCAAATTATTTATGTAGTTTTAGATTTCATCTACATTACTACTCCATGGAGGTGCACCATTAATTACAAGTATTATAGTAAGTTATTTTCAAAACTACTTTCAAAATCTGTAGCTAAATACTGGATTAAGTAGGTTCATTAGATTCGTCACACAAAGTTACGCTGACACGTGAAAATGTTTTACAAATAAATTATATTTAGTGTTCCATTTATGAAAGATTCTTGGGGCTAAATTTATTTAGATGCGAACGGAAGAAGGAACGCAGCGCTGCGCCTCGCGATCTCCCACGCGTTTAGTCCTACGTACACTACTCGAGTACCCCGGATGCCTCGTTCAACGAAGCTCCTAGCCTCCTACGAGCACGCGTCGGTGCCGTGACGGGTGACAAGACGACACGGGGGGTCGGAGTTTGCTTCGTACACCCGACCACGCCCACCCCGAAGCAGTGAACAAATATCACAATGGCACAAACAAGGAACAATGCGACGAAGTTCGATTTCCTCGGCCACGAGGGGCCGGTACAGATTAATTTTAGAAAGGTGAGTTACAGGCCGCCAATGTCGGCGGCGGCGCCGTCGCGAAGCATGCCGTCGATGTCAACCCCTGCGGCGGCGTCATCGGCCGCAATGGGGAAGTGCAGCGCGTAGTGCCGGTGCTGATCCGGCGGTAATGGCCACTCCGACCGCGGATCGGCCAAGGGAAAGTCGACTTGAATGTCCGCCGTTGCGAGCGCGCGGGCGGCTCCCTAGCGCGCACCGGCACGCACGCGCCTCCCCCGGACACGCCGGGGGAGCGCGCGAAGACGGTCGGGCGGCGGCCGGAGCCACGGGCCGACCACCGTGACGGCGACCTCCGCCGCGCGCGTAAGTTCATCGTGGCGATCCTCCGGATCGTTCGGGCGGCGGCGCGGCTCCTCCGCTTTTGCTCGTGGCGGAAAGACGCCTCCGCCTCCTCGGGCGACACAAGTAAAAATGGCGACGAGTCAAACAAGAGCCTAGTGGGCGGCGTGCACCGCGACGGAATACGGGGGAACTCACCAAAGCAGCGGGCCTCCACATCAGCCTTGGCGCTGCGAACTTCGGCTGTCTCCGTCTCAGCCGCCTGAAGGGCGGTATGCATCGCATCCCGGGTCCCCTCCAGGTCCCGTACCTTGCGCAGCGCGACGTCTAGATGACGCCGCGTCCTCGCCAGTTCCTCTGCCGAGTCCCGGGCCTCCTGACGAACGGGGGCGTCGCCCCGAGACGAGGAAGAATACAAGCTCCAGGATTCCGATGATGAAGATACACCAGACGGAGGCGCCGCGCCGGCTGAAGGACCCAGGCCATATGTCGCACTAGGAAACGAAGAAGAATGACGACATCAAATCCTCGGCAAGCACGAAAATTATGGAGACGGGGAAGACACTCACCCCCGGCGAGAAATCAACCGACGGAGACGCGGCGGGACCGATAGCGACGAACCACCGGGGGCCTCTTACGCGGGCGCTTCTCTCCGGCCATAGGCGCGCGCGCGGGGAGTCGAGGGGGGAGACGAGCGGCTACTCAAGATCGACGAGAGCGGCGCGGTGCAAAGGAGCGGGATTGGAAAACACAGCGAGGCCCCGCGGTTATATAACTCGCGTCGGGTGAAGCGGTTCCTATTCCGTTTGGCAACTGCATTCGTACCCCGCCGTGTGGGGCCGACGGATCAATGACTAAAAGGCGAGAATATCCCATTGCGGGGACGCGACCCCACTCACTCGGCGGGGGTGGGGCGGTTACCAAGGATTAATGACGGGTCTACCCGGCCACTTGTTGGCCCACAAATCGATCTTTAACGGAAATTTGACTGCGGGTGACCCCATGCGTGGACGAGTTGCGGGACCCACATGTCGGTAGGATTGTTGCGCCAAACTGTCGGCCTTAACCCGCGAGAGATTTCCCCATTGGACAGAGTTCTGGGCCCCACCTGTCGGCGCCCAGATTGGGATGTGTTCTTGAGTTGTTCATGTTCATAATGAACTTGATCATTTGTATCGTTTAATCATAACTTCAAAGTTGTTTATATTTGTCAAATGACGTCCAAATCAGGAAATTTTTTTTCCTACATTTTTATGACAACATAATCTAGATCATGATGTCCACTGCATATCGTGTCACAACGTCTGAGCAATCATAATTTAAAAATAGAACATTTCATAACTAGATTCAAGATTTGCAATCAGTAGACGACGTCAATTTGAAATGAGATGAATACCAAAGTTTCATAACTCGTCGAGATGAACAATCTTTATATTTGTCGGATTTTGATTTGACGAAGTGGTCCTACACATTGTTCGTTAATCCTAGGTTCACTCTCATTGTTTAAGAAACTTGGTTGGAGACATGTCATTTTTGTTCTACGTGATCGTACCCCTTCTTCAAATGAGAATCCAACCAATATAAAGATTGTTCATCTCGACGAGCTATGAAACTTTGGTATTCATCTCATTTCAAATTGACGTCATCTCTTGATTGAAAATCTTGAATCTAGTTATGAAATGTTCTATTTTTAAATTATGATTGCTCAAACGTTGTGACACGATATGCAGTGGACACCATGATCTAGATTATGTTGTCATAAGAATGTAGGAAAAAAATTTCTGATTTGGACGTCATTTGACAAATATAAACAACTTTGAAGTTATGATTAAACGATACAAATGATCAAGTTCATTATGAACATGAACAACTCAAGAACACATCCCAATCCGGGCGCCGACGGGTGGGGCCCACAACTACGTCCAATGGGGAAATCTCTCGCGGGTTCGGGCCGACGGTTTGGCACAACAATGCTACGGTGGGTCCCGCAACTCCGTCCACGGATGGGGTCACCCGAGTCAAATTTCCGTAAAGACTGATTTGTGGGCCAACAAGTGGCTGGGTACACCCGTCATTGACCCTGTGATTCCGTGTCCTCCCTATGAAAGCGCAGTTTCCTTAAAACCCAATGAACCCTACGACCCCCCAAATTCAATCTACAACATGATCTGGAGGCGGCGGTTCTTTTCCATCTCCCCTCATCCTCGCCGGGGATAATAGCGTCGCACATCCAATTACCCACCGCGCGTGGCGAACTGCAACCACTCCATGGAAAAGATCTCCGCGGCTCGCTACGAGGCGTCGTCGAGGCTACTGGAACTGCCGACGGAGCTGACGATTGACATCGTCTCCCGCGTCGGCTGCGCGGTCGAGAGGATGCCATTGTGGATCTCCGCAACTGCGCGCAACATGCAAGGCAATGTGCGTGGTGGGCGGCGCCGCCACGTCGGACGACGCCCTAGCCACCGAAACGCGTCTCGCGGCGTCGATTCTACCTCGGCCACGAGTATCGCGCGGCGCTCGTCAACACACCGGCCAACGTACGCAACCGGAGGCCTTGTTCCCGAACGGCTTGCGCCGCGCGTGCCGGGGAACACACGTGGCGTCATCACGCCGTGCCTCGACCGGCTACGGCGCGCCACGGAGGCGGGTCACAAGGAATCGATGTACGCCCTCTCCCTCTTCCTCTACAGACCCAACAGCGGCGAGGCCGACGACGACGAGGCCAGACGGCTCCTGCGCTTGGTCGAGGCACCCCAAGAGGGGGCGACGGTGCTTCCTTAGATAAATTTGACTTGCACAAAATGCCGCTCCAGGATCATTGCGTCGACGTGGGACTACCGCTTACGGATGCGAATGCGATTGCCGTGTCGCCGGTGCGGCGCGCCGTACCTCGCCACGACGATTTGCGGTGTGCGGGTCGCGGGTGTGGCGACCACGCGGGATGGCTTGCTTGGTACTCGTGGCGTAGGTTCGCGCGAGGAGTGTAGGATCCGAAACGAGTGTGATTGGTTCTTCTACACACTCAAGGAAGCGTTAATGATCTGAAAGAAGGTATAAAAGTTGTGATTGCTGATATTTCTTGATAAATTTGTTCCACACATGATGCACCCTAAAAGACATTCTGGATTTCAGTTTACATGTTTGTGTTCTTTCTTGTGTTTTACAAGTTCAGCTGATTGCTAACATTGTTTCAGTGCATAGGATTTCAGTTATCATTTGTTACGATAGTTCGTTTAATGCTTTCTTCATTTTCGGGAAATTTATCTCGCCACTAACGAGGGACCTTGCGAGAGAGGCTCGGCGTCATTTCGAGTCACATCTTTGAAGAAATCCGGCTAATAAACACAAAGCATGTCTCTCAAGTTGTGTCTTTCGACTATGTATGTGTCTTTACAATTGTGTCCTTGTAGAGCATGTTTTTGATGATCCTTAGTTGGTGTGGTGTCAACGTGACTCGGGTAGCTAGCTTTGTGTAAACTCGGTTGTCATAAATCTTACCCATTGCTACCCGATCTTTATGTTTGTTACACATATTTGTGTGATGCATTTTACTACGGTACAAATTTGATAAAGGGTTTATGGTAGTACTGCTAAAGTTTATACAAATATGACATTCGTAAATTTACTCTGACCACATCAAAAAATGTGTAACCAATATATAATAACTTTGTGGTAAACAAGAAGTAAACTTTGTGGGACCCACCCGTCAGCTGGCCACACCAAAACGCATCCCTCAAATACACCAACCGTTCAGAAAAAATGGGTAGCCAGCGATTTGGAATGTGGCGCCAGTTTTTCCCATCTGAATTATTTAACTTTCGCCCAAACTACCGCACAACCATGACTGGGGCCACCACGCCGGGTTACAAGAGTAAAAAGTCGCGCGTCTTTACTTTCCCTCCTGAATCCCCTCGCAAAACAAATCTACAACTCGGTCAGTTAGGGGCCGGGTAGACGATACGACTACCGCCGCCGCCGCCAAGGCGCTTCTCGCCGCGCGTACACAAGGATGTTGTCGTCGAGGGAGCCGGCAAGGGTGACCCCTACGTCCTCTGAAGCGCAGCGCAAACCGTCGTCGGCCATGCTACCTAGAATGTTCACAACCCCTGGTGCGGTGATTGGTGAACCTACCGCCACCATGGCCCCCAGGCCTAGGGCAACGGGGGCGCTCTTTGGGTCATCATCACCTTCGGGCGACGATGAAGCACGCATCGACGTGGACATAGATGCGGACACGATGTTTTACCTTCATCTCGGGACGAGACGGCCGAGGTCGGTACGCTGTATCGTGGTTCGATCTTTCCCCTCGTTCGTCTTGCTTCCAACATCTCATGCATCCGTGCACGCACCTGGTACCCTAGATTTCATGCGTTTGATCACGCGATTTGCACACCAAATTTCTTCACATGTTATTGATATGACATCGAAATGAATGCGCGGATCATTAGATGATCGATCTTGGACCGTATATATGATTGAGAAGGGTATAGATGGGGAGCCGAGATACAACACATACTTGTCACCCTCGTGATTCACAAATCACCCTACAAACCATAAACAACCTGAAACAAAAGCTGGGGTATAGGATGAGGGACATTGTTTACTACAAGACTAGAATTCCTGACTCTCTTTGCGGAAGCAACACTCACTGAGATCGACTACAACGTCGACGTAGAAAGAATGAAACAGATTCACAAGGAGGAGATGGTGATCGGATTAGTTATCTCCGGAGAGCTAATACCTATAAACCATACCATGGCCATAACACCTTTGAAATCCAAAAGTGCTTACATACATGCCGATGATGAAGAAAAAGTAGAAGAACGTGACTTAGATGAATACAAACTTTGGCTAGCTGATTTGCATCAAGAGAAGAAAGCCTTGGGTAAGATGTGCTTCAGCCAAATATTTGTGTACTTATACTCCTGAATTTGCATGTTCAGTCACATGAATGAAATTAATTATGGATTATATTTCAGAATTAAAATACACTTTCAGGGATGAAATTAATTATGGATTATATTTCAGAATTAATTATGGATTATACCTGAATGTTGCAGGACTACTTGAAGACATCGGTAATATCCCTCTCCTAATTTGCAAGCAAATTACCATTTTTTCTCAGACTACAAAATATGATCGGTCATCATATGCCACTAAATTCTCTGCAGAACGGTACGTGGACCCCACCTTCATTTTGCAACACAGGAATGAAATGAACCCAACACTGCGGTGCGGCCTCCATCTCATGCTCGGCGTTGGAAACAACGGGAGAAAGGATGCGGTAACATGTGTTCCATAGAAATTACCTGTCTGTGCATACAATTATTTTTTGGGTATTATCACATGCATGTTGTTCGCATGGAATAGGCTCACAAAAAGTTAAAAAAAGAGGACGCGGTCCCCTAAGAGCATTGACGGTAATCGCCAAGAGAATCAAGGCGGACAAGCAGCAGTTAGACATTCAATTCTCTAAACATGGAGGACCGGTAGGTGATAACTACCGCTCATTCGTTGATGAAGTGGTCATGTATACAAGGAAAAGGGCTCCTATCATTGGAGTGAAATCATGGAAAAATGTTAGGGAAGCAGTCAAAAGCGCAATAGCAACTGATGTATTGGTAATAATAGACTTTGCTTTTCGGTACAATTCAAATAAAAACTAACATATCAACTCACACAATATTTGAATGCTATTGTGATTATATAACGAGGCAAAGTGGGACATGGAGGATAATGCTTTGAATCAAGGGAAAAGATATGGGCCATTGCTAGGGAGCGTTACAAAGGATGGCGTTCAACTTTCGGTGCTACGACCAAGACATACACGGCTACCACCGAGAGAATGTTACATAAGCCTACGAATTAGATATTGTTGAATGGCACTATCTGTTGAAGTATTTCGGTACTACTAAATTACGATTTCGACCACTACATTTTTCATTCAAATGGCGATGTCCGAGTCTTTAAGATTTTTGTTCATAACTTTACATTGTATAGGAAAGGAGCACACAAAATTCCGCGATTCGATGCCAACAAATGACAAGACATTTGTCGGGCGCTAAGCCTTATTCTCGGCGCGGCTATGAGAAGGTAATAAGCGGAGAAGCACATCTCCAATGCTGTCTTGCGGGATGAAGAACATTAATTTGTTATTTTCTTGGCATAACGAGAGAGACCCGAAGCGGTGAAGAGCCCGATGATATGGAACTTTGGTGGATAACTCACACTAACCGGGGGTCTTGGACGGACGAACAATCTAAAAATGTCTATGTGAGTTCTCAATGAATTAGTACATACATTACTATACATAGGCTTATGCAACTATAGAATGCAACCAATCTCTTGTTCAACTAACTCCTCCACCTGTGCCTTGCAAATGTTAGGACACCGCAAGAAGCGTTATTGCTGAGGCGGAATCAAATGCAGACAACAACTTTGTTTCCCAAAAGGAAAAAACGAGATGTTCCAAAAAGCCTACAAAGAAGTCACGAAGTGCAAATCAACCAAGTTGCATGGAAACGGGTACACGGCAAAAAACCCAACTAGAAGGCGGTACGCTCAATGCGGAGCGCGAGGAACAAATTCGTAGGGAAGAGCTACGGCATGAGGAACACGTCGAGCTCATGGACGCATTTGGGCGGCTACAAGAAAAAATGTCGGGATGGGAAGAAGAAAGGGAAGCGAGAAAGGAGAGAACATGCACGCCAACTTGAAGAAAGTGAAAAGAGAAGGCGAGGGCGGATCTACAATAGCTTAGGCGAGAGTTCCTATCAATGCCGCAAGCATCAAATGGACGATCACAAGTTCCACGGGTATGGGTCAAGCTATTTGCATGAATGGGTTTCTTTCCTTGGGTTCTATATATGAATGTTTGTATCCTTTCGTAGGTTGACCAGCCAATATCTGTGCAACCAAGCCCAAGCAACAATGTCACTGAATCTGCCGACGTGGCGGCGGTTGCATCAATCACCCAGCAAAACAACCTTGTCGGCCGAATCTGCGGACAACGTGGCGGAGGAACCATCAATTCCTACATCTGGGAATGTACAACCAGACTCCAGGAATGTGCTCTCGTGTACTCAGGTTGTTCTCGAATTCACAACTTTTTACTAGTACATATCATCAATTACTAATGAAATTACGCCTAATCTTGTCCTTCCAAATGATTGGTTCATAGGAGAAGGAATCTGAAGAAGTTCGAAAACAAGTATTTCGCAAAACCAGAAGCACTAAAGGTGGTGTTAACAATCCTGAAACACAATCCACCGTTAGACAAATTTCTTCTCAACGGCTACGGTACAAGTTGCACAAAGGATACGACAAAGCACCAAAAAGACATGAGGTGAAGCTTTTTTCAACAACTCTTCTTTACTGCTGTGAATGTAATTCATGTTTCGATTGTCAAAGTGTGTTTATGGTTGTGGTAATTATTTGATGTCATTATGCTATTTTTATGAATCACAATCAATCCTTGGTTTGCTATATGTTGTTGTTTCACAAATTCCAATATTAGAGATTAATTGATGCTAGCTTAAAAATTTTGTTGATTCTTTACGGGTGATGCGACCTCCTTGCATTGAATCCCCCTTTCTTGATCAAGTGTTGGGATCATCTCCAAGTCACAATTGGCGGACCAAGTTCTTCATGTCCTAGCAAATTTGTCTACTATGTGTTGAAACAATGTCCTGTGCCAAACTTTTCGGTATTTAAGTACTTCATGAGTCATGTAATTAACTCGGTGGATGGTTCAATGTTGGTTAATTAACTATAGATGCATTGTTATATTTATCTGTCGATGTTAATTAATGTTGCAATTAGTGCTTGCTACATAAATGAGCGTGGCGAGAAAACACCATATGTTGCAAATGATAAATCATGATATCACAACCAGTGTTTTTCGTTGCCAAAAAGTAGCGTGGCAATAGTAAGGTGCACTTGTAGCACCCCTAATACGAACGTGGTAATAAGAAATTCAACTTGTAGCGACACAAAAGGAACGTGGCAATAGTATGGTGTACTTGTAGCAACCCTTAATAGGAACGTGGTAATAAGAAGTTCAACTTGTAGCAACACAAAATGAGCGTCGCAATAGATAGTGCACTTGTAGCAACCCTAATAGAAACGTTGTAATAAAGACTTTAACTTATGGCAACCAACCAAATTTCGAAGCAATAATAGAGGACCACATATTACAACCAATCAAATTACGTGGCAATAGAGGATACCACCTAAAGCAACGTAACCAATATCGTGGCATCAGACAATGCTACCTATCACATCGAAATCAACTTTTGTGGCAATAGAGGAGACCACCTATACCAACTAACCAATTTCGTGGCATCAGACAATACTACATATTGCAACCAAATTACTTTCGTGGTAATAGACGAGGTTCAACCAATAGCAACCAAAGTCAGTGCATAGCAATACTATAACTTGCAACGAAACAGAAACGTTACAATTGCACCTTTGGCAACACCATAGATGTGTCGCAATAGTACACTTTGCAACCAGAACAAGCGTTGTAAAAAAACCTAATTGCAACGTTGTGTTACGTTGTAACAAAAAAACTTTGGCAACCACTAGATGGACAACGTCGCAATACCCTAATGCAACGCGGCCTTTCGCATCCCATGGCCCACGGAATAATTTGGTTGCAATTGTGTCTATTGCAACCAAATATGGCATATTGCAACACATTTTGTGCGTTGCATTAGGGGGAAAATCTAGTAGTGTGATGGCTTGCAGCTCGGTAGCTCAGCAACGTCCCCCGAAGGCTCCAACACACGATCGTCGTCCTCCAGCTTCTATTGCGGTTCTGCTTGGCATAGGCGGCGGTGGCTCCAGCCTCCATCTTTGGATGGATCTAAGGAAATGGCGGATGGATATGAGGAAGGGTGGTGTGTGGATCTGTGGAGGGGCAGAGCGTACCAGGTTTGCAAGGTGTGGGGAGGAGCGACGGCTTCCTCCAACCTAGGTCGTCGTCGCAACGGTGGCCGGGTTTGTCGCTGGCTAGCAAAACCCGTGCACTCCCTAGGTCGAGCCTTCACGCCGCCGCAGTGGAAGGAGGGGAGGGATAGGAGGAGGGCGGGGGAGATGGGGATGGAGGGCAGGGGAGCGGAGGATGGAGGGAGCAAGCGGCTGCGCTGGGAAGGGGAAGGGGAGTGTCGGGCACGGGCGCAAGAGAGAAGTGGCGGTGGTGGTGGCAGGAGGTAGAGGGCATGAGAGGGTGGCGCAGATCTGAGACTGTGAGACAAGGCAAAATGAGGTGGGAGCGGCAGATGAAGAGAGACATGGGTAGGGTTTCCACTAGTCGGATTTTATATATGCTGGGATCGAGATGGATGGCAGAGATTCGTTCAATCGAGATGAACGGACATAAGAAGTGAGGCCTTAGCAGAAAATGGTCTTTTCTTTTTCTTTTTTATTTTATTGTACCATTGTTAAGTAACACTTGAATATAATTATCTTATACGCATAAATATATTTTTATATACAATAGTATGTATATAAATTGTCTCCTACGAGTTTCAAAAATTTTTGAATATATTTAATATTTTATATCATTTAATTGAATTTAAGCACATATGGTCCATTATATCCCACATCTAGTAGATTGATGAATAAATCAGTGGCCTTATAAGGAAAACTCAAACTTGTACTAGTCACCTTGTTATAAATAAATGATAATAATACCTAAAACTTCTCCAAAAAAATATGTAAATTGGCATAGAATCATTTAAGTGGTTTCCAAAAAGTGACGACATACACTGCTCACAAATGGATACATCCATGACATAGTTTCCAATAACTCAACACAAACTTTTGAGATTTGAGTGGCGATTTACATTTTCAAATTGGTATGCATCTCAAACTTAGCTACAACATTAAGTTTATCATAACATTAGAAAAAATGAAGTTATGTTTCAATTATTATGCAAAAATATCTTTCATTTATTCTCCGTATGCAGCTAAAATTTGGACACAACCTTGTTTTGGTTTTAATATGAGTAAATATAAAGTTACACTTGAAATTGTATTTAAAAACATGCTATTTTTAATTGTTTTTCTATTTTTAAGCAACTAAGTAACACACCCTTTCAAACAACTCAAAAATTATTTACATTATATACCCTCAAAACATGTTTCATATGTAAAACACAACATATAATTTGTCACCAAGGAGTTTCAAGAATTTTCAAGAAGAATTACTTATGTCTATCATTTAAATAAATTTCTACATGTTTACCGAAATTAATTCCAAATTGGCTTATTGTACCTCTAATAAGATTAAAAAATTAAAAAACTATATTTACGCACCTAAGGTCCATTCTAACCCACATCTAAGAGACTGATGAGAAATTCAATGTGAGTTATAATGAGAATTCAAACTTTTATGTCAAAAGTAGAACATAATAATCACATAATATTTGAATTTGGTCAAAAAATTCTACAAATTGTCATAACAACATGTTTTTGGTCCACAATCTTGCCAAAATAAATTTAAGTGGTTTCAAGGAAGTGACGATATACACTACTCACAAATGGATACATCTTTGACATAGTTTCTATTAACTCAACACAGATCGTGATTTTACAAAAAAAAAATAGAAAAAAATCAATGGATTTGGAGTTACAATGACCGGGAAACACCACTTTCAAATTTTAATTGTAGACTAAAAAGAAAAAACGATGGGGGAAACAAGCTCACTGTGTGCCATGTGGTCCCTGCGAAGCAACTCGACCAACCCATTGCTGCCACGTGGTCCTGAAGATCCACCACATTGTATATGAAATAAACTTGCCATCATAAATCACTTATCTGGTCGTAGCGCAGTGGCAAGGCGTTGCAACCTTGTCTCCACCAACTGGGTTCGAGTCCCACCCACGCCTTATTTTGCTTTTTCCCCCGGTTAAAAAAATGTAAATAATGAAAACTATCCCGAAGTGGCTACAATTGGTGAAGTGGCCTAGTGGTGGGAATTGTTCTCCCTAAGTTTTAGGTCGCAGGTTTGATTCTTTGTAGCGCAATTTTTTTCTTTTTTTAATATTCCACCAGGTGACCGGGTCGGGCTGGGCCTAGTGTGGTGTGCGGCTGGGGTCCAAATCTATTTTTTAGACTATTCTCGCTAGCTTAGTCATAAACATTGTCCCGGTCGGTGTAGTGATGTTGTTCCGTCGTTTTCAGACTATTTTTACATATTATTGTAATTATTTGATGATTTAATAAAGAATAATTGTTAAATCATCTAATCTTGCTTAAAAAATCTGAAAATTTGCATGAGCTCCACCTTTTGGTGTATCTTGTTGTAAAAAAAGTTTCAAGTGATTCTAAGAAAGTGATGATGCACATCGCCACTAAAGCATACGGTCTCACACATGTCATTGTCACTTAGCGAGAGATCTTCATCCCTATGTGGGATGTATGGTACTAGTTGCTTGAAATCATTTGAATTTGTTTTGGGATTCTTATGGGTCCAAATCAAGATGTTGTGTAAAGTTTTGGAATTTATCGACCAAGTTTGCCTATTATTTTCATTATTTGTTGATTTAATAAATAATAAATGTCAAAATCATCAAATCTTGCTAAAAAAATCTGAAAACTTGCAAGGGATCCGCCTTTTGGTGTATCATGTTGTCAAAAAAGTTTTAAGTGATTCTGAGAAAGTTGGACACACTATGTATTGGACAATTTGGATTTGGAAAATTTTGAACCATTCAAATTTTGAATTTCACTAAATTTCATAGAATTTTCTGTTTTTCAAACCCTAACTATATCGAATTGAAAAGTCATGAATACTAAAAATTCACAACTCATCAAGATATACAAAGTTCATTTAGGTCATATTTACATTTTACATCATTTAGTGTTGAAAGAATCTTGCTTTTAGTTGTCATTTTTTTAGAATTCAAAATTTGAATTGTTCAAATTTTTACACATGAAGAGATGACCAAAGTCAACATCATAAATTGATAGAACATGATTTAGAAGCATTTAGGAAAAAAACTACAAATTCCATAAACGTGCATGTACTTAATAAGGGCAATATTTGCCCCTTCTATCACAAAAAGAAGAATGGTGTAGTGGTATGACTTGGTATACTGTTGCAAGAGACCTTATGTTTGAATCTCATGTTTCACATATTTTTTCAAGTTTGATTTATAATATTTTTGCATTCAATTAATAAAAATGAAATAAAACACCATAATACAACAGAAACAAATGCTTGTCCTACTAGTCAGCACACTTCGATTTTGTTCCAAAGGTCTTCGGTGGTCAAATCCCTGAGTGGGAACCTTTTTTGCAATTTAGGTTTATTTATAGGATTTATTGCGTTTCATTGATACAAAGAAGTAAAAACCCCAATATAACTCAAATTGGTTCATGTCTTAGTGGTCAGCGAACTTCAGTTTTGTTCCAAAGGTCTCAGGTTCAAATCCCTGAGTGGGCAACTTTTTTGCAATTTAGGTTTATTTTCAGGATTTATTATGTTTCATTGATAAAAAGAAGTAAAAACCCCAATATAACACAAATTGGTTCTCATCTTAGTGGTCAGCGCACTTCAATTTTGTTCCAAAGGTCTCAGGTTCAAATCACTGAGTGGGAACCTTTTTTGCAATTTAGGTTTATTTATAGGATTTATTGCGTTTCATTGATACAAAGAAGTAAAAACCCCAATATAACTCAAATTGGTTCTCGTCTTAGTGGTCAGCGCACATCAATTTTGTTCCAAAGGTCTCAGGTTCAAATCCTTGAGTGGGCAACTTTTTTGCAATTTAGGTTTATTTTCAGGATTTGTTATGTTTCATTGATAAAAAGAAGTAAAAACCCCAATATAACACAAATTGGTTCTCATCTTAGTGGTCAGCGCACTTCAATTTTGTTCCAAAGGTCTCAGGTTCAAATCCCTGAGTGGGCATGCACATTTAATGTGGCCCACGTATCGCACACCGTCAAGGTGGAACCAGACATGTTATCTATGACGATTCCTAAAACTTATATGTGACCAAATCGCTCATGCATCGCACGCCATCAAGTGGTAGACGTGAGGGAAACCAGACATATTATCTATGACGAATTCTAAAACTCATCTGTGACCAATTTGCATCATCATTAAATGTGCCAAACGAGTCAAATAAACGATGTCGATGTCAAATCTAATCGGTGACGCTTAGATTTCGTCACAAAATAAAAACATAATCTGTGACCATTTGCAGTTACAGTTCTGTGAGGATTATTATATTTTCGTCATTAATAATTGAGGAAAAAACTTCGTCACTTGTACCTTATGACGAAAATGAAAATTTTGTCACAGAAAGGTATTATTCTGTGATGAAGTTTTGCATCGTCACAAGCAAAATGTCATGGATTAGAGTATTTCTACTAGTGATTCAATTTGAACCATTCATCGGGAACTCCTTCTTGACGCACCATGTTGCATAGCGTCGTGAAATGCCTTATGTGTCTATATGGGTTCTCCGTAACCATCCCTTCAAATGGGTTTGCCGCCACCATCTCGATGATCTTGGATTTGATTTCATACTTGGTCGCTTCGAGCTTCGAATCCGACTCTTGTACTTTTATGCCTTCACATCGAGGGCTAGCGTAATCCCTTAGTGATTTCTCCGTTCTTCCACGGGTTGATTGATGAACGCCATCTAGACAACAAGATAAAAACAAAAAAAACAAAAACAAAACAAGTGGTTTTCTAGATAATATATGTTAGATATTAGTAAACAAAAGATAAACTAAATATAAAACTAAGTTAAATGCAAACCAAACGATGTAAACTAGCTTGCTCCCCGGCAATGGCACTAGAAAAAGGGGCTTGTTGATGGATAAAAGATGTATCCACCTACGATCCGCAAGCGTACGGACCTACACCTTTTTCACCACGGGATTCCCAAGGTTCTTGTCAATCCACGGAGCAAGGGGATTACAAGCGTTTGATCTATCTCTACACACTAGCTACTCAAACCCTAACTGTGATTATACTAGAAAACGACTAAACTACACTAGAGAGAATGATTAAGCAATCAAGATAGGAGACACTCACCCATGGGTCTACGATACTAGAGCATGCAATCACTTTAAACAAGAAAACCAATCTAATCTATCGGGGGGTTGTGACCACAGTTTCGCCATTTCCCTCCTCTCGTACTGTCACTACGCGAAGGTATTCATGACTAGACCTATGATGGACACAGCGTATTGAATGGATCCAAGGAAGCATTGGAGCTCTACTCCCTTTACAGCATGGTAGCTAACCTTAAGCATTAAAGTATATTCAACACAAGATGATAGATAGATAATCCAACTAAGTATGATTACATCTCAAGATCGATTACAACCCATGGACGAAAAAGGAGATTACCCCATCAAGGTGCTAGACATAGCACCGTTGATCATGGTCACCCTTCCGACGGTGTCTTCCTTCTTCTCCACTTGTGGGTGCTTCCTTCGAGGTGGTTGATCTCCCTTCGGAGATCTCCCTTCTCTCTCTCTAGATTGTGGATGGCCTCCTGGTGAGAATGGCTCTCCCCCCTGTGAATGGCGGCGCCTCCAGGGTTTTAGGGTTGAAGATCCTTCGGGTGCAAGGAAAGGGGGGCCGAACCGACGCCGGAAGTGGGCTGGGCCGGCCCCTTCGCTCCCGTGGGTCCTCAAGTGATTATGCACTTTGCCCCTTCCACTTGCATGATTTTGACGATGTCATCCTCGCGTCCAAGATGGAGGTTCTCCGTGCATGAAGTTCGGTCTTTTACGCTTCAATCCCCGAGGGTGTTCCTACATAGAACTTTGGTCCTTGCCACCATTGGAAGTGATTTCATCAAGCTCATGAACACGAACAAGACTCCGTAAATGCTCCTTTGAATTTGTTGTGAATCCGTCCTTTATGTCCACGTTTTCCTACATAAACACAACACTTCCAGATGCATGCACATAGATGAACTTGTTATATGATTAGTGTGCCTAGTGGCGGGTTAGTTCCATAAACAAATCCAAACCAAAGTGTAATGAACATGTTTGGTGTACCAAAATACACCGTCAACAATTATTGAACAAGCTGCTCATCCATCACCATAACGCCAGTCTGCTGTACCGGATTCGACTTAAAAACATTTCATCATATTACTAACGTCTGAAACAGGTTAGTTGTTACTTACCACGAAATCAGACTCCATGAAATGCCACCATCGCACTTTATTCTGCATTCCGACAACAACACCATCACCTTGTTTAGCCCTATGCATACATGCATCCATGGTGTCATGATCCATCAACTCCCTACTACGAAACACAGACTGCAACGTCCGTCCAATCAACTCAATTGTTTTTGTAGTTCTATGACGTATCCAAACCCTGAATTTTAAAAGCAATGGCAGTATTAACAATTATAATCACAAAACAAAATGTTGCTAGGCGTGAAAAAAATAAACAAAATCATGGTAAAAATCACATCCAGCATACCTGCCGAGCAATCCATCATCTTGCAAATCATGCACCCACCTAAAGCAGGCTCGTGGCTTTGATTTATCCAAAGATGGTTGTATACCCCATTTACACGGAGGAGCAACACATGGCCTAGGTGTTGACACAAACCTTCTCGGTGCATATCCTAACGGCACACCTAGCTCCAGCATCCCTTCAATACTGCCGGCTATTTTAGGCTCCCTAAGAATTAGAACTTCTCTGGCACGAGACTTGTTAATTGAAAATGGTGACAAAATCTGATCACCTTGTGCTTCAACATTTCTAATCCGTAGCATTCTAATCTGATTACACTGTATCGGAAATGACTTTGGTTTTGCAGTTTCTGAAACAATGGTTGCTAATCGATCCACAAATGAAGATGACTCAGCCATTGGCACACCTCTCGCACTGTCACTACTATCCAGTGGTACGCTAGATGATTCACCACCAAAGAAGTGCAATTTTATGCATGGAGAAAAAGATACTTGGCGCTGCTTATTGCATGGTCGAATGCACATTGAATACTCAGCCGAACTAAGTGGCGTCACAACTGCTGCTGCAGACACATACAAACGACAAATATGAAAAACGAACGAAAAAACTTTATACAACTAGTAAACCAAAGCACTTGAATACCTTTCTTAATTTTAGAGACAGGTGTCGCCAGAAAATCCTTGCCTAAAATAACAGACAATCCATCCATAAGCTTGGCACCTTCTTCCTCGAGTGTGCATCGCATTCGTGATAACGTGTGCGCATTGTGTTCCTTCATTGCCACTAACAACATCTTCTGAATTGACTCTTGCTATATATATATATATATGTTATATGTTACGTCGGAGTGAAACATATAACGTCCAAGAGTGCTTTTCAAGATAAAAGGGACTTCATAATTCAAGCACCATATGTACCCGGTCTTCAGATAATGCTGCAAATGATAATGTTCGTGCTCCATCATTCATCGACGTGGGGGTACGAGGTTGAGTGTGCTGACGATGCTTGTCAGGTGTTCCTTCGAATCCATTAGTGATACCATCGATGGTAATTTGATCAAAAGAAGTTGCAGTGCTTGCATTTAGCACATATCGTAGGTCACAATCTCTTATGCTCTTCATCCCTGGAGTATCGTAATTTACTGCCAGCCGTGGATCTTTCCATTCCATGAAGACAACCTACCACTGAGTTAAATAATGCTTAATGCATATTAGAAACTAACAGCTACAACACAACAATAGTCTGAAAGCTGTGCCGGAAGAAATAGTACCTGTAGAAGCAAAGTGCATCCCCGCAACTGATCTAATAACTGATATGTGCGAACCTTCTGTTGCACAATCACGGCAGCAGTGGCGGTTTGTTCAAGCACATATAACGCCCAGCTTATGTTCCTGATTTCATCTGTTCTAACTAATGCACCCGAAAAATCTTGATACACATATGAGTGTGATGAGTGGGGCGCAAGCACGTGGCCCATAAAAAATATAACGGCTGCGACACGAATTGCATCCACAGATGGCACTGAACACATGTTGCTATGTCCTGATTCTAGCACCTGTGTGCACCTGCTAACACACAGCCGCCGCCCTCCTCTCTACGTAAATACGTACTAACTACATTCACAACTTCGTTTTCCTCCATACACCTAGCATCCCTTACGTACTTCGGCCCAGATGGAATACTAATGATATCTCTAACTGTCTCCATGCTTATTGACAAACGTACATTCTCATCAAGCACAATGGTGTTAGTTCCGGAATCAAATACAGATAACAGCCAATTGCCGAAATTTGTCAGATTTATCTGGTGATTGGAACATGCTACGGAATCCAATCCACTCGACAATTCCCCTCTTATTATTGTCTAAACCAGCAAGGACACACCTTACCACATGTAAACCTTTCGTTGTACAATATCTGCAACTGTCGTTGTTACTATAGTGCACTTGGTAGGCTTGTGCCGACCATGGGGTTATCTTTGGTCTTGGTGATCATCTCTTTTGGCAACTCCATAACTGCAAAACAAAAACTCAAAAAACTTACTATCAAGCAAGTAAACATGCAACTAATCTTAACATGTGACGCCTACCTGAACTGAATCCTCCATACTACATCCCAATGTTTAACAAGTTCAAGCTGTAAAGAAAGCTCTCGTAGCCAGAAGATGGATGGCACCTTTATAAACACTTTTGCGCTATAGACGAAAATGGATGCCGCATCCACTAGCCTGACACATCACTTGCCGTGTCAGAAATCGCACTAACAGGCGCCATGGCGCAAAGCTGCCGCATGCGTGCACACATGAGCAGTTAATGCACCCCCTACACATGAAAAAGGTATACCTATACCGGTAACGACTACACCTATAATCACATCTGCAAATTGTAGTTAACATTAGCACCCAACGATTCCTGCCAATAGACATGGCCACGCGTAAACCACTGCGGAGGTGGGCATGTGCCCATGTGCGCACGAAGTAATTTTCAGATCGAGCCTGGCACGTAGATTTCCACGCGACTGAGAACGAGAGCAGAATAGGTAGAAGTCGAAGTGTAAACTCCGTCGGGCGAGCACTTCCACACGATCCTATCATGGTCCAGTGTTAGCGACATACTGGCAATTGTGTCCCCTATGGTGAGGAATTGAACAAGGACTTAAACTGTTGTGAGTGTGGGTAATATTTACAACCCAACATTTTCTGAGAAAGTATCCTCGAACAGTACACAAACGCCACATCTTCGGAAGGGCGACCACCCAAAGGTTGGAGCCAGCATCTTGATCGAGCCGCTAGACATCAAGTTGTCCTTTCAGAAGAGCGTGTGGGCTCCATCCCTGACCTCAACGTGGATGGAGGCTTCAGAGCAGGCCTTAGCCACAAGATCGAACGAAAATTTGAATGTCGCCTAGGTTTAACGTATTCATACGCTTAACAAAGTCATTAGACCTTTAATATAGTTGACATGAAATACACCAATACCCACTAGGTGTCTATATGTCTTTCACCATCCACTCGCTCAAATAGATACAAGATCCCTTTGACAACCCTCAGATCCTGCTCGACGGGGAAAACAAACTGACCACATCGTTAGCGTAGAGGGAGGCGCGGAGTTTGAAGTTATTCCAACCCAGAATATGACGAAGACCAAATGACTCATCCTTCTTGATCATGGCATGGAAGCATTCCATGACCAAGGTGAACAACATGGGTGACAAAGGGTCAACGTGGAAAAGCCTGCAACCATGGCAGATCCAATCTCCTGGCACCCCGTTCAGGAGTATCTTGGTGCCAGGAGTGGAGAGCGCTATCGAAACCCAATTAGTCCACATACGCGGGTAGCCGACCGCAGAGAGGAGCTCCAAGAGGAAGATCAATTTGACGGGTCAAAAACCTTAGCGATGTGAATATTGAACACAATCCTAGGCGTCTTCCTCTTAGTGATAGATCTCATCGCGCCTAGGACGTAGTAGAAGATGTCAATTTTGTCATGAATCTACCGACCTTAGATAAAAGCAATCTTATTAGGAGAAATGAGAGAGTTAAGGTGGGGGGCAAAAGTGATTTGCCATCGCTTTATAGAATATTTTCTCGGAGTTCCGAATTAGACTGATGCACCGGTAGTCAGACAAGGAGATAAGATCTGGTTTTTTGGGATTAAGGTGAGCAGAGTGTCATTTAAGTGGTGGAAACTTCGACAATCGATAGAAACAATGGCATTCAGCGCATTAATCACATCTCCATGAATGATCGACCAGCACAACCTATAGAAGCGACCAATGAACCCGTCTAAAAATTCTTAATAATATGAGACAGGGCCTCATCCAATGGAAAATTCTTAATAACCTCCCAGATTTCATCCTCGAGAAAGGCTGACCAAGGTCATGTCGGTCCATCCGTGGCAGACCCATCGCCTAAGTCCTAACTGGTGAGAAGGGAAATCGATTAGAATTCCAATCTGTCAGTGCGGAAAGTAGTCCCGACACTAACTAGTAGATGCGCTAAGATCGGTCTCTCGATGGCTGGTGCTAAGCAACAATGAGGACATGAGGTTTATCCTGGTTCTGGTCGTGGGCCGTACGTCCAGCAGGTGCACATGTGGTGCTATATTGCAAGGCACCATGGTGCTCGTAGAGGGGGGCTACAAGCGAGGCGGGAGAGGAGGAGAAGCCCACAAGTCCCAGCTAAATGATTGAGAAAAATGCCAATATCGTGAGTGGGTGCGAACAGGTGAGTTGTCGTGTGTCCGTTTCGTCCCTGCGGCTAGGAGGCCTCCTCCTCCTTTTATAGACCAAGAGGAGGCGGCTTACAATCGTGTTGCGTTGCTTTGGGTATAGTGTTGCGGTACTGGCGCACGATACTTGCGACTTAATGGACGTCCTGGCGAATCTCGACCCCTGCACATGTCATGGTGGCTCCTGTGCTTGTTCAGCGGCGGTTTCGAGGGTGGTCGTGCCGGTGCTCATGCCTAGTCGTTGTCCGTACACCAGCTCGAGGGTCCAGTTGAGAGGGGATCTTGAGCTGTACAGCGGCTGGCGTGGCGGCGTCCTGTCAGCACGGGCTCTCACAGTGTTGGGGATGGCGTCGCAGTGCCCAGGATGGTGATACAACACCAGGGATGGTCACACAGGACCGGAGGTGACACAGGAGATGTGCACTACTAGCCTTACGTCACAGCGCCGTCCTGGGCGGGCGCCGAGTTGGTTGCCGGACGTCTTTCGAGGGCGTTGTTGTCCCTTTTCGAGGGGTGTGGCGTGGAGGAAGGATGGGAGTGGGTGGTACAGTGCCATGGAGTGACATCGGACATCCCGCACAACACCCGCACAGCGCCGGGCGTGGCTGGGTAGCGGCGGGTTGGTCAAACAGCATCGGGATCTGCTGACGGTGTATAATCGTATTAAACTTCAAGTAGACTTGCAAGCGGACAAGTCTCCCGTCGTAGTCAAGGGACCCTTCTTCCCTCAAGTTGTGAACCCAAGGTATCAAATCCGTGGAACAATGCGTGATGTAAGAGTTGATCTAGTAAAGCCGAGAAACTTAGATCTTCAAGAGGCGAAACCTATGTGTCTAATCTTAAAGAACATCAAAATGAATCTAATCTACTAAAGACTGGAGGTAGCAAGAGTTAGAGGGGGATAGATAAACCAATCTAGAGATATTGGATCAAGCCTTTGTTGAAGTTTTGAGCAAAAGAAGAAGTAGCAAGTTCAATCTCATTAAAAGCCTCTTTAAACCACGGTTTCTCGTCCGACTCCGAAAACGCCCGCCTTTTGGAGCCACCATTCTGTCACAACGCACCCCTATTCGTGCGGGTTAGTCTAGGGAGAGTCCAAGGACAAGTTGAAATCTTTCGGAAGGTCAGGCATGCACCTCTAGACACCATGGCTACAAGAACATCCTCGGTGATCTATCTCGAGAATAGATCTTAAGATACGAAAAGTTGATCGAAATCAAAGACGTAGGAGAAACACTTGATCGCTCGAAATCGGATTGCAACTTGATAATTCAACATTACATGATACATGAATCAAGATCACCACCGGGATCCTACCTTGATCTAGCTTCTAGCTCGGGGAACTCCGACGTGTTCTTCCTTGCAAGGTTCCCACATCAGCTAGGAAGATCCTAGTCAACTAGCTCGACCCTCTCCTATTCGAGATGGTGTCCCTCTCTTCTCTGCTCCTCGGCGGCTGATGAAGAATGAATTGATCCGTGGCTCTTTGCCTTGGGGCTATAAATAGTCCGAATGGCTGCTAGGTCAAAGGGGGGCTGACTGGGCCCAAAATGGGTTGGGCCGATTGGCCTGGGCCGACCGGCCTGGGTCCACTTCGGCCCAGCCAGCTGCCTCCTTCGCCCGGTGTTGGTTCCCGAGTCTTCTAGATCCTTCCCCCTTCTACATGTGGGCCCTTGTCGTTAGTTTCTCTCCGAATTAGATGTAGGTCCTTGTCCCGCAAGATTCAGCACTTTTCTGACTGGGTCCTCGGAATTTTCCATCTTCTCGGGTTTGGTCCCTATGCTTCTTGGAGTCATGTTTACTTCATTGCATGACTTGTACCGGGCTTCAAGGTCTTGTCACAAGGTGCTTGATGAACTTATCCTGGACGTCTTGCTTTCAACACTAAAACCCTGCATAAACACTAAACTCCAAAACCGACATGCACAAACGAACATGTTATACCGAGGTGGTTAGTGCCAATGGATAAGATATCAAACTCATGCCAACACCAAAGGTAACCTCATGGCTACGTTGATGGAATTTCACCGTCAACATCTCCCCCATGCTTAAACCTTGCTCATCCTCGAGTAAGCCTTTGATGGATATCATCGTTGCCCTTCATTATTTAAACCTTGCATTTGATCATACATGAGAAAACATAATGCTCTCGAAAATTTAATTTGTTAAAGTTTCACAATGTACTAGCCTTCATCCCTACGGAGGGTAGATTATTAATTAAGCTTATCCCACAAATATTAACATGCTCCCAAAGTTAAATAGATCTTAGAAATTTTGAAATAAAGAACGAGATGAAAAAGAGCTAAATAAGTTCACAAATTTAAATCATTTTGCATCTTGCTCATGAACTCTCATCTCATCTTGTCTTTCAAGCCTATTTATTCAACTCCTTTCCCTCTCATAACATATACATATGTGGTAGGCTTTATATGGAGTTTTTTGGGAAAGTTTAGTCCTACCAAGATATTATAAATGAGATGTTGTCAAAACAAGACAAGCTTCTCATTGTCTTACCGAGACTCATCAAAAAAGGTCATGGGAAAATAATGTTATATCAAGGTGGGGGAGAGAAAAATACACACACTTGAGATAGGTGGACATGTGCAAATGGCAAAGAGTGATCCCGAGGCAGAAAGGAAGTCTTGTTATCGGATTGCACATGGTTGGAAAATGAGTATGGATCTTTTAATCTTGAAACCTTGAAATTCCTAATGCACTTTAGAGAACCCGGGGAGTTCACTTTATTTTATTTTTACACATACTCGTATTTTTTCTTTTCTTTTCTCATACATATATATTTTTTGTTTTTCTTTATACTCATTTTTCTTTTTTTCTTTCTCATCATTTTTTATTTACTCCCCTTTGAACTCTAAAATTGCATTGTACCTGCCTCCTTCCCCATGCTTATACGTTTGCTCGTCCTCGGGCAAAGAGGTGATAGAGATAAGGTAGGTACCAGAAATACTTTTCCTTTGGAGAGATATTTGAAATCTTCAATCTTGGCACCATCTTGCAATCTTCCTTGAATTGATGATCCATTCTCAACGATAGGTTGTGGTCAAGGAGGTAATCACAAAAGATGATATTTGGTTTTAAGGGTGTATATTCGGCGAGGTTTGTGAGATCTCTGATGTGGGGATACAGAATGCACGGATAAGAGGCTAGCAATAAGATAGATACACAAAAACGGAATGACCAGCTTCTTATCTCAGGCCAGAGAAATCATGGCCTGCAATAACTCACCCAAAAATAAATCTTGTACACTAAGGTTTATGCACTCAAATATATATAAGGCTTTGGATAGGTAGAGCAACACGCAAGTGATATTTATGACATGGTTAGCATTACTTTTAAGAATAAAAATCATCTTTAATCCATCTAAAACTTGAGAGCACATAAAACACTACGGGTCTTTATTTTTATCATAACCTCTGCTAAAGATTAATCTAGCATTTAGGTAAATTCAGATTTGTATTTTAAGAGAGCATTAGCTTAATCATGCATAAAACAAATACAAAGATAAACAAAGCGGCAATTATAATCATATATCATCATGGCATAAATTTTGTAACTTTACCAAAGGTAAAAACAAGGTGGTGACTTTATTCATGATGAAAACAAACTAACACACATGCTGAAAATAAACTAACACACATGCTGGAATTTAAATAAAAACTGAAAACACTACGCATACATAAGCAAGCACAAGCTGAAAATTAAAGAAAAAGGGAAAAGAAAAGAAAACTAAAGCTCCTCCTTCTTCTAATCTTCCGCTGGTGGTTGGTATTGATAATCTTGGTAGTTGTACCCTTGCTCATAATAGGTTTGGACATCCCCTCCAACGAATTGATCCGGCGGTACTTGGTGAAGACACCCAAAGTTCATAAGCAATATTTGCATTACCTTCACCTGATTGAGCCGCATTGGATTGGATGGCTGTGACGTTTTGCATGCTTCTTGCAGCATATCCTCCAATTATGGCCACACTTTGTTGTGGTTGGGGGTAGCATAGGGCTCCGCAAAGGTTACGTTGGGCACCACATAATTTTTTGGGGGCATGGCTGCACCACTTCCCCATGCTTGCATTGGTGGCCCTCCGTATTAACTTAGCGATGTAGGAATTCCTCCGTACGGTGGCACATAGTTTTGTTGTGCACCACCCTCTTGTGCTAAGGAGGATCCCTCCTCTACAATTCTTCCTCTTTTATTCTTCCTTGCCGGCACAAGGAGTCCTTCCTCCAACCAATCTTCCTTCCCTTGAATGAATAGTCCTAGTCTTGGATTCGGAAGGGGTAAGTTCACTTTAGCCACATTAAAGCCTCCTCTCTCATCTCCACTTATGTATTTTCCTTGCTTCAAGTATTCAAATCCGAGAGAGGTCCCGGGTAAAAGATGTTCGGGATTTCTTGAAATTCCCGGCCTTAAGGAGATGGCCAACATGGAGAGGTAGCACCCCGAACCAATATCTCCCGATCCTTATGTTTCCTCGCAACACCATCGGTTGATCATGAGGTATGAGGGGTCTATTGGCTGCTTGGCAATTAAAGCCGAGTAGAGCCAATTCAACGCCGTGTCAGTCACCTTCGTCTCCGTCATCCTCCCCAAAATCCTTTTGCACATCCATGAGTGGAATACTTGGATGATGGGGTTCTGGATGGAATTTCGTTGTTGGTGGGCTTCCCCGGAGATTAAATTCCAAAATCCATCCAACATGCCTTCCGGCACGTCAACTTTCTTCGGAGCTCCCTTTTGGAAACCAAGTAGCTCCCTAATATGCTCATAGGGAACCACTTGCTGAATTCCCTCCAATCGGAATGATAAACTTGGCACCCCTTCATCAAGGATAGGTGCCACAGTCATCAAATTTTCCAAGGCAAAATCCTTGTGACTGTTTGCCGACACCCCGTTAAAGAATTGCACCCATCCAAGGTGCCCCAACATATAATATATGTCTGTGCCAAAACCCAATGAGTTGAGAGCTTGATCGTCGAAATCGACGTTTGCCACAAGCCTCTTCTCAAGGCAAGAGAGTTTCTTCTCCTCCCCCTCCAACAAGATGATGAAGCCATATGCGGAGTACCGCGGAGTGTATGGAGGTGGAGCGGATGATCGGGTCGATTGACAAGGTCGGACGAGCAGCTCCTCCGTACGTCCTTGAGGTTCGGTAAACCTCATGGACGAGCTCCTTGTAGCTCTCATACCACCAAGGAGGAGAGTGTCGTTCCTCCTCGGCGGTGCCGTGTCCTCCTCCATGCTCCGACGAGACTCGGAAACCGAGTGCCTCCTCGAAGACGTCATTGAAGATGGCTTGGACGACGACGACCCCTTCTTCTTGGTGAAGAGACTTGTGGTTTTCTTCCACATGATTGCAACACCCTTCTCTCTAATATAATTCCGGGGTTTCAACCGATAACAAAGCACTTCAAGAATTATTTCAGAGTATGGACTTTGAGTGGATTAAGGGTGTGATTTGTTTGAGCAAACAAACTTGGGAAGGATGGCTAAGTCTATGGTGGTTCTGGACTAAAAACTTGAGCACACAAATAGAGGAAGGGAAGAGCTGCTTGCCTGCTGAAGACGAGCACCGGGGGGTGCAATTTATAGGGGAGGCCGGCCGGCCTGGGCCGACCGGCCTAGGTGTCCTCGTGCCTCCCCTGGAGCGTCTTTCCTCCAGTGTGATGATCTCCCCTTTGTGACTTTCGTGCCTGCGTGCTCCACTAGTTGCACCGCCCAAACTCTCTCATCCACTCCTTTGCTTGCATTATTGGTCCTTCCACTTGATGCCTTTGCTTTGACTCATGTCCATGCTCCCTTGCTTCACATGCCACCATGAATTTCCTGCAAAACAATGCTTGCTGCCCATCCATGCTTGTCCTTTGCATGTGGTCTTGATGAAAGTTGTTGGGAGGGCGTCCAATGATGCATCATAGTGCATGCATGATTTGTGTAACTAAATTGCCTCCCTCTAAGCATGTCTTAAGGCTAAGCACTCCTCTAATTTCGAAAATTAAAAATAATTTCAGAGCTATGGGAGAGCTCAAGCATAAATTTAGAGAAGTTTTTAAACCATTAAAAACAAATGTAAGTCGAAAATATTTTCCGACTACATTTATATCGGTCTCACCGGTATTGTTTGCCTTCATTAGTTGAGAGCAAACTTTTCCGGCTTGATCATGGGGGCATAGGTTTAGGTTCTAATTTTGGCTAAGTGAGAGAGGTTTTGAATGAAATAAAATTAAATGAGGCTTAGAAAACTCTAATCTTAGAGAAACCAAGGATATAGATTTTTAAACCAACCAAAGATTAAGTTTCTAGATCACGCGAGTTCTATCACGTGCTGAAATTTAAATAACATCTAGATACAAGTCGTGGCTCTACTCGTGTGTTTTTAGCATGAAAAACAAGTCAACCACAACATCATAAAGAGGATGAATGGTTGAGTTAGGTTCTAAATTTATTTGGTTTTGGTTTCTCGAAAAGAAGCAAACAATCACATAGGATGGTTCATGTAAAGGGTTTATGATTAAGCAAAATATTCAACCAAGAATTATGTCTCTAATATTGTTCAACCACTCTAATTCTAATGTCTTTGCATAGTAAAATTCAAAACTAAATTACTTTAAAAGACTCAAAAAACCTGGAATCGGGTTGTCCTCCCAGTAGCTTATTCTTGACTCGACGAAACGTGTTGCCTCCCGCCTAGCACTTCGTTTATAGTCCATGGCTAGACTTCTTTACTTGATTACTTTGGATCAACGCTCTTTGCGGGTGTTGCAATCTTGGGTACCCACTTCCGCACCATCTTGGGCACAGGCTTATTCTCCGGCTTAGTCATCTTTTTGGTCTTCACAGGCGTCTTTTGTTCCTTTGTCTTGACGGATGCAACAACTTCCTTGATTTTCTTCACGTCCTTCTTCTTCGGCTCTTCCTTATTCCTTGGTTCTTCCTTAACAACGTGACGATGAGGTGGAACATATTTAACTTCAATCATATTGCATACCTCGAGGCGTGGTTGAAACTTGAAGGAACTCCTTTCTCCATTAATGTCGAACGTGATCTCCCCCTTGCCAACATCAATGGTAGCTCCCACGGTCTTGAGGAAAGGCCTCCCAAGGATGAGTGGTGACTTCTCCCTCTCTCCCATCTCGAGTACCACGAAGTTGACGGGGATGAAGTGGTGTCCGACCTTTATGGGCACATCTTCGGTGATGCCCAAGGGATAGCGAATGGAGTTGTCACCCAACTCTAAGCACATATCCGTAGGCTCCAATGGTAGGCATAGCTTCTCGAACACATCCCTTGGCATGACGCTCACACTTGCTCCAAGGTCGCATAATGCCTTCTCGAACTTGAACGAACCAATGGAACATGGAATTGTCGGGCATCCGGGGTCTTTTTGCTTCTCTTGTCCATTAGCAATAGCGGCGCTACATTGCTCGGACATCTTGACATGATCTACCCCGAGTGTTGCTATCTCATATTTATTTGCAAGGATATCTTTGAAGTAACGAGAATATGTAGGAACTTGAAGGGTATCCAATAACGGCATGTTGATGCTAAGTCTACACACAACCTCCACAAACTTCTCAAAGTGGTTGTCAAGTTTACCTCGAAAGTCGCGTGGCCTGAGTTGTGGTATCTTCGTGTCTTCTCCCGGCATCTCAAACTCGGGCTCTTCGGTGACGATCTCCGTAACTTCCTCCTTAGCAAATTCCTCCACCTCGGCGGATGGTTTAGGCTTCCTTGCTCCCGCGGAACGTTCCGGATCTTTGGTCTCCTTCCCCGAACGTGTTTGAATAGCCTTCTCCATTTCGGGACCTTTAGGTTGCCCCGGAAGCTTCCCTTCATTAGCGGATAGGCACCCGACAAGTTGTCCCACTTGCATCTCGAGCATCTTCATCATGTTGAGCACTTGATGGTTGGAGCTTCCGACCTCTGTCAATTTGCTATCGATGTTCTCCAACACCTTGTCTATGGCTTTGAACTTGGTGATGGTGTCCTTGTTGATCTTAGCTTGCTCGTCCATGAAGTCCTTCAATTGTATACGAAGCGGAACCGAATTCGGAATGGATGAGCTTGCATTAAATTGAGGTCTACCTTCCCCGTAGCGGAAGTTTGGCAAATCTCCCTTCCTCATGTAGTCGAGCACCTTGGCTTCCATCGGACAATCCTTGTGGACATGGCCATATTCTCCGCACTCTTCACATGTGGATCTTGCTTCGGCAGCCTTTAAGTCTTCAGCCTCTTTCTTTTCTATCTCCATCTTCTCCAACCTCTGCATAAGTGAATCGATCTTGCCTTCGAGTATGTCTTCCTTCTCCACTTGCAAGACTCCTTTGACATTTCCCATGGGTTGAACCAGAAGTAAGCGTCCAGACGACGCCCACGTGTCATTATCCGCGACCTTCTTGAATAGACTGAAAGCTTGAGTCGGTGTAAGATCGATGATAGATCCTCCTGTCGATGCATCGGTGACCATCCTTGACACCATGGTGAGTCCTTGGTAGAACTTTTGAATGAGGTCCTAGTGAACTCATTGAAGCGCTCGAACTTTTGAACTTGTGATGTGGAGCTGCCCTAGTGTACTCATTGAAGCGCTCGAATGCCTCCGAGATAGTTTCCGTAGGATATTAAGCAAAAGTGGCAATCTTATTACGCAAGCTTTGAGTTTTACCCGGTGAGTAGTATTCCTTCATGAAGGCCCTCATCAATGCATTCCAATCTTGCACCATCTCCGCCAGTTGAGAGTAGAACTATTGCAAGGCTTTCCCGAGTAGAGAGAACAGAAAGAGCCTTTGTGACAACCCGCCCGGGAAAATACCGTACTATCGCCTAAGACCGATCCACTTTGGTCGTTAAGCAATAGTAAAGTATCATCCTGTCGTTGGTTGCCGGGTTAACGCCGGTAAATCACTTGAACATCGAACGAGAGGATCGATACATGCATTAAAACTCACGCGAAGGCGAGTCCGCAGTACAACATGGATTAAACATTTGATTACAAACCATTGTTCATGGCATAAGATAAAGATTCGAGTTCGAAAATACAACTGGAATAATTTAAACTAGCGGAACGGTGATCATCACGGAGGCCGTCCGTGATGTCATCACTTGTCGTCACCCTTCGATCAAGCACACCCGCAACAACATTTTTAAAGCAAGGTCGAGTATACTAATACTCGGCAAGACTTAACCGTCGGGTGATAACTACATCACCAACCTCTAGACATGAAAGGCTTTTGGTCGGTGGAGTTTCTTTTCTTTGGAAAGCCACTAAGAGTGGATCCTTACTTTCAATCTTTTAGCACAAGTTCTAGTTGATTACCATTTCTAAATGTGCCATCTAATTCAATCAAGAATTGGACAAGCAATTAATTCATCCAACATATTCTCGAGTTCCATCATTATGGGATATCATGGCCGTAGAATAAGCGATCTCGGATAACGGTGAGAGGCCGACAATCGATTGATTTAAACCTTGCAAGGTAGACCCAAACACACGGTCGGCTGTCCCCGCGAGGACAACTCCCCAGGCCGTCCCCATAAATCTTCGGGTTGGGATCGAATCTTACAGTCCCTGGTGCAGGCTATCCGGCATACCCCGCGAGATACCCGGAGTCACCATACACCACCCTTCCCGGTAGCTAGCCGGTAAGGAGATTTCTCGAGAGTAGTAACGGTAGGATCCCGTGCTTTGCCTCATTAAGGTACTAGGCTTACCGGCCCCATAACCGGCATATGCTTGGTACGTTCAAAAGCTTAGCCCACATGCCCACTGGACCGGAGCCCAAATCCCATGCTCTTACCACATGAGCGATCCAATTAAGGATATCTTATGATTCCTATCTAGGAACCTATTCTCGCGAGTGGCGAACATCACTTGACTTCTATCGGTCCTATAGCATGGCGACTATCGACCTAACATACTAGTGATAGAGCATAGGTACCTAGGGATCATGCATCTAGGGTTTCAAATCAAATCCTGAAACGTAAATGCACAATCATAGCAAACATAATTGCATAATTTTAAAAGGTGGGGTTAATGATCCGGGCTTGCCTTCGGCCGGCAAGGTTGGCCTTGGGCCCTTCGGGATCGGGTCCGGGTCTTGAGCTACGTTCACGCACGGCGGCTCTTTGTCGGCACCTTCGTCTCCTTCCGGTTCGAGCGTACGTCTATCGGCGGAAAGATCTACACGAAGATGCAAATGCGAGATTTATTCGGCGGTTTAAACTTTAATCACTCGCAAACCAATTTGACAATCAAGGGGTGTATTTGTTGGGCACATTCACCTAGATAAGAACACATTCAGCATACTCTTCCATAATGGAGTAATATGCAACTCTTTATTAATTATTCTTTTTGATGGTGACTGTGTACATATATATGTAAGTAATTTAATTTAATTTCATCAACAGTAGTGGGTAGGTACATTTAACCTTTTTAACATGATTTGCAACCACACTCAAGTTACAAGGGTGGTTGGGTGATTTCTCTTTATTGCACAATTGAAGAAAGGTTTCTTTATACTTGTCATTTCATGTGAAAAGCTTTTAATCATTTTCCTTTCACAAGCAAAGGAATAAATGATATCTTTATCCTTGAATTAATTTCTTATCAGCATCTAGAATTAATTATCTTTTAATTAATTTAGATAATATTTTCAAAAGGAAAAGAATTAAATAAGGGCCTTTCTTTATTTAATTTCCCTTTAATGGAAAAAGGACTTTTAAGCCTTTTATTAAACGATTAAATTACCAAAAATTAATGGGGTGTTTCTTAAGCCTACTAGCATCTATACTGGTCCATTGGACCCACATGTGAAGGTTGGAGGCTAGGAAATTAATTATTATGGAAAATAACAAAGGTTATCTAGTGATTCAATTTAAATACATATAAAAATAATTAAGCACCAAAATGTTCCAAATTTTCTTATGCATGCTCTCTGGTCCTAAACAAGCTTAGAAAACCAACATGTTTGCATGGAATCTCTACTGAACTTGGTTAATTAATTTATAAATGAAAACATGCTTAAATCAAGAATAATTATTTCTGTTAATCCTAAATTCATGATTAATTCACAAGAGGTGCATTTCGATATTACAAGCCAGTGTGCACAAGTTGGGGTCAAGAACATAAATATATTTAACATGAAAAATCATCTATGTAGTTCTGCCAGAGATAGAAAAACATTTTTTATAAATAGACTTACATGATAACTTTGTGCAATGTTTGGCATAGGAGCTAGTCATGACCTAATACACAACATATCCAAAAATTAGCTACAGAGGAGTTGTGGTTTTTGAGTTATTGCAGATCTAGAGTTTTCACATTTGTATTTTTCATGCAAAAACAAAAAGGAATCAGCTCAGGTAGAATAACAAAAGTTGTAGTATAAATCACCATGGATCCAACAAAATTGGTTTCACAACTTTCTGATTTTCCTGTGATTTTCTACACAATTTACAAGATTCAGCAATTTGGGTTTACTTTTGGAGTTACCTTTTTGCAATTTGGACCCTGGAAAGAATTGAATGCTTGCAATTCGACCCTTATGGCGGCCGGCCGGCGCGGGCTCGCCAATTCCGGCGAGGCCGGCGGCGCTCTTGGCCGGGGAAGGGGCGGAGGAGGGTCTAGGGGGTGTTCTAGGGTTGGTTTGGGTGCTTGGCCGGGCCGGTGGCGGCTCGGTGAGCGGCGCGCCGGTGGGCGGGAATGGGCGGCCGCGGCTGCTGCGTGCGCCGGCGAGGATGGGCTGGGGTTGGCAATGCGGGGTGGGAGCAACTTCGGGGATGCTAGGGGAGGTGACGGGGTGGTCAACTCGGCGCGTGCTTGGCGGGAGGCCGGAGCTCGCCGCGGCGGCTCCTTGGCGGCGGCGGATGGCTCGGTTGCGGCGGGGCGGGGTGTCTTGTCGTGGGGAGGCCGGGGAGGCTCTTAAGGCTGCGCGCGCGGCGGGGGCGGCCGAGGCACGGGCGGCGCGGGTACGGCGTCGGGCGGTCGGGCGGGGGGGGGGGGGTACGGCGGCGGGCGGGGCCGTACCACGGCGGCGCGGCGTTCCGGGTGCGGGCGGGGGTATCTCCTCGGCGTGCGTGCGTCTCGGGAGCGAGCGGTGGCCTCGGGAAGGCGCGGACGGCACACGGACCGAGGCACGACGGAGGGGGAGCGCGGGCGGCGCGGCGGCGCGCGCGGCGGCGGGGTGCCGCGCGCGCGCGCGACACGCGACGTCGCGCCCGGCGCGGCGTCGGCCGGCTGAAAACTGCGGAGTGGCCCTGTTCAACCACCATTTTCTCCCAAAATTTGAATAAAAGTGCACAAAGCAATGAACAGGAAAGTTGTAGATCTAACTACCCTCTACAACTTTCAAAAAGGCCATATGGTGTTTTTCTCAACGGATTTTGCAGGAACGTCGTGCCAACTTTGAATGTCGGCACATTCGGAAAACGGGAGAATCTGTCTTGCAAGGGGTTTTTCACAATTTTCCACCCAAAATTTGAAATGCCAATCTACATAAAAGTTGTGTCCCTTAACAAGATCTACAACTTTCATAAAGGTAGATTTTGAAGTGTTTAGGTGAATTTTGGGGAACGCGGCAAAAGTTCCGGACGACATTCGGCGACGTCAACGGTCAAGCGGGTTTTGACCGTGTCTTTGACCAAGGGTTGACTACGGGTGTGTATAAGCTTGGTCAAGGGGTTCATCGGGGTTCATTGGCGAGGTTTTCGGGTGATGACCCGGAGTTGACCTAGGTTTGACCGGGGTTTGACCGGGTTTGACCGGTCGATCCGGTCATTAACGTTAATGACGGTAATTAAAAACACAGGGCGTCACAGTCTACCCCCCTTAAGAGGAATCTCGTCCCGAGATTCGAAATTACAAGGGGAGGTGAAGGATGATTCTGGGATAGAGGTGTTACCTACGAAATTCAGTTGGCTCTGCTCCACTTGCGGGCTTGGCTTGTTGTTGTTGATAGCAGATCCGGGGTTCTGCTTCTGCTGCTGGGGCTTCTGCTGTCTGGGGTTCGGGCACTTATTGGCAAAATGCCCGGGCTGTCTACAATTGTAGCACAACCGGGGAGGAAGATCTTTGGGTGTGGGGATCGGTTGCTGGGCTTCCTGGATAAGGCGAAGCCTCTTTCTCTCCTTTTTCTTTGCCCTCTTGGTGGTTCGCGTAGGTGTTTCACTAGTAGGGAGTTGAGTGGCACTACTAGGGTTACAGCTTCGTTTGCCCTCACGCGGACAAGTTTCCGTACAGGTAATTTCCCACTCACTTACATCTACCTTAGAAAGTTCTCGTTTACTGCCCTTATTTGCCCTCTCTTCTGCCCTAAGATCCATTGGTAGTCGAGAAGGTGGTAATATGGAGTCGGAGGCTTGGGGTTGATCTTGATTAACATACTCCTCCAACAAATTGAACAAACGGGCTTGTTCGACCATAGAGGCGGAGATAAGGACCGAGAGAGGCCGTGTCGCAAACTATTCGATATGGTTTCCCATAACGTCCTTGGATGATATCGTACACTATCGATTCGATCGAATTTTGCCCTTCTAGTAGTTGAGTTATGCCGACAATGGCGTTTATGTCCCTACGGGTGGGTACTTCGGGTGAACGGGGCTTGGAAGGTTGAAGCTTCGATTGCATTGGTGGCATTTGTTGTAGTTGTTGAGCCATTTGCTGTTGGGTCCGCGGGGAGTTGACACAACACGTCGGTATGGGCTGCTATGAAAGCTTCGGTCAACATCGTGGGTGGCGGTTGCGTAAGATCACCACTACCTAATGCTTCAAAATCATTGGGGTTATTCCACGCTTGTCGGAACATACGAAATTTTAAGTTCCTAATTAGCGCATGCTCGGAATCTCACCCATAAGCTTATAATTCGGACATATTGTACGAGACTCGTTCACGGTAAGCAATGCAAATCGAACATTCCAACGGTCACAATATCAATTCGGTAAAACTTGCCTACACACATCCCTTGATCGGGAATGCGAGATGGAACAAAAAGTACAAGGGGTGTCCTCTTACTACCTCATCGCCCCGTTCATGAGGAAGCGGACGATGAATGTGCACATGCACGGCTAATAGTAGACACAACCCTCCTACTATACGAGAGGTACATTCCTAACAATGTCCAGCGAAACGACTCGAGCTCTTCCGACGACGGAGTCATTGGTGGCGACTTGGATTTGATTTTCTCGTTTTCGGGCTACTTCGAGCTTCTTCTTGACGTCGGAAATGAAGACGGAGAACAGTTCGCTCGGGAAGATCGAAGTAGCTGGGAGGGGTACTCTAGTGGCAAGTAGCCAAGCTAGCTAGAAGAAGAACAAGAACAGTGATACTGCCGAGCTCTGATAGAAATGGAGCTTTCGTATCGGCGGTCCCGGGTAAAAGGTTCCATTTAATAGCCGCTGCGGGGTTGTAACGGTCGATTGACCCAATTGGTTATCCGGTGTATTCCACACGGAGCTCAACACGGTCGGCTCACGCGATCATGACGTCGTGAATACGGTGGCGAAATCAAGGGTAGAACGACGTCATGGTGTCGTATGACCGTGGCATTGATGACGATGGCGCTCAACGGTCTAAATAATCGACTATGATGTGGAGCGAAACAAGAAGAGCTCGGTGTACTATGCTTCACGCTTGTGATAGCAACAACGAGGAGCGTAGCAAAAAGCTTTGATCGATCCCGGGCGTATTTCCTTGTTTGATTTTTGAGATTTCGAGGGTTAGGAGCACGGACCAAGAATGAAGGCACGATGGATGACTTTTCCATGTTGACTATTCGAGAACCTTGACTTGCCGAGAAAAGTTTCTACTTCTGTTGTTTTCCACTTGGTTAGCGGAAAAAGGAATTGATGCTTTGCAAGATCATCAAGATTCACGGCAAGGGACCAATCGGTCAAGGATTCCCAATAAGCCATTTACAAGGAAAGGAAGGCTAATGACGAGAGTTCCACAAGCTTCGTACGAAAGGTGACCTCAAGTGGGAACTTCAAGGATTAATCTTGCTCACATCTTTACTTATTTCACAATTTTTTGAGGTTTTGACGAATCGTTAATTTGAAAGTGTAACACTTTTTCAAATTTGACGCAATGCATATGCTTGTGCGGTATGGTGCTCATGATGCACGTTAGAATGACTCGGTTACCCATATGTGTTGATGATTGGAAGGGTAATCAATAGTAGGGAGAGGATCCGTGTGACGAGTTGCTATCTCACAACCAAGATACCTAGCGCGCTCCTAGTGGCGATCATGTGGCTGCGGCACACACGATACCCTAGGTTCCGTCGCGGCACCTTTGACTATGGGGTAACAACATCACGAAACAAAAGAGGCGGGATAGGGGTATGGAGTTTCATGCGAATGCACGTTAGTATACCCATGCTTCCCAAATGCATATGCTATGCGGCGCATGCTCAAAAGCAACCTTTTAATTTAAATCGCAAGGTTTGAGCAAGACCGAAAAGAACAAGTTCAGGATTTAGGAATCGATTAGATCTGTGATTGACATGAAATTGTAGAGCACAGAGCTTGATTGATCACAACTTAGCATAACTAATGCCTTACGAACATTATTGCTGACAGGGATGTTTAATCAAGGCAGTACATCGATTAGAGTTTTCAGAATTACCAACAACCTTTAGGATTACAAAGCAAACTAGCTGCCATGACAAGGTTTCTAGTTCAGCGCGGCGATAGGCGACCAAAGTGGTCATGGTACACTAGGATTCTCACAACACCTGCATTCTTACGACTCGAACTTTATTCCCAATGGACCAACTTCGAGGTGGAATCCTCCACTCTGGAAGTCTACGGTGACTCCGGTCCAGACTCAATTCCGGATTCACCCTGGATATCTTCAACATCTTCTTCTTGTCTTTGGTCCCGGAATGACGGAGTTCCGGGGGTGGAACGGCTAGAGCTTCCAATTGATTTTCTAGTTCAAGCATATCTCGATCGTTATGCTTTGCAACAAGAAATTCTGCTCATGGATGATCTCCGTTAACTCTTGTATCTTTGCCTTGTCCTTGCGTCTTTCCTTCTCGAGAGTAGCGATCATTGCTCGGGCTTCCTTCAACGCTTGAGTGAACACTCTACTTCCTTAACTTTGTATCTATAGATTTGGTGTCTATAGAATACGCTTTCTCCCATCATTCGCGGATAGGTGTCGTACATGGCTTCGAGAAGCGGAGTCGAGGTGACGAGTTCGGGGCTATAGTGAGAGTTGCTGCGGGGTGGAAGGATAGTTTCTCGTTCATCACCGGTGCAATATGTCACTCGGGTGCCGGAATGACTTTAGGCTGCGAGTTGGCTATCTCGGTCGGGTGCTTCCCACGAGAAAGTGGTGAGTGCTTCAAGAGCGACCTTCGCACCGTGTCGGACATGTTTCTTCCGTGTGCCGTACACTCCCACTCATCCCAAGCGAGGATTGGTTTGGCATGTTGAAACCTTCACCTTCACTTCACAACGAAGGAGTTGGCTCGTGGTCATGATCTCACGTGTCGAGTACTCGGATAAGTGGTGTACCCAAAGCTCCTTAGGGTGTCCCACAAAAGTGCGGGAAAACCACCCTCTTCGAGGTAGTCCACGAGAGTCCATGATTCCACATCGGCGAACGTAGAGCCGGCGTTGTCCATCCGGACATACGACAAAAGTGAGAATCGGGCGGGTGCGAGTGTACAAGGGTAACTCGATCCACGAACCGGGTAAGGGTTAAGGTATGGGGTAACTATGCTACTTAAATACCATCGTATGCCGAGCTCGAACGAGCGGCATACCAACGATACATGGTCGGCAATCGGAGACCGAACATCCTACTCAAACCGAGTTCAACACTTCCCCAATTGGCGTAGCAACTTGGTGAGGCTAAGAAACTTAAGTGGGTACTCAACGTTGAGCCGAGGATCCGGAGAGGGGTTGAACCAAGCAAGGTTTCAAAAGGTTCTAAGGAGATAGCAACAAGGGTTGACTACCAAGCATAACTTGCGGCGGACCAAGGTATGATCGCGAGCTTGGGGCTAGCGGATCGGAATTAGGTTGGAGCAACCTAGGTTAGAATCACTTAGACGAAAGATTCTTGGACAAGAGCAGAAATTTTAAACCACTTTTATTAAATTTAAGCTTGACAGCACTTCTACACCTAAAGAAGCTAAACAGAACAAAACACGCTATAACTATTTTACCTCTGAGAGCACGGAAAACATACGTGAGTTCAGTTTAGGTTCTTTCTCGATTTTTAACATGATGCAAGTCGTCCTATTTGTCCTCACAAGGCAATCAAGCCAAAATTCGGAGTTAGCGCCGGTGGCATGGCACATACACGTATCTCCCTATAATATCTAGTCGAGATCTAGTCGATGCTGACTCAGCGGACTTACGCAACGGGGTTAGTGTACTGCGGGAAGATCACGAACACAACGAACCTTTCATGCCAACACTCATGAAAGCGTCCACATACATTACCGTTCACTATAGAAACGGCATCCATGCGTTAAGTCGCTGCATGGACGGCGTCCAACCTCGGACATTCTCCGTTTGAATGGAGTATGTCCTTGCTCGCATGAGCGACATGCGGAATGCTCACGTATGAAACACGTGGCAAGACACAACTCATAACCGGACGTGAAGATGGGATCCGTGGAATGGATCACTCCATCAACCCTCGCAATTCCCGTGATGCGGAACGGCACACGTATAAAACACGTGGCTCCTAGTTTGGTTGTGCGATAAAGTAAGTCGACATAAAGTAATGTCTTGGAAGTTAGCAAAATAGACCATAGATTAATAAGCCACCCGAAAGAAACCGGAAATTTCCCTCTAGGGCCTCTCGGTCTAGTTTATCCTTAACGGACCAACGTTTTTGCAATTCCAACAATCTTGGCAAATTTTATTCGAAAATCATGTGCTTAGGGTTGTTAATTAAACTCTGGTGCATGCGGTCGCTACGATACCGAAATTTGTGACAACCCGCCCGGGAAAATACCGTACTATCGCCTAAGACCGATCCACTTTGGTCGTTAAGCAATAGTAAAGTATTATCCTATCGTTGGTTGCCGGGTTAACGCCGGTAAATCACTTGAACATCGAACGAGAGGATCGATACATGCATTAAAACTCACGCGAAGGCGAGTCCGAGTACAACATGGATTAAACATTTAATTACAAACCATTGTTCATGGCATAAGATAAAGATTCGAGTTCGAAAATACAGCGGAATAATTTAAACTAGCGGAACGGTGATCATCACGGAGGCCGTCCGTGATGTCATCACTTGTCGTCACCCTTCGATCAAGCACACCCTGCAACAACATTTTTAAAGCAAGGCCGAGTATACTAATACTCGGCAAGACTTAACCGTCGGGTGATGACTACATCACCAACCTCTAGACATGAAAGGCTTTTGGCCGGTGAAGTTTCTTTTTGCTGGAAAGCTACTAAGAGTGGATCCTTACTTTCAATCTTTTAGCACAAGTTCTAGTTGATTACCATTTCCAAGTGTGCCATCTAATTCAATCAAGAATTGGACAAGCAATTAATTCATCCAACATATTCTCGAGTTCCATCATTATGGGATATCATGGCCAGTAGAATAAGCAGTCTCGGATAACGGTGAGAGGCCAACAATCGATTGATTAAAACTTTGCAAGGTAAACCCAAACACACGGTCGGTTGCCCCCGCGAGGACAACTCCCCAGGCCGTCCCCATAAATCTTCGGGTTGGGATCGAATCTTACAGTCCCTGGTGCAGGCTATCCGGCATACCCCGCGAGATACCCGGAGTCACCATACACCACCCTTCCCGGTAGCTAGCCGGTAAGGAGATTTCTCGAGAGTAGTAACGGTAGGATCCCGTGCCGCCTCATTAAGGTACTAGGCTTACCGGCCCCATAACCGGCATATGCTTGGTACGTTCAAAAGCTTAGCCCACATGCCCACTGGACCGGAGCCCAATCCCATGCTCTTACCACATGAGCGATCCATTTAAGGATATCTTATGATTCCTATCTAGGAACCTATTCTCGCGAGTGACGAACATCACTTGACTTCTATCGGTCCTATAGCATGGCGGCTATCGACCTAACATACTAGTGATAGAGCATAGGTACCTAGGGATCATGCATCTAGGGTTTCAAATCAAATCCCGAAACGTAAATGCACAATCATAGCAAACATAATTGCATAATTTTAAAAGGCGGGGTTAATGATCCGGGGCTTGCCTTCGGCGGCAAGGTTGGCCTTGGGCCCTTACGGATCGGGGTCCGGGTCTTGAGCTACGTTCACGCACGGCGGCTCTTTGTCGGCACCTTCGTCTCCTTCCGGTTCGAGCGTACGTCTATCGGCGGAAAGATCTACACGAAGATGCAAATGCAAGATTTATTCGACGGTTTATACTTTAATCACTCGCAAACCAATGTGACAATCAAGGGGTGTATTTGTTGGACACATTCACCTAGATAAGAACACATTCGGCATACTCTTCCGTAAAGGAACAATACGCAACTCTTTATTAATTATTCTTTTTGATGGTATTTGTGTACATATATATGTACATAATTTAATTTAACTTCATCAACGTAGTGGGTAGGTACATTTAACCTTTTTAACATGATTTGCAACCACACTCAAGTTACATGGGTGGTTGGGTGATTTCTCTTTATTGCACAATTGAATAAAGGTTTCTTTATACTTGTCATTTCATGTGAAAGCTTTTAATCATTTTCCTTTCACAAGTAAAGGAATAAATGATATTTTTATCCTTGAATTAATTTCTTATCAGCATCTAGAATTAATTACCTTTTAATTGAATTAGATAATATTTTCAAAAGGAAAAGAATTAAATAAGGGCCTTTCTTTATTTAATTTCCCTTTAATGGAAAAAGGACTTTTAAGCCTTTTATTAAACGATTAAATTACCAAAAATTAATGGGGTGTTTCTTAAGCCTACTAGCATCTATACTGGTCCATTGGACCCACATGTGAAGGTTGGAGGCTAGGAAAATAAATATTATGGAAAATAACCAAGGTTATCTAGTGATTCAACTTAAATGTATATAAAAATAATTAAGCATCAAAATGTTCCAAATTTTCTTGTGCATGCTCTCTGGTCCTAAACAAGCTTAGAAAACCAACATGTTTGCATGGAATCTCTACTGAACTTGGTTTATTAATTTACAAAGGAAAACATGCATAAATCAAGAATAATTATTTCTGTTAATCCAAAATTCATGACTAACTCACAAGAGGTGAATTTTGGTATTACAAGACAGTGTGCACAAGTTGGGGTCAAGAACATAAATATATTTAACATGAAAAATCATCTATGTAGTTCTGCCAGAGATAGAAAAACATTTTTTATAAACAGACTTACATGATAACTTTGTGCAATTTTTGGCATAGGAGTTAGTCATGACCTAACACACACCATATCCAAAAATTAGCTACAGAGAAGTTGTGGTTGTTGAGTTATTGCAGATCTAGAGTTTTCACATTTGTATTTTTCATGCAAAAACAAAAAGGAATCAGCTCAGGCTAGAATAACAAAAGTTGTAGTATAATTCATCCTGGATCCAACAAAACTGGTTTCACATTTTTATGAATTTTCTGTGATTTTCTACACAATTTACAAGATTCAGCAATTTGGGTTTACTTTTGGAGTTACCTTTTTGCAATTTGGACCCCGGAAAGAATTGAATGCTTGCAATTCGACCCTTATGGCGGCCGGCCGGCGCGGGCTCGCCAATTCCGGCGAGGCCGGCGGCGCTCTTGGCGGGGGAAGGGGCGGAGGAGGGTCTAGGGGTGTTCTAGGGTTGGTTTGGGTGCTTGACCGGGCGGTGGCGGCTCGGTGAGCGGCGCGCGGTGGGCGGAATGGGCGGCCGCGGCTGCTGCGTGCGCCGGCGAGGATGGGCCGGGGTTGGCAATGCGGGGTGGGAGCGGCTTCGGGGATGCTAGGGGAGGTGACGGGGTGGTCAACTCGGCGCGTGCTTGGCGGAGACCGGAGCTCGCCGCGGCGGCTCCTTGGCGCCGGCGGACGGCTCGGTTGCGGCGGGGGCGGGGTGCGCGCGTGTCGTGGGGAGGCCGGGGGCGGCTCTTAAGGCTGCGCGCGGGCGGGGGGCAGCGAGCACGGGCAGCGCGGGTACGGCGTCGGGCGGTCGGGCGGGGGGGGGTACGGCGGCGGGCGGGGGGCCGTACCACGGCGGCGCGGCGTTCCGAGTGCGGGCGGGGGTATCTCCTCGGCGGGCGTGCGTCTCGGGAGCGAGCGGTGGCCTCGGGAAGGCGCGGACGGCACACGGACCGAGGCACGACGGAGGGGGAGCGCGGGGCGGCGCCGGCGGCGCGGCGGCGGGGTGCCCGCGCGCGCGCGGCGCGCTACGTCGCGCCCGGCGCGGCGTCGGCCGGGCCGAAAAGCGCGGAGTGGCCCCGTTCAACCACCATTTTCTCCCAAAATTTGTATAAAAGTGCACAAAGCAATGAACAGGAAAGTTGTAGATCTAACTACCCTCTACAACTTTCAAAAAGGCCATATAGTGTTTTTCTCGACGGATTTTGCAGGAACGTCGTGCCAACTTTGAATGTCGGCACATTCGGAAAACGGAGAGAATCTGTCTTGCAAGGGTTTTTTCACAATTTTCCACCCAAAATTTGAAATGCCAATCTACATGAAAGTTGTGTCCCTCAACAAGATCTACAACTTTCATAAAGGTAGATTTTGAAGTGTTTAGGTGAATTTTGGGGAACGCTGCAAAAGTTCCGGACGACATTCGCTGACGTCAACGGTCAAGCGGGTTTTGACCGTGTCTTTGACCAAGGGTTGACTACGGGTGTGTATAGGCTTGGTCAAGGGGTTCATCGGGGTTCATTGGCGAGGTTTTCGTGTGATGACCCAGGTTGACCTAGGTTTGACCGGGGTTTGACTGGGTTTGACCTGGCTGATCCGGTCATTATCGTTAATGACGGTAATTAAAAACACGGGGGCGTCACGGCCTTGCCCTCATTTGATCTTGAGTCACCCGAGTCCATGTTGAATGTCTGACATAGTTGAATGAACGCTTGGAGGTGAAGGTTCAGGTCTTCTTTATCGGTGAAGGGTGAATGTTGGGCCATGCGGATTGTTGAGGTCTTGATCTCGAACGCCCTTCCCATCTCCGCGAGGTTCAAGATTGGTAGGTCGATGATGTCCGGGGTGCATAGCTCCCCGATCTTGCGTTCTTGTGATTGTTCTCCCATCGGTGGAAGTCGATTCTCCCGAGGACTTTGAGGCGGTGAATTCTTCAGAGATTCCAACGATCCTTCGTCTTCCGACTTCGAATCTACAAAATCTAGCTTCTTAGCTTCTTGTGCTTCGCATCTCCTTAGCCTGTAAAGTTTTTCTGGATCATCCACAAAATAATCGGGTTTGTTGGAGAGGTAGCCATCCATCTCCTGTTAGGGTTAGCGATAAACAAAATATACAAAAAATGAAAAGTAAAAACAAATCTAAGAAAACTAGGGTTAGACAAACTAGATTAGATTAATTTTGAGGATGATCAAAATTTAGTAGATGCAAAAAGAAAAACCAAAAGAAAACTAAAAATTACACAAAAAGCAATAAAGGATCGAATCTTGATCACTTGTTCCCCGGCAACGGCGCCAGAAAAAGGGGCTTGTTGAGGGTGTATAATCGTATTAAACATCAAGTAGACTTGCAAACTGAAAAGTCTTAATAATATGAGCCTGGGCCTCGTCCAACGGAAAATTCTTAATAACCTCCCAGATTTCATCCTCGAGAAAGGCTGACCAAGGTCATGTCGGTCCATCCGTGGCGGACCCATTGCCTGAGTCCTAACTGGTGAGAAGGGAAATCGATTAGAATTCCAATCTGTCGGTGCGGAAAGTAGTACTGACACTAACTAGTAGATGCGCTAAGATCGGTCTCTCGATGGCCGGTGCTAAGCAACAATGAGGACACGAGGTTTATCCTGGTTCCAGCCGTGGGCCGTACGTCAAGCAGGTATGCGCTTATGGCGCTATATTGCAAGGCACCATGGTGCTCGTAGAGGGGGGCTACAAGCGAGGCGGGAGAGGAGGAGAAGCCCCCAAGTCCCAGCTAAATGATTGAGGCAAATGCCAATATCGTGAGTGGGTGCGAACGGGTGAGTTGTCGTGTGTCTGTTCCATCCCTGCGGCTAGGACGCTGCCTCCTCCTTTTAGAGACCAAGGGGAGGCAGCTTACAATCGTGTCGCGTTGCTTTGGGTACAGTGTTGCGGTACTGGCGCATGATACTTGCGATTTGATGGTCGTCCTGGATAATCTCGGCCCCTGCACACGTCGTGGTGGCTCTTGTGCTTGTTTAGGGGCGGTTTCGAGGGTGGTCGTGTCGGTGCTCATGCCTGGTCGTTGTTCGTACACCAGCTCAAGGGTCCGGTTGACAGGGGATCTTGAGCTGTACAGCGGCCGGCGTGGCGGTGTCCTGTCAGCACGGGCTCTCACAGTGTTAGGGATGGCGTCGCAGTGCCCAGGATGGTGGCACAGCACCAGGGATGGTCACACAGGACCGGAGGTGGCACAGGAGATGTGCCCTGCTAGCCTTACGTCACGGCGCCATCCTGGGCGGGCGCCGAGTTGGTGGCCGGACGTCTTTTGAGGGTGTCGTTGTCCCTTTTCGAGGGGTGCGGCGTGGAGGAAGGACGGGAGTGGGCGGTACAGTGCCATGGAGTGACACCGGCCATCCCGCACAGCACCCGCACAGCGCCGGTGTGGCTGGGTAGCGGCGGGTTGGTCGAACAGCGTCGGGATCTGTTGGCGGTGTATAATCGTATTAAACTTCAAGTAGACTTGCAAGCGGACAAGTCTCCCATGGTAGTCAAGGGACCCTTCTTCCCTCGAGTGGTTAACCCAAGGTATAGAATCCATGGAACAATGCGTGATGCAAGAGTTGATCTAGTAAAGCCGAGAAACTTAGATCTTCAAGAGATGAAACCTATGCATCTAATCTTAAAGAACATCAATACAAATCTAATCTATTAAAGATCGGAGGTAGCAAGAGATAGAGGGGGATAGATAAACCAGTGTTGAGAGATTGGATCAAGCCTCCGTTGAATATCCGGGCAAAAGAAGAAGTAGCAAGTTCAATCTCATTAAAAGCCTCTTTAAACCACAGTTTCCCGTCCGACTCCGAAAACGCCTGCCTTTTGGAGCCACCGTTCTGTCACAACGCATCCCTATTTGTGCGGGTTAGTCTAGGGCGAGTCCAAGGACAAGTTGAAATCTTTCGGAAGGTCAGGCATGCACCTCTAGCCACCACGGCTACAAGAACATCCTCGGTGATCTATCTCGAGAATAGATCTTAAGATATGAAATGCCGATCGAAATCAAAGACGTAGGAGAAACACTTGATCGCTAGAAATTGGATTGCAACTTGATAATTCAACATTACATGACACATGAATCAAGATCACCACCGGGATCCTACCTTGATCTTGCTTTTAGCTCCGGGAACTCCGACGTGGTCTTCCTTGCAAGGTTCCCACGTCGGCTAGGAAGATCCTAATCAACTAGCTCGACCTTCTCCTCTCTGAGATGGTGTCCCTCTCTTCTTTGCTCCTCGACGACCGATGACAAATGAATTGATCTGTTGCTCTTGTCCTCGAGGCTACAAATAGTCCGAATGGTGGCTATGTCAAAGGGGGGCTAACTGGGCCCCGAAATGGGATGGGCCGGCCGGCCTGGGCCGACCGGTCTAGGCCCACTTCGGCCCAGCCAGCTGCCTCCTTCGCCCAGTGTTGGTTCCCGACTCTTCTAGATCCTTCCCCCTTCTACATGTGGGCCCTTGTCGTCAGTTTCTCTCCGAATTGGATGCAACTCCTTGTCCCGCAAGATTCGACACTTTTCTGACTGGGTCCTCGGAGTTTTCCATCTTCTCAGGTTTCGTCCCTGGGCTTATTGGAGTCATGTTTACTTCATTGCATGACTTGTACCGGGCTTCAAGGTCTTGTCACAAGGTGCTTGATGAACTTATCCCGGAAGTCTTGCTTCCAACACCAAATCCCTGCATAAACACTAAACTCCAAAAATGACATGCACGAACGAACTTGTTATACCAAGGGGGTTAGCACCAATGGACAAGATATAAAACTGATGCCAACACCGACGGTAAACTCATGGCTAGGTTAACGGAAATTCACCGTCAACAGGATCGGATTCCTAGACTGTGTTAGGGGATCGCCGCGGCAGGGATTCCCCTTTGACTCGGGCGCCCGCGGTGTGCCAGGGCATTAAAGGCTCCGGTCGTGGAGCAGGTGAGGCGCCGCGGGCCGAGGGAGGCCTCAAGCGAAGCGGAGACTCACTCGAGGGACCGGAACCCTCAAGCGATGCAAAAACTCGTCTGAGGGGCCGAGGCCCTCGAGTGAGGCGGGGGGTTCCGCGATGCGGTGCTCGCCCCTCGAGTGGGACGGAGGTTCGCTTGAGGGGTACCGGGGATGGTGGTTTGGCGGGCCACTGAGGCTTTTGGGGCCGTGCGCTTTTGTCACACCAGATTTCTGGGAGAAACCAAATGCATTTAATATGTGCACCAGGATCAAGTTACAGACATACGATAGACAAATAAGTGTAATATCATAAATAGTATTTAAAAGCATATCATAGAGTTTAACCAATTATTACACTCAGATGTGAGACACAAAGGACTTTAACAACAGAAAACGATAACTACTCGAAGAGTCTTCGTCTTCCGCTCCCACAGGCACTTGACTGGGGGACCGCGAGCCTCAAAACTCCTCAAAGTCGTCGAAGTACTCATCACCATTGTTCTCTTCTGAACAGCGGTAAGCAAGGATGAGTATACTTATGGTTGGTACTCAACAAGTGGGGGAAGATGCATGGCTACCAAGGGTGGGCTAAGGTTTTGCAGCGGTTAGCATTTTAATGTTGGCCAAGTTTTAATTAAAGAACGCCTAATTACTAGGTGTAAGTTTATACCAACCCACTTAAGGAACTCATAAACAACTTAGCTCAAAACTCATCGAACCACAATTTAATTTCATCTTTAAGTTTATTAATCATGTGAGGGTCCAAGCTGCTCTTGACCGTGAGCACGGCTGATCGATCAGTTTTACACTCTGCAAAGGTTTGCACACTTTACCCACAGCTCGCGTAAAAGCTGCGAGGAACTTTAAACCAAACCATGCGATGTTGCCCAAGCACCATACCACACTTCCGAGGTGTGATCGCATAGGGACGCTACGAAGCCTTTACAAAGGCATGCAAAAGACTAACGCCCGCATAGTTACGGATCAGGCCGGACCATAACCCTCCCTATCGGCTATACCCCGGCAACCCGGATCCCCCTCTGCTCTGAAAAGCTCTTTTGGAAAAGGGTCACTAGTTCGATCGCACACCTAATTAATTGTCTAAGGTCAGAGCCATATGACATTGTGGTTGCGCATGTTTTCTTGGGTGGTTCTCGATGTTCCGATTAAATCAAGTATTCTTGCATTAACCCAAAAACGTTGACCATTAAACATTAAGACTTTCCAAGAAAACCATTTTATTCAACCCAAGTTAAGCCACTAGAATTATCTACCCAAAAACATTTATTTAAACCGGGTTGAGCCAAGGGTTAAGGGTAAGAAGCTAGGTACGTCCTTAACAGGTGTTCCCATCAATTTAATGCAATAACATAATAAAAGTAAACTTAATAAGCATGCAGCTATATAGGATAAATAGAATTATGCAAGGGAGAAGACCACTTGCCTTCCTCAACTAAAAGAAAATCCTCCTTTTCTTCTTCAAATAGCTGCTCCTGATCGACTCCAAGGGGTTGCTCAGTCGAAACAAGCACGATATCTACGATCACACACATAAAGCATACAATAAATAAAACAATTCGCCAATCAAGTTTAAAGGCTATAAACATGCTAGTAAAGCGTGGGGCTCGCTGAAACGATCGCATAGACATCTAAAACACTAAAAACGGAGCTATAACGACAAAGATATGCTAAAAACAAGGTTCAGGGACTATTTTGCGAAGAAACTAAACTTCCAGGGACCTATCTGCAAGAAATCGAGGGCCTAAAACTAATTACACATAAAAAAGGTTTAAAACTTAAAAGGGTCTAAACAGAACCTCGGGTGCTAAATTTAATAAAGACAGGGGCTAAAACATGAAAACAAGGATCTGATTGTAATGATCTTCGATGGTGGAAGGACCGGCTTGCAAAACATAAAAAGCCGAGGGGCTCTTTAGCAAAGACGCTTGCGTTGACCGATACACGGTCAGTTTGACCCGCGGTCTGGTGGATCTGGGCCGCCCGCCCAACGACGGGCGGTGCACGCATGCGCCCGGGCAGCGGCGCAAAGCGGAGGGGTCGCCGGAGCTGGACGGAAAATGGCTCCCGGCCACGAAATTGCATGGGGATTGCACCTACACGTAGCTAAAGTGATGGCAAATCGAAATGAGGGCATAAGGGGATGTTTCGGGTGATGGCCGGAGCACCCCGTCCATGGGGGCGGACGGCGAGCGGCCGACGAGAGGCGACGATAGCTACAACTCAGGATAAAAGAAAAGGAGGCAGGGGATGACTTTCTTACCACACGAATGCGATCTAGCGAAGGTTTGGGCGATGGGGAGGCTGAGACGGTGGAGATCGACGCTGGTGGTCGAAAGTGGAAGGTGATGGCGGCGGCGCTTGAACGGCGTGGAAGAGGACCCTGTGAAGCAAATTGAGGATTGATTGAGCATCAGGCATCAAGAAGGAACAAGATGGGAGAGTCCAGGGCACGTCACCGACGGCGAGGAGCTCGGGCGGTCGGCAATGGCGCGGCGGCCAGGATTACTCAACTGTGACAGTGCGTGCATGTGTGAGGAGGCGTGGGAGCTCGAATGCTTGCAAAGAGGAGGGGGCCGGTGCTCTGGCCGAGCTTAAATAGGATGGAGAAGGCAGGGCGAGCGGTGCCCCGGCGGCAATGGCCATCAATGTCTATTGGCCTTGATTGGCAATCAAAGGGGAGGGATTAAGGAGAGGTAACGGGCGAGATTGAAGAGGGGGGGTCAAGGCCGAGCTTCACTCCGCCTTGATGGGGGGTTGAAGGAGGAAGGGCGCGGTAGACTCGGGTAACGGCTGGCGGCCATCAAGGGGGCGGGCAACCCACGGCGAGAGGTAAGGGGAGGGCTTGACGGTCGGGCCCCACTTGCCACCAGCCGGAAGAAACAAGAAAGAGGGGAGGGAGAGCTGGGCCGGCGGATCGGCTCGGTGAGCCGCGCGGGAGCACGTTGGGCCGCATGCGGGAGAGAAGGAAAGGAGGGGACGGCCGCCTACTCAGCTTTGCAAGCTGAGAAGAAAGGAATGGGCCGCGGAAAGGAAAAAGGCTGGCTTGGTTGGAATGAGAGAAGGGGAGGATGGGGTTTGAAGTTTTCTATGTTTTTTCAAACTCTTTTTCAAACTTTGCAAACTTCGCGCAAACAATAAAACCATGGAGTCGAATCATGATGCACAAGCACTTATTATTTCTTACATTATTGAAATGATATTCAAATATTTTAAAGGCCAAATTTATTTGATAATTTAATTTAGTCCTTAGAAAATTAAATCTAATTGCCCTGTTGCTTATATTAATTTAGTGATGGAATCGTTAGGGTGTTACAAATCCTACCCCCTTAAAGACAATCTCGTCCCAAGATTCAGGAAGATTAGAGAACAACTAAGGAAATTCTTCCTTAAGCTCATCCTCTCTTTCCCAAGTATCCTCATCCTCTGAGTGGTGACTCCACTACACTTTGCACATTCTAATGACTTTGCTGCGAGTAGCCCTCTCTAATGTATCTAAGATTTTGACTGGGTATTCTTTATAGGTCAAATCGTCTTTCACATCAAGATCTTCCAATGGTAAATGTTCTACTCTGATCTCACTCGAACACTTTTTTAATTATGATACATGAAACACATCGTGAACACCTGCCAAGCGTTTAGGTAATTCCAATCGATATGCCACTTCTCCTTATCTTTCCGGGATTTGAAAGGGTCCGATAAAATGAGGTGATAACTTTCCTCTAATACTAAACCTTCGAAGACCTCGGATAGGTGATACTCTAAGATATGCATAATCTACAACTTCGAATACCACCTCTCTTCTTTTAGGATCAGCATAACTCTATTGCCTAGATTGAGCAGTTTTGAGATTCTCTCTAATTATCTCAACCTGTCTTTTAGCTTCTTTTATAATCTCTGGACCAAAGAGTTGACTTCCCCTGTCTGATTCCAATACAACGATGTCTTGCACTTCCTTCCGTATAATGCCTCAAAAGGAGCCATTTTAAGACTACTCTGATAGCTATTGTTGTAAGCGAACTCTGCATATGGCAAACTCTTATCCCAACTTCCACCATGCTTTAAAGCACATAACCTTAACACATCCTCTAGAATCTGATTTGTCCTCTCAGTCTGACGATCTGTCTGAGGGTGATATGCTGAACTAAAATTCAACTTTGTATCCATCGATTCATGCAACTTCTGCCAAAAACGTGATGTGAACTAAGTGCCTCGATTTGAAACTATCTTTTTCGGAACCCCATGCAGACATACTATCCTTGATATGTATAACTCTGCTAACTTTGCTCCTGTGTATGTGGTCTTGACTATTATAAAGTGAGCAACTTTAGTTAACCTGTCCACAATAACCCATATAGAATCGTAACCATCATGAGTGCGAGGTAATCCCACAATGAAATCCATGCCAATTTCTTCCCACTTCCACTCAGGTACTTGTAATGGTTGAAGCAATCTTGTTGGTCTTTGGTGCGCTGCTTTTACCCTCTGACATACATCACACAATGCAACATGTGCTGCAACATCCTTCTTCATACCATACCACCAATATTTCTATTTCAAATCTTGGTACATTTTGGTACTACCTGGATGTATAGACAATGCTGAATCATGTGCTTCTTTCAGTATAGTCTCACGAAGATATTTGATTTTAGGCACACAAATCCTATTCTTAAACCAGATAGTTCCTTGTTCAGCTGCTCTGAATTCCGGAACCTTGCCTAGTTCAATCAACCTCTTGTTTTCCTTAATCTTTTCATCATTCAATTGCCCCTTCCTAATCTCTTGTTCGAGCATTGACTCAATTTCCAAAGTCATGGTTTCACTTGGTGCAGCTATCCCCAAGTTAAGTTTTTCCATTTCCCAACACAGTTCTTGAGGCATCAAACGAGCTACTAACATATTTCCTGACTTTTACGACTCAAAGCATCTACTACAACATTTGTTTTTCCAGGGTGATACTAAATATCCAAGTCATAGTCCTTGATTAACTCTAACCATCTGCGCTGTCTTAGATTGGGATCTCTTTGTGTGAAGATATATTTCAAACTTTTGTGATCAATGAATATCTGACACTTATTACCAATCATATAATGTCTCCAAATCTTCAGCGTGTGCACAATAGCTGCTAACTCTAGATCATGAGTAGGATAGTTTTGTTCATGTTTCCTTAACTGCTTGGAAGCATATGCTACTACTTTTCCCTCTTGCATCAAGACACAACCAAGACATTGTCGTGATGCGTCATAGTACACATCAAACCCTTTGTGAATATCCGGCATTATCAACACTGGGTTGTAGTCAGTTTCTTCTTCAATTCCTCAAAGCAAGCTTGACATTTATCATCCTATTTGAACTCTTTCTCTTTTTACAACAAATATGTGAGAGGTTTCACAATCTTCGAGAAGCCTTCAATAAACCGATGGTAATAACCTACCAATCCAAGAAAACTTCTGATCTCTAGCACATTCTTAGGTGGATTCCAGTTTAACACATCCTGAACCTTACTCAGATCCACTGCAATTCCTCCGTCAGTGATAATATGCCCATGAAAAGAGACTTCTTTCAACCAAAAGTCGCACTTACTGATCTTGGCATATAGCTGATGTTCCCAAAGCTTCTGCAATACCAACCTTAAGTGTCCCTCATGTTCTTCTTCATTCCGAGAGAACACCAAAATCTCATCGATGAACACCACCACAAACTTGCCAAGGTACTCCATGAGAACCTTGTTCATTAAGTACATGAAGTAGGCTACAGCATTATTCAATCCAAAGGACATTACTGTGAACTCGTACAAACCATATCTAGACGTGAAAGCTGTCTTGGGAATGTCCTCCAGTCGAATCTTCAACTGAGGATAACCAGATCATAGATCTATCTTAGAGAAAACTTTCGCTCCTCTCATTTCATCGAACAGATCCTCGATCCGGGGTAAAGGATATTTATTTTTGATTGTGACTTCATTGAGAGATTGATAATCTACACACATCCTCCTAGATCCATCCTTTTTATCTACAAAGAGAGTGGGGGCTCCCCAGGGTGATGAACTAGGACGGATAAACCCTTTACTTGACAATTCATCTATTTGTTTATTTAATTCGGCCAGATCGTTAACATCCATTCTATACGATCTTTTAGATATAGGGGCGGTGCCAGGTAAGAGTTCGATACTGAATTCAATGTCACGGTCAGATGGCATACCTGGTAAATCATCGGGAAACACATCTGGATACTCATTCACCACTTTGATATCTTCTAGAACTTTTCCTTTCATTGAATTCACCATCTCCTTTCTGGTAGGTGAAGGGGTAGCAACAAATTCAGATCACATCTATGCCCCACGATTTTAGAATAGGTTGGATGGAAAGTCTACCCTCATGATTTTAAGGTTTACTTGTGGGTATAAATGACTGGCTTTCATATCACCGCCCGAGGAACTAACAAGCAATGGTTTCTTCATTGGACTCACAGGCATGTTATGCTTTGCTACAAACTGATCAGTTATAAATGAATGCGAAGCTCTAGAATCAAATAGAACTGTGGCAGGTACAGAGTTGATAGGGAACGTACCCAGCACAACTCCAGAAGCATCTTGAGCTTGCTCCACTGTCATATTGTTCACTTTGCCACGCACATAGTCCTATTGAGCTTTGTTGCCTGGAGTGTTTGAACTTCTAGGGCAAGCTTGAGATAACGGCTGTCTAGATTTCTAACCATTGCCCCTCAAGGGAGTCTGCATCCCAAACTTAGGACAATTGTTAGCATAGTGCCCCAATTCTCCGCACTTGAAACAACCGTTAGGCTGGACTGGAGTAGTGTTCCTCACAGGTGCGCCTGAGGTGTGAGTTGAGCGGTTTTGCTGGAGGTTTAGGGTGCGGGGTGTTTGTAGATTAAAGTGTTGGGACTGCTGGAATGAGCCTTGCAGCTGTAGGTTTTGAGGATATCTTCCACTCTGCCCACCAGAGCGGAACTGAGAGTTTTGTGGGGAGCTGTAACGGGGACGGGTGTTGCTGCTGGATTGTCCATGAGACTGGAACTTACGCTTTTGCTCACCAAGCTCTCTGCGCTTGTTCTCCAGGCCTATAGCCTTGTTTAGCAATGTAGCAAAGTCTAAAAAGTGTGACTGTGAAGTTGTTAATTTAGTGGCCCTATCAGACCATCCAGGAAGCGTTCCTACCTCTTCGGATCAGTGTTAACTTCATCAGGGGCATAGCGAGACAGATGAGTGAATTTATCCAGGTATTCGTTCACAGACATATTGCCATGTTTCAGAGCAAGAAATTCCCTCTGCTTCAGCTTTAATACCCCAGTAGGAATATGATGTGCACAGAAGCTATCCCTGAACTCCTGCCAGGTGATAGTGTTGAGTGTAGCGTGAGCAGCAGTATACACATCCCACCAGTCGGATGCTAAACCTTCCAGGCAGCCTGAAGTATACAAGACCATTTCACGATCATTGCATTGAGCCCTTTCCAGCTTTTTAGTAATGGTCTTCAACCAATCATCAACATCTAATGGATCAGTTGAATGGGAGTAGGTAGGAGGGTGATGCCTCATAAACTCCTTATATTTGTCCCTTGGTGCTGGTGGTGCTACTGGCGGTGGCTGATTCTACTGAGCTTGCAGATTTTGCACTTCGGCAGTGAGGTTCTGGATCAGTTGCATTTGGGCGGCAAAGAATTGCTGCGTTGCGGGATCCATTGCAGGATTGAGTGAGGGGAGGTGGCACTAGGTTTTGCTGGTTGGCAATGTGTGCTCGGACAACAAGTGGAATGTCTTGTCCTCCTCGTGACCTAGTGTTTACCATATGATTGTTAGTGAAAGGCATTTCAGACAAGAATATTGAACTGATGCATATAGAGATAAACTTGAAAAAAGAAATCAGCAAATCAGCATGACTCTATTTCTGTGACAGATTCAGTTGATCTTGGTAAAACAGTTGTAACTCTTAGTGACTTTTCCCGAAAATTATGAAATTTTACCAGGAAGTGAAGGACAAAATTATAAAACTAACCCCACTAGAATCATCTCAATCGGATGTCTACAACTTGAGATATAATTCAAACAACGATGTTGTGTCAGCAAGATTTTTACAGATTCTGTTAGCCCCAATGTTTTGTTCATAACTTTCTGTATACATACTCTATGGTACTGAATTTTTGATAGAAATTGATCCACAAAATTTTTGAACCAACCATTCTGGATTTAAGTAAATCGGAGTTCTGCAGCTCGAGATATGATTAAAACGGTAGTGCCCTGTCAGAGAGCTGCGCGAACAGATTTTGTGCGAACGGTTTGGTATGGTAGATAAGGTGAAAGATAACTTAGATTTAAACCCCAACTAAACCATTAACTTAACAAAATTTTCTTGTTGCATTCGTGGCCATCACTCCACAATATAACTCACTCAAACAAAACTCCAAATCAAGCCTGGTTCAAGCAACAACTTATTGCATCGTTTGTCCTCGCAGGAACGTCTAACGGAAACATGAAAAGGGTAGGTAACTTAAACTCCTAGCCTAACGAAGATGAGTGGTCGCCTCTGGAGCACCATAACAGAGCCTCTTGCGTGGGGGTTGTTATGGGATAGCAAAGCTACCTCGTACGAACAATGAGAAGAAAGACCTTGGCTCAAGAACAGTAAAACCAAAACTTAAACACAAAAAGGAAGAACACAAGGAGCACTTTTACTACGGTGAAATTCTCAAAAGTCGATCCCCTTTACAATGCCGGTCTGTCTCCTTTTATAGGGAGGCAAGCGGACTTTTTACATACCGAGAATACCCTCGTGCAAACGAATCAAAACAGAATATGCTAGGCTAATTTTGGGAAGCCTCCAATTAAGTCTTCACATAATCGGCGCTCCATGACGACATAATTGTGTGAGTCCTCCATCTTCCCTCCTGTCCCGTGGTCACTCGACCATGCACCTCAGTAGTATAATAGTCTCTCATACTAGGCTCCACATAATGACTAGTGACATAAAGAGGCCTCACAGTGTGCTCTAGCTATTGTAGTAGCTCCTCCAATAACTCACAAAAGTGACCATCTAGACCGATATAAGTATGCATATGGTACTCTGCTCTGCGATACCGGTGTTCATTGTCATTGTCATTGTCGTCATCATGGTTGTCATTGTTGTTGTTGTTTCCATTGTTGGCCACCACACTATTATCATCCTCCATTCCTTCAATATCCACATCTTCATCCTCCTCCTCATCACCATTCTCATCCTCATCTCCACTAGAGCCATCCTCATCACTACTGGAATCATCCCCGGAGTCATCTGAATCATTCTCTGCAGCATCTGGCACATGTACATCATTATCAGTAGCATTTGGTTCTGGTGCATCATCTTCAGCGGCATCAGCTAGCGGGGTAGGGTGTGCATCATCAGCAGCTGGTGGAATCATTATGTCCCCATCCGCATCTACCTCCAAAAGAGCTCCATCGTACAACTGAGGCAACTTGGGAGACGGAGGAATACCTCAACACCAAGTATCCGGGATTCCTGCAATCTCGAAACCGTGAGTTCTCCTTCCAATCTTATTGTTCTTAAGTCGAATCTCGGGACGAGATTCCGTTTAAGGGGGGTAGGCTGTGACGCCCTAGGTTTTTAATTAACCCTAATCGTCGGTCGACCCGGCTGACAACGGTCAAATCACGATCAACATGGGTCCTCACCCCGAAAAACTCACCAACCAACTCTAATGACCCCTTTGATCTAGTAGACACACATGTGGGGCCAACCCATGGTCAAAGACTTGGTCAAACCCCACCCAAACCCTAGTAACCCCAGATGTCTTTCAGAACTTTTGCCGCGTTCTCCAAATTCCACCTAAACACTTCAAAATCTAACTTTATGAAAGTTGTCTAGCTTGTTGAGGGACACAACTTTCATGAAGATTGGCATTTCAAATTTTGAGAGGAAAAGCATGAAAAACTTGCCCAAAGGTCAGTATCTCCTGTTCAAGGAAATTGAGTGACATTCAAAGTTGGCAACCTTTTCCTGCAAAATCTATTGAGAAAAACCCCATATAGTCTTTTTGAAAGTGGTAGAGGATAGCTAGATCTACAACTTTCGTATTCAAAGTCTAGTGCAGTTCTATTCAAAAAAATTGAGTTTTTCGTTTTCAAACAAGTGCTCAGCAAACTGTTTCGGTCAGGGCGACGTCGCGCGCGCCCCCGCGCCGCGCGTCGCCGGCCGCGCGCCACCGGCCCCTCGGCGTCCGCGCCACGCGATGCCCCGGGCCGTGCGCCGCCCGAGGCGTGCACTCCCCCCGGGCGCCGCACCCCGAGGCTCCTAGGAGTCCTCGCAAGCCTCGCGTCGCGTGCGGCGCCGTGCGGCCGGGCTCACCGCGGACGCGTCGGTCCGCCGGCGGCATCCCATCGTACGCGCGCCGGCTGAGGAGGCCGTACTACGGCAGCATCTCCGGCGTCACGGCGACGTCACCGGGGAAGGCCTCGCCTATAAAGTCCGGTCCGACCGCGCGTACTCAAGCCGCCGTCTAACCCACTGTCCGCCGTCGGCCACCATTAGAAGCCACCGCCGCAACCTCTATTCCACTCGTTGCCGACGCCGTGCGAGCCGCTTGACACCTTCCCTAGCACATACGCGACACCCGCGGCCCTTGCATCGACCAACCCGCGCCGCCCAGTCGCCAGAGCGCATGCTCCAGCAGCCGGTGCCGGTCGGCGCCGCCGCGCCCCCTCACCGGAGTCGCCCCGCTCCCTTTTTGGCCACGAACCGGTCCGTGGTGAGCACCACACCCCCTCCCTCCACTTCTCCCGTCAAGGGAGCCACCGAAGCTGCCGGATTCCGGTGAGCCCGCCGCCCCATGGGTCTAGGGACCCAATTGCTTGGCCCCAATTCTTTCCAGGGGTCTAGTCGCAAGAGTGCATCTTCAATAGTATAAGCCTTATTGCTGAAACTTGTAAAATGCGTAGAAAATCGTAGAAATTCAGAAAAATGCAAACTCAATTTTGTTGGATTCGTTGTAAAAAATACAACTTTTGTTATACTCACCTAGTCTGATTCTTGATATTTTTAGCATGAAAAATAGGAAGGTGAAAAACCTAGATCTGCCATAACTCAAAATTCATGAGTCCCCTGTATTCAATTTATGGATATGTTGTGTGTGATGTTATGACAAGATCCTGTGCCAAAAATTGCACAAAGTTATGAAGTAAATATTTTTATATGAATTGTTTTCCATTTATGCAGAATCTGCCTAGATGATTTTTGTAGCTAAAAATGTTTATGTTTTTGTGCCCAACTTGTGCATGCTGTCTTGTTATGCCAAGATACACCCCTCATGAATTAATCACAAATTTTGATTGATCAAAAGTAATTATTCTTAATGTGTGCATGTTTTCCTTCGTAATTCAATAATGCAAGTTCAGTAGTAGTTCTAGGTGTACTTGCTGGTTTTCTAGGCTGGTTTAGGACCAGAGAACATGTGTGAGGAAGTTAGTAGCTTTTGTATGCTTATTTATTTTTGTATGCATTTAACTTGGTTTGCTAGCTAGTTTTTGTTATTTTCCAAAGTAATTAAATTTCTGGTTGCCCAAGCATTATATGTATGTTCAGAGGCCTAGCATGGGAATGTTGATGCTCCAGAAACCCTTTACTGAATTTTTTTATGTGATTATTATTTAATAAAAGCTTGGAAGCCTTTTATAAGTTAATGTTGGATTAAATTAGGAAAATGCCTTTTACTTCTTTTACCCTTTTTGTGAAAAGTTGTCAAACTTAATTTAGAGCTAAGAATACACCCTTGCTGTTGAAGAATTAATTTATAAATAATTATCTTTGTACACACCTTTACTCGTAAGGGGTAAAAGTATTAAACCTTCACATGAGATAACAACTATAAAAGGAAGCATTAATTAAAGTGTGTAATAAAAGAATAAAACACATATCAATAATAACCTTCATAAAATTAAATTAATAAATAATTACTTGTTAAGGTGAATATGGCCAACAAGAGTTGGATAAGATAAATAAATTATCAGATCACCTGAACCCTGCATTGCATTCCGTGTAGATCTTCCTGACGGTGACTACTCGCTCATCCCGGAAGCCGAGGAAGGAGAAGTGGAAGCTGCCCTGCAGTACGTGGGAGTACTCGACGACACCGAGGGTGCTCAGGCTAACTTAGCTGATGAAGGCAAGCCCCGGTGCATTTGACCCTGTTTTCAAATTTTGCTACACAATTATCTATGGATGCTTGTGCATTTAAGTTCAGGAGTTGTATGGAACCTTAGATGCATGATCCCTAGGTACCATTGTCCTTACTAGTATGATAGGATGATAGCTGCTAAGCTATAGGACCGTTACAAGTCAGGTGATGATGTCACTCACGAGAATAGGTTCCTAGATTGGAATCATAAGATCTCCTTAAATGGATTGCTCACGTGGTAAGAGCATGGGATATGTACTCCGGTCCAATTGCTATCGTGGGTTAAGTGTTTGAACGTACTAAGCACTTGTCGGGAATGGGACCGGTAAGCCTAGTACCTTAATGAGATAGCTAGGGATTTAACTGTCACTACTCTTGGGATGCGTCTCACGGCTAGCTACCGGTGGTGTATGGTGAGTCCGGGTGCCTCGCGGGGTATGCCGGATAGCCTGCACCAAAGACTGTGGCCTTTTATCCCGACCCGAGGATTTTTGGGAACCGTGTGGTGGTTGTCCTCGCGGGGGCATCGCACCGTGTGTTTAGGTCTACCTTACAAGGTTTTGAATCAATCGATTGTCAGCCTCTCACCGTTATATGAGACTACTTACTCCACTAGCCATGAGATCCCTAATGATAGAAGTTGATGAATTTATGCTTGAATAATTGAATTGTACAACCTTGTCTGCATCAGATGGCTAATTTAGTAACGATTAAACTCACTAGGACTTGTGCTAAAATCTTGAAAGTAAGGACATATTCTTTGTTACTTTTCAGCAAAAGAAATCTAGTGGCCAAAAAGCCTTTCATGTCTGGAGTTAGAGTAGTTATCACCGATGGGTAAGTCTTGCTGAGTATTAGTATACTCAGCCTTGCTATAATATGTTGATCCAGGTAATGCTTCGGTGATGTGTGGCCCAGAGAGATCCCGCCCGGCTGGGAGCTGGAGTGGGTGGAGGATGACAACTGAAGGCATCATGGCTGGCCTCCTGTGGTGTTCTCGCTTTCCGCTTAGTTTAATTCCGCTGTTTCGAAGACTCTGAACTACATTGTGATGACAAAAACTCCGGTTTGTAATAATTAAACCCTTCGGGGTAAATTTCGGATGTTAATTATGTTGTATCTCTGGACTCGCCTTCGTGTGAGTTTTAATGCATATATATCGATCCTTGTTGCTATATAAGTGGTTTACCGGGCGTTAACCCGGCGACTAACGACAGGATGATACCTTATTGTTGCTTAATGACCAAAGCGGATTGGTTTAGGCGGTAGTACGGTATTTTCCTGGGCGGGTTGTCACAAGTTTTCAACAAATAATTAAGAATAAATTAGATTTTTATGCGTAAATAAAACAATTTTGAAAGATGATGTGGCTTTATAGAACATGAATCCTTAGTTTTCGACCATTTCTAACTAAAGTTGCGTTCCTACAGTCAACACTGCTCTGCTACCACTTTGTCACACCTAATTTCCGGGAGAAACCAAATGCATCTCATATGTGCGCCAGGATCAAGTTACCCACATACGATAGACAAATAAGTGTAATATCATAAATAGTATTTAGAAGTGTATCATAGAGTTTAACCACTTATTACACTCAGACGTGAGACACGAAGGTCTTTAACAACGAAAAATGATAACTACTCGAAGATTCTTCGTCTTCCGCTCCCACAGGCACTTGACTGGGGGACCGCGAGCCTCAAAACTCCTCAAAGTCGTCGAAGTACTCGTCACCATTGTTCTCTTCTGAACAGCGGTAAGCAAGGATGAGTACACTTATGGTAGGTACTCAACAAGTGAGGGAAGATGCATGGCTATCAAGGGTGGGCTAAGGTTTTACAGTGGTTAGCATTTAAATGTTGGTCAAGTTTTAATTAAAGACCGCCTAATTACTAGGTGTAAGTTTATACCAACCCACTTAAGAAACTCATAAACAACTCAGCTCAAAACTCATTGAACCACAATTTAATTTCATATTTAAGTTTATTAATCATGTGAGGGTCCAAGCCGCTCTTGACCGTGAGCACGGTTGATCGATCAGTTTTACACTCTGCAGAGGTTTGCACACTTTACCCACAGCTCGTGTAAAACATCCGAGGAACTTTAAACCCAACCATGTGATGCTGGCCAAGCACCATACCACAATTCTAAGGTGTGATCGCATAGGGACGCAACGAAGCCTTTACAAAGGCATGCAAAAGACTAACGACCCGCATAGTTATGGATCAGGGCGGACCATAACCCTCCCTAGGGGTCAACACCTTAGCAAAGGATGCTATCCCAAGAGGACCAGGCTATACCCTTGCAACCCGGATCCCCCTCTGATCCTTTCGGAAAAGGCCACTAGTTCGATCGCACACCTAATTAATTGGCTAAGGTCAAAGCCATGTGACACTGTGGTTGCGCATGTTTTCATGGGTGGTTCTCCATGTTCCGATTAAATCAAGTATTCTTGCATTATCCCAAAAACGTTGATCAATAAACATTAATACTTTCCAGGAAAACCATTTTATCCAACCCAAGTTGAGACACTACCATTATCTACTCGAAAACATTTATTTAAACCGGGTTGAGCCAAGGGTTAAGGGTAAGAAGCTAGGTATGTCCTTAAAAAGGTGTTCTCATCAATTTAATGCAATAACATAATAAAAGTAAACTTAATAAGCATGCAGTTATATAGGATAAATAGAATTATGCAGGGGGAGAAGACCACTTGCCTTCCTCAACTAAAAGAAAATCCTCCTCTTCTTCTTCAAACAGTTGCTCCTGATCGACTCCAAGGGGTTGCTCAGTCGAAACAGGCACGATATCTATGATCACACACATAAAGCATACAATAAATAAAACAACTCACCAATCAAGTCTAAAGGCTATAAACATGTTAGTAAAGCGACGGGCTCGCTGAAACGATCACATAGACATCTAAAACACAAAAAACGGAGCTATAACGACAATGATATGCTAAAAACAAGGTTCAGGGACTATTCCGCGAAGAAACTAAACTTCCAGGGACCTATCTGCAGGAAACTGAGGGCCTAAAACTAATTACACATAAAAACAGAAGGTTTAAAACTTAAAAGGGTCTAAACAGAACCTCGGGTGCTAAATTTAATAAAGACAGGGGCTAAAACATGAAAAGAAGGATTTGATTGTAATGATCTTCAATGGTGGAAGGACCGGCTTGCAAAACATAAAAAGCCGAGGGGCTCTTTAGCAAAGACGCCCACGCTGACTGATGTGCGGTCAGTTTGACCCGCGGCCAGGTGGATTTGGGCCACCCACGCCGCATCCAACCGCGGGCAACGCACGCGTTCGCCCGGGCGGCGGCGGACGCGCCGGGCGGGCGGCGGTGCGCGGCGGCGCACCACGGAGGGGTCACCAGAGCTGGTCGGAAAATGGCTCCTAACAACGAAATTGCACGGGGATTGCACCTACACGTAGCTAAAGTGATGGCGAATCTAAACAAGGGCATACAGAGATGTTTCGGGTGACGGACGGAGCACCCCGTCCATGGGGGCGGACGGCGAGCGGCCGACAAGCGGCGGCACTAGCTACAACTAGGGATAAAAGAAAAGGAGGCAGGGGACGGCTTTCTCACCACACGAATGTGACCTGGCGAAGGTTTGGGCGACGGGGAGGTGGAGACGGTGGAGATCGACGCCAGCGGTCGAAAGTGGAAGGCGACGGCGACAACACTCGAATGGCGTGAAAGAGGACCTTGTGAAGCAAATTGAGGTTCGATTGAGCATCGGGCGCAAAGAAGGAACAAGATGGGAGGGTCCAGGGCACGTCACTGACGGTGAGGAGCTCGGGCGGCCGACAATGGCGCGGCGGCCGGGATTCCTCAACTATGAAAGTGCATGCGCGTGGGTGAGGAGGCGTGGGAGCTCGAATGCTTGCAAAGGGGAGGGGCAGATGCTCTGGCCGAGCTTTAATAGGGCCGAGAGGGGAAGGGGGCGGTGCCCCGGTGGCAATGGCCATCAATGGCTATTGGCCTTGATTCACAATCAAAGGGGAGGGATTAAGGAGAGGTAACGGGCGTGATTGAAGAGGGGGTGAAGGCTAGGCTTCACTCCGCCTTGATGGGGGGGTTGAAGGAGGCAAGGGCGCAATAGATTCGGGTGACGGCCGGTGGCCATCAAGGGGGCGGGCGACCTGCGGCGAGAGGTAGGGGGAGGGCCTGACGGCCGGGCCCCACTTGCCACCGGCCGGATCGGCTCAGTGGGCCGTGCGGGCGCGCGTTGGGCCGCAAGCGGGAGAGACGGAAAGGAGGGGTCGGCGGCCTGCTCGGCTTTGTGGGCTGAGAAGAAAGGAATGGGCCGCGGAAAGGAAAAAGGCCGGTTGGCTGGAATGAGAGAAGGGGAAGAAGGGGTTTGAAGTTTTCTTTTTTTCAGACTCTTTTTCAAACTCTTTTTCAAACTTTGCAAACTTCACTCAAACAATAAAACCATGCAGTCGAATCATAATGCACAAGCACTTATTATTTCTAACATTATTGCAATGATATTCAAATATTTTAAAGGCTAAATTTATTTGATAATTTAATTAAGTCCTTAGAAAATTAATTCTAATTACAATGTTGCTTATATTTATTTAGTGATGGAATTGTTAGGGTGTTACAAATCCTACCCCCTTAAAGAGAATCTCGTTCTGAGATTCAGAAAGATTAGAGAACAATTGAGGAAATTCTTCCTTAAGCTCATCCTCTCTTTCCCAAGTAGCCTCATTCTCTGAGTGGTGACTCCACTGCACTTTGCACATTCTAATGACTTTGCTGCGAGTAGCCCTCTCTGACGTATCTAAGATTTTGACTGGGTATTCTTTATAGGTCAGATCATATTTCACATCAAGATCTTCCAATGGTAAATGTTCTACTCTGATCTCACGCGAACACTTTTTTAATTGTGAAACATGAGACACATTGTGAACACCTGCCAATCGTTCAGGTAATTCCAATCGATATGCCACTTCTCCTCATCTTTCTAGGTAATTCAAATATTTTAAAGGCCAAATTTATTTGATAATTTAATTAAGTCCTTAGAAAATTAAATCTAATTGCTTTGTTTCTTATATGAATTTAATGATGGAATTGTTATAGTGTTACAACTTTATTTGTCTTTGGGCTGCGGCCGGTGCGGGGGTGATTTGCAGTTGCGTGTTTAATTGTTATTTTCAGGTAGGGTGATTTCCCCTGTTGTTAGGGGACCCCTATGACTGTCCCCGATAGTAGCCCATGAGCCTTTGCAATGGTATCCGTAGGGACCCGCAAAGGCTAAGGCTTTCTGTTAGGACTCTCTTCCCCCAGACGTTGTGACATTCCGTGGGGGGCACGCTAGCGCACCCGCAGGTGTAGCCCCTGAAGCCTTGGAGGAGTACGTGCATTCCTACAAGGTTTTTTGCGTTGAGTTGCCGATCCGTGAGGCGTTTGTTTCAGTCGGCCTCAGCAATGCCATGTGCATGGACTGGCACTTGCTTACGATCGGGCACGTCCAGGAGGTGTAGCCATGCGACGAGCCCCGAAGCCTGGGCCCATTCAGGGTGATTGTGGTGAGCTCTTCGACCTGTCCGTGCGCCTCTCGTCGCCCCTTCGCGGGACGGAGGGGTAAGGTGTCCACGACTCCCATCGAATAGGTCGCGAATCATGGATGCGTCGTTGAGCTGCTAACAGGTAGTTCAAGTGGACGTCCGTGCCCCATTCGATAAGGGTTTGCTCGTGGTCCGGAGACACGTCCATAAAAGCGCTTTACATGGGTATGCTAGGCAGGGTCCGGTGCCGTTCGCTTGGGACCGAGGGCGCGGAAGCTCTCCCTCGATGGGATCCTTCGACTAGCTGCCCTCATTGGCCTTGAACACGAAGTATGGGGCACCCTCGAACTTGTGAGTTCGAGGTCCGGCTCGAACGCGCGTGCCCTGGTCGTCCCTGACTCTATCAACTTGAGGCGCCTGTTCGAACTTGTCGGGGGTCAGGCTTCGTACATCTGATTAGTAGGGCCTCTGCGGGGTGGCACCGGGGTGCCCCCGTCTTGGTTGATCTATGGGGCCCGCTAGGCCGTGGTCAAGTTGAACCTCGAGCCACTGATCAGTAACCCCTCCAATCAAGGGCATCTGCGGTGCCCACTGTTCCCTCAGCGGGCGAGGCTTCAAACCGCTGATCAGTAAATCCTCGTTCGAGGGGCATCTATGGTGCCCACTGTTCCCTTGGCAGGCTGGGCCGCGAACTGCTAATCAGTAAATTCGTATGGGTCCGGTCTTTTGTGGACCCTCGAGTCTGCCCCCCATGGTGGTGAGTCAGCGAGCTGTGACGTCGCGGCTCTACCTGTTTTAGATCAGGGCATTGATCGAATCTGCGAGGAGTCGGTTCTTGAGCTCTCGACTCTGGTTTCGTGAGGAGGTCATCCTTACCTGAGAAGGAACCCCGTCATTAACGGGCTGCGATTATGGCCGTGGGCCGTGTAAAGTGGGTGCGCCTTTTCAGGTGGCGCAATGCGGGCGTTGTGGGCGACGTGGGAAGGTGATGAGACGGGGCGCCGCGTCCCTTGGGTTACTACACCGTAATTATAGCACGCGCGCGTGCGCATGGTCATTTTGGCGTGGTGGGGCCCGTTTGTCAGCGGCGCGGGGTGCCGACTGCATTAACTGCTGCCGCGCACGTAGTTCTTGGGGAATCACCTCTTCAAATCTTATAAATCATGGGGGGAGTAGGAGTGAGGCTTTTTACCTCTACCATTCGCATCCATCCCCCACGCGCTTCATCTCCTCCCTCATCGCGCGCCCCGACGCATCGAATCCATCTGTGCTTTCTTTGCTTTCGCCGCCGTCTTTGCTCCCCATCTCTTACTCTATGGCTCCGATTCGGGTGCTGGACCCTTTCGTGTGGCCCCGGTCGATGGCGAACCGACTGTTGCTAGAGAAGTTGGTGCACGGCGGGCAGCTGACGCCGGTCGGTGACGCCCCAAACCCGGAGTGGATGGTCCCACCGGCGTCGGACAGGGAGCCCAACCCCCCACCAGGTTACGTCGTCAGCTTCATCCGCCTGCACGAGTGCGGCTTCAACGCCCCCACAAACAAGTTTATGCGGGGGTTGTGCCACCACTACGGGGTGGAGCTTCACAACTTCACCCCCAACGCCATCTCGCAGGCAGCCTCCTTCGTCGCCGTCTGTGAGGGATTCTTGGGGATCTCGGTGAACTGGGATCTGTGGATCCACCTCTTCCTTGGTAAGCTCCACACTCTCGCACAAGCGAGAGGGGGACGCGTCCAGTAGTTCACATCGGCGGCCTCACGCTCGTGCTGCGGGACACTTGCAAGGAGCTAAACCTATCGTGTACCATGACGTCCAACAACATCGAGTCAGAGAAGGGGTGGTTCCACCTCCGCAATGACGGCCCCGGTGTCCCGCTATATACCGGGAAGGTGCTGAGGGAGAAGCCCGACGCCTAGGTGTACGGCATGTCGCCCCCTTAGAGGCAGAGGAGGCTCGAGCCTCTCACCGACGCCATGCGCCAGTTGGCAAATTCTGGGCTGGAGGTGGCATCCGTCATCACCAACTTTCACAACCGGCGAGTTGTCCCCCTCATGGAGAGAGAGCTTCATATTTATGAAATGAGCGATGCGGCCAATCCCGTGCCGCTAGCGCGTTCGCGGCTGCTACAGGAGCCACTTGCCAAGGGATACACAGCCACGTGGATGAGGCGCGCGATCAACCACAAGGCGGTGTAGCTGAAGGACCGATTAGGCGACCAGAGGGGGGGAGTGAATGGGAGCCGATAAAAATTCTTCTCCTAAGAGAGAACTCAGCCTAAACCCCAAATTCACAACCAAGGATTCCCACACGAGTTTGCCAAAGTCACGTAGTCACGACGGACGTACCAGCCCTAGGAACAAACCCCAAACGATCCCAAAGCGGAAGCACGAACCAAGAAGCAAAGGACTTAGCTGTTCTGCAGCAGTCCAGGCGGACAGTTCGCAGCCCTGGGGCGGACTGTCCGCGACCACCACACGGACGATCTGCACCACACGGTGGACGGTCCGTTAAATACTAACAGAATGACCCAACCGGCACCTCCACATGCGGACGGTCCGTACCACGTCCTCGGACGGTCCGCGAGCAACTCGTGCCGCGCGGACTGTCCGCGACGTCCCTGCGGACTGTCCGCCAAACCACTTTCCACCAAAAGCCACTGGCCAACCGGATCAAAACGAAGGCGCTCAAGAACACGCGAAGAACGCGAAGAACACTTGGGCAAAACCCTCCACGCGGACGGTCTGCACCCACCAAGCGGACGGTCCGTGAGGTGCAAACCGGCGCGGGAACAGCAGCCCGAAAACCAACTCGAGAGCACCCTACCACCTATCCTTCCAAGGATCTCCCAAACGGTTGAAGCTCTTGAGGAAAGATTTGGGGAAGATGTGAAGCGTCCCTAGGGGATGCTATGCCCCAAAACCTGGGTCCTCAAATTACCTAAAACGCCGGGAATCGAAACGCCACCAAAACCAACCAAAAACCTAGGACCCATCCGAAATCCTTCAATCGGAGGCCGAACTCGAAGTTTGAGGGATCAAGATCAAGCACAAAGATGCACGAGGCAGCTATCCATGATTCCCACCAACAAATTCGAGCCCAAACACCTCAGAATCAAAGGAATAAGCCGCGCACGAAAAACCGACGAAAATAGCTCGAAAAAGACACAAAAATCCAACGAGCTACAAACCGGGAATCAACGCAACCATGAAAGCTTCCATTCACTCGGAGGTCAGATTCTTTACAAACTGAGGAAAAATCTAACCCTAGAGAGCAAGGAAATGAGAAGCAGTCTAGATAGATAGTTTGCCTGGAAACCCTAGAGCTAATATATATGAGTCCCCTTTGGGCCAGGCAAAAGACCACACTACCCCTGGCACTTAAGTTGAGATACAACCCCTCAGGGGAAAATAGGTCATGTAGCACTCCTCTTCATCGCATGGCAACGCCGTTGCTGCAGACTGCGTCCTCCTGACGCAAGGCCTGCGATCCCGCCACGCGTCCGCCGGCATCGAAGCTTCTCGGCGCGCCCGGATCCCGTCTCCGCACGCCAAGCCTCAGGTCTTGGTTTTGTGGCTCAACCAAGTAACCCGACGGTTTTCTGGTGAACCGCCGCAAACCCCGCGTGCAGACTCCGGTCGTGAGCCGCTACCCTGCACCGGCTCCGGTCGACGACTTCGTCTTGCTTTTCTTGCCATCATGCGGCCCGCACTTGACCCCGCTGGCCACCGGGTCCCTCGAGTCAGGCCTACTTGTCTCTCCACTCCTCGGAGGCCCCGCAAGGCATAGACCTTTCGCGCCCACTCTTCACCTGCACCAACGCAAATCAAGCTGCAACCTGCACCCGCAATACTCGGCCAAGAGTTAGTCCACACCACGTTGTCAATCACTCATCACAGCCAGGAGCGACCATCCACCGGTCCTCGGACGCTACGGTCCTCAATCTCCCCCTTGATGTGTGCATTGAAAACACACACAAGTAACCAATTCAGAGAAAAGAGAAAAAGAAAAGAAAGGAAGAAAAACTCAAGCAAGTGATCAAAAGCCAAACACAAGCCAAGAAAAGATCACTTGAGTGAGAGAAATGTCGGTCCCCTAAGGCAAGGGCAACGGCTCGACACAACCGAGAAAAAATGCTCCAAAATTGTCGACTCCTCAAGGTGAGGCAAAAGGGCTCGACACCATCGGCAAAAGAGCACGACTAAAAATTTAGGCGAAAAAGAGCTCCCAAATGCATGAATGCAAGCTCCCTCTGAACAAATGCATTTTCCCCCAAAATTTTCTTTCCTCGATCGATGCAAACTCCTCTTGGAAACATGAATTGGGAACTTTTCTCCCCCTTGTTGGTAATGCATGAATCAAGTCTACAAGTGCAAGCATGTGCTTCTCAAATATACAAAGAGCACTACAACATTCTAAAATTGAGACATAGACAAGCAAGATAGCTACAATTTGAGTACAAGCATCGCCAACAAGATACACGGGGACATATAGGCAAGAGATATAGCCATGATGAAGATGAAGCATTTTTCATGAAAATTTCCCTCTCATGGGCATAGAACCTAATCATGAGCAAAAAGAGCACCCACAACAAATAACTCACAAACTTCATGCAAGGTCACACATTCTCATCACAAGATCATTACGAACACCTACAAGCTATCTCATGTCATGTCAAAGCCACCGAGCCATGTGTCCACTTTTAGATATGAGACTTCTCATTGGTGAACATCATGCAAAGGTTTAGCACCCAAGGTAAGGAAATTAAAGCATTTTTCGACATGGAAGCACAGTTTTGAAGTTTAGGCATCTCACATACCATTTTGTGATTTACAAATACAAGTATGGTACATGAAGTGCCTTTGCAGCAAAAAGAAGCTTATGCTTCTCCACAAGTAGCATGTAGGCTAAACATTCATGATGATAAATGGATCTTTGATCCCAAATGAGAAGAACATGTTTCCAAACACAAATTAAGCAAGGTATAGCCATGAGCACCCAAAATGAACATGAAAGGCATTCTACCCACAAGAGAGGATCATAAAGCATTTTTAACAAAGTAAAGTCATCCACAAGCATATATATCCCCAAAGCTACCAAGAGCATAGCTATACATCTCATGAGCATCACAAGCAAGATCATAATCTCGTCTCTAGCATATCATGGTGATCAAAGCATATGAGAGAAGCACATCTCGGTGAGATATATTACAAATACAGTCTATGATACAAAGATGCAAGCATGATATTGAAACACATGGAAATGCAACATGCATATGTACATCAACCCTCCCAACCGAAGCTCAAAAAGGAAAAACAACTCCAAGCTCTCCACGCAAACGAGCAAATTTAGCTTGGTCCAAAGGCTTGGTTAGGATATCTGCGAGCTGCTTTTTTGTGGGTACATGGATGAGGTCTATGTTTCCCTTCTCAACATTGTCTCTCAGAAAGTGGTACCTCACTTCTATATGTTTGGTTCTAGAGTGAAGCACGGGATTTTTGGCAACACTAATGGCAGTCGTGCTATCACACATAAGAGGCACATGGGAACACTTTTCACCAAAGTTACTCAACGTGTATGTGATCCAAAGCAGCTGGAAGCAACAACTAGCGGCAGCAACATACTCGGCTTCTGTGGTAGACTAAGCTACACAAGACTGTTTGCGAGAAGACCAAGAAACAAGCGAGGAACCCAAAAACTGACAAGTCCCCGAAGTCGACTTCCTATTGACTCGACACCCCGCAAAATCGGCATCCGAAAAACCAAGAAGAGAAATAGATGAGGACACCGAGTACCAAAGACCAAGCTCAGGAGTGTATCGAAGATACCTGAAGATCCGCTTCACGGCCTGTCGATGAGAGGTCCTCGGTGACGCCTGAAAACGAGCGCACAGACACACAAAAAACTGGATGTCTGGCCTCGTCGCCGTCAAGTACAAGAGGGAACCGATCATGCTCCGGTACTCCTTCTGGTCCACGGGCTCTCCGTCCTCGTCCGCGTCAAGCGCTGTAGTCGTACTCATCGGTGTCGACAAGGGATTCGAATCGTCCATCTTGAACTTCTTGAGGATGTCCTTCGTGTACTTGGCTTGATGTACAAAGGTTCCTTCCTTCGCCTGCTTGATCTGAAGGCCGAGAAAGAACTGCAATTCTCCCATCATATACATCTCGAATTCTTTGCTCATATCCTCTGCAAACCTTGCAACCAATGAGTGAGACGAGCCGCCAAAGATAATATCATCCACATATACCTGAACAATTAGGATATCATTACCTTGCCTGAGGAGAAAAGGGGTCTTATCTACCTTGCCCATCTCAAACCCCTTGCTGAACAAGAACCCCCTCAAACGGCCATACCAAGCACGGGGAGCTTGTTTCAGCCCATACAACGCCTTTCTCAACCTATACACCTTGTGCGGAAACACAACACTCTCAAAGCCCGGTGGTTGCCTCACATACACTTCCTCCTCTAAAAACCCATTCAAGAAGGCACTCTTCACATCCATTTGGTACAACTTGAACCCTTTAGCCACAGAAAAAGCTAGAAGGATCCTAATTGCCTCCAAACGGGCTACAGGAGCAAATGTCTCCTCATAATCTATTTTCTCCTTCTGACTATAGCCCTGAGCAACCAACCTCGACCTGTTCCTCACCACCTCACCATTTTCTCCCTCTTTGTTTTTCCATACCCATTTTGTCCCAATAGGTTTGCAATTTGGTGGTGGCTCCACTAACTCCCACACTTGATTTCTCTCAAAGTTCTCTACTCCTCATGCATGGCATTCACCCAATTAGGATGAGATAGAGCGTGTCCAATGTCTTTCGGCTCCAAGGTAGCAACAAAAGCTGAATGAGCAAAGTGAGAAGCATTTCTGGACCTCGACCGTGTCGTACGCTCATTGATTTATGATTACCGAGGGAGGATGATCAACTTGAACTCGCCTCGGTGCCTCTCGCCTTGAGGCAACCTCCCCTCAGCAGTTGCTTCCACTTGATCTTCCTGAATCGTAGGCGGTGTAGGGGATGGACCATCCTGCACCGTAGTCGTCGTAGTGGAAGTAGAGGGTACACGTGTGGCTGGAGCTTCACCATCATCACCATCGTCCTCTCCACCATCATCCTCCTTGTCCTCAAAGATCTTCTTGCCAACTTCATCATCAACTGCACACTCAAAGACAGACGAATTGCATGGTTGTGTCTCGTCGAAGGTCACCTCGCAAGTCTCCATGACTAGGTTAGTATCAAGGTTGAGCACACGAAATGCTCTAGAATGACTAGCATAACCTAAGAAAATCTCATCTGAAGACCTTGACTCAAACTTATCTAGCCTACCCTTCTTGAGAATGAAGCACCTACAACCAAAAGCCCTGAAGTGGCTCACTCTAGGTGCTCGTCCGTGCATAAGCTCGTAGCACGTTTTGTTCATGAAGGCCCTCAGAAAAACTCGATTCCCAACATGGAAAGCGGTGTTCACCGCCTCAGCCCAATATCTCCTTGGAGTCCTATGCTCATCAAGCATCGTCCGAGCCATCTCACAGAAACAAAGATTTTTCCTCTCAACCACACCATTCTGACAAGCCACATAGGGAGAAGAAAACTGATGTTCGAGACCCAAATCACGACAAAAGGTTTCGAAGTGAGAGTTTTTAAATTCACTGACATTGTCGCTACGAATAGCTCGAACAGCATCTCCATGCCTCTCGTTCTTCAACCTCAAGATCAGATCTCTCACAAAACCAAACATCTCCCCCTTGTCAGCCAAAAAGAAGACCCAAGCATAGTGAGAATAGTCGTCCACAATCACAAGGACATACCATTTCCCACCTGCCGAGCACACACGAGCTGGACCAACCAAGTCCATATGGAACAACTCGCATGGTCTCTCTGTCATAACGGATGTCAGAGGCGGATGAGAGGAGGCGACCATCTTGCCATGCATACACGGAGCACATACCAAATCCTTATGGTATTTCAACTTAGGCAGTCCTCGGACTAGTCCTAGCCCAACAAGCGTGACAACAAGTCAAAACTCAAGTGACCTAGTCTCCTATGCCATTTCCAAAGCTCCGCCGAAACACCAGCAACCAAACAACGAGGAGAGCTGACACAATGAGAAAAATCGGCTCTGAAAATTTGACCCTCGGGGACGATCGTACACACAAGATCGCCTCGAGAATCCAAAACACGAGAACAGCCTGTTTTGAACCGGACTTCAAAACCCTCATCAAGAAGTTGGGAGACAGAGAGAAGATTGTACCCCTACGACTTGACAAGAGAAACACGCCTAAGAGTCACAGACTCACCCACCTTCACCGTGCCCACTGAAAGCACTCTACCTCTCCCATTATCTCCAAAAGTGATGTACTCCTTGGTCATCACCGGGGTGAGGCTGGAGAACCACCGTCGATCTCCGGTCATGTCTCGGGAGCAACTGGAGTCGATCAACCAAAAGCCCTCCAAGCCTCCCACCTGCAAAATCAAAAACGAGAGCGAGAGTGAGCAAAGGACTCAGCACTGGCGTTAGTACAAAACGAATCAAACCAGTGCCTCGCCATTTGCTCAAACGTGGGGTTAGCAAAATCCATCCTATCTCTCCTAGGTGGAACACCCACACGTCCCCTTGGAGGACTACGCGTACCACGAAGGGGAGACCGTGGTTCGTAGCTCCTCTGGGACCTAAAGCTGCAATCGTTCCCCCCATACTCGTATTGGCCACGAGCAAAGGAACGTCCGGCAAACTCACCACGCCCAAACCCAACATGCCTACCACCTTCTCTATGTGGTGGCTCACCTCGAGGCACATACAGACGCCTCCCACGAGGGTAGATGGTACACACCATTCCCTCACCTCTTGGCACCAACCTAGGCTTAGGCACACCACGAGAAGGGTGGTACCTGTCCTTGTTGGCCAACTCTCTAGCCAACCTCTCCTCACACTTCTTCCTGAAGCAAAACTCAGCAAGATGCCCATCCCTCCCACAATGCTCACAATGGAAGGGTTTCGATTTTGGCTTTGTCTTTGGGTTCTGGCTTCTCCTCACCTGTTTTCTCCTCACTTGGTTTCTCTCCCTTCTTCCCAAAGAATTCATTCCCCAAGACACTCTTGAACTTGATGGGTTCCTGGAAGTTGTTGGTTTGTGGAGGAAACATGGGTGGATCTGGGGTTGTGTCTAGTCGATTCCTAAGATGGTTCGGTTTAGGAACAAAAGCATTTTTGTGGTGGGTTTTTGGTGGTTCTGAAACATCACTCTAACCACTTCCCTCACCCACTTTCTTTGCCCAAAGCGCTTCCCCATCCTGGCGCTTAAATGCCTCGATCATCATCCTCAACTGAGGCTCATGACCAGACAACCAACCCATCAAATGTCTCAACTCATCATTCTCATCCTACAAACAATCAACATAATGTGCAAGCTCCATATTCTTCACAGCATTCAATTCACAAGTAGAACATATTGTAGGAATAGGAGCTTTCAGCTGAGCCTCTAGTGATCTAGCATAAGAAAGTGAAACATCTAGCTTCTCATGCAGAACAGGACAAGAAGTACAAGCACCAAGCAAGGAGGGCCTAGATGTCATCTCATCTAGCTCGACCCTAAGCACATCTAGTTCCTCAACCTTGGAGGCATACTTCTCCTTAAGCATAGTCAATTCACCAAGAAAAGTGGAACAATCAGTGCATTCAGGTTCACTGGTCACAATGGGAGCAGACTTAAGGGAATCTATTTGAGCCCTAGCATCAACAAGCAAAAACTCTAGCTCAATCACCTTCTCTTTAGCCTCTCCAAGCAAAGACCTATACTCCCTCTTCTCCTTGTTGTTTTTTCTAAGCACATCATCACAATTGTCGAGCAAGTCATTCAACCTAGCATTCTCTGCTATCAAGAAGGATGGGTTATTGTTTACCTCTTCCTCGGAGTCGGAGCCCGAGTCATCCTTGTTGCTCTTCTTGCTTGCGGTGCTATGTGCCATGCCGCAGGAGCCTTGGGTGGCAAAGCACAAGCCGTTGATGTTCTTTCCCAAACGCTTGCCCTTGTGCCGGTTCTCTTCTTCATCACTTGAGCTCGATGAAGAGTAGCAGGAGCTTGAGTCGATGTCGCTCGCACCAGCCACCATCGCTCGCTCCTTCTTCTTGTGGCCACCATTCTTCCTCGGCCTCCGCTCGGGCTTGTTCTTTCCCTTTTAGTCGTCCCTCGAGCCGTGCTTGTGGTCGGTCCTCGAACGGTTCTTCTGCTCGGGCTTGACCTCCATGGCTTCCGGACACTCGACGATGAAGTGCCCATGCTTCCCGCACCGGTAGCACATGCTCGAGCTCCTCCGAGCGTTCTTTCGGTTCGTGTACATGCGCTCGAACCGCCTGCTCAACCATGCGAGATCCTCCTCGCCAAGCACATCGAACTCCTCATCTGGCATGGACACAAGGCAAGACAAAGAAAATTGTCTCGAAGACATGTTAGCATTAGTCCTTGAACCAGACACGAGAGCCAGACTATGGGGATCAGTCGGGTTCTCAATCTTTGCACGCACCCCACGGTCCACCTCGGACGACTTGAGCTTGGAAAACAGCTCGTCCACCGTGAGGGTCTCATACTTCTCTGACTCTAGAATGGCCTCGACCTTCCCACTCCACACGGTACGATCCAGAGAATGCAGGAGTTTGACGGCCTGTCATGGTCATCATACGGGAGTACGACCACATTAGCCCTCATGTTGTTCATGATCACTGTGAAACGCTGAAACATGGCATCTATGGACTCACCAGGGAGATGAGTGAAGTTCTCGTACTCTCTCCGGTAGGTCGCAAAGAGCCGAGCCTGAACCTGAGCGTTTCCGGCATGAGCGTTCTTCAGCTGCTCCCAAATCCTGCACGCCAAGTCCTCTGTACGAACCTGTTCGAATTCCGATTCACATAGAGAACGGTACAGGTAGTCGACCGCCTTGTTGTTGGCGTCGAACATGTCCCTCGATCCTGGAGCAAGGAATTTCACCGGATGAACATAAGCTGTGTTCACCGTGACATCCCACAGAATTTGACCCTTGCCGCGGAGGAAAGCGGCCATCTGCCTTTGCCACATATGGTAGTTCTTACCATCAAAGTGTGGAGGACCCGAACCCCGTTCCTAGTACGCCATCTTTGGATCTTAGACTGGTTAGAATCACGAAGATCCGTAACCGGCTCTGATACCAATTGAAGGACCGATTAGGCGACCAGAGGGGGGGGGGGAGTGAATGGGAGCCGATAAAATTTCTTCTCCTAAGAGAGAACTCGGCCCTAAACCCCAAATTCACAAGCAAGGATTCCCACACGAGTTTGCCAAGGTCACATAGTCACGACGGACGTACCAACCCTAGGAACAAACCCCAAACGATCCCAAAGCGGAAGCACGAACCAAGAAGCAAAGGACTTAGGCCGTTCGCGGCGGTCCGGGCGGACGGTCCGCGGCCACAGGGCGGAGCGTCCGCGACCACCACGCGGACGGTCTGCACCACACGGCGGACGGTCCGTTAAATACTAACAGAACGACCCAACCGGCACCTCCACACGCGGATGGTCCGTACCACGTCCTTGGACAGTACGTGAGCAACTCGTGTCGCGTGGACTGTCCGCGACGTCCCTGCGGACTGTCCGCCAAACCACTTTCCACCAAAAGCCACTGGCCAACCGAATCAAAATGAAGGCGCTCAAGAACATGCGAAGAACGCGAAGAACACCTGAGCAAAACCCTCCACGCGGATGGTCTGCACCCACCACGCGAACGGTCCGCGAGGGGCAAACCGGCGCGGGAACAGCAGCCCGAAAACCAACTCGAGAGCACTCTACCACCTATCCTTCCAAGGATCTCCCAAACGGTTGAAGCTCTTGAGGAAAGATTTGGGGAAGATGTGAAGCGTCCCTAGGGGATGCTATGCCCCAAAACTTGGGTCCTCAAACTACCTAAAATGCCGGGAATCGAAACGCCACCGAAACCAACCAAAAACCTAGGACCCAACCGAAGTCCTTCAATCGGAGGCCGAACTCGAAGTTTGAGGGATCAAGATCAAGCACAAAGATGCACGAGGCAGCTATCCATGATTCCCACCAACAAATTTGAGCCCAAACACCTTAGAATCAAAGGAATAAGCCGCGCACGAAAAACCGACGAAAATAGCTCGAAAAAGACATGAAAATCCAACGAGCTACAAACCGGGAATCGACGCCACCATGAAAGCTTCCACTCACTCGGAGGTCAGATTCTTTACAAACTGATGAGAAATCTAACCCTAGAGAGCAAGGAAATGAGAAGGAGTCCGGATAGATAGTTTCCCTGGAAACCCTAGAGCTAATATATATGAGTCCCCTCTGGGCCAGGCAAAAGACCACACTACCCCTGGCACTTAAGTTGAGATACAATCCCTCAGGGGCAAATAGGTCATGTAGCACTCCTCTTCATCGCACAGCCACGCCATTGTCGTAGACTGCGTCCTCCCGACACAAGCCCTGCGATCCCGCCACGCGTCCACCGGCATCGAAGCTTCTCGACGCGCCCGGATCCCGTCTCCGCCCGCCAAGGCTCCGGTCTTGGTTTTGTGGCTCAACCAAGTAACCCGACGGTTTTCGGTGAACCGCCGCAAACCCCCGCGTGCGTGCGACTCGGTCGTGAGCCGCTACCCTGCACTGGCTCCGGTCGACGACTTCGTCTTGCTTTTCTTGCCATCATGCGGCCCGCACTTGACCCCGCTGGCCACGGGTCCCTCGAGTCAGGCCTACTTGTCCCTCCACTCCTCGGAGGCCCCGCAAGGCATAGACCTTTTGCGCCCACTCTTCACCTGCACCAACGCAAATCAAGCCGCAACCTGCACCCACAATACTCGGCCAAGAGTTAGTCCACACCATGTTGTCAATCACTCATCACAGCCAGGAGCGACCATCTACCGGTCCTCGGACGCTCCGGTCCTCAGTAGCACAACAATGACGACATGTGGTCATTCGTGATGCTCCCCGATGATAGCCAGGTGAGCACTGCCTTCTTTCACTTTTTGTTTCCCCTCCTATGCTTTTGTTTGTCCTGATGGTCTTTGCCTGATGGTAGGCAGTGAACGTCAATGCTGCCAGATCAGACCCGCTGACACCTCGGTCGCAAACCGCCGACCGCGCCGTGCAGCAGTGGGAGCGGGACCGGGCGGCCCTCGCAAAGGAGAGGAAGATCAGGAGGTAGGAGTTCCTCGACCATCACAACGAGGACTACCGGCTGTGCGAGCAGCAGAGTCTCTCCCCCTCGCCAGTGCTGGTGAACTCGTCCTTAGATGAGGAAGAGAGCGAGGGGGAGCGGACCACCTACGATAGCTGGGAACCCGCGGCGCCCCCGTCTCCAGGGGCCGAGGGGGCGGCCGCGGAATCGACCCTCGAGAAACGCACAGAGCCGCTCGTCACCGGATCGTTGGCGGAGGCGCCAGCGGGCACCGCGGAGGCGCTGGTAGGCGCTGTGGAGGCACCCCCGAGCCTTCTGTTGACGGTGTATAATCGTATTAAACTTCATATGGATTTGCAAGCGGACAAATCCCCCCATCGTAGTCAAGGGACCCTTCTTCCCTCGAGTGGTGAACCCAAGTTATCGAATCTGTGGAACAATGTGCAAACGCAAGGATTCAATCTAGTAAAGCAAGGAAAGCTATCTTTTGAAGAGCCAAGTTGCATCTAATCTAAGAGATCATCAAGAGAACACATCTAATCTAATCTACTAAGAGGTAGCAAGAGAAAGCAAAGAGATAACCGATCTAGAGAGTCTAGATCATGCATATGTTGTAGCTCCAAACAAGATAGATGAAGATAGAAAAGCGAATCTCATTAAAAGCATCTTTAAATCGTGGCCTCCAGTCCGATTCCGAAGACGCCCGCCTTTTGGAGCCACCGTTCTGTCACAACGCACCCCTATTCATGCGGGTTAGCCTAGGGCGAGTTCGATAAGAACAAGTTAAAATCACTTGGTCGGTCCGGTATGCACCTCTAGCCACCACGGCTACAAGAGCACCTTATGCAATCTATCTTAAGTATAAATTAGGGAAGAAGCAAAACCAAGGGAGAACAAAATCATCGAGAAGGCACTTGATTGCTAGAAATCGGATTCACTATAAAACTTCGGGATCCTATCTCGATCTTGATCCTTGCTCCGGAGCTTCGACGTGGTCTTCCATGCAAGGTTCCCACGTCGGCTAGGGAGACCCTAGACAACTAGCACGACCCTCCTCTCCGAGATGGTGTCCCTCTAGCTTCTTTGCTCCTCGGAGGCGGATGATGAATGAATTGATACGTGACTCTTGGTCAGGGGGCTATAAATAGCCCGAGAGGCATCTAGGTCAAAGGGGGGCGTGATTGGCCCCCGAAGTAGGCTGGGTCGGCTGGCCTGGGCCGACCAGCCTGAGCCCACTTCGGCGCAGTCTGCGCCCTCCTTTGCCCGGTGTTGCTTCCCGAGTCTTCTAGAGTCTTCCCCCTTCTGCATGTGGGCCCTTGTCGTCAGTTTCTCTTCGGTTGGACAAAGCTCCTTGTCCCGCAAGATTTGGCAGTTTTCTGACTGGGTCCTCGGAGTTTTCCATCTTCTCGGGTTTGGTCCTTGGGCTTCTTGGAGTCATGTTTACTTCATTGTTTGACTTCTACTGGGCTTAAAGATCTTGTCATAAGGTGCCTAATGAACTTATCCCGAAAGTCTTGCTTTCAACACTAAAATCCTGCATAAACACTAAACTCCAAAACCGACATGCACAAGTGAACTTGTTATACCACGGGGGTTAGTAGCAATGGATAAGATATAAAGCTCATGCCAACACCGAAGGTAAACTCATGGCTAGGTTGATGGAATTTCACTGTCAACATCTCCCCCATGCTTAAACCTTGCTCGTCCTCAAGTAAGCCTTCGATGGATATCATTGTTGCCCTCTTTGTTTAAACATTGCACATGATCATACACGAGAAAACATAATGCTCTCAAAAGTTTAATTTGTTAAAGTTTCATAATGTACTAGCCTTCATCCCTACGGAGGGTAGATTATTAATTAAGCTTATCCCACAAATATCACATGCTCCCAAAATTCAAATGGATGTCAGAAATTTTGAAATAAAGAATGGGATGAAAAAGGGCTAAACCAAGTTCAAAAATGTACACCACCTTGCATCTTGCTCATGAACTCTCATCTCATCTTGTCTCTCAAGCCTATTTATTCTACTCCTTTCCCTTTCATATATGTGGTAGGCTTTATACGGAGCTTTTTGGGGAAGTTTAGTCCTACCAAGATATTATAAATGAGATGTTGTCAAAACAAGACAAGATTCTCATGGTTTTACCGAGACTCGTCAAAAAGGTCATTGGAAAATAATGTTATATCAAGGAGGGGGAGAGAAAAATGCACACACTTTGAGATAGGTGGACATGTGCAAATGGCAAAGAGTGATCCCGAGGCAGAAAGGAAGTCCTCGTTATCGGATTGCACATGGTTGGAAAATGAGTATGGATCTTTTAATCTTGAAACCTTGAAATTTTTAATGCACTTTAGAAAACCTGGGAGTTCACTTTATTTTATTTTTACACATACTCATGTTTTTTCTCTTTTCTCATACATATATTTTTTCTTTTTCTTTATACTCATTTTTTCCTTTTCTTTTTATTTCTTTCTCATCATTCTGCTCCCCTTGAACTCTAAAATTGCATTGTACCTACCTCCCCCCATGCTTAGACGTTTGCTCGTCCTCGGGCAAAGAGGTGATAGAGATAAGGTAGGTACTACAAATATTTTAACTTCGGAGAGATACTTGAAATCTTCAATCTTGGCACCATCTTGCGATCTTGCTTGAATTGACGATCCATACTCAATGATAGGTTGTGGTCAAGGAGGTAAACACAAAAGATGATATTTGGTTTTAAGGGTGGATATCCGGCGAGGTTTGTGAAATCTCCGATGTTGGGATACACAATGCATGGATAAAAGGCTAGCAATAAGATATATACGCAAAAACAGAATGACCAGCTTCTTAGTCTCGGGCCAGAGAAATCAAGGCTTGAAGTAACTCACCCAAAAATAAACCTTGTGTACTAAGTTTTTGCACTCAAATATATATATGGCTCTAGATAGGTAGAGCAACATGCAAGTGGTATTTATGACAAGGTTAGCATTACTTTTAAGAACAAAAATAAATCATCTTTAATCCATCTAAAACTTGAGAGCACATAAAACACAATGGGTCTTTATTTTTTTCATAACCTCCGTAAATATTAAGCTAGCATTTAGATAATTTCAGATTTGCATTTAGAGAGAGCATTAGCTTAATCATGCATAAAACAATTATAAAGATAAACAAAGCGGCAATTATAATCATATATCATCATGGCACAAACTTTGTAACTTTACCAAAGGTAAAAACTAGGTGGTGACTTTATTCATGATGAAAAATAAAAACTAACACACATGCTGAAAATTTAAATAAAAACTGAAAAAACTACGCATACATAGGCGCATACAAGCTGAAACTTAAAGAAAAGGGAAAAGGAAAGAACTAAAGCTCCTCCTCTCTCTAATCTTCCGCCGGTGGTTGATATTGATAGTCTTGGTTGTTGTACCCTTGCTCATAATAGGATTGCACCGCTCCTCCTATGAATTGTCCGACGGGGCTAAGTGAAGGCGTCAAAGCTCATAAGTGATGTTTGCATTTCCTTCACCCATTTGGTTTGCATTGGTTTGGATGGCTGCAATACTTAGCATGTTTCTTGCAGTGTATCCTCCAATGATGGCCACACTTTGTTGTGGTTGAGGAAGATGTGCATATGGTTCCACAAAGGCTACGTTGGGCACCACAAAATTTGGTGGGGGGTATGGCTGCACCACTCCCCCATGCTTGCATTGGTACACCACTGTAGTAACTCGGCGGTGACGGAATTCCTCCAAATGGTGGCACATAATTTTGTTGCGCACCTCCTTCTTGGGCCGTGGAAGAACCTTCTCCTATAATCCTTCCTCTTTTATTTTTCCTTCGCCGGCACAAGAAGTCCTTCCTCTAACCAATCTTCTTTCCCCTCAACAAAAATTCTTAATCTTCCATCCGATAGGGCAAATTTACTTTGGCCACTTGAAAGCCTCCTCTCTCATCTCCACTTATGTATTTGCCTTTCTTCATATAATCAAATCCTAGGGAGGTCCAAGCTAGGAGATGCTTCAGGTTCCTTGTAATACCCGGTCTCAAAGAGATAGCCAGCATGGAGAGGTAACACCCCGAACCAATATCTCCCAAACCCGATGTTGCTTCACAACACCACCAATTGATCATAAGGTGATTGGGGTCAATTGGCTGCCTGGCAATCAAAGCCGAGTAAACCCAATTCAACTCTGTGTTGGTTATCTTTGTCTCTCTCATTCTCCCCAGAATCCTCTTACACATCCATGAGTGAAACATTTGGATGATGGGGTTCCATATGCTATTTCTTTGTCGGTGAGCTTCTCCCGCGATCATACTCCAAAAACCTTCCAGTGTGCCTCCATGCACATCCACTTGTTCCGGGGCTCCCTTTTGAAAACCGAGTAATTCCCTAATATACTCATAGGGAACCACTTATTCAACTCCCTCCAAACAGAATGAGAGACTCGGCATTCACTACAAGCCTCTTCTCAAGGTGAGCGAGCTTCTCCTCCTCCTCCTCCGTCATGATGATAAATCCATATTCGGAGTACTATGGAGCGTATGGAGGTGGAGCAGATGATCGTGTCGAGTGACGAGGTGGGACAGGTGGCTCTTTCATACGTCCTTGAGGTTCCGTGAACCTCATAGATGAGCTTCGTGTGGCCCCCATGCCACTGAGGAGAAGAGTGTGGTTCCTCCTCGGCGGTGTCGTGTCCTCCTCCATGTTCCAAGGAGACTCGGAAACCGAGTGCCTCCTCTAAGAGGTTGTCGATGATGGCTTAGACGACGATGATCTCTTCTTCTTGGTGAAAAGGTTTGTAGTTTTCTTCCACATGGTTGTTGCACTCTCCTTACAAATATATATCCAGGGTTTTCAACCGGTAATAAGGTACACAAATATTATTTTGGAGTATGGACTTTGAGTGGATTAAGGATGTGATTTGTTGGGCAAAACAAATGGGGTGGATGGCTAAGTCTAAGGTGGTTCTGGACTACAAACTAGAGCACACGAACAAAGAGCTGGATGAGAGACTTACCTAGTGCACTCATGCTTGCTTTGTTACTTCGTCACCGCGTGTCCACGGGGTTGCACCTTCCAAATATTCTCGTCCACTCCTTTGCTTGCATTATTGCTCCTTCCACTTGATGATTTTGCTTTGAGTCACTTCCATGCTCCTTTGCCTCACACGCCTCCATGATATTCCTGCAAAACAAAGCCTTGGCTGCCCCCCATGCTTGTCCTTTGCATGTGGTTTGATTAAAGATGTTAGAGGGGCATCCCGTGATGCATCATGGTGCATGCATGATTGGGTGTTGACGGATAAAAGACGTATACCTCTACGATCCGCAAGCGTACGGACCCCACACCTTTTTCACCACGGGATTCCCAAGGTTCTTGTCAATCCGCGGAGCAAGGGGATTACAAGCGTTCGATCTACCTTCACACTCTAGCTACTCAAACTCTAACTAGATTATACTAGAAAACAACTAAACTACACTAGAGAGAATGATTAAGATATCAAGATAAAAGACACTCACCCACGGGTCTATGATACTAGAGCATGCAATCACTTAAAGACATGAAAACCAATCTAATCTATCGGGGATGTGACCACAGTTTCGCCCTTTCCCTCCTCTCGTACTGTCACTACGCGAAGGTATTCATGACTAGACCTATGATGGACACAACGTATTGAATGGATCCAAGGAAGCATTGGAGCTCATACTCCCTTTACAACATGGTAGCTAACCTTAAGCATTAAAGTATATTCAACACAAGATGATAGATAGATAATCTGACAAAGTATGATTACATCTCAAGATCGATTACAACCCATGGACGAATACGGAGATTACCCCATCAAGGTGCTGGACATAGCACCGTTGATCATGGTTTCCCTTCCGACGGTGTCTTCCTTCTTCTCCACAAGAGGGTGCTTCCTTCGAGGTGGTTGATCTCCCTCCAGAGATCCTCCTTCTCTCTCTAGCTTGTGGATGGCCTCCTGGTGCGAATGGCTCTCTCCCTGTCGAATGGCGGCGCCTCCAGGGTTTTAGGGTTGAAGATCCTTCGGGTGCAATGAAAGGGGGGGCGAATCAGCCACCGAAGTGGGCTGGGCCGGCCAGCTTGGGCCGACCGGCCTGGGCCCACCTCGGCCCGGTTCGGTCGCCCCTTCGCTCCCGTGGGTCCTCTTGTAATTATGCACTTTGCCCCCTCCACTTGCATGATTTTGACGATGTCATCCTCGCGTCCAAGATGGAGGTTCTCTTCACATGAAGTTCGGTCTTTTACGCTTCAATCCCCGGTGGTGTTCCTTTGTAATACTTCGGTCCTTGCCACCATTGGAAGTGATTTCACCAAGCTCATGAACACGAACAAGACTCCGTAAATGATCCGTTGAACTTGTTGCGAATCTGCACTTCCAAATGCATGCACATAGATGAACTTGTTATATGATTAGCATGCCTAGTGGCGGGTTAGTTCCATAATCAAATCCAAACCAAAGTGTAATGAACAAGCTAGGTGTACCAAAATACACCATCAACATCTCCCCCACTCTTAGCTCTTGCTCGTTCTCGAGAAAGTACTCGTAAAAGAACTTCGTCCAAGGCGTTGTAATCATGTATCGCTAATCTTTCTTCACAAGTTAGTCAACCCTTTCATCTTTAATACATAAACACAAAGTAGTGATCAAGATTTACCACATCAAGAATTTTTACCACATCAAGATTTCAAGAATTTTTACCACATCAAGATTTACCCCACAACCAAAATTCTTCACTTGAAGTCTTCAATTTCAGCCATGCTTACTTCTTTGCTTCCATCGGAGGGTTTTTATGATTTAAAAACAAAATTTCTGCAACAAGTATCATACAAAAACCTTTCTCCAAGCTCTCTCAAGTCACTCATATGAGGTGGCTATCCTAAACCAATTTTATAAAACTCTCACCTCCCATAAGTCTCTCATATAACATGTAAAGTGGAGCTATAGGTAGGGCTAGCGCAATCAACACAAGTATTGTCAAACTAAGAACTTCCTCTAATGGTTGTTTACCTTTCAAAGCCAATGATCATGAGAATTAACCATATGTAGGGATATCAAGGATGAGAAGATTTAGAATGGTGAACATGTGCAAGGGCAAAAGAAAATTAATGACTACAAGGCACCGATGACGTCCTCGTTGTCGGATTGCACATGGTTGGAAAAGAATGAAAGTTTCGTCTCTCAACAACGTGACATCCTTCCTTACACTTTTAATTTTTTTTCTTTCACTTGATTCATCCCTCTCATATCTTTATTGCTACCTCCTCTTTTTTCTTTCTTCATTCTTTCATTCTCATATTCTTTTTTCTCTTTCTTTCTTTCTTTCTTTCTTTCTTCCTTTTCCATACTCATACTTTTCTCTTTATTTTTCCCTCTCTTGACAACTTTTCAAAGCTCTCAACTCCCCTCTTTCTTGCATGCATACAATCTGAAATTTTAAATAAATCATGATAGAGACGAGATGAAACTTTTGAAAGTAGGTTGTGTTCAAGGAATGCGATGTACAAAAGAGATGTATAGGGTTGGGTATGGAATTCGGCGATGTACGGGACTTCCGATGTGAAAGTCACATTACCGAATGTATGACGAGGCTAGCAACAAAAGATAAGTACAAGAACATGATCATTGCTCGAAATTAAAACTCACAAGAGAGAAGGGTCCTAGCCCAACTCATCGTGCTAATCACACTTATGGTGGATCAAAAAAATAAATTGGCCTTGTATAGGATTTTTTTTCTTAGTCTCAACTTGGAAAAAGAGGTTTTGCTAACCTTTATTACAAGGGTTTTTAGATAATTTTCAGAACTGAAATCCTCCAACTTTTAGCATTGAACATAGCACAACTAACATGTGAAGCTCAAGATCGAAGTGTGGTATGGATACTTTAAGTAGTAGCAATTCCACTAAGCACCACGGTAAACGTTTTTCAAACCACACACTTATGTTCATATACCAAGAATCAAAGATAAACAAACAAGTGACTAAGATAAGCAATACACAGGACACAAAAATATATATAAAGACTCTTTTTATTTGGTTTTGTTTGACTCAACACTAATTTAAGGCACTTCAAACTTGCAAAAATTTAAAAACACACTCGAAAACTAAGACTCTTTAAACTCTAACACTCTCACTCGAAGATTAAACCGAACCTAAACTTTGAAACTCAAAAGCTAAGGCTAGCTAGCTAGCTCTCCCCCACGCTAAAAACATATGATGTGCTCGTCGTATCTTACAAAATTCCTAAGGGGAAGACTAGACCTAGTGGTACTTTAAGCAAGTATTGCACCACTTGCCTCTCATGTTTCCAACCATGCCAAAAATTTTGCGCACGTTGCGGTTAAGGAATTTGTAGTCGTCTTCAACTACGCGCTCCAAATCCTCCAAACGCTACTTCATCACTTCCATGGCTTGGAGACATTCGTCGACCAACGCGTAGAGATCCGCGATGGATTGACGGCAAGCTCGACAACACATCGGATGCAATCCGAAGGGGTCGTCATCGCCATTGTCTCCACCGTCATCGCCACCACCATTGTCGTCGCCACCGCCGTTGCCGCCGCCGTTAGGGCCTTCGGGAGTATTCTCCTTAGGCACCTCATCCCAAATGTAGAGGTCGTTATCGGTGGCCGCCCACGAGCTCGGGCTACGATCGTTGGAGTAGTCGCTACCCCCATAATCCTTAGTCTCGGGCGACACCTCCTTGTAGTCTTTCCACTTCATGCCTTGGATGCGCGCCGACCTTCGAACGGGCATAGGGACCTTCTCTCCTTCGACGGGGTTGCGAGATGCAATAGCTCTGGTCGGACACGCCCTCCGCAACGGATGCGAGCGGTCCTCTTGATCTCGACGGGTAGCTTGAGCTTGCATCGCTTCGCCTCCTCCATTGATGGCTCCTGGGCTTCTAGCCTCAACTCTAAACTCTACGGGGACACAATGGCTGCTGCAAGGGTGCAAAATATTGCTTGGAGGGGTTGATTCCCGAGCTCCCAATTCGGCCAAATAAATAGTCCGAAGAGAAAAACCCTTGGAACCTCATTTTCCTTTTTTAAACTTCCCTTAACATTTTCTGACCGAAGAAGGAAGTCGAAAAGGAGCAATTCGGGCAAAAATCGGGGACATCCGCCGTCGGGACCCAGCTGGGCCGGTCGGACTGGGCCGGCCGGCCCACCCTGTCTCGGGGGCCGGGCCGGTTCAGTTTTTCGCGTACCGCCCTTATTTCACCTCCTTAGCCCATGGGAAAAAGTTGGCCTAGTAAATCTTCGCGAGAAACTCCCGAAAATTAAAAGAAAAACTATTTACAGAAATTCATGCCTCGTTTTTCGTCCTAGGAGGGACGTTCGGGCTCTTCTTCCATGGTGAAGACATCAACATGATGAAGGGGCACAACGTCGGGTTCGTAGTAAAACTTAAGCCGTTGACCATTCACCATAAATTGATCGCCTTTTATATCCATAATGGTTACCGCTCCGTTGGAGAGCACCGAATGCACAACATAAGGTCCGTCCCACTTGCTTTGCAATTTCCCCTTTCCGAAGGTTTTAAACCTCGAATTGTAGAGGAGGACCTTATCTCCTTCTTTAAACTCTTTCTTTTTCAATCTTTTATCATACCACCTTTTGATTTTCTCTTTGTATATTCTTGCATTTTCATATGCTTTCAACCTCATCTCCTTTAGCTCACTTATTTGGATCCTTCGTTTCACCACCGCGGCATCGAGATCGAGGTTCATCTCTTTATTCGCCCAATAGGCTTTATGTTCCAACTCAGCCGGAAGGTGGCAAGCTTTTCCATAGACGAATTGATAAGGGGTCATACCTATCGGTGTCTTGAACGCCGTTCGATAAGCCCATAAAGCTCCGTCTAATTTCTTTGACCAATCTTTGCCTCCCTTCTCTATGGTTTTGTTGAGGATGCTTTTTAATTGCCTATTTGACATTTCCGCTTGTCCGTTGGTTTGTGGGTGATAGGCCGTAGAGACCCTATGCTCAATTCCCAACTTAGACAAGCACCTTTTGAAATTCTTCCCGGTGAAGTGAGTTCCTCTATCACTTATCAAGATTCTCGGTGTACCGAAATGAGGAAAAATCACGTTCTTGATCATAGTAATGGACTCCTCCGTGGAAGCTTTGTGACATGGTATAGCCTCTACCCACTTGGATACATAATAAACCATGACTAGGATATACTCAAATCCAAATGAGTTTTTAAAAGGCCCCATGAAGTCTATACCCCATACATCGAATATGTCGATTTGTAGGTTGTATTTCAAAGGCATAGAATTTCTTTGAGAGATGTTTCCGGTTCTTTGGCATTCAGGGCATGATGCAACATATCTTTTAGTATCTTCATGCATCTCCGGCCAAAAGAATCCGCTCGACCATACTTTTGCTTGGGTTCAAAAATGGTTATAGTGTCCACCGTACTCCGCTGAGTGACACTTCCTCAAAATCTCTACCCTTTCTTCTCTTGGCACACATCTTCTCATCACTCCATCATTGCCAAGCTTGAGAGGTATGGTGAATCCCAAAAGTATTTCCTACTTTCGGAGATTATCTTCTTTTGAGAGTTTTTGTATAGATGATCGAGGGGCATCTTCTGAATTGCTCGAATGATATCGATCATCCAAGTATCTTTATCAAGCACTCTATAGAGGTGGTCATCTCTCATCTTATCTTCGATGGGCTCTTTATCATCTTGTCTACGATTCATCCTAGACAAATGATCGGCCACAACATTTTCCACCACGTTTTTATCACGAATTTCAACATCAAATTCTTGGAGAAGAAGGATCCAACGAATCAAACGTGGTTTAGCTTCCTTTTTATCCAAGAGATACTTGATGGCTGCGTGATCGGTGTAAACAATGACCTTCGAGTTCACGATGTATGATCTGAATTTTTCGAAAGCGAAAACCACCGCTAGCAACTCCTTTTCCGTAGTGGCATAATTTAATTGTGCTCCACTAAGAGTTTTGCTAACATAGTAAACGGCGTGAACTTGGCCTTCCTTTCTTTGACCCAAAACCGCGCCTACGGCGTAGTCACTTGCGTCACACATGATCTCGAAAGGTTGGTTCCAATCCGGAGGTTGGATGATGGGAGCACTCACCAATGCACTTTTCAAGGTCCGGAATGCCGCTAGGAACTTCTCATCGAAATCGAAAGCCACATCCTTTTGAAGAAGATGCGTTAAAGGCTTAGTGATCTTTGAGAAGTCCTTAATAAATCTTCTATAGAATCCGGCATGGCCTAGAAAGCTCCTTAAGGACTTAACATCCGTCGGAGGTGGGAGTTGCTCAACCGTCTCTACCTTTGCCTTGTCCACTTCAATTCCTCTCTCGGATATAACATGTCCGAGCACTATGCCTTGGTTAACCATGAAGTGGCACTTTTCCCAATTTAACACCAAGTCTACCTCTGCACACCTCGTGAGGACCTTTTGCAAGTTTGCCAAGCAATCCATGAACGTCTTCCCATAAACGGAAAAATCATCCATGAACACATCGACAATTTCTTCGATGAATTCCGAAAATATGGCCATCATGCAACATTGAAAAGAGGCCGGAGCGTTGCATAGACCGAAGGGCATCCTTCTATATGCAAACGTTCCGTAAGGGCATGTAAACATTGTTTTGTGTTGATCATCCGGGTGAATGGGAATTTGCATGAACCCCGAGTACCCATCGAGAAAACAAAAATAAGCGTGGTTTGCTAACCTCTCGAGCATCTCGTCAATGAACGGTAGGGGGAAGTGATCTTTCTTCGTCGCTTTTTTAAGCTTACGATAATCGATACACATCTGCCACCCGGTCACGGTTCTTTGCGGTATCAATTCGTTTTTCTCATTCTTAACCACGGTCAAACCCCCTTTCTTTGGTACCTCTCGCATGACATGAGTTAGCCTCCTTTGGTGGTCCACTACGGGCTTACATTGGTCTTCCATTGGTATACGATGAGTGCAAAAGGCTGGGCTAATACCTTTGAGATCATTAATCGAATATCCAATCACCTTCCTATGTTTTTTCAATAAAATCAGCAACGCCTCATTTTCTTCGGGACTCAACTCGTCGCTCAGAATGACTGGATAAGTCTTGTCTGGGCCCAAAAATTCATACTTTAATCTTTTGGACAAAGGTTTAAGGTCTACCTCAGGCGCTTGTGGCTCCTCGGGTTTAATCTCTCCTATGTCTTTAAATTTTCCTTCCTCCAAGCTTCCATCATGTGGTTCCAAGCCTTTTGTTGCTTCTTCTAGTTCTTCATCTTGTTGATTACTAATTTGATTCTCCATCGCTCTTTGCAGCGGGTCTCTAAGGGTTTCAACAAAACAAAGGCTATCTAACTCTTCTACTTCTTCATCTTCAGGACGAAAGGGTGTAAGGTGTTTAGAAGCACGAAGAAAGTTATATGTGTACTTTGTTCCATTAAGGTTCATTGTTACTTTGCCTTCTCCGGCATCTAACACGGCATCAACCAACTTAATAAAGGGCCTACCTAGGATTATGTGATCATGATTACTATGGTAAGCATCAATAACAAAGAAATCGGTTGGTATATAATTTCTAGAGATTTTTACTTTCATGTTGCAAGCAATACCTAGAGGTTTGATAGTTCTACCATCTCCCATAATTAATTTCGTTGATGTTGGAGCTAAGTCTAGGTTGTGGTCTTGAACTTTATCATAAATTTTAGAAGATAGGACACTTACTTGGGCTCCGATGTCGCATAAAGCTTTGCATTGAACTCCGTTGATCACGCAACTCAAGTGTGGTGTCATCTTCTCTTCTTCTTCGGATCCTATCACGTAGACTTCGGCGAGGCGAGCGTATGGTGATGCTTCGGGCTTGAGCCCCATGATTCTCTTCACCTCGTCTATGTGTTCTGGATCCACTATGGCATCTCCAAAGAGTTTTTGAAAGATCTCACCAGTGGTTTCAAGGTCGTATGAATTTTCCGCTTTCTTCTCCGGTGGGAAATCCACTTCCAATGCTCTCGCCATTCCCTTTTGATTAGGGAACGGTCTTCTCTTGTAGAATACTTCTCCGTAATCAATAGGAACCCAATCCATTGGTTCGAACTCCCTTAGTGGCTTCGCGCTTGACATGCTTCTTTTGTTTGTCTCATTTGGTACGGCAAAGTCGATGCTTGGGGTAGCTCTTGACTTGATGTGTTCTTGTTCAAGCTTTTCCGTGATTGGTTCCTCTTTTGTGACTTCCGGGGTTGCCTCTTTAGAAAATTCAGCACACTTCTTCTTCCTCGAATTATATTCCGGCTCTTCCACAAGTCTTGTTTCCCAATCTCTTCGCATGGCAGCCGCTTTACTAATTTTTTGTAGAAGTTGGGTGGCTTCCGTGAGTGTTTTCTCCATGAGATCCCCACTTGCACACATTTCGATGTGTTGCATTCAACTAGGGGTTAGGGAAAAGAAAAATGTATACAAGAGTACGTCACCGGAGAAGCCGAGTCTTGGTCCTTGTTCGATCAACCCATTAAACCTATCCCGGGCTTGGTTTATCCCTTCCTCTTCTCCTTGCATGAAATTGATCACTTGCCTCCTTAGATGTTGAACCTTACTAATTGGAAAGAACTTCTCGCAAAATTTCTTTGTCAACTTGTTCCAATTGCCTTCAACTTCAAAGGACACAAACAAATACCATGTCTTTGCATTGCCAGCAAGTGAGTAGGGAAAGAGATTCCATTTGAACCATTCATCGGGGACTCCTTCTTGGCGCACCATGTTGCATATCGTCGTGAAATGTCTTATGTGTCTATATGGGTTCTCCGTAACCATCCCTTCAAACGGGTTTGCCGCCACCATCTCGATGATCTTGGATTTAATCTCATACTTGGTCGCTTCGAGCTTCGAATCCGACGCTTGTACTTTTATGTCTTCACATCGAGGGCTAGCGTAATCCCTTAATGATTTCTCCGGTTCTTCCATGGGTTGATTAACGAACGCCATCTAGACAATAAGATAAAAACAAAAAAACGAAACAAGTGGTTTTCTAGGTAATATATGTTAGATAAAGCAAACAAAAGATAAACTAAATTATAAAACTAAGTTAAATGCAGATCAAACGATGTAAACTAGCTTGTTCCCCGGCAACGGCGCCAGAAAAAGGGGCTTGTTGACGGATAAAAGACATATCCCTCTACGATTCGCAAGCGTACGGACCCCACACCTTTTTCACCACGGAATTCCCAAGGTTCTTGTCAATCCGGGGAGCAAGGGGATTACAAGCGTTCGATCTACCTTAACACTCTAGCTAATCAAACTCTAACTACGATTATACTAGAAAACAACTAAACTACACTAGAGAGAATGATTAAGATATCAAGATAAAAGACACTCGCCCACGGGTCTACGATACTAGAGCATGGAATCGCTTAAAGACATGAAAACCAATCTAATCTATCGGGGTTGTGACCACGGTTTTGCCCTTTCCCTCCTCTCGTACTGTCACTACGCGAAGGTATTCATGACTAGACCTATGATGGACACGACATATTGAATGGATCCAAGGAAGCATTGGAGCTCATACTCCGTTTACGGCATGGTAGCTAACTTTAAGCATTAAAGTATATTCAACACAACATGATAGATAGATAATCCGACAAAGTATGATTACATCTCAAGATCGATTACAACCCATGGACGAATAAGGAGATTATCCCATCAAGGTGCTGGACATAGCACCGTTGATAATGGTTTCCCTTCCGACGGTGTCTTTCTTCTTCTCCACGAGAGGGTGCTTCCTTCGAGGTGGTTGATCTCCCTCCAGAGATCCTCCTCCTCTCTCTAGCTTGTGGATGGCCTCCTGATGCGAATGGCTCTCTCCCTGTTGAATAGCGGCGCCTCCAGGGTTTTAGGGTTGTAAGATCCTTCGGGTGCAAGGAAAGGGGGGCCGAACCGACCACCGAAGTGGGCTGGGCCGGCCGGCCTGGGCCGACCGGCCTGTGCCCACCTTGGCCCGGTTCGGTCGCCCCTTCGCTCCCGTGGGTCCTCATGTAATTATGCACTTTGCCCCCTCCACTTGCATGATTTTGACGATGTCATCCTCACGTCCAAGATGGAGGTTCTCTTCGCATGAAGTTCGGTCTTTTACGCTTCAATCCCCGGGAGTGTTCCTTTGTAACACTTTGGTCCTTGCCATCATTGGAAGTGATTTCATCAAGCTCATGAACACGAACAAGACTCCGTAAATTCTCCTTTGAACTTGTTGTCGGGGACAGCCCTGAGGGTCCCCTAAAAAACCGGGGGAATCCTGCTTAAAACGTGCAAAAAACAAAATGAAACACACCTCTTACCTAAACACGCACGCACAGCACGGCCCACACTGCGGTGGCCCCCGCGGCCCACCAGAGTGGCCCAATCAAAGCCCCCCTTGAGCAGGTCCCGCCTCGCTCGAGGGCTAACACCTCCCTCGAGCGGGTTCCGCCTCGCTCGAGGGTCCCCTCCTCCCTCGAGCGGGTTTCCGCCTCGCTCGAAGCTCCCTCACAAGCGCACCTGCTCCCGCGCGCGGGTACAGGCATTTAATGCTCTGACACAGCAGAGTCGCGCCATCACGCGCCTGGGAATCACGCCCCGGTGCTGTTCCGCCAACTCCCTAGGGGAAACCTATCCCCACCACTATGGGGGACTATGCAACATGGCCAGTGTCAACTCCGCGATACTGTGCCGCCCACTCCCGTAGGCCTAACACACCGCGCCATCGAAGGGGGGCCGGTTGCACCCTAGACCCCTTCTCTCGTGGTTCTGCAGGGACAAACCATGACGTCAGCCCGGCGGGAGCGCCATCCCCGCCCGTGCAGCGCCACGCCGGGTACTGCTACGACAACTCCGGCGCTGTTGAGCATGCGGGGACAGGACACCGCCATGCCTGCCACTGTACCCCGTACGGATCACCGTGAACGGCTTCCTCGAGCCCTCCTGAAGACGCCCCGGCCAACCACTATGCCTTCACCCTCGAAGCCGCCCCTGTTCAAGCACAGGGCAAGCCACGACGCCACAACCAGGACAAGGTTCGCCAAGACGACCGCCAACTCCCCGGCACTGTACGCCATGCCACCACACGTAGCTAAACAATGCGGTATGCCTGTACATCACCCTCTCTTTGGTCTATAAAAGGAAGGTGATCCCCCTCGCCGTGGGGGGACAGGACGACACACTTTTCGTCTCTCCCACGATATTGGCACTCGCCTCAATCACTCCTCTTGGGACTTGGAGGTCACGCCTCCTCTCCCGTCTTGCTTGTAGCCGCCCCACTACAGGCACCCCGGTACAAAGCAATACAGTGACTCAAGCACACCCCTGCTGGACGTACGGCCCCGGTCGGAACCAGGATAAACCAAGTGTCTTTAGTTGCTTAGCACCGACCATCGAGGGACAGATCTCAGCGCTTACTACTAGTTAGTGTTGGGACTACATTCCGCACCGACAGTTGGCGCCCACCGTGGGGCCTAGCGCGCTGAAGATCACCCGCCGTCAGCTCTCTCGATGGTGATTCGCACCGAGTACCGCGGCCAGCGTTACTCCATGGGTAGCTCGGACCCCCTCCCCGCCGGATTCGAAATCCGGTTCGGGGGCCTGAACTTTCAGGCCAAGGGGAACGGCTACCTGATGCGCCTCACTAACCGTGAGGAACTCCGCGCGCGACGCCAAGCCGGTCCGCCCCGATCGCCGCCGCGCGTGTCGCCACGACACCAACATCCGCCGGCATGGACGCCGCAGGTCCATCGGCGCCACGGCGCCGCCGCCACTCCGGCCGCGCGCGCGTCGCGGCGCGGTCGGAGCGCCCGCATGCCGCGCGCGTCGCCTCGCAATGCGACGCGCCCACCGGCGTGACGGTTGCCGCCCCGGTGGGGGAGCGCTCCGTCTCTGGACCATGCTTCCCCATCGGTCTGCGCGGCGCCACGGAGGCCTACGTCGCCAACACCGACGCCAATGCCACGGTGCGCAGGGTTCCCCCTGGCCGCCACGTCTTGGTTGCCAGGGACCCTAGCGCCTCCGCCGGAGACGAGTCATCCCTAGGCTCTGTCGACGCGCTACCACTCGCCACCTCGCATGGATACGCGGAGTGGGACTTCTCCGGCGTGCCGGACCCAGTGATGTTCAGGCGGTTCCTCGACACCACGGATTACTGGTTCGGCTACTCCGACAACTCCAGCGTTGGGAGCTACGACCCCGCGTGGGAGTGCTGCGTTGTCATCGCCAACGACCCAGCAAACGCCGTCGACGCAGCGGGCGCTGGCGACGGAGAGGTTCCTCCCGCTCTAGGGACTGGATCGCACCTGGCTGCGGGGCCGAGCGCCCCTCCCCCTCACCGCCCAGGGGGGCCGACATCAACGCGCAGCTGGCCCAGGCGCGCGAGCTTGAGGCCAAGCTGGCGGAAGAGTACCTCACGGTGTGGTTGCTTCGCGCCTCCATCGCAGGGGAGGCATCCGCACGCGGCGAACGCGCGCGTGAGCTGGGCAGACAAGCCCGCGATCGCATCAACGCCGACTTCAACGTCGACAACCCAGACACGCCCCCGCGAGCGAGCCAGAAGCTCATCACCGCCGCGACACTGCTGCGGCCATGCCCACCCCATCGACGCCCGAGGCGCGGAACCTGCACCGCGAGGCACAGGCACTCATCGAGCAAGCGGCCGTCCAGCAGGCCGAAAGCTCGGCGTCCCGCATCCGCCAACGGAACGGGAGCACGCAGACGACCGGGGTGCGCAAGGCCCCGAGCCCTTGGTACACGCGGCGGCACGGCGGAGCGCCCCGCTAATCCGAGGCGCACGCCGCCAAAGAGCGACTCCTCGACACGCACGGGCCGGCTCGAGACGGCGACGCCCGCAACGTCATCAACGCCCGACGGACGAGCAACGCGGACGCACGGCGACGCGCAGCTACCACCCTCGGCGGGGTGGACGCTACGACAGCGGGGAGGACCGCTCACCGACGCCGGAGCCCCCGGGAACCCGTGTGTTCAGCCAGGAGATCCGCACGGCGACCTTTCCCCAGCGCTTCCGCAAGCCCATGACGATCGTCAAGTACAACGGGGAGACGGACCCCCGTGTGTGGCTCAACGACTACCGCCTTGCATGCCAGCTGGGCGGAGCCACCAGCGACGAGGTCATCATCCGCAACCTCCCCCTGCACCTCGCCGACTCGGCGCGGACGTGGCTCGAGCACCTACCGCGCGCCCCGTATCCACAACCGGGACGACCTGGTCCGCACGTTCATGGGAAATTTCCAGGGCACATACGTGCGCCCCGGGGACTCCTGGGACCTGCGCTCTTGCACCCAGAAGCCCGGCGAATCCCTCCTGGATTTCATACGGTGTTTCTCCAAGCGCTGCACGGAACTCCCGAGCGTGGCGCAGTCTGAAATCGTGCACGCTTTCCTCGAAGGCACCACATGTCGGGATCTCGTGCGTGAGCTTGGGCGTAGCCCGCCAGTGGATTCGAATGAGCTGTTCGACATCGCCACCACCTTTGCCTCGGGCGAAGAGGCGGTGGGGGCGATCTTCGATGGCAAGACGGGCAAGCGCACGGACGACACGCCCGCGGAGGGCAGTAAGTCCAAGGAGCTCCGCCAGAAGAACAAGCGGGGCAAGAAGGGAAAGTCGCCGCGCCGCGAGGCGCGTGAGCAGGGGCGCGACAACGACGACGGCGAAGCTCTGGCTGTTGACCCGGCTCGGCGGGGCCCTCGAGCGGCCCCTCGAGGCCCGGGAGTGTTCGACAACATGCTGAAGAAGTCATGTCCCTACCACAAAACACCGGTCAACCATACCCTCGAGCAGTGCAACATGCTCAAGCGGTTCTACGGCCGCGCCGCCGTGAAGGACGACGAGACCAAGAAGGACGCGGGTGATGGCGACGCCGGCGGCTTCCCCGCCGTGGAGAACGTCTTCCTCATCTTCGGGGGGCCGACCATCGACATGTCCAGCCGCCAGCACAAGCGGAAGCGGCACGAGGTTCTCGCCGCAGAAAGGGCGCCTCCTTCCTTCCTTGACTGGTCGGAGGACGCCATCACGTTCAGCCGCGAGGATCACCCGAACCACATACCCAACCTGGGTCAGTACCCGCTAGTGGTTGATCCTGTCATCGGGAATGCGCGGTTCTCGAAGGTCCTGATGGACGGAGGCAGCAGCGTCAACATCCTCTACGCGCACACACTGCGCCTGCTGGGGATCGGGTTGGATCAGCTGCGGCCCAGCACGACGCCGTTCCATGGCGTCGCGCCGGGCAAGCACGTCCAGGCTCTCGGGCAAATCGACTTGCCTGTCTGGTTCGGCACGCCGGACAACTACCGCAAGGAGACGCTCACCTTCGAGGTGGTGGGGTTCAGGGGCGCGTACCACGCCATACTCGGGCGACCCTGCTACGCCAAGTTCATGGCGGTCCCCAACTACACCTACCTCAAGATGAAGATGCCGGGGCCCAACGGCGTCATCACCGTGGGCTCATCCATCGAGCACGCCTTCGACTGCGATGTCGAGTGCGTGGAGCACGCAGAGGCCCTAGAGCTGGATGAAGCGCTGGTGGCCAACATGGAGAAGATGGTCAACGAGGACCTAAGCTCTGCCGCCAAGCATGCCGGCAGCTTCGAGGCTACCGAGCAGACCAAGGAAGTGCCCCTCGACCCTACTGCCCCCGAGGGCAAGGCGTTGAGGGTCAGTTCTACCCTCGACCCGAAATAGGAAGTGGTGCTCGTCGACTTCCTCCGCGCCAATGCCGACATCTTCGCGTGGAGCCCCTCGGACATGCCAAGCATCCCGAGGGAGGTCGCCGAGCACTCCCTCGACATCCTACCTCACTCCCGCATCGTGCAGCAACGGCTGCACCGCTTTGACGAGGAGCGGCGCCGGGCAATCGGAGTGGAGCTGCGGAAGCTCCTCGAGGCTGGGTTCATCAAGGAAGTGTTCCACCCTACTTGGCTAGCTAATCCTGTATTAGTGAAAAAGAAGAATGGGAAGTGGCGGATGTGTGTAGACTATACTAGTCTTAATAAAGCATGTCCTAAAGTTCCTTTTCCTTTGCCGCGTATCGATCAGATCGTTGATTCGACCGCCGGGTGTGAATTGCTCTACTTTCTTGATGCCTATTCCGGGTACCACCAAATAAAAATGAAGGAGTCCGACCAGCTCGCGACTTCATTCATGACGCCGTTCGGGATGTACTGCTATGTCACGATGCCGTTTGGCCTCCGAAACGCGGGCGCGACGTACCAAAGATGTATGCAGCACGTCTTCGGAGACCACATCGGGCGAACCGTTGAGGCATACGTGGATTACATAGTCGTGAAAACCAGGAAGGCGGACGACCTAGTTAACGACCTCAACATCGCGTTCAGCTGCCTTTGGGCCAATGTGGTTAAGTTAAACCAGAAAAATGTGTCTTTGGCGTGCCGCGGGGCATGCTTCTAGGATACATCGTCTCCCAGTGAGGCATCGAGGCAAACCCCGAAAAGGTTGCGGCCTTCAAGCGGATGGGTCCAATTCGGGACCTTAAGGGGGGTCCAAAGGGTGCTGAGGTGCCTTGCCTCCTTGAGCCGCTTCATCTCGCGGCACGGCGAAAAGGGCTTGCCCCTCTACCGGCTCCTCAAGAAGCACGAGCGCTTCTCCTGGACCGCCGAGGCCCAGGAGGCGCTTGGTAAGCTAAAGGCGTCCCTTACCCACGCCCCGATCCTTACACCGCCGCAAGACAGCGAGCCTCTATACCTCTACGTGGCTGCGACCACCCAGGTGGTCAGTGCCGTGATCGTGGTGGAGCGCACGGAGGAGGGGCACGCCTTGCCAGTTCAGCGGCCGGTGTACTACATCAGCGAAGTCTTGTCCGACACCAAGACGCGCTACCCACAAGTCCAAAAGCTGCTCTACGCAGTGGTTCTCATGCGGCGCAAACTCCGCCACTACTTCGAGGCCCATCCTGTCACGGTGGTTTCCTCCTTCCCATTAGGAGAAATCATCCACAACCCGGATGCGGTGGGCAGGATTGCCAAGTGGTCGGTGGAGCTGATGGGTGAAACACTCGCCTACGCCCCACGCAAGGCCATCAAGTCCCAAATCTTGGCGGATTTCGTCGCCGAGTGGACGGATACACAATTGCCGCCGCCACAGATCCAGGCGGAGTGCTGGACTCTGTACTTCGACGGATCGGTGATGAAAACAGGGGCGGGCGCGGGCCTGCTCTTCGTCTCACCCCTCGGGGAACACATGCGGTACGCCATGCGCCTTCATTTCCCCGCATCGAACAACATGGCTGAGTATGAGGCCCTGCTTTGCGGCCTCAAGATCGCCATCGAGATAGGCGTCAAACGCCTCGACGTGCAGGGGGATTCGCAGCTCGTGATCGACCAAGTCATGAAAAACGCAAGCTACCACGACGAGAAGATGGAGGCGTATTGCAAGGCCGTGCGGGCCCTCGAGGACAAGTTCTACGGCATTGAGCTCAATTACGTGCCCTGCCAGTACAACGAGGAGGCGGACGAGCTCGCCAAGATTGCATCGGGACGGATCACCGTCCCCCCCGAACGTTTTCGCTCGGGACGTCGCCCAACCGTCCGTCACCTTCGAGCCGCACCCCTCGAATCGCACAGAACCCTCGGGGGCTCCCTCGAATCCAGTGGGCGTAGAGCCCATGGACGAGGACCCCTCGAGCGAGGCGTTCGTGCTCTCCCTCCTCGAGGGATACGACGCCGACGAGGCCGAAGCCATGGACGTCGAGCCAGCCCCCAGCGAGGTGGACTGGCGCGACAAATATATCACTTGGATCGACCGAGGGGAACTTCCCTCGGGCCGGTCCGAGGCCAGGCGCATCGCCAGGATGGCCAAATCCTTGACCCTCGTCGACGGCGAGCTGTACAAGCGCGCGATGCGTGCCCATCCCCCAGGGGCGCGAGCTCCTCCGGGACATACACGCGGGCGTGTGTGGCCACCATGCCGCACCCCGCACCTTCGTGGGCAACGCGTTCCACCAGGGCTTCTACTGGCCCACCGCGGTCGCTGACGCCAGCGAGGTTGTGCGCACCTGCGAAGGGTGCCAGTTTTACGCTCGCAAGTCCAATCTCCCCGCGCACGTCCTGCAGACCATCCCCATCACGTGGCCTTTCGCCGTGTGGGGGCTGGACATCGTCGGGCCCCTGTGGAAGGCGCCCGGGGGCTACACCCACCTGTTGGTCGCAATCGACAAGTTCTCCAAGTGGGTGGAGGTGCGCCCCATTACAAATCTCAGGGCGGAGCAGGCGGTTACGTTCTTCACCGACATCGTCTATCGGTTTGGAGTGCCGAACTCCATCATCACCGACAATGGGTCCCAACTCACGGGCAGGAAATTCCTGGAATTTTGCGATAAGTTCCACATCCGTGTGGACTGGGCAGCCGTGGCACACCCACAGACCAACGGCCAAGTGGAGCGTGCCAACGGTATGATTCTACAAGGCCTTAAGCCCAGAATCTTCGACCAGCTGAACAAGTCTGGTCGGAAATGGCTCCAGGAGCTGCCAGCGGTCGTATGGAGCTTCAGAACCACCCCAAGCAGGGCCACCGGGTGCACCCATTTTTTCTGGTCCATGGCGCGGAGGCCGTCCTCCCCACGGACCTGGAATATGGGTCACCCAGAGTACGGAGCTACGACGAAGATGCCAACCAGCGAGCCCATGAGGACTCACTGGACCAGTTGGATGAAGCACGCCTCGTGGCCCTGATGCACTCCGCAAGGTACCGGCGAGCCTTTAAGGCGCTACCATGCTCGAAAGGTGCGCCGGCGGGACTTCAGCGAAGGGGACTTGGTCCTAAGGCTACGCCAAGACAACCGAGGACGCCACAAGTTATCACCCCCATGGGAGGGACCCTACGTCGTGGTAAAGGTGCTCATGCCCGGCACATACAAGCTAGCCAACGAAGACGGCGAAGAACTTACCAACGCTTGGAACATCCAGCAGCTACGTCGCTTCTACCCATAGCTAGGATTTCTGAGTCTTTTGTTGTAAATTACACGCCCGACACCCCAGTTGGTAGCACAATGTAAATAGCAGCAAGTCAATAAAGTTAAAGGGCAACTCGGCTTTCCCCTGAAAACCAAGTCACCCTCGGGGGCTACTGCGGGGGGCATCCCCCCCCCCCAAAAATGGTCCCATTTTTTCACAAAAATCTAACTTGCAAGCACGCTAAGTATGTTCGACCTTAGCCTCGAGCGAACTAAGGCAGGGCGCGGGTGGCCAAGCGGAAAGGACGCGCGAGTCAGAGACAGCCTACGCCTCCGCGAGGATACGGCCCTTCTCTCTTGCCTCCGGCCCGGCGGGCAACTCATGAAATCGAATTCCCCTAACCCGAATTCGCTCAAGCAAAGGGGAAAAACAGAACAGCATGATGAATAAAAGGCACCACTTAAATTTACAAAGTGCTTAAGCATTCCACAAGTTTCACTTGTTTGTTTACATGGCCATATGGCCCAGATACTAACATCTAAACAAAAATGGGCCTAGTGCCCAGCAGTCTTCAGGCCTGAGGCTCGTCGGCGTTAGCGGCGTCCGGGAACAGGAACTCCGTGAAGGCCTCGGTGAGTGCCTCGGCAGCATCAGCGGCGAGTGAGTCAGCTTGCTCGATCGCCGCCTCATCCTCGACGCCCTCCGGGACGACGTAGCCCGACGCCACGGCCTCGAAGTTCACCTCATAGTGGGATCGCACCACGCCGAGGGCCTTCTGGATGCCTAGGTGGAGCGCGCGATGCATGCGCCTGGAGACATGCCCGCCAAGGGCGCGCAGACGGCTGGCCAGCGAGCTTCCGGCTTGCGCCTCGCCCTCTTCGACCGCCTGGCAGGCCTCGAGGGTCGCAGTGCGCAGCTCCACCAACTCCTGCTCAGAAAAGTTGTAGGCAGCCTACAGCGTCTCGGCCCGATTGGTCGCATGCCCCAGCGCAGTGCGCAGGCCTGGACGACGAGAGCAAAGGAAATCAAAAGGGGAACGGACCCCGAAGGGAAGATCAACAAAACGAGAAATCAAGTGGCGACTCACCTTCAACCTGCTTCTTTTCCACCTCGAGAGCTCGGCGCTCGGCCCCGACCGCCTGCTACAGGCTGACGACCGTGGCGCTCTGCTCCTCGAGGGACCGTTGCTGGTCCGCGTTCGAGATGCTGAGGGCGATCAGCTCCCCGTCAAGCTTCGAGACGTCGGCCTCCCGCTCCTTCAGCGACGTCCGCGCCTCCTAGAGAGCAGCATGCTCCCGCTCGAGCGCCGACCGGGCGTCAGCGAGAGCGGCCCGCTCCTGCTGGAGTTGACCCTCGCCCTCCTGGCGGGCGGCACGCTCCTGCCGGAGCTGCTCCTCCGCTGTGGCGACCGCGGCGACCCTGGCGGCGAGGGCGGCCTTCAATTCTTCGGCCTTCTTGGCCCTCTGCTCGGCCTCCCGCGCCCTCTCTTCGGCCCAGCTCTGCTGAGACTGTGCCTCCAGGAGCGCCGCGCGGGCCTGCCAGTTTTGGGTCTGGATGGAGACCACCTCCGCCTCCCAGTCCGTCGCCACGGTCCGCGCCCTCTCCAGGTCCCCCCTCGCCTGCTGCAGCGCCTCATCCCGGTCGATGAGGGCCGTGCGAATCCGCTCGATGGTGGAGGGACGCGCCGTGGCCTGCCCCTCCAGCTCCAAGAGCTGGTCGCGTAGGGCCTCCGCCCGGTATGACAGCCAGCCGTCCCGGGTACTCAAAGCCTCCGCGAGGGAGTCGAACGCGTCGCGCTGCTCGTGAAGCTGGCGGAGCTCGACGCTCCTCTGGTCGAGGGCGCCGTACCTGTCACGGGCGCGGTGCTCCAGCTCCTGCCGTCAACAGACGAAACCCATGAGTGCCACACCACAAAGACAAACACGAAAACGGCGAGATCAAAGAAAAAAAGTAACGGCATCATACCTGGAAGACACGCCACGCCGGGCCGCCGTGAATTCGCAGCGCCTCGTTCAGCACCCGGTTGAGCGAGGCGCCGTGATCGCGGAGCTCCTCCCCACACCGTTCTTGCTCCTCTTGGGCGTCGACGAAGTGGGGGGGCGGCGCGTCGGCGCGCTCCTTGCCCGAGGCAGGGGGCCGGCGCGGGACGAAGAGGCCTCGGCGCCGTGCCTCCGGCCCCCGGTCACCATGTGGCCGTCCCACCGCCGACGAGCGCCCCCGCCGGGGCGCGGGGGGCGGCGTGGGCGAGCTTGCCCACCGGTCCCACCCGGTGGCGGCGGGACGTCGTCGTCGAGGGATCTCCACCACCGTCGCCCGGGAGCTACGGCGAGGGGCGGGCCTCCCCGCCGCACCACCGCGACCGCCGCCGGTTGTGCCTCCGCGGTTGTGGGCTCTGCGCCGCGGCGCCGTGACCACCGCCTCCACCCGTGTCTCGGTGGCCGCGGGCGCCGGACGGTACCCACGGCCGACGCGCCGGCCGGCGCGGCCACCACAACCGGCGCCGTCGCGTTGTACCTCCGCCGCCGGCCGCGCCTCCGCCGCGGTCGCCGCTTGTTGCGCTTCCATCACGACCGGCGCCCGCCGTACCTCTCTGCGACCGTAGGCCGCGTTCCGGTGGGCGACGTCACCAGCTGCGACCTCGAGGCTTCGTCCGCGCCTTGCGAGCTCCCGCTCGCCGTTACCGCCGTGCTCGCCCCGCCCACGGCGCCCTTGACGAGCGCCGCCTGGTTGGGATGGATGCGTCCGCCCTCAGCACCTTGGCCGGTGCGAGGGGGGCACGATTGGCGCCACCTTGTGGACACGGAAACAAGTTGTCAGACCCCCGCCCGTCGGGCACACGACCCCTCGAAAGATTACTCCTTACCTCAAGGAGGAGAAGGCCCGCTTCCTCTTCTTCGAGGTCCCCGCCGACGTCGTGGGCGCGGCCGGCGCGGCCGCCACCGCGCCTCGGACCACCTCTCGCCGCATGCGCGGGCTCCGCCTCGCGCACGGGCGCCTCCACCGCGCGCACGGGTGCCTCCGTGGTGCGGCGGCACCTCTCGCGGCTCGTGCCGCCTCCATCGTAGACTGCCTGGTGGCGGGCTCCTCTGCGCCCGCCCCAGGCGATGGTACTCCTGCCACCAGAGCTGGCTCCGGTGACGGGGGTGCAGGCTCCCACCTATCAGGGAGAGCCTGCTCCCTGACTTCTTCCTCCTCTTCCTCCTCCTCCTCATCCGATGACGAGTACTCCTCCGTCCCTAGCGAGGAGAGTCCCTGCTGCTCGCGCAGCCGGAACTCCTCGCTCCTCTATTCGCGGTGCTCCCGTCGCCGCGTGTCGCGCTCCCTCTTACGGTCCGCCCGCTCCCGCTCTTGCCGTTGCGCCGCGCGAGACCGAGGCGTGGGTGGCTCAGACTTTGCGGCGTTCACGCGCACCATCTGCCGGGGTCGAATAAAGCCTTAAAACGCGTCGACAACCCGAAAAATAGGCTAAGCTAGAAAAGAAGTCAAGAAACCCGCTCACCAGTTGGCCGGTGGGGAGCATCTCAAGCACCCACAGGGATGCGTCATCGCAACGCCCCGGCCTGAGGTCGATGGCGCTCCGCGCCTGGTGGCCGCTTACGACCGCAGAAAGGGATCCCGCAGCAGCCGCGATTCCGCCAACGCGATGGGGTCCGCGTCCTCGCTCATCTCGAAGATGCGGTGCCGCCTCTCCATCAAGGGGACGACCCGCCGGTGGTGGAGGTTGGCGAGGACGCACCCCGCAGTCAGCCCGCGGTCCGCCAGCTTCTTCAGCGTGGCCACGAGTGAGTCCAGCCGCGCCTGGTGCGAGGGCGGAGACACCCCATGGTACCAGGAGACGGCCCTCTCCCGGAGCACCTTGCCGGTGTAGGGGGGAGGCCGGTTTCGGCGTTGCGGAGGTAGAATCATCCTCGCTCCCAGTCCGCGTTGTTGGAGGTCATTGTGCAGGGGATGTATTCCTCCCTGCGCGAGCTCTGCACCACAAGCGCCAAGCCGCCGGTGCGCGCCGTGCGGCGAGTTCTCGGCTCCGACGTCGGCAATGTGTGCAGCTCCGCGCGGAAGAGGTGGACCCAGAGATCCCAGTTTACTGGGATCCCTAGGAAGCCTTCACAAACGCCAACGAATGTGGCCGTCTGTGAGATCGCGTTCGGCGTGAAGTTTTGCAGCTCCACGCCGTAGTGGTAGCATAACCCCCGCAAGAAGCGGCTCGCCGGCGCCGTGAAGCCGCGCTCGTGGAAGCGCATGAAGCTGACGATGTAGCCGTACGGAGGGTTGGGAACACGCTCCCTCTCCGACGGCACGATCCACTCTGACGGCTGCCCATCCACATTCGCCGCCAGCTGACCGCCGGCCACCAGCTGATTCAGGGCCAGCGTCATCGCCGTCGAGCGCTCCCACGCCGGAGGGTCGATGATGACGAGGGGCTGCTGGGGAGCCATGCGAACGGGCGGGGGAGCGGGAAACCGGAAGCAAGAACGGCTCTAAGAGCAGAGGCGCGAGGGTAGGAACGGCTCGGGGGCTGGAGTGCAAGAGGCAGAGGTAGCGAACGCTAAGCGCAAAGGTAAAAAACCGCCCCTTCTCCGCCTATCGGATTCATAGGCCGCGAGGCGTGCTCTCCGGGGCGCACGCCCCGCGCACATTAACTGCAGGGGAAATGCACCCTCGTTGACAAGCGGGGCCCACCACGACCGCGGCGACCGCATAACTGCACGTGCGCCATCATCACGGCGCGGTAACCGGAGGGCCGCGGCAGGCGGTCACGTCCGCCCGCCCACTCCGCCCACTACGCGCGCGGCCACGGCGCCTGAAAAGGTGCGCCCGCGGCGCGTGACTATAGCCGCGACTGCGGGCATTAAATGGCCCTGTCTCTTACCAAGTAAGGAAGACCCTCGAGCGGCCCGGGCTCCGAGCTCAAAATAAGTCCGGCCCTCGAAGGGTGCGAACACCCACCAATGGCCTCGAAGCCCGTTCGAAATAAACGGGCGCCATAGGTGCCCTTGACCTACAGAAACTACTGATCAGCAGTTCGAGGACTGGCACGGCCAAGGACCCTCGAAACCTGCAGATGCGAAAGACGGGGGCACCCCGCTGCTACCCCGCACGGCCCTACTGATCAGGGGTTCGAAACCTGACCCTCGACGGGTTCGAACAGGGTCAGGGACGACGAGGGCGTGCGCATTCGAGCCTCTCCTCGAGCCCACCGGCTCGAGGGTGCCCCACATGTCGTGTTCGAGAGCCAGCGAGGGCAGCTAGCCGGGGGGATCCCACCGAGGGAGAGCTTCCGCGCCCTCGGTCCCTAGCGAATGGGACCGAGCCCCACCTAGCAACGCATGCGAGCGCTTTAATAGACGAGTCTCCGGACCACGAGCCTACCCTTATCGAACGGGGCATGGGCGTCCACTTGAACCACCCGATAGCAGCTCAACGAGGAATCCGCAATCCGCGACCCGATCGATGGGGGTTGCGGAAACCTCACCCTCCGTCCCGCGGAGGGACGGCGAGGGCTCGTTAAAAACAAGACGGAGAGTTTGCCCCGATCGCCTTGAATGGGCCCAGGCTCGGGGGCTCAACGCATGGCTACACCTCCTGGGATGCACCGAACACGAATGACGCCAGTCACGCATGTGTCACCGAAGCCGGATGGAACATTGCCGACGCCTGTTGAAATGCGTACCACGCCCACTGGCGAAATTCCGCGAAAAAACCCTGCAGGAGCACCCACGCTCCTCCAGGGCTTTGGGGGCTAGACCCGCGGGTCTGCTGACGCGGCCCCACGGAAGGCATTTGCAACCAGGGGGGAAGAATGTCCTATCAGTAGGCTTCAGCATCTACGGGAGCCTGGCCAACACACCCACAGATGCTCGGGGGCTACTGACGGGGACAGCCCTGAGGGTCCCCTAAGAAACCGGGGGAATCCTGCTTAAAACCTGCAAAAAACAAAACGAAAAACAACTCTTACCTAAACACGCACGCACGGCACGGCCCACGCTGCGGTGGCCCCCGCGGCCCACCAGAGTGGCCCAATCAAAGGCCCCCTCGAGCAGGTCCCGCCTCGCTCGAGGGCTAACACATCCCTCGAGCGGGTTCCGCCTTGCTCGAGGGCTCGCGCCCCCTCGAGCGGGCTCCGCCTCGCTCAAGGGTCCCCTCCTCCCTCGAGCGGGTTTCCGCCTCGCTCGAGGCTCCCTCACAAGCGCACCTGCTCCCGCGCGTGGGTACGGGCATTTAATGCTCTGACACAACAAAGTCGCGCCATCACGCGCCTAGGAATCACGCCCCAGCGCTGTTCCGCCAACTCCCTAGGGGAAACCCATCCCCGCCACTGTGGGGGACTATGCAACATGGCCAGTGTCAACTCCGCGATACTGTGCCGCCCACTCCCGTACGGCTAACACACCGCGCCCTCGAAGGGGGGCGGGTTGCACCCTCGATCCTTTCTCTCATGGTTCTGCAGGGACAAACCATGACGTTAGGCCAGCGGGAGCGCCATCCCCGCCCTTGCAGCGCTACGCCGAGTACTGCTACGACAACTCCGGCACTGTTGAGCATGCGGGGACGGGACGCCGCCATGCCTGCCACTGTACCCCGTATGGATCACCGTCAACGGCTTCCTCGAGCCCTCCTGAAGACGCCTCGGCCAACCACTATGCCTTCACCCTCGAAGCCGCCCCTGTTCAAGCACAGGGCAAGCCACGACACCATAACCAGGACAAGGTTCGCCAGGACGACCGCCAACTCCCCGGCACTGTACGCCATGCCACCACACGTAGCTTAACAGTGCGGTATGCCTGTAAATCACCCTCTCCTTGGTCTATAAAAGGAAGGTGACCCCCCTCACCATGGGGGGACAGGACGACACACTTTCCGTCTCTCCCACGATATTGGCACTCACCTCAATCACTCCGCTTGAGACTTGGAGGTCACGCCTCCTCTCCCGTCTTGCTTGTAGCTACCCCACTACAGGCACCCTGGTGCAAAGCAATACAGTGCCTCAAGCACACCCCTGCTGGACATACGGCCCCGGCCGGAACCAGGATAAACCAAGTGTCTTTAGTTGCTTAGCACCGACCATCGAGGGACAGATCTCAGTGCTTACTACTAGTTAGTGTTGGGACTACATTCCGCACCGACACTTGTTGCGAATCCGTCCTTTATGTCCACGTTTTCCAACATAAACACAACACTTCCAAATGCATGCACATAGATGAACTTGTTATATGATTAGCATGCCTAGTGGCGGGTTAGTTCCATAATCAAATCCAAACCAAAGTGTAATGAACAAGCTAGGTGTACCAAAATACACCATCAACATTGGGTTAACTAGATTGCCTCCCTCTAAGCATGTTTTAATGCTAGGCACTCCTCTAATTTCAAAGAATAAAAATAAACTCAGAGATTGCAATGAGTTCAAATATAAATTTAGAAGAGTTTTTAAAGCATTAAAAACAAATTTAAGTCGAAAAATACTTCCGACTACTTTTATTTTGGTCTTACCGGTATCATTTGCTTCCATTAGTTGAGAGCAAGCTTTTCCCGGCTTCATCATGGGGGCATAGGTCTAGGTTCTAATTTTGGCTAAATGAGAGAGATTTTGAATTAAATAAAATTAAATGAGGCTTAGAAAAAATTCTTACTCTAGAGAAACCAAGGATATGGATTTTTAAACCAACCAAAAGTCAAGTTTCTAGGTTCACGCGAGTCCTACCACGTGCTGAAATTTAAATAACATCTAGGTACAAGGCGTGGCTCTACTCGTGTGTTTTTAGCATGTAAAACAAGTCAACCATAACAACATGAAGAGGATGAAAGGTTGAGATAGGTTCTGAATTTTTTTTGGTTTTGGTTTCTCGAAAAGAAGCAAATAACACATAGGATGGTTCATGTAAAGGTTTTATGATCCAAACAAAATATCCAATCAAGAATTATGTCTCTAATATTATTCAACCACTCTAAGTCTAATGTCTTTAGTAGTAAAAATAAAAACTAAATTACTTGAAAAGACTCGAAAAACCTGAAATCGGGTTGTCCTCCCGGTAGCTTATTCTTGACTCGTCGAAACAGGTTGCCTCCCGCCTAGCGCTTCGTTTATAGTCCATGGCTAGACTTCTTCACTTGATTACTTCGGATCAACGCTGTGACAACCCGCCCAGGAAAATACCGTACTATCGCCTAAGATCGATCCACTTTGGTCATTAAGCCATAGTAGAGTATCATCCTGTCGTTGGTTGCCGGGTTAACGACCGGTAAATCACTTGGACATCGAACAGAGGATCGACACATGCATTAAAACGCACGCGAAGGTGAGTCCAGAGTACAACATGAATTAAACAATTTATTACAAACCATTGTTCTTGACATGGAGTAAAGGTTCAGAGTTCGAAAATACAGCGGAAATAATTTAAACTAACGCGACGGTGAACATCACAGGAGGCCATCCGTGATGTCCTTACTTGTCGTCACCCTTCCGATCAATCACACATGCAACAACAGTTTTAAAGCAAGGCTGAGTATACTAATACTCAGCAAGACTTAACCGTCGGGTGATAGCTACATCACCAACCTCTAGACATGAAAGGCTTTTGGCCGGTGGAGTTTCTTTTCTTCGAAACAAATTTGCTAAGAGTAGATCCTTACTTTCAAAATTTTAGCACAAGTTCTAGTTGATTACCATTTCTAAATGTGCCATCTAATCCAATCAGGAATTGGACAAGCAATTAATTCCATACAACAATATTTCTCGAGTTCCATCATTATGGGATATCATGGCCAGTTGATTAAGCAGTCTCGGATAACGGTGAGAGGCCAACAATCGATTGATTTAAACCTTGAAAGGTAGACCCAAACACACGGTCGGCTGCCCCCGCGAGGACAACTCCCCAGGTCGTCCCCATAAATCTTCGGGTTGGGATCGAATCTTACAGTCCCTGGTGCAGGCTATCCAAAGCATACCCCGCGAGATACCCGGAGTCACCATACACCACCCTTTCCGGTAGCTAGCCGGTAAGGAGATTTCTCAAGAGTAGTAATAGTAAGATCCCGTGCCTCCTCATTAAGGTACTAGGCTTACCGGTCCCATTCCCGGCATATGTTTAGTACGTTCAAAAGCTTAGCCCACATGCCCACTGGACCGGAGCCCAAATCCCATGCTCTTACCACATGAGCAATCCATTTAAGGATATCTTATGATTCCTATCTAGGAACCTATTCTCGCGAGTGACGAACATCATTCGACTTCTATCGGTCCTAAAGCATAGCCGCTATCGACCTAGCATACTAGTGATAGAGCATAGGTACCTAGGGATCATGCATCTAGGGTTTCAATTCACTTCCTGAAACGTAAATGCACAATCATAGCAACCATAATTGCATAATTTTAAAAGGTGGGGTTAATGATCCGGGGCTTGCCTTCGCTGGCAAGGTTGGCCTTGGGCCCTTCTGGACTTGGGTCCAGGTCTTGAGCTACGTCCACGCTTGGCAGCTCTTTGTCGGCACCTTCGTCTCCTCCTTCCGCCCGAGCGTACGTCTGCGGCGGAAAGATCTACACGAAGATGCAAATGCAAGATTTACTCGATGATTTTTACTTTAATCACTTACGAACCATTTTGACAACCAAGGGGTGTATTTGTTGGGCACATTCACCTAGATAAGAATACATTCACTTACTCTTCCATAAAGGAACAATATGCAACTCTTTATTAATTATTCTTTTTGATGGTGACTGTGTACATATATAGGTAAATAATTTAATTTAAATTCAACAACAGTAGTGGGTAGGTACATTTAACCTTTTTAACATGCTTTGCAACCACACTCAAGTTGACATGGGTGGTTTGGTGGTTTCTCCCCTTTATTAAGCCTTTAATGACCTATATATCTTTTATCCATGGGATTAATCAATAAAATTCAGGGGAAGGGTGTATTAACCACTAAACACCTATAACAAGCATCTAGATAGTGTTTCTCTTTTAGGAAGGTTATTGGTTGTACATGGGTTTTTCTTTTATTGCACAATTGTATAAAGTTTTCTTTGTACTTGTCATTTCATGTGAAAGCTTTCAATCATTTTCCTTTCACAATTAAAGATATAAATAATACTTTTATCCTTGAAGTATTTCCTTATCAATAATGAGGATTAATTACCTTTTAATTAATTTAGATAGTATTTTCAAAAGGAAAAAGAATTAACTAAGGCTTTTTCTTTATTTAATTTCCCTTTAATATTAAAAGGGCTTTTAAGCCTTTTACTAAACAATTAAATTACCAAAAATTAAAGGAGTGTTTCTTAAGTCTACTAGCACCTATATTGGTCCATTGGACCCACATGTGAGTGTTGGATGCTAGGAAATTAAATATTATGGAAAATGACAAAGGTTATCTAGTGATTCGATTTAAATGCATATAAAAATAATTAAGCATCAAAATGACCCAAACTTTCTTGTGGATGTTCTCTGGTCCTAAATAAGCTTAGAGAACCAACATGTTCACATGGAATCTCTACTAAACTTGGTTTATTAATTTACAAAGGAAAACATGCATAAATCAAGAATAATTATTTCTGTTAATCCAAAATTCATGATTAATTCACAAGATGGGCATTTTGGTATTAAAAGACAGTGTGCACAAGTTGGGGTCAAAAACATAAATATATTTAACATGAAAAATCATTTATGCAGTTCTTCCAGAGATAGAAAACCATTTTTATAAAAAGCTTTACATTATAACTTTGTGCAATGTTTGGCATAGGAGCTAGTCATGACCTAACATACAACATATCCAAAAAATTAACTACAGAGGTTCTATGGTTTTTAAGATATTGCAGATCTAGGGTTTTCACATTTGTATTTTTCATGCAAAAACTAAAAGGAATCAGCTCAGGCTAGAATAACAAAAGTTGTAGTATAATTCACCACGGATCCAACAAAATTGGTTTCACATTTTTCTAAATTTTCTGTGATTTTCTACGCAATTTACAAAATCAGCAAACTGCTTTAACTATTGGAGTTACCCTTTTGCGATTAGGCCCCTGAGAAGAACTCGATGTTCGCAATGTGGCCCTCGGGGCGGCCGGCCGGCGCGGCTTGCCAATTCCGGTGAGGCCGGCGGCGCCCTGGCCCGGGGAAGGGGTGGAGGGTCTAGGGACTACCTAGGACAGGTTTAGGTGCTTGGACGGGGTGGAGATGGCCGGTGGTGGGGTGCTCGGCGGCACTAGGCATTGGCGCGGCGGCGGCCGTGGAATGCGGCGAGATGGGCCGGGGTTGGGGAAATGCGCGGCGGGGGGAAGCTTCCACGGGTCTAGACGGGGTCTTTGTCTAGCTACGGGCGCGTGGGGAGGAGCGGCGGCTTGCTCGCCGGTGGCGGCGCCCATGGCGCGTGGTGGTTGTTGGACCGACGACGGCGCGGGGGGGTAACGGCACGGGAGGGTGGTGGTTCGTCCCTTTATACGTGACGTCGCCACGCCGGGGGCCGTCCCCGGCTAGGCCGGCGCGCACCGGGCGGCCACCGGTTGCGGCCCGCGGCCGTCCGGCGCGTCGGGCACGGCGCCCCGCCAAGCGCGCGCGCGGGCCCCTAGATGCCTAGAGGTGAGCGCGGTCTCGGGCAAAGGGCCTTGGGAAGGCGCGACTCCGGCCCTTGGGAAGGCGCGCTCGGGCGCGTGAGCCGAGGTACGGCGGTACGGCGCGGCAGGAGCGAAGCGCGCGCGCGACGCGCGACGTCGCGGCGCGGCGTGGTGCCGGCGTCGGCCAGCCAGTACCGTGATCCCGGACCCTGCTTTTAACGTGGAAAACTCAAAAAAAATTGAATAAAAGTGCACCAAACAATGAATAGGAAAGTGTTAGATCTAGCTACCCTCTACAACTTTCAAAAAGGCCATATAGTGTTTTTCTCAACGGATTTTGCAGGAACGTCGTGCCAATATTGAATGTCGGCCTGTTCTGGAAAACAGGAGGCACTGCCAGTCAATCGAGTTTTTCACCAATTTCCACTCAAAATTTGAAATGCCAATCTACATGAAAGTTGTGTCCCTAAACAAGATGGACAACTTTCATAAAGGTAGATTTTGAAGTGTTTAGGTGAATTTTGGAGAACGCGGCAAAAGTTCGGACGACATTCGGCGACGTCAACGGTCAAGCGGGGTTTGACCGTGTCTTTGACCAAGGGTTGACTACGGGTGTGTGTGGGCTTGGTCAAGGGGTTCATTGGGGTTCATTGGCGAGGTTTTCGGGTGATGACCCAGGTTGACCTAGGTTTGACCGGGGTTTGACTGGTTTGACCCGGCTGATCTGGTCATCAGCGTTAATGACGGTAATTAAAAACCTGGGGCGTCACAGTCTACCCCCCCTTAAGAAGAATCTCGTCTCGAGATTCGAAATTACAAGGGGAGGTGAAGAATGATTCTGGGATAGAAGTGTTACCCATGATATTCAGTTGGCTTTGCTCCACTTGAGGGCTTGGCTCGTTGTTGTTGATAGCAGATCCGGGGTTCTGCTCCTGCTGCTGGGGCTTCTGCTGTCTGGGGTTCGGGCACTTATTGGCAAAATGCCCGGGCTGTCTACAATTGTAGCACAAACGGGGTGGAAGATCTTTGAGTGTGGAGATCGGTTGCTGGGCTTCCTGGATCAGGCGGAGCCTCTTTCTCTCCTTTTTCTTTGCCCTCTTCGTGGTTCGCGAAGGTGTTTCACTAGCAGGGGATTGAGTGGCACTACTAGGGTTACAGTTTCGCTTGCCTTCACGCGGACAAGTCTCCGTACAGGTAATTTCCCACTCACTTACATCTATCTCAGAAAGTTCTCGTTTTCTGCCTTTATTTGCCCTCTCTTCCGCCCTAAGATCCATTGGTAGTCGAGAAGGTGGTAATATGGAGTCGGAGGCTTGGGGTTGGTCTTGATTAACATACTCCTCCAACAGATTGAATAAACGGGCTTGTTCGACCATAGAAGCAGATAAGGACTGAGAGAGACTGTCTGCCAAACTATTCTGATATGGTTTCCCATAACGTCCTTGGATAACGTCGTACACTATCTGGCTCAGCACTGAATTCTGCCCTTCTAATAGTTGAGTTATGCCGACAATGGCGTTTATGTCCCTCTGAGTGGGTACTTCTGGTGAACAGGGCTTGGAAGGTTGAAGCTTTGATTGCATCGGCGGCATTGGTTGTAGTTGTTGAGCCATTTGCTGTTGTGTCTGCAGGAGTTGACACAACACTTCGGTATGTGCTGCTACGAAAGCTTCGGTCAACATCGTGGGCGGCGGTTGCGTAAGATCGCCACTACCCGATGCTTCAAAATCGTTGGGGTTATTCCATGCCGGTCGGAACATCTGAAATTTGAGTCCCTAATTAGCACATGATCGGAATCTCACCCAAGCTTATAATTTGGACATATTGTACGAGACTCGTTCACGGTAAGCAATGCAAACCGGACATCCCAATAGTCACAATATCAAATTGGTAAAACTTTGCCTACACACATCCCATGATCGGGGATGCAGATGGAACAAAAAGGTACAAGGTGCTTTTCCTCACTACCTCATCGCCGTTCATGAGGAAGCGGACGATGAATGTGCACATGCACAGCTAATAGCAGACATAATCCTCCTACGATACAGAGGTACATTCCTAACACTGTCCAGCGAAAAGACTCGAGCTCTTTCGAAGATGGAGTCATGGGTGGCAGCTGGGATTGATTCCTGCTTTCGGTCTACTCCGAGCTTCTTCTTGACGTCGGAAATGCAGAAGGAGAACAGTTTGCTCGGGAAGATCGAAGTAGGTGGAGGAAGAACAAGAACGGTGATACCGCCGGGCTCTGATGGAAATGGAGCTTTCGTATCGGCGGTTACAGTGAAAGGTTCCATTTTATAACCGATGCGGGACTGTAACGGTCAGTTGACCTAGTCGGGTATCTGGTGTAGGCAACACGGCGCTCAACAAGGTCAGCTCACGTGATCTTGGCGTCGTGAATACGGTTGCGGAAATTGATGGTAGAGCGACGTCATGGCGACGTACGGTCGTGACACTGATGACGATGGCGCTCAACGGTCTAAATAATCGACCGTGCTGGGGAGCAAAACGAGAAAAACTCGGTATTTTACGCTTGACGCTTGTGATAGCAACACTGAGGAGCGTAGCAAAACTGCTTCGATCGATCTTGGGCGTGCTTCCTCGTTTGATTTTGAGAATTTGAAGGTTAAGAGCACGGACCAAGGATGAAGGCACGATGGATGACTTTTCCACACTGACTATTCGAGAACCTTGACTGCTCAACAGAAAAGTTTCTACTTCTACTGTTTCCACTTGGCTAGCAGGAAAGGAATTGATGTTACAAAGTTGTCGTGATTCACGACAAGGGACCAATTGGTCAAGGATTCCCAATAGGCCATTACAAGGAAGGAAGGTTAAGGACAGAGTTCCATAATCTCCTGTACGAAAGATGACTTCAAGTAGGAACTTCAAGGAATAATCTTGCTCACACCTTTACTTATTTCGCAAATTTTGAGGTTTTGACAACTCGTTGTTTTGAAAGTGTAACACTTTTCAAAATTGACGCGATGCATATGCTGGTGCAGTATGGTGCTCATGGTGCACGTTAGAACGACTCGGTTACCCATATGCGTTGATGATTGGAAAAGTAATCAATAGTAGGGGAGGATCTGTGTGACGAGTTGCTATCTCACAACCAAGGTACCTAGCACGCTCCTAGTCGTAGTCGGGTGGCTGCAGCACACACGATACCCTAGGTTCCGTCGCGGCACCTTAGACTATGGGGTAACAACATCACCAAACGAGAGAGGTAGAGTAGGGGTATGGAGTTTCATGCGAATGCACGTTAGTATACCCATGCTTCCCAAATGCACATGCTATGCAGCGCATGCTCAAAAGCCACATTTAAATTAATTCACAAGGTTTGAGCAAGACCGAAAAGAACAAGTTTAGGATTGAGAAATTGATTAGATCTGTGATTGACACGAAATTGGTGGAGCACAGAACTTGATTGATCACAACTTAGCATAACTAATGTCTCGCGAACATCATTGCGGGAAAGGATGTTTAATCAAGGCAGTACATCGATAAGAGTTTTCAGAATGACCAACAACATTTAGGATTACAAAGTAGACTAGCCGCAATGACAAGGTTCCTGGTCCAACCGACAGCGATAGTTGACCAAAAGTGGTCATGGTACACTAGGATTCGTTACAACACTGGATTCTCACGACTCAGAACTTTATTCCTGACGGACCAACTTCCAAAGGTGGGATCTTCCACTCTGAAAGTCTACGGTGACTCAGGTCCAGACTCAATTCCAGATTCACCCTGGATATCTTCAACCTCTTTTTCTTGCGCTGGTTCAGGAATGACAGGTTCTGGGGGTGGAACGGCTAGAGCTTCCAATTGATTTTCTAGTTGAAGCATATATTGATCGTTATGCTGCAACAAGAAATTCTGCTCATGGATGATCTCCGTTAACTCTTGTATCTTTGCCTTGTCCTTGCGTCTTTCCTTCCTGGGAGTAGCGATCATTGCTGGGCTTCCTTCAACGCTTGAGCTGAACACTCCAGCTCCTTAACCTTGTATCTATAGATTTGGTGTCTATAGAATACACTTTCTCCCACCATCCGTTGGTAGGTGTCGTACATGGCTTTTGAGAAGCAGACTGAGGTGACAAGGTCAGGACTATAGTGCGAGCTGTTCTGGACTGGTAGGATAGTTTCTCGCTCACCACCCGGTGCAATGTGTCGCTCGGGTACCGGAATGACTTTAGCTGCAGAGTTGGCTATCTCGGTAGGGTGCTTTCCACAGAAAGTTGTAAGTGCTTCGAGAGCAGCCTTCTGCACCGTGTTGGACAAGTTTCTTCCATGTGCCGTACACTCCCACTCATCCCAAGCAGGATTGGTCGGGCACGCTGAAATCTTCACCTTTACTTCACAACGAAGGAGTTGGCCCGTGGTCATGATCTCACGTGTTGAGTACTCTGGGTAAGTGGTGTACCCAAAGTCCTTCAGGATGTCCCACAAAAGTGCAGGAAAACCACCCTCCTCGAGGTAGTTCACGAGAGTCCATGATTCCACATCAGCCGACGTAGAGCCAGCGTTGTCCATCTGGACATAATGACAAAGGTGAGAATCAGGCGGGTGCGAGTGTACAAAGGTAACTTGATCCACGAATACGGGTAAGGTCAAGGTATGGGTAACCATGCATACTTGAATACCATCGTATGCTGAGCTCGAACGAGCGGGCATACCAATGATACATGGTCTGGCAATCGGGAACTGAACATCCTGCTCAAAACCAGAGTTCAACACTTCCCCAATTGGCGTAGAAACTTGGCAAGGTTATGAAACTTAAGTTGGGTACTCAAGGTTGAGCTAAGGAATTAGAAAGGTGCTGAACCAAGCAAGGTTCAAAGGTTCTAGGGGGATGTCAAGACAGAGTTGACTACCAAGCATAACCTGTGGCAGACCAAGGTATGATCACGAACTGGGGCTAGCAGATCGGGATTAGATTTGAAGTGACCTAGGTTAAGATCATCTAGACGAAAGGTTCTTGGACAAGAACTGCAATTTAAGCAACAATGCCATTAAATTTAAGCATGGCAACACACCTACGCCTAAAGAGGCTAAACAGAACAAAACACGCTATAACTATTCACTTCAGAGAGCACGAAACCAGACATGAGTTCAGTTTAGGTTCTTTCTCGATTTTTAACATGATGCAAGGCATCCTATTCATCCTCACAAGGCAATCAAGCCAAACTTCGGAGTTAGCGCCGGTGGCACGGCACATACGCGTATCTCCCTATAATAACTAGTCGTGATCTAGTCGATGCTTACTTAGCGAGCTTACGTAACGGGTTAGTGTACCTGCAGAAGATCACAGAACACAACGAACCTTTCATGCCAGTACTCATGAAAGCGTCCACATACATTACCGTTCACTATAGAAACGGCATCCATGCGTTAAGCCGCTGCATGGACAGCGTCCTATTTAAGACTCTGACGCGACGTGAGTGCCCATTGGGATAGGCCTCACTCATCCCTCACGGACTTTCCCGTGGTATCATCACGTATGGCAAAACGTGACGAGACTCAAACGTGACGTGGCACCCATTGGAATAGGTCCCACTAGTCCCTCACAGGACTTTCCTGTGGTACCACCACGTATGGCAAAACGTGATGAACTAGTATGGTTGTGCGAGAATGTAAGTCTGACATAAAGTAATGTGCTGGGAGTTAGCAAAATAAACCATAGATTAATAAGCCACCTGAAATAAACCAAAAATTCCCTCTAGGGCCTCTCGGTCTAGTTTATCCTTAACGGACCAACGTGTTTTGCAATTCAAACAATCTTGGCAAACTTTTATTCGGAAATCATGTGATTAGAGTTGTTAATTAGACTCTGGTGCATGCAGTCGCTCTGATACCAGCTGTGACAACCCACCCAGGAAAATACCGTACTATCGCCTAAGACCGATCCACTTTGGTCATTAAGCCATAGTAGAGTATCATCCTTTCGTTGGTTGCCGGGTTAACGCCCGGTAAATCACTTGGACATCGAACAGAGGATCGACACATGCATTAAAACTCACGCGAAGGCGAGTCCAGAGTACAACATGAATTAAACAATTTATTACAAACCATTGTTCTTGACATGGAGTAAAGGTTCAGAGTTCGAAAATACAGCGGAAATAATTTAAACTAACGCGACGGTGAACATCACAGGAGGCCATCCGTGATGTCCTTACTTGTCGTCACCCTTCCGATCAATCACACCTGCAACAACAGTTTTAAAGCAAGGCTGAGTATACTAATACTCAGCAAGACTTAACCGTCGGGTGATAGCTACATCACCAACCTCCGGACATGAAAGACTTTTGGCCGGTGGAGTTTCTTTTGCTTGAAACAAATGTCGCTAAGAGTAGATTCTTACTTTCAAAATTTTAGCACAAGTTCTAGTTGATTACCATTTCTAAATGTGCCATCTAATCCAATCGGAATTGGACAAGCAATTAATTCCATACAACAATATTTCTCGAGTTCCATCATTATGGGGTATCATGGCCAGTTGATTAAGCAGTCTCGGATAACGGTGAGAGGCCAACAATCGATTGATTTAAACCTTGCAAGGTAGACCCAAACACATGGTCGGCCGCCCCCCGCGAGGACAACTCCCCGTGCCGTCCCCATAAATCTTTGGGTTGGGATCGAATCTTACGGTCCCCGGTGCGGCTATCCGGCATACCCCGCGAGATACCCAGAGTCACCATACACCACCCTTTCCGGTAGCTAGCCGGTAAGGAGATTTCTCAAGAGTAGTAATAGTAAGATCCTGTGCCGCCTCATTAAGGTACTAGGCTTACCGGTCCCATTCCCGGCATATGCTTAGTACGTTCAAAAGCTTAGCCCACATGCCCACTGGACCGGAGCCCAAATCCCATGCTCTTACCACATGAGCAATCCATTTAAGGATATCTTATGATTCCTATCTAGGAAACTATTCTCGCGAGTGATGAAAATCACTCGACTTCTATCGGTCCTAAAGCATAGCAGCTATCGACCTAGCATACTAGTGATAGAGCATAGGTACCTAGGGATCATGCATCTAGGGTTTCAATTCACTTCCTGAAACGTATATGCACAATCATAGCAACCATAATTGCATAATTTTAAAAGGCGGAGTTAATGATCCGGGGCTTGCCTTCGCTGGCAAGGTTGGCCTTGGGCCCTTCTGGACTTGGGTCCAGGTCTTGAGCTACGTCCACGCTTGGCAGCTCTTTGTCGGCACCTTCGTCTCCTCCTTCCGGCCCGAGCGTACGTCTACTGGCGGAAAGATCTACACGAAGATGCAAATGCAAGATTTACTCGATGATTTTTACTTTAATCACTTACGAACCATTTTGACAACCAAGGGGTGTATTTGTTGGGCACATTCACCTAGATAAGAATACATTCAGCTTACTCTTCCATAAAGGAACAATATGCAACTCTTTATTAATTATTCTTTTTGATGGTGACTGTGTACATATATAGGTAAATAATTTAATTTAAATTCACCAACAGTAGTGGGTAGGTACATTTAACCTTTTTAACATGCTTTGCAACCACACTCAAGTTGACATGGGTGGTTTGGTGGTTTCTCCCCTTTATTAAGCCTTTAATGACCTATATATCTTTTATCCATGGGATTAATAATTAAAATTCAGGGGAAGGGTGTATTAACCACTAAACACCTATAACAAGCATCTAGATAGTGTTTCTCTTTTAGGAAGGTTATTGGTTGTACATGGGTTTTTCTTTTATTGCACAATTGTATAAAGTTTTCTTTGTACTTGTCATTTCATGTGAAAGCTTTCAATCATTTTCCTTTCACAATTAAAGATATAAATAATACTTTTATCCTTGAAGTATTTCCTTATCAATAATGAGGATTAATTACCTTTTAATTAATTTAGATAGTATTTTCAAAAGGAAAAAGAATTAACTAAGGCTTTTTCTTTATTTAATTTCCCTTTAATATTAAAAGGGCTTTTAAGCCTTTTACTAAACAATTAAATTACCAAAAATTAAAGGAGTGTTTCTTAAGTCTACTAGTACCTATACTGGTCCATTGGACCCACATATAAGTGTTGGATGCTAGGGAATTAAATATTATGGAAAATGACAAAGGTTATCTAGTGATTCAATTTAAATGCATATAAATATAATTAAGCATAAAAATGACCCAAACTTTCTTGTGGATACTCTATGGTCCTAAACAAGCTTAGAGAACCAACATGTTCACATGGAATCTCTACTGAACTTGGTTTATTAATTTACAAAGGAAAACATGCATAAATCAAGAATAATTATTTCTGTTAATCCCAAATTCATGATTGATTCACAATATGGTCATTTTGGTATTACAAGACAGTGCGCACAAGTTGGTGTCAAAAACATAAATATATTTAACATGAAAAATCATTTATGCAGTTCTGCCAGAGATAGAAAAACATTTTTATAAAAAGATTTACATTATAACTTTGTGCAATATTTGGCATAGGAGCTAGTCATGACCTAACACACAACATATCCAAAAATTAACAACAGAGGTTCTATGGTTTTTATGATATTGCAGATCTAGGGTTTTCACATTTGTATTTTTCATGCTAAAACTAAAAGGAATCAGCTCAGGCCAGAATAACAAAAGTTGTAGTATAATTCACCAAGGATCCAACAAAATTGGTTTCACATTTTTATGAATTTTCTGTGATTTTCTACGCAATTTACAAGAATCAGCAAACTGCTTTAACTATTGGAGTTACCCTTTTGCGATTAGGCCCCTGAGAAGAACTCGATGTTCGCAATGTGGCCCTCGGGGCGGCCGGCCGGCGCGGGCTTTCCAATTCCGGCGAGGCCGGCGGCGCCCTGGCCCGGGGAAGGGGTGGAGGAGGGTCTAGGGACTACCTAGGACCGGTTTAGGTGCTTGGACGGGGTGGAGATGGCCGGTGGTGGGGTGCTCGGCGGCACTAGGCATTGGCCGCGGCGGCGGCCGTGGAATGCCGGCGAGATGGGCCGGGGTTGGGGCAATGCGCGGCGGGGGAAGCTTCCACGGGTCTAGACGGGGTGCTGTCTAGCTACGGGCGCGTGGGGAGGAGCGCCGGCTTGCTCGCCAGTGGCGGCGCCCATGGCGCGTGGTGGTTGTTGGACCGACGACGGCGCGGGAGGGTAACGGCACGGGAGGGTGGCGCTTGCCCCTTTATACGCGACGTCGCCACGCCGGGGGCCGTCCCCGGCTAGGCCCGGCGCGCACCGGCCGGCCACCGGCCGCGCCCGCGCCGTCCGTCGGCGCGTCGGGCGCGCGCCCGCCAGCGCGCGGCGCGGGCCCCTAGATGCCTAGAGGTGAGCGCGGTCTCGGGCGCAGGGCCTTGGGAAGGCGCGACTCCAGCCTTGGGAAAGTGCGCTCGGGCGCGCGAGCCGAGGTACGGCGGTTCGGCGCGGTGCGGCGTCGGCCGGCCCGAAGACCGTGATCCCGGACCCTGCTTTGAACGTGGAAAACTCAAAAAAATTGAATAAAAGTGCACCAAACAATGAATAGGAAAGTTGTAGATCTAGCTACCCTCTACAACTTTCAAAATGGCCATATAGTGTTTTTCTCAACGGATTTTGCAGGAACGTCGTGCCAATATTGAATGTCGGCCTGTTCTGGAAAACAGGAGGCACTGCCAGTCAATCGAGTTTTTCACCAATTTCCACTCAAAATTTGAAATGCCAATCTACATGAAAGTTGTGTCCCTAAACAAGATGGACAACTTTCATAAAGGTAGATTTTGAAGTGTTTAGGTGAATTTTGGAGAACGCGGCAAAAGTTCCAGACGACATTCGCTGACGTCAACGGTCAAGCGAGGTTTGACCGTGTCTTCGACCAAAGGTTGACTATGGGTGTGTGTTGGCGGTCAAGGGGCTCATTGGGGTTCATTGGCGAGGTTTTCGGGTGATGACCCAGGTTGACCTAGGTTTGACCGGTTTGACCCGGCTGATCCGGTCATTAGCGTTAATGACGGTAATTAAAAACCTGGGGCATCACAAACGCTCTTTGCGGGTGTTGCAATCTTGGGTACCCACTTTCGCACCATCTTGGGCACAGGCTTATTCTTCGGCTTAGTCATTTTTTTTTGGTCTTCACAGACTGGCTTTGTCTTTTGGCCTTGACGGATGCAACAACTTCCTTCATGTGGTGGCTCGGCATCTCAAACTTCGGTCCTTCGGTCGTGATCTTCATGGTCTCTTTAGTGTGATCCTCCATCTCTCCTGAATGAGTTTGAGTAGCCTTCGCCGTCTCGAGACCTTGGGGTTGTCTCGAAAATTCTGCTTTGTTACCCATCGGGTGCCCGACAAGTTGTCCCACTTGCATCTCTAACATCTTCATCTCGATGAACACTGCACGTATAGAGCTTTTGACCTCTGTCACATTGCCATCTAAATTCTCCAATACTTTCTCCATAGCCTCGAACTTAGTGACGGTGTCCTTGTTGATCTTAGCTTGCTCGTCCATGAAGTCCTTCAATTGTGTACAAAGAGGAACCAAATCTTGAATCGACGAACTTCCATTAAATCGGGGTTTACCTTAGACATGGTCGTGCTCCTCACACTCCTCGCATGTGGATCTTGCCTTGGCAGCCTTTAGGTCTTGAGCTTCTTTCTTTATGTCCATCTTCTCCATCCTCCTCTTAAGTAAACCGATATGCCACTAGAGGAATTCGGCTCGCATGTATTCATTGAAATGCTCCAAGACTTCCACAATCGTCTCCATGGGCAATTGAACAAGCATATCAATCTTGTTGCGCAAACTTTAATTCCTGGTCGGCGAATAAAATTCCTTCATGAAGTTCCTCGTCAACGCTTCCCAATCTTGTTTTGACTCCACCGGTAAAGTGTGGAACCAACGCAAAGCTTTTCCACGTAGTGAGAACGGAAAAAGCCTTTCCCTCATTTGATCTTAAGTCACCCCATCCTCATCGAAAATTTGACATAGTTGAACAAATGCTTGGAGGTGAAGGTTCAGATCCTCTTTATCGGTGAAAGGTGAGTGTTGCACCATGCGAATAGTTGTCACCTTGATCTTGAACGGCCTTCCGACGTCTTGAAGGTTTATGATAGGTAGGTCAACGATGTCCAGGGTGCATAGCTTGATCTTGCGCTCCGGTTATGGTTGTTCTCCCATGGGTGGTGGTTGAGATTGATCTTCCCTTGGACTTGGAGGCGGTGATTCCCTTGGAGATTCCGATGGTCCTTCGACTTCGGCTTTTGAATCTAGGGTTTCCAACCCTTTAGCTTATGTTGCACGTCTCCTTTGCCGGTAAAGTTTTCTTAGATCACCCACAAAAATATTTGGGTTTCTTGGAGAGGTAGCCAACCATCTCCGGTTAGGGTTAGCAAAAACAAAAAATCTAAAAAAAATTAGGGTTAATCAAAAACTAGATTAGATTGATTTTGTTAGGATGATCAAAGTTCAGAGATGCACAAGAAAATAAAAATAAAAAGTGAAAAATATTCACAAAAAAGTGATACTAGATTGGATCTTCATTGCTTGTTCCCCGGCAATGGCGCTAGAAAAAGGGGCTTGTTGACGGTATATAGTCGTATTAAACTTCATATGGATTTGCAAGCAATCAAATCCCCCGTCGTAGTCAAGGGACCCTTCTTCCCTCGAGTGGTGAACCCAAGGTATCGAATCCGTGGAATAATGTGCAACGCAAGGATTCAATCTAGTAAAGCAAGGAAAGCTATCTTTTGAAGAGCCAAGTTGCATCTAATCTAAGAGATCATCAAGGGAACACATCTAATCTAATCTACTAAGAGGTAGCAAGAGAAAGCAAAGAGATAACCGATCTAGAGAGTCTAGATCATGCATATGTTGTAGCTCCAAACAAGATAGATGAAGATAGAAAAGCGAATCTCATTAAAAGCATCTTTAAATCGTGGCCTCCGGTCCGATTCCGAAGACGCCCGCCTTTTGGAGCCACCGTTCTGTCACAACGCACCCCTATTCATGCGGTTTAGCCTAGGGAGAGTTCGATAAGAACAAGTTAAAATCACTTGATCGGTTCGGTATGCACCTCTAGCCACCACGGCTACAAGAGCACCCTATGCAATCTATCTTAAGTATAGATTGGGGAAGAAGCAAAACCAAGGGAGAACAAAATCATCGAGAAGACACTTGATTGCTAGAAATTGGATTCACTATAAAACTTCACCATGAATGATTACATGAACAAGATCACCACCAGGATCCTACCTCGATATTGATCCTTGCTTCGGAGCTCTGACGTGGTCTTACAACTAGAACAACACTCCTCTCCGAGATGGTGTCCCTCTAGCTTCTATGCTCCTCTGCGGCGGATGACGAATGAATTGATGTGTGGCTCTTGGTCAGGGGGCTATAAATAGCCCGAGAGGCATCTAGGTCAAAGGGGGAGTTATTGGGCCCCAAAGTGGGCTGGGCCAGCCGGCCTGGGTCGACCGGCCTGGGCCCACTTTAGCCCAGTCCGCGCCCTCCTTTGCCCGGTGTTGCTTCTCGAGTCTTCTAGAGTCTTCCCCCTTCTGCATGTGGGCCCTTGTTATCAGTTTATTTTCGGTTTCGACAAAGCTCCTCGTCCCGCAAGATTCGACAGTTTTCTGGCCGGGTCCTCGGAGTTTTCCATCTTCTAGAGTGTGGTCCTTGGGCTTCTTGGAGTCATGTTTACTTCATTGTTTGACTTGTATCGGGCTTCAAGGTCTTGTCATGAGGTGCCTAATGAACTTATCCCGAAAGTCTTTCTTTCAACACTAAAATCTTGCATAAACACTAAACTCCAAAACTGACATGCACAAGTGAACTTGTTATACCGCGGGGGTTAGTACCAATGGATAATATATAAAACTCATGCCAACACCGAAGGTAAACTCATGGCTAGGTTGACGGAATTTCACTGTCAACACCTTCGAGGAAACGGAAGTGGGGCTTCTCCAGCCTGAAGTGAGTAGCATTCTTCTCCGCACGCTTTCGATTTTGTGACGTAGCCGCTCATCCCCTACCCTTCTTCTTCATCGTCAGGGTGTCGCCGGCCATCCCCGCTCTTGCGCCCATCAAGGCGCTCAAGCTGAGGACATCGCTGGTGACTCGGCACCGCTCGAAGAGGGCGCTGTGGGCGGCAATGGTCGTGGAGGCGGCGATCAAGACAACAATGCGCACCGCGGCCGCTGCCGCGAGGACGCAGCAGCAAGAGGAGGTGGCAGCGGTGGTTGCGCAGGTGCCGGCTACCCATGATCCCCACCAGGGGCGCGGGCAGGCTCGCGCGGAGAGCCACAGCGCCTAAGGATGTGAGGTGATCGAGGCCCCTACTGGTGGTGATTCCACCCCCAGGAGGGGCCGATCGAGGAGGACGGTTGGGTCAGCCCCCGGGTCCGCTCCTGGGGTGTTGGCGGTGCGGTCTGACGGCTGCGTGATGTCGCGGCAACCGGCACACGATGCCGAGGCGTTGACATCCCACGCCACGCCTCCGGTGCCCTACGCCGTGTGCCGCAATGGGAACAAGGGCTACGTCACCCCAGGGTGCCGTAGGGCCTACTCGAGGAGGCCAGGGCCGAGAGGGCGTTGCGGCAGGAATTCCATGCCCACTGCGCCTCTCTCAACGCCGCCCTAAGCGAGGCACTCCGGCTCCACGGAGGCAGGTCGCTCCGGATTTTTGAGGTGAGTTCCCCTATTCGATTGACTCTTATTTTCCGGTTTTCTTCCTCGCCTCAATGTCTGCCTTTTAGTTGCTGCCCGCAAGAGCTGTAGGGCCAGCCAGGCGAGAAATTCGATCACCTCGCCGAGCTGAGCTCCGACCTGGACTAGTACCGGGGACAATATGAGTCCTTGGACGCCCTGGTGGAAGCCCTGCGGACGGACAATGGGTGGTTGGAGTACAAGCTGATGGCCGTGGAGGACACCCTCATCAACCAACGCACCCTGGCGACAGAGAACGCCACTGCGGTCAACAAGGTGAAGGCCACGCTCTAGGAAAAGGAGGGGGAGCTGGCGATGGCGAACGGTGAGCTACAGAAGGCGCGTGATGCCTTGGTCGAGGCGCGGACCACGTTGGTGCAAAGGGAGACAGCTCTTGCTGAGGTGCAGACCCAGCTCCAGCAAGACCGCACCACCCTCTAGGGGGCGCGATCCCGGCAGACTCAGGCAAAGCAGAAGGCCCAGGAGGCCGAGATGCAGAGCGCTGCCTTGCAGGAGAAGGCGACGTCGCTTGCTGCAGTGGAGGAGCAGCTCCGCCAGGAGTGGAGCGCGCGCAAGCAGGCGGAAACTCAGCTCCAGCAGGAGCGGTCCGCCCTCGAGGACACTCGGGCCTCCATCCAGCGTGAGCGCTCGACGCGGGAGGAGGCATAGGGCCAGCTCGAGCAGGAGCGCACCGCACTGATGGAGGTCCGAGTCACGCTTCAGCTCCGGGAGTCGGAGGTCAAGCGGCTCACCGGGGAGCTGGTCCAGGAGAGCATGGCTTTCGAGGACCTGCGGGTCACCAGCGAGGAGAAGGACGCCTCTATCCTGCAGATGCGACAGGAGGCCGAGACCGCACACATGGACCTCAAGAAGGAGAAGAAGCAGGTCGAGGGTAAGGTGCCCCCCGAGCCCTTTGTTTATCGATTGGTTTCACCGAGATTCGGTCTCGATCCATCCCCTTTTTTCTCTCGGGCCTGCGGAAAGCTCTCAGGGAGTCGGCGACGTAGGTGGGAGTGCTCTAGGTGGCTTATGACTCCTCCTAGTAGGAGCTGGGGCTTCTGGAGCAGGCGGCCCTTGAGGTGTGCCAGAGCATCGATGGGGGGGCGGGCAGGAAGCGAGCTCCGTGGCGAGTCGCCTCCGGGCTCCGGGTGGCCATGTTGTCGAACGCATGAGAGGCGCGCTCCACCTTATGATCCAGAAGACCCTCGGCGTGGTGCAGTCGCACTACCTCATCAACCTTGGGCGCTGGCCACGGGCTATATCATCGCTGACGATCTTGACGATGACAAGGCGTAGGCGGTGGCGGACCGTTTCAATGCTCTTGCTGCTCCTGCCGCCGCCGCTCTCGCTGACAACTTCGAGGAGGTCCTCTTCCCGAACCCTCCCCCCGCCGGACCCCTTGATCCTTGAAAGTAGCTGGGTGCTCTGGCCCTTAGGTCGTGGTTAGGATTCGAGCCGTGTGGCTTATGTAATAAGGTAGTTTGCTTCAAGAACTTGTAAATTAAGCACTATTCGTTTCATTTTATTGTGTTCTTCCATCCCTTTCATGTTGCTTAGGAAAATTTTGGCTGGAGTCAGTCGTTTTCACGAGTAGCTCTTAGGCGAAGTGGTGAGGGGGAGGGGCCGTATCCTGCCAGAGGCGTAGGCTGTCTCCGACTTGTCCGTCTTTTCCCTTTGGCTACTCACGCCCCGCGTCTTTTTGCCCAAACTCCCGGGTCGAGACATGTTTAGCATTTTAGAATAAAGATTTTTGCAAGAAAATGGGACCATTTAGGGGGGTCCCTCCGTAGTAGTCCCCGAGGGGGACTTTTTTTTCTGGGAGAAAGTGGAGTCTCCCTTGACTTTATTCAAAAACTAAACTTATATACATCCTACTGGGGCGTCGAATATGCACAAAATGACTTGGAATTCCTTTCTAAGGGTAGAAGCAACGCAGCTGTTGGATGTTCCAAGAGTCAGTGAGGACTTCGCCCTACTCGTTTGCCAGCTTATACGTGTCGGGCTTGAGCACCTCGACGACGATGTAGGGCCCTTCCCACGGCGGTGATAGCTTGTGGCGGCCTCAGTTATCTTGGCGTAGCCTTAACACTAGGTCGCCCACGCTGAAGTCTCGGTGCCGGATTTCCTAAGCCTTGTATCGCCGGAGTGCCTACTGGTATCTTGTTGAGTGCATCATTGCCATGTCACGGGCTTCATCTATCTGATCCAATGAGTCTTCGTGGGCCCGCTGGTTTGAATCTTCCTCATAGTTCATTAGCCTGGGTGATCCGTATTTTAAATCTTTGAGGAGGATAGCCTCTGTGCCATAGACGAGAAAGAACGACGTGAATCTTGTGGCTCTGCTCGAGGTGGTCCCGAGGCTCCAAATGACTGACGGTAGCTCTTGGATCCATTTCCGGCCACACTTGTTCAGTCTATCGAAGATCCTGGACTTGAGGCCTTGTAAACTCATGTCGTTGGCACGTTCCACCTAGCCATTGGTTTGTGAGTGTGCGACGATCACCCAATCCACGCAGATATGGTGGTTGTCGCAGAACTCCAGGAATTTTCTGTCGGTGAACTGGGAGCCGTTGTCGGTAATGATGGAGTTCGGCACTCCAAATTTGTGGATGATGTCGGTGAAGAACGACACGACCTGCTCGGATCTAAGATTGGTGATTGGGCGTGCCTCGATCCACTTTGAAAACTTGTCCACGGCGACCAGCAGGTGTTTGTAGCCCCAGGGCGCCTTCCGCAGGGGCCCCACGATGTCCAGTCCCCATACGGGAACGACCATGTGACGGGTATGGTCCGGAGGGTGTGAGCTGGGAGGTGGGTCTAGCGTGTGTAGAATTGTCAACCCTCGCAGGTGCGTATGACCTCGTTGGCGTCGGCGACCGCCGTAGACCAGTAGAAGTCTTGGCGGAATGCGTTGCCCACGAGGGTGCGCGGTGCCGCGTGATGACCGCATACGCCTGCGTGGATGTCCCGGATGAGCTCCCGGCCCTAGGGGATGGGGATGCATCGCTTTAGGACTCCAGATGCGGTGCGCTTATACAGCTCGTCGTAGACCACGGTGAACGATTTGGCCTTCCTCGTCGATGCATCTTGCCTCGGTCCGATCCGAGGGTAGCTCCCCCTCGATCGATCCAAGCAAGGTATTTGCTCGATAGTCTTCCTTGTGGGGGCCACCTCGATCTCCATGGCCTCAGCCTTGTCTATGTCGTACCCCTCAAGTAGGGAGAGCACGAACGCCTCGTTCGAGGGGTCCTCGTCCATTGGTTCCGCACCCACAGGATTCGAGACAGCTCCCAATGGTTCTCCCTAACTCGGGGGACCTTGCCGAGGTCGACGGAGGGTTTGGAGATGTCTCGCGCGAAAACATTCAAGGGAACGGTGATTCACCCCGACGCGATCTTCGTGAGCTCATCCGCCTCCTCGTTGTACTTGCGGGGAATGTGGTTGAGCTCGATGCTGTAGAATTTGTCCTCAAGTGTGCGGACAACGTTGCAATAGGACTCCATCTTCTCATCGTGGCAGCTCGCATTCTTCATGACTTGGTCAATTATGAGCTGAGTATCCCCTGACGTCGAGGTGCTTGATGCCAGTCTCAATGGCGATTCGGAGGCCACAAAGGAGGGCCTCTTACTCTGCCATGTTGTTCGACGCGGGGAAGTGCAGGCGTACCGCGTACCTCATGTGCTCTCCGAGGGGTGAGATAAAGAGCAGGCTCGCGCCCGCTCCGGTTTTCATCATCGACCCGTCGAGTAGAGGGTCCAACACTCGGCTTGGATTTGTAACAGGGGCAATTGCGTGTTCGTCCATTCGGCGACGAAATCCGTGAGGATTTGAGATTTGATCGCCTTGCGTGGCGCGTAGGTGAGCATTTCACCCATGAGCTCCACTGACCACTTCGCGATCCTATCCGAGGCATCCGGGTTGCAGATTATCTCCCCCAACGGGAACGACGAGACCATCGTGACCGGATGGGCCTCGATGTAGTGTCACAACTTGCATCGCTCAAGCAGCACCATGTAGAGCAGCTTCTGAATCTGGGGGTATCGCGCTTTGGTCTCTGACAGTACCTCGCTGATGTAGTACGCCGGCCTTTGGACTATAAGGGTGTGCCTGTTCTCTGCTCGCTCTACTACTGAAACGAACCGATTTTCTGCGAACAGAAACCCGACTCTCTGCACCTTGATGGTAGACCCAAGAGGGCTATCACGTGCAATCCTCTGTCTCATCAATACCAGAAATCCATACAAAAGGAAACAATAGAGTACAGATTTATTTATTACATTAATCAGAGTACATCTCTTTGGCACATGCCAGGTACAACTCCAACAGGACTGAATCAAACAGAAAGAAATCATCTAGCAGCAGCTTCATGCGTCTCCAACTCTGGCGCAGCCCCTGCTGTAGACCTTGTAATGCCAGCGAGAGGTCCCTCGAAGCTGTGGAACCCTTCCCCGACCTCGTCGGGGCGAAGTCTTCTAAGGAGGAATGTCGTCTCCCTTCACGATCACACCGATCCGCCTACAGGCATGATGCTATCCACTATGAGTCTCACCCCGCATCCCTGCCCAATACAAGGCGGGCGGTTTGTACGGTAAAACTCAACTGACGATCGGTCCTTAAGGGCTGAGAGTGAGCATTCCCCATCTCCATCCTGTCCGAACGCCGCTCAGGTAAGAGGCCAGATCGCATCTTCTCGAAGCAGGCGTTCACAAGTAACCAAATCGCTCGCTCCCGCCAAAACACGTCAAGGAAGAACGCACCCAGAACTCACACTAGAACACACCAAGATCTCCTGCATCTCAGTCCAAGCCCAGAATACTATCCATAATCAAGCAACAAAAGTATGTATAGTTGGTATATGGGACTAGCTAGGGGTCTGTAGCTAGTCCCGAAGTAGGTAAAACAAGGATTAAGGATATATCAAATAATCAAGGCAAGGCTAATCAAATGGCTATGAAATCATCCAAGCAATGCATTAAAAGTAAAGAAGTAGCATATAATTATCAACATAGGATCTACATGGTTGGGAGTGACATGACACCTTCGTTGCCGTTGGAGCACTCGTTGTCCGGGACGACGTACTCCGGGTCCTCTGCGTCCTTCTGGTCGAAGCTCGGGTCTGCGGCACGAGATTCGACGCGCGCGTAAGAAATCGGTACACATCTAAGCATTAACTCCAAATAGAAACCTCCTTTTAGAAAACCCAAAAGAGCTCAAACTATCTACAAATAGCAAGGTTTCGAGATTACAAAATTATAGTTGGTTTTATATTTTTCTGAGATTCCTATAATTAGTTATGATTTTTCAAGGATTAAATCATTTATAAAACATTTCTGAAATTATTTTAGAAAATATAAAAGGATTTTTATTAAAAAGATGCTGACATCAGCGGTTAGCGGTTTGATGTGCCTTTAATGGGCTGAAAGTGTCATTGGGCCGAACGTGCCCTAATGGACTCGACCCAGCTGGCCCAGTGGACCGAAGTCCACAACACCTCCCTGGACTAACCCTTTTTAGCCCAAAGGTGCGATGGGCTCCTATCGGGCTCCGATGGGCCGGAACACCCTTTTGAGGCCCATCAGCACCTGGTTAGATCTAACTGGTTACAAGGAAGCACCGGCCGTCGCTCGGCTCCTCAGGAGCGCGGCACGCGCCCACGCTGGCTTGCCTCCCAGCGGCGTTGGCAAGGTTGATGCAGAAAAGGGGGCCCGGGGTTGGCTCGGGTCAGAACTAGGCGGAGGTGAAGATCCTCCGCTCTTGCGCGTGCACACAAGGTCACCGGAGCTCAACGGGCAGCACGCGGCGGCACGCGTCATCGCTTCGGCGTGCGCGACGCAGGCGCGCGGCGCTCAGCCTCTGCGCTGGGGTGCGCTTGGCCTGGACCGCCACGGCGTGCGCGAGCACCTGCAGGTGAGAAAAACACATGGCATGAAGGCCAGTTCACATAATCGAATGGCGCGGCGCGTGGTGCTTGGCACCGAGACGCGGCGGCACTCACCGACCTGACGAACGGGCGGCGATAGCGGTTATTCAGGTGAGGACTTGGCCTTGGGCGCTGGGGTGCGCACGGCCACGGCACACATGTGCACCCACCTGCAAGAAGACACCACGGCGTGAAGGCCGGTTCACAGGAGCCCGAGGCACGGCGCGTGCAGGACTGTTGACGGTGAAAATCCGTCAACCTAGCCATGAGTTTACCTTCGGTGTTGGCATGAGTTTTATACCTTATCCATTGGTACTAACTCCCGTGGTATAACAAGTTCACGTGTGCATGTCGGTTTTGGAGTTTAATGTTTATGCAGGGTTTTAGTGTTGAATGCAAGACTTTCGGGATAAGTTCATCAAGCACCTCATGACAAGACTTTGAAGCCCCGTACAAGTCATGCAACGAAGCAAACTTAACTCCAAGAAGCCAGGGACTTGATCCGAGAAGACGACAGACTCCGAGGACTCGACCGTAAAAGTGCGTCGAATCTTGCAAGACAAGGAGTTGAGTCCAATTCGGAGAGAACCGACGACATGGACCTACATGCGAAGGGGGAAACATCCGGGAAGCAAGGAAACCGACGTAGAGCAAAGGAGGCCTCGGGCCGGGCACCGCATGGGTCCGGGCCGGCCGGCCCAGTCCGGTCGGCCCAGCCCATTCCAGGGCCCATTTGCCCCCTCCTTTGCCCTAGCCACCAATCGGGCTATTTATAGCCCCCTGACCGAGAGCCACGCAGAGGAGAATTCGTCATCGGCCGTCGAGGAGCAGAGAAAAGAGGGACACCATCTCGGAGAGGAGAGGGTCGAGCTAGTTGACTAGGGTTCCCCTAGCTGACGTGGGAACCTTGCACGGAAGACCACGTCGGAGTTCCCGGAGCTAGAAGCAAGATCAAGGAAGGATCCCGGTGGTGATCTTGTGTATGTATCATTGTTATAGTTGAATTATCAAGTTGAATCTTTTCCTAGCGATCAAGTGTTTCCTCAAAGATTTCGTTTTTCGATCGGCTTTGCTTATTCCAATTCTATTCTCGAGATAGATTACACAGGGTGTTCTTGTAGCCGCGGTGGCTAGAGGTACACGCCGGATCTTCCGAAAGAATCTCGACTTGTCTTTTGACTCACCCTAAGCTCCCCGCATGAGTAGGGATACGTTGTGACAGAATGGGGGTTCCGAAAGGCGGATGTTTTCGGATTTGGACGGAAACCATGATTTAAAGAGGCTTCTATTATGATTCGATTTGCTACTTCTTCTCTTGCTTGGAACTTCAACAAAAGGCTTACCCCGATCCCTCTAGATCGGTTTATCTACCCAATCTTACTTTGTTTTCTCCGGTCTTTAGTAGATTAGATTCGTTTCGTGTCTTTTACTTAGATGCATTAGGGTTTCTTTTATCAAAGATTGGAGTTGCTTGGCTTTATTAGATTAAGTTTTGCGTCACACATTTGTTCCACGGTTTCGATACCTTGGGTTCACCACTCGAGGGAAGAAGGGTCCCTTGACTACGACGGGAGACTTGTCCGCTTGCAAGTCACAAACGAACTTTGATACAATTATTAACCGTCAACAAGCCCCTTTTTTCTGGCGCCGTTGCCGGGGAACAAGTGATCAAGATTTGATTTTTTATTGCCTTTTTGTAATTTTCAGTTTTCTTTTTGTTTTTCTTTTTGCATCTACTAAATTTTGATCATCCTCAAAATACATCTAAACTAGTTGTCTAACCCTAGTTTTTATAGATTTGTTTTTACTTTCTAGTTTTTGCATATTTTGTTTATTGCTAACCCTAACAGGAGATGGACGGCTACCTCTCCAACAAACCCAATAATTTGGTGGATGATCCAGAAAAACTTTACAGGCTAAGGAGACGCGAAGCACATCAAACTAAAAAGCTGGATTTTGTAGATTCGGAGTCAGAAGACAAAGGATCGCAGGAATCTCCGAAGAATTCACCACCTCAAAGTCCTCGGGAGAATCGACTTCGACCGATGGGTGACCAACCACCGCAAGAATGCAGGATTGGGGAGCTATGCACCCCAAACATCATCGACCCACCAATCTTGAACCTCGAGGAGATCGGAAGACCGTTCGAGATCAAGACCTCAACAATCCGCATGGTGCAACATTCACCCTTCACCGGTAAAGAGGATCCGAACCTTTACCTCCAAGCATTCATTCAACTATGTCAGACTTTCAACATGAATGGGGTGACTCAAGACCAAATGAGGGCAAGGCTTTTTCCGTTCTCACTACTCGGGAAGGCTTTGCAATGGTTCCACTCTCAACCGGCGGAGACGGTGCAAAATTGGAACACGTTGATGAAGGCTTTCATGAAGGAATACTACTCACCGGGTAAAACTCAAAGCTTGCGTAATAAGATTGCCACCTTTGTTCAATATCCTACGGAAACTATCTTGGAGGCATTCGAGCGCTTCAACGAGTACACCCGGGCGGTTCCACATCACAAGTTCCCGAAGGAAGACCTCGTGCAAAAGTTCTATCAAGGACTCACCATGGCGTCAAGGACGACCATCGATGCATCGGCGGCAGGATCCATCATCGAACTTACACTGACGGAAGCTTTCACTCTATTCAAGAAGGTCGCGGATAATGACACGTGGGCGTCATCCGGGCGCCTACATCCGGTTCAACCCACGGGGAACGTCAAAGGAGTCTTGCAAGTGGAGAAGGAGAACATACTTGAAGGCAAGATCGACTCACTCATGATGAGGTTGGAGAAGATGGAGATGGAAAAGAAAGAGGCTCAAGACTTGAAGGCCGCCGAAGCAAGGTCCACATGCGAAGAATGTGGAGAGTATGGCCATGTCCGCAAACATTGTCCGGAGGAAGCCAAAGTGCTCGACTACATGAGGAAGGGAGAAGTGCCGAACTTCCGCTACGGCAAGGTAGGCCTCAATTTAATGCAAGCTCATCTATTCCTAACGCGGTTCCGCTTCATATACAATTGAAGGAGTTCATGGATGAGCAAGCTAAGATCAACAAGGACACCGTCACCAAGTTCAAGACCATAGACAAGGTGTTGGAGAACATCGATAGCAAAGTGACGGAGGTCGGAAGTTCCAATCATCAAGTGCTCAACATGATGAAGATGCTCGAGACGCAAGTTGGACAACTTGCGGGGTGCCTCACTAATGATGAAGGGAAGCGTCCGGGACAACCCAAAAGTCCCGAATCGGCGAGGGCCATTCAAACACGTTCGGGGAAGGAGACCGAAGATCTGGAATGTTCCGCGGGAGCAAGGAAGCTTAAACCATCCACCGAGGTGGAAGGAGTTGCTAAAGAGAAGGTTACGGGGATCGTCGCCGAAGAGCCCGAATTTGAGATGCCGGAGGAAGACACGAGGATACCGCAACTCAAACCACGCTTCTTCCGAGGTAAACTTGACAACCACTTTGAGAAGTTTGTGGAAGTTGTGCGTAGACTTAGCATCAACATGCCATTACTAGATGCCCTACAAGTACCTACATATTCTCGTTACTTTAAAGACATACTTGCAAATAAATATGAGATAGCAACACTCGGGGTAGATCATGTCAAAATGTCCGAGGAGTGTAGTGCCGCTATTGCTAATGGGCTAGAGAAGCAAAAAGACCCCGGATGCCCTACTATTCCATGTTCGGTTGGTTCTTTCAACTTCGAGAAGGTGTTATGCGACCTTGGAGCAAGTGTGAGCGTCATGCCGAGGGATGTGTTTGAGAAGCTACGCCTACCAATGGAGCCTACAGGAATATGTTTGGAGTTGAGAGACAACTCCATTCGTTATCCCTTGGGCATTGCTGAAGATGTACCTGTGAAGGTCGGACACCACTTCATCCCCGTCGACTTCGTTGTGCTCGAGATGGGAGAGAGGGAGAAGCCGCCGCTCATCCTAGGGAGGCCTTTCCTCAAGACCGTGGGAGCTACTATTGATGTTGGCAAGGGGGAGATCACATTCGACATCAACGGAGAAAGGAGTTCTTTCAAGTTCCGTCCAAGAATTGAGGCATGCAACATGATTGGAGTGAAGGGAGAACCAAAACAAACGGAGGGGCTGAAAAAGAAGAAGGAGCTGAAAAAATGAACGTAAAGAAAATCAAAGAAGGTGTTGCATCCGTCAAGACAAAGGAAGAGAAGCGACTGTGAAGACCAAAAAAATGACTAAGCCGAAAGACAAGCCCGTGCCCAAGATGGTGCGGAAGTGGGTACCCAAGATTGCAACGCCCGCAAAGAGCGTTGATCCGAAGTAAACAAGTGAAGAAGTCTAGCTATAGACTATAAACGAAGCGCTAGGCGGGAGGCAACCCGTTTCGTCGAGTCAAGAATAAGCTACCGGGAGGACAACCCGATTCCAGGTTTTTCGAGTATTTTTAATAATTTATTTTTTGAGTTTTATTACGCAAAGACATTAGACTTAGAAGTGGTTGAACAATATTAGAGACATAATTCTTGATTGAATGTTTGCTTTATCATAAACCCTTTGCATGAACCCTCCTATGTGCTTGTTTGTTCTTTTCTTTTCGAGAAACCTCAACCAAATAATTTTAGAACCTAACTCAACCTTTCACCCTCATTATGGTGCCGAGGTTGATTTATTTTTGATGCTAAAACCACACGAGTAGAGCCATGACTTATATTTAGGTGTTAGTAAAATTCAGCACGTGGTAGAACTCGCGTGAACCTAGAAATCAAAACTTTGCTCCCATGATCAAGCCGGAAAAGTTTGCTCTCAACCGATGAAGGCAAACTATACCGGTGAGACCGAAATCAACGTAGTCGAAAAATATTTTCGACTTACATTTGTTTTTAATGGTTTAAAAACTTCTCTAAAATTGTGTTTGAGCTCTTGCATGGCTCTGAAAAATATTTTAAATTTCGAATTAGAGGAGTGCTTAACCTTAAACATACCTAAATGGAGGCAATCTAGTTTGAATTGATCATGCATGCACCATTGGATTCCCTTTCATCAACTTTCACCAACTCCACATGCAAAGGACAAGCATGGTGGGCAGCAAGCATCAACTTTGCAAGAATTTCATGGTGGCATGTGAAGCAAGTGGAGCTAGGGAGCATGGACATGACCCAAAGCATGAAGCATCAAGTGGAAGGACCAATAATGCAAGAAAAGGAGTGGACGAGAGCGTTTGGGCGGTGCAACTCGTGGAGCACGCGGGCGGGGAAAGTTGCAGAGGCGAAATGATCGTGCCGGAAGAAAGACGAGGCGGGGAGGTGCACCGAGGCCCCCGGGCCGGCCGGCCGGGCCGGCCGGCCTCCCCTACTTAAGGAGCCCCCCGGCTCCCGTTTTCTACAGGCAAGCTTCCCTCTCCTTCCTTTGTTTGTGTGTTCAAGTTTGTGTGCTCAAAACCTCCGTAGACATAGGCAACCTTCCCAAGCTTGATAGCTCAAGAAAAATCCACATCCTTAATCCACTTAAAGTCCACATCCGAAGCAAAGAGTTTAAGTGCCTAGTTACCGGTTGCAACTCGGAGTTTTAGTTAAAGAAAAGAGTGCAGCAACCATGTGGAAGAAAACCACAAGTCTCTTCTCCAAGAAGAAGAGTTCGTTGTCGTCCAAGCCGTCATCAACCACGTCTTCGAGGAGTCTCCCCGGAGCATGGAGACGGATACGGCACCACCGAGGAGGAACGATGCTCTCCTCCTTGGTGGTATGAGGGCTGCAAGAAGCACGTCCATGAGGTTTACCGAACCTCGTGGGCACACGGAGGAGCAGCCCGCGCCACCACGACGATCGACCCGTTCAACCGCGCCACCTCCTTACACTCCGACATACTCTTCGTACGGCTTCATCATCTTGTCATCGGACGAGGAGGAGAGGCTCTCTAATCTTGAGAAGAGGCTTGTACCCAACGTCGAGTTCGACGACCAAGCACTCTACACCTTGGGTTTTGGCACCAACATATACTATATGTTGGGGCACCTTGGATGGGTGCAGTTCTCCAACGGAGTATCGGTGGACACCCACTTGGGGTTCGCCTTGGAAATTTTAATGACTATTGCACCTATCCTTGATGATGGGGTGCAAAGCTTGTCATTCCGTTTGGAGGGAGTCCAACAAGTGGTTCCCTACGAGCACGTTAGGGAGCCGCTTGGATTCCACAAGGGAGCTCCGGAGAAAGTTGACGTGCCACCCGCATGTTAGCGGGATTTTGGAATATGATCTCCGGAGAAGCCCATCAACAACGCAATTGCATCCGCAACCCCATTATCCGAATATTTCACTCTTGGATGTGCAAGAGGGTATTGGGGAGGATGAAGGAGACAAAGGTGACCGACACGGAGTTGAATTGGCTATACTCGGCTTTAATTGCCAGGCAGCCAATAGACCCCTCTTACCTTATGATCAACCGTTGGTGTTGTGAAGCAACATCGGGGGCGGGTAATATTGGTTCGGGGTGCTACCTCTCCATGTTGGCCTTCTCCTTACGGCCGGGGATCGCAAGAAACCCTGGCCATCTTTTGCGTGGTACCTCTCTCGGCATTGAGTATTTGCGGCAAGGCAAATACATTAGTGGAGATGAGAGAGGAGGTTATCGGTTGGCCATAGTGAACCTACCCCTTCCCAATGAGAGGCTTAGGCTTTTCATCGAAGGGAGAGAAGATTGGTTGGAAGAGGGACTCCTTGTCCCCCGCAAGGAAGAACAAAAGAGGAAGAATCGTAGAGGAGGGAACATCCTCCGCACAAGCGAGTGGAGCACAACCCAATGTGCAACCATTCGGCGGGATCCCTCCTCCGCCAAGTTATTACGGAGGGCCACAAGAGCAAGCATGGGGGGTGGTGCACCGGTACCCCCACCAAATTATGTGGTGCCCAACGCTAACTTCGCGGAGTCCTACGCACATCATCCCCAACCACAACAAAGCATGGCCATAATTGGAGGGTATGCTGCAAGAAACGCTCAAAACATCGCAGCCATCCAAGCTAACGCAGCTCAACTTGGTGAAGGTAATGCAAATATTGCCTTTGAGCTCGGACGCCTTCACCTTGTGGAGCCAAATCAATTCGTCGGAGGAAATGTCCAATCATATTATGAGCAAGGGTATTATTATCAAGATCATCAACATCAACCACCGGCGTGAGGACTTGAAGATTTAGGAACTTTAGTTTTCTTTTCTTTTCTTTTTCTCTGTAATTTTCAGCTTTTGCTTATGTGTGTTTGCGTAGTATTTTCTGTTTTTATTTAAATTTCAGCAAGCATGTTTGTTTATTTTCAGTTTGTATCTCAACTTGATATCATCATTAATAAAGAAACCACCTTGATTATATCATTGGAAAAGTTACAAAAGTTTGTGCCATGATGATATATGATTATAATTGCAGCTTTGTTTATCTTTGTAATTGATTTATGCATGTTTAAGCTAGTGCTCTCTTAAAAATACAAATCTGAATTTATTTAAACGCTAGCTTAATTTTCAGCAGAGGTTATGATTAAAATAAAGACCCATAGTATTTTATGTGCTCTCAAGTTATGAATAGATTAAAGATGTCTTTTATGCTCAAAAATATTGCTAACCTTGTCACAAATATCACTTGTGTGTTGCTCAACCTATCCAAAGCCTTATATATATTTGAGTGCATAAACCTTAGTGTACAAGATTTATTTTTGAGTGAGTTATTGCAGGCCATGATTTCTCCGGCCCGAGACTAAGAAGCCGGTCATTCCATTTTTGCGTATCTATCTTTTTTTGCTAGCCGTTTATCCGTGCATTGTGTATCCCCGCATTGGAGATCTCACAAACTTCGCCGGATATCCACCCTTAAACCAAATATCATCTTTTGTGATTACCTCCTTGACCACAACCTATCGTTGAGAATGGATCATCAATTCAAGGAAGATCGCAAGACGGTGCCATCATTGAAGATTTCAAGTATCTCTCTAAGGAAAAATATTTCCGTACCTACCTTATTTTTCGCCTCTTTGCTCGAGGACGAGCAACGTCTAAGCATGGGGGAGGAGTTAGGTACGGTGCGGTTTTATAGTTCAAAGGGGAGTATTTTTAAAAAAATGATGAATGAAAAAAAATTTCGGCGATGTACGTGACTTCCAAGGTGAAGGTCTCACAAGAAGAAAGAAATATATATATATATATAATGAATGAATGAATGAAAGAAAGAAAGAAAAGAATGAGAAATATGAGAAAGAGAAAAAAAATATATGCGTAAAGTGAACTCCCCCGGTTCTCTAAGAGTGCATTCAAGGCTTCAAGTTTAAAAGATCCATTCTCATTTTCCAACCATGTGCAATCCGATAATGAGGACTTCCTTTGTGCCTCGGGATCACTCTTTGCCATTTGCACATGTCCACTCATCCAAAGTGTGTGTATTTTTCTCTTTCCCCTCCTTGATTTAACATTATTTTCCAATGACCTTTTTGACGAGTCTCGGTAAGACCATGAGAAGCTTGTCTTGTTTTGACAACACCTCATTTATAAAATCTTGTTAGGACTAAACTTTCCCAAAGCTCCTTATAAAGCCTACCACACATATATGTTATGAGAGGGAAAGGAGTAGAATATATAGGCTTGAGAGACAAGAGAGTTGAGAGTTCATGAGAAATATACAAGATGATTTAAATTTGTGAACTTGGTTTAGTTTTTCTTTATCTCGTTCTTTATTTCAAAAATTCTGAGATCTATTTAAACTTTGTGAGCATGTTAATGCTTGTGGGATAAGCTTAATAAGAATCTACCCTCCGTAGAGATGAAGGCTAGTACATTATGGAACTTTAATGAATTAAAATTTTGAGAGCATTATGTTTTCTCATGTGTGATCAAGTGCAAGGTTTAAACATTGTTTGGCAATGATGATATCCATCGAAGGCTTACTCGAGGACGAGCAAGGTTTAAGCATGGGGGAGATGTTGACGGTGAAAATCCGTCAACCTAGCCATGAGTTTACCTTCGGTGTTGGCATGAGTTTTATACCTTATCCATTGGTACTAACCCCCGTGGTATAACAAGTTCACGTGTGCATGTCGGTTTTGGAGTTTAATGTTTATGCAGGGTTTTAGTGTTGAATGCAAGACTTTCGGGATAAGTTCATCAAGCACCTCATGACAAGACCTTGAAGCCCCGTACAAGTCATGCAACGAAGCAAACTTAACTCCAAGAAGCCAGGGACTTGATCCGAGAAGACGACAGACTCCGAGGACCTGACCAGAAAAGTGTTGAATCTTGCAAGACAAGGAGTTGAGTCCAATTCGGAGAGAAACTGACGACATGGGCCTACATGCAGAAGGGGGAAACATCCAGAAGCAAGGGAACCGACGTAGAGCAAAGGAGGCCTCGGGGCCGGGCCCGGATGGGCCCAGTGCCGCCGGCCCCGGTCCGGCCGGCCCGGCCCATTCCAGGGCCCATTTGCCCCCTCCTTTGCCCTAGCCGCCAATCGGGCTATTTATAGCCCCCCGACCGAGAGCCACGCAGGGAGAATTCGTCATCGGCCGTCGAGGAGCAGAGAGAAGAGAGGGACACCATCTCGGAGAGGAGAGGGTCGAGCTAGTTGACTAGGGTTCCCCCAGACGACGTGGGAACCTTGCACGGAAGACCACGTCGGAGTTCCCGAGCTAGAAGCAAGATCAAGGAAGGATCCCGTGGTGATCTTGTGTATGTATCATTGTTATAGTTGAATTATCAAGTTGAATCTTTTCCTAGCGATCAAGTGTTTCCTCGAAAATTTCATTTTTCGATCGGCTTTGCTTATTCCAATTCTATTCTCGAGATAGATTACATAGGGTGTTCTTGTAGCCGCGGTGGCTAGAGGTACACGCCGGATCTTCCGAAAGAATCTCGACTTGTCTTTTGACTCGCCCTAAGCTCCCCGCATGAGTAGGGATACGTTGTGACAGAACGGGGGTTCCGAAAGGCGGATGTTTTCGGATTTGGACGGAAACCACGATTTAAAGAGGCTTCTATTAAGATTCGATTTGCTACTTTTTCTCTTGCTTGGAACTTCAACAAAAGGCTTACCCCGATCCCTCTAGATCGGTTTATCTACCCAATCTTACTTTGTTTTCTCCGGTCTTTAGTAGATTAGATTCGTTTTGTGTCTTTTACTTAGATGCATTAGGGTTTCTTTTATCAAAGATTGGAGTTACTTGGCTTTATTAGATTAAGTTTTGCGTCACACATTTGTTCCACGGATTCGATACATTGGGTTCACCACTCGAGGGAAGAAGGGTCCCTTGACTATGACGGGAGACTTGTTCGCTTGCAAGTCACAAACGAACTTTTATACAATTATTAACCGTCAACAAGGCCGCATGGCGCGGCGGCACGCCGTGGGGTGGTCCTCGGCTCGACGAAACCCAGGCTGATTTGTTCCCAAACGCACGGACAAGCTCGACACGACGTCATGGGGTTGCTGGCGTGCGAGGTCACAACATGGAAGGAGCAGTTCGATACCCATTCATGGGGAAACGGCGATGAACCGGCGCTTGGTGGCTCGAAGGCGCGCTCGTAGGCAACACAAATCAAGGAAGAAGGGACGAGGAGCAGAGGACGGTGGCGCTCACGTTGGGGCGATGGTGTAGGCGTGGCCAGCTTGGCGAAGACGGCTCAGTGTAGGCGTTCTCGGCAGCGCTCCGCTTCCTGCTCTACTCGACGTGGACATCCTCCCCGTGCGGCAACAGCTCTGGCTCCCTTCAACCACGGATGTACTCCGGTCTTGGCGCACCGGCAGCATTGCGGTGCGCGGCTTCCCCCTTCTCCCCTCCTTCTCTCTTCCCCCACTCCCTCTCTTCTCTTTCCCCACGGAGGCAAAACACAGGAAAGGGGGAAAACCCCAACTGAGCCTTGGCTTGCAAGAGGGGCTCGGTCCCGGGGGTATTGGCGCTCGGTCAAGGCGGCGCAGGGGCAAAGAAGGGCAGGAGGTGCTCCCATTGGTGGAATTGCCCGGGACGGTGATGTGGCCGGCCACCAATGGTTGCCACCTCCCCTTTAGAGTCACCAGCAAAGGTAAAAGGGGACATTCCCCCTTGCGAACCGGCCCCCGGGTGGGTTGGTTCGGGTGCCGCGCGGGCCGGGCATGCGCGCCCGGCCGCCCCGCCGTCCCATCACGCGCACAGGCGCGGCCGGGCCGTGGCCGGCTGCGAGAGAGAAAAAGGTGAGGAAGAAGGAAAGGGTAGAGACTGACGCATGGGGCCTAGGCGTCAACGAGAGAGAAAGAAGGTTGGCGAGGTTGGGTTGCTGGGCTCCATCCGATGGGCTGTTGCGCTGGGCCGGCGGATAGGTTAGGGTGTTGATTCGCTTCCTCATTGAAACTAGAGGGTGGCCCGATAGACTTTCACTGAGGGTAGCAGGCCCAAGTTAGAAGTTAAGGTTTTATAAATAGTTTGAAAATAGTTTTTGAATTATTGTTTGAATTTGAATTACCTTCAAATTCAAACCACACACATTCCAAATAAAATTCAGAAAAATCCAACTCACATATTTTACCATAATTTGAATTTATATTTTTATAAATGGGTTTAGTTTGTGGAGAATTTAGGGGAGGGCTAGCATGATTGTTTTAAAATTTGATAGAACTCCAATTCAACAAAAAAGTTTTAAATTTTTCGCAAATTTTGCACACCTATTTTCTGGTATGTTACATTCTCCCCCACCACCGAGAATCTTGTCCTCGAGATTTAAGCTTCTACTACCCCCACAAACAAGTGAGGGTACTCTTTCCTGAGATCGGCTTCCTTCTCCCAAGTGGCTTCTCGCTCCGTGTGGTTACTCCACAGCACCTTGCAGAAAGGAATGGTGGTTCTCCTCGTCTCTATGACTGCTCGATCCAAAATCTTCTCGGGTACTCAATGTCGGGGACAGCCCTAGGGGTCCCCTTTAACAAACGGGAAATCCCCGCTTAAAACCTGCAACAAAACCAAACACACTTTGCCTAACCATGCAGGATACGGCCCACGCTGCAAAGGACCTCAACGGCCCACCAAGGCGGCCCTCTTGAGCAGGCTTCGCCTCGTTCGAGGGTGCACGCCTCCCTCGAGCAGGCTCCGTCCCGTTCGAGGGGGTGCGCTCCCCTCGGGCGGGCTCCGCCCCGCTCGAGGGTCCGCTCCCCTTCGAGCAGGCTCCGCCTCGCTCGAGGGTCCGCCCCCGCCCTCGACCGGGGTCCGCTTCGCTCGAGGGCGCCCGCCGCGTGCGCCCGCCACCGTACACGGGCATTTAACGCCCCGACACGGGTGGGACAGATGCCATCATGCGCCGGGGCTCGCGCCCCGATGCCGCCGCACCAACTCCCCGAGAGGGAGCCCATCCCCATCACCGTGGGGAGGGACCGTGCGGCGCGGCCGGTGTCGGTCCCGTGACGCCGTGCGCCGCTCCAAAGACGGCTAACGTGCCGAGCCCTCGAAGGGGGCCGGCTTCACCCTCGATTTGCTTTCTTGTGACCCTACGGGGGTTAGGTGAAGGCGCTAGGCGGGAGGAACGCCATCCATGCCACTGTTACGGCATGGCGCCCGTCCCCGTGCGTGCGGGCGCACGCCGGCGCTGTGGCAACAACTCCAGTACGGCGGGGCGCATTGGAACAAGACGCCGTTTTACCTACTCCTGTACTCTGTACGGGCCAACGTCAGCAGCCTCCCTCGATCCCATCGAAGACATCACCGCCATCCGCCGCCCTCCTACCCTCGAACCGCCACTGTTCGGCACAAGATAGGCCATGATGGCCGGATCGCTCGCAAGGATCGTCCGACGGCCGCCCACTCTACAAGCATAGCACGCCACGCCCTTTCACGTAGCTAGGTAGCGCGGCGCGCATGTAACTCGCTCCCTCCTTGATCCATAAAAGGGGGACGAACCCCCCTGCCGCAGGGGAGGACAACGAAGCGAACACAGACACGACACAATTGGAGACAGCCGCGCCACGCACTTGTGCTCCAATTCTCTCACAATATCTTCAGCCATCACACCGGGGACTTGGAAGCCGTGCTTCCTCTCCCACCTTGCTTGTAGCAGCCCCACTACAGCACCCCCCTGCTAAGTAATATAGTGCCTTGAGCACGCCACCGCTGGGACGTACGGCCCCCTCGGCGGGAACCGTGATAAAAACTCGTGTCACTTGTTACTTAGCGTCGACCATTGAGGGATAGACCGCGGCGCTTACTACCGGTTAGTGTCGGGACCACATTCCGCACCGACGCTGGCGCCCACCGTGGGGCTATCTGAGCGCCTAAGGTCAATCCGTCAACTCCCTCCATGGTGATCCGCACTGAGTACCGTGGTACACGCTACTGCATGGGCAGCTCGACCCCCTCCCCGCCGGGTTCGAAATCCGGCTTCGGGGGCTCGAACTTTCGTGCCACGGGGGAATGGCTACCTCATGCGCCTCACCAACCGTGAGGAGCTCCGCGCGCGGCGCCAGGCCGAGCCCGCCACGGTCCCCGCCGCACGCACCACCACGGCGCGGACGCCCGCAGGCGCGGATGCCACGGGCCCGTCGACGCCACGACGCCGCCGTCGCTCGGGGACTACGTCCCGCGCCGGGCGCGGTCGGAGCGACGACAGCCGAGCGCGCCGCCTCTCGGCCACGGCGCGCCCACCGCCACGACGACCGCCACCACCCCGGGGCCGGGGACGCGCGCGGTCTCCGGACCGCGCATCCCCATTGGGTTGCGTGGTGCCACGTCGGCCTACAACAAAAATGTCAACACCACGATGCGCGAGGTCCCGCCCGGCCGTCACGTCTTCGTCGCCGGGGATCCCGGTGCCTCGCTGGCCGACGAGTCGTCCCCTGGGCTCCCCTCGACGCGTTGCCACCCGCCAACCGCCACGGGTACGCGCACGGGGACCTCTCCGCGTGCCGGACCCGCCATGTTCGGGCGTTTCCTTGACGCCACGGACCACGGTTCGGGCCGCTCCGACGACTCCGAAGACCGGGAGCTACGACCCCGCGCGGAGTGCTACGCCGTCATCACCAACGACCCGCCCAATGCCGCCGGGCGCGGTGGGCGCCGCGAGACGGGAAATCACGCCCGCCACGTGGATCGCCACACGCCCAGCCGCGGGGCCAAGCGCTCCCCGCCGGAGCCGACGCCGACGCGCACCGGGCCCAAGCCCGCGAGCTCGAGGCCAAGCCGGCGGAGGAGTACGGACGGTGCGGCCGCTCCGCGCCTCGATGGCCGGAGAAGCCTCCGCTCGCGGCGAACGCGTGCGGGAGCCGGGCGACAGCCCGCGACCGCATCAACACCGACAACCCCCCACACATGCCGCCGCGGGCAAGTCGAAGCTCGTTGCGCCGCTACGCCGCTACGGGCCATGCCGGCACCCTCGACTCCGAGGCACGAGATCCGCACCGCGAGGTGCGGACTCTCATCGAGCAAGCGGCCGTCCAGCCAGGCCGAGAGCTCGGCGTCGCGCATCCGCCAACAAGGGGATGCGCGGGGCGACGGGGCCGCACAAGGGGGCGAACCCTCTCGTCCACGCGGAGGAGAGGCGGAGCGTCCCGCCAACTCGGGACGCGCACCGGCCGGGGAACGGCTCCTTGACACGCGCGCAGCTCTCGAATCGGTGACGCTCGCAACGTCATCAACGCCCGCCGCACGAGCAAGGCGGACGCGCGAGCGGCCGGTGGGCTACCACCCTCGATGGGGCGGGCGCTACGACCGCCGGTGAGGACCGCTCCCCGACGCCGAACCCCCGGGACCCGTGTGTTCGGCCGGGAGATCCGCACGGCAACCTTCCCCGCCGCTTCCGCCAACCCTCGACCATTGTCAAGTACAACGGGGAGACGGATCCCCGCGTGTGGCTCAACGACTACCGCTTGGCTTGCCGCCGGGCGGGGCGACCGGCGACGAAGTCATCATCCGCAACTTGCCCCCCGCACCTCGGCGATGCGGCCCGACATGGCTCGAGCACCCGCCCGCCACCCAAATCCACAATTGGGACGATCCGGTCCGCACATTCATGGGCAACTTCCGGGGGCACGTACGTGCGCCCGGGAATTCCCCGGGACTCGCGCTCCCGCACGCGAGAAGCCCGACGAGTCGCCGCGGGACTCCATACGCGCGCTTCTCCAAGCGCCGCACGGAGCTCCCCGCCGTGGCGCGGTCCGAGATCGTGCACGCCTTCCTCGAGGGCACCACGTGCCGGACCTCGTGCGGGAGCCGGGACGCGGCCGCCCGCGGACTCCAACGAGCCGTTCGACATCGCCACCGCCTTCGCCTCGGAGAGGAGGCCATGGGGGCGATCTTCGACGCGCAAGAAGGGCAAGCGCCGGAGGACGCGCCCGCGGAGGGCGCAAGTCCGGGGAGCCCCACCGCAACGACAAGCGGGGCAAGAAGGGAAAGAAGCCGCGCCACGAGGCGCGCGAGCGGGGCGCGACGGCGGTAATGCCGAGGCCCTCGCCGTGGACCCGGCTCGACGGGGCCCTCGATCGGCCCCTCGAGGCCCGGGAGTGTTTGACGACATGCCGAAAAAGCCATGTCCTTATCACAAGACCCCGCAAAACCACACCCTTGAGCAAAGGCGACATGCTCAAGAAGTTCTATGGCCGCACCGCCGCGAAGGAAGCAGAGGCCAAGAAAGACGGAGGAGATGGCGACGCCGGCGGCTTCCCCCGCCGTAGAGAACGTGTTCCTCATCTTCGGGGGGACCCACCGTCGACATGTCGACCCACCCGCCCGCAATAAGGAGCGGCACGAGGTCCTCGCCGCGGAGAAGGCGCCTCCCTCCTTCCTCAACTGGTCGGAGGACGCCATCACCTTCAGCCGGAGGACCATCCGAACCGCGTCCCCAACCCGGCCGCACCCGCCGGTGGTCGACCCCATCATCGGGAACGCGCGGTTCTCGAAGGTCTTGATGGAGGGGGCGGTAGCCTCAACATCCTCTATGCGCATACGCCGCGCTTGATGGGGATCGGGTTGGACCGGGCCGCGGCCCGAGCACGAAGCCGTTCCACCCGCATCGCGCCCGGCAAGCGTGTCCATCCCCTCGGGCGCATCGACCCGCCGGTTTGGTTTGGCACCGCGAAGAATTTCCGCAAGGAGATCCTCACCTTCGAGGTAGTGGGGTTCAAGGGAGCCTACCACGCCATACTTGGGCGACCCTGTTACGCCAAATTCATGGCGGTCCCCAACTATACTTACTTGAAGATGAAGATGCCAGGACCGAACGGCGTCATCACCGTCGGCTCGTCCATCGAGCACGCATTCGACTGCGACATCGAGTGCGTAGAGCACGCAGAGGCGCCGGCGCCGGGACGAAGCGCCGGTGACCACTTTGGAGAAGATGGTCAACGATGACCTCGACTCCGCCGCCAAGCACACCGCACGTTCGAGGCCGCGGAGCGTACCAAGGAGGTCCCCCTCGATCCTTCGCCACCGAGGGCAAGGCGTTGAGGGTCAGCTCCACCCTCGATCCTAAGTAGGAAGTGGTGCTCGTCGACTTCCTCTGCGCCAACGCCGACATCTTCGTGTGGAGGCCCTCGGATATGCCAGGCATCCCGAGGGAGGTCGCCGAGCACTCCCTTGACATCCTGCCTCACGCCCGCGCCGTGCAACAACGACTCCGCCGCTTCGACGAAGAGCGGCGACGGGCAATCGGAGCAGAGCTGCGGAAGCTTCTCGAGGCCGGGTTCATCAAGGAGGTGTTCCACCCAACGTGGCTAGCAAACCCCGTGCTTGTAAAGAAAAAGAATGGGAAATGGCGGATGTGTATAGACTACACCAGTCTTAATAAAGCATGTCCTAAAGTTCCCTTTCCTTTGCCACGTATTGACCAAATCATCGATTCAACGGCTGGGTGCGAATTGCTTTGCTTCCTTGATGCTTACTCCGGGTATCATCAAATAAAGATGAAGGAGTCCGACCAGCTCGCGACTTCGTTCATCACGTCGTTCGGGATGTTCTGCTACGTCACGATGCCATTTGGCCTCCGAAACGCAGGTGCAACGTACCGGCCGCATGCGCATGTTTTCGGAGACCACATCGGGCGGACGGTCGAGGCGTATGTGGATGACATTGTCGTAAAAACCAGGAAGGCGGACGACCTGGTTGGCGACCTTGGCATCGCGTTCGGTACCGCCTACGGCCAATGGGGTCAAGTTAAACCCCGAAAAGTGTGTCTTTGGAGTGCCGCGAGGCATGCTCCCGGGATATATTGTCTCCCAACGGGGAATCGAGGCCAACCCCGAAAAGGTTGCGGCCCTCGAACGAATGGGTCCAATCCGGGACCTCAAAGGGGTGCAAAAGGTGTTGGGGTGCCTTGCCGCCCTGAGCCGCTTCATCTCGAGGCTCGGCGAGAAGGGCCTACCCCTCTATCGCCTCCTCAAGAAACACGAACGCTTCTCCTGGACCGCCGAGGCCCAGGACGCGCTCGACAAGCTAAAGGCGTCCTTGGCGCACGCCCCCATTCTCACGCCGCCGTAGGACGGTGAGCCCTTACAGCTCTACGTTGTCGTGACCACCCAGGTGGTCAGCGCTGTGATCGTCGTGGAGCGCACGGAGGAAGGGCATGCTTTACCTGTACAGCGGCCCGTCTATTACGTCAGCGAGGTCCTGTCGGACACCAAGACGCGCTACCCCCAGGTCCAGAAGTTGCCGTACGCAAGAGTCCTTGCGCGGCGCAAGCTCCGCCATTACTTCGAGGCCCACCCCGTCACGGTGGTCTCCTCTTTCCCGCTGGGGGAGATCATCCGCAACCCCGACGCCGCGAGAAGGATTGCCAAGTGGTCCGTAGAGCCGATGGGCGAGACGCTTGCCTATGCCCCCGCGCAAGGCCATCAAGTCTCAAATCTTGGCGGATTTCGTCGGCCGAGTGGACGGATACACACCTGCCGCCCCCGCGCATCCAAGCGAGGCCGGACTCCGTTCTTCGACGGCTCGGTAATGAAAACGGGGGCGGGCGCGGGCCTGCTCTTCGTGTCACCCCTAGGGGAGCACATGCGCTACGCAATGGCGCCTCCACTTCCCCCGCGTCCAACAATATGGCTGAATACGAGGCCCTCCTCTCGTGGCCTCAAAATCGCCATTGAGTTAGGCGTCAAGCGCCTCGACATGCGGGGGGGACTCGCAGCCTTGTAATCGATCAAGTCATGAAGAACGCGAGCTGCCATGACGACAAGATGGAGGCCTACTGCAAAGCCGTGCGAGCCCTCGAGGACAAGTTCTACGGCATCGAGCTCAACCATGTGCCCCGCCGGTACAACGAGGAGGCGGATGAGCTGGCCAAGATTGCGTCCGGGCGGATCACCGTCCCCCCGAACGTTTTCACGCGCGACGTCGCTCAGCCCTCGGTCGTCTTCGAGCCCCACCCCTCGAGTCACGCTGAACCCTCGGGGGCTCCCTCGAACCCAACGGGTGCGGAACCCATGGACGAGGACCCCTCGAACGAGGCGTACGTGCTCTCCCTTCTCGAGGGGTATGGCGCCTACGGAGATGACGTGATGGACATCGAGCCGCCTCCTCGTCAAAATGGACCGGCGTGACAAATACATTGCCCGGATGGCGCGAGGGGAACTCCCCGCGGACCGGGCCGCGGCCGGGCGCATCGCCGGGATGGCCAAGTCTTTCGCCCTCGTTGACGGCGAGCCGTACAAGCGCGCGCCGCCTGCGGCATCCCGCGGCGGTGCGTGCCCATTCCCGAAGGGCGCGAACTCCCCGCGGGACATCCACGCCGGGATCGCGGCCATCACGCGACGCCCTCGTACCCTCGTCGGCAATGCGTTCCGACAAGGCTTTTATTGGCCTACCGCGGTTGCGGACGCCAGCGAAATCGTACGCACCTGCGAAGGGTGCCAGTTCTATGCCCGCAAGTCCAACCTACCCGCCCATGCCCTACAAACCATCCCCGTAACATGGCCATTTGCCGTGTGGGGGCTGGACATCGTCGGGCCCCTGCGGAAGGCGCCCGGGGGCTTCACCCACTTGTTGGTCGCAATCGACAAGTTCTCCAAGTGGGTGGAGGTGCGCCCATCACGAATCTGAGGTCAGAGCAGGCGGTGACATTCTTCACCGACATCGTCTACCGCTTTGGAGTGCCGAACTCCATCATCACCGACAATGGGTCCCAGTTCACGGGCAAGAAGTTCTTGGAGTTTTGCGACAAATTCCACATCCGTGTGGATTGGGCGGCTGTGGCACACCCACAGACCAACGGCCAAGTAGAGCGTGCCAACGACATGATCCTACAGGGCCTTAAGCCCAGAATTTTCGACCAGCTCAACAAATGCGGGCAAAATGGCTCCAAGAGTTACCGGCGGTTGTGTGGAGCCTAAGGACCACCCCCGAGCGAGCCACCGGGTTCACCCCGTTTTTTCTAGTCCATGGCGCGGAGGCCGTCCTCCCCACGGACTCGGAATACGGATCGCCCGGGGTTCGATGCTATGACGAGGATGCCAACCAACGAGCCCACGAGGACTCGCCGGATCGGTCCGGACGAGGCACGCCTCGTAGCCTTAATGCATTCCGCAAGGTATCAACAGTCCCTAAGACGCTACCAAGCACGCAAGATACGTCGACGGGACTTCAGTGAGGGGGACTTAGTCCTAAGGCTACGCCAAGACAACCGAGGGCGCCACAAGCTATCGCCCCCATGGGAGGGACCCTACGTCGTGGTGAAGGTACTCAAGCCCGGCACGTACCAGTTGGCCAACGAGGACGGTGAAGAGCCCCCCAAAGGTTGGAAAATTCCAACAGCTACGTCGCTTCTACCCCTAGCTAGGATTTCCAAGTACCTTTTATTGTAAAAACCACATGACCAACGCCCCAGTTGGTAACAACTATGTAAATGCTTCAAGTCTAATAAAAAGGGCAACTCGGCTTTCCCCTGAAACCCAAGTTACCCTCGGGGGCTACTGCGGGGGGGCACCCCTCCCCCAAATGGTCCCATTTTTCGCGCAAAAACGAAACAACTCACGCGCGCTAAGTTTGTTTTCTACTTCAACCCCGAGCAACGATTCGAACAGGGCGCAGGCGGCCTAGCGGAAGGAGCGTGCGAGCCGCGAGATAGCCTACGCCGCGTGGATATGGCCCTTCTCTCTCGCCTCCAACCCGACGGGCCCCCGCGAAAATCGAACTCCCCTAACTAGAATCTACTCAGGAAGAAGGAGAAACAAAAAGCGTACAAAGCAAAAGACTTCATTACAGCAGATGTTTACGTTAAAAACAACTTGTTCATTTACAAAGACCACGAGGCCAGAATACTGATACACATAAAAATGGGCCAAGTGCCCAGCTGTCTTCAGGCAGGAGGAGCGGCGGCGTCAACAGCGTCCGGGAAGAGGAACTCCTCGAAGGCTTCAGCGAGCGACCCGGCGGCGTCGGCGAGCGCGTCCACACGCTCCATCGCCACCTCGTCCTCGACACCCTCGGGAACGACGTAGCCCTCCGCCAGCGCCTCGAAGTTGACCTCGTAGTGGGATCGAACCACTCCGAGGGCCTTCGGACGCCCGGACGCGGCGCTCGGCGCATCCGCTCGGTGACGTGGCCGCCAAGGGCGCGCGGCGACCGGCCGCCGAGGCCGCCGGCTCGTGCTTCGCCCTCCTCCACGGCTTGGCAGGTCTCGAGGGCCGCATCACGCAGCTCCTGCCGGCTCTCCGCTCGGAGGAGTTATAGGAAGCCTGCAGCGCCTCGGCCCGCTCAGCTGCGTGCCCCAGAGCGGTGCTCAAGCCTGGAGTCACCAGGACAAGAGAGAAATCAGAAAAGGGAGTGCGAATTCCCAAACGAAAAACCAACCAAACAAAAGTCAAACAGCAGCTCACCTTCGACTTGCTTCTTCTCCGCCTCAAGGTCGCGGCGCACGGCCTCGACCGCCAGCTCGAGGCGCTTGACGGTCTCACCTTGCTCTCGGGAGGGCCGCCCTCATTGTTTGCATTTGTGATGCTGAGCACAATGAGCTCACCCTCGGCGTTGGAGAACGAGGTGTTCCGCTCCTCCAGCGACTTCTGCGCCGCCTCGCGAGCGACGCGCTCTCTGCTCCCGGCGCCGACCGGCGTCGACGAGGGCGGCTTGCTCCTCGCCGGAGCCGCCCCTCGGCCCCTTGGCGGGCGGTGTGCTCTCGCCGAAGCTGCTCCTCGGCGACGGCGAGCGCCGCGACCTTGGCGTCGAGGGCGAGCCTTCAAATCGTTGGCCTCCTTGGCCCGCCCGCTCCCGCCCGCGCGCTCACTCCTCGGCCCGGCGCCGCCGCGCTTGCGCCCCCTCGAGCGACTAGCGGAGCTCCCGGTTCTCACCGCGGACGTTGGCCACCTCTCGCCTCCCAATTGGTTGCCGCGTCCGCATCTTCTCCGTGTCCGAGCGCGCCGCCACGCGCCTCATCACGATCGATGAGGGCCGTGCGGACCCGCTCGAGGCTCGAGCGGCGCGGCGGGTCCCCGCCGAGCTCTCGGGGAGTTCGTCGCGCCAGGCCATGGCCCGGTACGCCAGCCAGCTGTCCGGGGTCCTGAGGGCGTCAGCAAGCGCGTCGAAAGCGCTGCACCGCTCCCGGAGCTGGTGGACCTCGGCGTTCACCCGGTCGAAGGCGTCGTACTTGTCGTGGGCGCGGCGCTCGAGCTCCTGGCACCCACAAATCAAAACCCGTAAGCGCTACGACACGAGGCAGCACACAAAAATGAGAGAAAGAAGAGAACGAGCAACCGCGCCCTCGCCCGGAAGACGCGCCATGCGGGGCCGCCATGGACCCGCGCGCCTCGTTCGGCGCGCGGCTGAGCGTGGCGCCGTGGCTCCGGTGCTCTCCCCCGCAGCTCCCGCTCCCCCCGGGCGTCGGCAAACGCAGGGGGGATCGCCGGCGACCCCCTCCACCTCCGGGCGGAGTGGCCGGCGCGGGAGGATGAGGCCTCGGCGCCGTGTCCTCGGTCCCCCGCCACCATGTGACCCTTGCGCCGCCTCACGAGGGCCCCCTCCCCGGGGCTCGGGGGAGCGTGTGGGGAAGCTAGCCCACCGATCCCACCCGGCGGCGGGGAGCCGTCATCCGGGACCTCCACCACCTCCGGCCGGGAACCGCCGGCGGGCGCCGCCCTTGCGCCGCCTCCGCCGGCGCCTCCACCGGCGCCTCCACGGCCGCCGACGCTGGACGCGGCGCCATGGACACCACCTCCCGGCCGTGCCTCCGCGACCACGGGCGCCGCCGCGGGCCGCACCCGCTCCGCCTCCTCTCGCGCCGGCGCCACGGACCGCGCCTCCGTAGCGGCGACCTCCGCGGGCGCGCCTCCGCCCCCGGCCGCCGCCGCGGCCGCGCGCCCCCACAATGACCGGCGCCGGCCCGCCTCCTCGGTGACCGCCGGGCCGCGCCATGGCGGGCAGATCCGCCGCCGAGGCCTCGAAGCCTCGGCCGGCTTTGCGAGCTCTCGCCCGCCGCCGCACTTGCCCCCGCCCGCGACGCCCTCGACGTGCGCCGCCGGGTGGGGATGGACGCGTCCGCCCTCAGCACCTTGGCCGGTGCGAGGGGAGGCACAGTTGGCACCACCTGCGCAAGCACAAACAAAAAGTTAGAATGCCTGATCGTCACAAAATCCAACCAAGCGAAAAAGCGAGTTCCTCACCTCGAAGAGGAAAAGGCGCGTTTCCTTTTCCTCGTAGCCTCGGTGGACGAGGCCGGCGCGGCCGGCACGCCCCGCCGCCGCGCCTCCGGACGACGCCACCGCGCGCGCGGGCCCCCCCCGCGCGCGCGGGCACTCTTGCCGCGCGTGCGGGGCGCGCTTGCCGTGCGCGCCTCCGCGCGGCGCGCGCCCGGCCGCCCGCGCGGCGCGCGCGCCTTTGTTGTCGATTGCCGGCGGCGGGCACCGTTGCGCCCGCCCCGTGGCGATGCCGCCCTTGCCGCCGGCGCCCGCTCCGGCGACGGGGGCGCGTGCTCCCACCTATCGGAGGGGCCCTCCCCCTCGGCCTCTTCCTCTTCGTCCTCCTCCGAGGACGAGTACTCCTCGGTCCCCGGGGAGGAGAGCCCCCCCCGGCTCTTCGCGCCGCCGGTACTCCGCATTCCGTCGCTCGCGGCACTCTTGGTGCCGCCTCGCGCGCTCCCTCTTGCGCGCCGCCCGCTCCTGCTCCCGTTGCTGCGCCGCCCGACCGAGCGCGCGGGAGTCAGGGGTGGGCGGAACGGACTTCGCGGCGGTGAAGCTCACCAGCTGCATGCAGGAACGACAAAGACTCGTCAGGAGGCAGAGGCAACGCCAAGAACTCAAACGGAATCAAGAATCGAACTCACCAGCGGGCCGGTAGGGAGCATCTCGATGTCCCACGGGGTCCGGTCCGGGTGCGCCAGCATCCGGGTGTCGACGGCGTTCCGCGCCCGGGTGAGCGCGTACGGCCGCCCGAGGGGGGTCGGGAGCATACGCGACCTCGCCGGTGCGACGGGGTCCGCCTCCTCTCCGTCATCCGAAAGATGCGCAGCGACCTCTCCATCGGAGGCATGACCCGCCGCCGGTGAAGGCGAGAACGCTCGCCGCGGTCGGCCCTCGCGCCGTCGGGCTCCTCGTGGCGGCCGAACCGACTCCCGCCGCCGCCGTGCCGGGGCGTGGACACCCCGTAGCCCCATGAGCTAGGCTTCTCCTTGAACACCCGACCGGTGTAGGGGGGAGGCCGGGCTCGGCGTTGCGCAGGGAGAACCATCCCCGCTCCCAGCCGGCGTTGTTCGTCGTCATGGTGCGGGGGATGTAGTCGTCCTTGAACTGCGCCCGCGGGCGAATGACATCCCGCCGGCGCGCACCGCGCGGTGGGTCCTCGGCTTCCGTCGTGGGATGCGTGAAGAGCTCCGCGCGGAAGAGGTGCACCCGAGCTCCCGCTTGACCGGGATCCCCCAGGTACCCCTCGCAGACGCCCACGAACGTGGCCGCCTGCGAGATCGCGTTGGGCGCGAAGTTGTGCAACTCCACGCCGTAGTAGTGGCACAGTGCTCGCATGAAGCGGCTCGCCGGCGCGTTGAAGCCTCGCTCGTGGAAGCGCACGAAGCTCACTACATAGCCTTCCGGCGGGTTGGGTGCGCGGTCCCCGCCGGTGGCACTATCCACTCCGCCGGCGGCCATCCTCATTGGGCGCCAAGCGGCCGGCGGTGACCGGCTCGCCAAGGGCCGGCCCGGGTCACCGTCGACCGCTCCCGGGCGTACGGCTCAAGGATCGTGAGAGGGCCGAGGCGGCGCCATGAGGAAGGGCAAAGGATGCGAGAGAACGAAGGACGGAAGAGGAGGAAAAGCTCTAATGGCGAAGCCGCACGGAGGCAAGGGCAAAGCGGGGAAGAAAGCACGAAGGGCTAAAATGGCGGAGCGCTAAGGTAAAAAACCGCCGTTTCCCCTTCTCCTCGGATTTATAAGCCGCGGGCGAGCTCTCCCGGAGCGGATGTCCCGCACGCGTTAACCGGGGGAATCTTTTCTTCTCGGCGGCAAGCGGACCCCACCACGACTGCGCGGCCACATCACCGCAAAACGGGCCATCATCACGGTGAAGACCAGCCGGGGCCGTGGCGGTCGTCACGTCCGCCCGACCACGCCGCCCACTACGCGCGCGCGCGGCCGCGACGCCTAAAAGGCGCGCCGCGATGCGAAAACCGCGGCCTCTCTTGTGGAGCATTTAATGGCCCGGTCCCTTGTGAAACAAGGAGAACCCTCGAGCGGCACGAGCTCCCCGGCTCGGGACAATGTCGACCCTCGGCCGGGTGCAAGCGTGAGAAGGTCGCCCCGAGGCCCGCCTGAAACAAGGTGGGCCTCGCGAGCACCCATGCCACGTAGCACCCTCGAGCGGCACGAGCCCCTGGCTCTAGACAACGTCAACCCTCGAGCAGGTGCAAGCGTGAGAAGGTCGCCCCGAGGCCCGCCTGAAACAAGGTGGGCCTCGCGAGCACCCATGCCACGTAGCACCCTCGAGCGGCACGAGCCCCTGGCTCTAGACAACGTCAACCCTCGAATGGGTACAAGCGTGAGAAGGTCGCCCCGAGGCCCGCCTGAAACAAAGTGGGCCTCGTGAGCACCCATGCCATGTAGCACCCTCGAGCGGCGCGAGCCCCTGGCTCAAAACAGTATCAACCTTCTAAAGGGGCACAAGCGTGAGAGGGTCGCCCTGAGGCCCGCCTGAAACAAAGCGGGCACCGCGAGCACCCATGCCACGTAGTGCCGCTGACCAATGCCTCGGGGGCTGGTAGGCCCAGACCCCTCGACGGCCGCGAACGCAAAGACGGGGCTGCCCAGGCGCCGCCCCGCACGGCCCTACTGATCAGAGGTTCGAAGCCTGACCCTCGACGGGTTCGAACAGGCGCCACGGATCGCGAGTCGGGGACGACGAGGGCACACGCATTCGAGCCGTTCCACGAGCCCATCGGCTCGAGGGTGCCCCACATGTCGTGTTCGAGAGCCGGCGCGAGGGCGCCTAGCCGAGGGATCCCACCGAGGGAGAGCTTCCGCGCCCTCGGTCCCTATCGAACGGGACCGAGCCCCACCCTAGCAAACCCACGCAAGCGCTTCCAATGGACGTGTCTCCGGACCACGCAGCCTACCCTTATCGAACGGGGCATGGGCGTCCACTCGGACCACCCGCTAGCAGCTCGACGAGGAATCCGCAATTCGCGACCCGCTCGATGGGGGTTGCGGAAACCTCACCCTCCGTCCCGCGGAGGGACAGCGAGGGCGCGTTAAGAAACAAGTCGTAAAGCTCTACCCGATCGCCTCGAACGGGCCCAGGCTCGGGGGCTTAACGCACGACTACACCTCCTTGAATTGCACCTGCCGGAGACAGTGCCAGCATCGCGTGCGCCACCGAAGCCGGCTGAGATATTGCCGACGCCGGTTGAAACATGTGCCACGCTCTCTGACCAGTTCTCACGGTTAACCCCTGCAGAAGCATCCACGCTCCCGCAGGGCTTCGGAGGCTAGACCCGCGGGTCCACTGACGCGGCCCCACGGAAAGCGTTCGCAAGACAAGGAGGGAAGAACGTCCTATCGGTAGGTTCCAAGATCTACGGGAGCCTCAATGGCAAACCCACGGATGCTCGGGGGGCTCCGTCGGGGACAGCCCTAGGGGTCCCCTTTAACAACCGGGAAATCCCCGCTTAAAACCTGCAACAAAACCAAACACACTTTGCCTAACCATGCAGGATACGGCCCACGCTGCAAAGGACCTCAACAGCCCACCAAGGCGGCCCTCTTGAGCAGGCTTCGCCTCGTTCGAGGGTGCACGCCTCCCTCGAGCAGGCTCCGTCCCGTTCGAGGGGGTGCGCTCCCCTTGGGCGGGCTCCGCCCCGCTCGAGGGTCCGCTCCCCTTCGAGCAGGCTCCGCCTCGCTCGAGGGTCCGCCCCACCCTCGACCGGGGTCCGCTTCGCTCGAGGGCGCCCGCTCACGTGCGCCCGCCCCCGCACACGAGGCATTTAACGCCCGACACGGGCGGGACGGTGCCATCATGCGCCGGGGCTCGCGCCCCGGTGCCGCCGCACCAACTCCCCGGAGGGAGCCCATCCCCATCACCGTGGGGAGGGACCGTGCGGCGCGGCGGCGGTGTCGGTCCGTGACGCCGTGCGCTCGCTCCAAAGACGGCTAACGTGCCGAGCCCTCGAAGGGGGCCGGCTTCACCCTCGATTTGCTTTCTTGTGACCCTACGGGGTTAGGTGAAGGCGCTAGGCGGGAGGAACGCCATCCCTGCCACTGTTACGGCATGGCAGCCGTCCCCGTGCGTGCAGGCGCACGCCGGCGCTGTGGCAACAACTCCCGCATGCGGCGGGCGCATTGGAACGGGACGCCGTTTTACCTACTCCTGTACTCCGTACGGGCCAACGTCAGCAGCTCCCTCGAGCCCATCAGAAGACATCACCGCCATCCGCTGCCCTCCTACCCTCGAACCGCCACTGTTCGGGTACAAGATAGGCCATGATGGCCGGATCGCTGCAAGGATCGTCCGGACGGCCGCCCACTCTACAGCATAGCACGCCACGCCCCTTCACGTAGCTAGGTAGCGCGGCGCGCATGTAACTCGCTCCCTCCTTGATCTATAAAAGGGGGACGAACCCCCCTGCCGCAGGGGAGGACAACGAAGCGAACACAGACACGACACAATTGGAGGCAGGCTGCGCCACGCACTTGTGCTCCAATTCTCTCACAACATCTTCAGCCATCACACCAGGGACTTGTAAGCCAGGCTTCCTCTCCCACCTTGCTTGTAGCAGCCCCACTACAGGCACCCCCGGTGCTAAGTAATATAGTGCCTTGAGCACGCCACTGCTGGATGTACGGCCCCCTCGGTCGGAACCAGGATAAAAACTCTGTGTCACTTGTTACTTAGCATCGACCATTGAGGGATAGACCGCGGCGCTTACTACTGGTTAGTGTCGGGACCACATTCCGCACCGACACTCAACATACTCAAGGGTATCTTGCAGGTCAAGCAACTCCATGGACACTTGCTTTTCTTCCACCTCCCTCTCACTCTTCTTTAGCTGTGACATGTGAAACAGTCTCGGGTAACGTGAGCTGGTAAGTGAGACTTCCAACCCTCTTGGTGATTTGATACGGCCCTACGTATCTTGGAGCAAGTTTCCCTTTCACTAAGAACCTCTTAGTTCCTCGAAGTGGTGAGACCTTCAGGTACACACAGTCTCCGACTGCAAAGGTTAATTCCCTCCTTCTTTTGTCGGCATAGCTCTTTTGACAGCTCTGAGCAATCTTAGGTTCTCACGAACCTTCTCTACTTTCTCTTCCGCTTCTTCTATGATTGCTGGCCCAAAGAGAGTTCTCTCTCCCACTTCTAACCACGCTAGCGGGATCCTGCACTTCCTTCCGTAAATGGCCTCAAAAGGTGACATTCGGAGACTTGCTTGAAAGCTGTTGTTGTATGAGAACTCTGCAAACGGTAGGCTGCTCTCCCAATCTGTGTGTAAGTAAGCGCACAAGCTCGTAGCATGTCCTCCAGAACTTGGTTGACTCTCTCGGTCTGCCCGTCTGTCTGTGGGTGAAACGCTGTGCTGTAGCTAAGAGTGGTGCCCAGTAGCTTGTGGAAGCTCCTCTATAACTTAGCCACGAACTGGGGGCCACGGTCGGACATAATGCTTCTAGGTGCTCCATGTAGTCTGAGTATGTGCTCCACGTACAGGTCAGCCAACCTCTCTATGGCATACCGGGTCTTCACTAGCACAAAGTGCGCCACCTTGGTCAGTCTGTCCACTATGACTCCAACCGAGTCGTTCCCCTTTGGTGTCCGGGGTAATCCCACTACAAAGTCCATGGAGATGTCCTCCCACTTCCAAACCGGAAATTCCAATGGTTTAAGCAAACCTGCGGGCTTCTGGTGCTCGATCTTCACTTTGCTACAAGTATCACAATAGGCCATGCAGTGAGCCATATCTCTCCTCATGTCCTTCCACTAGTACCTTGTCTTCAAATCTTTGTACATCTTTGTGCTTCCAGGGTGGATCGAGTACCTCGAGTCGTGGGCTTCTCTCATGATCTACTCCAAGAGTTCCTTGCCTTACGGTACACAAATCCGACCCTTTGTTGACGGTGTATTTTGGTGCACCTAGCATGTTCATTACACTTTAGTTTGGATTTGATTACGGAACTAACGCGCCACTAGGCACACTAATCATATAACAAGTTCATCTCTGTGCATGCATTTGGAAGTGTTGTGTTTATGTAGGAAAACATGGACATAAAGGACGGATTCGCAACAAGTTCAAAGGAGCATTTACGGAGTCTTGTTCGTGTTCATGAGCTTGATGAAATCACTTCCAATGGTGGCGAGGACCGAAGTGCTACGAGGAACACCCCCCGGGATTGAAGCGTAAAAGATCGAACTTGATGCGAAGAGACCCTCCATCTTGAACGCGAGGATAACATCATCAAAATCGTGCAAGTGGAGGGAGCAAAGTACATAAATGCATAAGGACCCACGTAGCAAAAGGGGCGACCGAACCGGGCCGAAGTCGGCCCGGGCCGGTCGGCCCGGCCGGTCGGCCCGGGCCGGTCGGCCCGGCCCGCTTCGGTGCCGGTTCGGTCCTGTTTTCCTTGCACTCGAAGGATCTTCAACCCTAAAAGCCCCGAGGCACCGCCAACACCGAGGGGGGAGTCATTCGCACCAGAAGGCCATCCACAAGCTAGAGAGAGAGGAGGAGGATCTCCGGAGGGAGATCAACCACCTCGGAGGAACCACCCTCTCGTGGAGAAGAAGGAAGACACCGTCGGAAGGGAAACCATGATCAACGATGCCATGATCAGCACCTTGATGGGGTAATCTTCTCATTCGTCCATGGGTTGTAATCGATCTTGAGATGTAATCGCACTTTGTCGGATTATCTATCTATCATCTTGTGTTGAATATACTTTCATGCTTAAGGTTAGCTACCATGCCGTAAAGGGAGTATAGGCCTCGATGCTTCCTTGGATCCATTCAATACGCCGTGTCCATCATAGGTCTAGTAATGAATACCTTCGCGTAGTGACAGTAAGAGAGGAGGGAAAGGGCGAAACCGTGGTCACAACCCCGATAGATTAGATTGGTTTTCATGTCTTTAAGCGATTGCATGCTCTAGTATCGTAGACCCGTGGGCGAGTGTCTTTTATCTTGATATCTTAATCATTCTCTCTAGTGTAGTTTAGTTGTTTTCTAGTACAATAATAGTCAGGGTTTTAGTAGCTAGTGTGTCGTTGTAGATCGAACGCTTGTAATCCCATTGCTCCACGGATTGACAAGAACCTTGGGAATCCCGTGGTGAAAAAGGTGTGGGGTCCGTACGCTTGCGGATCGTAGAGGGATACGGCTTTTATCCGTCAACAAGCCCCTTTTTCTGGCGCTGTTGCCGGGGAGCAAGTTAGTTTACATAGTTTGATTTGCATCTAACTTAGTTTTATATTTAGTTTATCTTTTATTTGCTATATCTAACACATATTATCTAGAAAAACGCTTTGTTTTGTTTTTGTTTTTTGTTTTTATCTTGTTGTCTAGATGGCGTTCGTTAATCAACCCATGGAAGAACCGGAGAAATCACTAAAGGATTACGCTAGCCCTCGATGTGAAGACATAAAAGTACAAGAGTCGGATTCGAAGCTCGAAGCGACCAAGTATGAGATTAAATCCAAGATCATCGAGATGGTGGCGGCAAACCCATTTGAAGGGATGGTTACGGAGAACCCATATAGACACATAAGGGATTTCACGACAATATGCAACACGGTGCGTCAAGAAGGAGTTCCCGATGAATGGTTCAAATGGAATCTCTTTGCCTACTCACTTGCCGGCAATGCGAAGACATGGTATTCGGTTGCGTCTTTTGAATTTGAAGGCAATTGGAACAAGTTAACAAAGAAGTTTTGCGAGAAGTTCTTTCCAATCAGCAAGGTTCAACATATAAGGAGGCAAGTGATCACTTTCATGCAAGGAGAAGAGGAAGGGATAGACCAAGCCTGGGATAGGTTTAATGGATTGATCAAACAAGGACCAAAACTCGGCTTCACCGGTGATGTACTCTTGCATACATTTTTCATTTCCCTAACCCCTAGTTGCATGCAACACGTCGAAATGTGTGCAGGTGGGATCTCATGGAGAAAACACTCACGGAAGCCGCCCAACTTCTACAAAAAATTAGTAAAGCGGTTGCCATGCAAAGAGATTGGGAAACAAGACTTGCGGAAGAGCCGGAATATAATTCGAGGAAGAAGAAGTGTGCTGATTTTTCAAAGAGGCAACCCCGGAAGTCACAAAAGAGGAACCAATCGAGGAAAAGCTTAGAGAAGAACACATCAAGTCAAGAACTACACCGAGCGTCGACTTCGCCACACCAAATGAGACGAACAAGAGAAGCATGTCAAGCGCGAAGCCACTAAGGGAGTTCGAACCAATGGATTGGGTTCCTATTGATTACGGAGAAGTATTCGACAAGAGAAGACCGTTCCCTAATCAAAAGGGAATGGCGAGAGCATTGGAAGTAGATTTTCCACCGGAGAAGGAAGCGGAAAATTCATACGACCTTGAAACCACTAGGGAGATCTTCCAAAAACTCTTTGGAGATGATATAGTGGATCCGGAACATATTGCCGAGGTGAAGAGAATCATGGGGATCAAGCCCGAAGCATCACCATACGCTCGCCTCGCTGAAATTTACGCGATAGGATCCGAAGAAGAAGAGAAGACGACACCACACTTGAGTTGCGAGATCAACGGAGTTCAATGCAAAGCTTTATGCGACATCGGAGCCCAAGTAAGTGTTCTATCTTCTAAAATTTACGATAAAGTTCAAGATCACAACCTAGACTTAGCTCCAACATCAACAAAATTAATTATGGGAGATGGTAGAACAATCAAACCTCTAGGTATTGCTTGCAACATTAAAGTAAAAATCTCTAGAAACTACATACCAACCGATTTCTTTGTTATTGATGCTTACCATAGTAATCATGATCACATAATCTTAGGTAGGCCTTTTCTTAAGTTGGTTGATGCCGTGTTAGATGCCGGAGAAGGCAAAGTAACAATGAACCTTAATGGAACAAAGTACACATACAACTTTCTTCGTTCTTCTAAACACCTTACACCCTTTCCCCCCGAAGATGAAGAAGTAGAAGAGATAGATAGCCTTTGTTTTGTTGAAACCATTAGAGACCCGCTGGAAAGAGCAATAGAAAATCAAATTAGTAATCAACAAGATGAAGAACTAGAGGAAGCAACAAAAGGCTTAGAGCCGCATGATGGTAGTGTGGAGGAAGAGAAATTCGAAGACATAGGAGAAATCAAACCCGAGGAGCCACAAGTGCCCGAGGTAGACCTTAAACCTTTGCCCAAGGGATTAAAATATGAATTTTTGGGCCCATACAAAACTTATCCAGTCATTGTGAGCGACGAGTTGAGTCTCGAAGAAAATGAAGCGTTGCTGATTTTATTAAAACAACATAGGAAGGTGATTGGATATTCGATTAATGATCTCAAAGGTATTAGCCCAGCCTTTTGCACTCATCGTATACCAATGGAAGACCAATGTAAGCCCGTAGTGGACCACCAAAGGAGGCTAACACATGCCATGCGAGAGGTGGTAAAGAAAGAGGTTATCAAGTTACTTGATGCCGGAATCATCTACCCAGTTCCGCATAGCGAATGGGTGAGCCCGGTACATTGTGTACCAAAGAAAGGAGGTTTGACCGTGGTGAAGAATGAGAAAAACGAGTTGATACCGCAAAGAACCGTGACCGGGTGGCGAATGTGTATCGATTATCGTAAGCTTGACAAAGCGACGAAGAAAGATCACTTCCCCCTACCGTTCATCGACGAGATGCTAGAGAGGTTAGCAAACCACGCTTATTTTTGCTTTCTCGATGGATACTCGGGGTTCATGCAAATTCCCATTGACCCGGAAGATCAACATAAGACAACGTTTACGTGCCCTTACGGAACGTTTGCATATAGGAGGATGCCCTTCGGCCTATGCAACGCTCCAGCCTCTTTTCAACGTTGCATGATGGCCGTATTTTCGGAATTCATCGAAGAAATTGTCGAGGTGTTCATGGATGATTTTTCCGTTTATGGGAAGACATTCATGGATTGCTTAGCAAACCTAGAAAAGGTCCTTACGAGGTGTGCGGAGGTAGATTTGGTATTAAATTGGGAAAAGTGCCACTTCATGGTTAAGCAAGGCATAGTGCTCGGACATGTTATATCCGAGAGAGGAATTGAAGTGGACAAGGCTAAGGTAGAGATGGTTGAGCAACTCCCACCTCCTACGGATGTTAAGTCCTTAAGGAGCTTTCTAGGCCATGCCGGATTCTATAGAAGATTTATTAAGGACTTCTCAAAGATCACGAAGCCTTTAACACATCTCCTTCAAAAGGATGTGGCTTTTGACTTTGATGAGAAGTGTATAGCGGCATTCCGGACCTTGAAAAATGCATTGGTGAGTGCTCCCATCATCCAACCTCCGGATTGGAGCCAACCTTTCGAGATCATGTGTGACGCAAGTGACTACGCTGTAGGCGCGGTTTTGGGTCAACGAAAGAAAGGTCAAGTTCACGCCGTTTACTATGCTAGTAAGACTCTTAGTGGGGCACAATTAAATTATGCCACTACGGAAAAGGAGTTGCTAGCGGTGGTATTCGCTTTCGAAAAATTCAGATCTTACATCGTGAACTCGAAGGTCATTGTTTACACCGATCACGCAGCCATCAAGTATCTCTTGGCTAAGAAGGAAGCTAAACCACGTTTGATTCGTTGGATCCTTCTTCTCCAAGAGTTTGATGTTGAAATTCGTGATAAAAAGGGGGTGGAAAATGTTGTGGCCGATCATTTGTCTAGGATGAATCGTGGACAAGATGATAAAGATCCCATAGAAGATAAGATGAGAGATGACCACCTCTATCGAGTGCTTGATAAAGACACATGGATGATCGATATCATTCGAGCAATTCGAAAGATGCCTCTCGATCATCTAGATAAAAACACTCAAAAGAAGATAATCTCCGAAAGTAGGAAATACTTTTGGGATGCACCATACCTCTTCAAACTTGGCAATGATGGAGTAATGAGAAGATGTGTGCCAAGAGAAGAAAGGGTTGAGATTCTAAGGAAGTGCCACTCGGCGGAGTACGGTGGGCACTATAGTCATTTTCGAACCCAAGCAAAAGTATGGTCGAGCGGATTCTTTTGGCCGGAGATGCGTGAAGATACTAAAAGATATGTTGCATCATGCCCCGAATGCCAAAGAACCGGAAACATCTCTCAAAGAAATTCTATGCCTTTTAAATACAACCTACAAATCGACATATTCGATGTATGGGGCATAGACTTCATGGGGCCTTTTAAAAACTCATTTGGATTCGAGTACATCCTTGTTATGGTTGATTATGTATCCAAGTGGGTAGAGGCTATACCATGTCGTAAAGCTTCCACGGAAGAGTCCATTACTATGATCAAGAACGTGATTTTTCCCCGTTTCGGCACACCGAGAATCTTGATAAGTGATGGAGGAACTCACTTCACGGGGAAAAATTTCAAAAAGTTCTTGTCCAAGTTGGGAATTGAGCATAGGGTCTCTACGGCCTATCACCCACAAACCAACGGACAAGCAGAGACATCAAATAGGCAATTAAAAAGCATACTCAACAAGACCATAGAGAAGGGAGGCAAAGATTGGTCAAAGAAATTAGACAGAGCTTTATGGGCTTATCGAACGGCGTTCAAGACACCGATAGGCATGACCCCTTATCAATTTGTCTATGGAAAAGCTTGCCACCTTCTGGTTGAGTTGGAACATAAAGCCTATTGGGCAATTAAAGAGATGAACCTCGATCTCGATGACGCGGTGGTGAAACGAAGAATCCAAATAAGCGAGCTAGAGGAGTTGAGGTTGAAAGCATATGAAAACGCAAGCATATACAAGGAGAGAATCAAAAGGTGGTACGATAAAAGATTGAAGAAAAAAGAATTTAAAGAAGGAGATAAGGTCCTCCTCTACAATTCGAGGTTTAAAACCTTCGGAAAAGGGAAATTGCAAAGCAAATGGGACGGACCTTATGTTGTGCATTCGGTGTTCTCCAACGGAGCGGTAACCATTATGGATATAAACGGCGATCAATTTGTGGTGAATGGTCAGCGGCTTAAGGTTTACTATGAACCCGACGTCGTGCCCCTTCACCATGTTGACGTCTTCACCATGGAGGAAGAGCCCGAACGTCCCGCCTAGGACGAAAAACAAGGCATCAACTTTTGTAAATAGTTTTTCTTTTTAATTTTCTGGAGTTTTTCGCAAATATTTACTGGGCCAACTTTTTCCCATGGGCTAAGGAAGAAAAATAGGGCGGTGTGCAAAAAAACTGGACCGGCCCGGCCCCCGAGACAGGGTGGGCCGGCCGGCCCAGGCCGACCGGCCCAGAGGGTTCCGGCGGCCGATGACGCCGAATTTCGCCCGAATTGCTCCTTTTTGACTTCCTTGTTTGGTCAGAAAATTTTAAGGGAAGTGTAAAAAAGGAAAATAAGGTTCCCAGGGCTTTTCTCTTAGGACTATTTATTTGGCCGAATTGGGAGCTCGAGGATCAAACCTTTCAAGCAATATTTTGCACCCTTGTAGCAGCCATTGTGCCCCCAGAAGCTTAGAGTTGAAGCACCAAGCCAGGAAGCCATCGATGGAGGAGGCGATGCGATGCGAGCTCAAGCTACTTGTTAAGAGGACCGCACGCATCCGTTGCGGAGGGCATGTCCCGACCGGAGCTCTTGCATCTCGCAACCCCGTCGAAGGAGAGAAGGTCCCTACGCCCGTTCAAAGGTCAGCACGCGTCCAAGGCATGAAGCGCAAAGACTACAAGGAAGTGTCGCCCGAGCCTAAGGATTATGGGGGTAGCGACTACTCCAACGATCGTAGCCCAAGCTCGTGGGCGGCCGCCGGAAGAGATGATAACGACCTCTACATTTGGGATGAGCAGCCCAAAGAGAGGACTCCCGAAGGCCCCAACGGCGACGGTAACGATGGCAACGAGAGCGGCAACGACAATGGAGGTGGCGACGACGGCGGTGATGACAGTGGAGACAATGGCGATGAAGACCCCTTCGGATTGCATCTGATGTGTTGTCAAACTTGCCGTCAATCCATCAGGGATCTCTACACGTCGGTCGATGAATGTCTCCAAGCCATGGAAGCGATGAAGCAGCGTATGGAGGATTTGGAGCACGTAGTTGGTGATAACTACAAGTTCTTTAGCCGTAATGTGCGCAAACTTTTTGGCATGGTTGGAAACATGAGAGGCAAGTGGTGCAATACTTGCTTGAAGTACCACTAGATCTAGTTTTCCCCTTAGGAATTTGTAAGATACGACGAGGACGTCGTATGTTTTAAGCGTGGGGGAGAGCTAGCTCGCTAGCCTTAGCTTTTGAACTTCAAGTTTAGGTTCGGTTTAATCTTCGTGTGAGAGTCTTAGCGTTTTAATGAGTCTTTAGTTTTTGAGTGTGTTTTAAAATTTTTGAAAGTGTCTTAAATTAGTGTTGATTCAAAGAAAATCAAATAAAAAGAGTCTATATATATATATATATCTTTGTGTTTTATGTATTGCTTATCTTTATTCACTTGTTTGTTTAATCTTCGATTCTTGATATATGAACATAAGTATGTGGTTTGAAAAACGTTTACCGTGGTGCTTAGTGGAATTGCTACTACTTAAAGTACCCATACCGCACTTCGATCTTGAGCTTCACATGTTAGTTGTGCTATGTTCAATGCTAAAAGTTGGAGGATTTCAGTTCTGAAAATTATCTTAAACCCCATGTAATAAAGGTTAGCAAAACCTCTTTTTCCAAGTTGAGAGTGAGAAAAAAATTCCTATCTAAAGCCAAATTTATTTTTTCGCTCCACCATAAGTGTGATTAGCATGATGAGTTAGGCTAGGACCCTTCTCTCTTGGTAAGTTTTAATTTCAAGCAATGATCATGTTCTTGTGCTTATCTTGTGTTGCTAGCCTCGTCATATATTCGGTAACGTGACTTTCACAACGGAAGTCACGTACATCGCCGAATTCCATACCCAACCCTATACATCTCTTTTGTACATCGTATTCCTTGAACACAACCTATTTTCAAAATTTCGTCTCGTCTCTAGCATGATTTATTTAAAATTTCAGATTGTATGCATGCGAGGAAAGAGAGAATTGAAAGCTTTGAAAAGTTGTCAAGAGAGAGAAAAATAAAGAGAAAAAGTATGAGTATGGAAAAGAAAGAAAGAAAGAAAGATGAAAAAAAATTATATGTGAATGAAAAAAAAAGAGAGAAAGATGAGGTAGTAATAAAGATATGAGAGGGATGGATCAAGTGAAAGAAAAGAAAAAAATAAAGTGTAAGGAAGGGTGTCACGTTGATTGTGAGACGAAACTTTTACTCTATTTCCAACCATGTGCAATCCGACAACGAGGACGTCATCGGTGCCTTGTAGTCATAATTTTCTTTTGCCCTTGCACATGTCCACCATTCTAAATCTTCTCATCCTTGATATCCCTACATATGGTTAATTCTCATGATCATTGGCTTTGAAAGGTAGACAACCATTAGAGGAAGTTCTTAGTTTGACAATACTTGTGTTGATTGCGCTAGCCCTACCTATAGCTCCACTTTACATGATATATGAGAGATTAATGGGAGGTGAGAGTTTTATAAAATTTGGTTAGGATAGCCACTTCATATGAGTGACTTGAGAGAGCTTGGAGAAAGGTTTTTGTCTAATACTTGTTGCAGGAATTTTTGTTTTGAAATCATAAAAATCCTACGATGGAAGCAAAGAAGTAAGCATGGTTGAGATTGAAAGCTTCGAGTGAAGAGTTTGAGTTGTGGGATAAAACTTGACGTGGTAAAAAATTCTAAACGCCCATGTTTATGTTTGATTATCATTACTTTGTGTTTATGTTTTAAAGATGAAGGGATTGACTAACTTGTGAAGAAGGATAAGTGGTATATGATTACAACACCTTGGACAAAGTTCTTTTACGAGTACTTGCTCGAGGACGAGCAAGAGCTAAGCGTGGGGGAGATGTTGACGGTGTATTTTGGTGCACCTAGCATGTTCACTACACTTTAGTTTGGATTTGATTACGGAACTAACCCGCCACTAGGCACACTAATCATATAACAAGTTCATCTTTGTGCATGCATTTGGAAGTGTTGTGTTTATGTAGGAAAACATGGACATAAAGGACGGATTCGCAACAAGTTCAAAGGAGCATTTACGGAGTCTTGTTCGTGTTCATGAGCTTGATGAAATCACTTCCAATGGTGGTGAGGACCGAAGTGCTACGAGGAACACCCCCGGGGATTGAAGCGTGAAAGATCGAACTTCATGCGAAGAGAACCTCCATCTTGAACGTGAGGATAACATCATCAAAATCATGCAAGTGGAGGGGGCAAAGTACATAAATTCATAAGGACCCACGGAGCAAAAGGGGCGACTGAACCAGGCCGAAGTGGGCCCAGGCCGGTCGGCTCAGGCCAGCCGGCCCAGCCCAGTTCTGGCGCCGGTTCGGTCCCGTTTTCCTTCCACTCGAAGGATCTTCAACCCTAAAAGCCCCGAGGCGCCGCCAACACCGAGGGGGGGAGTCATTCGCACCAGAAGGCCATCCACAAGCTAGAGAGAGAGGAGGAGGATCTCCGGAGGGAGATCAACCACCTCGGAGGAAGCACCCTCTCGTGGAGATGAAGGAAGACACCGTCGGAAGGGAAACCATGATCAACGGTGCCATGATCAGCACCTTGATGGGCTAATCTTCTCATTCGTCCATGGGTTGTAATCGATCTTGAGATGTAATCACACTTTGTCGGATTATCTATCTATCATCTTGTGTTGAATATACTTTCATGCTTAAGGTTAGCTACCATGTCGTAAAGGGGGTATAGGCCTTGATGCTTCTTTGGATCCATTCAATACGCCGTGTCCATCATAGGTCTCGTCATGAATACCTTCGCGTAGTGACAGTACGAGAGGAGGGAAAGGGTGAAACCGTGGTCACAACCCCGATAGATTAGATTGGTTTTCATGTCTTTAAGCGATTGCATGCTCTAGTATCGTAGACCCGTGGGCGAGTGTCTTTTATCTTGATATCTTAATCATTCTCTCTAGTGTAGTTTAGTTGTTTTCTAGTATAATAATAGTTAGGGTTTTAGTAGCTAGTGTGTCGTTGTAGATCGAACGCTTGTAATCCCCTTGCTCCGCGGATTGACAAGAACCTTGGGAATCCCGTGGTGAAAAAGGTGTGGGGTCCGCACGCTTGCGGATCGTAGAGGGATACGTCTTTTATCCGTCAACACCCTTCAACCACACTGTGCCTTGTTCATCAAAGCGGTAATCCTATGCTTTTCCTTCTTTCATCAGTTCCTGGAGAGCTTTGATTTCCGCACACGACGTCTGAGCTTTTCGGATACGATCCTCTAGGTCGTAGGTCACGCGTAGTTCATTGGCTTGACCTTGGTCCACGATCTCAATCCTCAGCTTTTCTAACTCCTCGTGTAGGGCTGGTTGCTCTTCTTTCACCATGAGGTTGTTGCAGTACGTGTTTCGGCTCAGTGTGTTGACCACGACATTAGCTTTGCCCGGGTGGTAGTTGATCTCCACGTCGTAGTCCTTGATCAGCTCTAACCACCTCCTTTTCCTCATGTTCAACTCTGTCTGGGTAAATCAGTATTTCAGGCTTCTGTGATTGGTGTACAGCTCACACTTGTTCCCCATCAGGTAGTGCCTCCAGATCTTGAGTGCGTGCACAACAGCTGCCAACTCCAAGTCGTGTGTCGGGTAGTTCTCCTCGTGTTTCTTCAGCTACCTCGAAGCATAAGCCACAACTTTTCCCCTTGCTTTGAAGCATCACAGTAGACCACGAAATCCTCCTAAATATTTGGCAAAGTAAGCACTGGGGTTGTGGTGAGTCCTCTTTTCAGCTCCTCGAAACTCCTCTCACACGCTTCTGACCACTCGAACTTGGTGTTGTTCTTTAGCAGTTCCGTCATCGGCTTAGCAATCTTGGAGAAGTTTTCAATGAACCTTCGGTAGTATCCTGCCATCCCAAGGAAGCTCCTGACGTTGGTCACGTTCAACAACTGCTCCCACTTGGTAACCGACTCCACCTTGGATGGATCCATGATGATCCCTTCTACTGACAACATGTGTCCCAAGAACGCGACCTTCTCCATCTAGAACTCGCACTTGCTGAACTTGGCGTAAAGCTTTTGCTGCCTCAGCCTTTCTAGCATGATCCTCAGGTGCTCCTTGTGCTCCTCCATTGTTTCATAGCAAATCAGGATATCGTGATGAACACCACCATGAACTTGTCTAACTCTTCCATAAAGACTTTGTTCATCAAGTTCATGAAGTAGGCAGGGGCGTTGGTCAGCCCGAAAGAAACCACCACAAACTCGTACAACCCGTATCGTGTGGTAAAAGCCGTCTTGGGGATATCCTGCTCCCGGATTTTCATCTGGTGGTATCCTGACCTCAGATCGATCTTGGAAAAGAAATTTGCCTTCTTGAGCCTATCCAATAGGTCCTCGATCCTTGGTAGTGGGTATTTGTTCTTGATCATCATCGAGTTGAGCGTGCGATAGTCTATGCACATCCTCTTGGTGCCATCTTTCTTTTCCACGAAGAGCATAGGTGAACCTCATGGTGAGGCAATCGGTCGAACAAACCCTTGTTCTAGCAACTTCTTGAGCTATTTCTTCAACTCATCCAGCTCCTCAGACGACATCCGATACAGACTCTTTGCAATGGGCCCGGCTCCCGACATCAGCTCGATCACAAACTCTACGTCTCGGTCAGGCGGTAACTCCGTAAGCTCCTCTGGAAACACGTCCGGAAAATCACAGACCACTAGGATTTCCTCAATTTCTTTCCCACTCATGTTGCACAGCATCGTTGTAGTCTTAGGACTCTAGGGTTCAATCCGCACTTTCGTCCCACTGGGGTGTTCTAGCTGTATGAACCTGGGGTTGCATGAAACCATTCCGTTGTGCTTAGCCAACCAATCCATTCCTAAGATCACGTCTATGCCAGTTGACTCCAAAATTGTCAAGTCTGCTGTGAACAGCTATCCCTCAAAAACCAACTTCACCCCTCTGCAGTCTAACGTACTCCTCTTTTCTCCTAGCGGAGAGCTAGTTAAGATAGGCCTTGGTCGAGGCTTAGTTGGTAATGACATTTCTTTAACAAACTTGGTAGAGATATACGAAAACTAAACTCATGTATCGAATAAAATGGTTGCCAAAACTGAGTCAACAAGGACCTCACCGAGTGCGACTTCAGGTGCGGCTGCAGCCTCCTCGGCGGTGAGGTGGTTCAGGCATCCTTGGGTAGCTGGCGGCTGTGTGCACCTCTGCTGGGTACGGGGTGGCTGTCCTCCCGGTGCTGGGGCCTTGGCTGGTGTCTGGTACTGCAAGTTGCGGTTCTGACCTCCTGGTTGCGCCTGTTTCGGCACTCGAACAACTTGTGTCCAACCTGATAGCAGTTGAAGCAGGTCACCTTAGCTCTGTCTGATGCTTGCGGTGGCGGTCTCGGTCTCCAGTTGCTTGGTTCTCCACTCCCTCCTAGGTTGGTTCTGTTCTGCTGCTGCGGCTGGGTAGAGTAATTCCTTGGTTGTGATTGGTGGCCTAGTGGAAAACCTTTCCTCTGCCTCTGGGGTGCACCTGAGCATCTTGCCTGGCCAGTGCGCTTCTTCTTGCTCCCTCGGACCTCCACGTACTCAAGCCTCGACCTCTCAACAATCAGTGCCTTGTCAATAATGGAGCGAAGCGTCGGGCAGTCATGCACGACCAAGTGATGAGCCATCCCTCTGTGTAGTCCCTTCTTGAACCAGTACACCTTCTTCTTCTCAGTGTTGGTATCGTCTGGCACGTACCTCATCAGCTCCTGGAAGTGGTTGGCATACTCCTGCACGGTCATTCCTCCCATCTTGAGGTGTCGAAACTCGTCAGCCTTCCTGTCCATCACGGCCTCGGGGATGTGGTGGTCCCTGAAAGCCTCCACAAACTCGTCCCACCTGATGTGCAATGGGTCCGGGTGCGAGTCATAGTAACTATCCCACCACGCACTTATGGTGCAGATCAGTTGGTGTGCTACCACGGTCAAGCACTCCTCCTCTGTAAGCTCAGTCAACTCCAGCTTCTTCTCTATATCCCTCAGCCAATTGTCTGCATCCATGGGATCTGCTGAGTGGTCGAAGGTCAGCGGTCGCAGCTTGTTGAAGTTCTCAACCTTCTTCCGGAAACCCTCTGGTACGTTGTGGTGTTGTGCCCTGTGGTTGCTGTTGTTGTTCTGAACTAGCATGTGAGTGATTGTTTGCATCAGCTGGGTCTGCACTTCCGTCACGTGTAACACCCAAAATTCCATCACTTAAAAAAAATGCTAGCAACAATTAGAATTTTTATCTTCTAAGGATTAATGAATTTGAATAATTAAATTTGCCTTTAAATATATGCAATAATAATTAATTAATTTAGAATTTACCAAGTGATTGTGCATCATGTTGAATGCATGGGCTTTTGATTGATTGTGGGGTTTAAAAGTCGGTTTAAAATTTTTTTTTTGAAAAGTCTTTGAGTAAAAGTTTGAAAAGAAATGAGAGAAAAGGGTATTGAAAAAAGAAAAAAAAAGAAAAGAAAAAAAAAAGAGAAAACAGCCCCAACCCATTCTAGCCCGCCAGCCCAACCCACCTAACCTTTTCCCGCGCAGCCCACCTCCCCAACCCACCTATCCTTTATTTTTCTGCGCGGCCCAGCCGGCCCACCTTATCCCTCCGGCCCGCTAACCCCTCTCTCCTCCCTCGCACCACTGACAGGTGGGGCCCCCTGTCAGGGTCTTCTTCAACCCACCGCCGGCCGCCCCCATCCCCCCCCGCCCCCGCCGGCCGCCGCCCCCCCCCGCGCCCCCTCGCCTCCCCGCGCCGCTTCCCCTCCCTCCAAGTGCGCGGCGGCACTCCACCACGCCGCCCAAACCGACCCCACCCCCTTCCTCTCCCCGGAAACGGCCGCCCACCGAGCCGCTCGCCATCAATGGCGGCCGCCGCCATGCCCGCCGTCCACCGCCGCCCGCGACCCCTCCGCTTCCCCCACCACCTATAAAACGCCGCCCCCGAGCTCCTCTCCACCCCGCACCGCTCAATCGAGCTTCTCTCCCTCTCTACGCCGCCGCCCCCAAGGACGCCCGCCGGAGCTCCGCGCCTCGCCGCCGATCCGCTCCGCCGCCGCCTCTTCTTCCTCTTCGAGTCGCGCGGTGGTTTCCCCCTTCTCCTCCTCTACGTTTCGGTGCCTTCATCTTGTTGATTAGTGCACCGTAGTGCGGTTTTGCTACTCCGGCGAGCCGGCCGGCGAGCGCCGCCGCCTCGCTCGCCGCGCCGCCGCCGCTACAGGCCAAGCCGCCGCCACCCTTTTGCTTGCGGTAGATCCCCGCCGCCCGATCCGAGCCAACGGCTCGCCGTCGGTCCAAGCCGCCGGTCAAACAGAGAAGTACCGGTCAAACTAGGGTTGCGCCGGCCATTTTGCTAAAGAGTCCCCGACCTTTTCGCTATTTACAAGCCGGTCCTTCCACCATATAAAAGCTTAGCAAGTCGGCCCCTCGGTTTTTATAGTTTAGCCCTTAGCCTTTCAAAAATGCTCACCTGCAGTCCAAAAAGCCCTTTTTGCACCTAGGACCTCTAGTTTATATTTATAATTATGTTTTAGCCCCTGAATTTTTATAGAAAACCCCTAAGGATTATTTACTTTTACAAAACAGTCCCTGAAATTTGTTTTAATCATAACTTTTCCGTCTTAGCTCCGATTTAGGTGTTTTTGGTGTCCACGCGATCGTCTCAACAAGCACATTAGTTTTAGAAGCTTGTATTAGACTTTTAGCAATGTTTGATGTACTGTTTTATTTATTGTTTGTTTTTCTTGTGTGATCGTAGAGGACGTGCCGTTCGAGTTTGAGCAGAGCAATCTTTTGAAGAAATTGAGCCCCGCTTTTAGGAGAAGAAGGCAAGTGGATTTCCCCCCCGCATACTCTTTTTGGTCCTAATAACTTGCATATTATCACACTTTAAATTTAAATTGTTATGCATAAATTTGATGGGAAATGCCTATTAAGGAAATGACTAGATTTTAATCCTTATACCTTGCCTACCTTGTTTTAAATAAATGTTTGGGTAGTTAAATGCTTAGATGCTATACTTTGGGAATGGAAGTTATCTTTTAAAATGTTGAATTTAAATGGAATTTGTGTTTATGATAATTTCAAGAACATATAACTTAAAACATGGAGAACCACCCGAGAAAACAAGGCAACCACAACCACATGGCTCGGCTTAGCCAAATAATTAGGAGTGTAAAATATCTAATAGCCCTTGTCCCAAGGAACACGGGGGCTCCGGGTTGCGGGGGTATAGCCCTGGTCCTTTTGGGGTAGTAGCCTTTGCTAAGGTGCCGACCACTAGGGAGGGTTATGGTCCGCCCCGAGTCAGAATCGTCGTGGAATATTAGTATTTTACACGCCTTTGTAAAGGCTTCGTAGTGAACCCCTTGCCACTCACCTCGGAAGTGTTTAAGGGCTTTGCAAACCCGGCAAGATGGGGAACACGAACCGTGGGTAAAGTGTACAACCTCCGCAGTGAAAACCGATCGATCGGCCGTGCTCACGGTCAAGAGCGGCTTGGACCCTCACATGATAGTTTACTAGAAAAGGATTCCCAATTTGTGGTTTACTTATGATTTGGAGGAATATTCTTGAAAAGCTAAGTTTTGGGGTGGTATACACTTACACTTAGTAAATAGGTGCTTGCTAATAAAATTTGACCAACTTAAAATGCTTACCGCTGAAAACCCTAGCCTACCCTTGATAGCTTTGCATTTTCCCCCACGGGCTGAGTACCAACCATAAGTGTACTCACCCTTGCCATATGTGTTCGCAGGAGGATGCGGAGCGAGTTCTTCGACGAGTTCGATGGATTCCGAGGCTCGCGTTGCCCCCGCGGGAGCTTGTGAAGTTGGAGACGGTGTTCCATCGTCTAGCTATCGATGTTCGTGTTTAGACCTTCGTGTCTATCGATGAGTGTAATAAATTAATAAACCTCTCTATGTACGTTTTGAGCATTGTACTATGATATTACACTCATTTGTCTATCATATGTGTGAAAATTGTGGTTATGGCACACGTATGAGATGCATCCGGTTTTCTTCGGAAAACGGGTGTGACATCACGTTGGCCAAGTTCGGTGGAGGTGGTGGTGGCGGCACCTCCTGTCCTTGCTCTTGGTCAGCTCCTCCCTCGGGCTCGGGTTCCTACTCAGGCTCCTGCTCCAGTCCTCCCTCGGTGTCATTCGCGGGTACACGTCCTCCTTGTACACCCCGGCCTCCTCAGCCTCCTCAGCCACCACAGTGCCCTCCTCGCGGCACGTGACCTCCACGGCGCCCACGTGCTCTCGCTCCGACTGGGTTAGGGGCATCCTCCCCTCCGTTGTCTCCGGCGACCTCCTCGAAGCGGTCCAGGAGTCGTCCGGACCTCCTTGCTCCCGACATCTGTTCCATGTTTTAGAGTCAGCAATGGTAGGGAGAGAATTATGGGGTTATTAAATATATAGGAGTAATCCTGCTATCAGCTAGACAATTTCAATCAAACATGTAAAAAGCATGAAATCCGAAGTAAAATCCATGAAGATCTATGACACTCAATCAATGCCACCATACAAAAGGGGTGTATCTTGAGGTTTACTCCAACAACCTTCGAGATTACACGACAACACATCACGCTAACGCATGGTACATTATGGGGTAGCTACTACTGTCATAACATCATGGGTGGTAACAGCTACAGCTAGATCATCAAGACAACTCTGGATCTACTGCTAGAACTCTACTCCTAGTCATGGGGTGCACTGGGGTGCCTTTGGGCTGGAGTCTGGGGGCACAGAGTAGAACGGCGGAGAGTTGACTCCTGGGCAACTCGGCAACCTGATCACTAGCCCTCCATTGTAGTCCCGTACGTCCTCAAGAGCGCGGTCCATCTCAGCTGTGTCCTGAGTGCCTCTCGGGTACGGGCGTAGTAGTGGAAAAAGTGTCGGGGGTAGCTCAAAGGTCTCCGCTCGCAGTCGTGGCCTCTTTTTCGGTGGTAGCAGTGCTGAGATCTCCTCCAACTCCTCCAGTCTCCGCTGGTCGGAACGCTCCCAGGCCGTGCGGGTCCTGGTAGCACGATCTTGCTCCTCATACACTAGGCCTCCCAAGTGACAAAGGTGGTAGTAGTTGTGACGACTCCTCTCCTCCAAGTCCTAGACCCTCTCCTGGTAGTCTACCGCTGCAGCTCCGAGGGACTCTATCAGGTACTCGGCCTCTGCTAACCACTCTCTGTCTGCGCGGGTGGTGTCCACGATGACTCGGTGCCTCTCCTCAGCGGTCCTCAACCGTGCCTCCAAAGTCGCGATCTCCACGGCGTCTTACTCTGAGCTAGCCCTGGCAGCTGCTAAACCAAGCTGCATCAACTCGACGTTCCTCAGGTGGGCCTCCTCAAGTCGACTCTCCAAGTCTAGCTTCTCTCTCTCCAGTTGTTGGGCTCCACCTCAGGAAGATGATCTCGCTGTCTGCCCAGTAGAGTGCCAGGTCCTGTGCTAGGATGCACCGGTTGTCCATGTGCAACTTCTTGTCCTCCACCTCTGTGGTCACCTCGAGGTACTTGGCGTTGTCGTAAGTGTCCCATCGACTAGGGTCGTAGACCGTCGTCGGTAGAACGCTGAACGAGGTGTCCTTGAGTCTCTCTCTAAGCTGGTTACACACCTCCTTGAGTGTCTGACGTGTGCAGACCTGGTGCGCCTCCATGGTGGAGCTCTCGAAGTAGTGCACCTTCACTCCCTTGAACTCTGGAACTCGCGGATCCTTCGATATGGTGAGCATCAAGAACGTGGAGGACTGGTCCAACGGTCCCATGGTCTTCCCCTTGTAGCACACCTGGTCAAGCTCCACTCCTGCCGTCTCCAAGCACTCCCACATGATGAGGCAGAACCCTCTAGCCCCCTTGTCGTCCATCTTGAGCAGGATCCACGGACGTTCCGCCATCTACGCATCGTTGTTAGAGGGTAGTTAGTAAGGAATTAGTTAAAGTTAAATAAGGAATGCATATATATACGTATAGATATATACACATAGAAGTCAAGGGGTTTATATAGAGTTTCAAAGTTCAGAAACGGCTTCCTATGCTATCGACCATTTCTAGGGCTCATCCTACGGTCAAGCATGGCTCTGGTACCAACTGAAACGAAACGGTTTTCCGCGAATGGAAACCCGGCTCTCTGCACCTCAGTGGTAGTCCCAGGAGGGCTACCACATGCAATCCTCTGTCTCATCAATACCAGAAATCCATACAAAAGGAAACAATAGAGTACAACATTTATTTATTACATTAATCAGAGTACATCTCTTCGGCACATGTCGGGTACAAGTCCAACAGGACTGAATCAAACAGAAAGAAATCGTCTAGTAGCGTCTTCAAGCATACACGGGAGACTCCATATCTGCAGGCAATTCGAGCGTAGGAAGAGCTCTAATCATCCCATCCATCGTTGTCGAAGTCGTTGTCTAGCTCTGTGTCAGAAACACCAGGATCTACTCGATAAACGGGTAGGTCATGTCAGCTTCCCAACAAAGAGGCAAAAGTGGTGTATGTTCTACTATGCAGGAAAAAATCCTACTCTGGCTGTAGAAGGCTTAAGTAAAGCAGCGAAGCAACATTCAAGGTAAGCAGAATATGCAGTGAGGTCAACACCTCGGGGAGGCTCTCGCCTCCGAGGTCCACACCTCTAGGGCCACACCCCGCTCAAGGATACCACACCAAAGCGTTAAATCGCAACCATGATCCAGCTCCCAACTCTCATTTGCGATGTGGGGTCCACTTGCTCCTATCCCCACATCTCAACGGCCTTAGCCGGGCTCACTCGCTCGAGGGAGAGAAGAAGCAAAAGGGAAGTGTGTCTAGTCAGGTGAGAGACCAGAAGACTGTCAATAACCAGTGGACACGAACTATAGCTATAGGTTTAAACACTATGCAGAGGTTGTACAACTATACCCGCCCGAATAGGACTGAAACCGGCCGTCACCGGTTGCAAGCCCTACCATATGGCTGAAGTCCAAGTAAGTGGATAGTACCCTCCTGCATCTCCGAGTCTGGCGCAGCCCCTGCTGTAGAACTTGTACTGCCAGCGAGAGGTCCCTCGAAGTTGTGGAACTCTTCCCCGGCCTCACCGGGGCAAAGTCTTCTAAGGAAGAACGTCGTCTCCCTTCACGATCACACTGATCCGCCTACAAGCAAAGTGCTATACACTACGAGTCTCACCCCGCACCCCCACCCAATACAAGGCGGGCGGTTTGTATGGTAAAAGTCAACTGAAGCAAGGTCAACTGACGATCGGTCCTTAAGGGCCAAGAGCGAGCACTCCCCATCTCCATCCTGTCCGACACGTCGCACAGGTAAGAGGCCAGATCGCATCTTCCCGAGGCAGGCGTTCACAAGTAACCAAATGGCTCGCTCCCGCCAAAACACGTCAAGGAAGAACGCACCTAGAACTCACACTAGAACACACCGAGATCTCCCGCATCTCAGTCCAAGCCCAGGATACTATCCGTAATCAAGAAACAAAAGTATGGATAGTTGGTATATGGGACTAGCTAAGGGTCTGTAGCTAGTCCCAAAGTAGGTAAAACAAGGATTCAGGATATATCAGATAATCAAGGCAAGGCTAATCAAATGGCTATGCAATCATCCAAGCAATGCATTAAAAGTAAAGAACTAGCATCTAATTATCAACATGCGATCTACATGGTTGGGAGTGACATGACACCTTCATTGCCATTGGAGCACTCATTGTCTGGGATGACGTACTCCGGGTCCTTCGCGTCCTCCTGGTCGAAGCTCGGGTCTGTGGCACGAGATTCGACGCGCGTAAGAAATCGGTACACATCTAAGCATTAACTCCAAATAGAAACCTCCTTTTAGAAAACCCAAAATAGCTCAAACTATCTACAAATAGAAAGGTTTTGAGATTATGAAATTATAGGAGTTGGTTTTATATTTTTTTGAGCTTCCTATAATTAGTTATGATTTTTCAAAGATTAAATCATTATAAAACATTTCTGAAATCATTTTAGAAAATAGAAAAGGATTTTTATTAAAAAGTTGCTGATGTTAGCATGACGTCAGCGGTCAGCGGTTTGATGGCATTTAATGGGCCGAAAGTGTCACTGGGCCGAACGTGGCCCAATTTACTCAGCCCAGCTAGCCCAGTGGACCAAAGTCCACAACACCTCCCTGGACTAACCCTTTTTAGCCCAAAGGTGCGATGGGCTCCTGTCGGGCTCTGATAGGCCGGAACACCCTTTTGAGGTCCATCAGCACCTGGTTACATCTAACTGGTTACAGGGAAGCGCCGGTAGCCGCTCGGCTTCTCAGGCGCGCGCCCGCGCTGGCTTGCCTCCCGGCGGCGTCGGCGACGTTGATACAGATAAGGGGGCCGGGGTTGGCTCGGGTCAGAACTAGGCGGAGGTGAAGATCCTCCGCTCTTGTGTGACCACACAGGGTCACCGGAGCTCGGCGAGCAGCACGCGGCGGCGCACTGCACCACTTCAGCGTGCGCGGCGCAGGTGCGCGGCGCTCAGCCTCTGCACTGGGGTGCGCTTGGCCTGGGCCGCTACGGCGTGCGCGAGCACCTGCAGGTGAGAAAAACACATGGCACGAAGGCCAATTCACAGAATCGAAGCGCGGCACGTGGTGCTTGGCACTGAGACGCGGCGGCGCTCACCGACCCGACGGACGGGCGGCGACAGTGGTTCTTCAGGAGAGGACTCGGCCTTGGGCCATGGATTCCTTGTCTCAAAAGGCTAGATAAAACCAATCAACACTCAACTATAGACATTTTGAGACAAGTTGGGTTATAAAATAGTTTATGAAAGACATATATGAAAATTTTTCAAAAGAATTTCAGCAAGATAATTCAATCAATTTAGACATACTAGAAGTCAAACCACGTAACGAGAATCAAGAATATTTAGCTCATTCCTTAAACTACAAAACCTTGACTCATTGAGAGGCTTTGTGAAGATGTCAGCTAGTTGTTTTTCGGTGCTCACATGACTTAGAGTGATATCTCCTTTAGTTTCATGGTCTCTCATGAAGTGATGACGGATGTCTATATGTTTTGTACGAGAGTGGCTTACAGGGTTGTTTGCAAGCTTTATGGGACTTTCATTGTCACACAAAAGTGGGATATGGGTAAAGTGACATCCGTAATCCTTTAGGGTTTGCTTCATCCAAAGTAGTTTAGCACAACAAGCACTGGTTGCAACATACTTGGCCTCGGTGGTGGAAAGGGCTACTGAGTTTTTCTTTTTAGAACTCCAAGACACTAGAGACCTACCAAGGAATTGGCAATCCTCGATGTACTCTTTCTATCTACCTTGCAACCGGCATAATCGGAGTCCGAATAGTCAAGTAGATCAAAAGTTGAGCCCTTAGGATACCACAAGCCAAGGCTAGGGGTATGCACTAGATATCTCAAGATTCTCTTTACGGCCATGAGATGGCACTCTTTCGGGTTAGCTTGAAATCTAGTACACATGCACACACTAAGCATAATATCTGTCCTAGATGCACATAAGTTAAGAAGATAGCCGATCATGGAGCGATATACCTTTTGATCCATAGATTTACCTTCTTCATTGAGATCCAAGTGTCCATTTGTAGGCATTGGAGTCTTGATGGGCTTTGCCTTGTCCATGTCAAACTTCTTAAGCATATCCCTTGTGTACTTGGTTCGACATATGAATGTCCCTTCCTTTGCTTTTTTGATTTGAAATCCAAGAAAGAACTTGAGCTCACCCATCCTGGACAATTTCCAACTGGTGAAGGATCTCTCTAGCCAACCCGAGTTGAGAATTGATATGCCCAACTTTCTTGTGGCTCCTACTTTGAAGGCTCTTAATTGTGGCTCTGAATTTTTTTTCCAGGGTGTCAAAAGGGCAACTAGAAGCACGAACAAAAGACCATGCTTCGACCAGAAAGCTTCAAAATGGAATCTAGGCTTGCCAGGCTTGATTGAATTGAGGCTGAAAAGAAGCGGGCAATGGTCTGAACCATCTATAGTAGCACTCGGCAGCAAATTGTTTGGGTGCATTTGATCCCAGTCCGTGGAGCATAAAGCTCAGTCCAGCCTAACCAGTGTATAGGTGCATCCTGCTGGTTGGACCAGGTAAATATTTCCCTTTCATGGGTACGTCATGTAATTCAAGGTCATTAATTAAGTGGTGAAATTTTCCCATCATAGCTCTATTTAGGTTATCATTGTTCTTGTCGTCTGCCTTAACAATAAGATTAAAGTACCCCATAACTAACCATGGGCCTTGACATGCAGCTCGTACATCTCTCAATTCTTGCAAGAACTGCAGCTTATTATCATCACCTTGAGATCCATATACCCCAGTAAACCACCAAGCATGACCATCAGATGGGTTGAACTGAACTGAAACGCAATGATTATCAATCCGGACAGTGGCTGCAGGACCAAGATTGTGCTTCCATGCTAAAAGAATCCCACCACTTGCTCCAACTGAAGGCAGCTGAGTGAAATGTGAGAAATTAGAGCCAAGCACAGAGTGAATTGTGCCCCTAGAAATCTTAGTCATTTTGGTTTCTTGTAAACAAACCACATCCACCCTTGAAGAGTTAACAAGAGTGCGTACATAGTCTTGACTCTGGAGTTGAGCCCCCTCACATTCCAGCATAAGACATTGGACAGATTCATTTCATATAAATTGTATGCTTGACCAAGAAAAACACCCCAATATACTGCAGCATCATGGTTGTAGCTCATGCTCCAACTCATCTTCATCCGGAACCCTCCATCCAAACAACGCAGCAAGGGCATGAGCATGGCAGCTGGTAAGCGATGAGGATTAGGTGAATAAATTATTGTACCTATCCAGTGCCTCCTGACTTATCCCTTCTGTTTCTCCTATAATGTCCTGCGGGTGCATCACTTTCTTCTTGTTTCTGGTCGAGGATGCAGGAGCAACCGTTTTCGGCTCGACACCAGCGATTCGCCGGCTGCGGTGTGGAGCTCCTGGGTGCGGGCACGCTGACGGGTTCTGTTGGGGCGTGGGGTGGGGTGGATCCAGGATGTCTCCGTAGTAATCTTCAACATGAAACTCAAGTTCTTACTCGATGGAGTCAGGGTGGATTGCTCCAACCCCAACCCAGCACGCTCGTCCCGGGGCAATGGCTCTGGAGATTTCTGCCATCGGGAATACACCTTGGGAAAACTTGGAACCCAGCACGCTCGTCACGAAAAAAGGTTTTTGTTTGAATTACCTCAACTACCTCAACATTGCCCTCGTACTCCTAACACAAATCATGAAGCTTGAGCACACGACGATCCAAAAGAAGCCCAGTGCAGTAGGATACAAGGACAAAGGAAGAATTAGACAACATAAGTGGATTGAGGTGCAATCTGGAGTACAAAGATTATTAAGACAATGTACCTGCAGCATAGTTGGTCAGACCAACTTCAAGACCATATCGTGGCAGCTCATGGGAATAGGCAGCAGCAAGTACCATATCACCTGCAATGCTTGCAAATACAATTTGTGCAGTGATGTCCTTGTTGGTCTAAGGTGAGTGTGTTAACAGATACAATGCCACCATTGATCAAAGTGTCATAATAACAAGCCCAAACCAGATGATCAACGCACAAAATGCTTAAATTTAAAAAGGATACAAATCGCAAAACGAATCGATATTTGCGTGTATTGTACTTCTTCTTGTCTTGGTTAATCAACCTGATCCTGGCCTGTAGTCAGTCTTACCAGCTGCAAGAAAAAACAAATACATGCTGTCAAAAGCATAGGCCATAAAAGAAATATGCCATCAACAAAACAGCCTAAGCATATTGCGCCTTCTCTTCAACTTGACTTGGAAATGCTTGTAGTATGCATTGGTCTTTTGGGTCTTGACAAAACCACCCTGCAGAAACCATACAAAGTGCAAGTGAATGCATGCACACTTGAGGACTAGCAATCATTCATTTTTATACAAGTCAATCAAAAAAATGCAAGCCAAGAAGCAAATGCTTCATTATCAATAACACAAGTGATGGCACTGCACCGTATTGAACTGTCACTGAAACAGTAATACCAGTTGAAGATACTGATATTTCATTGCAGCCATATCACAGATATGCACACCAGTGAAGATTTAGAGACCCACTAAATAATGCAATTGACGAACCCTGAATGAGTTTTAGATTCAAATAATTTACATGAAGAGGTGAAGAAGAATCCAAAATGATAGAGTAGATTCCCCTTCTTTAACATGAACAAGAAATAACTTTAATCGCATAAGAACTAACAACAAATCCAAGCCACTACCGACCAATTCCCTCAAAACAATTTGTGCACATCAAGTCCATTCCCTCATTTCCCACTAAACAATCAGATGTAAATACCCAAGTGTGAGGATCTACAAGAGCATAAGTAAAAAGGTATGACACGTCCAGTTCAACGTCTTTAACTTTTGCCTAACACGCGACCTCAATCTCAGTTAAACAAGAACATCACGAACTCCACAGCTGGCATAACGTTCAGCTAGCCATCACACTCACCTACCTCAACCTAAGCGATTCCTATGCCGAATCCTCAGAGCTGAACAAATCCGCCCAACCAAACACTAGATGCATATGAAGCACAAAAGTGGGCGGACAGACTCGGGATCTTACCATCTCAGTCGATTGTGGTGGTTGTCGAGGCGGCGGCGGCGGCAGCTGCAGCTTCTCCTGGCAGGCGAGGAGAGGGCCGGAGAGAGAAGGGTAGGGTCTTGTGGTCGGGGCCTCCTATATAACTATCGGAAGTTACATAAACATGTGAACTATAAAGCCCATTTAAGTAAGACCCCTAAAGCGCAGTTGCTTTGCTTCGTTCTGTTCCATTAAAGTGTGTGAAGCAGTAGTATGATGCAGGAGCACGAGAACAAAAAAGGGACGCATGTTTTTTTGACTTTTTTTGAACAACACATACTTTCCAGCGATGTTAGACTTTTTGGACTTTTTTGAACTTTTGGAAGCGGGAGGAAAAGGTAGATGCAGACTTTTTTGGACTTTTTTCTTGAACTTTTGGACATGGGAGAAAATGCAGACTTTTTTGACTTTTTTTGAATTTTTTGGTGGGCATGTGGTTCTAAGTGGGATAGCTACGGGTGGGCACTTCAAAGTTGAAGTTTGAAGTCAAATTTAAAATTGTATTTGGAAGATGATGTTTATAAATTTATAATATTTACATGTCAAAATGGAACTATTGAAGGGATGGAAGCATGTAAGCACTTCAAAATTGAAGTTTAAACTTTGAAGTTGGAATTCAAACTTAAACTTAACTTACGAAGTTTAGGTTTATATAATATTTATATGTTTGTCGAGAAAACACATGTCAAAAGGAAATTGTTGAAACGATTGGAGTATGTAAGAAGCGCATATTGTACATGCAGATATCATTATAAATCATAATGATTTACAGATAAACCAAAAAGCTTTCCAACATAAGAAGAATCATTTACGGATCAATGTCTTCATATCCAAAACTCTTTTCTTCTACACTAGAGTATTTGATAATAATAAACATATAGTAACCTTTAGAGGTGTTGAGATGTTGATATATGTTTTCATACTCTCCAATAATTTATTCTATATGCATAAATCAACATTTTTATGTTTTAATACTCTCCAATAAATTATTTGACTTCGACAAACATTTATTGTTCTAACAACAACCTTTACTTCACAAAATTCAGCTTTTTTTCTCAACAATTTCACAACAATTTCAAAAATTTTCTATTATGCGTCAACTTTTACAAAACGATATCAATACTTCCTAATCCAATGTTCAACATTTCCGTCTTACACCAACATACTACATCAAATAATTCAAAATTTTTTGCCAACAATTTCACAACAAATTAAATAGTTTAAGTTCTAAGTCAACTTTTATGTACATATAATAACAATTTTTAACCCATTATTCAACACTTTTAATATTTTTCGCAATCATGAACATTTATAGTTCAATTAAATGAATACAAGATTTCTCAACACTTATCACATTTTTCGATCATTTATAATTTCTTAATATTTATTTTTTGTAAACAATTACCATTTCTCAACATTTACACAACAATAACAACAATTTTAAAGCTAATGTCCAACATTTTTTCATAAACATGAACATTTATAGTTTAACTAAATGAAGCCTAACATTTTTAAATATTTATCATATTTTTAATATATTAGACAAATATGCAATTTATTACAACATTTACTTAAAATAATGCAATATTTTTTCAATAGTTTCACAACAATTGAAAAAAGTTCTATTCTAAAAAACATTTATATAAGGATACCAACATTTCCTAATCTAATATTCAAATTTTTGTTCCTTATAACCATCATTTCCCAACATTTTCTTCTCACGTTCAAGCATTCCTATTCTAATTCAACTTTTATGTTGTGAAAGAAAGAATCTATTCAATATTTTTATCAACATTACGTGAAACTAACCAATACTTTTGTTTAAATTATTCAATAATTATTTCATCCACAAAAATTTCTACACATTGTCCAATATTTTATATGCATAAATCAACATTTTTTGTCAATAATTTCACAACTATTTTAAAATATTTCTATTCTAAATCAACTTTTCAATACATATATCAAAAATTTTTAACTCAATGTCTAACATTTTTGTTCTTCACAAGTATTTATTTTCTTCCAACAAACTTTACTTGGAAAGTTCGACATCTCAACAATTTCACAACAACTTTGAAACATTTCCACTCTACATCAACTTTTATGCAACGATGCCAATATTTTCTAATCCAATGTTCAACATTTCCGTATTACTCTAAGAAAGAATTCTTAACATTTATCGTATTCTAATATTAGACAAATATGTAATTTATTACAACAATCTTTACTTAAAATAATTCAACATTTTTAGTCAACAGTTTCACAACAATTTTAAAATATTTCTATTCTAAATCAACTTTTATATAAGGATACCAATATTTCCTAATCCAATGTTTAATATTTTTGTTCTTCACAACCAACATTTCCCAATATTTTTTTCTTAGGTTAAAACATTCATATTCTAATTCAACTTTTGTGTCGTGAAAGAACGAATATTGCCAATATTTTTATCAGCATTATGTGAAACTAACCAATACTTTTCTCCAAATGATTTAATAATTCTCTCATCCAAAAAAAACTTCTATGCATTGCCCAATATTCTGTATGCATAAATCAACATTTTTTATCTATAATTTCACAACTATTTAAAAATATTTATATTCTAAATCAACTTTTATATACGAAGATCATCAATTTTTAACCAATGTCCTACATTTTTTCTTCACAAATATTAATTTTCTTACAACAACCATTACTTGAAAACTTCAACTTTTTTCGCTGAAGAATTTTACAACAAATTCAAAATATTTTTATTCTACATCAACTTTTATGCAAGGATACCAATATTTCCTAATCCAATGTTTAACATCTCTACCTTACACCAACAACTACTTCAAGTAATTCAACAACTTTTGTCAACAATTTCACAACAAACTATATCATTTATTTTCTAAATCAATTTTAGATACATATAATAAAAGTTTTTAACCCAGTGTCAAACATTTTTATTTTCGTAGTTGTGAACATTTATAGTTTCATTAAATGAAGTCAACAATTCACAACACTTAACAAATTTTCTCGATCATTTATCATTTCTCAATATTTATCATTTGTCAACAATTATCATTTCTCAACATTGATACAACAATAACAACAAAATTTAACCCAGTGTCCAATATTTTTTCATAACCATAAACATTTATAGTTTAATTAAATAAAGACCAACAATTCTGAACATTTATCATATTTATAATATATTAGACCAATATGTAATTTATTACAGCAATAATTCAACATTGTTTATGAATTCATAAAATTTAGTTATAAATAAAATGTTGGTGGATGCTCTAAGAATGTGTTAAACAAAAGAGTTTGTGTGTGTGGGAAAATTTTGATCATTTAAATATAATGTAGTTTGCATTAAAAAATGTTGCGTTCATGGCAAAAAATGTTATCAATTATCATTTATTTCTCATAGGCATAGTTATTAGTAGAAGATGTACGTAATAGGGCTCCAACATTTGAGCATCCTTGTAAATACTCTAGTCTCCAAGGGCTTCCTTACCCTTTCCATTTTGTAATAGGTCGAGCAACATTGTATTTCAGAACACCAGATCCTTGTCAGCAACTATTCTGAAGATTTTTCCTAGCATGCCTTGTTAATCTCAATTTACAATACACATAAGTGAGCGTTGTGTAAACAATTACATCACCTCCAAGCTCATTAACAAGGCAATGGATTTGAGTGCCCTCTTCCATTAAACCAAAGCATAAACCTCATATTACCACATTGGCAAAAGTGAACTCAATTGGAGTAACACCATTTTGTGCAGACGCTGCAAAGATGTTGCAGGCTTCTTCCATTAGGGCGTTCCTTGCATAGCATGAATTGAAAGGTTCAGAGGCCCTTGTTTGCGTTCCTATGAAATGTTGATAGCATGTCAGTTAATAACAACACTACAAATAATAAAATTTGTAACAAAGCTCATGTTTAACGCAAAGTTCCAACATCTTGTCAACTTTGGTAAAATCTTTGATACTGAGCAGACATTGAGCGCGGTGGACACACTGAAACCATCAACTGAGAAGCCCTTTTCTTCTCATGGACAGGAAACACTCAGACACTGAGAGCTTGGTCCTTACATGACAGAGTTCCAGGAAGTAACATTTGGCTATTCGATGCACGAAAAGGCACAACTGCATACTGCAAGAGACCAATCCGGTAATACATATCAAGGGGGATTTGCCAACTATGACATCAAGGTGGTACCAGGCCGTAACAAACAACAGCGGCAATCGTTGATGATACTATGGAGAAAGTGAAGCCAACGCCACACTCCCTCATGGAGGGAAGAGACATAAGGCCTCGTACAAAAGCACAAGGATATCATACTTTTAGAGCATGGCATTATAGGTGAACATGTCCCTTTGGGCCATACCGTCGAACAGCTTGCGAGCGTTGTGGAGGCCGAGGTCAAGTAGCTCGAACACGTGGATGGTGTGTGAACACCCGGGCCTGGCAGTGGTGCATGGGAGCACGACGACAGATGGGGCGACACCGAAGTGGGATTTGGGAGTAGGCGGCAGTGAGGCCATTGGAGAGGTATACAGGGAATGGAAGAACTCACGAAAGTTGGGAGATGGGTGCTGGGAGAAGTGGAGGAGGAGGCAGCATAGGAGGCGCAACAAGCAAAGAGCGTGGCGGCGGACCTTGGGGTGAGGGTTGCAATGGCGGGTGAGGACGGCGGGGACGAGGGCATGGGCGGTGCGACTTGCCGCACTCACCCATTTGAACGGAACGTGAAATGCACATGAACAGAAAAGAAAACGTCCATGCACCTAAACCTAGAGATCAGACGGTGGAGAGAATCTGCACCAGTCTCAAACATTGGAAGGTAAGACAAGAAAAATCTTCCGGAAGATGTAAAGGATTCCTGCATGTGGCCTCGTTGAAGTGGGCCGTGGGGAAGCTACATGGGCCTTCGTCGGTGTTGTTGGACTGGGGATTGATATTAAATGGGCCGCCGCTTAGAGGGCTCGATAGGCCATTTTGCCGAGATCCCCAGCTCGATCGACGGAATTTGTGAGCACCCTATCGGCTTATCGGAGATATGAAAGACCCGACCCCATTCTCGGCTCCTCACCAATTGAGGCATCAGTGGCCTCACTGCTGCGTGACACGTCGTCGCCTCAGCTGCCCTGCGCGTGGTTTGTGATTTTGATAAAAGGCCCTCCGATTTTCAGAAAATCGTGAATCGGTCCATCACGTCTGGATCGCCTAGAAAACACATTGATTTATTTTGCACACAAGCCCTCGAGCTAAACTTTGTTTCTACACAAAGAAGAGACAGTGCCATTTTAACGAACACCCCCTCCCACCACCCTACCCCCACCTACGCCCTGTTCGTTTGGCTTATCAACCACCAGCCAGCAGTACTTTTCTCTCACAACAAACCAGCCACCAGCAATCAGCCAGCAGTACTTTTCTCTCAGAACAAATCAGCACCAGCCATCAGCCACCAGCCAAACGAACAGGCCGCTAATGCCCCCAACCCCCCACTCGCCCCCGAACCCTGCTCTCACCCCCTGCTCTCTGTTGGGGGGATTCGGAATTAAGCCTTTCGTATACCAAAAAATAAAAGAGTGTCTATGCGAAAGGTTCGACAACGAAATCCCGAGAGCCACTGTTTCCCTTTCCACCTTTCAGAATTTGCGTTTCGGCCAGTACCCCTCGTCGCCAGCGAAGCTACCAAACGAGTTCAGTATAGCCCAGGGTGTCAGGGTCTCGGTCAGGCTCAACAACTTCTTCTGCGACGAAACCTCTGGAGCGAATATTATTCACCCAGGTAGTCTCGGCCTGGGATTCGCTCCGGGGGTTTCGTCGTTCCTAACACTTAACGAGTTCAAGCTTGAGTGTGATTTTCTGTTTCAGGTGACGAAAAGTGCCAGGCGAAAGAGGGGATCTCCAAAGGATCGAGGGTTTCCACTCCGACAGGCGCACGTGATAAGAGCTGGAAAGGCGCCGCGATTTGCGGCGTGACATCATGAAGCGCCAATTACGTGGAGACCTAATTGGAGATTACCCGAAGATAGCCTAGCACATTCTGTATTGATTCGTTTTACACGAGGGTGTTCTCGGAATGAAAAAAAGTCCGCCCGCCTCCCTATAAAAGGAGACAGACCGGCACTTGTAAAGGGGATCGACTTTTGAGAAACCTACTATTAAGAAAAGAGCTTTTAGCTATCCTTTGTTCTGCGTTTTGGTTTTGGTTCTTGAGCTTTTGTTTTCCCTTCATTGTTCGTGTGCGAAAGCTGCGGCTTTCCGCACAACACTCTCCTCCTCCCTAGAGTCCCCAACACCACCATCTCCCCACCTGCTCTCCTCCTCCCCCGGGTTGTCTCCATGGTCGGATGGCCCCACAAGGTGCGGATCTGGTCGAGGGGAGTCCTGAGCGGTGAGCTAGGGCAGCGCGGGCGAGCACTCCTAGCTGACCATGGCCCCACACGGGGAGCAGGCCACGGCACCGGCCACATCTCCAGCACACTCTCAAGGAGCGGTGCCTGGACCTCTCCGCGATCCTCGGCCTCAATCAGCGGCGACGGGGTCCTTGAGGTTGAGGTGGAGCTCGGAGGCGAGGCCGGTCGGTAGGGGAGGCAGTGGCAGGCTAGCAACTACTCTGCCGCCCAGCCGTCGCGACTTCACCGATGCGGCATCCCGGCCAGTGGCGATGGCGGAGGAGCTTCGGGCTCCCTCCCGTTCGATCTCTCTCTTCCTGCCTGCCCCTACAGGCTGCTGCGACTGCGTTGTGCAGAGCGACGGCAGAGAGCCGTGCTTTGGGCGATGAGCAGCTCCTCCACTGCCCCATTTTTCGTTTTCTTTCCACTTGCTTCACCTCCAGCTTTGCCCATTGGATTCCTGCAACGGTTCATGGTTGTTGTGCACATGTGTGGGCGAGGATAATCGATCCGCTGCATGCCTCTCTTTCTTTCTCTTGTTACTTGCCTTGCCCCTTTATGAGTCTCTCTTCTTGCAGGTGTGCAGATTGCCTGGATCTAGGAGCTCCATGGTAAATCATTTTCATCCAATGGTCTTGATTGTTTCCTCTATCTATGTGTGTCTGAGTGTACTTATTTGACTATGCTTGAACATGTAATTTTGCCTAGAGCTTTACTATTGTTCTATAATGATTAATGAGGATGTCGTGTGATTCATTTACATTAGAAATAGATGGATCAGTTCAGGTGAATATAACAGATAGATCTACGTGAAAGTTATTCTCATCCTGAATTGCATATGTGTTTTCTTCAAAGGATATCATTGAATATTGGATTGAACATTGTATAGTCGGAAATTTCTTCTTCAAGTTTCATCTCACGCATATTGTTTGATTCTACATGGAGTAATATGAACCAACTGATCCTTAATAAAGTTTTCTTTCTTTTGCGCTATGTTATCGACAGATCAGATGATTACTCCAAGCCATCATTTATTGCTAAAATACTGGACAAACTAATTTAGATTTTGTACTGCACTTCACTATTTTCATTTATGTGCTCCCCCTGCACCCTACATTTTTTGTTGCTAATCAAATCCTATCATCGATCTTATGGCAGGATTGTACCTACAGTACCTGGGACATAGCCTGCTCTGACCAAGACACAGTTTGATTATTAAGAAAGGTGTTCCCTTGATTGAGTACATATGATTCCTTGAGGTATGCACTGTAAATTGATATGCTATTGGCTTTGTAGTTCAAATATTGTTTTGCTTATCGAATTTCAAATGTACTGGATGCTAGCATAGGGGGTTAAATATTATTATTTCCTATTTGCTTCTTTTCAGGAGGCTTATGGATGTCAAAACAAATTATGAAGGGCACGAAAGTTGTTTCTTTGAGCAAGAAAGTAATTGGTAATGCTCCATTTATCTACTTTTGAATAATGCAAATAAAGTGAGATTTTTATTTGTGTTTAGTTTGAAGATGGGCATTGTATCTTTTGCTTATGGAGCTTTGTGATATCTTCTTATTTTTCTGCAGCAGGCAAGGTGGTTCATGTTTAGCCACTTAGTTCCTTAACTGGTAATATATATGTATCATTTGTTTTTCCTTCACAGGATCGGTTATCATTTACAAAGTGGAAGGGCGTAAATGTTGATGTGTTAGAGGTGAACACAGTCCAAGGGAGTGTTGTGATTCTGCTCAACCTGAAGATGTAAGCTATGCTACTCATGATTTTTCTAATTTATTTAATAGGAGAGTGGTTGATACAATATTGGCTAGGTCATGCGTTTTACTGGTAATTATAGACTGTTTTTTACCATGGGTGCCCCTTCTAATGAACATTATGCCCTCACATACCAAGAGACGTAAGCTTTGAAATGGTGTCGCTTATCAGGATGTCTTTGAGAGGTTGGTATGTAGTTTGAAATGGTCATTTGATGAGATTAACTTGCTGAGTGTAGATATGCAAAGGTTCCATTTTACTAATTAGTTTTGCAGGGAATATATATACTAGGTGTTAGTTACCTTTCTGCTATGGGAATTGGGATAGCAGTAATCTCATTTTTTCTTTTTTTTTGTAGTTGTAGGATTCACCCGGGGGGGAAGCAATGTGCAAATGATCTGAGGAATGAAAGTTATCATGCTTAGTTTTTTTATAGGTGCAATGTAGAAAGTTATGTGTAGAATTAGAATAACGTTCACTTCTGGGTATTCTTTAAATATAGGCCTTTGAATATAGTTTAAATTTGTAATTGTATAAGTTTTTTGTAATTGTAACGGTGAATATTTATGTTCATGAGTTGATGATTATAACATGTGATTATCTATGTTAGATATTTCTCATGTTTACTTTTATTCCATCGTTAATACGATAGGGCGCGCATCGCGCGCCGGAGTGTTCTAGTCCTCTGATGAAATTTGCATGGTAATAGTATGGTCGTTGGTCGTTGTCTTCAATAGTCAAATCCAATTCGCATCTGCTCGCGACGATCTTTATTAATCAAATTCGCTATAGTTGATCAGGTCCCGCAAAAGCTTGTTGATGTTTTGAACTTTGAAGCGCCAAGCTACGCGACAACGCAAGCCGATCAAATAGAATCGGAGCCTCATGCACTTTCACTAGGTCGTTAGACTGAGTCCAACAGGTAAGGCATCAGCAGAGGCAAATTCATTTTTTGCTCACAACCGACCACTGTAGCAGAGGCAAACGTTTCCAACAACAGAGGCACACGGAGAGGCAAAATGCCTCCGAGGAGAGAGGAGATGGAAAAATGCGCTCCCTCTCTCCTCCGAGACATTTGCCTTCGCGGCGGCGAGGTGGGGCAGGGGAGGCGGAGCGCGGCCGCGGGCAGAGGAGGCGAGGCGCGACGGAGCAGGGGAGGCAGAGTCGGGCGCGTCGTCCAGCACGACGGGCGAAGAGATCGAGCTCCGCGGTGGCAAGGTGGTGCAGGCGCGCGCGAACGGATGGCTTCCTCTCCCCCTCGTCGTCTTCCTCGCCGTTGCGGGGCCGACGGGGTAGGAGGTGGCGGTGGCGCACGGGCCGCAGTTGCTGGCGCTAGCGCATGCGTACTACACCGGGTGGCTGAAGCGCACAGCCGAGGACGCCGTGTCGGCGTGGCTCACGCCGGACTGCGCCGTGGACATGCTCAAGACGTGTCACTGCTGAAGCTGGAGCTCCTCTAGGTGCCGGAGGACGCGGACCGATGCAGGGAGCGATGGGCGCAGTAGCGGGCGTCGCAGGAGGCATGCCGGCAACTCGCGAGGCCATGGACTTGCTCGACCGCATCTTGGCCGTCAAGGCGTGCTTGATGACGGGAGGCACCGGCAAGCCGTGTGCGAGGGAGGACGACGACGCCACCTGCTAAGGCATGTGGCTGCTGATGCAGTACTTCGTCGCCTACGCACGCAAGGCAACGCCGGACAGATGCTCCCGGCACAAGCTCGACGGAGCGGGGCTGTGCAACTGCTTGTTCCTCTTCTGTTGGAGACAGGAAAGGAAACTGCATCATCTTACACGGTTGACAAGAGGCAAATGGTCATTTGCCTCTCTCATTTGCCTCTTATTTGTTGGAGTCAGTCTTAGAGCAACTTGGACGGTGAGAACGACCCAGCTGCTCCAAGTTAGTGCTCAATGCTCCTCTTTAAAAAAAATTGGTCCATGCCGATATGAAATGACTCTAGTAGGTCGCTTTTTAAAAAAAATAAAGGAAGGGGTTTTTTACACGGTTCCATTCTCCAAAGAGGGGTTGGTATGTGGCAAAAGAAGAGATCGCGAGAACAAAAAAATGTGGCCATGTAGGGGACCCTAACGGGTCCAGCGTCCAGGTAGGTTTCCGACGCGACCATAGACCATAGTAGGCTGCGGCCACGTCACGGCGTGTTGGTGCCGCCGGAGAAATGGCCGGGGACGGCGGCCCGTGGCCGTCGACGTCGAGAGCCCCCAACTACCCCCCGAGGACTCCGGTCACCCTCTTCCCCGGACCAAGACACTCTCACACAGCCTGTGGCACGCCGCTGACCACACACGACACGACAAGCGCGCGCACACGCGGACTGTCTCTCGGCACCAAGCCGCTAGTCGCTGGCTCTCGTCGTGGCCGTGTCAGGTTGTCGTCTCGCCTTCTGCCGCGCCCGGGTAGCTGGCGAACCGGCCGCGTCGCGGTAGGTGCCCACCGGACGCAGGCACGGCGCGCCCCCGCAATCGTTGACCCTTCCCTAGTACACGCCCGGGCGCCGCCTAGCGACCGCAGCACCGGCCCGGCACCACTAGCAACGCTGCCGGAGCTGATTTGATTAGCCACACACGCGCCTGGCAAGCTCTCTGCTCCGTTCTCAAGCCAGATTGCTACCTACCACCATCGTCAATCTTCCTCGACCCTCCTCCCCTCCCCGCTTACTACTTTAACCAACAACCGCTGATCAACCCCGCCGCTCGCTCGCACCCCACCAATTCACTTGCCATGGGCTTGACTCGCCGCGCGACGCGCTCTCGGATCCCCGCCGCGGACCTCTGAGAACCCCCTCGCTCGTTCCAGCTTCGCCGCCGCGTATTCAGGCTCAGGCTTTCAGCTTCTCCCGCGGGACGGTGGTTGGATCAAAGCTTTGGCGATGGCGCCGGTCAGGTCGTGCGTCTCCGCGAAGGCCGCCGTGAGCCCGTTCGTGTACAGATCCACCAGGGTCGGGGCGGCCGCCATGGGGGCGCCGGGAAGGCTGCGGATACATTCCTCGTCCGTGGTGTCCGGAGCCGACGTTTGCAGGGACGGCGGTTGCGCAGCTAGCAGCAGCGGGAGGGGCGTCGTCAATGGCGGCTTCGGCGTGCTCGGCGGCGAGCCGAGGGTCAGGCAGCGAGACGTCGTCGCCACGTGCAGCGCGAGCTTCGAAGGGGTCCGGCCCGTCCCCGCCGCCGCCGCCGCCGCTGCCGTGGCGAGCGCGGTGCAGCCCGCGGCGGCATCGTCGGCGTTCCCGGAGCGGGCCAAGGTGGTGGCGCTGGTGGCGGCCATCATGCTGCTCTGCAACGCCCACCGGGTCGTCATGTCCGTCGCCGTCGTGCCCATGGCCGCGCAGTACGGGTGGTCCAGCTCCTTCGTCGGCATCGTTCAGGTAGGCGCGGCTGAATCCCCCACCACTTCATTGAGGCTTCGTTCCCCCTACCTTTTCGTCCGTGCATTGACGAAGTAGAAGCAAAGCAAAAGGACCCTCCTTTTCTTAGAAATTGAGCAACAATTTCGCTGTTATATTGCTGAAGAATAAAATGTCTCGATCAGTTCTTAGAACCAAAGAAAAGAAAGTCAACTCTGCATCGGCACGTCAGTGCTAGACGCGATGAGAAAACGACTGAAACATTGCACTTTAAATAGAAGCACGCGGAACGGCAACAATAGCCTTTTGTGCATTACAGTTTTGCCGTGTGCAGCACAGAGCGGCTCCAAGTTGCCAACATGTCGAGAATGGAAGTTTTTTTTGCTTTCTCAATTGACCACGAGCCACCCATGACAATATACTTTTTCTAGAAAAGTAATATTTCAGCCTCTGTATCGATTGATGCATGTAGCTGTCCATTATTACAAATAAGACAATGGTCCAAAATAAAAAGACAATAGACTGTATTTGACTGCAGTACACATTGGTAAAGCGAAGGCTATTAGGCCGCGTTTGCGACCCTGGTCCAGGACAGCCTGGCCAGCCCAACTTGGCCAGGCCTGCGCAGGCCGGTCTCAAGTGCTGCAACCTCACATGTTTGTGCACCTGAACCAAATGAGCTCGGCGCAAACGAGAACGTATTTGTGAGAAAGACAGGAAACAAATAAGGTTACCCTCCACTACAACTCGGTAGCCTTATCGTCCTTTCTTTTCTCCTCGTCATTTCGTCGAACAGCCCAAGGGCGTGCAACAACACGTCAAAGGAGAGGAGGCGGCAGTCTAGAGGTGCCGGCCTTGGAGGAGGCGACACGACGCCGCGACCACACGAATCGACCTCCGCCGCCGCCGTCCTCGTCGCCTCCCCGCCGCATCCGTGGCGTCGGAGTTCCTCTCGGTCGCCGGCCATGGAGAGCGAGGTGAGGCCGGCGAGCGCCTCGATCTCGAGGTCGAGCGTGCGTGCCGCGAGCACGTGGCGCAGCTCGTCCTCGAGGCGCGCCATCGCGACCGCACGGCGCGCGCGGCGGCGCCCGCCGGCCGGCGGCGGCGCGATGCGACAGATGTCGTCGACCGCCCGTGGGAACCACTCCGCTTCCGTGCGGTCGTCGGCGCCGTCAAATAGCATCGCCCACTCGTCCCTTGCCGCGCTGCCGCCAGCCGAGGCCGTGGAGTCCCACCGCATCACCACCCTCTCCGCGGCCTCCAGCTCTCTCCGCGGCCGACACTTCCATGGACGACAAGCTCCGGCCATGGCGACCCATGCCCTTACCCAGTCGGAGGTGATCCCATCTCCGCTGCGAGCCCACGCGAGCCAACACGCGCTTCGCGCGAGCCGGGCTCGGGAGAAACGAAGATTTCCAGCGTTTCTAGAGGGCCAGGCTAAGAGAGGATTTTTGGCTCTGGGGAGCCAGGCCACCGCGCGGGTCAACGCCACAAACACGGTAAGTTGCAGCTCAGGAGCGCAGCCGAGCCCGTGGGCCGCCCTCGCAAACGCGCCCTTAGTTTCCTTGTACAGTCCAAAACTATGCAGTGAAAGAGAACTAAAATGCCATCAAAAGTCTCCTGACATCAGCAGGATTCGAATTGGATAATTGGACTAGTTAAGATGTCCTTCCTATTGGTGTCTTGTTTTACCGACAGGATTACACTGGGAAAACATCAGTAACTAGAAACACTCAACTCAAAACTCCATGTGGCAATGGCGAAGGCAGCGGTGGGGCGGCCGGGGCTAGAGCCCCCCCTACCGCTGCCACCACCATGGAGCCCCTCCTAAGCCCCCCTAGGCTGGAGGTAGAACAAGAGGAGGAAAAGGGGGGTTGGAGGAGGAAGAAGGAAGAAGCAGCCCCCCTATTATGTGGGGCTGGCTTCGCCACTGCCATGTGGTGTATGCCCTGATGCTCGATAAATAGTATGCTTGTTGTCTTGCTACTATGGTTGAATTTGATGTTAGTATCATCACCATTTTTGCAGTCATCATTTTTATGGGGATACGTTTGTTCATCCATGGTTGGAGGAGCTTTGGCAGACAAATATGGTGGGAAGAAGGTGATGGCAGGTGCTGCTGCACTCTGGTCCTTGGCTACAATCCTCACTCCTTGGGCTGCCTCCCGCTCTACTACCATGTTGCTTGCTGTGCGAGCACTCTTTGGACTAGCCGAAGGTGTTGCATTTCCGACAATGAGCACCTTCTTACCAAAGTGAGTAACGAATTTCTTACCCGATTAATTTACTTGTACTTGGCGTTTTAAAGCTTTAAGCAACATCCAACTTGGTAACAAGAATAGTTCTTTCAACTGTTATTGTTCATCTGATCTGGCTGGTATTTCAGTTTAGGTTTTTATTCATTGATTTCAATTTAGCTGCTACAGAATCTCCAAAATAGAAAAAACTGCCACCTATTTGATGTCAATGTCATCAAACAATATTTCAGTATTGGGTTCAATCTAACATTGAGCATGAAACAGGTGGTTCCCAATTCAAGAGCGTGCCACCGCTGTCGGCATTTCCATGGGTGGATTCCATCTTGGAAACGTCATAAGCTTCCTAGCAACACCAATCATCATGTCACACATCGGCCTTACTGGAACATTTGCCTTCTTCGCATCACTCGGTTACTTGTGGCTATCTGTATGGATGTTTAATGTAGAGAGCGATCCTATTGACAGCCGTACCATAAGCAAATCTGAGCTGCAATTTATTCTAGCGGGAAGAAGTGGATCTAAAGTCCAAGGCAGTAAAGGCCCATCCCTAAGGGAATTGTTCTCAAAATTTGAGTTCTTGGCTGTCACTATAGCCAATGTGGTCAACAACTGGGTAAGGATGACCGGCTAGCAAAATTAAAGTTTGGTCATATTGTGTACGAATTCTAAAACTGGCAAATTCAAAATACCATGCAGGGATACTTTGTCCTATTGTCGTGGATGCCTGTGTACTTCAAAACGGTATGTCATCAAAGGCCTCCTAGTTGATTAATATTACTCTCAAAACTCCAAGCTATTTCTAACTACAATCCTACTGCAGGTTTATGATGTAAATCTAAAACAAGCAGCATGGTTCAGCGCCATACCTTGGGCAGTCATGGCTATGTCAGGTTATGTTGCAGGAGCCTCTGCAGATTTCCTGATCAAATCTGGTTTCTCTATAGGACTAGTTCGTAAAATCATGCAGGTAAAAGCATTGCCTGGAATAGACTGATCATTTGCACAACCTGAACAAAGGACTCAACACAGTTCTGATTTCCCTGCAGTCCATTGGCTTTATAGGGCCCGGAGTATCATTGCTGTGCTTAAGATTTGCCCACACTCCATCAGTTGCTGCGGTTCTCATGACCATTGCCCTGAGCTTGAGTTCCTTCTGCCAAGCTGGATACTTTTGCAATATACAGGTAATGTTTCCTTCACGCCCTGATCATGGTGATCATGCCACCTCAATCCCGTGCACACCGGAGTGCTACTTCCATCATACCTGTAACTTGGATCTGACTGAATGTGTTGTCCTCTATTGTTCGAGCAGGATATCGCTCCCAAATATGCTGGATCCTTGCATGGTACGTCTATAACTGGAGATCTAGCAAGAAGTTTCCACTTTCCAGTTTCAACCAGTGCTCTCCTCAGGCTGTATACCTGACACCCCCTCTGCTGCTTGAACAGGACTGACGAACGGCCTTGGGACAGTAGCCGCCATAGTTAGCACCATCGGGGCCGGCTACTTTGTGCAGTGGCTAGGGTCCTTCCAGGCCTTCCTCACCCTCACGGCCACGCTCTACTTCAGCGCCACCATCTTCTACAACGTCTACGCGACCGGCGACGTGATTTTTGACTGAGACAAAAAACAAAAAATTACTAAGATTCTTTTGTGCAGAATCCCAAAGTGTACCAACATTTATTTGTATCTACCCAAGAATGCAATATAACGCTTACCTCGTGTGGAACCGTGCACATGCATTGTTAGCTTGCGAGGAAATTACGGAAGAACATTGGGAACGACGTGCGGGTGAGGTGCTCGACGAAATTACCGTGCAAGATGAAGTGGGGATGGCGGCGGCGGACGAGCTAGCGTCGAGCCGTCGACGCGGACCCGCGCCAGTGCCAGGCGCCCAGTCACACCAAAGCAAGCCTACTAGGCTAGCAATTGCAGCAGTCTGAGCGGCGCTCCGGAGGGGCTAGGCTCTCTCGGCGCCCGACGGGCGACGGCCGCCACCCGCCAGGCTGTGGATGTGGCTGCTGCTCTGGGGCTGTGTGCGTGCGGGGGCGTGCAGCTGTAGAGACGTTGGGAAACTTTTTTTTGTTAGAACTACTGTGGGAAATGTGATGGTGGGCCGCCAATGCCCCGCCTTGGGTTCCTGTGGTTTTTTATATTTTTTAATTATTTTGCAAAATATCTACAATTTCAAAATTTTACAGTTTTGACAACCATTCAGTGGCCCACGGCGGTTCGGCAGTCGTCGTGGGCTACGGCGGTTGCGGTGCCCCTGACGGTGATGAAACCGCCTTGCAACCACCGTGGGCCACGGCGGTTAGTTTTTTAAGTTAACGAGATAAAACACACACATTTGCAATGGCATGTCGGTGCTAGTACTCTAACGAAGCACCTTACGTAAAGATAACATGCCTTAGGGAATTTAGAAATTTCATTACAACATTCCTAATGAATCTAGTTGTACGAGAACTGCCCAGAGTGCATAGAGCCGCCGGAGTGTTGCGACGGCATGCAGTACCCTTGTGGGGGTGGAGGGGGTGAAGGTAGAGGGGACCAATCTTTCTTGTGGCATTCACAAGTGCAGGCCGAACATTTGCAGCACCGGTCTTCTCGTGCGCTAAATGATGGATCTGGAGAAGCCAATGCCTCCGACAGCTCCCGCTTCAGGTTGTAGATGACGACGTCCTCGAGGTAGTCGATGTACTGTTGATAGGGATCAATAGCTGGTGGATCCACCCATTGCGAGAAACCGCAGTTCTCAGCTTGGGTGGAGTATTGCAAAAGGCAAGAAAATGTTACCAAACGAAAGAAAGATGATGAGGAAATTTGTGGACATTGCTTACCCATGCATATGGGCAGTGCCAGAAGTGACGACCGGAGTTGTTCCATCCCTGGTACACTTTCATCACACAGAACTCACCATGTGAACACCTAGGCCACAACACCGTTTGTTTCTGTGCGTAGCTTCTAACATCACGCATCGATCTGAAGTCACTATTGCCTTTCAGTGGGAAATTGGCTTCAAAATCTTGTGATTGTTGATGCCACATCTCAGAACCGAAACCATGTCCATCCCCACTCCACGAAGCCATTGTTGAGTGCTGTGAGAAGAAGGCAATGGAGTGAATGGTATATATAGAAGGTGGCTGGCTGGGTGGTGGGCCCTTCAATCCGTGGGAAGTGAACAATCACCAGGAAAATAATACAAATAGAAGATCAATTATTACAATACAGTACCATGCATAAGTTCATACAACAAATATAGTTCAATTATTACAATACAGTACCATGCATAAGTTCATACAACAAATATAGTTCAAATATTACAAATTCCGAAATTAAATGCCTTAACATTACAAGTAATTGTGATCATCCGAATCTTGTGTTGGTCCTACGCCCACGTTCGCGTCCGTGTCCACGTCCGGATGCGGGTTGGGATGGTCCTGAAGTTGCTGATGAGCCCACACTGGCGGGCACTTGTAGCACATCACTATTGCAGCTCCAGCTTCTGCTTCATCCATGTTGTTCCTAATACTTTTCTTCTTCTTCTTCTTCTTCTTCTTCTTCTTCTTCTTCTTCTTCTTCTTCTTCTTCTTCTTCTTCTTCTTCTTCTTCTTCTTCTGTCTTCCAACGTCTTGGCACAACTTAGGATCTGGATTTGGTATGTGCACAGTTTTCTTTGGGGTTCTCAGTAAAAGAACCCTGCACGAGGTCACCCTGAATTGTTTGGTTCCAAATGTTCCGAACAGTTTCCTTGTAGTATTATGTCACGTACCTATGGAAGCTGAATTGTTGCAGTTAATAGCATACGACGACCACACGTGAGTAGGGGATGTGTAGTAGCAGGAAGCAACTGATTGTTACTATCAGCTGTTATAGCTGTCAGGATTGTTCCTTTGTATTTCTGAAAGGACCTTGTGATGCCTAGAGGGGGGTGAATAGGAACACTTTAAAATTCTGCAAAACCTTAGCAGCGGATCAGGGACCGGATGACCCAGCACGACTGACCAGATGACCCAGGGGTCCGGGTCACCCTGGCACTTGTGCCGGATCAACCAGTGCGCAGAGGTAAAACACAATATCTTATGAAGAATGTGAAATTGTAGAAAGTATATGAACCAAACTTTGTGTATTCGATGTGGAAACAACCTACAACAAAGAATATTACAAGCAACAACACAAATATGTAGATCGATTGAAAATTAACTTCTAGGGTTAAAGAGAAAAAGAAGAACACAAACAAGCAAGAGACAATCGATTTGTTTACCGAAGTTCACCTCCACCAAGAAGGCTACGTCTCCGTTGAGGTTCCTACAAAGGGAGGGCTGTCACGAAGAGCCACTTGCCTCACCCAATTCACCACAGAGGTAAATCGGCGCTCACTAAGAAAACTACACAAAGGAGGGGTGATACAAACGTTCCCGGGTGCTCCACACGGAGAGGGCACTCAACGGGCGACGCCTAACCGTCTAGAAGCAAGCTTCAAGAGTAACAAACGTGAATCGATCAAAGACACAACAAGTGCTTCTTGAGAGGATGGAGTGAAGAGCTCTCACAAAGGGGCTAAATCCTACACCTCAAATGCTCTCACACCCAAACCCTAGGAGGAATCCTTGATTGGAGCGCTTGGGAAGTAGTTGGGAGAGAGGGATTGAAGCTTTGGAGGTGTTCTAATGGAGGGGAAGGCGGAACCCTAAAGAGGAGGAAGAAGGGGTACTTATACCCACTCCCCCCAAGCTAGCCGCTGGGGGCTTCCTGCGGCCTGGCCGGGTCACCCGGCATGGGTGGCCGGGTCACCCGCCTCCCTCCAGTACCGTCCCGGGTGGCCCTACCACTCGTGCCGGTTGACCTGGTAAGGTTGGAGGGGGAAGAATAGGAAAGTCTAAGGCTATAAAGTGTTTTTCTAATGGTTTTCTAGTGTTTTCACTTTTGAAAAATATGAGATTAGATCAAGAAGAGCACTTGTAGCGAACTTTGACTAACCGACCACATCCCTCTTTATAGTACGGTGTTTCCTAAACTCAAATTCAAACCGAAAAATAAAATTAAATCGTCGATTGAGCTTCAACACCATTCATAAGAAAATGAGGGCCTTCTTTTGAGTATTCACATTTATTTAATATTTTAAGCTTGCACACATCTCATTGAAAGCATTAATCCTCCCAAATTGCATTGTCATTATCACCAAAATAATTAGGAGCCTAGATGCACTTGCAATTTGCCTGTGAGAAAAGTGACATCTATGCAAATGACCGGTCAACACAATTTGAAAGCCTCAACGCATGGACCCAATGCCAAGAATGACCGCTGAAGCACAAGCTTGCCTGGTTTCTCCACACAAGGATAGTCCTTGATATCTTAGTAGCTGTCAAGATTCATCTGAACTATTGTGTGTAGCAAGCTAGGCAAATTGTGGTAGGATGCTTCATAAGTACCCCACCTATGCTCCAACACCTTCTTCTTTGCTTGGTATGCCTTGCCGTAACCGATGGTGTACCCAAACTTTTCCTCAGTTGCACCGATAATTGCCATCGGTGCATATTCAGGGCTATTCACTATGTGAGGGTATATGTGGCTTGGAACAAAATCGGCTGAAATGTTTCGGTGCCTTGCATCAATACGATCATGGGTACAAGTGTGACCTTTCACTTCTTTCACCTTTATGTAATTGTCCCCTTCCCCATATATGCATACACTCGAAAAGAACAATCCTCCTTGATGCAACACACGTCATATATCCTAGGAGAGCTCTTGACTACCCTGAACTCCCTGTGTAGAGTCAAGGTGGACCACTGCTTCACTACATCCTTCAGATGTGCAGTACTGGGGTACATAGCGCCTACATAAACCTCATTCTCCGTGTACTCCCATGGCACAATCTCACCAGTATTAACAGTACACCGGGAGAAATCATAGTTCTGCTAATGCAAGGGCACATCATCATCATCATCATCATCATCATCATCATAATAATAATAATAATAATAATAATAATAATAATAATAATAATAATAATAACAATAATAATTATTATTATTATTATTATTATTATTATTATTATTATTATTATTATTATTATTATTATTATTATTATTATTATTATTATTATTATTATCCGAAGAGTCCTCTTCCAATGCACGTTCATCAGCTTCCAACTCTCTCTGATATTGTCTCATCACCTCTGGGTTTACTTCTCCCTCATCAATAACACCAGTGAAAACATAACCTCTAGATGACTGCTCACCCTCATAATCCCCTTCTTCCTCCTCTTCTTGTTCACCTTCTTCAGCATCTTCAGCACCTTCACCTTCTTCAGCACCTCCCCCTTCTTCACCACCCCCCTCGTCCACATCCTCACCTTCCTCATGCACTTGACTGCTAGACCCACCCTTCTGGTAAACTTGGACAAACAAAATCACAGGCAAACCAACTCGGCATGCATTTCTGATAAAACCCCTCCATCGTGGAGTCCCTTCTAGTGCCACGAGCTCACAATACACTGGTGTACTTCTGTTGATTAGTGCCATCACCGACATGCATTGGTGCTCTAAATCTACTGAAAATGCCTTGACCATCCAGTTGGTTATAGCCTCCCAAGTTCTTTCTCCTGCTCTCGGAACATTTTTCTCAACTGAACTATAATTTGACAAGTCAACTCCTTGTGGACCATATATAATCTCTCCAATTCCATAATATATTTTGACTGTGACTGACTCCGACATGTCTGATTCATAATAAAAAGTGGTAACTACTATCAAATGCTACATCCAGGGACTAAGAAACAAATAAACTTATCTAAACTACATTAACAAACTAATAAGCCGCAATCTACACACTTAATAGTAATTATGTTACGTAATATAAACTACAACTACAGATCTATAAACTACACTACATCTACAGATCTATAAACTACAACTACATATCTATAGAAATCTACAGTACACCCAAACAGAAATGACTGGATTTAGTGAAATCAGTGAACTACCTGGAATGAAGCGAAGAAGTAGCAGAGCTTCACTGCTCCGCCTCCCCTCTCGACCTCCTCAACCCTAACCCTACAGACAGGATATTTTTAATACTACAGATCTAAAGAAACATAATGAATCACTAAATACAGTTTCTAAGTAGCTGCTAAAAGAGTTTGAATCGACGAAATACTTACAATGAAGCGAAGAACCCGCAGAGCTTCGCTACTCCGCCCCCTCACTCTCCTCCCCTCTCCTTCCCAACCCTCTCTTTTTTCCCAAATTTTTATGACTTTTTTGGGCAAATTTTCAGCTTATATAGAGGGAAGCAAACATGCCACCGTATGCCATGGCGGTTGCACGGGCTCTACCGCCGTGCGCTACGGCGGCAAGGCCAACCGTCGTAGCGCACGGCGGTTTGTCGTTAATCGTCGTGGCCCACAGCGGCTAACTTCCACGCCCGTGGGGGCCCACGGGCGACTGCCGAACCTCCGTGGGCCACGACGGTTAGGCCTGAAACCGCCGTGGGCCACGGCGAATGGTTGTCAAAACTGTAAAATTTTGAAACCGTCGTATATTTTTGCAAAATGATTAAATATAAAATTCGACTTTTTTTAGTGTGGCTGGGAGACGGCCCAGCACATGACTGAGGGTTGCCCTGGGAAATCCTATATCCCTCCCGAAAGTTTAGAATCAAAATGATCTATGACCCACTACAAGCCCAATAGCAGTCAACGTAGTAGCCCATGTAACCCAACAATCTTTTACAAGACTTAAAAGCGGGTAATTTTTGCCTCCCTAGTGAGCCACATTAGCAACAAAATATCGGTCGTCGGATCGCAGTTGTAGATTGTCTAGAAGGTTGGCTAATTTTACATAAAAAGCCCTATACTTTATCAAAATTAAAATGTAGTCCAACCCACACTCAAATAATTTTATGAAAACCTCGTCGACCTTTGCCAAAATATAAGTCAATTCCACCCATCGCTCAAGCAGTTTAACATAAACCGCCTCAAACTTTGAAGGAACGCAAACCTCAAACTTCATCGGAAGTAAACCGTAGTTCAACCACTGCTTTGGCAATTTAATAAAAAACCCTCAAGCTTTATACAACTACCATTTATTTAAGCCACCTCTGGCAATTTGATGACATCTCCCTCAAACGAGGCGCCTCATGTAATTTAATGATAATCAACCCGCAATCCATGCATCTTCCACGTATCCGAAGTGCACATAAATTAACACATGGTCCACAATTTTTTTGGAAAATACCATAAACTTTTTGCAAATCTACCCACAGTTCGAAATTTTATGAATAATTCCCCTAGGTTCGTCACAACCAATCTACAATCCCTGCACTTTAACTAAAAATACCCTAAAGTTTTAGAAAACTATTTCACACCCTAAAATTATGAAAAAATCTATAACCTTCCTACCAATCACTAGGCTACAGGTCATGACGTGGCAACTGTGTGTCAATCTTTCTAGTAGCTAACTCTAACCTCCTCCTGCCACCTCCACCCACCCCTGCCTACCGCCGCTGCCCGTGTGGGAGGTTGCGCCGCTGCGCCCGCTGCGGCTCGCTGTCGTCCGCGCCGCTGCGGCCGGTCTCGACCTGCCGTCTTGATCAAGGTTAATTTTACTTTCCTACTAACAACTACAAGTTTGCTTCTATGTTTGACAGTCAATTATATATTCAGTCATCCAATTCTATGCATGATTCTAAGTTCTAACCTTCTATTTTCATATACTTCGATACACTTTGTTACATGACTTCATCTCTATTAGATTAAACATGAATGCAAAATGAGGCATGAAGGACCGTTAAGCATAAGACTTTTCGTTTTCAATTCCACTTGTTGCAGAAGAAGATATTATGTACTATCTTACATGGTACCACTGCCACACTGGCTTAAATCTTAGTTTCTTTTTTAACCTAAGTTTGCATGCCTCACCTCATATGAACTATTGATTCTTTATGCAACCTATGTATCGAAATATTTATCGTTGATATGAATTTTAGTCACGACGTTTGATCATTTTATTCAAAAAATTATGTAATATTATTTGTTTATTTGTGGCTTATTTTGTCCTCAGAGATATATTAGCATGACTTATCTCCTTGTATATTTGCAACAAATTTTTGAATAAGTCATCAACAATAAATATACCACCTTGCAAATATAAATCAATAATTTTCATCATCAACAAACTAGCAATGCAGTCCATGTAAAGAGGCTCATACATGTGCATGCTAAGTTGGGTAAAACGTCATGACTACAAAGGATTTTATCCTGTCGAATGTAGGTGGATAAGAGGCGCAAGGCATTTATTTTTGTTGTTGTTGCTCATTGGTTGTTGAGTGTGATGGCAATTTTTGCCCGGTTTAGAAATAGAAAACGAGTTGCAAGAAGTGAAGGGATTACTTATGCCCCAATGTTTGAAAGGAATAGTGGCAGTATTTAGTTGGGTGGGAAAAAATTTACCCCAGTCTTTAACTACTAATTAGAGGTATTAAATAAAGTCAATTTACAAAACTACTTGCAGGACCCTGAACAAAATGGTGAGACGAATCTAGTAAGGCCTTTGACCACATGATTAAAGAATAATTATTGTAGCATTACTATAACAAATCATTAATTAATTATGTTCACTAGATTCGTCGTGCAAAGTTGTACTCATCTGTGAAAAGGTTTTGCAAATAGACTCTATTTAATACTTCATGCAAGTAAGATTCCCTGGGTGCAAAAATTTGTGCCCGGGAACCAAACACGAGCTGAGTACCTAAATGACAAAATTTGGAGGAATGACACAACTTGTGTAAACATGCTGAGAATGAACAGTACACTTTTCTTTCAGTTTTGTCAGTTGTTTATATATTATATATGCTTTACTTGAAGATATCGTTCATATGTGTGTTGAGCTGCAACTGACAATGTTTCTACACACTGTCGGACATAATGTTAGGAATAGAGTAATTGCAACCAATTTTGCGAGATCTATAAAAACGGTTAGTCAGTATTTTAATAAAGTACTTCATGCTATTGGTGATCTACGAGAGGATTATATTAGGCCACCTTCATTGGATACTCCCGCTAAAATACAAGGAGACACAAGGTGGTACATTACTTTAAGGTGTGTAGCTCGACCTTATGTCACGTTCTAATTTTATTTTTTTGACAAACCTATAATTGTCTTAATCTTGACTTCTTTGAACATCACGTAGGATTGTATAGGAGCACTTGATGGTACACATACAAGAGCCACCATTCCAAAGGAAATGCAGCATGCTTTTCGGGGTAGATACAAGCATTGGCCAAAAGTTCACTCCTATGTCTTGGCCAGGGGACAACACATGATGCACTAGTTTATCGTGATGCTTTAGCACGTGAGGATGACCTTAATGTGCTACAAGATAATAGTTTAACCTATATCTTGTCCATAAATTTGTTCATCAAAATTAATGGATCAATTGAGATGTAACCTAACTATCTATCATATGTTAGGTAAATTTTACCTAGTTGATCCTGGATATAGAGTCAAACCCAGATTTTTACCCCCTTTTCGGGCTGTTTGCTACCACTTGAATGAGTGGGAGAGGAATCCGGTGCAAAATGAGAAGGAATTGTTCAACCGTTGGCACTATTCACTGAGAATCATAGTATAGCAAGCATTTGGAGTACTGAAAAGGAGATTCAAAGTTCTAGATGATGCATGTTGACGGTTAATATTTGTATCAAAGTTCGTTTGTGACTTGCAAGCGGACAAGTCTCCCGTCGTAGTCAAGGGACCCTTCTTCCCTCGAGTGGTGAACCCAAGGTATCGAATCCGTGGAACAATGTGCAACGCAAGGATTCAATCTAGTAAAGCAAGGTAAAGCTATCTAATGAAGGTAAGTTGCATCTAATCTACTAACTCATAAAGAAAACGAATCTAATCTAATCTACTAAAGAGGTAACAAGAGAAAGCAAGAAATAACCAATCTAGAGAATCTAGATCATGCTTATGTTGTAGCTCCAAACAAGATAGATGAAGATAGAAAAGTGAATCTCATTAAAAGCATCTTTAAATCGTGGCCTTCCCATCCGACTCCGAAAACATCCGCCTTTCGAGACCCCCGTTCGTCACAACGTATCCCTATTCATGCGGGGAGCTTAGGGCGAGTTCGATAGAACAAGTTGAAATCACTTGGCCGGTCCGGTATGCACCTCTAGCCACCGCGGCTACAAGAGCACCCTATGTAATCTAGCTATAGACTAGATCGTAGAATAAGCAAAACCAAGAAGAAATCAAAATCATCGAGAAGGCACTTAATCGCTAGAAATCGGATTCACTTACAAACTTCACCATGAATGATTACATGAACAAGATCACCACCGGGGCCCTCCCTCGATCTTGATCCTCGCTCCGAGCTCCGACGTGGTCTTCCATGCAAGGTTCCCACGTCGGCTAGGGAAACCCTAGACAACTAGCACGACCCTCATCTCCGAGATGGTGTCCCTCAAGCTTCTCTCGCTCCTCGGCGGCGGATTACGACTTCGGTTCCGCGTGGCTCTCGGTCGGGGGGCTATTTATAGCCCGAGAAGCAATTAGGTCAAAGGAGAGGTCGATTGGGCCCCGAATTGGGCCGGGCCGGCCGGCTCGGGCCGGCGGCTCGGGCCCAATTCGGCCCATCCCGCGGCTCGCTTCGCCCGGTGTTGCTTCCCACGTCTTCTAGATGTTCTCCCCTTTTGCATGTGGGCCCTTGACGTCGGTTTCTCTCCGAATTGGACTCAACTCCTTGTCTTGCAAGATTCATCACTTTTCTGGTTCAGTCCTCGGAGTTTATCGTCTTCTCGGGCTTGGTCCTTGGGCTCTTGGAGTCATGTTCACTTCATTGCTTGACTTGTATCGGGCTTCAAGGTCTTGTCATGAGGTGCTTAATGAACTTATCCCTAAGTCTTGCTTTCATCGTTAAAACCCCGCGTAAACACTTAACTCCAAAACCGACATGCACAAGTGAACTTGTTATACCACGGGGGTTAGTACCAATGAATAAGATACAAAAGTTATGCCAACACCGAAGGTAAACTCATGGCTAGGTTGACGGATTTTCACCGTCAACAATGCATCTCCTTTTTTTTCTTATGAAACTCAAGTAGATATTGTTGTTGCTTGCTGCATCATTCACAATTGGGTGATTGAAGATGGGAGTGATGAATTTAATGTGCCAAATGACAATGATGAGGACACCCAGCACACCATATACTCCCTCCGGTTTGGTAAATGAAGTCGTTTAGGACAGCGACACGGTCTCCAAAGTACAACTTTGACTTCTTCTTTTTATAAAATATTTGTTAAAAACTAACATATGTATACTTTTATGAAAGTATTTTGCAAGAGAAATCTATTCATGTAGTTTTCACATTTCCAAACTCAATGACTTAAAATTATTCATGATTTATATTCCCAATGTTTGACTCAAATCATGTCCACAATGACTTCATTTACCAAACTAGAGGGAGTATGCTGGGACAGCAAGTGAGAATGCCATTATGCTCGCTTTTAGACAAGGCTTGGATGACCAAATGTGGGTTGATAGTCAGAGCCATGGAAACTAGTATTTTATTTGTTTGGATAATGTAATTTGTGTTGTATTTTATTTGATTGGACAATGTAATCATTGTATTTGATGGTTGAAATTGTATTTGAGGACATATGTTTAGAATATTTGATTGCTACTTTACTAGCATTATTGTTTGATGAAATTATACCTTACTGAAATTATTGTCGCATATGCCTTGCTGAAATTATTGTTAATTTTGAAGGTAAATGGATCCATCTAAGGCTAGTGTAGGGACTAGTGGACATGCTACTTGGACTTCAACTTGGTCAGCCTACATGATTGAATACCTTGCCAATTTAGTGGTTAGTGGCACCAAGGCTTTATCTACCTACAAGATGGTTCACTACAATGGGTGTGGAAAGGCTCTCCAAAAGAAATATGGCATTACGCACAGTAGTCAACAGGTTAAAAATCACCTTAAGACATGGCAAATAAGTTTCGTAAAATATATGACCTTCGTGGTTTGAGTGCCGCTAATTGGGATGAAGATACCTTCACTATAGCTCTTGATGATGATCACTACAACAATCATATTAAGGTATGGATGTTGTCCACATTTACTTGATGTCCACATATTATAGTAGTTGATGAAATTGTGGATGTCCACATATTATTGTTCTCACATATTATAGTTGATGTCCAGAAATTATTGTTCTCATATCTTATATAGTTGCTGTCCACATGTACATATTAGTAGTTGCTAAAATTCTACAAATATTGTAGTATCACAAGTCTGATGCTGATTATCCAAGCAAGCTTATTCAACACTTTGAGGAGATGCACACAATATTTGGAAGTACCATGGCTACAGGAAAGTTTGCAAAGAACTCAAATGCACCTATAGGTACAGAGGATGGAGATGCAGAGGATTGTGAGGACGAGGAAACCAGAAAGAGTGATGGGGATGCCATTGCCAATGAAGGCAACAATGGGATAACATCATGTGCAGCAAGACCAGTAGGATTGGCAAGATCAACAACAAGAAGAAGACCAACAAAAAGGTCTAGGACTGATGTTGATCCATTGGTTGCTGCAATTAATTGAGGAAGTAACAAGATAGACAAGGCGATAAAAGAAGTGGGCAAATCAGACAAGGATGTCCCCTCAGATTTGTTTGACAACTTGATGGCTTTCAAGGTAGTTTCAATGAGACTCATTTATCCTTCTATTATGCCCATTTGGTCTCTGAACCTCACATAGCTAGAGCTTTCAACAACTTACCTTTTGACCATAAATTAAGTTGGGTTGCAAAGTACATTACTGAAAACTTCCCTGGGCAGTAAGGGTAAGTTGTGTTGGTAGGATTAATCTTTTGTTAGTACCACATACAACTATATATTTGTGGGCTAAGTAAGCTTTTATCTTGCTATGTGGAAGCCTTGAACTTGCTATATATTGTGCAAAAATTGAACTTGACGCATTGTGCAAGGATGGGGGTTGGAAATGTGTGTAATGTGCCTATGGATTTGGCTTAAGACTTCTATTTCTAATGTAGCCAAGACTTTTATGTGGCTTTTAAATTATTGTGTGTGATGTTCCTTGATGCATGGTGGAAGCATATGAAATATTACTATGTGTTGATGAAGTGACTGTTAAATTATTGTGTGATTGCTAAATTATTATGTGCTTGTTAAATTGGTGATGCAAAGTGCTTGTCTTATGTATATTGGAGGGGGTAAGATCACCATTCGAGTGGGAATGTGCTTAGATCCACAAGTTCCAAACAACTACATCCATCCAAACAAGTGATAGGTTGGATCCAGCCCTTTCCATCCTCTCGCAATCAAACATGGTGAGGGTTAGAGTCATCCCCAAAATGAGGGTTTGAGCCAACCCAACCCTGAAAGGACCTTGATGTCACCTAGAGGGGGGATGAATAGGCGAGACGGCCGATTTAAACTTTTCTTCCCCGAAAACTTGAGCTGACAGTGTCCACCGATCAGACCGGTGGTGGTGACCGGTCTGACCGATCAGGCACTGGACTTCACAGGAGACGCCGGTCAGACCGGTGCGCCTCACCGGTCAGACCGGTGTAGCACAGTGTCGGTGTTTTAGACCGGCAACCTACTAAGGGGAGTACCCAAAGTAGATGAATGTGGCCTCGCCGAGATCGGTAACTCGAAGGAAGAGACACGTGGCACACAATTTAGACAGGTTCGAGCTGCGAGGTGTGTAATACCCTACGTCTTGTATGCTGCGTAGCTCTGGATTGATTGGGTATGATTACAAGATGGTGCAATTGTACACCGTGAGATGAGATTATCAGAGAGGGGTCCCTGCCTCGCCTTATATAGTCCGGGAGGTAGGGTTACAAGTCGGAATAGGGAGAGAGTACTAGTCGAGTACGTCTAGGAGTCTTCCATACAGTGCGGGACATGTACAGCTTCCTAACCGAGTACTTCTCCTCTGTAGTCCTTGTTCTTCACGCCATCAGGTACCGTGCAGCGCAAGTCAGGTAGTCCCTCGGGCCTACCGAGTAGTCGGTCCTGGTACCCACCGAGGTAGTGGGCCCAGGGAGGTCCATACGACAAGCCCCCGAGTACTTTGTAGTCGAGAAGGATAGCTTCTAGTAGTCTTGATGGCCTTAACGTGTAGTCCTCAAGCGTCCCCGAGTACTACAAGTCAAAAGTCCTCAAGAGTAGTCGAAGCATCCCGAGGCTGGAATGTACTCCAGCTGATGTTTGAGCAATCCTGAAGTCTTCTCGAGTAGTCCCAAGCGTCCTCGAGTGCTGCCCTTGAAGGTCTCCAACAATGCCCGCGTTGTCTTGAAGCCGAAGCTGATATGGAAGTGCGATTGCAAAATCGCACTCCATATAGAGTAGCCCCCGAGCCTTAGGTTGAGTTGTAGACTCTGGCTGAGGGTCCATCTGAAGTTTTGGCAAGAATAACCTGAAAAATCCGGAGAAAAACCGAAGGACACGTGGCACGGAGCCCCCGAGCCTTGAGTCGAGTACTTCCTCTCTAATTGAAGGGTCATCTTGTAGAATGTGTCCTGAGATGCTCCTGAGTCTTGTCGCTTCCCAGGCAGTCGAATAGAGGTAGCCGAGCCCCCGAGGTGAGGCGCGTCAACTAGTTGAAGTTGAAGAGTCACGTGCGGCCGCTGAGTCAGCCGAGCGCGGACTTATCCATCCGGCCGTTGGAGGGCCGCGTTGACTTATAAATAGAAGCCGAACCCTTAGGGTTTGCACCCTTCGCACCGTAGCCATTCCAAGCGCGATCTTGGCCGGGAATCGCCACCAGTGCGCGCCGCCTCCGCTGAGTGAAGTGTAGATCCGAGCGCGCCGCCGTAGAGAGCCACCGCAGTAGCCCCCGAGCGAATGCGTGTGAAGATGCCGTGCACTTGGAGAATGAAGCCATCTCCGTCGAACACTGTGAAAGCCGCCGGCGGGAAGAAGAGGGGCCGTGATGAGGCCGCCGGATCTGCCGCAGGGACATCGCCGCTGGTGTCCCCGCCGCGGCCAGATCCGAACCGCGAGTGGAAGAAGTCCAAGGCGAAGACCGAGGACTTGTTGGCCCTCCTCAACAGTGGTTTCCTGCGCGAGAAGGAGGTCGACATGTGGAGGGCCGCCGCCGGGGGTCCGTACCCGATGGAGAAGAATGAAGATGAGATCCCGATGTTCACGCGCTTCGCAGAGCGCGGGCTCTCCCTCCCGGCGAGCAACTTCTTCAAGGGGCTCATGGGGTACTACGGCGTTGAGTACCTCAACCTCAACCCTAACGATATTTTACATACCGCCGTCTTCGTACATTTTTGCGAAGCTTTTCTGGGGATCAAGCCCCATTGGATCTTGTTCCGGAAGTTCTTCCGGGTGAAGCCGCAACCCGGGGCCGCCGGAACCCGCGGTAGTCGGAGGAGCGGGGGATCCGGATGCGGGAGGACGCCGCCGAGCAGTACCTCTCGTACAAGCTCATAGACTCCAACCAAGACTAGAAGGCCAAGTGGTTCTACGTCACGAACCACCATCTGGGGCTGCCGAAGCCGAGCGGGAAGCAGCCCAAGCACCGCTAGTGGTGGTGCGGAAGAGGTGGTGGCCGCAGAGGCGCAGGAGGAGGCACCCGCCGAGGCTGGACTGGTGGACATCGCTAGCATCCTCGGCGCCCCGACCGTGATGGTGGTCCGGTCAAGCTTGTAAGTGTTGAATCTCCCCGAGTAGTACTTGATGTGGTAGTCGTTCTTGACTGACAACCGGCTTATGTACTCTGCAGGAAATCGACGGATCTGTCCTGGGAGGGGGATGAACCCACCGCAGCGGTAGCGGAAGAAGAAGCCGCACCGCCCGCTGAGGAGTCCGCTCCCGCCCCTCAGGCGGAGCCTGAAGCGCCAGCCGCTGAGGCTACGTTGCCCGAAGTCGGCGTAGTTGAAGGTGAGTACTCTGTTGAGGTTGTAGTATCCCCCGAAGAGTAGTCGTAGTCGTCAGATATGACTAATGCACTTGTCTTCTCGTTGACAGGCGCTGAGGCCGAAGGGAACGATATCCCAGCGGCGGTGCCCATGGAGAACTTGACACCAGGAACTCAGGAGGCTACCGGAGGAGCCCCCGAGCAGATGGAGGTGGCCGCCGGAGAGGCCGCCGCGACGACTGGAGGAGAGGAGGCTACCACTCTGCCAGAACCCGCTCTGGAGGTGGTCGTTCGCTCCCCGGAGATCCAAGACGTGGAGCCCATCCGCTCTGCACCGATGACCGAAGCCGTCACGAGTAGTCGTAGTGGGGTCGAGTTGTTGGCGGACGACTTGGTGGATCCGGCAACGGTGGCTCGGCATCTCGAGGCGGTCCGCCAAGCTGAGCAGTGGATGAAGGTGAGTAGTCGTAACTCTTGGAGTAGTTAATCCTTTAGCGTTGAGTACCCATCTGACATATGTTGTCTATGAAGGACGTCGCGGAGAGGTCCCGCGAGAAGGCCAGCATGCTTCAAGGCTTTGGCGACGTAGTGCTTCGGGCCGAGGCGCTGGAGGACCAACTCGTGAAGTCCCGGAAGCACGCTGCCGCTATGTAGTCAAAGCTGGACGCCGCCTTTGCCAAGTACCATAACGACATCCAGGAGATGCAGGCGAAGGGCGACAACTTGGTGCGGAAGAACGAGTCGCTTCGCAACAAGAACAAAGGTGCGCCCCTGACTTGCTGAGTACTTGTTGGAGGTCGAGAGGTAGTCTAACCCGCTGTGCCTTGTTGTTTGCAGAGCTTGAAACTCGGGTAGAGCAGTTGAAGACTTCAGAGACAGATCTGAAGAATCTCTTCTACCAGGAGCAGGAGGCCCGCCAGGTACTCAAGTTAGATTATAAGGAGCTTGCCTACGAGTGCGACAAGCACATGGAGCTCCATATTGCATCCGATCGTGACCTCGTCAACTGCTACAAATCGTTGCAGAAGCTGAACAAGGATTGCGAGAAGCCGCGGGCCCAGCTGAAGGAGCTTGAAGAAGCCGCGCTCCCCATCGCGAGGCTGCTGGTGCCTCACCCTAGCGGTCTCAAGATAGCGCCACTGGTGGATCGACTGAAGGAAGCCCCCAGCCGGCTGGCGGCCTATGTGAAGCATCTGGCGAAGTTGATCCCGGACCAGGTGCTGGCCTTCATGAAGTCCTACTTCCCGAAGGCGCCCGTAGACGTAGTCGCTGGTGGACTAGCCGCCAACTGTACCGACGAGCAGTATGCGGAGCTGCTGGAGCAGACGGCGCCCATTGCGGAACAAGTCGCCGACAAGCTTAATCTCCAGTAGTCCTGTAATAGTTAGCTCGTAGCAGTAGATGTACAGAAACAATTGTAATTGTTTAAGTATTAATGAAGAAAAGTTCCATCAATGAGTACTCGTTGCCGCGATCTTGGAGTGCGGAGTCCCATCGTGGAGTTGTTGCGAGTAGTTGTACCCGACAGTAGTCCCGTTGAGGGAAGTAGACAGTAAAGCTGTTGATGATCAATCAAACTTTATTACTGAAGAAGTACACCTGGATGGCTAGGGCCGTAGTTACAGAGTAATCGCCAGGACCCGGAGGCCGCCTACGGCTAAGTGGTGCTAGGGCGAGTAGCCGCTTACAGCAGTAGATCCGTAAGTAGCCGTATAGGTTGGATCTAGGAGTACATGATCTATCGATGAGACCGCCGCTAGAGTCTTTTGTCGCTCGTCGCAGCCCCCGGATCCGTAGGTAGCCGCATGGGCCGGATTCTCGGAGAAGAGTAGTCCGAGACCGGTGCCCGGACCGGAGTCCGCTTACGGCCGAAGAAGTAGTCCGGAGACTAGAGCCCGGATCCGGAGGCCGCTTACGGCGGAGGGGTCTTGATGTAGTCGCGTAGACTTGAGCCCCCAGGGTAGTCGTGTAGACTAGGCGTAAAACCGACAGAGCTGGTCGACGTTCCACGAGTTGTTGACGTCTTCGCCTTCAAGTGTCTGGAGGCGGTAGGAGCCCGGCCCGGTCACCTTTGCGACTGTGAAGGGACCTTCCCAAGGGGAGCTGAGCTTGTGTAGTCCTTTCGTGTTTTGGATGCGACGGAGGACGAGATCGCCAATGTTGAAAGAGCGTTCCTTGACGTTGCGGTCATGGTAGTGTCGGATACCCTCCAGGTACCTTGCTGATTGGACGAGGGCAGCGCAGCGAGCTTCTTCGAGCCCGTTGATGTCAACTCGTCTGCTGTCTTCAGAGATGCCTTCGTCATAGTGCTCCACTGCTGGTGAATCCTATATGACATCAGCAGGGAGGATTGCTTCGGAGCCGTAGACCAGGAAGTAAGGGGATTGCCCCGTTGGCTTGGAGGGCTGAGTACGTAGCCCCCAGAGTGCATTGGGTAGTTCCTTGATCCACTTGCCTCCTTTAGAGTTAGCAGCGTCGTGTAGCCGCTTCTTGAGAGCGTCGAGCACCATCCCGTTGGCGCGCTCGACTTGTTCGTTGGCCCGAGGATGGGCAACTGAGACATATCGGACGTCGATCCCGCTGTTCTCGTAGTACTCCCGTAATCGGTGGTTGTTGAAGTTGGAGCCCAGGTCTGTGATGATGCGGTGGGGTAGTCCGTAGCGATGCACGAGTTCATCCAGGAATTCGAGTACTCTGTCAGCCTTGGGGCATGTGACCGGCTTGACCACGATCCACTTGGTGAACTTGTCGATGGCCACCAATACTCTGTTGAATCCACCTGGCGCAGTTGGCAGTGGCCCAATCATGTCGAGCCCCCAACAGGCAAAGGGCCAGGTTGGCGGTATGGTGACTAGCTTGTAGGCTGGAATGTGTTGTTGCTTGGAGAAGTATTGACATCCTTGGCACCTTCTGACGAGTTCTTCGGCGTCGCCCAGAGCTGTGGGCCAGTAGAAGGCTCGCCGGAAGGCCTTGCTGACCAGCGTGCGAGAAGACGCGTGGTTGCCGCGACGCCCTTGTGGATCTCCTCCAAGATGTCCTTGCCTTCTTGCACGGGGACGCACTTCATGAGTACTCCAAAAGATGCACCCCGCTTGTAGAGCTTGTCTCCGACAAGGACGTAGGACTTGGTGCGGCGGATGAGCCGCACGGCCCAAGTTTTTGTCCGAGGGAACCTTCGCTCGCCGAGGTAGTCGATGAAGGGTTGCCTCCGGTCCGCGTCGATCATCATGACCTCTCGGCCACCGGCGGATGCGCCGGGACGGTGGTCGGTGGCGCCGGCTCCGGGATGGATGGCGCGTGAAGCTCGTGGACGAAGACACCCGCTGGTACTTGAGCGCGAGTAGAACCAAGCTTCGAGAGGACATCCGCTGCAACGTTGTTGTCGTGGACGATGTGGTGGAACTCGAGACCGTAGAACTTGTTCTAGAGCTTGCGGACTTCTAGGCGAGGCGTCCATGTTCTCCTTGTTGCGGTCCCGCAGCTTGTTGACTTGGTTGATGACCACCGCGGAGTCACCGTAGACCGCAGGGCCGCTTGATGCCCGGTGAAGCCGCGAGGCGGAGCCCGTGTAGAAGAGCTTCGTACTCGGCTTCGTTGTTTGAGACCTTCCGCAAGATCCGCAGGACGTACTTGAGTTGTTCGCCCGTTGGAGAGATCGGGAGTACCCCCCGCACCGCACCCTCGAGGTTGAGTGAGCCGTCGAAGTACATCACCCAATGCTCTGGTCGCACGGTTGGAGTAGGTAGCTGATTCTCCCGCCACTCCGCCATGAAGTCGACTAGCGCCTGCGACTTGATGGCTGTGCGTGGCTTGAAGTCGATGGTGAGGGCGCCGAGTTCAACTGCCCACTTGGAGATTCTTCCAGTAGCATCTTGGTTCCACAGGATGTCGCTGAGCGGGTAGTCGGTGACGACGGAGATCGAGTACTCCTGGAAGTAGTGTCGTAGCTTTCGTGAGGTGATGAGTACTGTGTACAGGAGCTTCTGTACAGGATGGTAGCGTGCCTTGGACTCTGACAGGACCTCACTGACGAAGTAGACTGGGCGCTGGACTGGATAAGTGTGGCTGTCTTCCTGCCGCTCGACGATGATGGTAGTACTGACCACATGAGTAGTCGCAGCGAGGTAGAGCAGTAGCTGCTCGCCTTTACGAGGAGCCGTGAGGACTGGTGGCTTCGATAGGAAGTCCTTGAGCTGAGCAAGGGCTTGGTCCACCTCTGGGGTCCACACGAACTTCTCTTGGTGCTTGAGTAGTTTGAAGAAGGGGAGCCCCCGTTCTCCAAGCTTCGAGATGAATCTGTTCAAGGCCGCCATGCACCCGGTCAGCTTCTGGACGTCTTTGATGCACGTGGGAGCTTTCATGCTGGTGATGGCGGAGATCTTCTCGGGGTTGGCTTCGATGCCGCGTTGGCTGATGATGAAGCCGAGTAGTTTGCCCGAAGGTACGCCGAAGGCACACTTGTTCGAGTTGAGCTTCCAGTGATACTCGCGCAGAGATGCGAAAGTCTCTTCAAGATCGTCGATGAGGGTACTGGAGTTTCTGGTCTTGACGACCACGTCATCCACGTAGGCTTCGACGTTCTTGTTGAGTTGCCTCTTGAAGCAGGCCTCGATAGCTCGTTGATAGGTGGCGCCGGCGTTCTTCAACCGGAAGGACATGGTCGTGTAGTAGTACGCGCCAAACGGGATGATGAATGCGGTCTTCTCCTGGTCTTCTTCCTTGATCGCGATCTGGTGGTACCCAGAGTAGCAGTCGAGGAAGTAGAGCAGGTCGCAGCCTGCCGTGGAGTCGATGACTTGGTCAATCCGCGGCAACCCGAAGGGGTCCTTGGGGCAGTGCTTGTTGAGATCAGTGTAGTCGACGCACATCCTCCACTCATTCGAGTTCTTCTTGCAGATGAGGATGGGGTTGGCGATGTCGTATGGACCTCCCTGGGCCCACTACCTCAGTGGGTACCAGGACCGACTACTCGGTGGGCCCCTGGGACTACCCGGCTTGCGCTACACGGCACCCGAAGGCGTGGAGCACAAGGACTGCGGAGGAGAAGTACTCGGTTAGGAAGCTGTACATGTCCTGCACTGTATGGAAGACTCCTAGACGTACCCGACTAGTACTCTCTCCCTACTCCAACTTGTAACCCTGCCTCCCGGACTATATAAGGCGAGGCTGGGACCGATCTCTAGCATCTCATACAACTCACGGCGCACTATTGCACCATCTTGTAATCGTGCCCAATCAATCCAGAGCTACGCAACATACAGGACGTAGGGTATTACGAACCTCGCGGCCCGAACCTGTCTAAATTGTGTGCCACGTGTCTCTTCCTTCGAGTTACCGATCTCGGCGAGGCCACATTCATCTACTTCGGGTACTCCCCTTAGTAGGTTGCCGGTCTAAAACACCGACAGCTGGCACGCCAGGTAGGGAATCTCGCCCGAGATCACATGGCGAACTCGACGGCTCCCGTCTACTTCAAACCAGCCGTCGCCTTCAACCGCAGCAACACCTTCGTGTTCGGCACCTGGGTCTGCACTACTGACGGCGCGGGCTCCTTCCAGCGCCGCCTAACCATGCCGCCCAACCCGAAGACCGGCCTCGTGACGCTTCTCGAAATTTTCACAGGCGAACTCGCCGGCAAATTCGGCGAAGTTTCGCTCTTCAACCACCACGCTGACTTCGAGCTCGAGTCCGCTTCCAACTCGAACTCGACGTCTCCATGGGCCATCGCATGCGAGCCGGCTGCTCAGCCATCGCAGGCGGTCCCCTCACCTCGTGAGCGCTCCGCGCATGGCCCCCGCATCCTCAGCCGGGCCCGCACGGGGGCTCCCTCTTCGCGCCGGGCCGGCAAGGAGCCCGTACCCGACTACAACTCGGACTCCGACACCGCCCCCGGCCGCGCTTCAGACTCCAACCCTCTCTCCGAGTTCTACTCGAACCCCGATTACGAGTTCGACTTCGGGTCGGATCCTGACGAGCCCGAGTCCGAGGACAACTCCACTGAGCTCCCCTTGTCAGGGCCGGCCTGCGGGGCCGGTTATAACATCCACACCGGCCGGGAGATTCGTCTACTGGCCAGACCGCAAGCCTGCGGACCTGATAAGGGGAGACTCACGCTACGTCGCCTACATCGACTCGCTACCGTTCCAGGAGGGAACACCACTTGCCCGAGCTGACTCGAACACCCCAACTGAGGTGGCGGTTTCTCAGTCTAGCCTCGGCACCCCTGATCGCCAAGTCTTCATGGCTGCCGGCGACACCCCAGGACCTTCAGGGACGGCCCAAGACAAGTACCTTGAAGACATCTCCTCCGATGAGCTCTCTGCTGATGCTCCACCAAACGAGAACCCTGCAGACAGAGACGCTCGACGTGAGCGTAACCGGAAGCGCAGCGAACGTCTCCAACGCCTCCGCGACAACTTCCCCGTCCGCAATCTTGCGGAAGCTCTCGAGGCGGTCGAGAGCAGAGTACACACTACCCCTGAGCAATGCCTCATGTCGATCACAACGATCGCACGCCAGGCTCAGGGCATACACGCCGGGAGAGGTCATCGCCAAGCTCGGCCGAAGACGCCTACTTCATGCGGGTCGACAACGAGTCAACCAACCTCCTCCGGCCCGGGCATCGCGACAACGAAGCCACAAGTCGCGGCGCCAACAACGGTCCCAACCGTACTCGAGCTGAGCTCCCAGCCGAGCCGAACCGTCGTCACTCCAACGCCGGCGGACGCCCACAACGTGACAACGACAACCGCGAGGTCGTCCCCCACCGCGCTCCGGCCGGCGGCGGCGGCAACGACCCCGACGGCGACGGCGGCCGACGACGGAAGCTCCAACCATGGAGCCAACGGGAGGGCCGGCGGCGGCGGCGGTCGCGGCGGCCGAGGCCACGCGAACGGCCACGCCTCCGGCGCCTCACGTGCGGCTACGACGCCCGCCGAAGATTGAGGAGCCGCGGCGGAAGAAGTCGACCACCGCGAGCGACGACGACGGCTTCCCCCGCCTTCTCACCTCGACTTCGCAACTTGCTCCTCCCCGACAAGTTCAAGCCTTTGGGGATCACCAAGTACGATGCGAAGCGGGACCCCATCCGGTGGCTCGGGTGCTACGCCCTCTCCATCGAGAACGGCGGCGGCAACAACGACACCAAGTGTCTCTACTTCCCCCTTCTCGCTCGGACCAAGCTCCACTCACATGGCTCGAGTCACCGGACAAGCACTCGATTGACAAGTGGGACCACCGAAGGAGCGAGTTCACCAGCAACTTCGCGGGCGCCATGGGCCGATTGGGTACTCGCATGGACCTGGCCATGGTCAAGCTGGAACAAGGCGAGACCCTCCGCAAGTACATGCACCGCTTCTTCGACAAGCGCGCTACCGTCGTCGACGTCACCGACAAGGAGGTCATCGACCTCTTCCAAGACGGCCTCTACCACCGCCGCACATTCGAAGACTTCGGTCGTCGCCGCCCTAGGTCCATCCCCCACCTCAAGGACATGATCACGTCCTGGGCGGATGACGAAGACAAGGACAATGCCAAGTACGACGCCGTCTGTGGCAAGAGCAAGCAGAACCAGGGCGGCGGCAGCGGCAACAACGCGAACCAAGGCGGTCGCAACAACAACAACAACAACTACTCGGGTCCCAACCGCAAGTGCAAGCCAGACAACACTGTCGCGGCTATCCAACGCCCTGCGAAGGAGAACTCGAAGAAGAACTCCGGCGGCTTCAAGGACCTGCTGAAGGAAAGGTGCCCGTGGCACCCAAACGGCAACCACACCACCGAGCAGTGCTACCAACTCAGGCACGCACTCAAGGATACGCCGGAGCCACCCCATCCTCACGACAAAAAGGGAAAGAAGAAGGACGGCGACAACAACGACTTCCAAGAGCATGACAAGACCGTCAATGTCCTCTTCGGCGGACTGCCCAGCAGGCGGGAGCAGAAGGCTACCCGTCGTGAAGTCATGTCCATTGAGCCAGCGGTCCCAACCCCTCTCAGGTGGTCGGAGGTACCCATCACCTTTTCCCGCGCAGATCAATGGACCAGCTTCTCTGAACCAGGACGGTTCCCCCTCGTCCTGAAGCCAGTGGTCGCGGGCTCCAAACTCAACAAGGTGCTTATCGACGGTGGAAGCATGCTCAACGTCCTCTTCACCAAGACCTTGAAGAAGATGAAGCTCGACATCACCCACATGCTCACCAAGAGCAACACGCCCTTCTACGGCATCGTCCCCGGCAACGCGGCTATTCCACTGGGCTCAGTGGTCCTGCCAGTTACCTTCGGGGAATCTCGGGACAACTACCGTACCGAGTACATCAAGTTCGAGGTCGCGGACTTCGAGACTTCCTACCACGCCATCCTCGGCAGACCGGCCATCGCCAAGTTCATGGCGGTGCCCCACTACACCTACTTGGTACTCAAGATGCCAAGCCCGGTACGGTGTACTCTCTCTTCAAGGGGACTTGAAGATCTCCCACGACTGCGACACAGAAGCCGTGGAGATCGCTTCTACGAATCAAGTACCCAACGCGATGATGGAGGTTTACGCTGCGTCGAAGAAGCTTGCTACAAGTGAACTCGACATCCCAGAGAAGTCTGACAGCGCCAACAAGCCTCAGCCACCTGAGGAGGTACTCGTCAAGACGATCGACCTCAGAACAGGCGACCCCAGCAAGACCACCACCATCGGGGCTGGCCTCGACCCCAAATAGGAAGACGCGCTCATCAGCTTCCTTCGGGCTAACCGCGACATCTTCGCGTGGAAGCCAGCGGACATGCCGGGAGTGCCTAGGGAGCCGATTGAGCACGCGCCTCAACGTCGATCCTAAGGCCACCCCAAGCGACAACACCTCCGACGCTTTGCCGACGACGGACGGGACGCCATCAAGAAGGAACTCGCCAAACTACTCACGGCCGGCTTCATCGAGAGAAGTCTTCCATCTCGAGTGGCTCGCCAACCCCATCCTCGTCCGCAAGAAGAACTCGAACGAGTGGAGGATGTGCGTCGACTACACCGAGCCTCAACAAGCACGCGCCCCAAGGACCCCTTCGGGTTGCCGCGGATTGATCAAGTCATCGACTCCACGGCGAGCCGCGACTGCTCTACTTCCTTGACCGCTTGCTACTCCCGGGTACCACCGGATCGCGATCAAGGAAGAAGACCAGGAGAAGACCGCGTTCATCACCCCCGTTTGGCGCGTCTTGCTACACGACCATGTCCTTCGAGTTGAAGAACGCCGGCGCCACCTACCAACGAGCTATCCGGGCCTACTTCAAGAGGCAACTCAACAAGAACGTCGAAGCCTACGTGGATGACGTGGTCATCAAGACCGAAACTCCGGTACCCTCATCGACCACCCTTGAAGAGACTTTCGCATCACTGCGTGAGTACCGCTGGAAGCTCAACCCGAACAAGTGCGTCTTCGGCGTACCTTCGGGCAAACTACTCGGCTTCATCATCGGCCGGCGCGGCATCGAAGCCAACCCCGAGAAGATCTCCGCCATCACCGGCATGAAATCTCCCACGAGCATCAAAGACGTCCGTAAGCGACCGGGTGCATGGCGGCCTCGAACGATTCATCTCGAAGCTTGGAGAACGGGGGCTCCCCTTCTTCAAACTACTCAAGCATCAAGAGAAGTTCGTGTGGACTCCAGAGGCGGATCAAGCCCTTGCCCAGCTCAAGGACTTCCTATCGAAGCCGCCGATCCTCACAAGGGCGAGCAACTACTGCTCTACCTCACTGCGACTACCCACGTGGTCAGTACCGCCATCGTCGTCGAGCGGCAGGAAGACGGCCACGCCTACCCAGTCCAGCGCCCAGTCTACTTCGTTAGCGAGGTTCTATCAGAGTCCAAGGCACGCTATCAGCCTGTGCAGAAGCTCCTGTACGCATTACTCATCACCTCGCGGAAGCTACGACACTACTTCCAGGAGTACTCGATCTCCGTCGTCACCGACTACCCGCTCGGCGACATCCTGCGGAACCAAGATGCTACTGGAAGAATCTCCAAGTGGGCGGTCGAGCTCGGCGCCCTCACCATTGACTTCAAGCCACGCACATCCATCAAGTCGCAGGCACTAGTCGACTTCATGGCAGAGTGGCAGGAGAACCAGCTGCCCACTCCCACCGTGCGACCAAAGCATTGGGTGATGTACTTCGACGGCTCACTCAAGCTCGAGGGCGCGAGTGCGGGTACTCCGATCTCTCCAACGGGCGAACAACTCAAGTATGTCCCGCGATCTTCCGAAAGGTCTCAAACAACGAAGCCGAGTACGAAGCTCTCCTACACGGGCTCCGCCTCGCGGCTTCACTGGGCATCAAGCGGCTACTAATCTACGGCGACTCCGCAGTGGTCATCAACCAAAGTCAACAAGTCCTGGGACCGCAACAAGGAGAACATGGATGCCTACTGCCTAGAAGTCCGCAAGCTCGAGAACAAGTTCACGGTCTCGAATTCCACCACATCGTCCGCGACAACAACGTTGCAGCGGACGTCCTCTCGAAGCTTGGATCCACCCGCGCTCAAGTACCAGCGGGTGTCTTCGTTCATGAGCTTCACGCGCCATCCATCCCGGAGCTGGCGCCACTGACCACTGTCCCAGCTCACCCACCGGCTGGACAGGAGGTCATGATGATCGACGTGGACTGGAGGCAACCCTTCATCGACTACCTGAGCGAGCAGAAGGTTCCCTCCGACAAGAACTCGTCTGAGCAGCTCGTCCGCCGTGCCAAGTCCTACATCCTCGTCGGAGACAAACTTTACAAGCGGGGCGCATCTTCTGGAGTACTCATGAAATGCGTCCCTCAGGAAGAAGGCAAGGACATCTTGGAGGAGATCCACAAGGGCGTCTGCGGCAACCACGCGTCCTCACGCACGGCCGGTCGGCAAGGCCTTCCGCGAGCTTTCTGCGGCCCCACGGCTGCGGGCAATGCCGAAGAACTCGTCGAAGGTGCCGGGGATGCCGGTACTTCGCCAAGCGACAACACGTCCCGGCCTACAAGATAGTCACCATACCGCCAACTTGGCCCTTTGCCTGCCGGGGGCTCGACATGATTGGGCCACCGCCAAGCTGCGCCGGGAGGTTTCAACGCAGTATTGGTGGCCATCGACAAGTTCACCAAGTGGATCGAGGTCAAGACGGTCACATGCCCCAAGGCCGACGAGTACTCGACTTCCCGGACGAACTCGTACACCGCTACGGACTACCCCACCGCATCATCACGGACACGGGCTTCAACTTCAACAACCACCGCTTTTGGGAGTGCTTTGCGAGAACGGCGGGATCGACGTCCGATACGTCTCGGTTGCCATCCTCGGGCCAACGGACAAGTCGAGCGCGCCAATGGGATGGTGCTCGACGCTCTCAAGAAGCGGCTACACGACGCCGCTAACTCCAATGGGGGCAAGTGGATCAAGGAACTACCCAAACGCACTCTAGGGGCTACGGACTCGGCCATCCAAGCCAACGGGGCAATCCCCTTACTTCCTCGGTCTACGGCTCCGAAGCAATCCTCCCCGCCGACGTCATATGGAACTCGCCGGCAATGGAGCACTACGATGAAGGCGTCCCGTAAGACGAGACGAGTTGACATCGACAACCTCGAAGAAGCTCGCTGCGCTGCCCTCATCCAATCAGCAAGGTACCTAGAGGGTATCCGACGCTTGAGGACCAGGAGCGTCCCAGTGGTCGATAGATGACCGCTCCTCAGTGATGAGTGATTGACAACGGCTGTTGGACTGACTCTTGGCTTAGTGCGCAGGTGTAGGCTGCGGCCTAGTTCGTGTTGTTGTAGGTGAAGAACGGGCGCGAAAGGTCTTCAGCCTTGAGGGGCCTCTGGGAGATGGAGAGACAAGTAGGCTCGGTTCGAGGGACCGGTGGACGGCGGGGCCGGGTGCGGGGCCACATGGTGGCGACACGAGCAAGACGAAGTCATGGACAGACGAGCCGGTGCACGGTGGCGGTCGAGTCAAGTGGTTTGGCGGGAGGCCGGACCGGGCACGCGGGGTTTGGTGGTTTGCCCACAAAACCATCGGCGGGCGGTTTCTTGGTTTGGGCCTCAAAACCAAGTCCGAGGGCCCAACACGACGGAGACGGGATCCGGGCGTGTCGGGAAGCTTCGAGGCGGAGGACACGCGGCGGGATCGCATGGCTTGCGTCGGGAGGACGCGGGGTGCGGCAAAGGCGTGGTCGTCCGATGGCAAGACCCACAAACATTACCTAAATGCCCCTACATGGGTTGTATCGCCAGTAGTTAAGTTAGGGGTAGTCGAGTCATTTACCACTCCGGCGGGACCTGATATATAAGCCATGAGTGTGTGTGGATGGCTCTCTCTCTCCGCGACTTAGGGTTTCATTTCCTCCCTCCCATTTCTCATTTTCGTAGCTATTTTTTCTTCCATTTTCTCTAGGCTAGCATGAGAGCTTCATGAGATATTTGTTGAGAGGGATGGATGCTAGGGCGGCATGCTAGACCTTGTGAATCTTTCCTGGTTTGTATAGAAGATTCGGGGTTGTGTTTTCGTGGCCTTTTTGTGCTTGTTTTCGTGCCTTTGTTCCCGGATTGATTTCGCGGATTTGAGTGGGTTTCTCCCCGGATTTCTTTGAGGGATACATGGATAGATGTCTCGTGCATCTTTGTGATTGATCTTGTGCCCTCAAACGCCGGAAACCACTTGGATTCGAAGTTTTTCGTTCGGTGCTCTAGCTTTTGGTGGTGCTCAAAGGATTCGCGATTCCCGGTGATTTAGGGAGTTAGGAGGCAAGATTTTTGGGCTATAGCATCCTTGTGTGACGCTTTTCAAGTCCCCAAACCCTTGTCTCCATAGCTTCAACCATTTGGGAAATCCGATGATGATTTGGGGGAGTTGACTTTCGGGGTCGGGCGTTTTTACGCTCTGTCCGCACTCGGCGGGCGGTCCGCGGGGTGTCTTGTCGGACGGTCCACGCGGCTAGGGTTTGTCGCGTGTTCGTCGTGTTCTTGCGCGTCCTTGCTTTCGATCTGGTTTGGCTTTTGGTTTTTGTTGCAGCCGGTTTGCGGACAGTCCGGGCTTGAGTAGCGGACGGTCCGCGGGTGGCGCGGACGGTCCGCCCGGCCTCGGCGGACGGTCTGTTTTTCTCGGGCCGCTTCTGGAAGTTCTGTGTGCTTTAACGGACAGTCCACGGCGCAGAGCCGGACGGTCCGTGGTGTTGGCGCGGACGGTCCGCGAGAGAAGGCCGGCTGGTCTGCGAGGCCTACGCGGACGGTCCGCCCCTCCTGGACGGATGGTCCGCCAGAGCCTGTGTGCTTTGCTTCTTGGTCGATTCCTCCCTCCCTTTCTAGTGCTTCCGCGTGTGCTTCTAGGAATCGTTCCTAAGGCTAGAGGTTGATCCATAACCTCGTGGTCTTGGCGATTGGTGCGTGATTCGATCCATCGCTTGTGTGTGACCGGGATTTGACTAGGGCATAGGCGGGTTCTTTGGGAAGAATTTTTTTACCGGCTCCTATTCACTCCCCCCCCCCCTCTAGTCGCCATCCGATCCTTCAATTGGTATCGAAGCTTGGTGCGGATTCTTTGCGACTTTGACAAGTCTCGAATCCTAAGATGGCGTACGTTGAGCGGGGGCGGTCCGCCGCACTTCGATGGCAAGGGTTACCACAAGTGGGCGGCTCGTATGATGATCTTTCTTCGTGGGAAGGCTGTTGGATTTCATTGTGCTTGACAAGACTTATGCTATTCGGGTCAACATCCATACTCTTATGGTGACCGATGCCGGTGCTAAGGCCAAGTATGAGGCTAATGCAAAAGCCGTTGATCACTTGGTCCGAAGCTTGTGTGATCCGAGTTTGAGCGTGTTCGCCATTTGAATCTTGCTTGGCAAATTTGGGAGAAGTTGTTGGTTGCTCACGGTGGTGATAACCATGTGAAGGCTCGCCTCTTTGTCTCTTACCGGATGCAATATGAGAATTTCACTCCACTTTCCGATGAGGACATCGATGCGATGTTTCGAGCTTCACCGCCATCGTGAACAACATGAAGGCTAATGTTGAGGATTTTCCGTACACCGAGCATGATCGGGCTTTGAAGCTCTTGCATGTCTTGGACCCAAATGTTTGGGGTGCTAAGGTTGAGGCCATCAAGGAGTCCGGGCATTACTTGACTATTGAGTTGGATGACCTCTTTTCTAAGCTCAAGTCGGTCGAGGTTGACGGGAAGTTGCAATCCAAGCATGAGGGCTCGACCGACCATAGTCTTGCTCTTGTGGGCGGATCAAAGGGCAAATCTAACCCTTCCGTCGACGCTTTTCCTTGTCTTCTCTTATGTTCATTCCATATGAGGAGTTTGATGTCTTTGGGCGAGGAGGAGCTGGCCTTGCTCTCAAGGAGGTTTGATCGGCTACACGAGAGTCAGAGGAACGCAAGGCGGAGCTCAGGGACGTGCTACAAGTGTGGAAAGCGTGGCCACTTCATCGCCGAGTGCCCGGAAGCGGAGGAGAACAAGTACAAGGTGAACGAATACAAGGCGCACCCGAGGCGTGAAGACAAGTACTCCTCCAAGGGCAAGCACTTTAACAAGTCCAAGAGCAAGGACAAGGACAAGCGGCGACAAGAAGAACAAGGCAAGAGCGATGGTGGCCGGTGCGAGCGACGTCGACTCAAGCTCAAGCGATGAGCGATCAAGCTCAAGCGGCCGAAGATGAAGACGCCGAGAGGCGCAAGGGCAAGAAGAGTGCAAGCGGAACCTCGGCGGGTTGAGCCGTGTGGCGCTTGAGGGCTTTTGTGGCATGGCCCATAGCTCAAGCGGCAAGAAGAGCGAGAAGGAAGACGGCGACTCCGACTCGGAGGATGAGGTAAACCGTGACCCCGACTCGTTACTTGCCTGAGATTGCTAGGTTGAATGGCTTGCTTGACAACCGCGATAGTGTGCTTAGAGATGCCGAAAAGATGAGGAAAGATCTTAGGGTACAACTTGAGAATGCTAGTGAGAAAGTAGGAGAGCTAGAGTCAAAATTGCTTGAATTGAAACTTGAGAATGACTCTTTGAAACTTGCTCCTACTACTCCCGATGATGCTTGAATGTGTTGAGTGTGATGCATGGTTGAATGAGATCAAACTCGCTTAATGAGAAGAATGCTTCCACTTTGGCTAAACTAGATGCTCTTAGAACTGAATATGATGAGCTTAAGGCTAGACCTACTTTGCTTGGTGCATGTAAATCATGTCCTACTATGCATTCTAAGCTTGTTGATGCTCGTTCTACCATTAGCTCTTTGTAAGCATCTTTGAAATCTCCTGTTGTCAATGCATGCACTAGGCGTGATGAAGTTACTTTGCGCAATCTTGAACTTACTTCCCGTTTGGATGTCATCTATGAGGAGAATGACTATTTGAGAAAGGTGTTGGGTTGGTTGTCCGGACGGGAACCTCAATTGAAAATCATGATTGAGGAGTTCAAGAGAGGCGATGGTCGTAGTTTGGGTTTTGAGAAGTTGGGTGAGAAAGTGGGAGAGAACAGTAGGGGAGAGTGTGTATGAGAAGTGTGTTGAGTCTAACCCCGAGTTTGAGGTGATTGGAGATATCCAAGTCCCACTTCCAAAAGCACCCAAGAACTCTTTCACACCAAAGCCCAACCACCTTTGCAACAAGCTTGACACAACCCAAGATCCACCCAAATTCCCACCTAAGACAAATGACTTCCGAAACCTGGTGAAGTTTGTGGGTGAAAAGGGTGAGAAGCCTAGAGAGAAGCCGAGCCAAAACCAAAACCCATCCCCTTCAAGTGTGAGTATTGTGGCAAGGAGAGGCATCTTGCGAGTTTTGCTACAAGAGGAAGAGGGATGAGAGGCTTGCTAGGGAGCAAGCGAACCGGGACGGTATCGCCGGTCTCATGGTATTCCCGAGCCTAGAGTGCCACTTCCACGGGGTGTGGGAAGTGTGAGGAGTGTTGGCGGTGTTCCCACGGAGAGGTGGTGGTGAGAGGTTTGTCGGGAGAGAGGATGGTGTGCGTCGGGCTCGTGGTGGCTTTGTTGGACGTCCCCCTACTCGTCCTCAATACGGGTTCGGGGAGATGATCGCAGCTTTGGGTTCCGGAGGAACTACGGACCACGTTTTCCCCCTCGTGGTGCTCGTACTCCTCCCATGGGACATGGGAAGTTTGGTGGCAAGGGAATGATGTTTGCTAACCCCTCCTTTGAGTAGATGGCTCGACACTGGTTTAACTTTCTTTGTGCTAACCCCGGTGTCAAGTCGCTAGCTCATTCTCGTTCTTGTTTCGATTTGCGGGCGGGGAGGCTTGGAGGACATTTGGTTGATCGACTCCGGATGTTCTCGACACATGACCGGAGATAAGAAGTGGTTCTCCGGCCTCACCCCGGTGAAGGAAAAGATGTACATTACATTTGGGGACAATGGACGAGAAAGGGTACTGTCCGAGGGTGTTGTGCATGTGAGTGACAAGGTAACGTTGAAGAGAGTGGCTCTTGTGAAGTCTTTGGGTTTCAATTTGCTTTCGTTTTCTCAGTTGTTTGATGAGGGTTTTGAGGTGCGTTTCAAGTCCGGCGAGTCTCGTTTGCTTGATTCTCAAGGTGATCTTGTCTCGTATGATCATTCCCGAGGGTCGATTTTCGGGGGCCGATTTCTCTCGTTCTTTGGGTCCTGCTCGTTTGTTTGATGGCCGGTCCTTCCTCGATTTGTGGAAATGGCATAGGCGGTTGGGACACTTGATCTTTGATTTGGTTTCCCGCTTGAGTGGTCTTGACCTTGTCCGAGGATTGCCGAGGTTGAAGCTTGAGAAGGATTTGGTTTGTGCTCCTTGTAGGCATGGTAAGATGGTAGCCACTCCCCATCCACCCCTGACCGATGTCATGACCGAGCGTCCGACAGAGCTGTTGCATATGGACCTTGTTGGGCCAGCTCGAGTTCGCTCGGTGGGTGGGAAGTGGTATGTCCTTGTTGTGGTGGACGATTACTCTTGCTATGACTGGGTGTTTTTCTTGGAAGATAAGAGTGAGACTTTTGGCTTTGTTCGGGATCTGATCGTGAGGTTGAAAAACGAGAGGCATGGGAATGCTATTCGAGCTATCCGCAGTGATAATGGCTCTGAGTTCAAGAACTCTCGTTTTGATGCCTTTTGTCGTGATCTAGGTCTTGAACATTAGTATTCGACCCCTTATGTGCCCCCTCAAAATGGAGTCGTGGAAAGGAAAAATCGGACTCTTTGTGAGATGGCTAGGACGATGCTCGATGAGCACAGGACTCCTAGGAGGTATTGGGCTGAGGCGGTCAATACGGCTTGTCATGTTTCCAACAGGATTTTATTGCGAGCTTTCAAGAAGAAGACCTGTTATGAGCTTATGCATGGTCGGGCACCCAAGGTGAGTCATTTCCGAGTCTTTGGATGCAAATGCTTTATTCTTAAGAAGGGAAAACTTGACAAGTTTGAGGCTAGGTCTAGTGATGGTATTTTCTTTGGATATGCTAACCACTCTAGAGCCTATAGGGTGCTTAACCTTGAGACTAACAAAATCATGGAGACTTGCAAGGTAACCTTCGACGAGACAATGCCATGTACCTCTCTTGGCTTTGAATGTGCAGGTGATGAAGAGATGGCCGAGGACCTCTTTGAAGAGGAGAAGGATGAAGGCCGGAGATGATGATGGAGAGAACCATGCGCCCGAAGCCGAGTGTGTACCCACTACTTCCCCTACGACCACTATGGAGCATGGACCGTCTACTTCATGGACAACGACGGTGCAACAAGAGGACCGGGCGAGAGAAGGCCGAAGTTGAGGGGGAGGTAGTCTCGAGGCGTGAGGCTCCCGGCGGATTCAAGAAGTGCACAAGATCATTGGGAACATCGACGAACGCACTACACGGTCGAGGTCCAAGAATTCCTCTCATTTTGCTCATGCTTTGCTTTTGTTGCCACTTTTGAGCCCAAGGACATTGGACATGCTTTATCCGATGCAAACCTGGGTCAATTCTATGCATGAGGAGTTGGAAAACTTTGAGAGGAACCGGGTGTGGGAGTTAGTTGAACCACCTCCAAATTGCCATCCCATAGGAACCAAGTGGGTTTGGAAGAACAAAGAGGGAGAGAATGGGATGGTTGTGAGGAACAAGTCCGGACTTGTTGCTCGGGGGTTTAGTCGAAGGAGGGGATCGACTATGAGGAGACCTTTGCTCCTGTGGCCCGTCTTGAGGCAATTCGGATCCTTCTAGCCTTTGCCGTGGCTAAAGGGTTCAAGTTGTTTCGGATGGACGTGAAGAGTGCTTTTCGAATGGGGTCATAGAGGAGGAGGTGTATGTGAAGCGACCACACGGGTTTGAGAGCGAGTTGTACCCACACGGGGTATACGGGTTGAAAAGGGCTCGTATGGGTTGAAACAGGAGCCCCGTGCTTGGTATGGGAGATTGAGAGGTTTTCTTTTGAGCGAGAGGGTTTGTGATGGGTACCGTGGATAGGACTTTGTTTCTCCTCAAGCATGGAAATGACTTGTTGATTGTTCGAGATATATGTGGATGATATTGTCTTTGGTGGCTCATCACATAACCTTGTTGCCAAGTTTGCGGATGAGATGAGCGGGGAGTTCGAGATGAGCATGATGGGCGAGTTGCGGTACTTTCTCGGGGCACGCAGATCAAGCAAGTGAAGGATGGAACATTCGTGCACCAGACCAAGTACACGAAAGACATGCTGAGGAAGTTCCAGATGCAAGATGTGAAGCCGATGTCGACTCCCATGGGGAGTACGGCTACTTTGGATGCGGATGAGGACGGAGAACCAGTGGACCAGCGGGAGTACAGGAGCATGATCGGCTCCCTCCTCTACTTGACGGCGACGAGGCCAGACATACAGTTCAGCGTGTGTCTGTGCGCTCGTTTTCAGGCTTCGCCGAGGACATCACATCGACAGGCCGTCAAGAGGATCTTCGTGGTACCTACGATCGCCCTTGGTCTTGGCCTTTGGTATTCGTCCTCCTCTACTCTTTCTCTTCTTGGTTTTTCCGATGCGGATTTTTTGGTTGTCGAGTCGAGAGGAAGTCTACTTCGGTACTTGCCCGTTTCTTGGGTCTTCGTTGGTCTCATGGTCTTCCCACAAGCGGTCTAGTGTAGCTCGGTCTACCACGAGAGGCGAGTATGTTGCCGCCGCGAGTTGTTGCTCCCGATTGTTGTGGATTTCATACACTTTGAGAGACTTTGGTAAGGAGTGCACCCGCATCCCACTTCTTTGTGATAGCACCGGTGCCATAAGCGTAGCCAAAAACCCGGTGCTTCACTCCCGAACCAAACACATAGAAGTGCGGTATCATTTCTTGAAGGACAATGTGGAGAAAGGAACCATTGTGTTGAGCCATGTCCCTACCCAAGATCAGCTTGCAGACATTTTCACAAAGCCTCTCGACCAAGCTACTTTTGTGCGCTTGCGGGGGGAACTTGGGGTTTGTTGCCCTTTCTAGTTGATTATTGGGGGATTTCCTTTTTGTATCATATGTATCATATCATGTTTACTTTGATGTATATACATGCTTTACTTGATGTATAAACAATGGTAGGATAGCCATCTTGTCATATATCATGTTGCATTTGTATCATATTGCATTTTAGGATGATGAGCTTCTTTCATATGCCATATTTGAGTCTCTTTGGCTATTTGTGAGATATTGGTCATATGTGTGGAGAAATGGTGATGTGAGGCTATGCTCTTGGAATATTTGAGATATATGTGTGGTGAGATAGCCCTTTTTGAAGTAAATGCTTATCTTGACTAATTTTGATGAAATATGCTCCACTCGTGTGTAGTTGTGTATCCATGTCACAGTTTGGTCTAAATGTGCTTTTCATGCTTAGATTGTGCTTGGATGCCTTGTTCTTGCATTTGGGCCAAAGGCCGAATATCATTGTAAATGTTTAGCCTATGTTGCATTCATGGGGGAGCATAAGCTTCTTTTTGCCGCAAAGGCACTTCATGTACCATGAAATGATTTCATCTTGAAAAGAAGTGTAAAATGCTTGAAAAATGCTCCATCAATCATGTCTATGCTTAAAATGTCTTATCTTTCACATATGGGTGCAAAACATGTTGCATGATGTTCACCAGTGGAGAAGTCTCCCCGAAGTGGACACATGGCTCATGAGCTTTGACATGACATGCTTTGCTTTATGGGTGTTTGCCATGATCTTTTGCTGAGAATTTGATATCCTTGTATGATCTTTGAATGGTATGCATGTTTTTGGCTCAAGTGTGACATGGATAGGCTTTTACATGTGAAGCGAGCCTTCTTTTGGTAAAACTGCTTAAATCTGAAAATTTTGCTTTGTCACATGCTTGTATTTTCATATATTACTTGTGGCAACGCTTTGACTATGCTATGATTCATATGTGTGATCTTTGTCTCATTTTTAGCCTTTGACACTAGATTTGGCCTATTTGAGAAGCTCATGTAGATGTTTATATGCTTTGCTTTGCATTTCTGCATTTTCACCTTGATTCATGCATTGTCAACAAGGGGGAGAAGAGGTGAGCTTAATGAAAATTCAGAAGAGGTGAGCTGAAATTTGGGAGTTTGCATGAGTTTGCATCCACATGTTCGGGGGAGCTTGCGGTTGTTCGGGGGGAGCTTTCTTCTTGTTTTCGATGTGGAGTTTGTGCTTTGCTTGGCTTGTGACCTTTCTTCGCCTTTCTTTGGTTTTGGTCATGAGTTGAGCTTCTTTGTTTTTCTTTCTTCTTCCTTTCTCTTTTTCTCTGAATTTCATTTCGCGTTGTGTGTTGTCAATGCACTCATCAAGGGGGAGATTGAGGACCAGGAGCGTCCCGGTGGTCGATGGATGACCGCTCCTCAGTGATGAGTGATTGACAACGGGTGTTGGACTGACTCTTGGCTTAGTGCGCGGGTGTAGGCCGCGGCCTAGTTCGTGTTGTTGCGGGTGAAGAACGGGCGCGAAAGGTCTTCGGCCTTGAGGGGCCTCCGGGAGATGGAGAGACAAGTAGGCTCGGTTCGAGGGACCGGTGGACGGCGGGGCCCGGGTGCGGGCCACATGGTGGCGACACGAGCAAGACGAAGTCATGGACAGACGAGCCGGTGCACGGTGGCGGTCGAGTCAAGTGGTTTGGCGGGAGGCCGGACCGGGCACGCGGGGTTTGGTGGTTTGCCCACAAAACCATCGGCGGGCGGTTTCTTGGTTTGGGCCTCAAAACCAAGTCCGAGGGCCCAACACGACGGAGACGGGATCCGGGCGTGTCGGGAAGCTTCGAGGCGGAGGACACGCGGCGGGATCGCATGGCTTGCGTCGGGAGGACGCGGGGGTGCGGCAAAGGCGTGGCCGTCCGATGGCAAGACCCACAAACATTACCTAAATGCCCCTACGTGGGTTGTATCGCCAGTAGTTAAGTTAGGGGTAGTCGAGTCATTTACCACTCCGGCGGGACCTGATATATAAGCCATGAGTGTGTGTGGATGGCTCTCTCTCTCCGCGACTTAGGGTTTCATTTCCTCCCTCCCATTTCTCATTTTCGTAGCTATTTTTTCTTCCATTTTCTCTAGGCTAGCATGAGAGCTTCATGAGAGATTTGTTGAGAGGGATGGATGCTAGGGCGGCATGCTAGACCTTGTGAATCTTTCCTGGTTTGTATAGAAGATTCGGGGTTGTGTTTTCGTGGCCTTTTTGTGCTTGTTTTCGTGCCTTTGTTCCCGGTTCGATTTCGCGGATTTGAGTGGGTTTCTCCCCGGATTTCTTTGAGGGATACATGGATAGATGTCTCGTGCATATTTGTGATGTGCCCTCAAACGCCGGAAACCACTTGGATTCGAAGTTTTTCGTTCGGTGCTCTAGCTTTTGGTGGTGCTCAAAGGATTCGCGATTCCCGGTGATTTAGGGAGTTAGGAGGCAAGATTTTTGGGCTATAGCATCCTTGTGTGACGCTTTTCAAGTCCCCAAACCCTTGTCTCCATAGCTTCAACCGTTTGGGAAATCCGATGATGATTTGGGGGAGTTGACTTTCGGGGTCGGGCGTTTTCTGCTCTGTCCGCACCTGGCGGACAGTCCGCGGGGTGCTGGCGGACGGTCCGCGTGGCTAGGGTTCGTCGCGTGTTCGTCGTGTTCTTGCGCGTCCTTGCTTTCGATCCGGTTTGGCTTTTGGTTTTTGTTGCAGCCGGTTTGCGGACGGTCGAGCTTGAGTAGCGGACGGTCCGCGGGTGGCGCGGACGGTCCGCCCGGCCTCGGCGGACGGTCCGTTTTTCTCGGGTCGCTTCTGGTGGTTCTGTGTGCTTTAACGGACAGTCCGCGGCGCGAGCCGGACGGTCCGTGGTGTTGGTGCGGACGGTCCGCGAGAGCGAGCCGGGCGGTCCGCGAGGCTGCGCGGACGGTCCGCCCCTCTCCGGCCGGACGGTCCGCCGCAGCCCTGTGTGCTTTGCTTCTTGGTCGATTCCTCCCTCCCTTTCTAGTGCTTCCGCGTGTGCTTCTAGGAATCGTTCCTAAGGCTAGAGGTTGATCCATAACCTCGTGGTCTTGGCGATTGGTGTGTGATTCGATCCATCGCTTGTGTGTGACCGGGATTTGACTAGGGCATAGGCCGGGTTCTTTGGGAAGAATTTTTTTACCGGCTCCTATTCACTCCCCCCCCTCTCTAGTCGCCATCCGATCCTTCAACGCTACCACGATCGCAACGTCAAGGAACGCTCCTTCAACGTTGGTGATCTCGTCCTCCGTCGCATCCAGAACACGGAAGGACTACACAAGCTCAGCTCCCCCTGGGAAGGTCCCTTCACCGTGGCAAAGGTGACTGGGCCGGGCTCCTACCACCTCCAGACACTTGAAGGCGAAGACATCAACAACTCGTGGAACATCGACCAGCTCTGTCGATTCTACGCCTAGTCTACACGACTACTCTAGGGTTCAAGTCTACACGACTACATTAACACCCCTCTGCCGTAAGCGGCCTCCGGGTCCTGGCTCCAGTCTCCGGACTACTCCTCTCCAGGATCCAGCCCGCGCGGCTACCTACGGATCCTGGGCTGCGACGAGCGTCAAGGACTCTAGCAGCGGTCTACTAAGAGACCATGTACTCCAAGATCCAGCCTACACGGCTACTTACGGATCTACTGCTGTAAGCGGCTACCCGCCCTAGCACTACTCAGCTGTAAGCGGCCTCCGGGTCCAGGCGACTACTCTGTAACTACGGCCCTGGCCATCCAGGTGTACTTCTTCAGTAATAAAGTTTGATCGTTCATCAACTTCTTTACTGCCACTCCCTCCAACGGGACCACTACCGCCGAGTGCGACTACTCGCAACCACTCCACGATGGGCTCCGCACTCTGAGATCGCGACTACGAGTACTCATTGCTGGAAATTTTATTTCCTTAATACTTAAGCAATTCATTAAAATTGTTTTTGTACAACTTGGGCTACTAGCTAACTATTACAGGGCTACTGGAGATTGAGCTTATCAGCTACTTGCTCCGCGATGGGAGCCATCTGCTCCAGCAGCTCCGCATACTGCTCATCGGTGCAGTTGGCGGCTACCCCGTCAGCGACTACCTCCACCGGGGCCTTCGGGAAGTAGGACTTCATGAAGGCCAAGATCTTCTTCGGGATCGTCCTCGCCATGTGCTTCACATATGCCGCCAGCCTGCTGGGGGCTTCCCTGAGGCGATCCGCGAGAGGAGCGACCTTGGGACCGCCCGGATGAGGAACCAAAAGTCTTGCGATCGGCAGCGCGGCTTCCTCAAGATCCTTCATTTGAGCCTGCAGCGCCTCGCAATCTTCATTCAACTTCTGCAATGATTTGTAGCAGTTGACGAGATCGCGGTCAGATGCAATCCAGAGCTCCATGTGCTTCTCGCACTCGAAGGCAAGTTCTTTGTAGTCGAGCTCGAGTACCTGGCGGGCTTCTTGCTCCCGGTAGAAGAGGTTCTTCATACTCGTCTCCGAGGACTTCAACTGCTCCACTTGGCCCTCAAGCTCTGAAAATACAACAAAGCGCAGCGGGTCAGACTACCTCTCGACCTCCAACAACTACCCGACAAGTCCAGCAGCGTACCTTTGTTCTTGTTGCGGAGGCTCTTGTTCTTCCGCACCAAGTCATCGCCCTTTGCCTGCAGCTCTTGGATGTCATTGTGATACTTGGCAAAGGCGGTGTCGAGCTCCGGATCGCATGGCGGCCGCGTGCTTCCGCGACTTCAAAAGCGATCCTCCGGTGCCTCGGCCGAGCACCTTGCGTCACCAAAGCCTGCCGGCATGTAGGACTTCTCGCGGGACCTCTCCACGACGTCCTGCATAGACAACACACGTCAACGAGTACTCAATAACAGAGGATTGATTACTCAGAAGCTACGGCTACTTACCTTCATCCACTGCTCGGCCTGGCGGACTGCCTCCAGGTGCCTGGCCACCGTTGCCGGGTCCACCAGATCGTCCGCAAGCAGCTCCACTCCGCCACGACTACTCGCGGAGGCCTCCGTCATCGGCGCAGAGCGGATGGGCTCGCGTCCGGATCTCCGGAGAGCGGATAGCCACCTCCCCGAGCAACCTCTAGTGGCACGGTGGCCTCCTCTCCTCCGGTCGCCGCGGCGGCTTCCTCGGCGACCTCCTCGCATCGGCTCGGGGGCTCCCTCGGCGGCCTCCGGGGCTCGTGGTGTCGACTTCTCCATGGGCACCACCGCGGGGATGTCGCTCCCCTTCGGCCTCGACGCCCGACAAGAAGACGTAAAGCTCATCGGCAACTACGACTACTCTATGGGGAAGATCAAACCCACGGCGAACACTTACCCTCGACCACGGCGGCCTCGGGCAACGCGGCTTCGGCGGCGGCGCGCCTCGGACTCCACCCGGGGAGCGAGGAGTTGACTCCTCGACGGGCGGTGCGACTTCTTCCTCCGCCACCGTCGCGGAGGGCTCATCTCCCTCCCAGGACAAGTCTGTTGATTTCCTGCATACGTACACAAAGCCAGTTGTCATTCAAGCTCGACTACTACACCAAGTACTACTCGGGAAGGTTCAGTACTTACAGGATGGACCGGACTATCGTCACGGTCGGGGCTCCAAGGATGCTGGCAATATCTACCAGCCCAGCTTCGGTGGGCGCCTCCTCTTGCGCCTCCGCAGCTGTTGCTTCTCCTCCAGCAGCAGTAGCCGGCGCAACGCTCTCCTGCGCTCCCGCGGCTACTACTCCTTCAGTGGCAGCGGCCGTAGGCCCTGTGCTCCCTTGAGGAGCAGGGGGCTGGCGCTCCAACTGCGCTATGAGCTCCTCGACAGTGGGGGCTGGACTACGACTTCCAGCGGGCTCCCCCACTTTGTTCCATTCGCCTTCGTCGCCCACCTCGACGGGCTCCGCCGGCGGCACCTCCTGCATTCAAGGGAGATCAATCGTCAGCAAGCGTACTCGTACGATGAGTACTCGACTACACTAGTCAAGACATCTTACCTCTTGAGGCGTGGTCTCTGAGACCCTCAGCTTCTTCGTCACCCGCTTGCGGGCGGGGTTGCGCGGCTTCCGTGGCGGCGCAGCCAGACTAGCCTCTAGGCTAGCCGGCGGGTCTTGCACAAGTGGCACATGAGGTAAGCCTGGAGGGCTAAACCTCGACCGCAGCTGAAAGCGGTCCTGCAACGTCTCCTCGTTGTCGTCGTCGTTGTCGGTGGTGTCTTCCACGATGACGGTGTCATCGCCTTCGCCGACTTCTCGCCGCTCCTTGGCCTTGGCTTTCCCTTCCTTCGGGATCTCGATGCCGTGAGGGGGTGGCTGCGGCTCGGAGACGAACATTTTCAAGTCGTCCTGCAAGACACAAGATATCAGCGCGTCTACTCCAAGCAAGGACTACTCGACTAGAGGAGTACGACTACTTACCTCCTTTGGCGGGTGCGCGGCGGAGTACTCCTGGATGGGGCACGCCGTGTACGGCGGCATATCCTTGAAGATCCGCGTCAGCCTCTCGATGATGTCGTCGTCGTCCACCTCGCCTCCGGGCATCCGCGACGTGTCGTCGTCGCCGGTGTACTCGAAGCCCAATGTGTCGCGGGCCATCAGTGGCTGCACCCTCCGCTTCATGAAACTGAAGGCCACGTGCTCGGCCCTAAGTCCGGCTTCTCGAGCACTTTGATGCGTGCCGGCGGCTCGGGGAGCCGGATCCCCTCTCCGCATTGTGGGCTCCGTGTTCCACCGGTCGCGGTGCACGGGCCGCCTCCCACTCGGCTTCGGCAGGCCGGGGTGGTGGTTCGTGATGTAGAACCACCTCGCCTTCCAATCGGCGTTGGAGTCAATGAGCTTGTACGCCAGGTACTGCTCAGCGGCGTCTTCCCTCATCTGGATGCCGGCCCCTCCGACTACTCTTGGATTGCTGGCGCTCGGTTGCGGCTTCACCCGGAAGAACTTCCGGAAGAGGATCCAGTGCGGCTTGATCCCAAGGAATGCTTCACAAAAATGAACGAAGACCGCGGTATGGAAAATGCCGTTAGGGTTCAGATTGAGGTACTCAACTCCGTAGTACCCGAGGAGGCCCTTGAAGAAATCACTAGCCGGAAGCGTGAGTCCGCGCTCCACGAAACGCGCAAACATCGGGATCTCATCTTCGGCTTTCTCCATCGGATACGGATCTCCGGCGGCGGCCCTCCACATATCCACTTCCTTCTCCCGGATAAATCCACTGTTCAGAAGGGCCAATAGATCTTCGGTCTTCACCTTTGACTTCTTCCACTCGCGGCTTGGATCTGCTCGCGGTGGAGACATCGGCGGCGCTGCTCCAGTGGAAGCCACGGCGGCCTCTTCGTGGCCCCTCTTCTTCCCGGCGACCTTCGCAGACTTGGACGGTGAAGGCTTCATTCTCCAAGTACAAGGCGTCTTCACGCGCATCCACTCGGGGGCTACTCTGAAAGCTCTGGGTGGCGGCGCACTTGGATCTACTACGGCGGCGGTGTGCGCTGGAAGTGGATCTACCTCAGATCGAATCGAAATGACTACAACACAGATGGGTGAAAAACCCTAAGGGTTTTGTCTTCTATTTATAAGTCAAACCGGCCCTCCAACAGCCAGATCGATAAGTCCGCGCTCGGGCCGACTCGGCGGACGCGCGTGACCCTTCGCATTCTACTCGTCGACGCGCCTCACCTCGGGGGCTCGGCTACTTCTATTCGACTACACGGGAAGCGGCTAGTCTCGGGAGCATCTCGGGACACATTCTTCAAGATGACCCTTCAATTCGAGAGGAAGTACTCGACTCAAGGCTCGGGGGCTCCGTGCCACGTGTCCTTCGGTTTTTTTCTCTCCGGATTTTTCGGGATTTTCTTGCCAAGACTTCAGATGGAACCTCAGCCAGAGCCTGCGGCTCAACATAAGGCTCGGGGGCTACTCCATATGGAGTGCGATTTTGCAATCGCACCTCCATATCAGCTCTGGCTTCAAGACAAGACGGGCATTTTTTGAAGACCTTCGAAGGCAGCTCTCGAGGACGCTTGGGACTACTCGAGAAGACTTCAAGATTGCTCAAACATCAGCTGGAGTACATTCCAGCCTCGGGATGCTTCGACTACTCTTGAGGACTTTTGACTTGTAGTACTCGGGGACGCTTGAGGACTACTCGTTAAGGCCGTCAAGACTACTTGAAGCTATCCTTCTTGACTACAAAGTACTCGGGGGCCTGTCGTATGGACCTCCCTGGGCCCACTACCTCGGTGGGTACCAGGACCGACTACTCGGTGGGCTCCTGGGACTACCCGGCTTGCGCTACACGGCACCCGAAGGTGTGGAGCACAAGGACTGCGGAGGAGAAGTACTCGGTTAGGAAGCTGTACATGTCCTGCACTGTATGGAAGACTCCTAGACGTACCCGACTAGTACTCTCTCCCTACTCCGACTTGTAACCCTGCCTCCCGGACTATATAAGGCGAGGCAGGGACCGATCTCTAGCATCTCATACAACTCACAGCGCACTATTGCACCATCTTGTAATCGTGCCCAATCAATCCAGAGCTACGCAACATACAGGACATAGGGTATTACGCACCTCGCGGCCCGAACCTGTCTAAATTGTGTGCCACGTGTCTCTTCCTTCAAGTTACCGATCTCGGCGAGGCCACATTCATCTACTTCGGGTACTCCCCTTAGTAGGTTGCCGGTCTAAAACACCGACAGGCGAGCCACTCAGGATGGAAGACCTCTCTGATGAAGCCAGCCGCGAGTAGTTTGACGAGTTCCTTCTTGATGGCATCCCGTCTGTCGTCGGCGAAACGGTGGAGGTGTTGTCGCTTGGGGCTGGCCTTAGGATCGACGTTGAGGCAGTGCTCAATAAACTCCCTGGGCACTCCTGGCATGTCCGCTGGCTTCCACGCGAAGATGTCGCGGTTAGCCGGAGGAAGTTGATGAGCGCGTCTTCCTATTTGGGGTCGAGGCCAGCCCCGATGGTGGTGGTCTTCTTCTTTGTCACCTATCCCGAGGTTGATCGTCTTGACCGGCACCTCCTCGGTGGGGCGAGGCTTGTTGGCCTTGTCGGACTTCTCGGGATGTCGAGTTCACTTGTGGCAAGCTTCTTCGACGCGGCGTAGACCTCCATCATGGCATTGGGTACTTGATTTGTGGAGGCGATCTCCACAGCTTCCGTGTCGCAGTCGTGCGAGATCTTCAAGTCCCCTTGGAGAGAGACTACACTGCTTTTGGACTTGGCATCATGAGTACCAAGTAGGTGTAGTGGGGAACCGCCATGAACTTGGTGATGGCCGGTGCGCCGAGGATGGCATGGTAGGATGTCTCGAAGTCCGTGACCTCGAACTTGACGTACTCGGTATGATAGTTGTCCCGAGATTCCCCCGAAGGTAGCGGCGGGACTACGAACCCGGCGGAATAGCCGCGTTACTGGGGACGATGCCGTAGAAAGGCGTGTTGCTCTTGGTTAGCATGTGAGTGATGTCGAGCTTCATCTTCTTCAAGGTCTTGGTAAAAAGGACGTTAAGCCCACTTCCACCGTCGATGAGGACCTTGTTGAGCTTGGAGCCCGCGTCGGTTTCAGGACGAGGGGGAACCGCCCTGAGAGGGGTCGGAACCGCTGGTTCAATGCTCATAACTTCTCGACGAGTAGCCTTTTGCTCCCGTCTGCTGGGTAGTCCGCCGAAGAGGACGTTGATAGTCTGGCTTGCGCTTGCGGTTGGGACCCGAGTTGTTGTTGTTGTTGTTGCGACCACCTTGGTTCCCGTTGTTGCCGCTACCGCCGCCCGCGTTCTGCTTGCTTTTGCCACGTATGGCATCGTACTTGGCGTTAGCTTTGTCTTCTTCATCCGCCCAGGACGTGATCATGTTCTTAAGGTGAGGGATGGACTTGGGGCGGCGGGGACCGAAATCTTCAAAGGTGTGGCGGTGGTAGAGGCCGTCTTGGAAGAGGTCGATGACCTCCTTGTCGGCGACGTCGACTACTGTGGCGCGCTTGTCGAAGAAGCGGCGCATGTACTTGCGGAGGGTCTTGCCTTGTTCCTGCTTGACCATGGCCAGGTCCATGCGAGTACCCGATCGGCCCATGGCGCCGCGCGAAGTTGCTTCGGTGAACTGCTCCTTTAGCCGGTCCCACTTGTCGATTAAGTGCTTGTCCGGCGACTCGAGCCATGTGAGTGGGGCTTGGTCCAGGCAGAAGGGGAAGTAGAGGCACTTGGTGTCGTTGTTGCCGCCAGCGTTCTCGATGGAGAGGGCATAGCACCTGAGCCACTGGATGGGATCCTGCTTCGCGTCGTACTTGGTGATCCCCAAAGGCTTGAACTTGTTGGGGAGGAGCAAGTTGCGAAGTCGAGGTGAGAAGGCGGGGAAGCCGTCGTTGTCGCCTGCAGTGGCTGACTTCTTTCGCCATAGCTCTTCAATCTTCTGGCGGGCGTCGTAGCCGCCTTGTGAGGCTCCGGAGGCATGGCTGTTCTCGTGGTCTTGACCGCCGCGACTGCCGCCGCCGCCGGTCCTCCTGTTGGCTCCGTGGTTGGAGCTTCTGCCGTCGCTGCCGCCGCCGTCAGGGTCGCGGCCGCCACCGTCAGGAGCGCGGTGAGGGACGACCTCACGATTGTTGTTTCCACCCTGCGAGGGTCCGCCGGTGTTTGCACGAGTATGATTGGGCTGAGCCGGGAGCTCAGCTCGAGTACGGTTGCGGCCAAGGTCAGCACTGCGACTTGTAGCTTCATTGTCGCGGTTCCTAGCGAGGGAGGCTGGTTGACCCTGTTGTCGACCCGCATGAAGTAGGCGTCTTCAGCGAGCTTGGCGATGACTTCTCCAGCGCGTATTCCCTGAGCCCGACGTGCGATCGCTGTGATCGACATGAGGCATTGCTCAAGGGTAGTGTGTACTCTGCCCTCGACTGCCGAGAGCTTCCTCAAGGTTGCGGATGGGGAGGTTGTCTCCGAGACGCCCGCGCCGTTCGTTGTGCTTCTGTTACGCTCACGTCGAGTGTCCCCTGTTGGTGGCGGTCTCGTGCGGGTGCATCGACAGACAACTCGTCTGCGGAGATGTCTTCGAGGTACTTGTCCTGAGCTGTCCCTGAGGGTCCTGGTGTGTCGCCGGAAGCCATGAAGACTTGGCGATCAGGGTTTCCAAGACTGGATTCAGAACTCGCCACCTCAGTTGGGGTGTACGAATCAGCTCGGGCGAGTGGTGTTCCCTCCTGGAACGGGAGCGAGTCGAGGTAGGCGACGTAGCGTGAGTCTCCACTTATCAGGTCCGCGGGCTTGCGATCTGGCCAGTAGATGAATCTGCCAGCAGGTGTGGACGTTATGACAAGCCCAGACGCCGGCCCTGATAAGGGGTGCTCTGTAGTGTTGTCCTCGGACTCGGAATCCTCTGGGTCCGACCCGAAGTCGAACTCGTACACGGAGTCCGAGTAGAAGCCGGAGAGGGGGTTGGAGTCCGAAGCGTGGCCGGGGGCGGTGTCGGAGTCTGAGTTGTACTTTGCCGGCCCGACGCGAAGAGGGAGCCTCCGTGCGGGCCCTGCTGACGATGCGGGGGCCACGCGTGGAGCGCTCACGGGGTGGTGAGACCACTTGCGATGGCTGAGTAGCCGACTCGCATGCGATAGCCCATGGAGATGCCGAGTTCGAGTTGGAAGTGGACCCGAGCTCGAAGTCAGCGTGATGGTCGAAAAGCGAAATTTCGCCGAACTTGCTGTCGAGTTCGCCTGTGACAACTTCAGGAAGCGTCACGAAGCCGGTCTCCGGGTTGGGCGGCATGGTGAGGCAACGCTGGAAGGATCCCGCGCCGTCAGCAGTGCAAACCCAAGCGCCGAAAACGAAGGTGTCGCCGCGGTTGAAGGCGACAGTTGGCTTGAAGTAGACAGGAGCCATCGAGTTCGCCATGTGATCTCGGGCGAGAGCCCCTACCTGGCGTGCCAGCTATCGGTGTTTTAGACCGGCAACCTACTAAGGGGAGTACCCAAAGTAGATGAATGTGGCCTCGCCGAGATCGGTAACTCGAAGGAAGAGACACGTGGCACACAATTTAGACAGGTTCGGGCCACGAGGTGCGTAATACCCTACGTCCTGTATGCCTGCGTAGCTACGGATTGATTGGGTACGATTACAAGATGGTGCAATTGTACGCCGTGAGATGAGATGATCGAGAGAGGGGTCCCCGCCTTGCCTTATATAGTCGGGAGGCGGGGTTACAAGTCGGAATAGGGAGAGAGTACTAGTCGAGTACGTCTAGGAGTCTTCCATACAGTGCGGGACATGTACAACTTCCTAACCGAGTACTTCTCCTCTGTAGTCCTTGTGCTTCACGCCATCAGGTACCGTGCAGCGCAATTCAGGTAGTCCCAGGGGCCGACCGAGTAGTCGGTCCTGGTACCCACCGAGGTAGTGGGCCCAGGGAGTGAAAGGACCTTGATGTCGCCTAGAGGGGGGGTGAATAGGAGAGACGACCAAATTAAACTCTTTCTCCCCAAACACTTGAGTTGACAGTGCTCCACCGATCAGACCGGTGGCGGTGACCGGTCAGACCGGTTAGGCACTGAACTTCACAGGTGACACTGGTCAGACCGGTGCGCCTCACCGGTTAGACCGGTGTAGCACAGAGAACCTGCAAAAACAACTTCAAGCACCTCTTGGCTTCTAGCACGAACCAAACTCAGGGTGTGGCCTTTGTAGATGATCACAAGCAGAGTAATGAGCCCTGCACACACAAGTAACACACCCAAGTAGATTGAAGCGTAAGCAAATTTAATATGCTAGAAAAACAACTTAGAGAGTCGAACCACACGAAGGAGCAAGGATTTGTTTCCCGAAGTTCACCGCCCACTGAGGAATGGTTACGTCTCCGTTGAGGAGCTTGTAAGGGACAAATCCCACAACAAGCCGGGTCTCTTTCAACCACTTTCCTCCTTTCCACTAAGGTGATCTTTTCCATGAAGAGGCAAGATCGCAGCCCTTACAAACTTCCAGCTACTCACCACAACCTTGGGAGCTAGCCGGCGACACCTAGCCGTCTAGGAGGCAAACCTCCAAGAGTAACAAATGCTTCAAAGTTTGTAGACGCAAAACCAAAGTGCACAAGCTATGGAAATTGCTCTTGTTAGCTCACAAGGTCACTCTTAAGCTCACTTCCTCAACGCAACACAAAGATGATGGCTTGAATCCACAAATCTCACAAAGAGATGGTTGGGGAGAGCCACTAAGGCTTAGAGCTAGTTAGAAATGGCTTGGGACCTCAGCAAACTCACTAGAAACAGCAACCCTCACTTGAAGAAGGCTTGGGGTATTTATACCCCTCAAAGGAGAAAACTAGCCGCTAGTCCCCGGGTGGCACCGGTCAGACCGGTGTTCGAAAAACTAGCTGTTGGGCTAGCGGCACCGGTCAGACCGGTGCCTCTGACCGGTCAGACCAGTCAGCCCCGAGATAACCCCAAAACCTCTTTTCAAAGAACTAGCACTTCACCTCCAAGATGAAGTGACCCAGGTTAGGTTAGGAGGGTTTGTTAGCACACTCTAAGGCTAGATCTCACTTAGGTCAATTAAAGAGCACTTTGACTTGGTCAACTCGCTAAGATGCATCCCCCTTGATAGTACGGCATACCTATACTCAAGAAAAGAATAAATAAGCTTCGTTAACCTCTTGAGCTTGAACAACTTCAATTCTTGCCATACTTGAACAATATCCACTTGAGGGCTTTCATCATAGCCTTTGACTTGAGCACGTCCATACTTGAGCTAGTGACTTAGAATCTTTCCATATAGCATAGGAATGCACGCTTGGATCCATGGTCACTCCATATTGCCAATCTTAACAAGTTGATGACACGCAAAGCTTTCCTCGGTAAAGGTTTGAATATGATACTTGAAGACCCCACGGATGCTAGACCTTCACCTTAGCAAAACACTAATGGCGGCTTAGCTACGGCCCCAAAGATTGCTTAGTCCCTCACCCTAGACATCTCGGTTGATCTCTTCATCACTTATCCAATCCACTTTGAGTTCCACTTTGCTTCATGCACAATTAGCCTTTCATTTGAAAAACTTTGCTTCAAATGCTTGATCTTGATTGACAACGGATATACAAGCTTCCAATTTTAGAACCATAGCATGTACACTTATCATCTTGTTCTCTTTCAATAAACTCATGAAGACTTGCACCATATACTTGTCTTTGAAAATGTGAGCCGAAATATTCATCCATAATTAATTACATCAAAGGTTGCTCATGAATATATAAAGAAAACCTGCTCACAATCTTAGACAAAACATTAGTCCTTTAATCGCCTTGTCATTCAATTCACCAAAATCCACTTAGGGGCCTAGATGCACTTTCAATCTCCCCCTTTTTGACGATTGATGACAATTCGATTAAAGCTTTCAAATAAAACATTAAAGCGTATTAAGATTCTTAGATATAGCTAGAGCTCCCCCTTAATTTGTGCTTTGAGTTGAATTTCAAAAGGTTGGCTTCAAATGCCAATAGCACAAATTTGGGAGAAGAACAAAACGTGTGAGCTCCCCCTATATCTTAGAATCAGTGGAGTGCAACATGTGTGAGTGAAAAAATAAAATCCGTGATGCGTATGACAAGATATGCACAAAGCAAAGGAAAATGTGCTGGCTAAGCAACGATCGGTCGACCGGTGCTACGGCGGTCGGACCGGTCGGAGTCCGGCCAACACACACGGCGGGCGGCACCGGTCGGGACCGGTGCCCCTGACCGGTCAGACCGGTCAGGTCCAGTTAGCACACAAAGCAATAGAGGTGCGTGCTATCTGGTCCAAGGTGATCATGCCAGGGTTGCAAGCTGGTTTAGATCACTTTGCTCCATTTAGCCAACACAAACAAACACCATTAAATTTATGCATCACAAACTAGCAATAAAGTCGCTTAGGTATTACAATAAGGTTCAAATACACAGTAGCATTCACACAAATGTTCTCAAGTCCACTAAGATAAGGTTCTAACTTTTTACATGGCTTCACTCAATCAGCCAACAGGCACCGATCAGACCGGTGCAGGGCACCGGTCAGACCGGTGCAACACAGACAGCAACCCAGACAGCGCAAACTTGTGGCTTTAATCACGAATCTTCTCCCCCTTTGTCATCAAGCATCCAAGAAGGGCCTGGAGAAGAAGCAACTGTCGATCACTGCCCTTGAGATCCGTCTCCCGGGTGAGATCCCCCTCCTATTTGAGATTTGTCAAGAATCAAATGCAACAGAGAGTTTAGGTAAATAGACTCCGAGACGGTGATTTGAGATGGATGAGCTATGGGTGCGTTGTGTTTACCATAGAAATAGGGATTGTAGCCAAAGATCTCGGCGGAGAAGCGAGCACCCCAATCTTGTACTTGCTCGGGAGGTGGTGGAGGTGGGGGTGCTTGCTCTTCTTCCATGAAATGAGACGATCCTGCCACATCCGGAGGAGGAGGTACAAATGGTGGAGGTGGAGGAGGAACCGATGAGGACGATCCTTGTCCTTGCCCGGACTCGAAGAACATGGGCCCATATTGATTAAGCATGTCGGAGTTGGCCCATCCTCTCATCCTTTCCTCAAAGGACGCGTATCTCAACTCCGTGGAGACTCGGAGATGGTGGAGAGCGAGGAGGTTGAAAACCTTGGGCATTGTGCATTAGCTTCATCGTGTCCCTCATTTGCTTGTTTGCCCTTCTCGACCTTTATTGCTCAACTTGAATGTCATGCTGGCTCCTGCACATCCCAAATATGAAGTTGAGAAATTTCTGCAAAGGGGAGGTGGACCTGCGAGGCCTGTTGGGCTGCCAGCCACCCCACCGGTCAGACCGGTGCTCAGCACCGGTCAGACCGGTGGCGGTCTGAGCCCCTACCTGAGGCAGATCTGGCCGAGCTGCTCCCTCCTCAAATATTTCTTCCTCATGACCCAGTGCATGCTCAACTCTAGGTGATGGAAACCGAGGATTCTTGCTAGGATTGAGCTTTAGAGGCTTGTGTGCCACATTTTTGGGAAACTCCGGCTTTGCAACTTTTTCAATCATGTACATGATATAAGGACTATAGCTGCAAATCTTTTTGGGGTCCTCGGATAGGTGCTTAATCTCTTGCCAAATGAAATCGCCAACACTAAACTCTGGAGCTCCCGGCCTCAAAGCAACCATCAAGTTTTTTCGAAACTTTGTAATTTCTGAGGGGTTTCCATCTCTAGGTGTAATAGACACCCTAAGGAGCCTATTTAGGACAACAAAGTAGGTGTAGAGATTCTTCACCTTCCCATAGTTGGCATGCTCACCTCGAGGGTACATAACATGCAAAGCATCCTTCTCGAGCTCTCCCTCATCATGGAGCTTCCTCAACTCCCCGTCTCCCGCCATGATCCCAAAGCACCTCAAAAATCTATGGAAAGTGATGGAGTACTTTTGGCCATTGGTCATCCACGTCATGGCCCTATCGGTCTCAATGTACCCAAAGTGAACTGTGGCATAGAACTGGGCTATGATCTCCTTGTTCCAATCTTGTCGGAACCCCATGAGTGTCTTCACCCTTTGCCTCTCACAGTTGCTAATGACTTCATCAAATATTGGGTCTCCTTTCCTAGCCATGTGCTCCCAATCCACATATTGTGCCTTGTGAGTGATTTTGGGCTTCTTAATGATTACCGTAGCATAGTAGTCCTGCTGAAACTTAGCCCAAAACCTCGGATCCGACGCGGTCTTACCCTCCTCATATGGGTTCTTGTCCCTCAGCTTCTTTAGGGCCTTGGTCATGCCAGCCCCGTGGTACTTCACTGGCCTGTCAGGGTAAATGTAAGTGGGTGGCATGATCCTCAATCTACCCTGGTCAACATCATCCTCGTCCATGGCATCCACATCCTCTTCCTCATCCTCCTCATCCTCATCCTCAGCCTCGTCGCTGTCAGACCCAGCCTCCTGGTGCCTCCTCAGCTCATACTGACCCGGAAAAGTCTCATCCTCAACATTATCATTGCTGCTAGTGTCGGTGTCACCTCCTAGGACGGGATCCTCTGCACTTGCTTGAGCTGAGTGGCGTCTCAACCTCTTGCCCCTGATGTTGACGGTGCTGCCCCCTTCCCCAAATTCACCGGGGATAGCTCCTCGGCGAGAGTGCACCTCTTCTCTTCTTTTCTTTGCTCCTTCCTTTTCCCGTACCATAGCTGCTGTCCTGAGTCACAAATAGGATGACAAGATTGTATAAGACTCTAGGAAAAAGATTGAATTGATATAGAATTGATTCTTGAAAGTTCAGAACAATTGGGTCTGCTCTGGGCAACACCGGTCAGACCGGTGCCACCCAGAACAGAGCCAATTGCTCCCACATTCAATCTGAGCAGCTTAGGAATCTAAGATTTGGTATAGATGAACAAAAGACATCCTAGAATAGATAAGTGTTGAAAAATATGAAGAAAACACAATTTGGGGGTGGACATGCGCCCCGGTCGGACGGTGACGGCCACCTGTCAGACCGGTGAAGGCCGTCCGACCCCAAATCGTGGGTTCTCACAATGTGTCCAACGAAACCTTATGGATCTGTAGGTGTGTCTTCTAGGTGATCTCAGAAGATGTTCTACCAAAGGAAATTCAAATCTTTGCACCATGTGAGGAGATCGGGCAAAAGAAAGGTTTGAATACCTTTGGAGAGTGGAACTCGAGTTGAATCCAAAGAACTCGAAGGGGAAAGTGAAAAGGAGCCTTGGGAGATCCTTTTGCTTCCAATCTTGAGGCCTTTCCTTGGTTGAACCTTCAAATCTCCATGGATTTTGAGAGAGGAGAAAGAGAGAAGAAGGAGGAGAGGTGCTCCACGGTTTGAAACTGCTGGGGTGGTGAAATGATAGAGGAGAGAGAAGGAGGGGGGTAAAAGATGGATTCCTTTTACTGTGGCCCCACGGGTTGAAGTCAGGCGTCACCGGTCAGACCGGTGACGGGCACAGACTGGTGACCGCCCAAGGTCGAGCCAGAGAGCCCTTATCGGTTTTTCCGACCCACCCTCGGTAGAACCGATGATCTTGATAAAATTCAACAGAGAGGCCTTATCGGTAGAACCGACACGCCCTCGGTAGTACCGATCCTTTTCCTCCTTTTTGGGATTTTGCTCCTTAAAACTTCTCCAAAAATGTTATAGGACATTTTGCATCCACTTAGGTCGCAGAAAAAGGATTATGTGACTTCAAGGTCACCACCGGTCAGACCGGTGGTGAGCACCAGTCAGACCGGTGCTCCCTTGAGAAACAGATTTTGAGCCACAAGAATAGATTTCCATTTCAACCTTTAGAGATGTTTTGGATTGGATATAGAAAGATGATATTGATCCAAAAACCATTAATTCTTAGAAGAATGGAGGATTAACCAATTTATTCGAGAATTCTTGATCCTTCCAAGATTGAGAGAGATAAATAAGGATGGATTTTAGGGACTTGAGAAAATCTTCTTAATTGTGACTAGCTATCAATCAAACAAGGAGAACTATAGTCACAACTAAGTTGATTGGGTCACTAAGACCAAGAACCAAATATTTTTCAAAGTAAGCACACTACCTATACATGCTAGTTGATTTTTCGAAAAAATCTATCCTATGTCACAAAGTGCATGCATCCACTTCAAATGAATGACCTAACAAGCATATTTGGCTCATATCTTCATCCTCGAGACACAAAGACGAGTGGAAGTAAAGATATCAACCAAATATCTAGAGAGGAGCACAAGAGGTTCACTTGAGGCAATTACATGCTAAGGATGGCACACTAGCATGGTTTTATGGCCTAGATGCATTACAGTACTTCAATGAGTTTCATGAAAACATACCTTTGCCTTAAGACCATTTCATTTGTGCATATATTAAATTTTGATCGGTGTTAGCTCTTAATAGTTCTTATGGAAGTTACGCTTATCGAGAGCTTCCTTCGAGATGCACAAAATAATGAGACTACAAGATCACTTAGAAGAAGTTGTTAGTCCCACAAGTGACTCAAGTGTTGTAATGAGCTCCCCCTTAAGTAGTGCTAGAGATTTTGAATTTCTCAATCAAGGCACTTTGTTCAGTTAAGAACTCGGTGAGGCTCATTTCAAACTTGGTCACAACACATGAATTATTTGTTAATTGAAATGTGTTTAGCCTCTCATAACCTTCGACGCCAAATCACCCTTCTTCTTGATGGTTTGGACAACCCCGGATCACCCGGGCACTCGTGCCGGGCACCCCCGCAAAGATACGAGAGGCGTACCGGGTCACCCGGGCACTCGTGCCGGGTCACCCACCCAAATTCACTTGCTATGTTTACACCGGTCAGACCGGTGCCTGTCACCGGTCAGACCGGTGACAACCAACTGACACCATTTTGGTGATTTTTCCTTCCCTTTTCCTTGAATGAGTGAATGTATCACTAATTTAAATCCTGCAACAAGGATAAGGCATTGCTCTACTAGAGAGCCATTAAAAGCATCAAATGGCATGAGAGAGTAAATTTTCATAAAAATAGTCAAAGTCACTACCTCATGTTTCGCTCATGCAAGACGAGTGTCACATGAGTGTTCACCAAGGACCAAGAGCGACTTAGACTCAATTAAGCACATTAGTTACCGAGATGACATTGATTTCATGATTTTTATGAGTTTGTTCTTCACATGGCCAATTGAATCCATCAAGATTTCCAAGTCTTCCAACCATGTGCTTAATGCATCTCTTTCAACCTGCAAGCTCAGTAAGCACTTCTTGGTACCCAACACTTGTTGGGTCCTATTGGGTTAGTCACAAGGTGCTTAGGAACCCAAATAGCTCTCGTGCTATATCGAGGTGAATTAATCTCCCTTATAGCACAAGTTCCATTCTTGTCATTCCTAAGCTTATGGAAATCATAACGGACAAGGTTTGATTTAGGAATGTTACCATTTGGGCAATCCTTGCCCAAGTGACCCTTTTGACGGCATTCATAGCAAATGCGACTTTTGTTCTTGTTGGTCACACCATTCCTTGCAATTTCTTTTCTACACTTGCTTCTGAGTCTTGTTCTTGGAGAAGATGGCTTCCTTGCCTTGCTTGCTTGAAGAGGGGCTGCCCTGGTCGGCACCAGTCTGACCGGTGGCATGCACCGGTCTGACCGGTCACGGTCAGTGCCACTGCCCATTGTTGCTTTTGGGCACGAGTCGGCAAGGTGTCCCTTCTCTATGCACTTGTAGCACACCCTCCACTTGTTGGAGCTTCTAGGATTCTTGGAGAGTGACTCTTGTGCCTTGTTGATAAGGGGCGTTGTCCCGATCTTCACGACGTAGGATTCCGATCTTGATAACTAGCCAAAGAATGGCCGATAACTTGCCGCAAGCAGCGATAACTAGTGCAACCCGACGACACGCACAAGGAGCCAACCACCGTCTCTTCTACGGCAGCCTGAACCAAGGATTCGCCCAATCACACTCTCGAAGAACCAACCTACGCAACCTGGACACGAAAGACCAAGAGCACGGATTGGGTGCCGATGACGCGGCCGCTTCGCAATCTCCGCGAAGGAAAACACAAGAGCAAAGGGGTAGAGATTTCTCTCAAGTTTGTTAGCACTCAGCTGAACAAAGGGTTCTGGTTTTCGATTATCAAAAGTCTGCCATTGCTATGTAACAAGGCGGTATTTATACTAGCAACAGCCCTGCTAGATAGGTGTGAATTCAAGATAGAAATGAAGAGTCTAAGTAGTTGAAAAGTCTTCCACGAACTGACTTCGAAGTGGTCTCGGGCGGCTAATGACCTTCTGGAGCAGTCTTCAGTAATTCAGCCATAACTTTTTATTGGGAAGTGGAAAATACGAACGGTTGGATGCGTTAGAAAGCTAACTTGAAGGTCCTTCCATCCATGTATTCCATGTACCACGACACTTTGTATAATGGTACAGTTTTGCACTCGAACTTGGACTTGATGCTGACTGTTGAGCTCCTGAGCAGCATGCACTTAAACTGGTCGGGTGCAAAAACTAGGAATGCAAACTGGTCGGGGATAGAGGCAATGGAAACTAGACTTGAAGAGCTTTCCAGCAAGTGCTCATTCACATTCATAGCTTTTGGAAATCAAAAGTTATGAACGTTTCTTGTACTGGTCCGGTTTTTGTTGAGGTAGTTCGTTCTTGCTGAAGTGCTTCATTCTTGCTGAAGTGATCCGTTTCATCTTCTTGCTCACTTGTATACCTAATTACAACCAAAGTAGAGCACTTAGGTAGTATAACATTCATAGAATTATTAAAGTTAATATCAGTTAGGAATGAATTCACCTGCTCTTGTAATTTCTTAGCACGACTTCTTGTTAATGGTCCACGATTTACATCTTCAATTTTGGATGGTGAAGGATTGACACTTGAGGAAGCATGTATGGTTGGGATGTCCTCATCATCCTCCCCCTCTTGACAAGGAGTCGTCCTCGACTCGATCCTTCCAGCCCAAAGAACGGTGTTAAGTCAGCAACATTGAAGGATGTGCTAACACCATACTCTTCGGGGAGCTCAATCTTGTAAGCATTATCATTGATCTTGGCTAACACTCGAATGGACCATCTCCTCTTGGCATTAACTTAGATTTGCGCTTGTCTGGAAACCGATCTTTGCGAAGGTGTACCCATACTAAATCTCCAGGCTCAAATGTCACCTTCTTGCGATGCTTGTTTGCCCATGCAGCATAGTACTTGGACCTCTTCTCAATTGCTTCTTTGGTCTTCTCATGAATCTTCTTGACATAAGACGCGCGCTTGGAGGCTTCCATGTTGGTTCTTTCCTGTAATGGTAGAGGCAGCAAATCTATCGGAGCAAGTGGTTTGAAACCATACACTACTTCAAAAGGACACAGATTAGTTGTAGAGTGTACTGCCCTATTATAGGCGAATTCCACATGTGGCAAGCACTCTTCCCATTCCTTCAAGTTCTTCTTGATCAAGGATCGCAGCAACATAGAAAGTGTTCTATTCACAACTTCAGTTTGCCCATCCGTTTGGGGGTGGCATGTAGTGGAAAATAGCAGCCTTGTACCGAGCTTTGCCCACAACGTCTTCCAAAAGTAGCTCAAAAACTTGGTGTCACGGTCTGAAACAATCGTCTTGGGCATGCCATGCAATCTCACAATATCCCTGAAAAATAGAAAGGCTATGTGGGAAGCATCGTCGCTTTTATGACATGGTATAAAATGTGCCATTTTAGAGAACCGATCAACAACAACAAAAATTGAATCCCTCCCCCTCTTTGTCCTAGGTAATCCCAAAACAAAATCCATGCTAATATCTTCCCAAGGAGCATTAGGAACAGGCAAGGGAGTATATAATCCATGGGGGTTCAGTTTTGACTTAGCTTTGTGACAGGTGACACATCTTTGTACCGCCGTTGAACATCTCTTCTCATCTTTGGCCAATAGAAATGATCAGCTAGCATCTCATATGTCTTTCTCCATCCAAAGTGACCCATCAAACCTCCCCGCATGTGTTTCCCGTAACAATAAAAGTCTAACGAGCAACCGGGAACGCACAATTTGTTAGCTCGAAACAAGAATCCATCATGAATATGATATTTTTCCCACCCTTTTCCATTTGTGCATTTTACATATGGTTCTGAAAATTCATGATCAGTGGAGTACAATTCTTTTATGTTTTCAAGTCCCGGCACCTTTACTTCAAGTTGATTTAGTAAAACATTTTTACGGGACAAAGCATCCGCAACAATGTTTTCCTTACCTTTCTTATATTTCACAACATAAGGAAAAGTTTCTATGAGTTCAACCCATTTGGCATGTCTACGGTTCAGTTTTGCTTGGCCCTTTAAATATTTTAAAGCCTCATGATCTGAATGAATAACAAATTCTTTTGGCCATAAGTAATGTTGCCAAGTCTCAAGTGCTCTTACCAAAGCATACAACTCCTTGTCATACACCGAATAGTTCACTTGTGCTCCTCCCAACTTCTCACTGAAGTATGCCACGGGCTGTCCATTTTGCATGAGAACACCTCCAATCCCAATCCCACTTGCATCACATTCAACCTCAAAGGTTTTAGTGAAATCCGGCAACACAAGCAAGGGGGCTTCGGATAACCTTCTCTTTAATTCTTGGAAAGCTTTCTCTTGTGGTTCACCCCATTGGAAGGCAACACCTTTCTTTGTCAACTCATTTAGTGGAGCAGCTATTGTGCTGAAATCTCTCACAAATCTCCTGTAAAAACCAGCAAGTCCGTGGAAACTTCTTACTTGACTTACATTTGTAGGAGTTGGCCAATCCTTGATTGCTTTCACCTTTGATTCATCAACCTGAATTCCCGAACCCGAGACAACAAAACCAAGAAACACAACTTGATCTGTACAAAATGTGCACTTCTCAAGGTTAGCAAATAATTTTTCCTTCCTAAGCACATCTAGAACTTGCTGAATATGAGCAACATGTTCCTCTAATGTCTTGCTGTAAATTAAGATATCATCAAAGTAAACAACAACAAATTTTCCAATGAATGCTCGCAAGACATGATTCATCAATCTCATGAAGGTACTAGGTGCATTAGTCAATCCGAAAGGCATAACTAACCATTCATATAATCCAAACTTTGTTTTGAAAGCAGTTTTCCATTCATCTCCAATTTTCATTCTAATTTGATGGTAACCACTTCTTAAATCAATTTTAGAAAATATCATAGATCCACTCAACTCATCTAACATATCATCTAGTCTAGGAATTGGATGACGATAACGAACAGTGATGTTATTTATGGCTCTACAATCTACACACATCCTCCATGAACCATCTTTCTTTGGCACCAAAATCACGGTACAAGACAAGGACTTAAACTTTCACGCACATAACCTTTATCTAAAAGTTCTTGTACTTGCCTTTGAATTTCTTTGGTTTCTTCAGGGTTGGTGCGATATGCTGGACGGTTCGGAAGTGTAGCTCCAGGGATGAGATCAATTTGATGTTCAATGCCACGCAATGGAGGAAGTCCAGCAGGTGTTTCCTCTGGGAAAACATCTTCATATTCCTGCAAAACACGTGCAGCAACACTAGGAATAGAGGTTAAGTCGTTAGCTGAAAGCAATGTGTCCTTACACACTAGTATGATCATTACTTGGTCCGGGTTTTTCCGCACATCTCTTATTTCAGATTTGGTGGCTATCATCACTAAGTTCTCTCCCTCTCTTTTCTTATTTTCTCTCATATTTGGCTTGTGGCTCTCACTCACCGATTTGTGGATGGCACTCAAATTCTTTTTCTCTCCTTCTTTTGCACTCTCATTCTTCTCATTGGAGCTCTTTTGCAAGTGCTCAACTAGAAGTTGATGCGGTGTCATGGGTTTAAGAATCAACTCCTTGCCCTTCCACTTGATGGTGTATTGATTAGTCCGACCACAATGAAGGGATGATCGATCATATTGCCATGGTCTTCCTAGCAACATGTGACACACTTGTCATTGGTGCTACATCACACTCCACGGTGTCAACATATTCACCAATCTTGAAAGGAACTTTCACTCTTTGTGCAATTTTAATGGAACCAGAATTATTTAACCATTGCACATGATAAGGTTGAGGATGTTTCAACAGCTTTAAACCAAGCTTTTCAACCATCTCTTTGCTAGCAAGATTGTGGCAGCTTCCACCATCAATGATTACCTTGCATACCTTGTCTTCAACCTTGGCTCTAGTTTGAAAGAGATTGTGCCGCTGTCCATTTTCAGCTTCACTCATTTGCACACTCAAAATTCGAGTTACAACAAGAGCAACACCTTGTTCAAATTCACGAAGTCCTTCTCAAGATTATCTTCTTCTCCAATATCTTCATGTTCTTCATCACTAGCAGATTCATATTCTCCTTGGTCATTCACAATGATGGTTCGATTATTTGGACACTCTCTTGCAACGTGACCACGACCACCACACTTGAAGCATTGGATTCCACTACTTTTAGTGGAAGAACCCGCTGAAGTAGATGATGAGTTTGCTGATTTGTTCCTCTCACTTTGAGCAGCCAGCTCTTTGCCACTAGAAGCATCAAAATTGCTAGAGCGTGCACCACCACTTGAGTTGGAAGTTGTACCTCTACTTGCACTACCTCTTGGGGTGAATTTGCTTCCACTTTGAGTACTTCTTGTGCTGAAAGAGACTCCTCTACTGGACTTCATGTCCTGCTGCAATTGGCGTTCAGCTTTGGTTGCTTGATGTACCAAATCAATGAGATGACGGTACGATTGAAATTCAACAATGCGCTGAATGTTGCGATGCAGCCCAGCCATGAAACGCGCAATTGTTTGCTCTTCATCTTCATAAACATTGGCTCTAATCATTGCCTTCTCCATCTCTTTATAATACTCTTCAACGGAGAGAGTACCTTGCTTCAAATTCTGCAATTTATCAAAGAGATCACGCCGATAATGCTTCGGCACAAAGCGACTTCTCATCTCACGTTTCATTTCAGCCCAAGTGGCAATAGGGACTTCTCCATCTTCTTCACGATCATGGATTAATTGTTCCCACCAGATCGAGCATATCCATCAAACTCAAGGGATGCCATTGCCAACTTCTTCTCCTCCGTATAATTATGCATACGAAAGATCTTGTCTACCTTCAACTCCCAAGTGAAATATGCTTCAGGATCGGATCCTCCATCAAATTTTGGCATGGTAAATTTCAGTTTACCAAATCTCTCCTCACGATGGCCCCCTCTATATTGTCGGCGATCAAAGCGAAATTGGGAATGATTATCATCATCCTCATCTCCAGATTCTTCATCATCATGTCTTCGATTTCGGCCTCTTCCTCTTCCATATGCAGCACCTCGATTCCTCCTTCCTCTTCCTCTTCCATCACTATGTTCTCCGTCTTCAACGGGGTTGATTGCACCATCATTAGGGGGACGGTTCAATCTGATTTCAGCTAGGATGGTTTGCAAATCTTGTGCCAACCGATCTTGTCTCTCTTCAAGGCTTTGCTTGAGTTCATTGAATTGGACCGTACTAACACATTCTTCAATCCCATCTCCCATCTTCCCGTCGGATTAGAGAGAACAAGGCAACAAATATATGTGGAATAGGAAATTATATGTGGAATCTCACAAGCTCACCTCTCTTACCAACCGAAGCTCTTATGAATTCTGCGGATTGCAAAGGGCCAAAGCGTGGTGGTAACACGAGAGTGATGATTAAGAGAATACAAGGTCGGCGTTCCTATGACGGTGGGTTTTAAGTGGAGCTTGGTGGGAAATGACTCACAAGGAATGCAATCTGAATTCTATATGTTGTAATGCTTAAATCACGGTCCAAGCTAGAAGATCAATGCAAGTGCTGACCACAAGATATGAATGATGTATAATGATCAAACACACGCGCAAAGATAATTTCAGATTTGATGCAAACAAGGAGTATGCTTAGGATGCAAGTGTTGCAATCAAACCCAAGCAAAATTTTGCACCAAAAGATGGATAACAATCCGGTTCGTACTTGAATAAAAATTCAGAACTTGTGCACTTAAACAAATAGATCTTTCAACTCTTCTTTCACAACTTTTTTTTTCTTTTTCAGCACCTTTTTTTTTAATATAACCAACAATAAGATCAGATATAATACTTGCACACTTTTTTTTTGTGAAACAAGACACAACCGTCAACAATAACTTGATAGGATCAAAGTTAACGCGAAGGATGATACCGGTTTCAGATTTTTTTTTTGTAGGGTTTTCTTAGGGATATAAAGAGGCACAAAGGACACACAAAGGAAGATATGATCAGCAACAAAACAAAGATTCTAATGGACCGAAACTTAAACAAAACTCACTAGAATAACAGATTGAAACAAAGGGCTATATCAAGATATTTTTGTGGCTTTTTAGTGGATAGGACGAACACAATATATATGTAGCTAAGGGTAAAAATCCTACCGTGGCAACCGTAGAGCTCGATACCGGATGATAAGGGGCGTTGTCCCGATCTTCACGACGTAGGATTCCGATCTTGATAACTAGCCAAAGAATGGCCGATAACTTGCCGCAAGCAGCGATAACTAGTGCAACCCGACGACACGCACAAGGAGCCAACCACCGTCTCTTCTACGGCAGCCTCGAACCAAGGATTCGCCCAATCACACTCTCGAAGAACCAACCTACGCAACCTGGACACGAAAGACCAAGAGCACGGATTGGGTGCCGATGACGCGGCCGCTTCGCAATCTCCGCGAAGGAAAACACAAGAGCAAAGGGGTAGAGATTTCTCTCAAGTTTGTTAGCACTCAGCTGAACAAAGGGTTCCGGTTTTCGATTATCAAAAGTCTGCCATTGCTATGTAACAAGGGGGTATTTATACTAGCAACAGCCCTGCTAGATAGGTGTGAATTCAAGATAGAAATGAAGAGTCTAAGTAGTTGAAAAGTCTTCCACGAACTGACTTCAGAAGTGGTCTCGGGCGGCTGTTGACCTTCTGGAGCAGTCTTCAGTAATTCAGCCATAACTTTTTATTGGGAAGTGGAAAATACGAACGGTTGGATGCGTTAGAAAGCTAACTTGAAGGTCCTTCCATCCATGTATTCCATGTACCACGACACTTTGTATAATGGTACAGTTTTGCACTCGAACTTGGACTTGATGCTGACTGTTGAGCTCCTGAGCAGCATGCACTTAAACTGGTCGGGTGCAAAAACTAGGAATGCAAACTGGTCGGGGATAGAGGCAATGGAAACTAGACTTGAAGAGCTTTCCAGCAAGTGCTCATTCACATTCATAGCTTTTGGAAATCAAAAGTTATGAACGTTTCTTGTACTGGTCCGGTTTTTGTTGAGGTAGTTCGTTCTTGCTGAAGTGCTTCATTCTTGCTGAAGTGATCCGTTTCATCTTCTTGCTCACTTGTATACCTAATTACAACCAAAGTAGAGCACTTAGGTAGTATAACATTCATAGAATTATTAAAGTTAATATCAGTTAGGAATGAATTCACCTGCTCTTGTAATTTCTTAGCACGACTTCTTGTTAATGGTCCACGATTTACATCTTCAATTTTGGATGGTGAAGGATTGACACTTGAGGAAGCATGTATGGTTGGGATGTCCTCATCACTTGTGCTTGATCGGGCGATATTGGGGTTTGATTTGCCCAATCTCGTTCTTTTCTTGAATCTTGTTCTTGTGGGACGTTGTATGTTGTTGAGGGGTTGAACTAGTGGCGGTTGATCCCTTCTCAAGCTTCTTCACCATGCTTTCACGGTTATCTTGAGAAGGTTGCACTTTGCTCTTCTCTTTCAACATATACAAGTCCTTTTGTAGCTTTTCAACCTCTTGCTTTAGTTTATCATTCTCTTCAGCAATGAGGTCATCACAAGATTCTACAAGTACATGCTCAATGCTAGATTGGCTTGCTTGAGACAAACAATCATTAGCGCTAGATAAAGCAACTTGAACTTGTGAGCATGTGCATGTGTGAGATAGAGGTTGTATAGATTTTACCGATGAAAGCACAACCTCATGGGCTATCTCTAGTGTTGCATAAGAATCAACAAGCTTCTCATAGGAAAGTTCAAGTTCATTGTGATTAGCTTGTAGGACCATATGCTCGCTAGTGAGCTTCGCTAATTTGGCTTCTAGATCATCATTGGCATCTTCTTCTATTTTAGCTCTACAAGCAAAGGATTTGATGTCATGATCATATTTGTTAGCCAAAGTTTCATACTTACAAACCAAGGATGCAAGTTCGGATTTGAGAAGTTCAAGTTCTCTTGACGAAGAGCTTGAAGCTTCAATCTTCTGGTCCTTAGCCCCTTTGGCTTGTCTTTTCTTCTTGCTCTTCTTTTCCTTCTTGGCCATCAAGCAAGTTGGTGTGCCCCTGCTGGCACCGGTCTGACCTATGGGTGTCACCGGTCTGACCGGTCCCTGCAGAGGGACAACGTCTTCGCTTCTTTGATCTTCTTTTTGCTTGGGAGTTAATGCTTGATGATCAGTGGATGTTGTAGAGGTAGGACACATCTCCACTGACTCATCTTCATCATCGCTCTCGAGTTCATCCCATTTGGTGTTTACCAACTCAAGTAGTAATTTCCAAATGAGATGAGCATCTTCGGAAATCTTCTTGCTCTTTAGAATAATATACTTTAGTTCTCTACATACACAGCTACACAAAAGATTAGTAATAATGGCATTGAGTTGCTTCTTCTCCAAGTCCATTGGCGAGACGCATGTCTCATCCTTTGGAAGGATACTCGCAACCATGATGCTCTCAGCGGTAGGACCCAAAACCTTAAGTGCAATGAGAACATTAGAGCACCAAGAAGAATAGTTTGAGCCATCTAGAGCTAGAGGCTCAAACAGTACCTCACAAGTTGTTGACATCGAAGAACTCCAAGCGGTTAAGCTCGAATCGGAGCACCAAGCTCGGATACCAATTGAAAGGACCTTGATGTCGCCTAGAGGGGGGTGAATAGGCGAGACAACCAAATTAAACTCTTTCTTCCCAAACACTTGAGTTGACAGTGCTCCACCGGTCAGACCGGTGGCGGTGACCGGTCAGACCGGTCAGGCACTAAACTTCACAGGTGACACCGGTCAGACCGGTGCGCCTCACCGGTTAGACCGGTGTAGCACAGAGAACCTGCAAAAACAACTTCAAGCACCTCTTGGCTTCTAGCACGAACCAAACTCAGGGTGTGGCCTTTGTAGATGATCACAAGCAGAGTAATGAGCCCTGCACACACAAGTAACACACCCAAGTAGATCGAAGCGTAAGCAAATTTAATATGCTAGAAAAACAACTTAGAGAGTCGAACCACACGAAGGAGCAAGGATTTGTTTCCCGAAGTTCACCACCCACCGAGGAATGGCTACGTCTCCGTTGAGGAGCTTGTAAGGGACAAATCCCACAACAAGCCGGGTCTCTTTCAACCACTTTCCTCCTTTCCACTAAGGTGATCTTTTCCATGAAGAGGCAAGATCGCAGCCCTTACAAACTTCCAGTTGCTCACCACAACCTTGGTAGCTAGCCGGCGACACCTAGCCGTCTAGGAGGCAAACCTCCAAGAGTAACAAATGCTTCAAAGTTTGTAGACGCGAAACCAAAGTGCTCAAGCTATGGAAATTGATCTTGTTAGCTCACATGGTCACTCTTAAGCTCACTTCCTCAACCCAACACAAAGATGATGACTTGAATCCACAAATCTCCCAAAGAGATGGTTGGGGAGAGCCACTAAGGCTTAGAGCTAGTTAGAAATGGCTTGGGACCTCAGCAAACTCACTAGAAACAGCAACCCTCACTTGAAGAAGGCTTGGGGTATTTATACCCCTCAAAGGAGAAAACTAGCCGGTAGTCCCCGGGTGGCACCGGTCAGACCGGTGCCCCCACACCGGTCAGACCGGTGTTCGAAAAACTAGCCGTTGGGCTAGCGGCACCGGTCAGACCGGTGCCTCTGACCGGTTAGACCGGTCAGCCCCGAGATAACCCCAAAACCTCTTTTCAAAGAACTAGCACTTCACCTCCAAGATGAAGTGACCCAGGTTAGGTTAGGAGGGTTTGTTAGCACACTCTAAGGCTAGATCTCACTTAGGTCAACTAAAGAGCACTTTGACTTGGTCAACTCGCTAAGATGCATCCCCCTTGATAGTACGGCATACCTATACTCAAGAAAAGAATAAATGAGCTTCGTTAACCTCTTGAGCTTGAACAACTTCAATTCTTGCCATACTTGAACAATATCCACTTGAGGGCTTTCATCATAGCCTTTGACTTGAGCACGTCCATACTTGAGCTAGTGACTTAGAATCTTTCCATATAGCATAGGAATGCACACTTGGATCCATGGTCACTCCATATTGCCAATTTTAACAAGTTGATGACACGCAAAGCTTTCCTCGGTTAAGGTTTGAATATGATACTTGAAGACCCCATGGATGCTAGACCTTCACCTTAGCAAAACACTAATGGCGGCTTAGCTACGGCCCCAAAGATTGCTTAGTCCCTCACCCTAGACATCTCGGTTGATCTCTTCATCACTTATCCAATCCACTTTGAGTTCCACTTTGCTTCATGCACAATTAGCCTTTCATTTGAAAAACCTTGCTTCAAATGATTGACAACGGATATGCAAGCTTCCAATTTTAGAACCATAGCATGTACACTTATCATCTTGTTCTCTTTCAATAAACTCATGAAGACTTGCACCATATACTTGTCTTTGAAAATGTGAGCCGAAATATTCATCCATAATTAATTACATCAAAGGTTGCTCATGAATAGATAAAGAAAACCTGCTCACAATCTTAGAAAAAACATTAGTCCTTTAATCGCCTTGTCATTCAATTCACCAAAATCCACTTAGGGGCCTAGATGCACTTTCAGGGAGGTCCATACGACACACAGAGCACCTGCACAAACAACTTCAAGCACCTCTTGACTTCTAGCATGAACCAAACTTGGTGAGTAGCCTTTGTAGATGATCACAAGCAAGGTAATGAGCCCTGCACACACAAGTAGCACACCCAAGTATATCGAAGTGGAAGCAAATCAATTATGCTAGAGAAACAACTTAGAGAGGCAAACCACACGAAGAAGCAAGGATTTGTTTCCCAAAGTTCATCACCCACTAAGGAACAGCTACGTCTCCATTGAGGAGCTTGTAAGGGACAATTCCCACAACAAGCCGGGTCTCTTTCAACCACTTTCCTCCTTTCCACTAAGGGGATCTTTTCCACGAAGAGGCAAGATCACAGCCCTTACAAACTTCCCACTGGTCACCACAACCTTGGGGGCTAGCCGGCGATGCCTAGCCGTCTAGGAGGCAAACCTCCAAGAGTAACAAACGCTTCAAAACTTGTAGACGCGAAACCAAGGTGCTCAAGCTATGGAAATGCTCTTGTTAGCCCACAAGGTCGCTCTTGAGCTCACTCTCTAAGTCCAACACAAAGAATATGGCTTGAATCCACAAATCTCACAAAGAGAGGGTTGGAGAGAGCCACTAAAGCTTAGAGCTTGTTAGAAATGGCTTGGGACCTCAGCAATAGCTCTAGCAACAGCAACCTTCAACTGAAGAAGGCTTGGGGTATTTATACCCCTCAAAGGAGAAAACTAGCCGTTGGTCCTCGGGTGGCACCGGTCAGACCGGTGTTTGAAAAACTAGTCGTTGAGGCTAGCGGCACCGGGCAGACCGGCAGATCCGAGATACCCCATGTTGACAGTTAATAATTGTATCAAAGTTTGTTTGTGACTTGCAAGCGTACAAGTCTCCCGTCGTAGTCAAGGGACCCTTCTTCCCTCGAGTGGTGAACCCAAGGTATCGAATCCGTGGAACAAATGTGTGACGCAAAACTTAATCTAATAAAGCCAAGTAACTCCAATCTTCGATAAAAGAAACCCTAATGCATCTAAGTAAAAGACACGAAACGAATCTAATCTACTAAAGACCGGAGAAAACAAAGTAAGATTGGGTAGATAAACCGATCTAGAGGGATTGGGGTAAGCCTTTTGTTGAAGTTCTAAGCAAGAGAAGAAGTAGCAAATCGAATCTTAATAGAAGCCTCTTTAAATCGTGGTTTCCCGTCCAAATCCGAAAACATCCGCCTTTCGGAACCCTCGTTCTGTCACAACGTATCCCTACTCAAGCGGGGAGCTTAGGGCGAGTCAAAAGACAAGTCGAGATTCTTTCGGAAGATCCGCGTGTACCTCTAGCCACCGCGGCTACAAGAACACCCTATGTAATCTATCTCGAGAATAGAATTGGAATAAGCAAAGCCGATCGAAAAACGAAATCTTCGAGGAAACACTTGATCGCTGAGAAAAGATTCAACTTGATAATTCAACTATAACAATGATACATACACAAGATCACCACCGGGATCCTTCCTTGATCTTGCTTCTAGCTCCGGGAACTCCGACGTGGTCTTCCGTGCAAGGTTCCCACGTCGGCTAGGGGAACCCTAGTCAACTAGCTCGACCCTCTCCTCTCCGAGATGGTGTCCCTCTCTTCTCTGCTCCTCGGCGGCCGATGACGAATTCTCTTATCCGTGGCTCTCGGTCAGGGGGCTATAAATAGCCCGATTGGTGGCTAGGGCAAAGGAGGGGGCAAATGGGCCCTGGATGGGCCTGGGCCGACCGGACTGGGCCGGCCAACCTAGGCCCATCCAGGCCCAGCCCGAGGCCTCCTTTGCTCTACGTCGGTTCCCTTGCTTCCTGGATGTTTCCCCCTTCTGCATGTAGGTCCATGTCGTCGGTTTCTCTCGAATTGGACTCAACTCCTTGTCTTGCAAGATTCGGCACTTTTACGGTCGGGTCCTCGGAGTCGGTTGTCTTCTCGGATCAAGTCCCCGGCTTCTTGGAGTTAAGTTTGCTTTATTGCATGACTTGTATGGGGCTTCAAGGTCTTGTCATGAGGTGCTTGATGAACTTATCCCGAAAGTCTTGCATTCAACACTAAAACCCTGCATAAACATTAAACTCCAAAACCGACATGCACACGTGAACTTGTTATACCACGGGGGTTAGTACCGATGGATAAGGTATAAAACTCATGCCAACACCGAAGGTAAACTCATGGCTAGGTTGACGGATTTTCACCGTCAACATCTCCCCCATGCTTAAACCTTGCTCGTCCTCGAGTAAGCCTTCGATGGATATCATCATTGCCAAACAATGTTAAACCTTGCACTTGATCATACATGAGAAAACATAATGCTCTCAAAATTTTAATTCATTAAAGTTCCATAATGTACTAGCCTTCATCTCTACGGAGGGTAGATTCTTTGTTAAGCTTATCCCACAAGTATTAACATGCTCACAAAGTTTAAATAGATCTCAGAATTTTTGAAATAAAGAACGAGACAAAGAAAAGCTAAACCAAGTTCACAAATTTAAATCATCTTGCATATTGCTCATGAACTCTCATCTTGCTTGTCTCTCAGGCCTATATATTCTACTCCTTTCCCTCTCATAACATATATGCGTGGTAGGCTTTATATGGAGCTTTGGGAAAGTTTAGTCCTAACAAGATTTTATAAGTGAGGTGTTGTCAAAACAAGACAAGTTTCTCATGGTCTTACCGAGACTCGTCAAAAAGGTCATTGGAAAATAATGTTAAATCAAGGAGGGGAAAGAGAAAAATACACACACTTTAGATAAGTGGACATGTGCAAATGGCAAAGAGTGATCCCGAGGCACAAAGGAAGTCCTCGTTATCGGATTGCACATGGTTGGAAAATGAGAATGGATCTTTTTAACTTGAAGCCTTGAATGCACTTTTAGAGAACCGGGGAGTTCACTTTATGCATACTCATATTTTTTCTCTTTCTCTTATTTCTCATTCTTTTCTTTCTTTCTTTCTTTCATTATATATATATATTTTTCTTTCTTCTTGTGAGACCTTCACCTTGGAAGTCACGTTCATCGCCGAAATTTTTTTCTTTCATCACCATTTTTTTTAAAATACTCCCCTTTGAACTCTAAAACTGCACCGTACCTACCTCCTCCCCCATGCTTAGACGTTGCTCGTCCTCGAGCAAAGAGGAGAAAAATAAGGTAGGTACCGGAAATATTTTTCCTTGGAGAGATACTTGAAATCTTCAATGTCGGCACCGTCTTGCGATATTCCTTGAATTGATATCCGGCGGAGTTTGTGAGATCTCCAATGCGGGGATACACAATGCACGGATAGAAGGCTAGCAAAAAGATAGATACGCAAAAACGGAATGACCAGCTTCTTAGTCTCGGGCCAGAGAAATCATGGCCTGCAATAACTCACTCAAAAATAAATCTTGTACACTAAGGTTTATGCACTCAAATATATATAAGGCTTTGGATAGGTTGAGCAACACACAAGCGATATTTGTGACAAGGTTAGCGATATTTTTTAGCATAAAAGACATATTTAATCTATTCATAACTTGAGAGCACATAAAACACTATGGGTCTTTATTTTAATCATAACCTCCGCTGAAAATTAAGCTAGCATTTAAATAAGTTCAGATTTGTATTTTTAAGAGAGCACTAGCTTAAACATGCATAGATCAATTACAAAGATGAACAAAGCTGCAATTATAATCATATATCATCATGGCACAAATTTTTATAACTTTTCCAATGATATAATCAAGGTGGTGTCTTTATTAATTATGACATCAAGTTGAAATACAAACTGAAAATAAACAAACATGCTTGCTGAAATTTAAATAAAAACAGAAAATACTACGCAAACACACATAAGCAAAAGCTGAAAATTACAGAGAAAAAGAAAAGAAAAGAAAACTAAAGTTCCTAAATCTTCTAGTCCTCCGCCGGTGGTTGATGTTGATGATCTTGATAATAATACCCTTGCTCATAATATGATTGGACATTTCCTCCGACGAATTGATTTGGCTCCACAAGGTGAAGGCGTCCGAGCTCAAAGGCAATATTTGCATTTCCTTCACCAAGTTGAGCTGCGTTAGCTTGGATGGCTGCGATGTTTTGGGCGTTTCTTGCAGCATACCCTCCAATTATGGTCATGCTTTGTTGTGGTTGGGGATGATGTGCGTAGGACTCCGCGAAGTTAGCGTTGGGCACAACATAATTTGGTGGGGGTACCGGTGCACCACCCCCCCATGCTTGCTCTTGTTGCCCTCCGTAATAACTTGGCGGAGGAGGGATCCCGCCGAATGGTTGCACATTGGGTTGTGCTCCACTCGCTTGTGCGGAGGATGTTCCCTCCTCTACGATTCTTCCTCTTTTGTTCTTTCTTGCAGGGACAAGGAGTCCCTCTTCCAACCAATCTTCTCTCCCTTCGGTGAAAAGCCTAAGCCTCTCATTGGGAAGGGGTAGGTTCACTATGGCCAACCGATAACCTCCTCTCTCATCTCCACTAATGTATTTGCCTTGCCGCAAATACTCAATACCGAGAGAGGTACCACACAAAAGATGGTCGGGGTTTCTTGCGATCCCCGGCCGTAAGGAGAAGGCCAACATGGAGAGGTAGCACCCCGAACCAATATTTCCCGCCCCCGATGTTGCTTCACAACACCAACAGTTGATCATAAGGTAAGAGGGGTCTATTGGCTGCCTGGCAATTAAAGCCGAGTATAGCCAATTCAACTCCGTGTCGGTCACCTTCGTCTCCTTCATCCTCCCCAATACCCTCTTGCACATCCAAGAGTGAAATATCCGGATAATGGGGTTGCGGATGCAATTGCGTTGTTGATGGGCTTCTCCGGAGATCATATTCCAAAATCCCGCTAACATGCCGGTGGCACGTCAACTTTCTCCGAGCTCCCTTGTGGAATCCAAGCAGCTCCCTAACGTGCTCGTAGGGAACCACTTGTTGGACTCCCTCCAAACGGAATGACAAGCTTTGCACCCCATCGTCATCAAGGATAGGTGCAATAGTCATTAAAATTTCCAAGGCGAACCCCAAGTGGGTGTCCACCGATACTCCGTTGGAGAACTGCACCCATCCAAGGTGCCCCAACATAAAGTATATGTCAGTGCCAAAACCCAAGGTGTAGAGTGCTTGGTCGTCGAACTCGATGTTGGGCACAAGCCTCTTCTCAAGATTAGAGAGACTCTCCTCCTCCTCCGATGACAAGATGATGAAGCCGTACGAAGAGTATGTCGGAGTGTAAGGAAGAGGCGCGGTTGAACGGGTCCATCATCGTGGTGGCGCGGGCTGCTCCTCCATGTGCCCACGAGGTTCGGTAAACCTCATGGAAGTGCTTCTTGCAGTCCTCATACCACCAAGGAGGAGAGCATTGTTCCTCCTCGGTGGTGCCGTATCCGTCTCCATGCTCCGGGGAGACTCGGAAACCGAGTGCCTCCTCGAAGACGTGGTTGATGATGGCTTGGACGACGACGAACTCTTCTTCTTGGTTAAGAGACTTGTGGTTTTCTTCCACATGGTTGCTGCACTCTTTTCTTCAACTAAAACTCCGGGTTGCAACCGGTAACTAGGCACTTAAACTCTTTGCTTCGGATGTGGACTTTGAGTGGATCAAGGATGTGGATTTTTCTTAAGCTATCAAGCTTGGGAAGGTTGGCTATGTCTACGGAGGTTTTGAGCACACAAACTTGAACACACAAACAAAGGAAGGAGAGGGAAGCTTGCTGCGCGAAAACGGGAGCCGAGGGGCTCCTTATGTAGGGGAGGCCGGCCGGCTCGGGCCGGCCGGCCCGGGGTCCCCGGTGCACCTCCCCGCCTCGTCTTTCTTCCAAAGACGATCATTTCACCTCTCGCAACTTTCCCCGCCCGCGTGCTCCACGAGTTGCACCGCCCAAACGCTCTCGTCCACTCCTTTCCTTGCATTATTGGTCCTTCCACTTTTTGCTCCATGCTTTGGGTCATGTCCATGCTCCCTAGCTCCACTTGCTTCACATGCCACCATTAATTTCCTGCAAAGTTGATGCTTGCTGCCCACCATGCTTGTCCTTTGCATGTGGAATTGGTGAAAGTGGATAAAAGGGAATCCAATGGTGCATGCATGATTAATTCAAACTAGATTGCCTCCATTTAGGTGTGTTTAAGGTTAAGCACTCCTCTAATTCGAAATTTAAAATATTTTTCAGAGCCATGCAAGAGCTCAAACATAATTTTAGAGAAGTTTTTAAACCATTAAAAACAAATGTAAGTCGAAAATATTTTTCGACTACGTCGATTTCGGTCTCACCGGTATAGTTTGCCTTCATCGGTTGAGAGCAAACTTTTCCCGGCTTGATCATGGGGGCATAGGTTTAGGTTCTAATTTTGGCTAAATAAGAAAGATTTTGAATAAAACAAAATTAGAATAGGCTTAGAAAAATTCTAATCCTAGAGAAACCAAGGATATAGATTTTAAAACCAACCAAAAGTTTTGATTTCTAGGTTTACGCGAGTCCTACCACGTGCTGAATTTTATTAACACCTAAATATAAATCGTGGCTCTACTCATGTGGTTTTAGCATGAAAAATAAGTCAACCTCAGCACCATAATGAGGGTGAAAGGTTGAGTTAGGTTCTGAAATTATTTGGTTGAGGTTTCTCGAAAAGAAAAGAACGAACAAGCACATAGGAGGGTTCATGCGAAGGGTTTATGATAAAGCAAACATTCAATCAAGAATTATGTCTCTAATATTGTTCAACCACTTCTAAGTCTAATGTCTTTGCGTAATAAAACTCAAAAACTAAATTATTAAAAATACTCGAAAAACCCGGAATCGGGTTATCCTCCCGTAGCTTATTCTTGACTCGACGAAACGGGTTGCCTCCCGCCTAGCGTTTCGTTTATAGTCTATAGCTAGACTTCTTCACTTGATTACTCCGGATCAACGCTCTTTGCGAGCGCTGCAATCTTGGGTACCCACTTCCGCACCATCTTGGGCGCGGGCTTGTCTTCCGGCTTAGTCATTTTTTTGGTCTTCACAAGCTGCTTCTCTTCCTTTGTCTTGACGGATGCAACATCTTCTTTGGTTTTCTTTATGTTCATTTTTTCGGCTCCTTCTTTTTCAGCCCCTCCATTTGCTTTGGTTCTCCCTTCACTCCAATCATGTTGCATGCCTCGATTCTTGGACGGAACTTGAAGGAACTCCTTTCTCCGTTAATATCGAACATGATCTCCCCCTTGCCAACATCAATAGTAGCTCCCACGGTCTTGAGGAAAGGCCTCCCTAGGATGAGTGGCGGCTTCTCCCTCTCTCCCATCTCGAGCACAACGAAGTCGACGGGGATGAAGTGGTGTCCGACCTTCACGGGTACATCTTCAGCGATGCCCAAGGGATAGCGAATGGAGTTGTCTCCCAACTCCAAACATATTCCCGTAGGCTCCATTGGTAGGCGTAGCTTCTCGAACACATCCCTCGGCATGACGCTTACACTAGCTCCAAGGTCGCATAACGCCTTCTCGAAGTTGAAAGAACCAACTGAACATGGAATTGTAGGGCACCCGGGGTCCTTTTGCTTCTCTAGCCCATTAGCAATAGCGGCACTACACTCCTCGGACATCTTGACATGATCTACCCTGAGTGTTGCTATCTTATATTTATTTGCAAGTACGTCTTTAAAGTAACGAGAATATGTAGGTACTTGTAGGGCATCTAGTAATGGCATGTTGATGCTAAGTCTACGCACAACTTCCACAAACTTCTCAAAGTGGTTGTCAAGTTTACATCGGAAGAAGCGTGGCTTGAGTTGCGGTATCCTCGTGTCTTCCTCCGGCATCTCAAATTCGGGTTCCTCAGTGACGATCCCCGTAACCTTCTCTTTAGCAACTCCTTCTACCTCGGTGGATGGTTTAAGCTTCCTTGCTCCCGCGGAACGTTCCGGATCTTCGGTCTCCTTCCCCGAACGTGTTTGAATGGCCTTCGCCGATTCGGGACATTTGGGTTGTCCCGAAAGCTTCCCTTCATCATTAGTGAGGCGCCCCGCAAGTTGTCCAACTTGCGTCTCGAGCATCTTCATAATGTTGAGCACTTGATGATTGGAACTTCCGACCTCCGTCACTTTGCTATCGATGTTCTCCAACACCTTGTCTATGGTCTTGAACTTGGTGACGGTGTCCTTGTTGATCTTAGCTTGCTCATCCATGAACTCCTTCAATTGTATACGAAGCGGAACCGCGTTAGGAATAGATGAGCTTGCATTAAATTGAGGCCTACCTTGCCCGTAGCGGAAGTTCGGCAATTCTCCCTTCCTCATGTAGTCGAGCACTTTGGCTTCCTCTGGACAATCTTTGCGGACATGGCCATACTCTCCACATTCTTCGCATGTGGACCTTGCTTCGGCGGCCTTCAAGTCTTGAGCCTCTTTCTTTTCCGTCTCCATCTTCTCCAACCTCCTCATGAGCGAGTCGATCTTGCCTTCAAGTATATTCTCCTTCTCCACTTGCAAGACTTCTTTGACGTTCCCCGTGGGTTGAACCGGATGTAGGCGCCCGGATGACGCCCACGTGTCATTATCCGCGGCCTTCTTGAATAGAGTGAAAGCTTCCGTCGGTGTAAGTTCGATGATGGATCCTCCCGCCGATGCATCGATGATCGTCCTTGACGCCATGGTGAGTCCTTGATAGAACTTTTGCACGAGGTCTTCCTTCGGGAACTTGTGATGTGGAACCGCCCGGGTGTACTCGTTGAAGCGCTCGAATGCCTCCGAGATAGTTTCCGTAGGATATTGAACAAAGGCGGCAATCTTATTACGCAAGCTTTGAGTTTTACCCGGTGAGTAGTATTCCTTCATGAAAGCCTTCATCAACGTGTTCCAATTTTGCACCGTCTCCGTCGGTTGAGAGTGGAACCATTGCAAAGCCTTCCCGAGAAGTGAAAACGGGAAAAGCCTTGCCCTCATTTGATCTTGAGTCACCCCATCCATGTTGAAAGTCTGACATAGTTGAATAAATGCTTGGAGGTTAAGGTTCGGGTCCTCTCTACCGGTGAAGGGTGAATGTTGCACCATGCGGATTGTTGAGGTCTTGATCTCGAACAGTCTTCCGATCTCCTCGAGGTTCAAGATTGGTAGGTTGATGATGTCTGGGGTGCATAGCTCCCCAATCTTGCGTTCTTGCGGTGGTTGGTCACCCATCGGTGGAAGTCGGTTCTCCCGAGGACTTTGAGGTGGTGAATTCTTCGGAGATTCCTGCGATCCTTTGTCTTCCGACTCCGAATCTACAAAATCCAGCTTTTTAGCTTGATGTGCTTCGCGTCTCCTTAGCCCGTAAAGTTTTTCCGGATCATCCGCAAAATTATCGGGTTTGTTGGAGAGGTAGCCGTCCATCTCCTGTTAGGGTTAGCAATAAACAAAGTATGCAAAAACTAGAAAGTAAAAACAAATCTATAAAAACTAGGGTTAGACAAACTAGATTAGATGTATTTTGAGGATGATCAAAATTTAGTAGATGCAAAAAGAAAAACAAAAAGAAAACTGAAAATTACAAAAAGGCAAAAAAATCAAATCTTGATCACTTGTTCCCCGGTAACGGCGCCAGAAAAAGGGGCTTGTTGACGGTTAATAGTTGTATCGAAGTTCGTTTGTGACTTGCAAGCGTACAAGTCTCCCGTCGTAGTCAAGGGACCCTTCTTCCCTCGAGTGGTGAACCCAAGGTATCGAATCCGTGGAACAAATGTGTGACGCAAAACTTAATCTAATAAAGCCAAGTAACTCCAATCTTCGATAAAAGAAACCCTAATGCATCTAAGTAAAAGACACGAAACGAATCTAATCTACTAAAGACCGGAGAAAACAAAGTAAGATTGGGTAGATAAACCGATCTAGAGGGATCGGGGTAAGCCTTTTGTTGAAGTTCCAAGCAAGAGAAGAAGTAGCAAATCGAATCTTAATAGAAGCCTCTTTAAATCGTGGTTTCCCGTCCAAATCCAAAAGCATCCACCTTTCGGAACCCCCGTTCGTCACAACGTATCCCTACTCAAGCGGGGAGCTTAGGGCGAGTCAAAAGACAAGTCGAGATTCTTTCGGAAGATCCGGCGTGTACCTCTAGCCACCGCGGCTACAAGAACACCCTATGTAATCTATCTCGAGAATAGAATTTGAATAAGCAAAGCCGATCGAAAAACGAAATCTTCGAGGAAACACTTGATCGCTAGGAAAAGATTCAACTTGATAATTCAACTATAACAATGATACATACATAAGATCACCACCGGGGTCCTTCCTTGATCTTGCTTCTAGCTCCGGAACTCCGACGTGGTCTTCCGTGCAAGGTTCCCACGTCGGCTAGGGGAACCCTAGTCAACTAGCTCGACCCTCTCCTCTCCGAGATGGTGTCCCTCTCTTCTCTCGCTCCTCGGCGGCCGATGACGAATTCTCTTATGCGTGGCTCTCGGTCAGGGGGCTATAAATAGCCCGATTGGTGGCTAGGGCAAAGGAGGGGGCAAATGGGCCCCGGATGGGCCCGGGCCGACCGGACCGGGCCGGCCGACTCGGGCCCATCCAGGCCCGGCCCCGAGGCCTCCTTTGCTCTACGTCGGTTCCCTTGCTTCCTGGATGTTTCCCCCTTCTGCATGTAGGTCCATGTCGTCAGTTTCTCTCCGAATTGGACTCAACTCCTTGTCTTGCAAGATTCAGCACTTTTCTGGTCAGGTCCTCGGAGTCGGTTGTCTTCTCGGATCAAGTCCCTGGCTTCTTGGAGTTAAGTTTGCTTTATTGCATGACTTGTACGGGGCTTCAAGGTCTTGTCATGAGGTGCTTGATGAACTTATCCCGAAAGTCTTGCATTCAACACTAAAACCCTGCATAAACATTAAACTCCAAAACCGACATGCACACGTGAACTTGTTATACCACGGGGGTTAGTACCAGTGGATAAGGTATAAAACTCATGCCAACACCGAAGGTAAACTCATGGCTAGGTTGACGGATTTTCACCGTCAACACCCCAAAACCCTTTTTAAGAAACTAACACTTCATCACCGAGATGAAATGGCTCAGGTTAGGTTAGGAGGGTTTGTTAGCACACTCTAAGGCTCTCAAAGCTAGATCTCACTTAGGTCAACTAGTGAGCACTTTGACTTGGTCAACTCGCTAAAGTTGCATCCCTTTTGATAGTACGACGTACCTATACTCAAGAATAAATAAAAACATTCTTTTGATCCCTTGAGCTTGCATATCTTCAATCTTGCCATCCTTGATCAGTATCCACTTGAGGGCTTTCAACATAGCCTTTGACTTGAGCACGTCCATACTTGAGCTAGTGAATTATGATCTTTCCATATAACATAGGAATGCACACTTGATCCATGAGGCACTCCATATTGTCAATCTTAACATGTTGATGATTTGCATTGCTTCCCTCACTTAAGGTTTGGATATGATACTTGGAGACCCCACGGATGCTAGAACTTCACCTTAGCAAAACAATAATGGTGGCTTAGCTACGGCCCCAAAGATTGCTTAGTCCCTCACCCTAGACATCTCGGTTGATCTCTTCATCACTTACCCAATCACTTTTGAGTTCCACTTTGCTTCATACACAATTGACCTTCACTTGAAAACCCGCTTCAAATGCTTGATCTTGATTGACAACGAATGTGCAAGCTTCCAAATTAGAACCATAACATGTACACTCATCTTTGTGTTCTCTTTCAATGAGCACATGTGACTTAGAGAATTACCATCTTCTCTTTTGTGATCCTTATAATTTTAATCAAGCTACGTCTTCATATGGGAGACCATGAATTGACCTTCTCAAATTATTCCGATATTTATCTTCCTTTATTGCTTGATATTTGTCACTTATGCATTAAGATCATCCATATATTTGTCTTTGTCAATGTGAGCCATATGATATTCAACCATAAATAAATTCCTCAATAAATACTCATGAATATACGAATAAAACCTGCTCACGATCTTAGACAAATATATTAGTCCTTTAATCACCTTGTCATTCAAATCACCAAAATCCACTTAGGGGCATAGATGCACTTTCAAATCCACATGTCCCGCAACCAAACACACGGATAGTGACACAAACATAGGGTCATTCCCAGCGGGTGTTTCAGTGTACTAATGAAGAGAGATGTGAAATGAGTTTCATAAGGATAATATTGTGTCCACAATTACTTAGGCAACTTCATGCATGTAATCCAGGAAACAAGAATAGATGAAACTATGCATTGAGGGGGGAGATGTTTCATCCTGTATCTTCTTAGATGATGTGCCACTCTAGGTGAATCATGTCTATGAAACTTCCACCGAGAATGACCTAATACCCTCTCATTTATTTCTATTTTGGAAGCATCAAAGAAAAATAGAGAAGAAATGTGGAAACATTTGAAGTATTTTATGCAAACTTGTACCTAATTACAATAAAACTTTAACAAAAAAGCATTTCAAGTAAGATTTATCAAAAATCTATTCCTATAGAACTTATCTAGAAGTGTTTCATGAAAAGCTTTTGCACATATTTTCTTTTTTAAAAAAATCCACCAAAGTTTCCTAACAATTTCATAATTTTTTTCAAGGTTTTAAATAGCACTCTATAGCGGCCTTTAGCTCTCGGCGCGAAGCTATTCTTCTTTTTTGCGCTATTGGCGCTATTGCCGCTATATCGCGCTATTGCACCGCTATTGCAGAATAGCATCATATCGCCGCTATTTTACCGCTATGATGTTGACTTGATGCCTTCATGGCTATTTGGTATTTGCTTTAAGGTTGAGATCTTATCATATTTTGTTGTCCATTGTCATGGCTATTTGAATTATGAACTTACTAAGGCTAGTTCAACACTGTCATGTTGTTGTTGTTGTTTCAAACTAATAGCGCTCTATAGCGGCAGCAACAAGCTGGCGCTACTGCACATAGCGGCCGCTATAGCGGCGCAATAGCTCCAAATAGCGGACAAACTAGGACGCTGCTATTTTTCATAGCCCATAAACATCATTTACCCACAGAGTTCAGATAAATTATCAACAAAACAGTTTTCAAACTATCTTCCACAATTTTGTTTCTTATTCAGGAAGCACAGAAAAGTTTTTACAAGCAAACTTTTCCAGAAAAGTAATTTTAGAAAAAAGGGGGGGGGGGGCATTTAGGTCTGTACAGCATCACCAACCGCTTTTAAAAATTGTGGCCGTCGTGCTCACGAGTCACGTTCCAGTGCCAGGGCAGTAGGCACAATTTTCATTTTGTCGATGCTTGAATGTTCATTACAAAGTGTCTTGAAATATTTAGAATATGCGTAAATTGCTAGGCAACTAGTTGAAATTACACCCCCGCGCACAAGCACACCCTCTTGATATAAATAGGGATTGGGTACATTTCACATTGTAATCGGTCAATAACTTTTCATCGTATCATGATAGATTCTTAGCAGGCGCAACTTATCCGTCAACGAAGGCATATAGATTCCCAAATCATAAGTTGAAGACTGGCGTGCACACTTGGTGATCAAACCACACACATTCATTCAGCAAAATACAGACTAAATGTGCAATCTCACAAATGTGCTGAGGAACCCATACACGGTACACATTCTTCTGGTTTAAGTAGTTATACATCTCGTTTCAAACCTGTGCACATGCTCTCTTTCAGTACCTTGCAACCTCTGCTCGTTTTTCAGTGGCACAGAAGCGGTGACCTTTATTTGCCCGGAAAGGATATGTAAACATTTCACAGCACTTCCTGAAGGCAGGGAAGACCAGTCAGGAATCACTTTTGTCGGGCTTGTTCGAAGTTGGGATTACCTGCAAATTTAAAGGTCAGTTAGAGATCCAGAAAATGTAATGCTGATTTGCTCGCCAATGTTTGGATTGTTTGCCATACTGTCTCGGCAGATGGTATCCAATCATTTGTCGCAGGATTGCTCGTGCAGCGAACGAAGCTGGTAGATGAGTAGCCGTTGGTCGTCACACTGAAAGCACTGTCATTGGGCCTCTCCACTTTGATAAAACCTGTACCGGTCTGAATAAATACGACTTGAGTTACAGTGAATGCACACTGAAACTAAACTAGAATGTAAAAAACAAAATTTCCACCACTAGGACAGTTTACAGTCTCCCGGACAAAAAATAAAACAGCCTCTTGCGATCCATACAATTTTGCTTCTTGTTTGGTGATACCAGGCATCAGGAAAGGCCTAGATACTGAAACCCCTGAGTTCATGCCAAATACCTAGTGCATTGCTCCTTCTAATACTTGAGTTGTCCTATGCCAGCATGGCAGCATCTGAGAATGAGCCTTGAGTGGACTGGTACAGCTTAAGCTTTCATGACCAATTGCTGATGAATGAGTTCTAGAACAGTTTCTAGTCTTTCAGTTTTTTTTTAGTTTCTTCTTTGTTCGTTTGTTCCTTTTCCTTTCCTTTGGCTCCTCCCTTCTCCCCCTTCTCTCCGCTTTCTCTTTTGCTCTGCTCTGAACTCTGTACCTCTTGGGCTTTTAATTATTTTTTACAGTAGGGGCTCGCCCCTCCTGTGTTATTCAAAGAAAAAAGTTTATACCAGCAATAGCACACCAATGCATAAAGTGAGCATGACTATGCTTATATAAATTGCTAGTGTCACCCTAGTAGCTATAGTAGTCTTTCCGCACATCAGAAACAACCAATCTGGAGTTTCCGGGCTTGACGCTTGGCCTACCAGGCTACCATACAGCTCTTGCCAGGTTTCACGAACTGCACTTATCATCATGCTATTCTTTGCACTCATGTTCTAGAACTCTTCCGTCAATGAAATACTGGCAGTGCTTGCTATTACGTCGAAAAAGAAATCGAAGTGGAAAGCAATATTCAGAGCCCATTCAAAATATATGATTAACACATATTTAACACAGTAAAGATAATCCTAATGCCCATTTGGCTAATGATATAGCACATTTAACACACTAAAGGAAAATTGCAAGTAAATTCAACAATAATTTAACGTTGTTTCCAGTGAAAGTTTATATGGTCAAGTTTGGTCAAGGCTCGTGTGTCATCAAACTTAATTTCTTGAATGCGGTGATGATTGGAGGATTTCAATCAACAAGTTTGAAAGCAGCTATCACTAGACAGCAGACATCATTAACATGATAAGATCAAACAAGGAGCAATAAGTAACTATTGATAGAGTGATTACCCTAAAAAAGAATCCTGGAACACTAAACTTTTAGCTGCAAGTACAAACCACCATTCACAGGTACACGAAAGCTTTACCGTATGATGCTGCTTGTCGATGCGTATGAGCCCATCGTAGTACCGCGTCTCCACGAACTCCTCCCCGCCGTCCACATCATCCCCTCCTCCGTCCCCGTCCAACACCAGCCTCTGCACACGACAAGGCACCACGCTCACATCGACACATCGATTTCAACAGTCAAACAGCGGGCAACAATATTCGTAGTTGTAGTACCAGGAAGATGAAGGAAAAAAAACTCCACTGACCTGGGGCTCCGCCTCGAGATCGCGCAGCTTGTGGAGCTCCGGCAGGTCGTGGTCCCCGGCGTCGCCCCCCGCGCCGGCGTCCTCCGATGGATCGCTGCGCGGCGGCTTGGTCGGGCGCTTGGGCGCGACGCTTTCGAAGTAGCCCCGCACGTCGGCCTCCACCCGCGCCGCCTCCTCCGGCGGCAGGTGCGGGTCGCTGCGCGCCGGCTGCGTCGTCGCCATGGCGTGCGGCTGGCTCCTCCTTCGGGTCCCGGCTCTGGCTAGGTTCAAGGGACAGAGCGGGTTGGTGGTGATTCGGTGGCAAGGGCAAAGACGTCACGTCGTCGGTCGTCCACTCCACCCCTATCTATGGGCGGGGGCCGGCCGGGAAGGGCGGGTTTGCGGTGAGGATGACACCGTGGGGTCGCGGGGCAGGTGGCGACGGCGACGCGCCGTGATGGTGGCGTCTGATTGCGAAAGCGGCGATGGTGGAGGCACTGCCTGCCTCGATGGATATGCCCTGATCCGCCGCTGCTGATGCTGTGACAAGTGTCTGAAAACTTGCTTACGGAGAACATTGTGTTGGATTTATGGCTTACACCCAACAGGATTGGATCCACTAATAGATTTGATGGATTTAATCCATTAGGGTACTAGAGTCTTAATGAGCCGCAAAGGTTGAAAAGCCCATTAGTGACCTCTATATATATATAAAGGTGGGGAGAAGGGAAAACCCTAATCACTGCTACAGTGCCGACGTCGCTACAGTACTCCGCGCGCTACAGTAGCCGCGGTGAACAGTAACCTGGCGCTACAGTGATTTCCGCAGCCCCCTCCTCCATTATATCCTCCAGTTCGTGATCGTTCGTGAGGTGCCAGTACACCTACGTTCGGCGTTCCTTCCCCGTACGTGTGGATACCCTGGAGGTGCTACATTTGGAGCACAAGGACGAACCGCACGTGAAGGACAAGGTGGACGTGAGCAACTGCACTGCCTGCTACCTCGACGCGTTCGTCTACATCGCGACGGTTCCGCTGCATCTGCCCGTCTAGTGGTAATCCCGTGATCTCTGACAGCAGCAGTTCCTGTTTTGCAGGGAAAATTTTGTTTTGCGCTAGCGTAGCCACCCCGTATCCCTTCACATTGTCAAGATGTTTTAAAATTTTGCTTTTTTAACACACTGTAGCAAAAGGTAAATTTCGGCTTTTTTGGGTAAATATTGTCCTACCATGGCCTAACTAGACTCAAAAGATTCATGTCACAAAGGTCATCACAATTTTGTAATTAGTTTTTTATTTCATCTACATTTAGTATTCCGAACATATGTCTTTTGGTGTATTTAATGTAGTGGAGAGAAAGTGAAAAGAATGAACTTTAGCAAACTAAATAAGGCCGTTTGAAGTAGTGAAATCTGAAATACGGAATCTTGAAGTTGGATTTTGAGTCGCTAGGAGGCGATAATGAGCCAATTCATGGCTACTAGAATGACTAATGCCCACTTGGAGGATTAAATAGATTTTTTTAAAATAACGATTGAACATTATCATATGAAATGAAATAAATCGAAATAAGTCTAAATAAGTTAAGTCTAGATAAGCTGAACAAGCTTATATAGCTAGTTGTTAACCACAGTTTGTGCCTTTGTGGGTTTGTGGATTTTGAGACTTTATGTGGTTGGTGTGGATTTATTATTTTGAGTGGAAAACCACTGTCTAAATGGGCTGTCACAAAATTCAGCACCAGCGTAAACACAGAAGGCATGGCAAAGGGCCGTCAGAAAACTTGGTCTAATAAGCCAGCCAAGTGTCTGCGAAAATTCGTGGCTGTAATATGGGCCGTCGTGAACGGACAAACAAAATGGTAACGAGTTCAGCCCATCACAGTTGGAAGTTTTCTTTTTTACACTTTTTTTCCTCTTTTTTGCAAAAATATATGGTCCGGAAAAAATTTGCAAGATTATACATCTAACGTCGTGGGGGTGGTGGCGGGGACCTACCGTCGTGCCCCACGGCGGCAGGAGGCGCGTGGTACTGTAGCGCCTTCCTACCGTCGTGGGTCACGGCGGTAGGGTCCAGTCTCTTTTCAAAAATTTGTAATTTTTTGTTTGAACTCGGATGGAGGTAAACTTTATATGAAAATTGTAGCTTTCGACAGATCTACAACTTCGTAGTTCAAAGTTTTTCCATTTGAAGTATCTTCATAGTCAAATAATCGATATACGGATGGAGCTAAACTTCATATGAAAATTATAGCTTTCAAGGAGATCTACAATTTTGCAGTTCAAAGTTTTTCCATTTGAAGTCATCTTCATACTCAAATAATCGATACACTATTCGGATCGAAGACCGATCCGAATAGTGTATCGATTATTTGACTATGAAGATGACTTCAAATGGAAAAACTTTGAACTACAAAGTTGTAGATCTCATCGAAAGCTACAATTTCTGTATAAAGTTTACCTCCATCCGAGTTCAAACAAAAAATACAAATTTTTAAAAAGAGACTGCACCTCTACTGCCGTGACCCACGGCGGTAGGAGGTGCTACTCCAAACGCCGTGGGGCACGGCGATAGGTCCCTGCCACCGTCCCCCACGGCGTCAGATATATAGTTTTACAAATTTTTTGCGGACCATATATTTTTGCAAAATTGAGGTGGAAAATGTAAAAAAAGAAAAAAAAAGCGTGGATGTCACCATCGTCGGGGTGGTGGTGATGCGCTCGCGCCATCAGCACATACGCGGGCGACGGCGGTGAGGATCGGCGGCGCGAGCGCAGGGCGAACTGAAGCGGCGACGAGCTCCGGCGTGGCGTGGGCGTGAGCTCAGGTCATCAGGCACCGCGCCCGCTCTGAGCCTCGCGCCGCGTCACCCATATCCGGCCTCTCAGCGTCGACGACCTCCTCGACCGCGGCCTCTCGGCATCGCCTCCTCACACGTCCTCGCCCCGTGTCCACCTCACGGCGCTTCCCGACCGGGAGCGCGTCGTGCTCGTCGACGTCAACATCGACCTCGCTGTCGAGATGTTCCGGACAAGGTCGGTGCCGACATCTTCCTCTGCACCTTCATGCCCGTCTGCGTCGCTCGATTTGCCGGCGCCGCCGGCTCTCCGCCCCCTCCAACTCCTCTCCAGCGGCGTCCTCGAGGGGGCTCCTCGTGGCCCGAGGCTGCCCTGCGGCTTCTTCAACTTGTCCGGCAACAACCTGGCCTGCGTCTTCTTCAACTCGTCCGGGAACAACTTGTCGATGCCGTCGTCGCTGGATTCCGCGAGGCGGCGGGCCAGCGGGCTAGGGGCGTGGCACAGCGGCGCGTCAGGGTCACCCGCGTGGGCGACGCCGTCGGTCTATACAAGACCCGCGTGCTGCGTTTGTTCTGACCGCTCGCCAGTGCTGCTCCTGCGCCGGCGGTGTTCGCAAGTCCATCGCGGTCCGCTGCATCGCACGCCCCGCCGACACGCTCGCCACCGTCGCCGACATCGTCTCCGCGGGCTGGCTGCTGGCATGTTCATTTGGGACGTGCGGGTCGATGCGCACGGCGGCCGCATATCGAGAGTTGATGGTTGACCACCGCCCCCCTTGTCCTGTCCTGGAGCCCACAGCGCCTCCAGCAGCCCGCGGCAAGGCGCTGACTTTCCTCTTTCTCGATTTTCTATCTTTTCTTTTCTTTTTCTTAACTATTTCTTGCTATCCTTCGAGCCTTGGAGGCCAATTCATTGGTTGGTTTTCGTTCGGTAGCATATCTTCTATGTGCAATTTTTTAGGTTGTTTATTCTTTGTTTTTCCCCTCGGGAAGAAAGCTCTCATTCATTTGTTATCCTGTACAGATGAGCTCGCTTTCTAATTGTGATCTGTGAGGGAGAGTACAAATTAAAGTCTATATTTTTTTGGTGTGCAATGTCTTTTTGTTTGTTTTTTGCGTAGAGATCATGTTTTATTTTTCATCTTTTCCTTTTTCGATTTTTCGTGACAACAGAGATTTGAGTCCATGGCTATGTACACGATTTGTATTTATCAGAGAATTAATTAGTTATCTTTTCTTTTCTTGTCGCACTTTTGTTTGTCCTCACTCAATATATTTCCGTCCTTCCATAATCTGTTTGTACATCGACTGATCAGCGAAGGTGTGCTTCTACATCGACTGATTAGCGTAGGTGCACCCCTTAGTCCAGTTTCTTTAGTTTCTTTGTTTGATCGGTGAAGGGTTATTATAAACAAGTAATAAAAAAATGAGTGCTCAATTGAGGTACAAGTAATACGGGATTGCGATTTGCCCACAAAACATAGTTGATTAATATCTTGTTTCGTAGGATTAATTGCAACAAACATTAATACGCAGTTGGATTTGCGATTGGTATAGTCATTAGCGAAATATCAAGGATCAACCACACGGAAGAAACGCTTTTTGGTTTACGTGCTACCTAATGCATGGCACGCCTGCGCATGTGTGGGTGAGTCATGCTGGCCAGGTGAAGCTGAAGACCGAGGAACAGAAACGAGCACGTACAACACCTCGTTCAGAATCACCCGCGCGCCCCCATGAGTGTTGGGCCAGTGTACACAACTTTATCTGACTGCGGAAAGCTTTTACGTCTGACATCTCACTCAGACGGCGAATTATTTACTTCAGATACAACAACATACAGGTGCAATGGACAAGATCGCACACGTCCCAACATATGTGGACGGTCCGAATAGACCGAGCCAGGGCTGCAAGGTACTAAACAGCATTTTCGTGAACCTGACGTCTCACCCGAAAAGAAATGTTGAGAGATTCTCGAAGCTGCATTCGAAGATGCCGGTAGGTGCCGGGTACAAACCAACACACAGATACAAGGCATGCGATACGAAGACGCCGGTAGGTGCACGGTACAAACCAGCACAGGTGTATGTCACCTCTGACAGGACATCAAATCTCTGTTTCCATATCAAACCCGTGGTCCCTCATCGCAGAATGAAAACGTCACTGTTCTCCGATAACAGCAGCATCCGGCCGGGGGAGAAGTCAGAGAAGAGAAGTGAGTGCTGAACTGCTGATCGCCGAAACGGTGTGCTGTGTGCTGCTACGGTCATCATTGGTTCCTCCCGTCAGACAGTTTGACGGCATAAAAGATGATGCTACGCTGACTCGCTGAGACCACTGCACCGCGCTTGGGAATTCATCAGGTGGAGCCTTTCAGCGTTCACACCGTGCTCGCTGGCTTGGGGGGAGTCCGATCCGCCTGTGGCGTCGTCGTCGTAGCCTCTCGCGTGACGCCAAGTCGCCGCCATCCGGTCTTCGTTCTTCAACGATGGAAAGCGTGTATGCGATCTTTCGGTTCACGTAGCCCCCTGTCTCGGCATCTTCAGCTCCGACTCCGTGTGGGAAAGGCATCTGGTGGCATGGCATGGCGTCTCCCAGGATCGTGCTGCTGATATCACACCATCACTCCTACCGCGCGCCGATCATGGGGTTGTGTGTGGATCATCGCGAGATTGCACTGCGTCGCCCGGGTCCTGATGACCATTCTACGACGTGGCGGCACGCATGATCTCCAAATCTCAAATGGGGCCAGGAAAAGCGCCGTCAGCGAGCGAAGAGCGCACGCCGTAGGGCTCGTCGCTGGTGGCGTCCTTCTCGCTGGCAATTAAGCTCTCCCTGAATTATTTTCGGCTCCACTGATACGGACCGGACGTACTCAGAACTCATATATGGTTGGTGCCTTGGTGGCTTGCTTGGTTTTCTCACGAGCGGTCTGAGCTCAGAGTGATGTGAGCAGATGTCAACATCGATGTGGGGATGTACGAGATGACATTGGAGAATCTAGATATTACGGGGTCAAGTAGTAATTGACGGGTCAAACATATATTGTTTCACTATTTTAAGAGTGATTTGCAGGTGAATAAGAGAATGTTTAGTGCTATTTTCAGGAAGTTATCAGGTCAGCTGACCCCGATAAAACGCTGTAGATCCACCCCTGCGAGATGAGATCCTCATCGATCGGATTAATGGTCTTTTGTTTTGTGATAAATCCCTTATCGCACTCGCGGTTACTTTACGCGATCAAACACCGTTGACACGAACATATCCGCAAACTTTTCAACCCTTCCATTTCTGCTACGTGGTTGCAAAAGTTCCAGAGATTGTTCTTGTACAAGTTATATGCTAGCTGTCGGTGCGGAAAGTAGTCCCGACACTAACTAGTACGAGCGCTGAGATCTATCTCTCGATGGCCGGTGCTAAGCAACACAATGACACGGGTTTTATCCTGGTTCCGGACGTGGGCCGTACGTCCAGCAGGGGTGCGCTCAAGGCGCTGTATTGCGTTGCACCATTGTGCTTGCAGAGGGGGGCTACAAGCGTGGCGGGAGAGGAGGTAAGGCCTCCAGGTCCCTGAGGTTTGATTGAGGCAGAGTGCCAATGTCGTGGTGAAGTCAGAAAACGTGCAAGTACGCAGCTATCCGTCCCCTCCGCGGCCAGGGGGCCGCCCCCTCCTTTTATAGGCCAAGGGGAGGCGTCTTACAGTCGTGCCGCTCAGTTCTAATTACGAGTGACGGTATGGTGTACAGCACCACGGAGTGGATGGCCGTCCTGGCGAATCTTGCTTCTGGAAGGGCGCCGCGGCAAGTCCTGTGCCCGTCCAGGAGCGGCTTCGAGGGTAGTGGCGTAGGAGCCTCTTGTTCGGTCGTCGTCCGTACGTTGGTTCGAGGGTCGTGCTGACGGAGGGTTGGAAGCCGCACAGTAGCGGGTGTGGCGCCGTCTCGTCGCCTCGTGCTCTCACAGTGCCGGGGATGGCGCTGCAGTGCGCGGGATGGTGGCACAGCGGCCGGGGAGGCCGCACAGGGCCAGAGGTGACGGAGGAAACACCGCCACGCTGGCCTGATGTCACGGCATCGTCCTGTGCGAGCGCGGGGTAGGTATCCGTACCTCTCTCGAGGGTTCCGCCGCCCTCCCTCGAGGGGTGCGACGTGGAGGTTGTACGGGGGTGGGCGGCACAGTGTCACGGAGTTGACACCGGCCTCACCGCACAGCTCCCGCACAGTGCTGAGGATGGCCGCACAGGGCGGGTTGGCGGAATAGTTGTCACACCCGGTTTTAAAGGCAAAACCGAATGCATTGATCACGTGTGCGCCAGGATCAAGTTACACACACGCTTAGACATTATGAATACCAAAATCGGTGCCACACGAATAAAGAGTTATTACAAACCATAGTCTTAAACGAAACTTAAACAAACGAGTTCTCGCGGCGGACAAAATGCCTCCACAGGCGGTCGACCGAAGACTACGCACACCTAGAACTCCCGGAAATCTCCCGGAACATCTTCAAAGTTCTCCCGCTCCGAGCAAAGAAATCCGGGTATTGTAGATGCAAGAGAATAAACAAGCGTGAGCACATATCGTACTCGCAAGGGAAAACAACATAACATGCAAGGCCATATGGTGGATGGCTAAGGTTCAAGCACTTTAGCATTTTAGTTGGTCAAGTTTTATTAGCAACCCGATTACTAAAGGTGTAAGTTCATACCAACACAATTAAATAAGATATAAACATCATAAGTAAAGAATAAAACAGCAATTAAACATTAAAGTTCCATAATTTAATCATGTGAGTGTCCAGGCCGCTCTTGACCGTGAGCACGGCTAATCGATTAGTTTAACACTCGCGAGGTTGTACATCTTTACCCACAAGCAGCGTAAAAGCTCCGAAGAACTTTGGACCCAACCATGCGGTGTTTGCAAGACACCATATCACACTTCCGAGGTGTGACCGCATAGGGACGCTACATGGCCTTTACAAAGGTTCCCTAGCAAGTTATGACCCACAAGGTCCGGATCAGTTAGCAAGGTATAAAGTCCCCTAGCAGGTCAATACCCCACCATAAAAGAATAACTCACCCAACCCCCTGCTAGAGCGAGTCCATACCCCACAGTACCGCCGATCCCTTGTCCTTATCAGGTAAGACCATCCCAAGCTAAAGTTCCTAATTATTCAGCCAAGACCATTGCCCATTAGTTCTTGTGGTTGTACTGTTTTCCTGGGTGGTTCTCCATGTTCCGATTACACATTAAAGTGGTCTTGTAAAGTAAAAGATCATAAACGGAACATGAAATAACAAAAGGTAACCAAGTAGATTAATACCAATTCCCAGTTGAGCATGCTAAGCAATAACTACCACAGGATTAATTTAATTCCCGGTATCAAGGTAAAGGTAGTCAAAGGCTAGGCATGATCCTTAATAGGTTCCCATCAAATTAATGCAAGCGAAAAGTAAAAACAGTGAATTTAAATGCATGTTATGTAGGACAAGCGGGCATGCATCAAGGAATACTTGCCTTCAACAAAGCCTTGCTGCTCAAACTCTTGCACGACTTGATCTTCAAATCCCTCGAACGAATCGCTCTCTACGGTCCACAATCATCACATACAAGCATACAATAGAAACAAATAAGAAACAGTCACCAAACAGATCAAACAGATCTAAACAGTAGCATAAAACTATTCCACGCTTCGAGACGAACGCGTGGACATAAAGAACGCTAAAATCGGAGCCAAAACGACCAAGTTATGGGTTCGGGAAGGTTTGGGGACTAATGCGAAGATTTAAAAAGGTTTCGGGCTAAAATAAAGAAAAAGGACTAAACCGTAAGAAAACTTATCGGTGGGAGGGTATTTTGTAAATAAAGAAAACTCGGGGGCTTTTACGCAAAAGCGCCGTGGCCGGGCGGCGGGTTTGACCGGCCGACGCGGGTTGACCCGATCTAGATCCGTTGGATCTAGATCTGACGGTTGTGGTGGCTCGCGGTGCGGTGGCTTAGATCTAGGGCGCCGGATCTTCATCCGACGGCCACGGTGATGCGCAAACGGCGGGGCGGCGGCGCGCGAAGGCCGCGGCGGCGGCGGGCGGCGGCGGGCTCGCCGGCGGGGACCGGATTTAGGGTTTCCGGCCACGGTTCAAGGCACGGGAGGTATCTACGCGACGCGCGCGAGACCGCGGAGCGATCTAGGGCGGCGGCTCGGGCGGAGATGCGGCGGAGCGGCGGGTCGACGCGGCGGCGCGGGATGCGATCTCCGGCGACGGCGTTAGAGCGACGAGGGGCTCGGGGACGACGACAAGCGGCACCGGGGCGCTCCTCACCTCCTTGCGCGGCTCCCCGGGCGGTTCCTTGGCGGCGGAGCGGCGACGACGGCGGGGTTCAACGGCGGCGGCGACGAGCTCGAACGGCGGCGCGGCTAGGGTTTCGGCGGGGGCGCGCGCAAGGGCTAGGGGCGGCTCGGGTGGAGGTCCGGGGAGGCGGCGGTGGCTTCGATGGCCCGGCGGGGGCGTCTTGGCGTGCGGGCCACGCGGAGGCGGGCGCGGGCGCCGGGTCGGACTCGGTGGCGTGGCGGCGGCGGAGTCCGGGCGGCCACGGGAGGGATGACGGGCGGGGCCCGCCCGTCGGGGGCTGCGACGCGGTGAGGGCGGGGGCGACGAGGGGGCCCCGGCGGTCGGCGGCGGGGGTGCGGAGGCGGGGGCGCGGCGGGCCGGGCCGGGCCAAGCGGCCGCCGGGCCGGCGCGCGCGCGAGCCGGGCTAAGCTAGGCGGGCCGCGCGTGCGCGGCGGGCGGGCCGCAGCGGCCGGCGGGTTGGGCCTCGCGGGCGGCGGCCGCCGCCGTTGTCGCCGGGCCGGGCTAAAAGGCGGGTCGAAAGGATTAAGGGGAAAGGGGTTAAGGAGATAAGGTTTTGGGATTTTAGCAAAAGGGTTTTTCAAACATTTAGAATTCAAATTTGAATTTGAATTCCAGCAACCAAAATAATGCTCCAGCATGTATGCAACACATAAATCCTATAGTTCATTAAATTTATTTTAGAAAAGTTTTTAAATGCCTAAAATTAAATAAAACAACCTTATACTCCTTAAGCAATTAAATGGTTGCTAGCAAATTTTAATAAAGCCAAGTTTTTAATAAAATTAGGGTGTTACAAATCCTACCCCCCTTAAGAAGAATCTCGTCCTCGAGATTCGGACAGATTGGGAAAAAGATCTGGAAATTCTGCTTTCAGCTCATCCTCTCTTTCCCATGTTGCCTCATCCTCTGCGTGATTACTCCATTGTACTTTGCACATCTTAATCATACTATTCCTGGTGATCCTTGTCATTGTTTCTAATATCCGAATGGGGTGTTCAACATTAGTGAGATCCTCTCCAACGTTTAGATCGTCCAAGGGTAACGACTCCTTGTCATGAGGACCAAAACCCTTCTTCAACTGAGAGATATGGAACACATCATGCACATCAGCTAGCTGGGCTGGCAAGTCTAATCTGTAAGCCACTTCTCCCACTCTCTCAATGATCTCGAAAGGTCCAATAAAGCGAGGTGACAACTTTCCTTTAACTCTGAATCGTCGCAAACCTCTGATAGGTGATACCTTTAGGTACACATAATCGCCTTCCTGAAAAACCACATCCCTTCGTTTGCCGTCCGCATAACTTTTCTCGTCTACACCGAGCAATCCTCAAATTTTCTCCGATGATCCGAACTTGTTTCTCTCGCTTCTCCGATGATATCTCGCTCCAAATAACCGCCTTTCGCCCGCTTCACTCCAATATAACGGAGTTCTACACTTCCTTCCATATAGGGCCTCAAAGGGTGACATTTTGAGACTAGCTTGGTAGTTGTTGTTGTAAGAGAACTCGGCATACGGCAAGCTCTTATCCCAACTACAACCATTCTTAAGCGCACACGCTCTCGGCATGTCTTCTAGGATCCGATTGGTTCTCTCCGTCCGTCCATCCGTCCGTGGATGATAAGCCGAGCTGAAATTTAGTTTGGTATCCGGAGAGATTCATGCAACTTCCCCCGTAAATGAGAAGTAAACCGAGTACCTCTCGTCGACACGATCTTCTTTGGTACACCATGCAAATATACAATCCCGGACATGTATAGCTCTACCAACTTAGCTCCCGTATAAGTGGTCTTTACCGGAATGAAGTGAGCTACCTTAGTGAAACGATCCACGATAACCCAAATCGAATCATAACCATCTCGGGTTCGGGGTAAACCCACTATGAAGTCCATTCCGATCTCTTCCCACTTCCACTCGGGCACCTTCAATGGTTGAAGCAAACCGGCGGGCCTCGATGTTCGAGCCTTGACCCGTGGCAAGTGTCACACAAAGCCACATGAGCGGCCACATCTCTCTTCATACCGTACCACCAATACCTCTCGTTTGAGATCCCGGTACATCTTAGTACCGCCCGGATGGATAGAGTAAGCTGAGTCGTGAGCTTCTCTCAAGATCTTCTCTCTGAGATCTCCTGTCTCTGGTACACACAACCGGTTCTTAAACCACACGGTTCCTTGCTCATCTTCTGTGAAATCTGGGGCTTCTCCTTGTTGCATACTCTCTTTAATCCTTTGTATTCCAGCATCCTCTAACTGCCACTTACGTATCTCTTGCTCCAGAGTGGACTGTACTTCCAAAGTCACTCCTTCTGCATGTGCAACCACTTTCAAGTTGAGCCTTTCAAACTCTTTTACCAACTCGTCAGGAAACTGAATGGTCATAGCCATGTTAGTGTGGCCTTTCCGACTCAAAGCATCAGCAACCAGATTCGCTTTACCCGGATGATAGTGAATCTCTAGATCATAGTCCTTGATCAACTCTAACCAACGACGCTGTCTTAGATTAAGATCCTTCTGAGTGAAGATATACTTCAAACTCTTGTGATCGCATAGATCCGACACTTAGTTCCCATAATGTAGTGTCTCCAAATCTTCAATGCATGAACCACCGTCGCTAACTCGAGATCATGCGTAGGATAGTTCAACTCATGCTTCCTCAACCGACGAGATGCATAGGCTATAACATGACCTTCTTGCATCAACACACATCCTAGACCTTGTCGAGATGCATCACAATATATGTCAAAGCTCTTCCGTAGATCGGGCATTACTAGAACAGTCTTTGTGGTTAACTCGCTTCTTTAACTCTTCAAAACTCGGACCGACATGCACCTGGTCCATTTGAATTCCCCGTCCTTCTCTAGCAATGTAGTGAGAGGTTTCACAATCTGGAGAATCCTTCAATAAACCGACGATAGTAACCAAAGCAAGTCCAAGGAAACTCCGAATCTCGACAACCGTACGAGGGGCTTCCCACTTCAACACATCACTAACCTTGCTAGGATCCACTGCAATACCTCCATTGGTGATGATATGACCTAGAAAAGACACTTCCTTGAGCCAGAACTCACACTTGCTGAACTTCGCATATAACTCATGCTCTCTCAGCTTTCGCAACACAAGTCTCAAATGCTCCTCATGGTCCTCCTCATTCTTGGAGTAGATCGAATGTCATCAATGAATACCACAACGAACTTGTCCGGATACTCCATAAAGATCTTGTTCATTAAGTACATAAAGTACGCGGGTGCATTGGTTAACCCAAAAGACATTATTGTGTACTCATAAAGTCCGTACCGGTGGTAAAAGATGTCTTAGGAATATCTCGAAGGCCTAATCTTCAACCGATGATAACTCGATCGCGGATCGATCTTAGAAAACACCGTTGCTCCTCTCATCCGATCAAACAAATCTTCAATACGTGGCAGAGGATACTTGTTCTTGATGGTAACATCATTAAGAGACCCGTAATCAACACATATCCTTTGTGTGCCATCCTTATTACCCACAAAGATAACGGGTGCTCCCCAAGGTGATGAACTAGCACGAATGAACCCTTTACCCAATAATTCTTTAATCCGAGCTTTAAGTTCTTGTAACGATCACTAGACATTCTATATGGGCGCTTAGAGATAGGGGCGGTACCGTGTAAAAGATCAATAACGAACTCAACATCTCGGTCGGGGGCATACACGGCAACTCCTCGGGAAACACATCGGGATAATCGCACACTACTCGTATGTCTTCCAAGGTCGCTCCGTCAAGCTTATTCACGGCACCGGCATTTGATGGTGCGGGATCCGCTGCAAACTCAAATCTTTCACCGACTGGACTTGTAAGAAGGATTGACCTCTTAGCACACCGAATCACCGCATCACACGCGGTCAACCATCCCATTCCCAATATCACATCGATTCCCTTTGAATCCAAAATTATAAGATTGGCACGGAAATCTCTCGCCCACAATCTTGAGATGGACGTTATCACATTTATAGATAGCTTTCAATTCCCCCCCGAGTGAGGTAACTAACATGTGGCGAGACATGGGACCGATAGGTAGATTATGTTGAGCTACGAACCGGGATGTAATGAAAGAATGGGATGCTCCGGAATCAAACAAAACCGAGGCGGGAGTAGAGTTGACTAGAAACATACCGAGCACTACTCCGGGGTTCTCCCGGGAGACTTCGGCATCAACGTGCATCGCCTTGCCTCGTGCATAGCTCGTTGTCCTTTGTTAGACCGCGGGGGTTTGGCTTCCGCTCCTTGTCCGCTCGCCGGTTCCGTACGGGGGTGTGTGGAGGGTTCCTCTTTGGGCAAGCATTGGCATAGTGACCAAGCTCTCCGCACTTGAAGCAAGTAGTGGTGGCGAGGATTGGGCGGTGCCACGGTCCTTACGGGTGTGCCAACCGGGGCTCTCTCGCCGACTCGCCGGGAAGGCGGGCGGGGAGTCCGAGGAACGGACGCCGAAACCGCCGAGCGGCATCGCCGGAACCGCCGAGCGGACGCCGGGACCGCCGCCGCCCAAAGTTTCCACCCGGTCCCCCATAGCGGAACGGGGTGTTCGGCGGTGGGTTGAAGCGCGGGCGAGACGCACTCCCAAACCGCACGCAGCCGGCGGCCTTCCTCTTCGCTCTCCGAGCTCCTTGCGCTTGTGCTCCAAGCGGATAGCGGCATCAACTAGCCGCCGAAAGTTAGGAAAAGGATATGACATCGGTGGGTACTGCAGCGAACCAACCAATCCATCCAAGAACGGCTCCCGCTTCTTCCTATCTTCAGCAACCTCCTCGACCGCATAGCGAGATAGCTCGCTGAACTTGTCTCTATACTCGGCCACCGACATTCCTCCCCGCTTCAGAGAAAGGAACTCCTTCTTCTTGATCTTCATGACGCCGGAGGGTATGTGGTGGCTCCCGAAGTTGGTGGTAAACTCCTCCCAAGTGATAGTGTCCGGGGCGGCATGAGCGGCGAGTACGCATCCCACCAAGCGGCCGCAGCCTTGAAGTCGTCCCGCAAAGATATAGGACCTTCTCTCTGTCGTCACACCGACGGGTAGTGAGCATCTTCAGTATTGTCTTTAGCCAATCTTCATCTTCTAGTGGATCAGTGGCATGAGTAAACACAGGAGGGTGATGACTCATGAACTCCCGGTGCTTGTTGCGGGGCGCGGGTGGCGGCACCGGCGGATTGTTGACCTGAGCTTGCAAGTTTGTCACAGTGGTGGTCAAGTTCCGGGAGGAGCCGGGTCCGTGCCTCCAGGAACTGTTGCATAGCGGGATCCATTTGCACTGGCTGGGGTGCTCTTCCTGCTGGTTGATCAACACCTGATCCTGACCTGGTGTTCACCATCTGAGTGTTAGGGACATTATTTTAGATGATTGCACCAAGGGTTAAACTTAGGAAGATAAGATAGCAATGATATTCAGATAAGACAGATTCTGTTGACTCCAAACAATCAGGCATTGCTCTCTGTACGAGTAACAAAAAATTATGGATTTTGGACCGATAAAAGGTAATGAAATTACGAAACTACTCCAACTGGAATCACCTCAATCGGAGTTGTGTAGCTCTGGTTATAACATAAACAAGTCAGGTAGGTCGGCAGTGTTTAACAGATTCGTGAGGCTGTAATGTTTCAGTTATAACTCTCTGGTTTTCCATCCAAATATTCTGAATTTTTCACAGAAAATCAGTCACAAAATTCTTGAACTTTTCCAATTGGTTTTACTGCAATCGGAGTTCTGTAGCCCGAGATAAAATTAAAACAGTACTGCTGACTCAGAAAACTGTGCGAACAGATTTTGGGATCTCGAATTTGTATTAAGGGAAAACTTAAGAGGACAAAAAGATTAAGATAGATAACTGATTGAGACTGAAAGATAACCCCCACAAACTTACTACTAAACCAATGTCGTTGTGGTCATCACTCCACAACACATTGCACTCAACCAAAAATCCAACTCATACATTAAGCACAAAATTAAGCATTCAACCACACCTCTAAACTAAACACACTTTACCGATCGTCTACTAGCGATTACAAAGAGATCCTATCCTTAATCTTAAACCTAAGGACTATCTTCTGCCATGGCATCTGTGCGAGCGTCAGGGGAGTCGTAGTGTGGCCTCTTGGGTGATGGGGAGGTACATCCTTCTGTGGCTTCATGGGCTTCCGTCGCTCCCCTCGTTCAAAAGTGCGGCTTCCAAGGCACGCCTCTGCGTCTCCGAGTGAAAATCTGCCGCCGTGCTGCATATAGCGTGTTGTTGGCATCATCCAATGCGGTGTTCACGGCTGCAAGTAGACTCCGGACATTGTTGAGCGTCCCTTCATAGGGCTGGTGCCGGGGCGATGTAAGTCTTGGCTTCCCCACTTGCTCGAAAGGTGTGTAGCGGCGGTGGGTATCCTCCAACTCGTCACGCTCCTTGTGAGAGAGCACATAGAGCGCCCTCCGAGCCGACTCTGCTATCCCGGCATCCATAGTAGTCCCGTGAGCCACATCATGATGCTTGGACACCTCCTTCACTCCACGGCATGGAATGTACTCCTCTAAGATGGCAAAGCAACCTCCCAATGGGGCTCAAACCACGGATGAGTCCACGGCTCACAATGGTAGACAGGGGCCTTATCATAGCCTAGGAGAAGTACCATTGCTCTCGGGTGGTCCGCCATGGGAATGCCTACTCCATCGGCTACCGTAGTGGTACACTTCCCCGGATCGCTTCCACCTCTTCCTCCTCTTGCTCTTGTTCTTCCATCTCTTGATCTGAGTGATCCTCATCTTCTTCTGGCGCTTGCTCCTCTAGGTTGGGTTGTTCAGCTAGCTCATCCTCCTCTGGGATCATCTCCTCCGGATCTTCCTCATCGTCAGGCACCATGATAAGGTTAGGGAAAACCACAGGTGCAGGCTCCATCTCAATCTCCTCATCTGTATCTCCATCATGCAAATCATGGTACTCGTTCTCGTGGAGCATACGGTGGACTCGCTCCAGCCCGAGAAGTCTCCAAGCTACGAACCATCTGTAGTGTAGTGCAGAATGAGAAGGATGGTAAGGCAAAAAGGACGAGAGCTAAAGCAAGCACAAGATAAAGAATGCAGACAGCTCAAGAGTGAAGCAAAAAGGCAAGAGTAAGGTTAGTAAGAATAAAGCAAGCATATGTAAGAAAGCTTCTATGAGTATAAAATCCTTAATTCGACCATTTTCTATCTAGGCTAGCGTTCCTACAGTCAACACAGCTCTGGTACCACTCTGTCACACCCGGTTTTAAAGGCAAAACCGAATGCATTGATCACGTGTGCGCCAGGATCAAGTTACACACACACTTAGACATTATGAATACCAAAATCAGTGCCACACGAATAAAGAGTTATTACAAACCATAGTCTTAAACGAAACTTAAACAAACGAGTTCTCGCGACGGACAAAATGCCTCCACGAGCGGTACTCGACGAAGACTACGCACACCTAGAACTCCCGGAAATCTTCCGGAACATCTTCAAAGTTCTCCCGGTCGAGCAGACAAATCCGGGTATTGTAGATGCAAGAGAATAAACAAGCGTGAGCACATATCATACTCAACAAGGGAAAACAACATAACATGCAAGGCCATATGGTGGATGGCTAAGGTTCAAGCACTTTAGCATTTTAGTTGGTCAAGTTTTATTAGCAACCCGATTACTAAAGGTGTAAGTTCATACCAACCCAATTAAATAAGATATAAACATCATAAGTAAAGAATAAAACAACAATTAAACATTAAAGTTCCATAATTTAATCATGTGAGTGTCCAGGCCGCTCTTGACCGTGAGCACGGCTAATCGATTAGTTTAACACTCTGCAGAGGTTGTACATCTTTACCCACAAGCGCGTAAAAGCTCCGAAGAACTTTGGACCCAACCATGCCGTGTTTGCAAGACACCATATCACACTTCCGAGGTGTGACCGCATAGGGACGCTACATGGCCTTTACAAAGGTTCCCTAGCAAGTTATGACCCACAAGGTCCGGATCAATTAGCAAGGTATAAAGTCCCCTAGCAGGTCGATACCCCACCATAAAAGAATAACTCACCCAACCCCCTGCTAGAGCGAGTCCATACCCCACAGTACCGCCGATCCCTTGTCCTTATCAGGTAAGACCATCCCAAGCTAAAGTTCCTAATTATTCAGCCAAGACCATTGCCCATTAGTTCTTGTGGTTGTACTGTTTTCCTGGGTGGTTCTCCATGTTCCGATTACATATTAAAGTGGTCTTGCAAAGTAAAAGATCATAAACGGAACATGAAATAACAAAAGGTAACCAAGTAGATTAATACCAATTCCCAGTTGAGCATGCTAAGCAATAACTACCACAAGAATAATTTAATTCCCGGCATCAAGGTAAAGGTAGTCAAAGGCTAGGCATGATCCTTAATAGGTTCCCATCAAATTAATGCAAGCGAAAAGTAAAAACAGTGAATTTAAATGCATGTTATGTAGGACAAGCGGGCATGCATCAAGGAATACTTGCCTTCAACAAAGCCTTGCTGCTCAAACTCTTGCACGACTTGATCTTCAAATCCCTCGAACGAATCGCTCTCTACGTTCCACAATCATCACATACAAGCATACAATAGAAACAAATAAGAAACAGTCACCAAACAGATCAAACAGATCTAAACAGTAGCATAAAACTATTCCACGCTTCGAGACGAACGCGTGGACATAAAGAACGCTAAAATCGGAGCCAAAACGACCAAGTTATGGGTTCGGGAAGGTTTGGGGACTAATCGCGAAGATTTAAAAAGGTTTCGGGCTAAAATAAAGAAAAAGGACTAAACCGTAAGAAAACTTATCGGTGGGAGGGTATTTTTGTAAATAAAGAAAACTCGGGGGCTTTTTCGCAAAAGCGCCGGTGGCTGGCGGCGGGTTTGACCGGGCGACGCGGGTTGACCCGATCTAGATCCGTTGGATCTAGATCCGACGGTTGTGGTGGCTCGCGGTGCGGTGGCTTAGATCTAGGGCGCCGGATCTTCATCCGACGGCCACGGTGATGCGCAAACGGCGGGGCGGCGGCGCGCGAAGGCCGGCGGCGGCGGGCGGCGGCGGGCTCGCCGGCGGGGACCGGATTTAGGGTTTCCGGCCACGGTTCAAGGCACGGGAGGTATCTACGCGACGCGCGCGGGACCGCGGAGCGATCTAGGGCGGCGGCTCGGGCGGAGATGCGGCGGAGCGGCGGGTCGACGCGGCGGCGCGGGATGCGAGCTCCGGCGACGGCGTTAGAGCGACGAGGGGCTCGGGGACGACGACAAGCGGCACCGGGGCGCTCCTCACCTCCTTGCGCGGCCCCCGGGCGGTTCCTTGGCGGCGGAGCGGTGACGACGGCGGGGTTCAACGGCGGCGGCGACGAGCTCGAACGGCGGCGCGGCTAGGGTTTCGACGGGGCGCGCGCAAGGGCTAGGGGCGGCTCGGGTGGAGGTCCGGGGAGGCGGCGGTGGCTTAAATAGCCGGGCGGGGGCGTCTTGGCGTGCGGGCCATGCGGTGGCGGGCGCGGGCGCGGGTCGGACTCGGTGGCGCGGCGGCGGCGGAGTCCGGGGCGGCCACGGGGAGGGATGACGGGCGGGGCCCGCCCCGTCGGTGGGCTGCGACGCGGTGAGGGCGGGGGCGACGAGGGGGCCCCGCCGGTCGGCGGCGGGCGCGGAGGCGGGCGCGCGGCGGCCGGGCCGGGCCAAGCGGCCGCCGGGCCGGCGGCGCGCGCGAGCCGGGCTAAGCTAGGCGGGGGCCGCGCGTGCGCGCGGGCGGGCGGAGCGGCCGGGCGGGTTGGGCCTCGCGGGCGGCGGCCCGCTGGCACGTTGCTTCGCCGGGCCGGGCTAAAAAGGCCGGGCCGAAAGGATTAAGGGGAAAGGGGTTAAGGAGATAAGGTTTTGGGATTTTGGCAAAAGGGTTTTCAAACATTTAGAATGCAAATTTGAATTTGAATTCCAAAGAACCAAAATAATGCTCCGGCATGTATGCAACACATAAATCCTATAGTTCATTAAATTTATTTTAGAAAAGTTTTAAATGCCTAAAATTAAATAAAACAACCTTATATTCCTTAAGCAAATAAATGGTTGCTAGCAAATTTTAATAAAGCCAAGTTTTCAATAGAATTAGGGTGTTACAATAGCGCCGAGATACGATTCCCAGGCGGTGTCAGGGCACCGGCGTGGTGGGGATTTTCCTTTGACTCGTGCGCTCGCGTCATGTCAGAGCATTTAATGCTCCGGTCGGGGGAGTAGGCGCGGGGGCCGCTAACTCGGGATGGCCTCGAGCGAGGCGGAGATTCGCCCGAGGGGGCGTTCGACCCTCGAGCGAGGCAGAGATTCGCCTGAGGGGGCGTCCGACCCTCGAGCGAGGCAGAGATTCGCCCGAGGGGGTGTCCAGGCTGTCCGCTTGATGGGCCGCTGAGATTGCTTGGGCCGTGGGCTTCTTTCCTGCACCGGACCGTGACTATGTGGGGTGTGTTTTACGATTTATAAGTTCGTTTGCATTTTGTTATTTTTCGAAAAAAGGGTTTTTCCCTGATCATTAGGGGACCCTTATGGCCGTCCCCGACAGTAGCCCCCGAGCCTCAGCGGTGGTGTCCGTTAGGAACCCGCAGAGGCTGACGCTCACTGATGGGACGTTCTTCCCTCCTGGTTGTTGTGCCGTTCCGTGGGGGCGCGCTAGCGCACCCGCAGGTGTAGCCCCCGAAGCCTTGCAGGAGCGTGGGTGCTCCTGCAAGGTTTTTTTGCAGTGTTTGTCAGTGTGCAATGTGTTAGTTTTAGCCGGCATCTGCAATGTTTCAGCTGGCCTCGATAGTGTCGTGCGCACGTGTCGACACTCGTCTGCGTCCGGTGCATATCCAGGGGGTGTAGCCGTGCGTCGAGCCCCCGAGCCTGGGCCCCCTCGAGGCGATCGGGGGCGAGCTCTCTGACTTGTTTGTACGCCCCTTCACCACCCTTCTGCAAGGTGGAGGGCTGAGGCGCCCACGACTCCCATCGATCGGGTCGCGAATCACGGATTCCTCGTCGAGCTATTATCGGGTGATTTAAGTGGATGTCCGTGCACCGTTCGATAAGGGTCGGCTCGTGGTTCGGAGACACGTCCATGAAAGCGCTTGCGTGGGTGTGCTAGGCAGGGCTCGGTCCTGTTCGATGGGGACCGAGGGCGCGGAAGCTCTCCCTCGATGGGATCCCTCGGCTAGCTGCCCACGTTGGCTCTTGAACACGACATGTGAGGCGCCCTCGAGTTGGTGGACTCGAGGATAGGCTCGAATGCGCGCGCCTTGGTCGTCCCTGACTCCTTCGATCAGGCGCGCCTGTTCGAACCCTTCAAGGGTCAGGCTTCGACCCCTTGATCAGTAGGGCCATTACGGGGTGATAGCTAGGTGCCCCCATCTTGGTCACATCTGCAGGACCCATGGGGTCGTGGCTGAGCCGACCCTCGAGCTGCTGATCAGTAATCCTCTGGATTCGAGGGCATTTGTGGCGCCCACCTTTGACAAGTGGGACTTAAGGCTACTGATCAGTAGCCGCACCCTTCGAGGGTCTGACCTTCGTCCCCCGAGTGAGGGTTAGCCTTGTTCGTTTTTTAAGTCGGGGTGTTGATCGCACCCTGGGAGGGTCAATTTTTTCTGAGCCAAAGGCTCAGATCGCGCGGGGGGTTGCCCTTGCTCAGTAAGGAACCGAGCCATTAAATGGCCACGGCTATGGCAGCGGTCGTGCGCAGTGGGTGCGCCTTTTCAGGCGGCGCCACCGCACGCGTGGTGGACGACGTGGGGGTTTCGGTTGCTGCACTGTAATGATCACGCGCGCGTTCATCCGGCCGTTTTAACACAGTGGGACCCGCCAGTCAGCGGCAGATAGTGTCGCCTGCAGTTAATGCGCGCGGCACACGTGGTCCTCGATAGCGTGGCTCCCCCAGATCTATAAATTGCAGAGTGGGGAAAGGGCGAATCCTTACCTCGCCACTTAGCCTCTGCAACCTTTGTCTCTCGTCTTCTCCGCGGTCGTGCACTCTTTCGATTTCGCCCTTGTCCACTTCGTTCTCGTGCCGCTGCCTTCCCAGCTTCTAGCTTTTGAAGGACCGATTAGGCGACCAGAGAGGGGGGGGGGAGTGAATGGGAGCCGATAAAAATTCTTCTCGAAGGAGATTGAAACTCCGACAAGATGAACTCGCTCGGTCGGACCCCCAAAATCACACGCTCCGCACTTCTACCTTCCGTTTGCCAAAACCACGTAGCCACTGGAGTGCTACTGGTCCTAGGAACAAACACTACCAGCAACCTCAACACACATGCACCCACGACAGCGGAAACAACTCAAAAGCCGGCTGTCTAGAGGGGGCGGTTAGACCGGGTATAGGGGGCGGTTAGACCGCCTCCACCAGGCAACTAAGAAATTCTCCGAAACACCTCTTTCGAGCACCAAAACGCACCACGGTTTCACCAACAAAGATCTCTGGTCAAGGCCATGCTAGCTACCAGAAAATCTTGGCGAAAACCAAAACTCCACCTAGGGGCCTAGGGGCGGTTAGACCGTCTACCGGGGGCGGTCTAACCTCCCGTACCCAAAGAACGAACTCCAAACAAGAACACCTAGCAAACGACACGAGAACGACCCGAAATTACACCCAGACGCTCCTCTGATCAAGGCGAACAAACTCACAGAGGAAAATCCGGCGAAACAAAACTTTGACTTGGAAGACCCAGGGCGGTTAGACCGCCCCCTCCAGGCGGTTAGACCGCCTCTCCCAGAAAATCAACCCGCGGGTCAGACCCCAACTTCCTCGCGCCCGATCTCCCGAATCACTCCACGGATTGCAGCAAAACTTCGGGAATAGCTGGGTTACCTCCTGGGCAACCTCTACCTTAAAGGAATCGACCCGAAACACTCACAATCAAGAGGAATCGAAGAAATCGCTTCTCTAGGTAAAAAACTCGCCCAACTCGAAAACCCACGAAAACGAGTCCGATTCAAGAGAGATTTCGGGGCAAAGTCACCAGCCAAAGAGGCACAAGATCCTCATACGTGACACCCACCAAAAACCCCAAGAAATCGTCCTCAAAACACCGCCAACAAAGAGATCCGAAAATCACCACAAAGAAGGACGAAAAAACACTTCACCACCTTGAGGAACAACGCCGAACCATCTATACATACTATGAAGGTTCGTACAAGGTCTAGCTTGCCACCCAAACATCCATCCCTCTCTCTAGATCTCACATGAAGCTCTCAAGCTAGTCCTAGGAAAAACTAGGGAAAAAGGAGAACGAAAATGGAAAAACAAATGAGCTAGGGTTCCAAGAGTTGGCTGCCATCCATCCACTCAATGAGTATATATGGAGGCACCCAAAAGACTAAACTACCCTTACTTAACACTAGGGATACAAGCCCCTCAAGGGCGAATTTGGAAGTCTTCAGATTTTCTTCATCGGACGGATGCTCGGCGACCGCAACCTGCTTAGCCTCGACGCAAGCCTTGCGATCCCGACGCGTGTCCTCCGCTTCGAAGCATCTCGGCGCCAGCGACCAGGGAGGTCAGACCACCCCACCTGGGCGGTTAGACCGGCCTGGGCAATCTGACCGGCCTAGGCGGTCTGACCGCCCCTCCTGGGCGGTTGAACCGGCCTGGGTGGCCACAGCTCCTCGTCGAGTCTTCAGCCTCGATTTTGTGGCTCAACCGAGTAACCCAGTGGTTTTCTGGTGAACCACTGCAAACCCCCGCGAACTCGGTGTAGCCTCTGCCAATCTCCTCTCATGACTCGGCTCCCACGTAGTCCCGGCTCGCCCTTGGTTTTAAGGTTCTACCAAGAAACCGTCCACGACTTCATCTTGCTGTTCATGCCACCATGCGGCCCGCACTTGACCCCACTGGCCACCGGGTCCCTCGAACGAAGCCTACTTGTCTTCTCCACACCTGGAGGCCTCACCGGCAATGACCTTTCGCGCTTGTTCTTCACCTGCACCAACATGAGTCAAGCCGCAACCTGCACCTGCAATACTTAGCCAAGAATCAGTCCACACAACGTTGTCAATCACTCATCACACAAGGAAGCGACCATCCACCGGTCCTCGAACCACACATGGTCCTCAATCTCCCCCTTGATGAGTGCATTGACATCACTCACATGAAGTAACACAAGAGAAAAGAAAAAGAAAAGAAACAAATAAAAAGAAAACTCAACAAGCGATCGAAAGCCAAAGAAAGGCGAAGAGCAAGATCACTTGAAGAAGACAAGTCTCGGACCCCTTAGGCAAGGGCAACGGCTCGACACATCCGAGACAAAACCATGCTCAAACAAAGAGCGCAAACCACCGAACCAAAGCTCGAACACCACAAAGAGCTCCCCCTGCACATATGCAAGCTCCCCCTGAGCCAAAGCACACTCCCCCTGAACCAATGCAGCAATGCAGCACGGGAATGCAACAAAGAGCAAAAACTGCTCACCAAGCCCAGGGGCGGTTAGACCGCCTGTACAGGGCGGTTAGACCGCCTACACCTCATCTGACTGCCTGTGGGCGGTTAGACCGCCCCAAGAGACCGGCCCTGCACCAAACTGCTCAAAATTTGCCCGAACCAATTGGAACACCTTCCAAACACTCCCAGGTGCCCAAAGCATGCACAAACTTCTCCCCCTTGTTGACAATGCATGAATCAAGGCAAAATGCGAAAAGTTTCAACATATAGCTTCTCAAATATACAAAATTCATCACAAGAGGCTACACAAGTCCAAATGAGCAAGTTAGATACTCTACAGATTCGTAATGACCTTAACTACGTGATCACCAAGTTTCACAACCATTGGATAAGGCTAAAAAGGATTTGAGTAATTTTGCGAAAAGTTACTCTCTCGTAAGTAAAAACCTAAACATGAGCAAAACATGTCAAAATGGCAAAGCCACACAAACTTCATGCTAGGACAGCCATTCTAATCATAAGACCATCACAAACACCCGCAAGAATCTCATGTCATGTCAAAGCCACCGAGCCATGTGCCTACTTCTATATATGAGACTTCTCATTGGTAGGCATCATGCAACGGTTTAGCACCCAAAGCAAATTAAAATTTAGCACATACGACATGGGAGCACATTTTCCAAGCATTTTACATTTCATTTTCAGATTTATAATTGGTACATGAAATGTCTTTGCGACAAAAGGAACCTATGCCCCTCCATAAGATAAAGCAAGAGGGCTCAACATTCATGATGGCAAATTAGCTATGCCCCTCCATATGATCAATAAACTAGCTATCCAACCACAAATTAAGCATAGCAAAGCCACTAAAACATGTCAAGATCATGTAAAGGCGTTTACACATGAGAGAGCATATATGTGTCATTTTTCAAAAATATAGCCATCAACCATGGATTATTCATCATCATCAAGAGCTAAGACAAACTAACCATATCATACCAAACAAGCTCACAAAAACATATATAGCATCCCATGGTGAACAATGTATATAGGAGAAGCTTTTCCTATCCAATGCATATGATACAAAATGCATGCAATCTAAGATACAAGGATGCCTATACATCATGTTACATATGCCATGCCAAATGCAAGAAATGCACAAAGAGAACTATACATATGCTACAAAGGAGCTCCCACACACCCAACTCAAGAAATCAAACACACACCAAGTTCCCCCCGCAAACGAGTGAAAGTTGCTTGATCTAGGGGTTTGGTGAAAATATCGGCTAGTTGGTCATGTGTGGGTACATGGATCAAAGCTATCTTTCCTTTCTCTACGTTGTCTCTCAGAAAATGGTACATCACTTCTATGTGCTTGGTTTTGGAATGGAGCACTGGGTTCTTTGCAACACTTATGGCACTTGTGCTATCACATTGAAGTGGGACATGGGTATACTCCTCACCAAAGTCACTCATGGTGTATGAAATCCAAAGGAGCTGAGAGCAACAACTAGCAGCGGCAACATACTCGGCTTCGGTAGTGGATTGAGCAACACTCGATTGTTTGCGGGAAGACCAAGACACCAAAGAAGAACCCAAAAATTGGCAAGTCCCAGAAGTGGACTTCCTATCCAACCGACACCCGGCAAAATCTGCGTCTGAAAAACCATGAAGTGCCAAAGAAGAGGACGCGGAGTACCAAAGGCCGAAGTCGGGAGTGTGACGCAAGTACCTGAAAAGTCGCTTCACTGCTTGTCGATGCGAAGTCCTTGGAGACGCTTGAAAACGAGCGCACAGACACACCGAGAACTGGATGTCCGGCCTCGTCGCCATCAAGTAGAGGAGTGACCCGATCATGCTTCGGTACTCCTTCTGGACCACATGTTCACCTTCCTCATCCGCATCAAGAGCCGTAGTCGTACTCATCGGCGTCGTCATAGCCTTGGATCCTCCATCTTGAACTTCTGCACAATGTCCTTGGTGTACTTAGCTTGTTGCACAAATGTTCCTTCCTTTGATTGTTTGATTTGTAGCCCGAGAAAGAACTGCAACTCGCCCATCATGCTCATCTCAAATTCCCTGCTCATATCCTCTGCAAACCTTGCAACAAGTGAGTTAGACGAGCCACCAAAGACAATATCATCCACGTACACCCCGCACAATCGGGATATCTCTACCCCGCCTCAAAGCAAAAACAAGGTCCGATCAACCTTCCCCATCTCAAAACCTCTCTCAAACAAGAACCCCCTCAACCTCGCCATGCCAAGCTCTAGGCGCCCGCTTCAACCCATACAATGCCTTCCTCAACTTGTACACTCGGTGGGGGTACTTCTCACTCTCAAACCCCGAGGTTGTCTCACATACACTTCTTCCTCCAACACACCATTCAGAAAAGCACTCTTCACATCCATTTGGTGCAACTTGAACCCTTTAGCCACGGAAAAGGCTAGAAGGATCCTAATCGCCTCCAAACGGGCTACGAGAGCAAAGGTCTCCTCGTAGTCAATCCCCTCCTTCTGACTGAACCCTTGAGCAACAAGCCTCGACTTGTTCCTCACAACCTCACCTTTCTCTCCCTCTTTGTTTTTCCACACCCACTTTGTACCAATCGGCTTACACCCTGGGGGAGGGTCAACCAACTCCCAAACCTGATTCCTCTCAAAGTTCTCCAACTCCTCATGCATCGAATTAACCCAATTGTGATCAGATAGTGCGTGTCCAATGTCTTTGGGCTCAAAAGTAGCAACAAATGCAGCATGAGCGAAATGAGAATTGTTTCGAACCCTCGACCGTGTAGTGCGTTCATTCATGTCACCGATGATCCTCGAAGCTGGGTGATCCACTTGAACTCGCCGGGGAGGTTCTCCCTCGATGCTACCTCCCCCTCAACATCAGCTTCTCCTCGTTCTTGATTTGTCGTCGTAGGTGTAGGAGAGGGTCCGTCCACCACCGTAGTCGAAGTAGTGGGTACATGTTCAGCTGGGGGCACCACACCGCCATCTTCATCGTCTCCATGTTCATGCTCCTCCTCCTGAAAGATCTCCTCGCCAAGCTCATCATCACCTGCACACTCAAAGACAAGCTGACTACGTGGCTCTGTTTCGTCGAAGGTTACCTCACAAGTCTCCACGATTTGATTAGTTTCAAGATTGAGCACACGATATGCTCTAGAATGAGATGCATAACCAAAGAAAATACCATCGATAGACCTAGCCTCAAACTTATCCAACTTCCTGCCTGTCTTCAGAATGAAACACTTGCAACCAAAGACATGGAAGTGACTCACCTTGAGTGTGCGACCATGCATCAACTCATAGCATGTTTTCTTCTTGTGCACTCTGAGGTAGATCCTGTTCGACACATAGCACGCGGTATTCACCGCCTCAGCCCAATACCTCCTCGGAGTCCTATGCTCATCAAGCATCGTCCGAGCCATCTCACACAAGGTCCTGTTCTTCCTTTCCACAACACCATTCCGGGGAGGCGTATACGGACTCGAAAACTCGGTGCTCAAGACCCGTGTCATGGCAAAAGGCTTCAAAACGAGAGTTTCTGAATTCCGAGCCATTATCACTGCGGATAGCTCGTATGGCATCTCCGTACCTCTCGTTTCTCAACCTCAAGACTAGATCTCGAACAAAACCAAACGTCTCCCCCTTATCCTTGAGAAAGAACACCCACACATACCGAGAATAGTCGTCCACCACAACAAGGACATACCACTTCCCACCCACAGATCGCACACGAGCTGGGCCAACAAGGTCCATATGGAGCAGCTCGCATGGACGCTCAGTCATCACATCGGTGAGAGGCGGGTGAGAAGAGGCTACCATCTTGGCATGCCTACACGGCGCACAAACCAACTCTTTCTCAAGCCTCAGCCGTGGCAATCCTCGGACCAAATTGAGTTTACTCAAGCACGACAAAAGGTCAAAGCTCAAGTGACCCAACTTTTTATGCCACTTCCACAACTCACTCGAAGAACCAGCCAAGAAACAACGCTCCACACCCGAAGACTGAGAAAAATCAGCACGAAACACCTGACCCTCGGGAACGACCATACAAACAAGGTCCCCTCGAGAGTCCAAAATCCGAGAACCACCAGGCCGAAACAACACCTCAAAACCCTCATCCAACAACTGGGACATAGAAAGCAGATTGTACCCCAGCGATTGAACAAGAGCAACACGCCTCAGAGTGATCTTGTCACTAACCTTAATCTCACCTTCTGAAAGCACACGCCCACGCCCATTGTCCCCAAAAGTGATGTACCTCCTTGTCACCACCGGGACGAGACTTGAGAACCACCCCTGTCTCCGGTCATATGCCTCGAGCAACCGGAGTCAATCAACCAAATGTTCTTCAAGTCTCCCACCTCGTCGTCAGACTCAGAGTCCGAGTCGTTCTGTGTGCTCTTCTTGCTGCCGGAGCTCAGCGCCATGGTGCAGAAACCGTCTCTAGCGAAGCAGCTCAGCCCGCTCAGGTTCTTGGACGACTTCTTGCTCTTGTGACGATCACCTTCGTCTTCACTGCTACTCGAGCTCGAGGTGGAGTACGCGGAACTGGAGTCGACGTCGCTCGCTCCAACCATCGCTTGGGCCTTGCCTCGGCTCTCCTTCTTCCTCGACCGTCGCTCGTCCTTGTGCTTGTTGTTGTACTTGCTCTTGTGGTCGCGTCTCGACCGATACTTGCCATCCTTCCTCGACTTGTGCTTGTAGCTGTCCTTGTTCTCGACCTTCTCCGGGCAGTCGGCAACGAAGTGTCCTGACTTGCCGCACTGGAAGCATGTCCTCGTGTTCCTCCTCATGTTCACTCGGTTCTCGTGCAACTTCTCGACCACCTCGTCAGAAGCGCCAGCTCATCCTCTCCAAGCACATCGAACTCCTCATCTGGCATAGACATCAAAGAGGACAAAAAGAATATCCTGGTGGATGGGTTAGTGTTAGCCTTTCCCTTCGAACCACCAACAAGGGCAAGACTATGGGAATCAGTCGAACCCTCGAGCTTGGTAGTCATGCCCCTATCCACCTCAGCCGACTTGAGCTTTGAGAACAACTCGTTCACCGTCAGAGTGTCATACTTCTCTGACTCCACAATGGCCTCGAACTTTCTGCCCCATATTGTACGATTCAAAGAGTGTAAGAGCTTGACGGCTCTATCATGATCATCGTACGGGAGCACGTCCACATTTGCCCTCATGTTGTTCACAACCACCATGAACCTCTGAAACAAGGCATCGATGGACTCACCAGGGAGATGAGTGAAGTTCTCGTACTCTCTCCGGTAGGTCGCATACATCCGTGCCTGAACCTGGGCATTCCCAACATGAGCCTCCTTCAGCAAAGTCCAAATTCTACAAGCCAAGTGCTCGGTGTGCACCCGATCAAACTCAGGCTGACACAGAGCACAAAACAAGTAGTCGACAGCCTTATTGTTGACGTCGAATCTGTCCCTTGATCCTGGAGCGAGGAAGTCCATTAGCTGGACATAACCTGTGTCCACCGTGACATCCCAAAGGATCTGACCCTTTCCGCGGAGGAACGCTCCCATCCGCTTACTCCACATCTGGTAGTTCTTGCCACCGAAGTGTGGAGGACCCGAACCCCATTCCTGGTACGCCATCCTTGGATCTTAGACTGGTTAGAGTCAACAAAGACCCGAACCGGCTCTGTCTCTTTTTCATGGATTTCCCCCTCTATCCAGAACTGAACATATATGAAAAATATAGCTCTATTGAAAAGCTTATGAAATTACCTTTCCAACGTGTGGTCATTCATCGAAAACGGAGTTCAAACAAGGGAGCTATGTCCGTTATACTTCAGCACTGTGTTGCACCCGGTGATTCGGGCATAACCTCTTGTAGGAACCTCTGATTGTCTTGATTCTTGATTTGTTGGAATCGTAACTTGGGCTTCTAAATATCTAAAAATATCCAGTGTTTTCCCTTCGAGACCACGCATAATTTTGATGAGATCGGTGGCTTCTTGCGCATTGATTTGGAGACGTTAATGATCTTGATCATTCTATCTTCTAGAGCATCATGTTGCACTTCCGTGTTGAAGATTCAGGGTCTCCCCCATGCTTATCATTTTGCTAGTCATGGAAGAAGAAGACAAAACATTTTTATCTTAGCCATCCTTCAATTTGCTTGTAGTGAGTCTTTATCTTGCCTGCAAGATGTTTTAAGCGCACATTCTACCCCCAAGGTGACTGTTGGGAGTAGATAGAATTGCCAATAATGCAACAATGTCTTCTAAGATTCTTAACTTGTGGAATAATTAGTCTAATGAGGAATAAAAACCTAATGAGTGTACGTGATGCAAGGTGTGTATGCACATGAGAGGAGAGCATATAAACAAAGACAATGTTTTCACCTAGTTCTAAACACCATGTTTACAACTAGGTTGCTGAATTTCTCCATAGCCATAAAGGTTTATTTATCAAGGGTTAAAACATCATGTCTATCCCTAAATCAATAACTCTTATAGCACAAGAAAAATTAAGCGCATTGCAGAGCTTATAAACTAACCAATGCAACATGAAAACATATGAAAAGCTAGCAAGGTTTATCGAACTTAATGATGATGGTCCACAATCATGTTTAAACACCACGTTTACACAAGATCACGAAAGAAAAATGCCCAGCTGGAGCATTAACATGGATATGAAAGCATACATTATTGAGCCTTAAAACAACCTAGCCAACTATATGCAAAACATGTACATGCAAAGAAACATCACGTTGATAACAAAATGCAATGCATGCAAATAAATAAATATGAGCATGAACATGATGGTGGTTCTAAAAAGAAAACTAAACTTAGATTAATAACCACAAGTTGATCATCATAGGATAGTGTCATTCTTTATTTTCTCTAAGAAAGTAGTAAAAATATAAAGAAACGGGTTGCCTCCTGAAAAGTGCTTCATTTAAAGTCATAGAGCTCGACTTTCTCACATACCTTCTTTTCGTCGCATAGCCATGGCCCTTCATGCAAGAAGAAAAGGTACCAATGAAGCTTTAATTTACTTCCCATGTTGTGCTTGATCACTTATAGAAGACATGCCCAAGGCATCCTTTTGTTTCATCGCTATCTCCTTCTTTATCATCCTTCGGTGCTGCCTTCACTCCATGAATTTTTTCTTTAGTGTCCAGAACAGAAAGTATACCAAAGCTCTACTCCATTGCACAGTGCAGAAAATTTTCTTTCCAACGAGTCTTTATTTTCCCAAATCGGACTCCGAACAAGAGAGTTACGTCCGTTTTACTTTGGCGATGAAATCTGTCCTGAAATTTCAGAATGCGCAACGCTCAATGTTTTCTCCATAACTCCTTGCACGGGTGTTCAAACTCGTTGGTTCTTGATGTGTTGGAATGGTAACTTGATGGAGCTTCTGGATATCTCATTTTCTTCATTTGTACACCTCTGAACAAGCTCTCAAATTGATGAAGACTGCAGCATCCATCGTGGGATTTGGAGAGGTTGATGATTTATCTTGCAATTCTTTAAGCATGACTTCTCTTTTCATTATTCAAGCCTTGTCTACATGGTTAATGAAAATCGGGGCTTCTCCCAACATGTGCTTCTTTAAGGTCATTAGCTTGACCAAGCGCAAAGCATGATCGAGATTTACAAAACTTATTGTAAACATACGCGTCCATAATTAACACCACATGTGAATTGTAGCAACAACTCAAGGTGTAAATAATAGAAGCATATGTAAAGGGTTTATGATCAAAGCAAAATATTTTACCAAGAATTATGTCTCTAATATTGTTCAACCACTTCTAAGTCTAATGTCTTTGCATAGTAAAATTCAAAACTAAATTACTTGGAAAGACTCGAAAAACCTGGAATCGGGTTGTCCTCCCGGTAGCTTATTCTTGACTCGACGAAACGGGTTGCCTCCCGCCTAGCGCTTCATTTATAGTCCATGGTTAGACTTCTTTACTTGATTACTTTAGATCAATGCTCGTTGCGGGCGTTGCAATCTTGGGTACCCACTTCCGCACCATCTTGGGCACGGGCTTATCTTCCGGCTTAGTCATCTTTTTGGTCTTCACAGGCGGCTTTTCTTCCTTCGTCTTGACGGATGCAACAACTTCCTTGATTTTCTTTACGTCCTTCTTCTTCGGCTCTTTCTTCTTCTTCAGCCCTTCCTTATCCCTTGGTTCTTCCTTAAAAACGTGATGATGAGGTGGAACATTTTTAACTTCAATCATATTGCATACCTCGAGGCATGGTCGGAACTTGAAGGAACTCCTTTCTCCGTTAATGTCGAACATAATCTCCCTCTTGCCAACATCAATAGTAGGTCCCACAGTCTTGAGGAAAGGCCTCCCAAGGATGAGCGGCGGCTCCTCCCTCTCTCCCATCTTGAGCACCACGAAGTCGACGGGGATGAAGTGGTGTCCGACCTTCACGGGCACATCTTCGGCGATGCCCAAGGGATAGCGAATGGAGTTATCACCCAACTCCAAGCACATACCCGTAGGCTCCAACAGTAGGCGTAGCTTCTCGAACACATCTCTTGGCATGACGCTCACACTTTCTCCAAGGTTGCATAACGCCTTCTCGAACTTGAACGAACCAACGGAACATGGAATTGTCAGGCATCCGGGGTCCTTTTGCTTCTCTAGCCCATTAGCAATAGCGACACTACATTGCTCGAACATCTTGACATGATCTACCCCGAGTGTTGCTATCTCATATTTATTTGCAAGTATGTCTTTAAAGTAACGAGAATATGTAGGTACTTGAAGGGCATCCAATAACGGCATGTTGATGCTAAGTCTAAGCACAACCTCAACAAACTTCTCAAAGTGGTTATCAAGTTTACCTCAGAAGTAGCGTGGCTTGAGTTGCGGTATCTTCGTGTCTTCTCCCGGCATCTCAAACTCGGGCTCTTCAGTGTCAATCTCCGTAACTTCCTCCTTAGCAAATTCCTCTGCCTCGGCGGATGGTTTAGGCTTCCTTGCTCCCGCGGAACGTTCCGGATCTTCGGTCTCCTTTCTCGAACGCATTTGAATAGCCTTCGCTGATTCGGGACCTTTAGGTTGTCCCGGAAGCTTCCCTTCATTAGTAGTGAGGCGCCCGGCAAGTTGTCCCACTTGCGTCTCGAGCATCTTCATCATGTTGAGCACTTGATGCTTGGAGCTTCCGACCTCCGTCACTTTGCTATTGATGTTTTCCAACACCTTGTCTATGGCTTTGAACTTGGTGACAGTGTCCTTGTTGATCTTAGTTTGCTCGTCCATGAAGTCCTTGCCCGTAGCGGAAGTTCGGCAAATCTCCCTTCCTCATGTAATCGAGCACCTTGGCTTCCTCCGGACAATCCTTGTGGACATGGCCGTATTCTCCACACTCTTCACATGTGGATCTTGCTTTGGCAGCCTTCAAGTCTTGAGCCTCCTTCTTCTCTATCTCCATCTTCTCCATCCTCCTCATGAGTGAATCGATCTTGCCTTCAAGTATATCTTCCTTCTCCACTTGCAAGACTCCTTTGACGTTCCCCGTGGGTTGAACCGGAAGTAAGCGTCCAGATGATGCCCACGTGTCATTATCCGTGACCTTCTTGAATAGAGTGAAAGCTTGAGTCGGTGTAATCTCGATGATAGATCCTCCCGCCGATGCATCGATGATCGTCCTTGACGCCATGGTGAGTCCTTAGTAGAACTTTTGCACGAGGTCCTCGTTCGGGAACTTGTGATGTGGAACCGCCCGAGTGTACTCATTGAAGCGCTCGAATGCCTCCGAGATAGTCTCCGTAGGATATTGAGCAAAGGTGTCAATCTTATTACGCAAGCTTTGAGTTTTACCCGGTGAGTAGTATTCCTTTATGAAGGCCCTCATCAAAGCATTCCAATCTTGCACCGTCTTCACCGGTTAATAGTGGAACCATTGCAAAGCTTTCCCGAGTAGTGGGAACGGAAAAAGCTTTGCCCTCATTTGGTCTTGAGTCACCCCATCCATGTTGAAAGTCTGACATAGTTGAATGAACGCTTGGAGGTGAAAGTTCGGGTCTTCTTTACTGGTGAGGGGTGAATGTTGCACCATGCGGATTGTTGAGGTCTTGATATCGAACGGCCTTCCGATCTCTGCGAGGTTCTAGATTGGTAGGTCGATGATGTCCGGGGTGCATAGCTCCCCGATCTTGCGTTCTTGCGGTTGATCTCCCATCAGTGGAAGTCGATTCTCCCGAGGACTTTGACGTGGTGAATTCTTCGGAGATTCCGACGATCCTTGGTCTTCCGACTTCGAATCTACAAAATCCAGCTTTTTAGCTTGTTGTGCTTCACGTCTCCTTAGTCTGTAAAGTTTTTCTGGATCATCCACAAAATTATCGGGTTTGTTGGAGAGGTAGCCGTCCATCTCCTATTAGGGTTAGCAATAAACAAAATATGCAAAAACGAAAAAGTAAAAACAAATCTATGAAAAACTAGGGTTAGACAAACCATATTAGATTTATTTTGAGAATGATCAAAGTTTAGTAGATGCAAAAATAAAAACTAAAAGAAAACTGAAAATCACAAAAAAGCAATAAAAGATCAAATCTTGATCACTTGTTCCCCGGCAACGGCGCCAGAAAAAGGGGCTTGTTGACGATTAATAGTTGTATCAAAGTTCGTTTAGACTTGCAAGCGGACAAGTCTCCCGTCGTAGTCAAGGGACCCTTCTTCCCTCGAGTGGTGAACCCAAGGTATCGAATCCGTGGAACAAATGTGTGACGCAAGAGATGATCTAGTAATGCCAAGTAACTTCAATCTTCGAAAGGTGAAACCCTAATGCATCTAGTCAAAGAACATCAAAAACGAATCTAATCTACTAAAGACCGGAGGTAGCAAAGATAGAGGGGGTAGATAAACCGATCTAGAGAGATCGGGTCAAGCCTTTTGTTGAAGTTCCAAGCAAAAGAAGAAGTAGCAAGTTCAATCTCATTAGAAGCCTCTTTAAACCGTGGTTTCCCGTCCGACTCCGAAAACGCCCACCTTTGAGAGCCACCGTTCTGTCACAACGCACTCCTATTCATGCGGGTAGTCTAGGGTGAGTCCGAGAACAAGTCGAGATCTTTCAGAAGGTCAGGCGTGCACTTCTAGCCACCACAGCTACAAGAACACCCTATGTGATCTATCTCGAGAATAGATCTAAAATAAGCAAAGCCGATCGAAAACGAAGACTTCGAAGAAACACTTGATCACTAGAAATCGGATTCAACTTGATAATTCAACTACTACAATGATACATGAACAAGATCACCACCGGGATCCTACCTTGATCTTGCTTCTAGCTCTAGGAACGAACTCCGACGTGGTCTTCCTTGCAAGGTTCCCACGTCGGCTAGGGAGACCCTAGTCAACTAGCTCGACCCTCTCCTCTCCGAGATGGTGTCCCTCTCTTCTCTGCTCCTCGGCGGCCGATGACGAATGAGTTCATGCGTGGCTCTCGACCCCGGGGCTATAAATAGCCTGAATGGCGGCTAGGTCAAAGGGGGAGGCCACTGGGCCCTGGAATGGGCTGGGCCGGCCGGCCTGGGCCGACCGGCCTGGGCCCATCCTAGCCCAGTTGACTGCCTCCTTTGCCCTATGTCGGCTCCGGAGTCTTCTAGATCCTTCCCCCTTCTGCATGTGGGCCCTTATCATTAGTTTCTCTCCGAGTTGGACGTACCTCCTTGTCCCGCAAGATTCGGCACTTTTCTGGGTAGGTCCTCAGAGTCTGTCATCTTCTCGGGTTTGGTCCCTGGGCTTCTTGAAGTCAAGTTTGTCGGTGTTTTAGACCGGCAACCTGCTAAGGGGAGTACCTGAAGTAGATGAATGTGGCCTCGCCGAGATCGGTAACTCGAAGGAAGAGACACGTGGCACACAATTTAGACAGGTTCGAGCCGCGAGGTGCGTAATACCCTACGTCCTGTATGCTGCGTAGCTCTGGATTGATTGGGTATGATTACAAGATGATGCAATCTTACACCGTGAGATGAGATGATTGAGAGAGGGGTCCCTGCCTCGCCTTATATAGTCCAGGAGGCAGGGTTACAAGTCGGTTTAGGGAGAGAGTACTAGTCGAGTACGTCTAGGAGTCTTCCAAACAGTGCGGGACATGTACAGCTTCCTAACCGAGTACTTCTCCTCTGTAGTCCTTGTGCTTCACGCCATCAGGTACCGTGCAACACAAGTCGGGTAGTCCCAGGGGCCCACCGAGTAGTCGGTCCTGGTACCCACCGAGGTAGTGGGCCCAGGGAGGTCCATACGACAAGCCCTCGAGTACTTTGTAGTCGAGAAGGATAGCTTCCAGTAGTCTTGACGGCCTTAGCGAGTAGTCCTCAAGCCTCCCCGAGTACTACAAGTCAAAAGTCCTCAAGAATAGTCGAAGCATCCCGAGGCTGGAATGTACTCCAGCTGATGTTTGAGCAATCCTGAAGTCTTCTCAAGTAGTCCCAAGCGTCCTCGACTGCTGCCCTTGAAGGTTTTCAACAATGCCCGTGTTGTCTTGAAGCCGAAACCGATATGGAAGTGTGATTGCAAAATCGCACTCCATATGGAGTAGCCCCCGAGCCTTAGGTTGAGTTGTAGACTCTAGCTGAGGGTCCATCTGAAGTTTTGGCAAGAATATCCCGAAAAATCCGGAGAAAAAACCGAAGGACACGTGGCACGGAGCCCCCGAGCCTTGAGTCGAGTACTTCCTCTTGAATTGAAGGGTCATCTTGTAGAATGTGTCCTGAGATGCTCTTGAGTCTTGCCGCTTCCCAGGAAGTCGAGTTGGAGTAGCCGAGCCCCCGAGGTGAGGCGCGTCGACTAGTAGAAGTCGAAAGGTCACGCACGACCGCTGAGTCAGCCGTGCGCAGACTTATCCATCCGGCCATTGAGGGGCCGCATTGACTTATAAATAGAAGCCAAAACCCTTAGGGTTTTTCACCCTACGCAGCTACAGTCATTCCCAGCAGATCTAGCCAAGAATAGCCATTGGTGCGCACCGCCGCCATTGAGTAGAGCGTAGATCTGAGTGCGCCGCCGTAGGAAGCCACCATAGTAGCTCCCGAGCGAATGCGCGTGAAGACACCGTGCACCTGAAGGATGATGCTATCTCCGTCGAAGACTACGAAGGCCGCCGGCGGGAAGAAGAGGGCCCGTGAAGAGGCCGCCGGATCTGCCGCAGGGACATCACCGCCGGTGTCCCCACCGCGGCCAGATCCAAACCGTGAATGGAAGAAGTCCAAGACGAAGGCTGAAGACTTGCTGGCCCTTCTCAACAGTGGGTTCCTGCGGGAGAAGGAGGTGAACATGTGGAGGGCCGCCACCGGGATCCGTACCCCATGGAGAAAAATCCAGACGAGATCCCGATGTTTGCGCGGTTCGCGGAGCGCGGACTGTCTCTCCCGGCGAGCGACTTCTTCAAGGGGCTACTGGGTACTATGGCATCGAGTACCTCAACCTCAGCCCCAACGGTATCTTCCATACCGCCGTCTTCGTACATTTCTGCGAAGCCTTTCTGGGGATCAAGCCCCATTGGATCTTGTTCCGGAAGTTCTTCCGGGTGAAGCCGCATCCCAGCGCCAGCAACCCGCGAGTAGTCGGAGGAGCAGGGATCCAGATGAGGGAGGATGCCGCCGAGCAGTACCTCTCCTAAAAGTTGATAGATTCCAACCAGGATTGGAAAGCCAAATGGTTCTACATCACGAACCACCACCCAGGGCTGCCGAAGCCGAGCGGGAAGCAGCCAAAGCACCGTCCGTGGTGGAACTCGGAGCCGACGATGCAAGAAGGGCTCCAGCTGTCCGAGTTGTTGGCGCGGATCAAGGCGCTGAGGGAAGCCGGGCTGAGGGCCGAGCATGTGACCTTCAGCTTCATGAAGCGCAGGGTGCAGCCGCTGATGGCTCGCGACACCCTGGGGTACGAGTACACCGGCGACAACGACATGTCGCGGATGCCTGGAGATGAAGTCGACGATGACGACATTGTTGATAGGCTGGCCCGGATCTTCAAAGATATGCCGGCGTACACGCCGTGCCCCATACCAGAGTTCTCCGCCGTGCGCCCACCAAAAGAGGTTAGAAGCCGCATCCGAAGTCGAGTACCCATTGCATGAGAGTAGTCGCACTGATGAGTTGTTCTTCTTGCAGGATGACTTGAAGAAGTTCGCCTCCGAGCCACCGTCGCCTCCCCAGCTAGTCGAGGTCCCAGAGGAAGGGAAGGCCAAGGCTAAGGAGCGGTGCGAAGTCAGCGAGGGAGACGACACAGTTGTCGTGGAAGACACGTCCAAAGAGGACGGCGACGAGGATACGTTGCAGGACCGCTTCCAGCTGCGGTCGAGGTTCAGCCATCCTGGCTTACCCCACATCCCTCTCGTTCAGGATCAGCCGACTAGCCTAGAGGCTAGTCTGCCCGCACCGCCAAGGAGGCCACGCAATGCGGCCCGCAAGCATGTGGCCAAGAAGTTGAAGGTCACAGAGACCACGTCCCAAGAGGTAAGCCGTCTTTAGTAGTGTAGTCGAGTTCTGATGTCTCGAGTTCATGTGTTGACGATGAAGTTTCCTTGCTTGCAGGAGATGCCGCCTACCGAGCCCGTTGAGCAGGGCGACGAAGGCGACTGGGACACGGTGGGGGAGGTCGCTGGTAGTCGTAGCCCAGCCCCCACTGTCGAAGAGCTTTTGGCGCAGATGGAGTGCCAGCCCCCTGTTGCTCAGGGGAGCACAGAACCCGCCGCTGCTGCTATTGAAGAGGCAGTGGCCACAGAGGCGCAGGAGGAGGCGCCTGCCGAGGCGGGACTGGTCGACATCGCCAGTATCCTCGGCGCCCCAACCGTGACGGTAGTCCGGTCGAGCTTGTAAGTGTTGATTCTTCCCGAGTAGTACTTGATGTGGTAGTCGTACTTGATTGACAACCGGCTTGTGTACTCTACAGGAAATTGACGGACTTGTCCTGGGAGGGGGATGAACCCGCCTCAGCAGTGGCGGGAGAAGAAGCCGCGCCGCCCGCTGAGGAGTCTGCTCCCACCCCTCAGGCGGAGCCCGAACCACCGACCGCTGAGGCTACGCTGCCCGAGGCCAGCATCATTGAAGGTAACTACTCTCTCAGGCAGAATTATCCCAGAGGAGTAGTCGTAGTCGCTAGGTATGACTGATGCACTTGTTCTCTTGTCAGCAGGTGCTGAGGCCGAGGGAAGCGAGATCCCGTCGGTGGTGCCCGTAGAAGACGTGGCACCGGGAACTCAGGAGGCTGCCATAGAAGCCCCCGAGCCGATGGAGGTGGCCGCCGGAGAAGCCGCCGCGACGACAGGAGGAGGAGAGGACGACGAACCGCGTAACCCGCTGCGGAGGTGGTCGTCCACTCACCGGAGATCCAAGACACGGAGCCAATCCGCTCGGCGCCGATGACCGAAGCCGCTACGAGTAGTCGTGGCGGGATCGAGTTGTTGGTGGACGATTTGGTCGACCCGGCAACGGTGGCTCGGCACCTGGAAGCGGTGCGCCAAGCCGAGCAATGGATGAAGGTGAGTAGTCATGACCCTTGAGTAGTCAATCCTTTAGCGTTGAGTACCCATCTGATGTGTGTTGTCTGCGCAGGACGTTGCTGAGAGATCCCGCCTGAAGTCGGAGATGCTTCAAGGATACGGCGATGCGGTGCTTCGGGCCGAGACATTGGAGGATCAACTCGTGAAGTCCCGGAAGCATGCCGCCGCCATGCAGTCAAAGCTGGACACCGCCTTCGCCAAGTACCATAATGACGTCCAAGAGATGCAGGCGAAGAGCGACGACTTGGTGCGGAAGGACAAGTCTCTCCGCAACAAGAACAAAGGTACACCATTGTCTTGTTGAGTACTTGTTGGAGGTCGAGAGGTAGTCTAACCCGCTGTGCCTTGTTGATTGCAGAGCTTGAGACTCGAGTTGATCAGCTGAAGGCTTCGGAGACTGATCTGAAGAACCTTTTCTACCGGGAGCAGGAGGCCCGCCAGGTACTGGAGTATGATTATAAGGAGCTTGCTTACGAGTGCGACAAGCACATGGAGCTCCATATTGCATCAGACCGTGACCTCGTCAACTGCTACAAATCATTGCTGAAGCTGAACGAGGATTGCGAGAAGCTGCGGGCTCAGCTCAAGGAACTTGAAGAAGCCGCGCTCCCCATCGCAAGGCTGCTGGTGCCTCATCCTGGCGGTCCCAAGATAGCGCCGCTGGTGGACCGGTTGAAGGAAGCCCCCAGCCGGCTGGCGACCTACATGAAGCATTTGGCGAAGTCGATCCCGAACCAAGTGCTGGCTTTCATGAAGTCGTACTTCCCGAAGGCTTCCGTAGATGTAGTCGCCGGCGGGCTAGCCGCCAACTGCACCGACGAGCGATGCGGAGCCGCCGGAGCGAGATGGCGCCTATTGCAGATCAAGTCGCCGAGAAGCTCAATCTCCAGTAGCCCTGTAATAGTTAGCTTGTAGCAGTAGTTGTACAAAAACAATTGTAATGAAATTGTTTAAGTATGAATGAAGAAAAACTTCCATCAATGAGTACTCGTTGCCGCGATCTTTGAGTGCGGAGTCCCATCGTGGAGTTGTCGCGAGTAGTCGTACTCGGTAGTAGTCCCGTTGAGGGGAGGAAAACAGTAAAGTAGTTGATGAATAATCAAACTTTATTACTGAAGAAGTACACCTGGATGGCCAGGGCCGTAGTTACAGAGTAGTCGCCAGGACCCGGAGGCCGCCTACGGCTAAGTAGTGCTAGGGCGTGTAGCCGCTTACAGCAGTAGATCCGTAAGTAGCCGTATAGGCTGGATCTAGGAGTACATGGTCTCTCAGTAGACCGCTGCTAGAGTCCTTTGTCGCTCGTCGCAGCCCAGGATCCATAGGTAGCCGCATGGGCTGGATTCTGGAGAGGAGTAGTCTAGAGACTGGTGCCTGGACCCGGAGGCCGCTTATGGTAGAGGGGACTTGATGTAGTCGTGTAGACTTGAGCCCCAGGATAGTCGTGTAGACTAGGCGTAGAACCGACAGAGTTGGTCGACGTTCCACGAGTTGTTGACGTCTTCGCCTTCAAGTGTCTGGAGGTGGTAGGCGCCCGGTCCGGTCACCTTTGCGACTGTGAAGGGACCTTCCCAGGGCAAGTTGAGCTTGTGTAGTCCTTCCGTGTTCTGGATGCGACGGAGGATGAGATCACCAATGCTGAAGGAGCGTTCCTTGACGTTGCGATCGTGGTAGCGTCGGATACCCTCCAGGTACCTTGCTGATTGGACGAGGGCAGCGCAGCGAGCTTCTTCGAGCCCGTCGATGTCAACTCGTCTACTGCCTTCAGAGACGCCTTCGTCGTAGTGCTCCACTGCTGGTGAATCCCATATGACATCAGCAGGGAGGATTGCTTCGGAGCCGTAGACCAGGAAGTATGGAGATTGCCCCGTTGGCTTGGAGGGCTGAGTACGTAGCCCCCAGAGTGCATTGGGTAGTTCCTTGATCCACTTGCCTCCTTTGGAGTTAGCGCGTCGTGTAGCCGCTTTTTGAGAGCACCGAGCACCATCCGGTTGGCGCGCTCGACTTGTCCGTTGGCCCTAGGATGGGCGACCGAGACATATCGGATGTCGATCCCGCCGTTCTCGCGCATACTCCCCGGAACCGGTGGTTGTTGAAGTTGGAGCCCGTGTCCGTGATGATGCGATTGGGTAGTCCGTAGCGATGCACGAGTTCATCCAGAAGTTGAGTACTCTGTCGCCCTTGGGGCATGTGACCGGCTTGACCTCGATCCACTTGGTGAACTTGTCGATGGCCACCAATACTCGTTGAATCCACCTAGCGTAGTTGGTAGTGGCCCAATCATGTCGAGCCCCCGGCAGGGCGAAAGGCCAGGTTGGCGGTATAGTGACTAGCTTGTAGGCCGGGACGTGTTGCGGCTTGGCGAACATCGGCACCCTTGGCACCTTCGATGAGTTCTTCGGCGTTGCCCGCAGCCGTGGGCCGGTCAGAAAGCTCGTCGGAAGGCCTTGCTGACCAGCATGCGGGAGGACGCGTGGTTGCCGCAGACGCCCTTGTGGATCTCCTCCAAGATGTCCTTGCCTTCTTGTCTGGGGACGCACTTCATGAGTACTCCGGAAGATGCGCCCCACTTGTAGAGCTTGTCTCCGATGAGGACGTAGGACTTGGCGCGGCGGATGAGTTGCTCGGCCAAGTTCTTGTCCGAGGGAACCTTCTGCTGGCTGAGGTAGTCGATGAATGGTTGCCTCCAGTCCACGTCGATCATCATGACCTCCCCGGCCGGCCGGGGATGCGCCGGGACAAGGTCGATTGCGCCGGCCTCCGGATGGATGGCGCATGAAGCTCGTGGACGAAGACACCCGCCGGGTACTTGAGCGCGAGTAGAACCAAGCTTTCGACAGACGTCCGCCGCAACGTTGTTGTCGCGGACGATGTGGTGGAACTCGAGACCATAGAACTTGTTCTCGAGCTTGCGGACTTCTAGGCGCAGGGCGTCCATGTTCTCCTTGTTGCGGTCCCGTGACTTGTTGACTTGGTTGATGACCACCGCGGAGTCGCCGTAGACTAGTAGCCGCTTGATGCCTAGTGAAGCCGCGAGGCGGAGCCCGTGTAGGAGAGCTTCGTACTCGGCTTCGTTGTTTGAGACCTTCCGGAAGATCCGAGGACGTACTTGAGTTGTTCGCCCGTTGGAGAGATCAAGAGTACTCCCCGCACTGCGCCCTCGAGGTTGAGTGAGCCGTCGAAGTACATCACCCGCGTGCTCGGTCGCTCGGTTGGAGTAGGTAGCCGATTCTCCCGCCACTCGCCATGAAGTCGACTAGTGCCCGCGACTTGATGGCCGTGCATGGCTTGAAGTCGATGTTGAGGGCGCCCGGTTCGACCGCCCACTTGGAGATTCTTCCGGTAGCATCTTGGTTCCGCAGATGTCGCCGAGCGGGTAGTCGGTGACGACGGAGATCGAGTACTCCCGGAAGTAGTGTCGTAGCTTCCGCGAGGTGATGAGCACTTGCGTACGTAGGCTTCGTACGGCCGGGTAGCGTGTCTTGGATTCTGACAGGACCTCGCTGACGAAGTAGACTAGTCGCTGGACTGGGTAGGCGTGGCCGTCTTCCTGCCGTTCGATGATGATGGCAGTACTGACCACGTGATTAGTTGCAGCGAGGTAGAGCAGTAGCTGCTCGCCTTTGTGAGGAGCCGTGAGGACTGGTGGCTTCGATAGGAAGTCCTTGAGCTGGGTAAGGGCTTGGTCCGCCTCTGGAGTCCACACGAACTTCTCTTGGTGCTTGAGTAGTTTGAAGAAGGGGAGCCCCCGTTCTCCAAGCTTCGAGATAAATACAGTCGGGGCCGCCATGCACCCGGTCAGCTTCTGGACGTCTTTGATGGACGTGGGAGCTTTCATGCTGGTGATGGCGGAGATCTTCTCGGGGTTGGCTTCGATGCCGCGGTGGCTGATGACGAAGCCGAGTAGTTTGCCCAAAGGTACGCCGAAGACGCACTTGTTCGGGTTGAGCTTCCAGCGGTACTCGCGCACGTCATCCACGTAGGCTTCGACGTTCTTGTTGAGTTGCCTCTTGAAGCAGGCCTGGATAGCTCGTTGATATGTGGCACCGGCATTCTTCAACCCGAAGAACATGGTCGTGTAGCAGTGCGCGCCAAACGGGGTGATGAACGCGGTCTTCTCCTGGTCTTCTTCCTTGATCGCGATCTGGTGGTACCGGAGTAGCGGTCGAGGAAGCGAGCGAGTCGCGGCCCGCGTGGAGTCGATGACTTGGTCAATCCGCGGCAACCTGAAGGGGTCCTTGGGGCAGTGCTTGTTGAGGTCGGTGTAGTTGACGCACATCCTCCACTCGTTCGAGTTCTTCTTGCGGACGAGGACGGGGTTGGCGAGCCACTCAGGATGGAAGACTTCTTTGATGAAGCCAGCCGCGAGTAGTTTGGCGAGTTCCTTCTTGATGGCGTCCCGTCTGTCATCGGCGAAGCGGCGAAGGTGTTGTCGCTTAGGGGTAGCTTTAGGATCGACGTTGAGGGAATGCTTGATCAACTCCCTGGGCACCCCTGGCATGTCCGCTGGCTTCCACGCGAAGATGTCGCGGTTGGCCCGGAGGAAGTTGATGAGCGCGTCTTCCTATTTGGGGTCGAGACCCGCCCTGATGGTGGTGGTCTTGCTGCTGTCGCCTGTCCCGAGGTCAATTGTTTTGACCAGAACCTCCTCAGCTGGCTGAGGCTTGTTAGCTTTGTCTGACTTCTCTGGGATGTTGAGTTCACTTGGGGCAAGCTTCTTCGACGCAGCATAGACCTCCATCATTGCATTGGGTACTTGATTTGTGAAGGCGATCTCCACAGCTTCCGTGTCGCAGTCGTGCGAGATCTTCAAGTCCCCTTGCAGTGAGAGTACACCTGCTGGGCTTGGCATCTTGAGTACCAAGTAGGTGTAGTGGGGTACCGCCATGAACTTGGCGATAGCCGCCGTCGAGGATGGCATGGTAGGACGTCTCGAAGTCCGCGAATTCGAACTTGACGTACTCGGTACAGTAGTTGTCCCGAGATTCCCCAAAGGTAACTGGCAGGACCACTGAGCCCAGTGGGATAGCCGCGTTCCCGGGGACGATGCCGTAGAAGGGCGAGGAGCTCTTGGTGAGCATGTGCGTGATGTCGAGCCCCATCTTCTTCAAGGTTTTGGTGAAAAGGACGTTGAGCCCGCTTTCACCATCGATGAGGACCTTGTTGAGCCTGGAGCCCGCGACCACCGGCTTCAGGACGAGGGGGAACCACCCTGGTTCGGAGAAGCTGGTCCATTGATCCGCGCGGGAGAAGGTGATGGGTACCTCCGACCACCTGAGAGGGGTCGGAACCGCTGGTTCAATGCTCATGACTTCTCGACAAGTAGCCTTTTGCTCCCGTCTGCTGGGTAGTCCGCCGAAGAGGACGTTGACAGTCTTGTCGGGTTCCTGGAAGTCGTCATTGCCTCCGTCGTTCTTCTTCTTGCCTTTCTTGTCATGGGGGTGCGATGGCTCTAGAGTACTCTTGAGTGCTCGCCTGAGTTGGTAGCACTGCTCGGTGGTGTGGTTTCCATCCAGATGCCACGGGCATTTCTCCTTCAGCAAGTCTTTGAAGCCGCCAGAGGTCTTCTTCGAGTTCTCCTTCGCAGGGTGCTGGATAGCCGCGGCAGTGTTGTCTGGCTTGCGCTTGCGGTTGGGACCCGAGTAGTTGTTGTTTTTGCGACCGCCTTGGTTCCTGTTGTTGCCACTGCCGCCGCCCGTGTTCTGCTTGCTGTTGCCACAGATGGCATCGTACTTGGCGTTGGCTTTGTCTTCTTCATCCGCCCAGGACGTGATCATGTCCTTAAGGTGGGGGATGGACTTGGGGTGGCGGCGACTGAAGTCTTCGAAGGTGCGACGGTGGTAGAGGCCGTCTTGGAAGAGGTCGATGACCTCCTTGTCGGTGACGTCGACTACGGTGGCGCGCTTGTCGAAGAAGCGGCGCATGAACTTGCGGAGGGTCTCGCCCTGTTCCTGCTTCACCATAGCCAGGTCCATGCGAGTACCCGATCAGCCCATGGCGCCCGCGAAGTTGCTGGTGAACTACTCCTTCAGCTGGTCCCATTTGTCGATCGAGTGCTTGTCCAGCGACTCGAGCCATGTGAGCGGTGCTTGGTCCAGGCAGAAAGGGAAGTAGAGGCACTTGGTGTCGTTGTTTCCGCCAGCATTCTCGATGGAGAGGGCGTAGCACCTGAGCCACTAGATGGGATCTTGCTTCGCGTCGTACTTGGTGATCCCCAGAGGTTTGAACTTGTCCGGGAGGAGCAAGTTGCGAAGCCGAGGAGAGAAGGTAGGGAAGGCGTCGTTGTCGCCTGCGGTGGCGGACTTCTTCCACCGCAACTCTTCAATTTTCTGGCGGGCGTCGTAGCCACCCTGTGAGGCTCCGGAGGCGTGGCTGTTCGCGTGGTCTCGACCGCCGCGACCGCCTCCGCCGCCGGCCCTCTCGTTGGCCCCATGGTTGGAGCTTCCGCCGTCGGCCGCCGCCGCCGGGGTCACAGCCGCCGCCGCCAGGGTCGCGGTGAGGGATGATCTCACGATTGTTGCTGCCGCCTTGTGAGGGTCCGCCGGCGTTTGCACGAGTGCGGGTGGGCTAAGCCAGCAGCTCGGCTCGAGTACGATTACGGCCGAGGTCCGCGCTGCGATTTGTAGCTTCATTGTCGCGGTTCCTGGCGGGAGGCTGGTTGACCCTGTTGTCGACTCGCATGAAGTAAGCGTCTTCTGCGAGCTTGGTGATGACTTCTCCGGCGCGTATCCCCTGAGCCTGGCGTGCGATCGTTGTGATCGACATGAGGCATTGCTCGGGGGTGGTGTGTACCCTGCTTTCGACTTGTTCGAGGGCCTCTGCAAGGTTGCGGATGGGTAAGCTGTCTCGGAGACGCCGGCGCCGTTCGTTCCGCCTTCTGTTGCGCTCACGTTGAGCGTCCCTGCTGGCGTCGGTCTCATCCGCGGGTGCTTCAGCAGACAGCTCGTCTGCGGAGATGTCTTCAATGTACCGGTCTTGTGCCGTCCCTGAAGGTCCTAGCGTGTCGCCGACAGCCATGAAGACTTGGCGATCGGGGTTGCCAAGACTGGAGTCGGAGCTCGCCACCTCAGTTGGAGTATACGAGTCAGCTCGAGCGAGTGGTGTTCCCTCCTGGAATGGGAGCGAGTCGAGGTAGGTGACGTAGCGTGAGTCCCCACTTATCAGGTCGGCGGGCCTGCGGTCTGGCCAGTAGACAAATCTCCCGGCTGGTGTCGACGTTATAACCAGCACGGAAGCCGGCCCTGATAAGGGTTGCTCAGTAGTGTTGTCTTCGGACTCGGGATCCTCAGGGTCCGACCCAAAGTCGAACTCATACGCGGAGTCCGAGTACAAGCCGGATAGGTGGTTGGAGTCCGAATCATGGCCGGGTACGGTGTCGGAGTCCGATTTGTACTCGGGTACGGGCTCCTTGCCGGCCCGGCGTGCAGAGGGAGCCTCCGTGCGGGCCCTGTAGGGGTTGCGGGGACCACGCGTGGAGCGCTCACGGGGTGGGGAGACCACATGTGATGGCTGAGCAGCCGGCTCGCACACGGTAGCCCACGGGGACGTCGAGTTCGAGTTGGAAGCAGATTCGAGCTCGAAGTCGGCGTGTTGGTCGAAAAGCGAAATTTCACCGAACTTGCCGGCGAGTTCGCCCGTGACTACTTCGGGAAGCGTCACGAAGCCGGTCTCCGGGTTGGGCGGCATGGTGAGGCGGCGTTGGAAGGATCTAGCGCCGTCAGCAGTGCAGACCCAGGCGCCAAAGACGAAGGTGTCGCCGCGGTTGAAGGCGACAGTTGGCTTGATGTAGACGGGGAGCCGTCAAGTTCGCCATGTGATCTCGGGCGAGATCCCCTACCTGGCGCGCCAGCTGTCGGTGTTTTAGACCGGCAACCTACTAAGGGGAGTACCCGAAGTAGATGAATGTGGCCTCACCGAGATCGGTAACTCGAAGGAAGAGACACGTGGCACACAATTTAGACAGGTTCGGGCCGCGAGGTGCGTAATACCCTACGTCCTGTATGCTGCGTAGCTCTGGATTGATTGGGTATGATTACAAGATGATGCAATCTTATGCCGTGAGATGAGATGATTGAGAGAGGGTCCCTGCCTCACCTTATATAGTCCGAGAGGCAGGGTTACAAGTCAGTTTAGGGAGAGAGTACTAGTCGAGTACGTCTAGGAGTCTTCCATACAGTGCGGGACATGTACAGCCTCCTAACCGAGTACTTCTCCTCTGTAGTCCTTGTGCTTCACGCCATCAGGTACCGTGCAGCGCAAGTCGGGTAGTCCCAGGGGCCCACCGAGTGGTCGGTCCTGGTACCCACCGAGGTAGTGGGCCCAGGGAGGTCCATACGACAAAGTTTGCTTCATTGCATGACTTGTACGGGGCTTCAAGGTCTTGTCACAAGGTGCTTGATGAACTTATCCCGGAAGTCTTGCTTTCAATGCTAAAACCATGCATAAACACTAAACTCCAAAACCTACATGCACGAATGAACTTTTTGTACCAAGGGGGTTAGTACCAATGGATAAGGTATAAAAGTTATGCCAACACCGAAGGTAAACTCATGGCTAGGTTGACGGAATTTCACCGTCAACAGCTATAAACAATGTTGCTCAGAGAGACACAGCTGCCTTGAAGTTGTTGCGAAGATGTTGCGGTGCTAGGTGTCACAACTCCCAGTCGACTACTTGTGGAGTTTGGAGCCTTCGTTTCCAAGATTAAGCGTAAACTCTTATAATCTCCCTTTTTCTTACGTGATATTGTTTCTGTATTCACTTATATGTCACTATATGTATGAAAATAGAACCTGGCATGCATATAGTTATGCACTTGGTTTTCTTTGGAAAAACAGGTGTGACAAAGTGGTATCAGAGCTGTATCGACTGTAGGACGTAAGCCTAGTTAGCAGTGGTCGTCCCTTAAGGTTTCCTATGATCTAAAAAGTCATCACTACCTCTCCTTTGAGCCATGTGATGAATATTGTCACTCCTTGACCAATCTCCTCTCCCACTCTTGAAAGCTTAAACCCTTTTCCACTTCTTTTCATTTGCGTATCTTGTTTTGTAAATGTTAAATCAATAATCCTTGTTTATACACTCCCCTTGATCATGATCTTGTTTTCCATTCCCACTTGTTCCATGCAATGCATCTCCTTGATATCTTGTTTGCCTATCAACATTAAGCATATCTGTCAATTCCTATATATCCATCCTCATCTTTGAACTTCTGTTTGTTCCTCAAACAATGCGTATCCATGCTCATCTTTGAACTTCTGTTTGTTCCTCAAACAATGCTCTACTTTGGACTCTTCCCTTGACTTTTGATTCCAAAATGTCCTTTCTGATTCAACATCCCTAGATGATTAATGATCGTTGAAGCCATGCCCATGCTTAGGAGGATACCCTATGACTATTAACAATGTTTAGCATCGCTCCTTTGACTATCTTGATTGGTGAAATTCAGTGCTTGCATGATGATGCTTGGTTTTGTGGCCTTGATTGGTTCGTTCTTTGTGTTGATTGTTGATGTATCATGGGTCTTCTACCTGTAATGACATCAATTGCCTAGTTGGGTTATTCTTCTGTACCTCCCATCTCCTTGTCACCTTCCTGCTTCTCTACCTCATCAAATGAAGGACATCAGAAGAAGAAATTGAAGCCCTCACCAAATGCTAAGAAGCAAGTGCTACTGCCACCGTCACCATCAAGAAGTGAGAAAGTTGAAGAAAGTAAGACATCACTCTATCTTCCTTCCCACCTTATTGTGACAACCCACCCGAGATAATTTCGTACTATCGCCTAAACCACTCCTTTTGGTCATTAAGCGATAATAAAGAATTATCCCGTTGAGTGTTGCCGGGTTTACACCTGGTAAATCACTTGTCAACACAGAGAGGATCGAACGTATGCATTAAAACTCCCACGAAGGAGAGTCCAGAGTGCCTTACAAATTAACATCGAATCCCCCATAGGGTCCATTATTACAAACATAGTTCTTTGACATAAAAGTAAAAGGTTCAGCGTTTATTAAAACAACGGAAGATAACTAAACGGTGCGATCACATCATAGCAGGCCTGCCCATGATGCAATCACTCTTCATCATCCACCCATTCCAGCTCCCAGCCGGGTGGAAGTTCTCTGGGCCACACATCACATGCATTACCTGGAAACAACATTTATAAAGCAAGGTTGAGTATACTAATACTCAGCAAGACTTACCCGTCTAAAGGAAAGACTTTACCTCTAATCATGCAAGTCTTTTGGCTAGTGGGTTTGTTTGCCAAAAAGCTACTAAGTAGTGAATCCTTACTTTCACATTTTAGCTCAAGTTCTAGTAGAAGTAATCATTACTAGATAAGCAACCATTGCAATCAAAGTTGTACAAACAAGTAATAATCTTCACAAAGTTCCATCATAAAGGGATATCATGGCCAGTAGATTAAGTAGTCTCAGATAACGGTGAGAGGCCGATAATCGATTGATTCAAACCTTGCAAGGTGGACCTAAACACACGGGAGGTGCCCTCACTAAGAGTTCACCAACCAGGCGGTTCCCGTCACTCCTCGGATTGGGATCAGATGCTACAGTCTTCAGTACGAGGTTTACTGGGCTACGCCACTAAGGTCACCCAGCCTTACGCAAGTACTCGGGGAGCAAGCCTGGGGCCGCAACCCTAATAGTAGTAGTGCAAAGTTCCCGCACCGTCTTGTTTAGGTACTAGGCTTACCGTACCCATTTCTGACAAGTGTTTAGTACTTTCAAACACTTAACCAACGAAGCCATTGGATCGGAGCCCAAATCCCATGCTCTTACCACATGAGCAATCCCTTTAATCCATAATGTGATTCCATAAAGGAGATCCTATTCTCGCGAGTGACGAACATCACTCGACTTGTACCAGATCCTTAGAGCGTAGGACCTAGCGACCTATCATGCTAGTAAAAGATGATAGGTACTTATGGATCATGCAACTAGGGTTTCACTCAACTCCTGAACGTAAATGCACATAAGATAGCAATAATAAATTCAGAAGCTTGGAAGTAAACACATGGGTTAAATGATTAAACCGGGGCTTGCCTTCGTTAGCCCAAGCAGACACACAAACTTCCGGATTTTGGTCCGGGCCTTGCTCTACGGTCACGTAGTGCACGTCTCCTCCTTCTCCCTCGTCCTCGTCAGCCGGCACGAGCGTATAGCTATCGTCCGGGATTTCTACACGAGGAATGCACTGCAGTGATTAGGAGGATAATTAATTTAATTCAATTAACAAACAGTAGCAAACAGCCACTAGGAGTATGTGGTTGGCCATATTGACCTTAACAAAAGTATTTAAACATTTTTCCTTTTAAAAGATAATCAAAATGCTTATTTAGTCTTCTCTTTAAGGTGATTGTGTGCACATCTATAAAAGAACATTTTCTTTAAAAAAACAGCAAGGAAAATTACTTTTATGCCACAAATTACTTTCCTAACTCATTTATATAACCCATGCATGAAGGGATTTGTTTTTCGTATTTTTTTCCTTCACTAGATTAATCTAGTTTGCACCCTTTTAATCAACTAATCACACTTCAAACTTGCCCAACAGTGCCCACTGGTCCTAATGACCAGGAAACACTCCTTTGGACAGCAAGCAACTAGTTTGCACCACTTAATTTAAATGCACATAAATAAAAGTATTTCTAGCTAGCATTTAAACGATTAATACATATAAAAATAAATACAACAACAATGAGACCAAACTTTCTCCTACACATGCTTTGGCCTAAAACAAGATTAAGGAACCAACAAATACACCTATAGCTATTATAGATCTTAACATATACATTTATGATTAAATACAAGCATAAATTAAGAAATAATATTTCTAAAAGAGATACAATCAGGATAAATTCACCAGAGGTGCATTTTGGTATAACATGACAATAGCCATAAGTTGGGCTCAAGAATAATTATATTTTAAGCTACAAAAATCATCTAGGCAGATTCATCAATATCACAAGATAATTTATATAAAACGATTCCTTCAGTAACTTTGTGCAAATTTAGGCACAGAACCTAAACATGCCAGTTCCCACAACATATCCAAAATCCAGCTCAAGATCATGCATGGATTTTGCAGAATCACAGATCTAGGTATTTCACCTTTCAATTTTTCAAGCAAAAACTATAGCTCAAAATTATATACATGCTTCGAGAAAGTTGTAGCTCTAGTTACACAGAGCACAACAAAATTGGGTTTGCAATTTTTAGATTTTGCTGTGATTTTATATGGATTTTACAAGGTGCAGCTAAAAACACTCAAAGGGGTAAGAAACTTTTTGCGAGCAGGCCCTTAGAAGATTTGGAGATTCACAAGAATACCCTTCGTTTGCGCAAAAGCCCCTGGAGAGATCTCAGACCAAGCAATGCAGTCCCTGGGGCGTGCGGTGGCCAGAATTCCAGCGACCTCGCCGGCTTTCTTGGCCAGGGGAGCGGTCGGGGGTGACCACAAGCGCACGAGGGGTCATATTGTGGCCGGGGTTGGCGCGGAAACGTCGCTGGTGAGCGGTCACGGCGGATGCCGCGGGAGTGGCGATTCCGGCGAGCTCTCGCTCGGGGAGTGTGAACCGACGGTGTGGGGGGCTTCAAGGTGCCTTAGGTGGAGCACCTAGGTGTTTGGGCGGCGGGAATAAATAGGTCGGCAAGGGGCTCGGCGGCACCCGGCCATGGCGGCCACTGGTAGCTGCGCTTCGGCGAGCTTGTGGGCTGGACTGGGCAACAAGTCGCTAAGGATGCTGTGGTGGGAGGTCACAGAGGCAAAATTGTGTTCACACAACCATCGGGGGCTTGGGAGAAGGGAGCTCACTGTGCGACGTTAATGGCGACCCGCGGCGGTGTTCTGGACCCGCGCGCGAGGGGGGGGGTGCTGCCATTTATAGGCGGCCAACGCTGGCAAAGGCGGTTTGCGAGTCAAGTCTCCAACATGGGCGCGGGGTACGGCGGCATGCACGGCCGAGTACGGCGGCAACGCGAGTGGACGAGCGGCAGCATGGTCGGCGCGGCATGGCAACGGCGCGCGCGGCGCGTGGCGCAAGGGGAGTGGGGGAAGAAGGCGGTGCGGTGCAAGGGGTTCCCACGGCGCGGACCGATGGACCGAGGCCGGCCTCGCCGTGCGGGCCCGGCCGAGCCGCGGCGCGGCGACGTGCGACGCCGGCGTGCGCTCTGGAGTGCCAGGGTGCCCGAAACCGTTTGAAATGGCGCACTTTGACCAAGTTTTACTCAAAATTTTGCAATTAAAGTGCCACCAACAATCTATACCAAAGTTGTAGATCAGCTGCCCCTCTACCACTTTTACAAAGGCCGTATAGGGTTTTGATCAATGGATTTTGCATAAAATGCAGTGGAACTTTGCAGAAAACTCGACTCCAGTGAATAGTGCCTGGAGGCGTTGACCTGCATTTTTCACCAATTTAGGCTTCAAATCTCAAATGCCACTCAACATGAAAGTTGTGTCCCTCGACAAAACACACAACTTTTACATTGGGAGATTTTTAAGTGTTTAGGTGAAATTTGGAGAACGCAACAAAAGTTCCGGCTAACACTGGGGAACAAAGGGGGTGTTCAAGGGTTGTGGTGGAGTTTGAGCAAGGGTTGACCAAGATTGACCAAAAAGGGGGTCATTAGGGGTGTCGGTGATGTTTCCGAGGTGATGGCCCAGGTTGACCGTCATTTGACCAAAGTCAACTCGGTTGACCAGATCATTGGGGTTAATAAACCCGGTTGAAAACCAGGGGCGTCACAGCCTACCCCCCTTAAACAGAGTCTCGTCCCGAGATTCGACAACAAGATTAGAGCAACCTTCTTCCAACAAGGCAAAGGTTACAAAGGTGGAAGACATAGTCGCTTACACTTCTCGATAGCGAGAATTCAGATGGGGCAAAAGATACATGGTGCTCTCCTCACTGCCTCAACGCAGTTCATGAGGAAGCGGGCGATGGATGTGTACATGAAAAACTAAAAGAAGACAAATTCCGCCGACGATGCAGAGATACATCGCTACAAGCGTCCAGCGGAGGGACTCGAGCGTCTCCACGAACTGAGGCATGGTCAGCGATGCAGGCTGGGGCTCTTCTCTCGATCTTCTTCCGAGCTGCTTCTGGATGTTGTCGGTGAAGATGGCAAAACAACTTGCTCGGCGAGTGGGCGGAGCAATGGCAAAGATGGGCTAGTAGCGGGTTGACCAAAAACTAGCCGGAGCGAAAACAAGAGCGACGACACTGTCGAGCTCGAAAGCAGGCGAGGCTTGGTAATGGCAACACTGCGAGAGGGTTTCCCTTTTATACCTAAACGGAAATGCAACGGTCATCCCAACCGACTGAGGTAGGGACTAGCGGAGCGATCCGGCAATGGCCACACAGGGCTCGATAGTGGTCGGCCCGTGAGGTCTCAATGACGTGATCGTGGCCGTGGAAACGAGATGGTAGAGCGACGCTACGACGTTGTACCATCGTGGCACTGAAAAGGATGGGGTCCAACGGTCGGAAGAACTGACCATGACGGTGAGATCGTAACAAGGAGAATTTAGCAAAAGATTTAACCGATCCTGTGTTTGATTGTTTTCTTGATTCCTAGGATTTGGAAGGTATGATCGACTAACCACGGATTAATAAGTGATGAAGGACTCTCATGCCTTGGCTTTTCGAGAACCTGGATTGCTCCCGAAAAACTTTGCTCAAACTTCCTTAACTTAGCCGATTGATTTGATCACAAGCTAAGAGAGCTTTGAGATTAGGCGGAAAGAAACCAAGTTGACAAAGGTGATTACCAAAAGAGATCTCTATGAAAAAAGGGGAGGCTAGTAAACAAATATGTTTACTAAGATTTCTGAATTTATTTTTTGAAAAGCAACAAAGGCGCAAGGATGGATCAAAGGTTCCACTTTTAGAAGTCCAAGGTTAGTTGGTCCATAGAAACAATAAAGGATGGCAAGGTCATAAGGAGCGGTTACACGGAGTTGTTTATGGATAGCAATGAGAATGACTTGAAAGGAAGGGTTGGTACAGCAATGTTGGAAGATACTTGCTCACATACTATTTAGCTGGTGAGTTTTGCTGACAACATTCCTTATGTTACCGGGGCAACCATGGAGTGGTGCACATGCTAATGCTCATGTTGTGGTGCATAGTGTGTGATGCACATGCAGATGGGCACATGATGCTTATGTAAATGAACATATGGTGCACTTGCCATGATGCATAGTGAGAAATACACATGTTCATGGGATATGATGCTCGTGATGCTTGTTAGCATGACTTGTTTACCCATGCCGTTAGCTGGCAATAAGGGGATAACATAGAGTGGAGAACATGGATTCGCGGTGAGTTGCATGCTCCCAACCAAGATACCTAGCATGCCCCTAGTGGTAATCACATGGCTGCAGCACACATGATGCACTAGGTTCCGTCGCGGCACCTTTGGTCATGGAACAACAATCTCATTAGCCATAAGGAGGATAGAGGAGGAAGGTTGAAAACTTCAATGCGTATGCATGTTAGTCCATCCACAGTTCCCAAATGCACATGCGATGCAATGCATTTCCCTGCCCATGAATTATTAAATTAAGGGCGCAACTCATGCATGACATGATGAAGCTCAAGGCATGCCAACAGAATTTAACTCTTTCTATTCATGTTTTATGTGTTCATAAAGTTGTGAGCAAGATCAAGATGAAGACGTTCAAGATTGCAAGATCAAACATGATTGAGATAAGGATGTCGCTAGCAAGGGTAGCTTAGGGCATCAAGAGGTATAAACATTGCCGTCAAAAGTCCAAGTGGGTTGTTCACAAACAACAATTGACGACAAGTCATAGAGAGAGGTGTTCTCGAGTAGAAACAATACCCATAAAGTCACACTGGCCTTGCTTCACTTTAATATTCGGCTTCTTGTTATGATGACTCTTACTTGCTTTGGAGCCTTGCCTCTGTGGATGTGGCTTGTTCTGCCTAAGGTTCGGGCATTTATTGGCATAATGCCCGGGTTGTCTACAACTGTAGCAAATGCGGGGCGGAAGTTCTTTAGGCTTGGAAGCATGTTGACGTAGCTTATTGCCGTTGTGATCACTTTGTTTGCCCTTGCGACGACAAAATTCCTTTAAGGCAATTCCCCACTCACTCAAATCCATTTCGGGGAATGCTCGCTTGCAGTTCTGGCTATTCTCTTCTTCCTTAGTAAGGTCCATTGGTAGTTTCGATGGTGGTAGCAGAGAGTCAGAGGTGTTGAGTTGATTCTCCTTCATATGATCCGCCAACAAATTGCATAAGCGGGCCTGCTCAACCACAGACGTAAATAACGCCTGGGAGAGACCGTCAGTTAAACTAGTTTGAGATAACCCTTGATAACGATCCTGGAGGATATTATCCACGATATGGTTTAACACTGAATTTTGTTCTTCCAACATCTCGATTGCACCAGCAATGGTGTCTATATCACCCTGAGTAGGTACTCGGGGTGAGCAAGACTCATAGGGTTGAGGTCTCTCCGGATCTTTTCCAGCGGAGATAATGGTTTGAGCGACCAAATTTGGTTAAGCTGGATTGTCACTAAGGGGAGATTGCTGCTGCAGCATCTGGACGAGCTGCTTCTGCGTCTGAAGGATTTGGCACAACATTCCCTTTTGAGCAGCCATGAATGCATCTACCATTGTCCTGGGTGGTGGTGGTGGTGAGTCACTACCACTACTCGACGCACCAAAACCATCTGGGGAGCTGCATGTCGGTCCCACCATCTGAAATAATTGAGCTTCCATTAAATACACATTCATAAGCTTGTTTTCACAAGCAGAACATGACGACGAAAAACTCAATCGGAACCAAAGTTCGACTCGGGCAACGCAAGATTCCAGGACTAAGAATTTTATGCGCTCAGCTCAAGAATATGAGGATTCAGGACTCAAAATTGCAAACCAAGGCAGGGGTTTGGAGCAATTTGATATTCAACTTGGAATCGAAAGCTAAGGTTATCACGTGTGGAGAATTTGGTACCGGGGTCTTATTCTGGCGGTGGGGAACAAAAATTCCCAACTCAAACACCAGGGTCCCAAAAATCCCCAAATTTCTACAACAACTCAGTGGCCTAATTATGCACACTTTTGGTATTCGAAGGTAGATCTAGATTGGATTAGAATATGCTGGAAAAATTGCATTTGCAGAGGAATGCTGCTCTGAAAAACAGCAGAACAGAGACTCACTAAACTGAGCATAACTCTCTGTAGAAAATTCCTAAAATCCTGAGAAGTTCACAGTAGATGCTCAATTTGATAAGAAATAACTTTCCTAAAGGATGTCTAGTCAGATTCCTTACAGATTTGGCTACAAAAATTGAGAAATGACAGCAACAGAATCTGCCAGAAATTTCCTACGATCAAAAGAGAGGAACCTTATCTAAGATCAAGCAATCACCCTAGGAAAAAATTATTCAAACAAGCAAGGACCAATTTTAGGTTCAACAAGGTTTTTAATCATGAATGCACACATCTTAAACGACCTCACACAAATGGATCCAAAAAGACGTAGTTAGTGCCGGTGGCAAGCTTATAATTGGTTCTCCTTATAATAGCTAGTCGGAGCTACTCGAATCGCACTTATCGACTTACAAGACGTTGTTAGTATACCTGCAGAAAATGAACCTTTCGTGCCAGCACGTCACGAAAGCGTCCACATACATTACCGTTCACTATAGAAATGGTATCCATGCGTCAAGCCGCTGCATGGACAGCGTCCAACCTCGGACACCCTCCATTTGAATGGAGTGTATCCTTGCCTCGCATGATCGACATGCGGAATGCACACGTATGATAAACGTGGTGACACCACAACTCATAACCAGACGCGAAGATGGGATCCGTGGAATGGATCACTACATCAACCCTCGCAATTCCTGTGATGCGGAACAACACACGTATAAAACACGTGGCTCATCTAGTTTGGTTGTGCAAGAAAGTAAGTCTGACATAAGGTAAAGTGCTGGAAGTTAGCAAAATAAACCATAGATTCTTATGCCACCTTAAAGAACCCAAAATTCCCTCTAGGACCTCTCGATCTAGATCATTCCTTAACGATCAAACGGATTTTCAAAATCCAAACAATCTTGGCAAGTTTTATTGTAAACCATGTGATTAGCATTTATCTAATCACTCCGGTGCGTACGGATGCTCTGATACCAACTGTGACAACCCCACCCGAGATAATTCCGTACTATCGCCTAAACCACTCCTTTTGGTCATTAAGCGATAATAAAGAATCATCCCGTTGAGTGTTGCCGGGTTTACACCCGGTAAATCACTTGTCAACACAGAGAGGATCGAACGTATGCATTAAAACTCCCACGAAGGAGAGTCCAAAGTGCCTTACAAATTAACATCAAATCCCCCGTAGGGTCCATTATTACAAACATAGTTCTTTGACATAAAAGTAAAAGGTTCAACGTTTATTAAAACAATGAAAGATAACTAAACGGTGCGATCACATCATAGGAGGCCTGTCCATGATGCAATCACTCTTCGTCATCCACCCATTCCAGCTTCCAGCCGGGTGGAAGTTCTCCGGGCCACACATCAGATGCATTACCTGGAACAACATTTATAAAGCAAGGCTGAGTATACTAATACTCAGCAAGACTTACCCGTCTAAAAGAAAGACTTTACCTCTAGTCATGCAAGGCTTTTGGCTAGTGGGTTTGTTTGCCAAAAAGCTACTAAGTAGTGAATCCTTACTTTCACATTTTAGCTCAAGTTCTAGTAGAAGTAATCATTACTAGATAAGCAACTATTGCAATCAAAGTTGTACAAACAAGTAATAGTCTTCACAAAGTTCCATCATAAAGGGATATAATGACCAGTAGATTAAGTAGTCTCAGATAATGGTGAGAGGCCGACAATCGATTGATTCAAACCTTGCAAGGTGGACCTAAACACACGGGAGGTGCCCTCACTAAGAGTTCACCAACCAGGCGGTTCCCGTCACTCCTCGGATTGGGATCAGATGCTACAGTCTTCAGTACGAGGTTTACTGGGCTACGCCACTAAGGTCACCCAGCCTCACGCAAGTACTCGGGGAGCAAGCCTGTTGACGGTGTATTTTGGTGGACCTAGCATGTTCATTACACTTTGGTTTGGATTTGATTATGGAACTAACCCGCCACTAGGCACACTAATCATATAACAAGTTCATCTTTGTGCATGCATTTGGAAGTGTTGTGTTTATGTAGGAAAACATGGACATAAAGGACGGATTCGCAACAAGTTCAAAGGAGCATTCATGGAGTCTTGTTTGTGTTCATGAGCTTGCCGAAATCACTTCCAATGGTGGCGAGGACCGAAGTGCTACGAGGAACACCCCGGGGATTGAAGCGTAAAAGATCAAACTTCATGCAAAGAGAGCCTCCATCTTGGACGCGAGGATAACAACATCAAAATCATGCAAGTGGAGGGGGCAAAGTACATAAGTGCACGAGGACCCACGGAGCAAAAGGGGCGACCGAACCGGGCCGAATTGGGCTTGGGCCGGCCGGCCCGAGCCGGCCGGCCCCGCCCACTTCCGGCACCGGTTCGGTCCCGTTTTCCTTGCCCTCGAAGGATCTTCAACCCTAAAACCCCCGAGGCGCCGCCAACACCGAGGGGAGGAGTCATTCGCACCAGAAGGCCATCCACAAGCTAGAGAGAGAGGAGGAGGATCTCCGGCGGGAGATCAACCACCTCGAAGGAAGCACCCTCTCGTGGAGAAGAAGGAAGACACCGGCGGAAGGGAAACCATGATCAACGGTGCCATGATCGGCACCTTGATGGGGTAATCTTCTCATTCGTCCATGGGTTGTAATCGATCTTGAGATGTAATCGCACTTTGTCGGATTATCTATCTATCATCTTGTGTTGAATATACTTTCATGCTTAAGGTTCGCTACCATACCGTAAAGGAAGTAAGGCCTCAATGCTTCCTTGGATCCATTCAATACGCCGTGTCCATCAAAGGTCTAGTCATGAATACCTTCGCGTAGTGACAGTACGAGAGGAGGGAAAGGGCGAAACCGTGGTCACAACCCCGATAGATTAGATTGGTTTTTCATGTCTTTAAGCGATTGCATGCTTTAGTATCGTAGACCCGTGGGCGAGTGTCTTCTACCTTGATCGTTTATCATTCTCTCTAGTGTAGTTTAGTGTTTTCTAGTATAATAGTAGTTAGGGTTTTAGTAGCTAGTGTGTCGTTGTTGATCGAACGCTTGTAATCCCCTTGCTCCGCGGATTGACAAGAACCTTGGGAATCCCGTGGTGAAAAAGGTGTGGGGTCCGTACGCTTGCGGATCGTAGAGGGATACGTCTTTTATCCGTCAACAAAGCCCGGGGCCGCAACCCTAATAGTAGTAGCGCAAAGTTCCCACACCGGCTCGTTTAGGTACTAGGCTTACCGTACCCATTTCTGACAAGTGTTTAGTACTTTCAAACACTTAACCAACGAAGCCATTGGATCGGAGCCCAAATCCCATGCTCTTACCACATGAGCAATCCCTTTAATCCATAATGTGATTCCATAAAGGAGATCCTATTCTCGCGAGTGACGAACATCACTCGACTTGTACCGGATCCTTAGAGTGTAGCAACTAGCGACCTATCATGCTAGTTAAAGGTCATAGGTACTTATGGATCATGCAACTAGGGTTCCACTCAACTCTTGAACGTAAATGCACATAAGATAGCAATAATAAATTCAAAAGCTTGGAAGTAAACACATGGGTTAAATGATTAAACCGGGGCTTGCCTTCGTTAGCCCAAGCAGACACACAAACTTCCGGATTTTGGTCCGGGCCTTGCTCTACGGTCACGTAGTGCACGTCTCCTCCTTCTCCCTCGTCCTCGTCAGCTGGCACGAGCGTATAGCTATCGTCGGGGATTTCTACACGGGGAATGCAATGCAGTGATTAGGAGGGTGATTAATTTAATTTAATTAACAAACAGTAGCAAACAACCACTAGGAGTATGTGGTTGGCCATATTCACCTTAACAAAAGTATTTAAACATTTTTCCTTTTAAAATATAATCAAAAAGCTTATTTAGTCTTCTCTTTAAGGTGATTGTGTGCACATCTATAAAAGAACATTTTCCTTAAAAACAAAAAGCAAGGAAAATTACTTTTATGCCACAAATTACTTTCCTAACTCATTTATATAACTCATGCATGAAGGGATTTGTTTTTCCTTTTTTTTTCCTTCACTAGATTAATCTAGTTTGCACCCTTTTAATCAACTAATCACACTTCTAACTTACCCAACAGTATCCAGTGGTCCTAATGACCAGGAAACACTCCTTTGGACAGCAAGCAACTAGTTTGCACCACTTAATTTAAATGCACATAAATAAAAGTATTTCTAGCTAGCATTTAAAGGATTAATACATATAAAAATAAATACAATAGCAATGTGACCAAACTTTCTCCTACACTTTCTTTGGCCTAAAACAAGCCCAAGGAACCAACAAATACACATATAGCTATTATAGATCTTAACATATACATTTATGATTAAATACAAGCATAAATTAATAAATAATATTTCTAACATAGATAAAATCAGGATAAACTCACCAGAGGTGCATTTCGGTATAACATGACAATAGCCAGAAGTTGGGCTCAAGAATAATTATATTTTAAGCTACAAAAATCATCTAGGCAGATTTATCAATATAACAAGATAATTTATATAAAAATATTCTTTCAGTAACTTTGTGCAAATTTTAGCACAGAACCTAAACATGCTAGTTCCCACAACATATCCAAAATCCAGCTCAATATCATGCATGGATTTTGCAGAATCACAGATCTTGGTATTTCACCTTTCAATTTTTCAAGAAAAAACTATAGCTCAAAATTATATACATGCTTTGAGAAAGTTGTATTTCTTGTTACGCAGAGCACAACAAAATTGGGTTTGCAATTTTTGGATTTTTCTGTGATTTTATATGGATCTTACAAGGTGCAGCTAAAAACACTCAAAGGGGTAAGAAACTTTTTGCGAGCAGGCCCCCAGAAGATCTGAAGATTCACAAGTATACCCTTCGTTTGCGCAAAAGCCCCTAGAGAGATCTCAGACTAAGCAATGCAGTCCCTGGGGATGTGGTGGCGCGGACGGCCGGAATTCCGGCGACCGCACCGGCTTTCTTGGCTGGGGGAGTGGTCGGGGGTGACCACAAGCGCACGAGGGGTCGAATTGTGGCTGGGGTTGGCGCGGAAACATCGTCGGCGAGCGGTCACGGTGGAGGCCGGCGGCGGATGCCGCGGGAGTGGCGATTCCGACGAGCTCTCGCTCGGGGAGTGTGAACCGACGGCGTGGGGGGGCTTCAAGGTGCCTTAGGTAGAGCACCTAGGTGTTTGGGCGGCGGGAATAAATAGGTCGGCAAGGGGCTCGGCAGCACCCGGCCATGGCGGTCACTGGTAGCTGCGCTCCGGCGAGCTTGTGGGCCAGACTGGGCAACAAGTCGCTTGGGATGCTGTGGTGGGAGGTCACGGAGGCAAAATTGTGCTCGCACGACCGTCGGGGGCTTGGGAGAAGGGAGCTCACCGTGCGACGTTAATGGCGACCCGTGGCGGCATTTTGGACCCGCGCGCGAGGGGGGGTGCTGCCATTTATAGGTAGCCAACGCCGGCCAAGGTGGTTTGCGAGTCAAGTCTCCGACATGGGCGTAGGGTACGGCGGCGTGCACGGCCGGGTACGGCGGCAACGCGAGTGGACGGGCGGCAGCACCGTCGGTGTGGCATGGCCACGACACGCGCGGCGCGTGGCGCAATGGGAGTGGGGGAGGAAGGCGGTGCGGCGCAAGGGGGTCCCACGGCGCGGACGGTGGACCGAGGCGGCCTCGGCGTGCGGGCCCGGCCCCGAGGCGCGCGCGGCGACGTGCGACGCCGGCGCGCGCTCTGGAGAGCCAGGGTACCCGAAACCCTTTGAACTAGCGCACTTTGACCAAGTTTTACTCAAAATTTTGCAACTAAAGTGCCACCAACAATCTATACCAAAGTTGTAGATCAGCTGCCCCTCTACCACTTTTACAAAGGTCGTATAGGATTTTGATCAATGGATTTTGCATAAAATGCAGTGGAACTTTGCAGAAAACTCAGCTCCAGTGAATAGTGCATGGAGGTGTTGACCTGCATTTTTCACCAATTTAGGCTTCAAATCTCAAATGCACTCAACATGAAAGTTGTGTCCCTCGATAAAACACACAACTTTTACATTGGGAGATTTTGAAGTGTTTAGGTGAAATTTGGAGAAAGCGGCAAAAGTTCCGGCTGACACTGGGGAACAAAGGGGGTGTTCAAGGGTTGTGGTGGGGTTTGAGCAAGGGTTGACCAAGATTGACCAAAAAGGGGTCATTAGGGGTTGTCGGTGATGTTTCCGAGGTGATGGCCTAGGTTGACCGTCGTTTGACCAATGTCAACTTGGTTGACCGGATCATTAGGGTTAATAAACTCGGCTGAAAACCTGGGGCGTCAGACTTATGCTTGCTACTACCCCATCTAGCTCACTCTGATGAAGACCCCGACGATAAAGCCAAGATGAGGAATAAGATTGCACACCGACCGACAATAGAGGATGTCCGTCTTGTTTATCTCCCTTCTCCTTTTTCTTCTTTCTTCGAATCTCGGGACGAGATTCTTTTTAAGGGGGGTAGGTTTGTCACACCGTGAAATTTCTAATTTCAGGATGTGAATAGAGAGAATAATAAAACAACAATTTACTCATAATTTTAAAACATTTCGAACATTTATTTTTCTTTACAAGAAATATAGTATAGGAAAAAATCCTTGTTTGATTTCCTGAATCAAATAAAAGGTTGTGAGTGTTGCATTCATGCCGATGCATCTTGGTGCTTCTTGAGTGCAAAAGGTTTCAAAAATGCGTTTAGGTGTTGTCCAATCCTTCCGAGAATTTTTTGAACTTTTCTGAATTTATTCTCATTTTTCTTTGAGCTATTTCTATTTATAAAGGGCTCTAAAATCTTTTTCATGAGCACCACATACTTTATTTGGATTGGTCGTGCTCCAATCTACCTCTGGGAATTTTCCTGCAATTTTTGGAATTTTCGGAGTATTTTTCGTGCCTTGTAAGCATTTTTCTTCAATTTCCTGAATTTGTTTTGCACTGAAAAAACTGGAACAAAAACAAATCCTATCCTTTCCTACCGGGCCGAGCCCGAAGGCCCGACCCAGTCCATCTCGGCCCAGCTGCCAGGCCCGAAAGGCCCATCGGCCACCACGGCCAGCAGGCAGAGCCATGGCCATGGCTGCCACCGCTCCTTGGCGTGCACGCCACGCCAGGCTCCACCCTGCGCCCTATAAAGGGGCTAGCGCCCTGGCCATCACGTGCCCTAGCTGCCCTGCTCTGCCTTGCCCTCACCTCAACGTGTCACCGCCGTCCGAGCTGCCGAGGCCGAACACCGCTGCCGACCGCTCGCCCGATTCGCTGCCTCGGTCGACCTTCGAGCCAAGCGAGTACCACCAGGAGCTTCAAGAGGTCGATCCGAGCGTGTCCTGCCTGTTTCCTCGACCGCCGGACCTCTGGAGCGCTGCCACCCCTTGAAGCCGAGCTACCGGCCACCCAGAGCTCCGCCCGCTGTCGATTTCGGCCGCCACCGTCCGTCTCCTACGCGGGTGAGCACCTCCCTGAGTCCCCCTTGTTTTCCTCTCCCTTCTCACCTCGGCTAAACCCCGCAGGGTCCCTAGCACCGACGATTTGAACCAGCAGCACCGCCGCCCGCCCCTGGATAGAGGAAGGAGAAGACTCATGAGGTTTTGCAGTTTAGCCCCTGCTGTTTCTTGTAATGTTTACGTTATCTTGTGTGTATTGCATCTTTCACAAATAAAACCTTACATCTATTAGATTTCTTCAACCAGATCCATCCCGAGGCTCGTTTTCAGATCTAACCCTGATCTTAGATCTATTCATGAGCACTTTTCAGTGTGTCCCTGGAATTTCCTCGGCTAACCCGTGAGATCTATAGTTAATCACAAATAGACCCTTGAATCTTGTTTTATCCATAGAATCTTTGTTTTAGCTTTGTTTATATCCGTTCAAGTTGCGTTAGGTTCATAATCATGTAAAGTACACGTTAGAAGTGAGTTTTCATCATGTTTGTTTTCTGAAAATTAATTTGTTAATTAATTTTGATTAATGCTTAGCTAAACATGTCTTTTCTAAATAAAAGCAATATAGTGCTATACACCGGTTTTCGTTATCAATGTTAATTTGATTAATGTTTATTTCACATACTTTTGCAAATAAAATCTTACTGGATCTTTATCTCGGTTTTCTTGAACCAAATGTTAACTTGTTTAATAATTAATTAACTTTTCTAATTAAAAGTTGATTAGGCTTTTACGTCGGCTTTTATAGATAAACATTAACTTAATTAATGATTACATGCATATGTTTTCTAACTAAAGTTTGTTTAGCTCAACATGACATATGCTTCAATTCTATTAGTTGTTCTAACCTTTTCAAAGTTAAATGTTTAATTTGTATAGTTTATACATAAACATTTATAAATAAAAACTTGACTAGGTTCTTACTCCGGTCTTTGCAAAAAAATATATAATATTGTATTAATTCCAACTTAGGGTATTTCCTTTATGAAATATCCTTTACATACCTTTTGTTAATTAAAATAAAACTAGCCGCAGTCTTTCCTGTTGATAAATGCAAATCGTTCGTTAAACGTTCTCTTTTGTGTATCTAGCCTTGTGTAAGCTTTAGATCTTTCTAAATTTAGTTCTAGTTCAGATCAAGTTGTTTCCTGCATCCAGCCAAGCCTTTCTCCTCTAAGCACGGTTTGTATGCTTTAGGTGATCCATAGAATCGAGCCTATCCTTCAGTGAGTTCTTTTAAAGCTTTCCTTTTGATTGGTGTATTGTTCTTAGTTGCTTGTTTGTTTGCTTTGTATGCTTGTGCCGATGATTGATGCGCATAGAGTGAACATGGTTTGTGAAGCTTTGAAGAGCATGAAGATGAAGACACTCTGAGCAACTATTCTTTGGTTAAAGGAAAGTGTGTCCTTGTTCTTTTGTCCTAATAACTACTTAATCACTTATTGCATTGCTTGCATTAATTTTGATGGGTGCCTATTAAGGATGACTAGTCTCTTTTGACCATTATTTTGAACCCGGTTTTAATTAATTTTGATGGTAGATATTGCTTAGTTTGCTCAACTGGGTTGGTGTTAATCAACATGGTTACTCTTTATGCTCTATATTCCTTTATGATAATTTTCATACAAGATCACTGTGCATTAATCAGAACATGGAGAACCACCTAGGAAAATAGTACAACCACAAGAACTAAACGGGCACTGGTCTTGGCTAAATAATTAGGGACTTTAGCTTGGGGTGATCTTACCTAATACAGATAAGGGATCGGCGGTACTGCGGGGTATGGACTCGCTCTAGCAGGGGGTTGGGTGAGTTCTTTATTCTATGGTGGGGTATCGACCTGCTAGGGGACTTTGTACCTTGCTAACTGATCCGGACCTTGTGGGTCACAACTTGCTGGGGAACCTTTGTAAAGGCCTTGTAGCGTCCCTATGCAACCACACCTTGGTAGTGTGGTATGGTGCCTAGCTGGCATAGCATGGTTGGGTTCAAAGTTCTTCGGAGCTTTTACGCTGCTTCTGGTGAAAGTGTACAACCTCTGCAGAGTGTAAAACTAATCGATTAGACGTGCTCACGGTCAAGAGCGGACTGGACCCTCACATGATAACTGAACTTGAAGATGGACTTAAATTGTGGTTTCTGGTTCTCTTAGCCATATGCTTATGGCATATCTTATCCTTTATGCTTAATGTGAGTTGGTATATATTTATGACTTAGTAATCAGGTGCTACTAAAATTTGACCAACTAAAATGCTAAATGCTTATATCCCCGTCCACTATAAAGCTATTGCATTCATCTTTTCCCCACACTTGCTGAGTACGACAAGAGCTCACCCTTGCTATAAACAATGTTGCTCAGAGAGACGAAGCTGCCTTGAAGTCATTGTGAAGATGTTGTTGGTGCTAGGTGTACGCAACCCCTAGTCGACTGCTTGTGGAGTTTGGAGCCTTCGTTTCCAGGATTAAGCGTAAACTCTGATAATCTCCCTTTTCTTACGTGATATTGTTTCTGTATTCACATATATGTCAATATATGTATGAAAATAGATCATGGCATGCATATAGTTATGCACTTGGTTTTCTTTGGAAAAACAGATGTGACACGCGAAGGAGAGAAGGCTCAGGCGGTGGGAGCGCTGGGAGCAGTACAGTGAGGAGTATCAGCTGCGTGAGCAGCAAGGACCCCCCCCTCGGGGACGCCGGCGGGGTCATCGTTGGAAGAGGAGGAGGAGGAGAGCGACGAAGGGCGCCACCCCCCGAAAGGTGGAATCCCCCGCCCCCGTCACCACGGGCCGCAGAGGCGGCTGTGGAGTTGGCGCCTGTAGCGGGCGCGGAGGCACCCGCCACTGGGTTATCAGTGGAGGAGCCCGCGAGCGCCACGGTGGCGTCAGCGGGCGCAACAGCGGCGCCCTCCAAACCCTCAAGGAAGAGGAAGCGGGGCTTCTCCAACTTGAGGTGAGTAGCGCTTCCCCCGTGCGCCCTTGATTTTGAGGGACTGGTGCTCATCCTTGTGTTTTTTCGTTCGCAGGGTGACGTCGATCATCCCCGCCCTCGCGATCGCCAAGGCGCTCAAGTCTGGAGTGCCCGTGATGACGAGGCGGCGTTCATCGAGGGCGCCACGGGCGGCGGCCAAGCACGGCGGTGACGAGTGAGCCGCCTCGCGGCACGGCTGTGGCCACGGGGTCGTAGCATGAAGAGACGGCAGCGGCTGTGGCAGCGGCTACCGCGGTGGCGTCGGCGTCGCCATCACTTGTCCCCACTGCTGATGACCATGCGGCGGTGGTAGATGTCGCCGACGACGATGCCCCGCCCCCCAGGTGGGGCCAATGGGGAACATGGCCCGCGTCGGCCCCGAGCCTACAAGGTGTTGGTGATGCGGGAGGATGGTTGTGTGATGTCGCAGCGCTCGGCACATGACGCCGAGGCCTCGACGTCACGTGCTACCTTGCCCGCCTCCAATGTCGCCGTCGCGCACCCAGAGCAGGGGCGGGGTCACACCGGCGTGCCGCTAGCCCATTTGGACGAGGCCCAACCCGAGCAGGCGTTGTGGCAGGAGTTTCGGGACCATGGTGCCTCGATTAACAATGCGCTGACTGAGGTGCTGCGGGTCCACGGGGGTCCTTCATGGCGGATCTTCCAGGTAGGTGTTCTTCGTTGGGTTCGAGGTGCACTCTCTCATCCCCTTTGCGTTCGCGCGTTTTCTAATTCCGCTTTCTCCCGCGTTCTTAACTGTTGGTGACAGGAGCTAGAGGGTCGAGCTCGGGAGAGGTACGATCGCGTCGCTCGGTTGAGAACGGAGCACAACTGGTACCGAGACCAGTACGACTCCCTCGACGCCCTCGTGGAGGCCCTATGGACCGACAATGGGTGGCTGGAGTACCGACTTCAGGCCGTGCGGGACGAGCTCCTGGACCAGGGCGCACAGACGGTGGAGGGCGCCTCTGCGGTTGACATGGTGAGGGCCATGATCCTGGCGCGAGACGAGGCGCTGCACAAGGCGCGCGAGGACCTGGCCACGAAGCAGGTTGCAACGACGGAGAGGGAGACATCGCTCACCTCGACGCAGGCCCAGCTCCAATAGGACTGCGCCACCTTCAAGGGGGCACGATCTTGGCAGAGCCAGGCCGAGGAGAAGGCCAAGGAGGCCGAACGGCTGGGGGCCGATCTGGCGGACAAGGCCGCCTCGCTTGCCGCGGTGGGAAAGCAGCTCCATCAGGAGCAAGGCGAGCGCTATGAGGCAGAGACTCCAGCAGGAGCGGTCTGCCCTCAAGGAGGCACGGGCCACCCTCGAGCGCGAACGTTCAGCCCGAGAGGAAGCGTAGGGCCATCTTGAGCGGGAGCGCGCTGCGCTTGAGACGACGCAGGCCACCATCAAGCTCCGGGACGCGGAGATCACGCGGCTGTCCGGCGAGCTGGTCCAGGAGGGTGTGTCCTACGAAGAGTTGCGGCAGGCCGGCGAGGAAAAAGATGTCGTCATCCTCGAGCTGCAGCAGGCAGCAGCCACTGCGCGTGCCTCCCTCGAGTTGGAGAAGGAGTTGGTTGAGGGTGAGTTGTCCCTCCTGTCTTTTGCTTGCTGGCTAAATTCATTTTTTGGGATTCGCTCCCAATTTAGTCAGTGTCTTCATTTTCAGGCCTACGGACGACGCTCGGGACGTCGATGACTCAGGCGCAGGACATCCAAACGGCTTACAACTCCTCCCAGTAGGAGCTGGAAGAGCTGCAGGCCGCCGCCCTCGAGGCGTGCCAGGGCATTGAGGAAGGCGAGGCACAGGCCGGGAGCTCCATGGCGAGTCGTCTCCGCGCTCTGGGCGGGCACGTTACTCGGCGCATGCACCGCGCACTCCACCTGGGGGTCCAAAAAGCCCTTGGCGAGGTGGTGTTGCACTACCGGGTCAACCTCGAGGCAATCTCTACGGGCTACATCATCCCCGTCAGCGTCGACGACGAGGTGGAGATGTACCGAGTGTCGGTGCGGAATGTAGTCCCGACACTAACTAGTAGTAAGTGCCAAGGTCTATCCCTCAATGGTCGGTGCTAAGCAACAAGAGACACGAGATTTATCCTGGTTCCGGCCGGGGTCGTACGTCCAGCAGTGGTGTGCTCGAGGCACTGTATTGCTTTGCACCAGAGTGCCTGTAGTGGGGCGGCTACAAGTGAGGCGGGAGAGTAGGCACGGCCTCCAAGTCCCTGGTGAAGTGATCGGAACGAGATGTTGCGGGAGAATTGAGGAGCGTGTGTGTGTTGTTTCCTATTGGATGTCTGATGTCTCGTGTCCCCTGCGACGAGGGGGTTCACCTTCCTTTTATAGACCAAGGAGAGGGTGAATTACAAGCATGCCGCACTATTCAGCTACATGGGGAAGTATGGCGTGCAGCGCTGTGGAGTTGGCGGCCATCTTGACGGTCCTCACCACGATCTTGTCATCATGGCGTGTCCTGTACCCGAACAGTGGCAGATTCGAGGGTAGGGGCGTAGCGGTTGACCGTGGCATCCTCAAACGGGCTCGAGGAAGCCGTTGACGGCGATCCGTACGGGATACAGTGGCAGGCGTGGCGGCGTCCCGTCCCCGCGTGCCTCACAGCGTCGGAGTGGTTGTAACGGTGCCCGGCGTGGTGCTGCGAGCACGGGGGCGGCCGCACAGGACCAACAGTGGCGGGGATGGCGTCCCACCGGCCTAGCGTCATGACTTGGCCCTGCAGGTTCACGAGAAAGTAGTTCGAGGGTGTGGCCGGCCCCCCTTCGAGGGTGCGGCGCGTTAGCCGTACGGGAGTAGGTGGCGCAGTGTCACGGAGCTGACACTGTCCATGTCGCACAGTCCCCCACAGTGGCGGGGATGGGTTCCCTCCTAGGGAGTTGGCAAAACAGCGCCGGGGCGTGATTCCCAGGCGCATGATGGCGCGGCTCTGCTGTGTCAGAGCATTAAATGCCCATACCCGCGTGTGGGGGCGGGTGTGCCCGTGAGAGGACCTCGAGCGAGGCGGAGGTGAACCCTCGAGCGAGGCAGAGCCCGCTCGAGGGAGGCGTGAACCCTCGAGCGAGGCGGAGCTCGCTTGAGGGGCGCGTGAGCCCCCCTTGACTGGGCCACTCCGGTGGACCGCGGGACCACCGCGGTGTGGGCCGGGCCTCGTGCATGTGTTTAAGTGAGAGGTGTTTCGTTTTGGTTTTTTGCGGGTTTTAAGCAGGATTCCCCTGGTTGCTTTAGGGGACCCTCGGGGCGTCCCCCGACGGTGGCCCCCGAGCATGCGCGGGTATGCCGGCACCCGGCTCCCGCGGATGCGAAGCCTACGATAGGACATCCTCCCCCCCTGGTTGATAACGCTTTCCGTGGGGCCGCGTCAGCGGACCCGCGGGTCTAGCCCCTGAAGCCCTGCAAGAGCGTGAGTGCTCCTGTAGGGGTTTTACCGCGGAATCTGGTCAGTGGGCGTGGTTCATATTCCAACCGACGTCGGCGATGTTTCAGCCGGCTTCGGTGACGCACGCGCAACTGGCACTATCTGCGACCGGTGCAACCCAGGAGGTGTAGCCGCGCGTTGAGCCCCCGAGCCTGGGCCCATTCAAGGCGATCGGGCGAGCACTTCGTCTTATTTTAAACGCGCCCTCGCCGTCCCTCCGCGGGACGGAGGGTGAGGTTTCCGCAACCCCCATCGATCGGGTCGCGGATTGCGGATTCCTCATCGAGCTGTTAGCGGGTGGTTCAAGGGGACGCCCATGCCCCGTTCGATAAGGTAGGCTGCGCGGTCCGGAGACTCGTCCATTAAAGCGCTTGCATGGGTTTGCTAGGTGGGGCTCGGTCCCATTCGCTAGGGACCGAGGGCGCGGAAGCTCTCCCTCGGTGGGATCCCCCGGCTAGGCGCCCTTGCCGGCTCTTGAACACGACATGTGGGGCACCCTCGAGCCGGTAGGCTCGAGGAAAGGCTCGAATGCGCGTGACCTTGTCGTCCCCGACTGCGGTGATGCGGGGCGCTGTTCGAACCCGTCGAGGGTCAGGCTTCGAACCTCTGATCAGTAGGGCCATGCAGGGTAACAGCCAAGTGACCCCGTCTTTCGCATCTGCAGGTTTCGAGGGTCCATGGCCGTGCCAGTTCTCGAGCTGCTGATTAGTAATTTTCGTGAATCGAGGGCACCTGTGGTGCCCGTTTATTTCAAACGGGCTTCGAGGCCACAGGTCGATGTTTGCATCCTTCGAGGGTCGTATTTGTCTGAGCCAGGGGCTCGGGCCGCTCGGGGGTCTTCCTTACGCAGTAAGGGACCGGGCCATTTAATGCTCGCAGTCGTGACTGTAGTCTCGCGCCGCGGGTGCGCCTTTTCAGGCGCCGCGGCCGCGCGCGTAGTGGGCGGAGTGGGCAGGCGGACGTGACCGCCTGCCACGCCCCCCCGGTTACCACGCCGTGATGATGGCCTGCGGGCGGTTGCGTGGCTGCCGCGGTCGTGGTGGGGCCCGTTCGTCAGCGAGGGAATATTCCACCTGCAGTTAATGCGTGTGGGGCGTGAGCTCCGGAGAGCACGCCTGCGGCCTATAAATCCGATGGGAGGGGAAAGGGCGGTTTTTACCTTTGCGTTTAGCACTCGCCGTTCTTGCTTCTTGCGCTCTAGCCCCCGAGCCGCTCTCGCCATTGCACCTTTCTCCTCTCAGAGCTCTTCTTGTTTCCTGTCCTCCGCTTCTCCGTCTGCTCGCATGGCTCTTCAGCAGCCTCTCATCATCATCGACCCGTTGGCGTGGGAGCGCTCGACGGTGACACCGTTGGCCCTGAACCAGCTGGTGGCCGGCGGCCAACTAGCGGCGAACGAGGACGGACAGCTGGCCGAGTGAATCGTGCCGTCGGAAAGGGAGCGAGCGCCCAACCCTCCGCGCGGCTACGTGGTCAGCTTCGTCCACTTCCATGAGCGCGGCTTCATGGCGCCGGCGAGCCGTTTCATGCGGGCCCTCTGCCACCACTACGGCGTGGAGCTTCACAACTTCGCGCCGAACGCGATCTCGCAGGCGGCCACATTCGTTGGCGAGGGCTTCTCGGGGATCCCGTGAATCGGGATCTCTGGGTTCATCTCTTCCGCGCGGAGGGCGCACACCGCGTCGACGACGGAGACGAGGACCCGCCGCGTGGTGCATGCCGGCGGCATGTCACTCGCCGTGCAGAGCCAGCGCAAGGACGACTACATCCCTAGCACGATGACAAAAAACAACGCGGACTGGGAGCGGGGGTGGTTCTATCTCCGCAACACCGAGCCCGGCCTCCCCCCTACACCGGCCTGGTGCTCCGGGAGAGGCCCGCCTCCTGGTACCACGGGGTGTCCCCGCCCCAGCACCAGGCGCGGTTGGACTCACTCCTGGCCGCGCTGAGGAATCTGGCGGGCCGCGGGTTGACTGTAGAAGTTGTCCTCGCGCACCTCCACCACCGGCGGATCGTCCCCTTGATGGAGAGGCCGCTCCGCATCTACGAGATGACCGAGGACGCGGACCCCGTCGCGTTGGCGAAATCGCGGTCGCTGCCGAGCCCCTTCCCGCGGGATTATGCGGCCACCCGGGTGCGGCGCGCCATCGACCCCAAGTCCGGGCGCTACAACGACAAGGCCGTGTGGGATCTTGAGATGCTGCCCACTGGCCAACTGGTGAGCGGAGTTCTTGATTTCGTTTCCAGTTTCGCCAGTTTTCCGAGTTGTTGATGCATTTTAATGTTTTGCCCGCAGATGGTGAGGGTGAGCGACGCGAAGTCCGAGCCGCCTACCCCCCGCTCCCGCGCGCTCGCGCGTGCGGCTCAGCAGCGAGAGAGGGAGCGGGTGGCCCGCAAGAAGGAGCGTGCGATGCGACATCGGGAGCGTCGTGAGCGGAGGAGTGAGGAGTTCCGGCTGCGCGAGCAGCAGGGGCTCTCCTCGCCGGGGACCGAGGAATACTCGTCATCGGACGAGGAGGAGGAAGAGGAGGAAGAGGTTAGGGGCGGGCCCTCCCCCGATAGGTGGGAGCTCGTGCCCCCGTCCCCGGAGCCGGCTCCGTGGCAAGAGTGGCATCGCCGGGGCGGGCGCGGAGGCACCCGCCATCGGGCAATCGACGGCGAGGTGGCGCGGGCCGCGGAGGCACCGCGCGCGCCTCGGAGGCGTCCGCGCGCGCGGTGGAGGCGCCCGCGCGCGGGGCGGGACCCGTGCGCGCGGTGGAGATGGCCGGAGGTGCGGCGGCGGCCGCGCCGGCGGCACCGCGGCGTCGGCGGGGACCTCGAGGAAGAGGAAGCGCGCCTTCTCCTCCTCGAAGTAAGGGATCGTCTTTCGAGGGGTTGCGTGCCGTCGGGCGGGAACCCGACGGTTTGTTTGCATCTCCGCAGGGGTGGTGCCAAGCGTGCCTCCCCTCGCACGGCCAAGGTGCGAGGGCGGATGCGTCCGTCCCTACCGGTGGCGTTCGTCGAGCGGGCGCCGCGGGCGGGGGCGAGCGAGGCGGCGGCGGCGAGCGCGAGCTCGCGGGGTGCGGCCGAGGCCTCGAGGCCACGGCCGGTGGCCTCGCCGCCGGCCGCCGGGCCCCGACGGTTGCGAGGGGCGGCGGGCGGCGGTCGTGGTGGAGGCGCGGCGGGCGGCGGTCGTGGCGGAGGAAAGGCGGAGGCGGAGGCACGGCGGAGGCGCCGGTTGCGGCGGCACGCGGCGGCGTCGCGTGGAGGGCCACCCGGCGCCTGCGGCCGGCCGAGACGCGGTCGGAGGCGGCGGCCGTGGCACCGCGGCGAGAGCCCGCGACCACGGAGGCGCGGACGGAGGCGGCGGTGGGGGCGCGGCAAGAGCCGCGCCGCCGGCGGCCTCCCGGCGATGGCGGTGGAGATCCGGACGATGACGCCCGCCGCCGGGTGGGGACCGGTGGGTGAACACGCCCATGCCGGTCCCCCGAGTCCCAGGAGGGGGTGCTCGTGAGGCGGTGGGATGGCCACATGGTGGCGGGGGGGCGAGGGCACGGCGCCGAGGCTTCTTCTTCCCGCGCCGGCCCCTTCGCTTCGTGAGAGGGGTGCGTTGACGAGCCGCCCGCCTTTGCCGATGCCCAGGAGGAGCAGCAGCTGTGGGGGGAGCTCCGTGACCACGGCGCCGCGCTCAACCAGGCGTTGAACGAGGTGCTGCAGATTCATGGAGGCCCGGCGTGGCGCGTCTTCCAGGTGAGGCACCGTTGCCTTTTTTCCTTCGATTTCGTCGTCTTCGTGTCTGTTTCTTGCGGCACGACACTTATTGGTTTTGGTCTGTTGGCGGCAGGAGCTCGAGCACTGCGCCCGCGACAAGTATGGCGCCTTCGACTGGATGAGTGCCAAGCTCCGCCAGCTCCGGGAGCAGCGTGATGCCTTCGACGCGCTCGCGGAGGCCTTGGGAACCCAAGATGGCTGGCTGTCGTACCGGGCGGAGGCCCTGCGCGACCAGCTCTTGGAGCACGAGGGCCAGGCCGCGGCGCGACCCCCTGCCCTTGAGCGGATTTGCACAGCCCTCATCGATCGGGATGAGGTGCTGCAGCAGGCGCAGGGGGATGTGGAGAAGGTGTGCGTCGTGGCGTCGAACTAGGAGGCGGAGGTGCGGACCGTCCGGTCCGACAACCAAGAGCTCCGCACCTGACTCCAGGAGGTGCAGGCCCAGCAGAGCCGGGCCGAGGAGAGGGCGCAGACAGCCGAGCAGAAGGCCAAGGAGGTCGATGAGTTGAAGGCCGCCCTCGACGCCAAGGTCGCTGCGCTCACCACGGTGGAGGACCAGCTCCGGCAAGAGCGTACCGCCCGCCAGGGGGCCGAGGGGCAGCTCCAGCAGGAGCGGACCGCTCTTGCCGATGCCCGGTAGGCGCTCGAGCGGGAGCGCGCCGCTCGCGAGAGCGGTGCGAAGTTGCCGGCGGAGCGGGAAGCCGACGTCTCAAGGCTCGACGGGGAGCCGGTAGCCCTCGGCATTACGAGTGCGGATCGGGGGCGTCCCTCAAGGAGCGGGGCGCTACCGTCGTCGACTGCGGCAAGCGGTCGAGGGCGAGCGCCATGCTCTCGAGGTGGATAAGAAGCGAGGTTGAAGGTAGGTCGCCATTTTCGTTTTTTGTTTCTTTCGATCTTTCCTTCGAAGGTTCGTTCCCCCTTCGATTTCTCTTCTTCGGTGCCGTTCGAGCCTGCGCACTACGCCGGGGTACGCTACCGACCGGCCGAGGCGGCGCAGGCCTCCTACAACTCCTCCGAGCGGGAGCCGGTGGAGCGCGTGTGCCGTGGCCCTCGAAACCGCCGGCCGTCGAAGAGGGCAAGGCGCGCGAGGCCGGGAAGCTCGTTGGCCGGCCGCTGCGCGCCCTCGGCGGGCACGTCTCTGGGCGTATGCGCCGCGCTCTGCGCCTTGGCGTCCAGAAGTCTCTCGGGGTGGTGCGGTCCCACTACGAGGTCAACTTCGAGGCCGTGGCAGAAGGCTACGTCGTCCCGGAGGGCGTCAAGGATGAGGTGGCAATGGAGCACGTGGACGCGCTGGCCGCTGATGCCGCTAAGGCGCTCGCCGAAGCCTTCGAGGAATTCCTGTTTCCGGACGCCGCTGATGCTGATGCTCCTCAAGCCTGAAGATTGCTGGGCGCCGGGCCCTTTTTTATTTGAATGTTAGTATATGGGCCACACGGCCATGTAAATGAACAAATATTTTGTTTCAAACACTTGTGGAAATGACTGCTGCTTGTTATTTTTATCGCGCTGTTTTGTTTCTTCCTTTGCCTGAGTAAATTCGAGTCTGGGGAGTTCGATTTTCGTGAGTAGCCTGCTGGGCCGGAGGCAAGGGGGAAGGGCCGTATCCTCGTGGAGGCGTAGGCTATTTCTGGCTTGCGCACTCCTTCTGCTAGGCCATCCGCGCCCTGTCTGAATTTTGCTCGAGGCTCCGGTCGAGTCATACTTAGCGCATGTAGGTTTTTTGCGAAAAAATGGGACCATTTTTTTTGGGGGGGGGATGCCCCCGCAGTAGCCCCCGAGGGTGACTTGGGTTTCAGGGGAAAGCCGAGTTGCCCTTTTTATTGAACTGCTGCTGTTTACATGTTCGTTGCCAACTGGGGTGTTGGGCACGTAATTTACAACAAAAGACTTGGAAATCCTAGCTAGGGGTAGAAGCAACGTAGCTATTGGATGTTCCAAGCGTTGGTGAGTTCTTCGCCGTCCTCGTTGGCAAGCCTGTACATGCCAGGTTTGCGCACCTTCACCACGACATAGGGTCCCTCCCACGGAGGTGATAGCTTGTGGCGTCCTCGGTTGTCTTGTCGTAGCCTTAGGACCAAATCCCCTTCGTTGAAGTCCCGTCGGCGTACCTTCCGAGCCTGGTAGCGCCTTAGGGACTGCTAGTATCTTGCAGAGTGCATCAGGGCCACAAGGCGTGCTTCGTCCAACTGGTCCAGCGAGTCCTCGCGAGCTCGCTGGTTGGCGTCTTCATCATAGCCCTGCACCCTGGGTGACCCATATTCTATATCCGTGGGAAGAACGGCCTCCGCGCCATGAACTAGAAAAAATGGGGTGAACCCGGTGGCTCTGCTCGGGGTTGTCCTGAGGCTCCACACGACTGCAGGAAGTTCCTGGAGCCATTTTCGGCCGGACTTGTTCGGTGGTCGAAAATTCGGGGCTTGAGGCCTTGTAGAATCATGCGGTTGGCGCGTTCTACTTGGCCGGTGGTCCGTGGGTGTGCCACGGCTGCCCGATCCACACGGATGTGGAACTTGTCGCAAAACTCCGGGGAATTTCCCTGCCCGTGAACCGGGACCGGTTGTCGGTGATGATGGAATTGGCACTCCAAAGCGATGGACAATGTCCGTGAAGAACGTCACCGCACACGCGCACGAGATTCGTAATGGGGCGCACCTCCACCCATTTGGAAAATTTGTCGATCGCGACCAACAGGTGGGTGAAGCCCCCGGGCGCTTTCCGCAAGGGCCCCACGATGTCCAGCCCCCACACGGCGAAAGGCCGCGTGATGGGGATGGTCTGCAGGACGTGCGCAGGAAGGTTGGATTTACGGGCGTAGAACTGGCACCCTTCGCAGGTGCGCACGATCTCGGCGGCGTCGGCCGCCCCGCGGTGGGCCGCAAAAGCCTGGCGGAATGTGTTGCCTACGAGGGTGCGGCGCGCGGCATGGTGGCCGCAGATGCCCGCGTGAATGTCCCGGAGGAGCTCGCGCCCCTCGGGGATGGGCACGCATCGCTGCAGGATACCTGAGGCGGCGCGCTTGCACAGCTCGCCGTCGACGAGGGCGAAAGATTTGGCCATCCTGGCGATGCGCCTGGCCTCGGACCGGTCCCCTCGGCCCATCCAGGCGATGTACTTGTCGCGCCAGTCCGCCCTGCTGGGAGCTGGCTCGACGTCCATGACTTCGGCCTCGCTGGTGCCGTACCCCTTGAGAAGGGAGAGCACATACGCCTCGTTCGAGGGGTCCTCGTCCATGGGCTCTGCGCCTGCTGGGTTCGAGGGAGCCCCTGAGGGTTCCGTGTGGTTCGAGGGGTATGGCTCGAGGGCGATGGACGGTTGGGCGATATCCCGAGCGAAAACGTTCGGGGGGACGGTGATCCGCCCCGACGCAATCTTGGCTAACTCGTCTGCCTCCTCGTTGTACCGGCGGGGCACGTGATTGAGCTCGATGCCGTAGAACCTGTCCTCGAGGGCCTGCACGGCCTTGCAGTACGCCTCCATCTTGTCGTCATGGCAACTCGCGTTTTTTATGACCTGGTCGATCACGAGCTGCGAGTCGCCCCGCACGTCGAGGCGTTTGATGCCTATTTCTATGGCGATCTTGAGGCCGCAAAGCAGGGCCTCGTACTCAGCCATGTTGTTTGACACGGGGAAGTGAAGGCGCACGGCGTACCGCATGTGCTACCCGAGGGGTGACATGAAGAGCAGGCCCGCGCCCGCTCCTGTCTTCATCACCGAGCCATCGAAGTACAGAGTTCAGCACTCTGCTTGGATTTGCGGCGGTGACAATTGCGTGTCCGTCCACTCGGCGACGAAGTCCGCCAGGATTTGGGACTTAATAGCCTTGCGCGGAGCGTAGGCGAGCGTTTCGCCCATCAGCTCCACCGACCACTTGGCGATCCTGCCTGCTGCATCCGGATTGCGAATGATCTCCCCCAATGGGAAGGAGGAAACCACCGTGACAGGGTGGGCCTCGAAGTAGTGGCGAAGCTTGCGCCGCGCAAGAACCACTGCATAAAGTAGCTTCTGGACTTGGGGGTAGCGCGTCTTGGTGTCGGACAAGACTTCGCTGATGTAGTACACCGGCCGCTGGACCGACAAAGCGTGTCCTTCCTCCGTGCGCTCCACAACGATCACGGCGCTGACCACCTGGGTAGTCGCAGCCACGTAGAGGTACAGAGGCTCGCCGTCTTGCGGCGGTGTAAGGATTGGGGCACGGGTCAGCGACGCCTTTAGCTTGTCAAGCGCCTCCTGGGCCTTGGCGGTCCAGGAGAAGCGCTCGTGCTTCTTGAGGAGCCGGTAAAGAGGCAAACCTTTCTCGCCGAGCCGCGAGATGAAGCGGCTCAAGGCGGCAAGCACCCCGGCACCCTTTGTACCCCTTTGAGGTCTCGAATTGGACCCATTCGTTCGAGGGCCGCAACCTTTTCGGGGTTGGCCTCGATGCCTCGCTGGGAGACAATGTATCCCAGAAGCATGCCTGCGGCACGCCAAAGACACATTTTTCGGGGTTCAATTTTACCCCTGTTGGCCGTAGGCGGCCAAACGCGATGCGAGGTCGCCAACCGGGTCGTCCTCCTTCTCGGTTTTCACGACTATGTCGTCCACGTACGCCTCGACGGTTCGCCCCGATGTGGTCTCCCGAAAACGTGCTTGCATGCACCGCCGGTATGTTGCACCCGCGTTCGGAGGCCGAACGACATCGTGACGTAGCAGTACATCCCGAATGGCGTGATGAATGAAGTCGCGAGCTGGTCGGACTCATTCATTTTTATTTGGTGGTACCCGGAATAGGCATCAAGGAAACAAAGCAGTTCACACCCGGCGGTCGAATCAACAATTTGATCGATACGTGGCAAAGGAAAAGGAACTTTTGGACAAGCTTTATTAAGACTGGTGTAGTCTATACACATCCGCCACTTCCCATTCTTTTTCTTTACTAGTACAGGATTGGCTAACCACGTAGGGTGGAACACTTCCTTGATGAACCCCGCCTCAAGGAGCTTCCGCAGCTCCGCTCCGATCGCTGAGGACCAAGAGCGTCCCGGTGGTTGATGGATGACCGCTCCTCAGTGATGAGTGATTGACAACGGGTGTTGGACTGACTCTTGGCTTAGTGCGCAGGTGTAGGCTGCGGCCTAGTTCGTGTTGTTTCAGGTGAAGAACGGGCGCGAAAGGTCTTCAGCCTTGAGGGGCCTCGGGAGATGGAGAGATAAGTAGGCTCGGTTCGAGGGACCGGTGGACGGCGGGGCCCGGGTGCGGGCCACATGGTGGCGATACGAGCAAGACGAAGTCATGCACAATCGGCGGTGCACGGTGGCGGTCGAGTCAAGTGGTTTGGCGGAGGCGGACCGAGCACGCGGGGTTTGGTGGTTTGCCCACAAAACCATCGGAGGACGGTTTCTTGGTTTGGGCCTCAAAACCAAGTCCGAGGGCCCAACACGACGGAGACGGGATCCGGGCGTGTCGGGAAGCTTCGAAGCGGAGGACACGTGGCGGGATCACATGGCTTGCGTCGGGAGGGACGGCCGGGTGCGGCGGGGGCGTGGCCGTCCGATGGAAAGACCCACAAACATTACCTAAATACCCCTACGTGGGTTGTATCGCCAGTAGTTAAGTTAGGGGTAGTCGAGTCATTTACCACTCCGGCGGGACCTGATATATAAGCCATGAGTGTGTGTGGATGGGTCTCTCTCTGCGACTTAGGGTTTCATTTTCCCTCCTCCCATTTCTCATTTTCGTAGCTCTTTTCTTCTCCATTTCTGTAGGCTAGCATGAGAGCTTCATGAGATATTTGTTGAGAGGGATGGATGCTAGGGCGGCATGCTAGACCTTGTGAATCTTTCCTAGTTTGTATAGAAGATTCGGAGTTGTGTTTTTCATGGTCTTTTTGTGCTTGCTTTTGTGCCTTTTGTTCTCGGTGTGATTCTGCGGATTTGAGTTGGTTTCTCCTCGGATTTCTTTGAGGGGAACATGGATGGATGCCTTGTGCACCTTTGTGATTGATCTTGTGCCCTCAAACGCCGGGAAACCACTTCGATTCAAGGATTTTCGTTCGGTGCTCTAGCTTTTGGTGGTGCTCAAAGGATTCGCGATTCCCGGTGATTTAGGGAGTTAGGAGGCAAGATTTTTGGGCTATAGCATCCTTGTGTGACGCTTTTCAAGTCCCCAAACCCTTGTCTCCACAACTTCAACCGTTTGGGAAATCCGATGATGATTTGGGGGAGTTGACCTTCGAGGTCGGGCTGTTTTCTGCTCTGTCCCTGCCTCGCGGACGGTCCGCGGCGTCCAGGCGGACAGTCCGCGCCGCACGTGTTCGTCAGGTGTTCTTCGTGTTCTTGCTCTCCTTTCGTTTCGATCCGTCGTGATTTTGAGTTTTGGTTGGACGAAGTTTCGGACGGTCCGCAGCAACGGGCGGACGGTTCGCGGGTGCCTGGCGGACAGTCCGCGTGCTCCCCGTGGACGGTCTGTTTTTCGGGGTTCGCTTCTGGTGGTTCTGTTGGTTTTAACGGACAGTCCGCGGCCCAGGCCGGACGGTCCGCCGTACCTATGCGGACAGTCCGCGGTACATTGGCGGACGGTCCGCGTGGCCCTTGCGGACAGTCCGCCCCTCCTGGCCGGACGGTCCGCCAGAGCCTGTGTGCTTTGCTTCTTGGTTCGATTCCTTCCTTCCTTTCTTGTGCTTCCGCGTGTGCTTCAAGGAATCGTTCCTAGGACTAGAGGTTGATCCATAACCTCGTTTTCTTGGCGATAGGTGTGTGATTCAATCCATCCCTTTGTGTGTGACCGGGATTTGACTAGGGTATAGGTCGGGTTCTTTGAGAAGAATTTTTACCGGCTCCTATTCACTCCCCCCCTCTCTAGTCGCCATCTGATCCTTCAGTTGGTATCGAGCTTGGTGCGGATTCTTTGCGACTTTGACAAGTCTCAAATCCTAAGATGGCCTACGTTGAGCGGGGCGGTCCGCCGCACTTCGATGGCAAGGGTTACCACAAGTGGGCGGCTTGTATGATGATCTTTCTTCGTGGCAAGTTGTTGGATTTCATTGTGCTTGACAAGACCTATGCTATTCGGTCAACATCCATACTCTTATGGTGACCGATGCCGGTGCTAAGGCAAAGTATGAGGCAAATGCAAAAGCCGTTGATCACTTGGTCGGAGCTTGTGTGATCCCGAGTTTGAGTGTGTTCGCCATTTGAATCTTGCTTGGCAAATTTGGGAGAAGTTGTTGGTTGCTCACGGTGGTGATAACCATGTGAAGGCTCGCCTCTTTGTCTCTTACCGGATGCAATATGAGAACTTCACTCAACTTCCTGGTGAGGACATTGATGCGATGTTTCAGAGGTTCACCGCCATTGTGAACAACATGAAGGCTAATGTTGAGGATTTTCCTTACACCGAGCATGATCAGGCTTTGAAGCTCTTGCATGTCTTGGACGCAAATGTTTGGGGTGCTAAGGTTGAGGCCATCAAGGAGTCTGGGCAATATTTGACTATTGAGTTGGATGACCTCTTTTCTAAGCTCAAGTCGGCTGAGGTTGACAAGAAGTTGCAATCCAAGCATGAGGGCTCGGCCGACCATAGTCTTGCTCTTGTGGGCGGATCAAAGGGCAAATCTAACCCTTCTCGTCGATAGTTTTCCTTGTCTTCTCTTATGTCTATTCCGGATGAGGAGTTTGATGTGCTGGGCGAGGAGGAGCTGGCCTTGCTCTCAAGAAGGTTTGATCGACTACACGAGAGTCAGAGGAATGCGAGGCGAAGCTCAGGGACGTGCTACAAGTGTGGCAAGCGTGGCCACTTCATCGCCGAGTGCCCGGAAGCGGAGGAGAACAAGTACAAGATGAGCGAGTACAAGGCGCACCCGAAGCGTGAAGACAAGTACTCCTACAAGGGCAAGCACTTCAGCAAGTCCAAGAGCAAGGACAAGGAGAAGCGGCGACCGAGCAAGGGCGGCTACAAGAAGGTCAAGGCAAGAGCTATGGTGGCCGGTGCAAGCGACGTCGACTCAAGCTCAAGCGACGCGCGCGTCAAGCTCAAGCGGTGAAGATGAAGATGCGGGAGGCGCAAGGGCAAGAAGAGTGCAAGATGGAACCTCGGTGGATTGAGCCGTGTGGCACTTGAAGGCTTTTGTGGCATGGCCCATAGCTCGAGCGGCAAGAAGAGCGACAAGGAAGACGGCGACTCCGACTCGGAGGATGAGGTAAATCGTGACCACGACTCTTTGCTTGCTGAGATCACTAGGTTGAATGGCTTGATTGACAACCGTGATAGTGTCTTTGAGAGATGCTAAGAAGATGAGGAAAGATCTTAGGGCTCAACTTGAGAATGCTAGTGAGAAAGTAGGGGAGTTAGAGTCCAAATTGCTTGAATTGAAACTTGAGAATGACTCTTTGAAACTTGCTCCTACTACTCCCGATGATGTTGAGTGTCTTGAGTGTGATGCATGGTTGAATGAGATCAAGTTGCTTAATGAGAAGAATGCTTCTACTTTGGCTAAATTAGATGCTCTTAGGACTGAGTATGATGAGCTTAAGGCTAGACCTACTTTGCTTGGTGCTTGTAAATCATGTTCTACTATGCATGCTAAGCTTGTTGATGCTCGTTCTACCATTAGTTCTTTGGAAGCATCTTTGAAATCTCCTGTTGCAAATGCATGCTCTAGGTTTGTGATGAAGTTTCTTTGCGCAATCTTGAACTTACTTCCCGTTTGGATGTCATCTATGAGGAGAATGACTATTTGAGGAAGGTGTTGGGTTGGTTGTACGGCGGGAACCTCAATTGAAAATCATGATTGAGGAGTTCAAGAGAGCGATGGTCGTGGTTTGGGTTTTGAGAAGTTGGGTGAGAAAGTGGGAGAGAACGAGTGGGGAGAGTGTGTATGAGAAGTGTGTTGAGTCTAACCCCGAGTTTGAGGTGATCGGAGACATCCAAGTCCCACTTCCAAAAGCACCCAAGAACTCTTTCACACCAAAGCCCAACCACCTTTGCAACAAGCTTGACACAACCCAAGATCCACCCAAATTCCCACCTAAGACAAATGACTTCCAGAAACCGGTGAAGTTTGTGAGTGAGAAGGGTGAGAAGCCTAAAGAGAAGCCAGAGCCAAAACCAAAACCCATCCCCTTCAGGTGTGAGTACTTGTGGCAAGGAGAGACACCTAGCCGAGTTTTGCTATAAGAGGAAGAGAGATGAGAGGCTTGCTAGGGAGCAAGCAAACCGGAGCGGTATCGCCGGTCTCATGGTATTCCCGAGCCTAGAGTGCCACTTCCACGGGGTGTGGGAAGTGTGAAGAGTGTTGGTAGAGTTGGAGCTCGGGTGGTAGGTTTGTTAGGAGAGATGATGGTGTGCGTCTTGGTGAGAGGTTTGGTCGGGCTCGTGGTGGTTTTCTTTGGACGTCCCCCTACTCGTCCTCAATACGGGTTTAGGGGAGATGATCGCGGCTTTGGGTTCCGGAGGAACTACGGATCACGTTTTCCCCCTCGTGGTGTTCGTACTCCTCCGATGGGACATGGGAAGTTTGGTGGCAAGGGAATGATGTTTGCTAACCACGCTTTTGAGCGGATGGCTTGACACTTGGTTTAACTTTCTTTGTGCTAACCCCGGTGTCGAGTCGTTAGCTCGGTCTCGTTCTTGTTTCGACTACGGGCGGGAGGCTTAGAGAACATTTGGTTGATCGACTCCGGATGTTCCCGACACATGACCGGAGATAAGAAGTGGTTCTCCAGCCTCACCCCAGTGAAGGAAAAGATGTACATCACATTTGGGGACAATGGATGAGGAAGGGTGATTTCTGAGGGTGTTGTGCATGTGAGTGATAAGGTAACGTTGAAGAGAGTTGCTCTTGTGAAGTCTTTGGGTTTCAATTTGCTTTCGGTTTCTCAGTTGCTTGATGAGGGCTTTGAGGTGCGTTTCAAGTCTGGCGAGTCTCGTTTGTTGGATTCTCGAGGTGATCTTGTCTGTATGATCATCCCCGAGGGTCAGATTTTCAGGGCTGATTTCTCTCGTTCTTTGGGTCCTGCTCGCTGTTTGATGGCTGGTCCTTCTTTTGATTTGTGGAAATTGCATAGGCGGTTGGGACACTTGAGCTTTCATTTGGTTTCCCGCTTGAGTGGTCTTGACCTTGTCCGAGGATTGCCGAGGTTGAAGCTTGAGAAGGATTTGGTTTGTGCTCCGTGTAGGCATGGCAAGATGGTAGCCACTCCCCATCCACCCCTGACCGATGTCATGACCGAGTGTCCGAAAGAGCTATTGCACATGGATCTTGTTGGGCCTGCTCGAGTTCGCTCGGTGGGTGGGAAGTGGTATGTCCTTGTTGTGGTGGACGATTACTCTCGCTATGCCTGGGTGTTTTTCTTGGAGGATAAGAGTGAGACATTTGGTTTTGTTCGAGATCTGATCGTGAGGTTGAGAAACGAGAGGCATGGAAATGCCATCCGAGCTATCCGCAGTGATAATGGCTCAGAGTTCAAGAACTCCCGTTTTGATGCCTTTTGTCGTGATCTAGGTCTTGAACATCAGTATTCTACCCCTTATGTGCCCCCTCAAAATGGAGTTGTGGAAAGGAAAAATCGGACTCTTTGTGAGATGGCTAGGATGATGCTCGATGAGCACAAGACTCCTAGGAGGTTTTGGGCTGAGGCGGTCAATACGGCTTGTCATGTTTCCAACAGGATTTTATTGCGAACTTTCAAGAAGAAGACCTGTTATGAGCTTATGCATGGTCGGGCACTCAAGGTGAGTCATTTCCGAGTTTTTGGCTACAAGTGCTTTATTCTTAAGAAGGGAAAATTCGACAAGTTTGAGGCTAGATCTAGTGATGGTATTTTCTTTGGATATGCTAACCATTCTAGGGCCTATAGAGTGCTTAACCTTGAGACTAACAAAATCATGGAGACTTGCGAGGTAACCTTCGACGAGACAATGCCATGTACCTCTCTTGGCTTTGAATGTGCAGGTGATGAGGACATGGCCGAGGACCTCTTTGAGGAGGAGAAGGATGAAGCTGGAGATGATGATGGAAAGAACCATGCGCCTGAAGCTGAGTGTGTACCCACTACTTCCCCTACGACCACTACAGAGCGTGGACCCTCTATTTCATGGACAACGACGGTGCGACAAGAGGACCAGGCGAGAGAAGCTGAAGTTGAGGGGGAGGTAGTCTCGAGGCGTGAGGCTCCCCGACGGATTCAAGAAGTGCATCCCCTGTCGAAGATCATTGGGGACATCGACGAACGTACTACACGGTCAAGGTCCAGGAATTCCTCTCATTTTGCTCATGCTTCTTTTGTTGCCACCTTTGAGCCCAAGGACATTGGACACGCTTTATCTAATGCAAAGCCGGGTCAATTCTATGCATGAGGAGTTGGAAAACTTTGAGAGGAACCGGGTGTGGGAGTTAGTTGAACCACCTCCAAATTTCCATCCCATAGGAACCAAGTGGGTTTGGAAGAACAAAGAAGGAGAGAATGGGATGGTTGTGAGGAACAAGTCCAGACTTGTTGCTCAGGGGTTTAGTCAGAAGGAGGGGATCGACTATGAGGAGACTTTTGCTCCTGTGGCCCGTCTTGAGGCAATTCGGATCCTTCTAGCCTTTGCCGTGGCTAAAGGGTTCAAGTTGTTTCAGATGGATGTGAAGAGTGCCTTTACGAATGGGTCCATAGAGGAGGAGGTGTATGTGAAGCGACCACACGGGTTTGAGAGCGAGTTGTACCCACACGGGGTGTACATGTTGAAAAGGGCTCGTATGGTTTGAAACGGGCGCCCCGTGCTTGGTATGGGAGATTGAGAGGTTTTTTGTTGAGCAGAGGGTTTGTGATGGGTACCGTGGATAGGACCTTGTTTCTCCTCAAGCATGGAAATGACTTGTTGATTGTTCAGATATACGTGGATGATATTGTCTTTGGTGGCTCGTCACATAACCTTGTTGCCAAGATTGCAGATGAGATGAGCAGGGAGTTCGAGATGAGCATGATGGGCGAGTTGCAGTACTTTCTTGGGCTGCAGATCAAGCAAGTGAAGGACGGAACATTTGTGCACTAGACCAAGTACACAAAAGACATGCTGAGGAAGTTCCAGATGCAAGATGTGAAGCCGATGTCGACTCCCATGGGGAGTACGGCCACTTTGGATGCGGACGAGGACGAAGAACTAGTGGACCAGCAGGAGTACAGGAGCATGATCGGCTCCCTCCTCTACTTGACGGCGATGAGGCCAGACATACAGTTCAGCGTGTGTCTGTGCGCTCGTTTTCAGGCTTCGCCGAGGACATCACATCGACAGGCCGTCAATAGGATCTTCGGTACCTACGATCCGCCCCTGGTCTTGGCCTGCGGTATTCGTCCTCCTCGACTCTTTCTCTTCATGGTTTTTCCGATGCGATTTTGCTTTGGTTGTCGAGTCGAGAGGAAGTCTACATACGGTACTTGCCGAGTTAAATGGGTCTTCGTTGGTTTCATGGTCTTCCCGCAAGCGATCTAGTGTAGGTCGGTCTACCACCGAGGCGGAGTATGTTGCGGCCGCGAGTTGTTGTTCCCGAGTTGTTGTGGATTTCATACACTTTGAGAGACTTTGGTGAGGAGTGCACCCGGATCCCACTTCTTTGTGATAGCACCGGTGCCATAAGCGTTGCTAAAAACCCGGTGCTTCACTCCAGAACCAAACACATAGAAGTGAGGTATCATTTCTTGAGGGACAATGTGGAAAAAGGAACCATTGTGTTGAGTCATGTCCCTACCCAAGACCGACTAGCCGACATCTTTACAAAGCCTCTCGACCAAGCTACATTTGTGCACTTGCGGGGGGAACTTGGGGTTTGTTGCCCTTTCTAGTTGATTCTTGGGGGTTTTTCTTGTACCATATGTATCATACCATGTTTTACTTTGATGTCTATACATGTTTTGCTTGATGTACAAACCATGGTAGGATAGCCATCTTGTCATATATCATGTTGCATTTGTATCATATTTCATTTTAGGATGATGAGCTTCTTTCATATGCCTTATTTGAGTCTCTTTGGCTATTTGTGAGATATCGGTCATATGTGTGGAGAAATGGTGATGTGAGGCTATGCTCTTGGAATATTTGAGATATATGTGTGGTGAGATAGCCCTTTTTGAAATAAATGCTAATCTTGACTAATTTTTGGTGAAATGTGCTCCACTCATGTGTAGTAGTGTATCCATGTCACGTTTTGGTCTAAATGTGCTTTCTATGCTTAGATTGTGCTTGGATGCCTTTTCCTTGCATTTGGGCCAAAGGCCGAATATCATTGTGAATGTTTAGCCTATGTTGCATTCATGGGGGAGCATAAGCTTCTTTTTGCCGCAAAGCCACTTCATGTACCATAAAATGAATTAATCTTGAAAAGACGTGTGTATGCTTGAAAAATGCTCCATCCATCATGCCTATGCTTAAAATGTCTTATCTTTCACATATGGGTGCAAAACATGTTGCATGATGTTCACCAGTGGAGAAGTGTCCCTGAAGTGGACACATGGTTCATGAGCTTTGACATGACATGCTGTGCTTTATGGGTGTTTGCCATGATCTTTTGCTGAGAATTTGCTATCCTTGTATGATCTTTGAATGGTATGCATGTTTGTGCCTCAAGTGTGACATGGATAGGCTTTTACATGTGAAGCGAGCCTTCTTTTGGTAAAATTGCTTAAATCTGAAAATTCTGCTTTGTCACATACTTGTATTTTCATATATTACTTGTGGCACTGCTTTGACTATGCTATGATTCATTTGTGTGATCTTTGTCTCATTTTTAGCCTTTGACACTAGATTTGGCCTATTTGAGAAGCTCATGTAGATGTTTATATGCTTTGTTTTGCATTTTTGCATTTTCACCTTGATTCATACATTGTCAACAAGGGGGAGAAGAGTTGAGCTTAATTAAAATTCAGAAGAGGTGAGCTAAAATTTGGAAGTTTGCATTAGTTCAGGGAGAGCTTTCTTGCTGTTTTCAGTGTGGAGTTTGTGCTTTGCTTGGCTTGTGACCTTTCTTTGCCTTTCTTTGGTTTTGGTCATGAGTTGAGCTTCTTTGTTTTTCTTTCTTCTTCCTTTCTTTCTTTCTCTGAATTTCATTTTGCGTTGTGTGTTGTCAATGCACTCATCAAGGGGGAGATTGAGGACCAGGAGCGTCCCGGTGGTCGATGGATGACCGCTCCTCAGTGATGAGTGATTGACAACGGGTGTTGGACTGACTCTTGGCTTAGTGCGCAGGTGTAGGCTGCGGCCTAGTTCGTGTTGTTGTAGGTGAAGAATGGGCGCGAAAGGTCTTCAGCCTTGAGGGGCCTCGGGATATGGAGAGACAAGTAGGCTCGGTTCGAGGGACCCGGTGGACGAGCGGGGCGGGTGCGGGCCACATGGTGGCGATACGAGCAAGACGAAGTCATGGACAATCGAGCCGGTGCACGGTGGCGGTCGAGTCAAGTGGTTTGGCGGGAGGCCGGACCGAGCACGCGGGGTTTGGTGGTTTCCCCACAAAACCATCGAGAGGACGGTTTCTTGGTTTGGGCCTCAAAACCAAGTCCGAGGGCCCAACACGACGGAGACGGGATCCGGGCATGTCGGGAAGCTTCGAAGCGGAGGACACGCGGCGGGATCGCATGGCTTGCGTCGGGAGGACGCGGGGTGCGGCAAAGGCGTGGCCGTCCGATGGCAAGACCCACAAACATTACCTAAATACCCCTACGTGGGTTGTATCGCCGGTAGTTAAGTTAGGGGTACTCGAGTCATTTACCACTCCGGCGGGACCTGATATATAAGCCATGAGTGTGTGTGGATGGCTCTCTCTCTGCGACTTAGGGTTTCATTTCCCTCCTCCCATTTCTCATTTTTGTAGCTATTTTCTTCTCCATTTTCTCTAGGCTAGCATGAGAGCTTTATGAGAGATTTGTTGACAGGGATGGATGCTAGGGCGGCATGCTAGACCTTGTGAATCTTTCATGGTTTGTATAGAAGATTCGGAGTTGTGTTTTTCATGGTCTTTTTGTGCTTGTTTTTGTGCCTTTTGTTCTCGGTGTGATTCTGCGGATTTGAGTTGGTTTCTCCTCGGATTTCTTTGAGGGAAACATGGATGGATGCCTTGTGCACCTTTGTGATTGATCTTGTGCCCTCAAACGTCGGGAAACCACTTCGATTCAAGGATCTTCGTTCGGTGCTCTAGCTTTTGGTGGTGCTCAAAGGATTCGCGATTCCCGGTGATTTAGGGAGTTAGGAGGCAAGATTTTTGGGCTATAGCATCCTTGTGTGACGCTTTTCAAGTCCCCAAACCCTTGTCTCCACAGCTTCAACCGTTTGGGAAATCTGATGATGATTTGGGGGAGTTGACCTTCGAGGTCGGGGCCGTTTCTGCTGCGTCGTGCCTCGCGGACGGTCCCGCGCGTCCGGGCGGACGGTCCGCGCCGCACGTGTTCGTCAGGTGTTCTTCGTGTTCTTGCTCGCCTTTCGTTTTGATCCGTCGTGATTTTGAGTTTTGGTGGGACGAAGTTTCGGACGGTCCGCAGCAGCGGGTGGACGGTCCGCGGGTGCCTGGCGGACAGTCCGCGTGCTCCCCGCGGACGGTCCGTTTTTCGGAGTTCGCTTCTGGTGGTTCTGTTGGTTTTAACGGACAGTCCGCGGCCCAGGCCGGACGGTCCGCCGTACCTGTGCGGACAGTCCGCAGTACATTGGCGGACGGTCCACGTGGCCCGTGCGGACAGTCCGCCCCTCCTGGCCGGACGGTCCGCCAGAGCCTGTGTGCTTTGCTTCTTGGTTCGATTCCTTCCTTTCTTGTGCTTCCGCGTGTGCTTCAAGGAATCGTTCCTAGGACTAGAGGTTGATCCATAACCTCGTTTTCTTGGCGATTGGTGTGTGATTCGATCCATCTCTTGTGTGTGACCGGGATTTGACTAGGGTATAGGTCGGGTTCTTTGAGAAGAATTTTTACCGGCTCCTATTCACTCCCCCCTATCTAGTCGCCATCTGATCCTTCAATCGCCCGCCGCCGCTCCTCGTCGAAGCGACGGAGCCGTTGCTGCACAGCGCGGGAGTGAGGTAGGATGTCAAGAGAGTGCTCGTCGACCTCCCTCGGGATGCCTGGCATGTCCGAGGGGCTCCACGCGAAGATGTCGGCGTTGGCGCGGAGGAAGTCGACGAGCACCACTTCCTATTTCGGGTCGAGGGTAGAACTGACCCTCAACGCCTTGCCCTCGGGGGCAGCAGGGTCGAGGGGCACTTCCTTGGTCTGCTCAGCAGCCTCAAAGCTGTCGGCGTGCTTGGCGGTGGAGCTGAGGTCCTCGTTGAACATTTTCTCCATGTTGGCCACCAACGCTTCGTCCAGCGCTAGTGCTTCCGCGTGCTCCACGCACTCGACGTCGCAGTCGAAGGCGTGCTCGATGGACGAGCCCACGGTGATGACGCCGTTTGGCCCCGGCATCTTCATCTTGAGGTAGGTGTAGTTGGGGACCGCCATGAACTTGGCGTAGCAGGGCCACCCAAGTATGGCGTGGTATGCGCCCCTAAACCCCATCACCTCGAAGGTGAGCATCTCCTTGCGGTAGTTGCTTGGCGTGCCGAACCAAACGAGCGAGGTCCATGCGCCCGAGGGGCCGGACGCGCGCTTGCGGGCGCGACGCCATGGAACGGCATCGTGCTTGGGCCGCGGCCTGGTCCAACCCGATCCCCAACAGGCGCAGCGTGTGCGCGTAGAGGATATTGAGGCTGCTGCCTCCGTCCATCAGGACCTTCGAGAACCGCGCGTTCCCTATGACTGGGTCAACCACCAGCGGGTACTGGCCCGGGTTGGGGATGCGGTTCGGATGATCCTCGCGGCTGAAGGTGATGGCATGCTCCGACCAATCGAGGAAGGAAGGAGGTGCCCTTTCTGCGGCGAGAACCTCATGGTGCTCCCGCTTGCGCTGGCGGCTCGACATGTCGACGGTCGGCCCCCCGAAGATGAGGAAAACATTTTCCACAGTGGTGAAGCCGCCGGCGTCACCATCACCCCCGTCCTTCTTGGCTTCGGCATCCTTTGCGGCGGCGCGGCCATAGAACCGCTTGAGCAAGTCGCATTGCTCGAGGGTGTGGTTGACTGGTGTCTTGTGGTAGGGACATGGCTTCTTCAGCATGTCGTCGAAAACCCCCGGACCTCGAGGGGCTGGTCGAGGGCCCCGTCGAGCCGGGTCAACAGCAAGGGCCTCGGCGTCGTCACCGTCGCGTCCCTGCTCGCGCGCCTCGCGGCGCGGCTTCTTCCCCTTCGTGCCCCGCTTGTTCTTGTGGTGGAGCTCCTTAGACTTGCTGCCCTCCGCGGGCGCGTCATCCATGCGCTTGCCCTTCTTGCCGTCGAAGATCGCCCCCACCGCCTCTTCGCCTGAGGCGAAGTGGTGGCGATGTCGAACAGTTCGTTCGAATCGACCGGCGGGCTACGCCCCAACTCTCGCACAAGGTCCCGGCACGTGGTGCCCTCGAGGAAGGCGTGCACGATCTCGGACTACGCGACGCTCGGGAGCTCCGTACAACGCTTGGAGAAGCGCCGTATGAAGTCCCGGAGCGACTCGCCGGGCTTCTGGGTGCAGGAGCGCAGGTCCCAGGAGTAACATACGTGCCCTGGAAGTTGCCAACGAATGTGTGGACAAGGTCGTCCCAGTTGTGGATCTGGCTGGCGGGCAGGTGCTCGAGCCACGTTCGCGCCGAGTCGGCGAGGTGCAGGGGGAGGTTGCAGATGATGACCTCGTCGCTGGTGGCTCCGCCCAGTTGGCACGCTAGACGGTAGTCGTTAAGCCACACGCGGGGGTCCGTCTCCCCGTTGTACTTGACGATGGTCGTGGGCTGGCGGAAGCGCTGGGGAAAGGCCGCCGTGCGGATCTCCCGGCTGAACACGCGGGTTCCCGGGGGCTCCGGCGTCGGCGAGCGATCCTCATCGCTATCGTAGCGTCCGCCCCGCCGAGGGTGGTAGCCTGCTGCCGCCCGCGCCTCCGCTTTGCTCGTCCGCCGAGCGTTGATGACGTTGCGGGCATCGCCGTCCCGCACCTGTCCGTGTGTGTCAAGGAGCCGCTCCTTGGCCGGCGTGCGCCCCGGGTTGGCGGGGGGCTCGGCTGGATCGCTCGCGTGGACTGAGGGCTCGGCACCTTGCGCGCCCCCGTCATTTCGTGCACTCCCCTGGCCGGCGGATGCGAGACGGCCGAGCTCTCGGCTCCGCTCGACGGTCGCTTGCTCGATGAGCGCTGCGCCTCTCGGTGCGGTTCCGTTCCTCGGGTGTCGAGGGGGCGGGCATGGCCCGCAGCAGTGTCGCGGCGGCGATGAGCTTCTGGCTCGCTCGCGGGGGCGTGTCCGGGTTGTCGACGTTGAAGTCGGTGTTGATGCGGTCACGGGCTTGCCTGCCCAGTTCACGCGCGCGTTCGCCTCGCGCGGAGGCTTCCCCCGCCATGGAGGCGCGGAGCAACCGCACGGTGCGGTACTCTTCCGCCAGCTTGGCCTCGAGCTCACACGCTTGGGCCAGCTGTGCGTTGATATCGGCCCCCGTCGGTGATGAGGGAGGAGGGCGCTCGGCCCCGCGGCCGGACGCGACCCGGTCCCCAAGGCGGGAGGGAGTTCCCCGTCGTTGGCGCCCGTTGCACCGGTGGCGTTCTGTAACACCCTAAAATTCCATCACCAAATTAATATAAGCAATAAGGTGTTTTAGTTTTAATTTTCTAAGGATTAAATAAATTATCAAATAAATTTGGCCTTTAAAATATTTTAATATCATTTTAATAATTTAGAAGCGATAAGTGCTTGTGCATCATGATTTGAATGCATGAGTTTTGGCTGTGGTGTGGTCTTAAAAGTCTTAAAATAATTGTGAAATAGTTTGTGAAAAGTTGTGTAAAAATTTGATTTAGAAAAGGTTTAAAAGTGTGGTTTAAAAGGTTTTGAAGAAAAACAAAACCTTCCCAATCCCTCTCTCTCTCCTTCTTTCGGTCCAGCCCAGCAGCTCTCCTCCCTCTCTTTTTCCCTTCCCCGCCGGCCCACCTCCTCTTCCGGCCCACGAAGCCAGCGCGGCCCAACTCCCCCTCCTCTCTCTCCCACTCGGCCGCCGGGCCGGCCCCACCGGTCGAGTCGCCTCCCTACCTCCCGGCTCCTCTCCTGCCGAGTCAACCGTGCCGCCGCCGGCCGTTCCCCCCCCCTTCTCCCGCGCCTCTCCCTCATTCAAGCTTGCTATCAAGGCACACTAAAACCACCGGCCGCCGCCTCCTTCCTTAACTCCTACGGTTTCCTCTCCACTCAAGCCTCTCCCTTGAATGCAATGAAGGCCGCCGGCCCCCATGGCCATTGATGGCCAATGCATCCGGCCATGGCCCTCTTCTTCCCTCCTCGCCCTATAAAAGCACATCCCATAGCCCTGCGACTGCTCTTTTCACTCACCCATGCCTCCCACACCCTCTCCTCACCTCCACATGCGCCGTCACCCGCGGATCCCGCCGCCGCGCCATTGGCGGCCGCCACTAACCTCGCCGCCCACCGCCTCCACGCTGCCTCCCCTTCACCTCTGCCGTCCTATAAAAGGCGGAGCAAGGTCTCCTCTTCACCCCGCGTCACTTCTCCTCCCTGCTCCGCAAGTGCAGCACCGCCGTCGCTGGAGCACCGCCCGCCCGTCGGAGCTCCGCGTCGATCTCTTCTTCCGGCCTTCCTTCCTCCCTTCCAAGGCTTCCGGTGAGTTCCTCAAGTCTTCCTTTTCTTTTTTGTGCTTTTCCCGTGCGAATTGGTGGCCGGGAGGCCGTCCTTGGCTCTTCTCCGGCGAACTCCACCGTCGTTGCCGCCGGGCGCCGCGCGCGGCCGGCCGTTCCCCCGCCGGCCTCGCCCGCAAGCGTCTGGGACCGTCCGATGGACACGGGTGGTCCAGATTAAAAGGAGCCTTGTACCCCTTCGGCGGTCCACTGTGGACCGGTGGACCGGGTCCACGGGCGCGGTCCGCCGCTGGCGTCAGCAGCTATGCCATGCTTGCGTCATGCCTGCGCCAGCCAGCCAATCGTGATTCGCCACGTGGCGCCACCAAAGCTCACCTGCGGGCCGCCCTGGCAACTTTGCAAATAAGCCCCCCCCCCATTTCTGGAATTCACAAATATACCCCTTCCACCTATATAAAAGCCTTTCAAGCAGGTCCTTGTTTTTTTGTTTTTAACCCTGAACTCCATAGTTTTCATGTTCAGCAGCCCACCTTTAACCTTTTACATGTTAGACCTCCTAGTTTCACACATAATTATGTTTAGTTCCCTGAAATCATGCAGAAAACCCCCTAAACTTCCAGATATTCACAAATTAGTCCCTGAATCTTGTTTTAGCCATATCTTTTCCGTCCTAGCTCCGTTTTAAGCGTTCTTGGTGTCTGTGCGACCGTCTTTTCAAGCCCGTTAGCTTTAAACCTTGTTTTGGCCGCAGCTTTTGCGTTCTAGCTCCGATTCCACCGTTTCAAGTTGCGTTAGGCTCATATCAACTAAAAGTACGCGTTAGGAGCAGTGATGTACATGTTCTTTGTTTTATTTTATTTAAACATTAAATATGATTAAATCCTATTACACATGCTTTTCTAATTAAAATCTAATTATAAGTTTAACACGTATTTTCATAAGAAAGTTAATATGATTAATATTAAATGAACGTTTCTTTTAATTAAAAGTTAATTAGATGTATACCTCGGTTTTATAATCAAACTTAATTTGATTAATGATTATGCAATTTCCTTTCTACTAAAATGTAACATAGGCTATATCCCGGGTTTTCTTAATTAAATGTTAATTTGATGAAAATGAATATAAATGTGTTTTTGAATTATAATTTGATTAGAATAACTCGAAATATAAAGATAAATGCCTAGATGCTTTTACATGCTTCTTTTAAAATTAAATGTTTAATTTGCTTAAATCATACTTGAATATTTATAAGTAAAATTGGAATAGGCTTACATCGTCTTTTAAATATAAATATAACTTGCTTAATTATAAATAGGCTATTTCTCTGAAATAACCTATACACATGATTTTATTTAATTAAAAGATATCAAATGCATAGCTAGCTCTTGTTTGTGATCATCCAAATCTCCCGCTAGTTCCGAGTGTTCCTTGTGTTCGCTTTCCTAGACCCAAACCTTGTTTTCCCTTTAAGCTTTTCATGCTCGGTGTATTGTTTTGTTTAATGTATGTATTCTTGTGTGCTCGTAGACATCGTGCCAGTTTCAAGCGAGCAACCAGTTGAAGTAGATCAGGAGTAAGTGTTTGAAGAAGAACCTCAGTGTTTAAGCAAGGAAGGCAAGTGGTCTTCTCCCCCTGCATGATTCTATTTTATCCTATGTAATTGCATGAAAACTAAGTTTATATTTATTATGTTATTGCATTAAATTGATGGGAACACCCTTTTTAAGGACTTACCTAGACTTTTATCCACAATCCTTGGATCAACCCGGTTTAACAAATGTTTTTGGGTAGAATATGCTAGTTGCTCAACTTGGGTTGGATAAAAATGGTTTTCCAAGATAAAGGCTTGTATGTTTAACGATGATGCTTTTGGTAATACAAGATCATGTGATTTAATCGGAACATGGAGAACCACCCAAGAAAACATGCGCAACCACAGTGTTACATGGCTCTGACCTTAGCCAATTAATTAGGTGTGCGATTGATGCGATGGCCCTTTTCCGAAAGGAGCGGAGGGGGATGCGGGTTGCGGGGAATAGCCCGGTCCTTTTGGGGTAGCAACCTTTGCTAAGGTGCTGACCACTAGGGAGGGTTATGGTCCGCCCTGATCTGTAACTATGCGGGTCGTTAGTCTTTTGTATACCTTTGTAAAGGCTTCGTAGCGTCCCTATGCAATCACACCTCGGAAGTGTGGTATGATGCCTGATCAGCATCGCATGGTTGGGTTCAAAGTTCTTCGGAACTTTTACGTGAGCTGTGGGTAAAGTGTGCAAACTCGTGCGAGTGTAAAGGCGATCGATCGGCCGTGCTCACGGTCAAGAGCGGCTTGGACCCTCACATGATTAATAAACTTGAAGATGAGAATAAATCGTAGTTTGGTGAAGCTCGATGAGCTTTGGGTTGTTTTGCTTAAAAGTTTCTTAAGTGGGTTGGTATATACTTACATCTAGTAACTAGGCGTTCTTTAAATAAAAGTTTGACCAACATTAAAATGCTAACCGCTGCAAAACCATAGCCTATCCTTGGTAGCCTTGCATCTTCTCCCACTTGTTGAGTACCAACCATAAGTGTACTTAGCCTTGCTTACCGCTGTTCAGAAGAGAACAATGGTGAAGAGTTCTCTTTGCGACCTTGAGTAGTTCGAGGCATGCGTCTCCCCCCGATCAAGTGCACGTGGAAGCGGAAGACGAAGACTCGACGTGTAGTTATCGTTTTCCGATGTTAAAGACCTTTGTGTCTTCCGAATGAGTGTAGTAAGTTGTTAAATCCCTTGTTACGTTTTACTGTTTATGATATTACACTCATTTCGTCTATCATATGTGTGGACTAGATCCTGGCACACATATGAGATGCATCTGGTTTCGCTCCGGAAATCGGGTGTGACACGTTCGCTGGGTCGTTGGCGATAACGACGCAGCACTCCCGCGCAGGATCGTAGCTCCCCGCGCTAGAGTCGTCGGAGTAGCCGAACCAGTAGTCCGTGGCGTCGAGGAATCGCCTGAACATTACTGGGTCCGGCACGCTGGAGAAGTCCCACTCCGCGTACCCATGCGAAGTGGTGGGTGGCAGCGCGTCGAGAGAGCCCAGGGAGGACTTGTCACTGGCAGAGGCGCTGGGATCCCTGGCAACCAAGACGTGGCGGCCAGGGGGAACCCTGCGCATCGTGGCGCTGGCATTGGCGTTGGCGGTGTAGGCCGCTGTGGTGCCGCGCAGACCTATGGGGAAGCGCGGCTCGGAGACCGAGCGCTCCCCCGCCGGGGCGCCGTCGTCGTGCGGCGGGCGCGCCTCGGCCGCGAGGCGACGCGCTCGGCGTGCCGTCGCTCCGACCGCGCCCGGCGCGAGCGCCGACCGGAACGGCGGCGGCGCGCGTGGCGCCGCTAGGCCCGCGCCGTCCGTGCCGGCGGGCGTTGGCGTCGGCTGCGGCGCGTGCGGCGGCGGCCGGGGTGGACCCGGCCGGCGCCGCGCACGGAGTTCCTCACGGTTGGTGAGGCGCATCGAGTAGCCGTTCCCCGTAGCGTGGAAGTTCGAGGCCCCGGCCCGGATTTCGAACCCGGCAGGGAGGGGGTCCGAGCTGCCCATGGAGTAACGCGTTCCGCGGTACTCGATGCGAATCACCATGGAGGGAGTTGATGACGGGTTGACCTTCAGCGCTCGCGTGCCCCACGGTGGGCGCCAACTGTCGGTGCGGAATGTAGTCCCGACACTAACTAGTAGTAAGCGCCAAGGTCTATCCCTCAATGGTCGGTGCTAAGCAACAAGAGACATGGGATTTATCCTGGTTCCGGCCGGGGCCGTACGTCCAGCAGTGGTGTGCTCGAGGCACTATATTGCTTTGCACCGGGGTGCCTGTAGTGGGGCGGCTACAAGCGATGCGGGAGAGGAGGCACGACCTCCAAGTCCCTGGTGAAGTGATTGGAACGAGTTCTGATGTTGCGGGAGAATTGAGGAGCGTGTGTGTGTTGTTTCCAATTGGATGTCTGATGTCTCCTGTCCCCTGCGACGAGGGGGTTCACATTCCTTTTATAGACCAAGGAGAGGGTGAATTACAAGCATGCCGCACTATTCAGCTACATGGGGAAGTATGGCGTGCAGCGCCGCGGAGTTGGCGGCCATCTTGACGGTCCTCGCCACGATCTTGTCATCATGGCGTGTCCTGTACCCGAACAGTGGCAGCTTCGAGGGTAGGGGCGTAGTGGTTGACCGTGGCGTCCTCAGACGGGCTCGAGGAAGCCGTTGACGGCGATGCGTACGGGATACAGTGGTAGGCGTGGCGGCGTCCCGTCCCTGCGTGCCTCACAGCGCCGGAGTGGTTGTAACAGTGCCCGGCGTGGTGCTGCGAGCACGGGGGCAGCCGCACAGGACCAACAGTAGCGGGGATGGCGTCCCGCCGGCCTAGCGTCATGACTTGGCCCTGCAGGTTCACGAGAAAGTAGTTCGAGGGTGTGGCCGGCCCCCCTTCAAGGGTGCGGCGCGTTAGCCGTACGGGTGTAGGCGGCGCAGTGTCACGGAGCTGACACTGGCCATGTCGCACAGTCCTCCACAGTGGCGGGGATGGGTTCCCTCCTAGGGAGTTGGCGAAACAGCGCCGGGGCGTGATTCCCAGGCGCATTATGGCGCGGCTCTGCTGTGTCAGAGCATTAAATGCCCGTACCCGCGTGCGGGGGCGGGTGTGCCCGTGAGAGGACCTTGAGCGAGGCGGAGGTGAACCCTCGAGCGAGGCGGAGCCCGCTCGAGGGAGGCGTGAACCCTCGAGCGAGGCGGAGCCTGCTCGAGGGAGCCCTGAACCCTCGAGCGAGGCGGAGCCCGCTCGAGGGAGGCGTGAACCCTCGAGCGAGGCGGAGCCTGCTCGAGGGAGCCCTTGACTGGGCCACTCTGGTGGACCGCGGGGACCACCGCGGTGTGGACCGGGCCTCGTGCGTGTGTTTAAGTGAGAGGTGTTTCGTTTTGGTTTTTCGCGGGTTTTAAGGATTCCCCTGGTTGTTCTAGGGGACCCTCAGGGTTGTCCCCAACACCGTGTGGACACGATCGCCGCTCCTGTCGCCAACATCCTCGCGAAAGACTTCATGGAGTTCTTGTTCCGAGATGCTCCCCCGGCTGGCGGTCCCGAGGCCTGAAAGTAGTTGGGCGTTCGAGCGCTTTGAAACTTTTGTTAGAACTTGAGTTGTGTGGCCTTTTTAATAAACACAGTTTGTTTGAAACATTTTGAATGTTTGTAAGTTTCGATGTTTGTGTTGTTTCGTCTTTTCCCTTCGCCCGGACGAATTTGAGCTCGGAGGATTCGATTTCACGAGTAGCTTGTAGGTTAAGAGGCAAGGGAGAAGGTGAAGGACCGATACGGCGAACCAGAGAGGGGGCAGTGAATGGGAGTCGATAAAAATTCTTCTCGAAGGAGATGGAGACTCCAACAAGACGAACACAACTTCCAACACACGTCTCCGACTCACTACCCAAGTTGGACAAGCCCACGCAGCCACTGGAGTGCTACTGGACCTAGGAACCAACAAACAACCTTCCGAGCCAAAACACACCAACACGCACAGCGGAAACTTGCACGGCTTGCTTCCTGTGCTGCACCGGTCAGACCGATGGCCTGCGCCGGTAAGACCGGTGGACAGAGCCGGTCAGGCCGGTGGCTACAGCAGCCGCACAACAAGTGTTCCACAGAGCCTTAGTGACTTCTCTAGGCCCTAGAACAAGAAGACTCCCAAAACACAACTTGCACAGAAGGAAAACCCTACACAAAGCCTTGCAAAACAACTCCAAACAAACCAAGAACTGACCAGCAGCACTACGACCCAAAGACACACGAGCCAAGCAGTTCACCCGAGGCAAATCCCACAAGTGGCATACACCGGTCAGACCGGTCACACACACCGGTCAGACCGGTCAAGCCTGGGCAGCTCGGGATGAACAGCACCCGCGGGTCAACTCCCCCAAAACCAACTCCCGATCTCCCGAATCGCTCCATGGATTTGCACAAGACTTTGGGGATAGTAGAAACACCTCATGAGGATTCCATAGCCAAGTTTATGCCCATCAAATCTTGTCAAATCAAGAGGAATCGAAGAAATCCCGCCAAAAACTCCTCTAACCCTAGAACACTGAAAACCCCAAAATCGAGCCCCTTAACTCACGGATTTGGGAGGGGAATAAAAGGCAAAAGAACCACGAAAGGTTCACACATATTTCCCCCTTCAAATCTCTAAGAGCAAGGTCCTGAAAACACACCAAGAAAACCACCAAGAGAGGGCTCCGAAAATCACCACAAAGAACAACCGGGAGCAACACAACAAAGCCTTGAGGAACCACGTTGAATCATCTATACATACCAAGGAGGTTCATACAAGGTCTAGCTTGCCGCCCGATCATCCAACCCTCTCAAAAGATCTCATCATGAAGCTCTCAAGCTAGTCCTATGGAAATCCTAAGAAAATAGGAAGGGAAAATAACAAAGAAAATGAACTAGGGTTCCAAGAGATGGCTGCCAGCCTCTCACCACTGGGGTTATATGGAGGCAAGCCGAAAGTCTAAAATACCCTTACTAGCTAATTAGGGATACATGCCCCTCGAGGGCGAATTCGGAAATCTTTGTCATCGCTCCATCGGACGGATGCCCGGCGACCGCAACCAGCTTAGCCTCGACGCAAGCCTTGCGATCCCGACGCGTTGTCCTCCGCTTCGAAGTCTCCGGACTGCATCGTCGCACACCGGTCAAACCGGTGCTCCTCACCGGTCAGACCGGTACCCACCGGTCAGACCGGTCGGACCCACCGGTCAAACCAGTCTGGGGCTGCTGCAGCTCCGTCTTTGGTTCTTCGGTCTTGGCTTTGTGGATCAACCAAGGAACCCAGTGGTTTTCTGGTGAACCACCGGAAATCCCGCGGACTCGGTGTAGCCTCCGCCAATCGCCACTCATGACTCGGCTCCCACGTAGTCCCGGCTTGACGTTGGTTTTCAGGCTCAATCAAGAAATCGTCCATGATTTCATCTTGCTGTTCATGCCACCATGCGGCCCGCACTTGACCCCGCTAGCCACCGGGTCCCTCGAACGAAGCCTACTTGTCTTCTCCACACCTGGAGGCCTCACCGGCGACGACCTTTCACTCTTGTTCTTCACCTGCACCAACACAAGTCAAGCCCCAACCTACACCTGCATTACTTAGCTAAGCATCAGTCCACACAACGTTATCAATCACTCATCACACCAGGAAGTGACCATCCACCGGTCCTCGAACTACACATGGTCCTCAATCTCCCCCTTGATGAGTGCATTGACAACACCCTCATAAAGTAACAAGAGAGAAAAGAAAAAAGAAGAAACGAATAAAAGGAAACTCCAACAAGTGATCGAAAGCCAAACAAAGGCAAAGAGCAAGATCACTTGAAGAAGACAAGCGTCGGACCCCTTAGGCAAGGGAAACAGCTCGACACATCCGAGACAAAACTATGCTCAAGCAAAGAGCGCAAACCACCAAACCCAAACTCGAAAACCACAAAGAGATCCCCTGCACACATGCAAGCTCCCCCTGAACCAATGCAACTCCCCCTGGACGAATGCATGTAAGACACCACTTGAAATAGGGCAGCTGCAACAGCTCAGTGCACAGCCCTGACCGGTCAGACCGGTCAACCCCACCGGTCAGACCGGTGCGCAACATGTGAACAGAACTAGCACTCTGACCGGTCAGACCGGTGACCTCAACCGGTCAGACCGGTGCACACCAGAGCCCAAAAATGGCTCGAAACCACCTAAATACCTTCTAAATGCATCCAACAACCAATTCAAGCTCAAACTTCTCCCCCTTGTTAACAATGCATGAATCAAGCCAAAAATGCAAAAAAAATCAACCTAAAGCTTCTCAAATAGACAAAATTCAACATAGGATGCTACACATGTCCAAGTGAGCAAGTTAGATACTCTATGGCTTCGTATCGATCTCAACTGCATGATCACCAAGTTTCACAACAATTGGACGACGCTAAGATGGAATTGGGCAATTTTGCGAAAAAATCCATTTCATGAGCAAAGTCCGAAACATGAGCAAAACATGTCAAAATGGCAAAGCCACACAAACTTCATGCTAGGACAACCATTCTAATCATAAGACCATCACAAACACCCACATGCACCTGATGTCATGTCAAAGGCACCGAGCCATGTGCCTACTTCTATATATGAGACTTCTCATTGGTAGGCATCATGCAACGGTTTAGCACCCAAAGCAAATTAAATTAAGCACATATGATATGGGAGCACATTTCCCAAGAATTTTACATTTCATTTTCAGATTCATACTTGGTACATGAAATGTCTTTGCGACAAAAAAGGAACTTATGCCCCTCCACAAGATAAAGCAAGAGGGCTAAACATTCATGATGGCAAATGAGCCTTTGGCCCCACATGATCAAAATAAGCAACCACAAATTAAGCATAGCCAAACCGCTAAAACATGTCAAGATCATATAAAGCCATTTACTCACAAGAGAGCATACACATGACATTTATCAAAAAACATAGCCATCAACCATGGATATAAATCAAGATTATCAAGAGCTAAGCCAAACTAACCATAGCTTACCAAACAAGCTCACAAAGACATAAATATCATTCCATGGTGAACAATGTATATAAGAGAAGCTTTTCCTAACCAATGCATATGATACAAAATGCATGCAATCTAAGATACAAGGATGCCTATACATCATGTTACATATGACATGCCAAATGCAAGAAATGCACAAAAGGAAAGCTATACATATGCTACAAAGGAGCTCCCACACAAAGCTCACAAACCACCGGCTCCTCGAGGGGAGGCAAAAAGGACTCGACACCACTAGCGAAAGAGCAAAGGAGCACAAAACCTACAAGCTCCCCCTAAACACATGCACTAGGGCCAGAGAGCATACGAAGCTCACCCTTAGTACACATGATAAAGCAAAGAGCACACTAAGCACACAAGCTCCCTCTAAACTCATGCACTAAGATCAAAGAGCATACAAAGCTCACCTTACACACATGAGATAGGGAAAAGAGCGAAACAAACCAAGTGGCTTGACCAAGGCCACACACTCGAAGGTCACAAATTTACTTCCCTTGATCATTTCTTCACAATTTACTCGTCCTTGTCCATTTTCCCCAAAAGTGATGTACCTCCATGTCACCACCGGGATATGAGGCCGGAGAACCACCGCCCGATATCAACCAAATGTTCTCCGAGCCATCCACCTACAACTCAAAACCAAGAGCGAGCATGAGCAAATGACTCAACACTGGGGTTAGCTCCAAAGGTGTCAAACCAGTGTCGGGCCATTTTCTCAAAAGTAGGGTTAGCAACATCCATCCTACCGCGCCTATCAAAGCTGGAATCACCATGAGTAAACCACTCCCGTCTCATAGGAGGGTTACGACTACAACGAAAGGGAAAGCATGGTCCGTAGCCCTTCTGAGACTCAAAACCGCGACCTCTCCCAAACTCGTATTGATCACGATGTGGAGAACGTCCAACAAACTCAACACCACCATGGTAACCATTACGAGGGAACCATCCCTCACTAACTAGAGGAGGACCAAAACCACAAAAAGAAGACTGTGGATCGTCCCTCCTCTCAAACTCAAAGCTACAACTCCTCCCATCCCCATATTGAGCACGAGGGGGAGAACGCCTAGCAATCTGACCACCTGCAAACTCTCCAGACCAACCACCAGAACCACGACCTCCTGAACCAAACTTAGCATCTGTACGAGTACAAAACCCAAAGTGTTGTCTGTCCAGACCTGCACCGGTCTGACCGGTGTATCCCGACCAGCAGCACCTTCAGTAGCCTTTCGCTCTCCCCAAACTGGAACTGTCCTCACACTTGCCTTGGCCCTGGGCATCTGCACACGAGACTCACGTACCCCATTGGGAGGATGGTACTTGTCTTTGTTAGCCCACTCCTTCGCCATTCTCTCTTCTCGCTTCCTCTTGAAGCAAAACTCTCTTGTGACTATCCTTTCCACAAAAGTCACAATGGAAACGGATTGGTCTGGGCTTAGACTTGGGATGAGGCTCTTCACAAGGCTTTTCACTAGTCTTCTCACTCGGTTTCTCACCTGGTTTTTTTCTTGTTTTAAGCAACTGGTTTGGCTTGGGTGCAAACTTATCTTTGGGTGTGGATTGTGGTGGAACTAAAACATTCCCAAATTTTCCTTCTCTCTCACCACTGCTCTCACCAGACTTATCGAATCCCAAAGCCCAACCATCAAAGCGCTTACAACTCGCAATCATCATACCAAGCTGAGGTTCCTAACTAGATGTTGACAGATAAAAGACGTATGCACCTACGATCCGCAAGCGTACGGACCTACACCTTTTTCACCATGGGATTCCCAAGGTTCTTGTCAATCTGCAGAGCAAGGGGATTACAAGCGTTTGATCTACCACTACTCACTAGCTACTCAAACTCTAACTATGATTAAACTAGAAAACGACTACACTACACTAGAGAGAACGATTAAGCTATCAAGATAGGAGACACTCACCCATGGGTCTACGATACTGAACATGCAATCGCTTTAAACATGAAAACCAATCTAATCTATCGGGGGTTGTGACCACGGTTTCGCCCGTTCCCTCCCCCCGTACTATCACTACATGGAGGTATTCGTGACTAGACCAATGATGGACACGACGTATTGAATCGATCCAAGGGAGCATTGGGATCCATACTTCCTTTATGACACGGTAGCTAACCTTAAGCATCTAAGCACATTCAACACAAGATGAAAGCTAGATAATCCAATAAGGTACGATTACATCTTCAAGAACGATTACAACCCATGGACGAATAAGGAGATTACCCCATCAAGGTGCTAGACATGGCACCGTTGATCATGGTCACCCTTCCGACGGTGTCTTCCTTCTTCTCCACTTGTGGGTGCTTCCTTCGATGTGGTCGATCCCCGTCCGGAGATCTCCCTCCTCTCTCTCTCTAGCTTGTGGATGGCCTCCTGGTGCGAATGGCTCTCTCCTCCCGAATGGCCGCGCCTCCAGGGCTTTAGGGTTGAAAATCCTTCGGGTGCAAGGAAGGGGGCCGAACCGATGTCGGGAGTGGGCCCGGCCGGCCGGCTTGGGCCAACCGGCGCAGGCCCATCCCGGCCCGGTTCGGTCGCCCCTTCGCTCCCGTGGGTCCTCAGGTGATTATGCATTTTGCCCCCTCCACTTGCACTATTTTGACGATGTCATCCTCGCGTCCAAGATGGAGGTTCTCCGCGCATGAAGTTCGATCTTTTACGCTTCAATCCCCGGGGGTGCTCCTACGTAGAACTTGGAAGTGATTTCATCAAGCTCATGAACACAAACAATACTCCGTAAATTTTCCTTTGAACTTGTAGCGAATCCGTCCTTTATGTCCATGTTTTCCTACATAAACACAATACTTCCAAATGCATGCACATAGATGAACTTGTTATATGATTAATGTGCCTAGTGGCGGGTTAGTTACATAAACAAATCCAAATTAAAGTGTAATGAACATGTTTGGTGTACCAAAATACACCGTCAACATCTCCCCCACCCTTAGCTCTTGCTCGTCCTCGAGCAAGTACTCATAAAAGAACTTCGTCCAAAGCGTTGTAATCGTGTTCCGCTAAATCCTTCTTCACAAGTTAGTCAATCTTTTATCTTTAATACATAAGCATAAAGTAATGATCATCATACATAAACATGGGCGTTTAGAATCTTTACCACGTCAAGATTTACCCCACAACTCAAACTCTTTACTCGAAGTCTTCAATTTCAGCCATGCTTACTTCCTTTCTTCCATCAGAGGGTTTTTATGATTTTCAAAAATAAAATTCCTGCAACAAGTGTTAGACAAAAACATTTCTCCAAGCTCTCTCAAGTCACTCATATGAGGTGGCTATCCTAAACAAGTTTTATAAAACTCTCACCTCCCATAAATCTCTCATATAACATGTAAAGTGGAGCTATAGGTAGGGCTAGTACAATCAACACAAGTATTGTCAAACTAAGAACTTCCTCTAATGGTTGTTTACCTTTCAAAGCCAATGATGATGAGAATTAATCCATATGTGGGGACATCAAGGATGAGAAGATATAGAATGGTGGACATGTGCAAGGGCAAAAGAAAATATGACTACGAGGCACCGATGACGTCCTCGGTGTCGGATTGCACATGGTTGGAAAAAGAGTGAAAGTTCCGTCTCTCAACAACGTGACATCCTTCGTTCCTTGCACTTTATTTTTCTTTTCACTTGATTCATCCCTCTCATCCTTCTTGCCACTCCTCTTCTCTCTTTTTCTTCTTTTTCTTGCTCTCATAAACATATTTTTCTTTACTTTTCTATTTTTCTTTCTTTCCTTTCCATACACATACTTTTCTCTTTATTTTTCCCTCTCTTGACATCTTTTTCTCTCTTCCCAAAGCTCTCAACTCCTCTCTTTCTTGCATGCACACAATCTGACATTTTAAATAAACCATGCTAGAGACGAGACGAAACTTTGAGAGTAGGTTGTGTTCAAGGAATGCGATGTACAAAAGAGATGTATAGGTTCGGGTATGGAATTCGGCGATGTACGAGACTTCCGATGTGGAAGTCACGTTACCGAATACATGACGAGGCTAGCAACAAAAGATAAGCACAAGGACATGATCATTGCTTGAAATTAAAACTCCCAAGAGAGAAGGGTCCTAGCCCAACTCATTGCGCTAATCGCACTTATGATGGAGCGAGAAATAAGTTCGGCTTGGTATAGGATTTTTTTCTTACTCTCATCATGGAAAAAGAGGTTTTGCTAACCATTATTACAAGCACTAGTAGGGATGTTGTCATCGATGACGTTCTCTTAACGTCACCAAAGGCACCAAAATGGTCACAGGTACTGATTTGTGACGAATTTGTGACGATTTTCATTTGGTCACAGAATTGGCGTCACATTTGTGCATCTGTGACGAAATGAGTTTTTTCGTCACAGATTTGGTTCTAATCTGTGATGAAAAAATTGTCGTCATGGATTTGAGTTCAATCTGTGATGATCGTTTTTCGTCTTGGATTCGACTCCGTTTTCGTCATTATTTTCTGTGCGCCTGACTGCCTGACGGCACCGTTAACGGCGTTAGAGGTTTGTGACGATCAGATTTGGTCACAGATGTTCCTATGTTTTGGTCATAATCTCCCGTTAACGGTGTTTGCTTCTGACGTGGCGCTGACGTCAGCAATGACATGGGAGCTTACGTGGAACTGACGTCATCAATGACGTGGCAGGTGACGTCATCTATTTGGAAACGTCATAGAAGACAAGTTGAAATCGTCATAGAATGTTATTTGCCATCGTCACCTTTTGATATAAAATGGTCACAGATTTTCCATTACTTTGGTCACAAATATAACATCAATTCATCACAGTTTAGAAATTAGTTTCGTCATAGGTACAGGATCACAATGGTCACAGAATTGCAGATAATAATTTAATTTGAATTTGCAAATGAAATATAATGGCCACACAAATACATATACGATTGGAAATAGTATTCAAGTGTTCATACAACTTATTGGACACCAGTACACATAGCATCACATAGTTTGTTGAAACAGTACCAAATGTGATTCAAAGTTGCTAAGTAGGGAAAGTGAACATGCAGTTGAAAGTTTAACTATGCAGCAGCTATGTTCATGTCGATGGAGAAGCATTTTCATGGAGGGACAAGAGCTTTTTGATGAGCAATTTGGTCTCGGACATCTCCTTGTTGTTCTGCTCTGTAATTTTCTTGTACTCCTCTAACTCCCTCTGTGTCCTTTACCGTTCTTCCTCAGCATTTTGAATTTTCTTCCGTAGGTCTTCAAGTTCACCTTGAACAGTTGTTGTTGCTTCAGCTGCAAGTTGCTCCCGAAGCTCACTTTCATGTGATGATCCTGACTTGGAGGATGTGGGTGTTTTTAAGCCGACACTCCTGAGGAATTGGTTGGAGTTGTGCTCAGAGAGAATCTTCGACACGACCTGCACACTGGATGCTGGCATTTCACCTTCAGGATTAGGTTCAGCCCTCAAAGCTTCCATTTCAGTCTGTAATATCATGAAGACATAAGAGTTACATGTAGTTGATCATTAGGAATTTTACAGTTGGTTGTTATTGGAATAAATTTGAGGTATACATATGTGACAACAAGGGCTTCAGGTGAAGTATGTTTCATGACAGATATACACATAATAGTATGGAGATAAAATCCATAGAAGCAGTTAATATCACAGGAAGGGATACTTGAAGGACCGATACGGCGAACCAGAGAGGGGGGGAGTGAATGTGAGCCGATAAAAATTCTTCTCGAGGGAGATGGAAACTCCAACAAGATGAACACGGCTTCCAACACACGTCTCCGACTCACTACCAAGGTTGGTCAAGCCCACGTAGCCACTGGAGTGCCACTGGACCTAGGAACCAACACACCATCTTCCGACCCGAGAAACGCAGCGGAAAAACCAAACCTCGGGCCTACAGACCCACACCGGTCAGACCGGTGAGCACCACCGGTCAGACCGGTCCCTGCTGGAGAAACTGAGCAACTTTCACTAAGTGGCTCTACACCGGTCAGACCGGTGAGACACACCGGTCAGGCCGATGGCAGCCTGAAAGCCCCCAAGGCACCAAACAGGCCAACCGACCACCAAACAGACCCAAACTCGAAACAGCAGCAACACGGGACAACAACGAACACACCAAGACGTTCACCCGAGCAAAAACCCACAAGGGCTCGCACCGGTCAGACCGGTCAAGAGCACCGGTCAGACCGGTGTAGCTCGGGCGACTCGGGATGAACAAGACCCGCGGTCAACTCCCCCCAAATCCAAATCTCGATCTCTCGAATCGCTCCACGGACTTAAACAAGACTTTGGGGATATTAGGAACACCTCATGAGGAGTCCATAGCCAAGTTTAATCCCACCAAAACTCGTCCAAAAAGGAGGAATCGAAGAAATCCCGCCGAAAGCACTTCCAACCCAAGAACTCAAGAAACCCCAAAATCGAGCACCTTTTCTCACGCATTTGGGAGGGGAATCACGGCCCAAAGAACCACGAAGGGTTCTAACAAATTTCCCCCATCAAATCCCCAAGAGAAAAGTCCCGAAAACAACTCAAAGAAATCACGAGAGAGGGCTCCGAAAATCACCACCAAGAACAACCGGGGAAAACACATCCAAACCTTGAGGAACCACGCCGAATCATCTATACATGAAACAAAGGTTCGTACAAGGTCTAGCAAGCCGCCCGATCATCCATCCCTCTCAACATGATCTCTCCGTGAAGCTCTCTTGCTAGTCCAAGAGAAAACCTAAGGAAAATAGGTGGAAAATAGGAAAACTAATGAGCTAGGGTTCCAAGAGTTGGCTGCCATCCTCTCACCTCTTAGGTTATATGGAGGCAACCGAATGTCTAAAATGCCCTTCTCTACTAACTAGGGATACCGGCTCCTCAAGGGCGGATTTGGAATTCTTGATGTCTTCACCATCGGACGGATGCCCGGCGACCGCACCCCGCGTAGCCTCGACGCAAGCTATGCGATCCCGACGCGTGTCCTCCGCTTCGAAGATTCCGGACCGCGTCATCGGACACGGCCGACCGGTGCTCCTCACCGGCCGACCGGTCCCCACCGGTCGACCGGTCGGACCCACCGATCGGACCGGTCCGGCTCGCTACGGCTCCGTCTTCGGTTCTCCGAGCCTTGGCTTTGTGGATCAACCAAGGAACCGGTGGTTTTCTGGTGAACCACCGGAAACCTCGCGAACTCGGTGTAGCCTCCGCCAATCTCCACTCATGACTTGGCTCCCACGTAGTCCCGGCTCGACCTTGGTTTTGAGGCTCAACCAAGAAACCGTCCATGACTTCATCTTGCTTGTTCATGCCACCATGCGGCCCGCACTTGACCCCCGCCGGCCACCGGGTCCCTCGAACGAAGCCTACTTGTCTTCTCCACACCCCGGAGGCCTCACCGGCGACGACCTTTCGCGCTTGTTCTTCACCCGCACCAACACGAGTCAAGCCGCAACCCGCACCCGCAATACTTAGCCAAGAATCGGTCCACACAACGTTGTCAATCACTCATCACACAAGGAAGCGACCATCCACCGGTCCTTGAACCACACATGGTCCTCAATCTCCCCCTTGATGAGTGCATTGACAACACCCACACGAAAGTAACAAGAGAGAAAAGAAAAAGAAAAGAAACGAACAAAAAGAAACTCCAACAAGCGATCGAAAGCCAAACAAAGGCAAAGAGCAAGATCACTTGAAGAAGACAAGTCTCGGACCCCTTAGGCAAGGGCAACGGCTCGAAACATCCGAGACAAAGCAAAGCTCAAGTAAAGAGCGCAACCACCGAAACAAAGCTCGAACACCCACAAAGAGCTCCCCCGAACCAATGCAACTCCCCCCGGACGAATGCATGCAAGACACCACTTGAAACAGGGCAGCCGCAACAAAACAGCCCCGACCGGTCGACCGCCAACTCCACCGGTCGACCGGTGTGCAACATGTGTACAGAACCAAGCACTCACACCGGTCGGACACCGTGACCATGACCGGTCGGACCGGTGTACAACGAGAGCCCGTAAATGGCTCGAAACCACCCGAAAACCTTCTAAACACGTTCGACAAGCCATTTCAAGCTCAAACTTCTCCCCCTTATTGGCAATGCATGAATCAAGCCAAAAATGCAAAACTTTCAATCTAGAGCTTCTCAAATATACAAAATTCAACAAAGAATGCTACACATGTCCAAATGAGCAAGTTAGATACTCTACGGCTTCGTATAGATCTCAACTACATGACCACCAAGTTTCACAACCATTGGACGAAGCTAAGATGGATTTTGGCAATTTTGTGAAAAACTTGCCTCTCATGAGCAAAGTCCTAAACATGATCAAAGCATATCAAAATGGCAAAGCCACACAAACTTCATGCTAGGACAACCATTCTAATCATAAGACCATCACAAACACCCACAAGCACCTCATGTCATGTGAAAGCCACCGAGCCATGTGCCTACTTCTATGTATGAGACTTCTCATTGGTAGGCATCATGCAACGGTTTAGCACCCAAAGCAAATTAAATTCAGCACATATGACATGGGAGCATATTTCCAAGCATTTTTCATTTCATTTTCATATTTGTAAATGGTACATGAAATGTCTTTGCGACAAAAAGGAACTTATGCCCCTCCACAAGATAAAACAAGAGGGCTAAACATTCATGATGGCAAATGAGCCTTTGGCCCCATATGATCAATAAACTAGCTATCCAACCACAAATTAAGCATAGCAAGGCCACAAAAACATGTCAAGAGCATGTAAAGGCATTTACACATGAGAGAGCATACATGTGACATTTTTCAAAAGCATAGCTATCAACCATGGATTATTCATCAAGATCATCAAGAGCTAAGCCAAACTAACCGTAGCATACCAAACAAGCCCACAAAGACATATATCTCATTCCATGGTGAACAATGTATATGAGAGAAGCTTTTCCTAACCAATGCATATGATACAAAATGCATGCAATCTAAGATACAAGGATGTCTATACATCATGTTACATATGCCATGCCAAATGCAAGAAATGCACAAAGAAAATATATACATATGCTACCACCGGCTCCTCGAGGGGAGGCAAAACGGGCTCGACACCACCGGCAAAAGAGAGCTCCCACACACCCAACTCAGGAAATCAAACACACACCAAGTTCCCCCCGCAAACGAGTGAAAGTTGCATGATCTAGGGGTTTGGTGAAAATATCGGCTAGTTGGTCATGTGTGGGAACATGGATCAAAGCTATCTTTCCTTTCTCAACGTTGTCTCTCAGAAAGTGGTACCTCACTTCTATGTGCTTGGTTTTGGAATGGAGCACTGGGTTCTTTGCAACGCTTATGGCACTGGTGCTATCACATTGAAGTGGGACATGGGTATACTCCTCACCAAAATCACTCATGGTGTAGGTGATCCAAAGGAGCTGAGAGCAACAACTAGCAGTGGCAACATACTCGGCGTCGGTCGTGGATTGAGCAACACTCGACTGCTTGCGGGAAGACCAAGACACCAAAGAAGAACCCAAAAACCGGCAAGTCCCGTAAGTGGACTTCCTATCCAACCGACACCCGGCAAAATCCGCGTCCGAAAAGCCATGAAGCGCCATAGCAGAGGACGCGGAATACCAAAGGCCGAAGTCGGGAGTGTGACGCAAGTACCTGAAAATTCGCTTCACTGCTTGCCGATGCGAAGTCCTCGGAGACGCTTGAAAACGAGCGCACAGACACACTGAGAACTGTATGTCCGGCCTCGTCGCCGTCAAGTAGAGGAGTGACCCGATCATGCTCCGGTACTCCTTCTGGTCCACATGTTCACCTTCCTCGTCCGCATCAAGAGTCGTAGTCGTACTCATCGGCGTCGTCATAGCCTTGGAGTCCTCCATCTTGAACTTCCTCACAATGTCCTTGGTGTACTTAGCCTGGTGCACAAATGTTCCTTCCTTTGATTGCTTGATTTGTAGCCCGAGGAAGAACTCGCAACTCTCCCATCATGCTCATCTCAAACTCCCTCGCTCATATCATCCGCAAACATTGCAACAAGAGAGTTAGACGAGCCACCAAAGACAATATCATCCACGTACACCCGCACAATCGGGATATCTCCGCCCCCGCCCTCGAAGAAAAACAAGGTCCGATCGACCTTCCCCATCTCAAAACCTCTCTCAAACAAGAATACCCTCAACCTCGCCATACCAAGCTCTAGGCGCCGCTTCAACCCATACAACGACCTTCCTCAACTTGTACACCTAGTGGGGGTACTTCTCACTCTCAAACCCCGGAGGCCGCCTCACATACACTTCTTCCTCCAACACACCATTCGGAAAGCACTCTTCACATCCATTTGGTGCAACTTGAACCCTTTAGCCACGGAAAAGGCTAGAAGGATCCTAATCGCCTCCAAACGGGCTACGGGAGCAAAGGTCTCCTCGTAGTCGATCCCCTCCTTCGATCGAACCCTTGAGCAACAAGTCTCGACTTGTTCCTCACAACCTCACCCTTCTCTCCCTCTTTGTTTTTCCACACCCACTTTGTACCAATCGGCTTACACCCCGGGGGAGGGTCAACCAACTCCCACACCCGATTCCTCTCAAAGTTCTCCAACTCCTCATGCATCGAGTTAACCCAATTGTGATCGATAGTGCGTGTCCAATGTCTTTGGGCCGGAAAGAAGCAACAAATGCAAGATGAGCGAAATGAGAGTTGTTCCGAACCCTCGACCGTGTAGTGCGTTCATCCATGTCACCGATGATCCTCGAAGCCGGGTGATCCACTTGAACTCGCCGGGGAGGGTATCGCCTCGATGCTACCTCCCCCTCAACATCGCCTTCTCCTCGTTCTTGATTTGTCGTTGTAGGTGTAGCGAGGGTCCATCCATCATCGTAGTCGAAGTAGTGGGTACATGTTCAGCCGGCGCACCGCACCACCATCTTCATCATCTCCATGTTCATGCTCCTCCTCCCCGAAAGATCTCCTCGCCAAGCTCATCATCACCCGCACACTCAAAGACAAGCCGACTACGTGGCTCGTCTCGTCGAAGGTTACCTCGCAAGTCTCCACGATTTGGTTAGTTTCAAGATTGAGCACACGATATGCTCTAGAATGAGATGCATAACCAAAGAAAATGCCATCGACGGACCTAGCCTCAAACTTATCTAACTTCCCCGCCTTTCTTCGAATGAAACACATGCAACCAAAGACATGGAAGTGACTCACCTTGGGTGTGCGACCATGCATCAACTCATAGCATGTCTTCTTCTTGTGCACTCGAGGTATATCCCGTTCGACACATAGCACGCGGTATTCACCGCCCTCACCCCAATACCTCCTCGGAGTCCTATGCTCATCAAGCATCGTTCGAGCCATCTCGCACAAGGTCCTCGTTCTTCCTTTCCACAACACCATTCCGGGGAGGTGTATACGGACTCGAAAACTGGTGCTCAAGACCCAAGTCATGGCAAAAGGTTTCAAAACGAGAGTTCTTGAATTCCGAGCCATTATCACTGCGGATAGCTCGTATGGCATCTCCGTGCCTCTCGTTCCTCAACCTCAAGACTAGATCTCGAACAAAACCAAACGTCTCCCCCTTATCCTCCGTAAAGAACACACACGCATACCGAGAATAGTCGTCCACCACAAAAAGGACATACCACTTCCCACCCGCATCGCACACGAGCCGGGCCAACAAGGTCCATATGGAGCAGCTCGCATGGACGCTCGCTCATCACATCGGTGAGAGGCGGGTGAGAAGAGGCCACCATCTTGGCATGCCTACACGTAGCACAAACCAACTCTTTCTCAAGCCTCAACCGTGGCAATCCTCGACCAAATTGAGTTTAATCAAGCGAGACAAAAGGTCAAAGCTCAAGTGACCCAACTTTCTATGCCACTTCCACAACTCACTCGAAGAACCAACCAAGAAACAACGCTCCACACCCGAAGACTGAGAAAAATCAGCACGAAACACCTGACCCTCGGGAATGACCATACAGACAAGGTCCCCTCGAGAGTCCACAATCCGAGAACCACCTGGCCGAAACAACACCTCCAAGCCCTCATCCAACAACTGGGACACAGAAAGCAAATTGTACCCCGGCCGATTGAACAAGAGCAACACGCCTCAGAGTGATCTTGTCACTCACTTTGATCTCACCTTCTGAAAGCACACGCCCACGCCCATTGTCCCCAAAAGTGATGTACCTCTTCGTCACCACCGGGACGAGACTTGAGAACCACCCCCTGTCTTCGGTCATATGCCTCGAGCAACCGGAGACAATCAACCAAATATTCTTCAAGTCTCCCACCTGAAATTCAAAAACGAGCACGTGAGCGAACAAACGACTCAGCACTGGGGTTAGTACCAAAAGAGTAAAACCAGTGCCGAGCCATTTGCTCGAAAGTGGGGTTAGCACCAACCAAAGCATCTCTCCTACCAAAGCTACCTCCACGAGCACCACCACTGTAACCACCCTAAGGGAACCACCCCTCTCTGCCTGGAGGAGGACCAAATCCACGCAAGAAAGCCCGTGGAACGTCTTTCCTCTCCAACTCAAAGCTACGACTCCTCCCATCCCCGTAGTGAACTCGAGGAGGAGAACGCCTAGCAAACTGACCACCTGCACCCTTTCCACCCAACCACCGTAACCACGACCACCGTAAACAACACTCGCACCCGTACGAGCATGAAACCCAAACAACCGTGCCGTCCAGCCCGCACCGGTCCGACCGTGCTCCACACCGGTCCGACCGGTGTGACCCGGGCAGCGCACCGGCCGGCAGCCCTTCCGCTCTCCCCAAGCCCGAACCGTCCTCACACTCGCCTTGCCCCCGGGCATCCGCACACGAGGCTCAAGTACACCATCGAAGGTTGGTACTTGTCCTTGTTAGCCCACTCCTTCTCCATTCTCTCCTCACGCTTCCTCTTGAAGCAAAACTCCTCCTTATGGCCATCTCTCCCACAATAGCCACAATGAAACCTCACAAGCTTAGGCTTAGGATGTGGCTGCTCACTTGGTTTCTCTCCACTCAATCCCTCCACCAGTTTCTCACCACTAGCCTTCTCACTCTCCTTCCCAAAGAACACTTTCCCCGAAGTGCTCACAAACTTGATAGGCTTTTGTACGTCATTTGTGGGTGTAGGAAACACGGGTGGAGCTGGGGTTGTGTCTAGTCGGTTCCTTAGATGGTTAGGTTTTAGAGGGAAATCATTTTTGTGGTGGGTTTTTGGTGGCTCCGGGATATTCTCTCCACTACCCTCACCAACCTTGTTTGCCCCAAGCCCCTCACCATCTTTCCTCTTAAAGGCATCGATCATCATCCTCAACTGAGGCTCATGACCGGACAGCCAACCCATCAACTTCCTCAAGTCATCATTCTCATCCTGCAAACGATCAACATAATGTGCAAGCTCCAAAATTTTCAATGCATGCATTTCACGGTGTAGAGCAAGATGTAGGCATGGGTTCCTTCAATTTAGCCTCAAGAGAACTAGTGTAAGAATGCATCTCATTAATCTTAGCATGCAAAACAGGCAAGAAGTGCAAGCACCTAGCAAAGCAGGTCTAGATTTAAGCTCAACCACTTCAACCCTAAGCACATCTAGTTCCTCACACTTGGAGGCATGCTTCTCCTTAAACAAAGCAAGATCGACAAGGAATATGGAGCAATCAAGACAATCATTCTCATCCGAAACAACGGGGCTAGCCTTAAGCGAATCAATCTCAAGCTTGCTATCAAGCACCCGTGTCTCTAGCTCACCCACTCTAGTCCTAGCATCCTCGAGTGAAGCACTAAGCTCTTTCCTCATTTTCTTGGCCTCTCTAAGCATGTCATCATGGTTATCAAGCAAAGAGACAAGCCTCTCATTCTCCCGGCGCAAGAAGGGAAGTTCATCACGCACCTCGTCGTCGGACTCGCAGTCCGAGTCGCTCCGTGTGCTCTTCTTGCTGCCGGAGCTCAACGCCATGGTGCGAAGCCATCTCTCGCGAAGCGGCTCGGCCCCGCTCGGGTTCTTGGACGACTTCTTGTTCTTGCGGCGATCTCCCTCGTCTTCACTGCTGCTCGAGCTCGAGGTGGAGTACGCGGAACCGGAGTCGGCGTCGCTCGCTCCAACCATCGCTCGGGCCTTGCCTCGACCCTCCTTCTTCCTCGATCGTCGCTCGTCCTTGTACTTGTTCTTGTGCTTGCTCTTGTGGTCGCGCCTCGAACGGTACTTGCCGTCCATCCTCGGCTTGTGCTTGTAGCCGTCCTTGTTCTCGGCCTTCTCCGGCGGTCGGCGACGAAGTGTCCCGACTTGCCGCACCGGAAGCAAGTCCTCGTGTTCCTCCTCATGTTCACACGGTTCTCGTGCGGCCTCTCGAACCGCCCTCGTCAACCGCCGCGCTCGTCCTCTCCAAGGTCATCAAACTCCTCATCCGGCATAGACATCAAAGAGGAAAAGGAGAACATCCCGGTGGATGGGTTAGAGTTAGCCTTTCCATTGGAACCACCAACGAGGGCAAGACTATGGGAATCGGTCGGTCCCTCGAGCTTGGCATTCATGCCCCTATCCACCTCAGCCGACTTGAGCTTCGAGAACGGCTCGTTCACCGTCGAGTGTCATACTTCTCCGACTCCACAATGGCCTCGAACTTTCCGCCCAAATCGTACGATTCAAAGAGTGTAAGACCTTGACCTCTCTATCATGATCATCGTACGGGAGCACGTCCACATTGGCCCTCATGTTGTTCACAACCACCGTGAACCTCCTCGAAACAAGGCATCGATGGACTCACCGGGGAGATGAGTGAAGTTCTCGTACTCTCTCCGTAAGTCGCATACATCCGTGCCTCGAACTCCGGGCGTTCCCAACATGAGCCTCCTTCAACACCGCCCAAATCCTACAAGCCAAGTGCTCGGTGTGCACCCGATCGAACTCGGCCGACACAAAGCACGAAACAAGTAGTCGACCGCCTTATTGTTGGCGTCGAATCCGTCCCTCGATCCCGGAGCGAGGAAGTCCATCGGCCGGACATAGCCCGTGTCCACCGTGACATCCCAAAGGATCTGACCCTTTCCGCGGAGAAACGCACCCATCCGCTTGCTCCACATCTGGTAGTTCTTGCCATCGAAGTGTGGAGGACCCGAACCCCGTTCCTGGTACGCCATCCTTGGATCTTAGACTGGTAAGAGTCTATAAAGACCCGAACCGGCTCTGATACCACTTGAAGGACCGATACGGCGAACCAGAGAGGGGGGGAGTGAATGTGAGCCGATAAAAATTCTTCTCGAGGGAGATGGAAACTCCAACAAGATGAACACGGCTTCCAACACACGTCTCCGACTCACTACCAAGGTTGGTCAAGCCCACGTAGCCACTGGAGTGCCACTGGACCTAGGAACCAACACACCATCTTCCGACCCGAGAAACGCAGCGGAAAAACCAAACCTCGGGCCTACAGACCCACACCGGTCAGACCGGTGAGCACCACCGGTCAGACCGGTCCCTGCTGGAGAAACTGAGCAACTTTCACTAAGTGGCTCTACACCTGGCCGACCGGTGAGACACACCGGTCGGGCCGATGGCACCGAAAGCCCCCAAGGCACCAAACAAAGCCAACCGACCACCAAACCGACCCAAACTCGAAACGAGCGCAACACGGGACAACAACGAACACACCAAGATGTTCACCCGAGCAAAAACCCACAAGGGCTCGCACCGGTCGGACCGGCCAAGAGCACCGTTGCTAGACCGGTGTAGCACGGGCAGCTCGGGATGAACAAGACCCGCGGTCAACTCCCCCAAATCCAAATCTTGATCTCTCGAATCGCTCCACGGACTTGAACAAGACTTTGGGGATATTAGGAACACCTCATGAGGAGTCCATAGCCAAGTTTAATGCCACCAAAACTCGTCCAAAAAGGAGGAATTGAAGAAATATCGCCGAAAGCACTTCCAACCCAAGAACTCAAGAAACCCCAAAATCGAGCACCTTTTCTCACGCATTTGGGAGGGGAATCACGCCCAAAGAACCACGAAGGGTTCCCACAAATTTCCCCCATCAAATCCCCAAGAGAAAAGTCCCGAAGACAACCCAAAGAAATCACCGAGAGAGGGCTCCGAAAATCACCACCAAGAACAATCGGGGAAAACACATCCAAACCTTGAGGAAACCACGCCGAATCATCTATACATGAAACAAAGATTCGTACAAGGTCTAGCAAGCCGCCCGATCATCCATCCCTCTCAACAAGATCTCTCCGTGAAGCTCTCTTGCTAGTCCTAGAGAAAACCTAAGGAAAATAGGTGGAAAATAGGAAAACTAATGAGCTAGGGTTCCAAGAGTTGGCTGCCATCCTCTCACCTCTTGGGTTATATGGAGGCAACCGAACGTCTAAAATGCCATTCTCTACTAACTAGGGATACCGGCTCCTAAAGGGCAGATTTGGAATTCTTGATGTCTTCACCATCGGACGGATGCCCCGCGACCGCACCTCGCGTAGCCTCGACGCAAGCCATGCGATCCCGACGCGTGTCCTCCGCTTCGAAGATTCCGGACCGCGTCGTCGCACACCGGCCGACCGGTGCTCCTCACTCGGCCGGACCGATCCCCACCGGTCGGACCGGTCGGACCCACCGGTCGGAGCCGGTGCCGCGCCGCCGGCCTCCGTCTTCGGTTCTCCCGGTCTTGGCTTTGTGGATCAACCTAAGGAACCCGGTGGTTTTCTCGGTGAACCACCGGAAACCCCGCGAACTCAGTGTAGCCTCCGCCAATCTCCACTCATGACTTGGCTCCCACGTAGTCCCGGCTCGACCTTGGTTTTGAGGCTCAACCAAGAAACCGTCCACGACTTCATCTTGCTATTCATGCCACCATGCGGCCCGCACTTGACCCCGCTGGCCACCGGGTCCCTCGAACGAAGCCTACTTGTCTTCTCCACACCTGGAGGCCTCACCCCCGCAACGACCTTTCGCGCTTGTTCTTCACCTGCACCAACACGAGTCAAGCCGCAACCTGCACCTGCAATACTTAGCCAAGAATCAGTCCACACAACGTTGTCAATCACTCATCACACAAGGAAGCGACCATCCACCGGTCCTTGAACCACACATGGTTCTCAATACTCGTAAAAAATCATATCAAACAGAGCTAATATCACACATGCATGGTATTACTCTGGTCACAAAATTGCATCTACAAAACTATTGAAACCTCTGCACGAAGCAACTGATCCAGATCATTCTAGTCCCAATATTATGTATGCACATAATGCACATATGGTTTAAGTTAAATTGTGTCTAGTTGGCAACTGGACATTATATTTTTGCACTTACCAGTGCCTCTCTTGCCAGGTCACTGAGGCCGTGTTTGGAGCGGGTGTGGCAGGACTGGAAGGCTTCCACCGCAGCAACTTCTTCAGTCTGATCTAGGTTGGGTTCTACCATGTTTTTTTGCTGCATCTGCATTGTGCAAAAAAAAATGACAGCATAGTATTCTCAGATGTAATGGAAAATAATTGGTTCAGTGCAAAAGTGCATGTAACTGGAAAAGATAATGATTTCCTTACATATGCATGTAAGTGTGCTTCATAGCAGCGAGAACCCGTAGCCTGATGATACCTAACTTGACTGCGGTTGTGCTTGTTATTTTCACATGTTTGCTACAAGAGGTTGAAAATTTTAGATCCTTTGCAAAGTGATATTGAAAGAAGGTTGTAAGACATGATACACATACCATGTTCTTTGGATCTGTCCACTTTGCGACAAGTGCCCTCCATTGTGCATCACTCATGTAGCCAACAAGAGAAGATGTCCGAATCTCATTTGTGAAGGACCGAAACGTCGAACCAGAGAGGGGGGGAGTGAATGGGAGCCGATAAAAATTCTATTCAAGAATTCGGCCTATGAACCCAAATTCACTCGTGCACCTCCGCAAGCTTCTCTTGCCAAGTTCACGTAGCCACTGGAGTGCTACTGAAGCTAGGAGCAAGACCCAACCAACAGCCTCAACACACACACGCAGCGGAACCACACACGACACGGTGGCTCGGCAGCCCAAACCGGTCAGGCCGGTTTCTGAAACCGGTCAGACCGCTTCTGTTGGACTTAGCCTCACGCAGGCAGAGAAAACCGGTCAGACCGGTTAGGCAAACCGGTCAAACCGATTCTGTCCAGAAACTCCCAAAGACCCCAAACACTTCAAAAGCCTTTCCACATCTGAACAAACGAAGCCATGGAGCAGCAAAAACTTCCTTGCTCAAAGATCTTTCTCGACAGCCCACAGGGCGAAACCGGTCAGACCGGTTTGGGAAACCGGTCGAGCCGCTTTTTGCCTCGGACGATCGGGAAGAACACAGCCCGCGGGTCAACTCCCCCAAATCCAAACCTCGATCTCCCAAATCGCTCCACGGACTTGAATAAGACTTTGGGGATATTAGGAACACCTCATGAGGAGTCCATAGCCAAGTCTAATCCCAGCAAAACTCGTCCAAATAGGAGGAATCAAGGAAATCCCGCCAAGAGCACTTCCAACCCAAGAACTCAAGAAACCCCAAAATCGAGCACCTTTACTCACGGATTTGAGAGGGGAATCACAGCCCAAAGAACCACGAAGGGTTCCAACAAATTTCCCCCATCAAATCTCCAAGAGAAAGGTCCCGAAAACAACCCAAAGAAATCACCAAGAGAGGTCTCCGAAAATCACCACCAAGAACAACCGGTGGAAACACATCCAAACCTTGATGAACCACGCCGAATCATCTATACATGAAACAAAGGTTCGTACAAGGTCTAGCAAGCCGCCCGATCATCCATCCCTCTCAACAAGATCTCTCCGTGAAGCTCTCTTGCTAGTCCTAAAGAAAACCTAAGGAAAATAGGTGGAAAATAGGAAAACTAATGAGCTAGGGTTCCAAGAGTTGGCTGCCATCCTCTCACCTCTTGGGTTATATGGAGGCAACCGAATGTCTAAAATGCCCTTCTATACTAACTAGAGATACAAGCCCCTCAAGGGCGGATTTGGAATTCTTGATGTCTTCACCATCGGACGGATGCCCGGCGACCGCACCTCGCGTAACCTCAACGCAAGCCTTGCGATCCCGACGCGTGTCCTCCGCCTCGAAGCTTCCGGCGCCCCGTGACCCCATACGGTCGGACCGGTTCTCCAAACCGGTCGGGCCAATTCGGCCAAACAGCCACGCCCGGTCTTCGGTCTCGGTTTTGTGGCTCAGCCCGAGTAACCCGGTGATTTTCTGGTGAACCACCGCAAACCCCGCGAACTTGATGTAGCCTCCGCCAATCACCACTCATGACTTGGCTCCCACGAAGTCCCGGCTCGACCTTGGTTTTGTGGCTCAACCAAGAAACCGTCCACCGACTTCATCTTGTTGTTCTTGCCACCATGCGGCCCGCACTCGACCCCGCTGGCCACCAGGTCCCTCGAACGAAGCCTACTTGTCTTCTCCACACCCGGAGGCCTCTCCGAAGAACGACCTTTCGCGCTTGTTCTTCACCCGCACCAACACGAGTCAAGCCGCAACCCCCACCCGCAATACTTAGCCAAGAATCGGTCCACACAACGTTGTCAATCACTCATCACACAAGGAAGCGACCATCCACCGGTCCTCGAACCACACATGGTCTTCAATCTCCCCCTTGATGAGTGCATTGACAACACACACATTTGGTAAATAAAGAGGAAAAGGAAAACAGAAAAGAAACACAAAGGAAAAACTTCAACAAGCGAACGAAAGCCGAGAAGGGCAAAAGACGAGATCACTTGAAGAAGACAAGTCTCGGACCCCTTAGGCAAGGGCAACGGCTCGACACATCCGAGACAAAACAAAACTTAAGCAAAGAGCGTAAACCACCAAAGCACACAAGAGCTCCCCTTGCACAAATGCAAGCTCCCCCCGATCAAGTGCCAACTCGGGCACAAACCGGTCACCGGTTCCCATACCGGCCGAGCCGGTTCCACCAAAACCGGTCGACCGGTTTCCATAACCGGTCGAGCCGATTTCACACACAGACCACACCCCCAAAAGCCAAAAATGCAAAAGAAATGCACAAACTCCCCTTTGACACTTGGGATAGGTTCCGGGGGTACAAAGCAACTTTTCTCCACCTTCCTTTCTCCCCCTTGTTGCCAATGCATGAATCAAGGCACAAATGCAACCTAGCGCTTCTCAAGTATACAAAATTCATCACAAGATGCTACACATGTCCAAATGAGCAAGTTAGATACTCTACGAGGGTTCGTATGGACCTCAACTACATGATCACCAAGTTGCACAACCATTGGACAAGGCTAACAAGGATTTGAGAAATTTTGCGAGAAGTTACTCTCTCACAAGCAAAAACCTAAACATGAGCAAAACATGTCAAAATGGCAAAACCACACAAACTTCATGCTAGGACAACCATTCTAATCATAAGACCATCATGAACACCCATAAGCACCTCATGTCATGTCAAAGCCACCGAGCCATGTGCCTACTTCTATGTATGAGACTTCTCATTGGTAGGCATCATGCAACGGTTTAGCACCCAAAGCAAATTAAATTCAGCACATATGACATGGGAGCACATTTCCAAGCATTTTTCATTTCATATTCAGATTTGCAAATGGTACATGAAATGTCTTTGCGACAAAAAGGAACTTATGCCCCTCCACAAGATAAATCAAGAGGGCTAAACATTCATGATGGCAAATGAGCCTTTGGCCCCATATGATCAATAAACTAGCTATCCAACCACAAATTGAGCATAGCCAAGCCACTAAAACATGTCAAGATCATATAATGGCATTTGCACATGAGAGAGCATATATGTGACATTTTTCAAAAGTATAGCCATCAATCATGGATCATTCATCAAGATCATCAAGAGCTAAGCCAAACTAACCGTAGCATGCCAAACAAGCTCACATGAACATATATAGCAACCCATGGTGAACAATGTATATAGGAGAAGCTTTTCCTATCCAATGCATATAATACAAAATGCATGCAATCTAAGATACAAGGATGCCTATACATCATGTTACATATGCCATGCCAAATGCAAGAAATGCACAAAGAAAAGCTATACATATGCTACAAAGGAGCTCCCACACACCCAACTCAAGAAATCAAACACACACCAAGTTCCTCCCGCAAACGAGTGAAAGTTGCTTGATCTAGGGGTTCGGTGAAAATATCGGCTAGTTGGTCATGTGTGGGTACATGAATCAACGCTATCTTTCCTTTCTCTACGTTGTCTCTCGGAAAGTGGTACCTCACTTCTATGTGCTTGGTTTTGGAATGGAGCACCGGGTTCTTTGCAACGCTTATGGCACCGGTGCTATCACATTGAAGTGGGACATGGGTATACTCCTCACCAAAGTCACTCATGGTGTAGGTGATCCAAAGGAGCCGAGAGCAACAACTAGCGACGGCAACATACTCGGCCTCGGTCGTGGATTGAGCAACACTCGACCGCTTACGGGAAGACCAAGACACCAAAGAGGAACCCAAAATCGGCAAGTCCCGAAGTGGACTTCCTATCCAACCGATACCCGACAAAATCCGCGTCCGAAAAACCATGAAGCGCCAAAGAAGAGGACGTGGAGTACCAAAGGCCGAAGTCGGGAGTGTGGCGCAAGTACCGAAAATTCGCTTCACCGCTTGTCGATGCGAAGTCCTCGGAGACGCTTGAAAATGAGCGCAGAGACACACCGAGAACTGTATGTCCGGCCTCGTCGCCGTCCAAGTAGAGGAGTGACCCGATCATGCTCCGGTACTCCTTCTGGTCCACGTGTTCACCTTCCTCGTCCGCATCAAGAGCTGTAGTCGTACTCATCGGCGTCGTCATAGCTTTGGAGTCCTCCATCTTGAACTTCCGCATAATGTCCTTGGTGTACTTAGCCCGGTGCACAAATGTCCCTTCCTTCGATTGTTTGATTTGTAGCCCGAGGAAGAACCGCAACTCGCCCATCATGCTCATCTCTAACTCCCTCGCTCATATCATCCGCAAACATTGCAACAAGAGAGTTAGACGAGCCACCAAAGACAATATCATCCACGTACACCTACACAATCGGGATATCTCTCGCCTTGCCTCGGAAAAACAAGGTCCGATCGACCTTCCCCATCTCAAAACCTCTCTCAAACAAGAACCCCCTCAACCCGCCATACCAAGCTCTAGGCGCCCGCTTCAACCCATGCATCGCCTTCCTCAACTTGTACACCCGTGGGGGTACTTCTCACTCTCAAACCCCGCAGGCCGCCTCACATACACCTCTTCGTCCAAAGACACCATTCGGGAAAGCACTCTTCACATCCATTTGGTGCAACTTGAACCCTTTAGCCACGGAAAAGGCTAGAAGGATCCTAATAGCCTCCAAACGGGCTACGAGAGCAAAGGTCTCCTCGTAGTCGATCCCCTCCTTCCCGACCGAACCCCCGAGCAACAAGCCTCGACTTGTTCCTCACAACTTCTCCTTTCTCTCCATCTTTGTTTTTCCACACCCACTTTGTACCAATCGGCTTACACCCCGGGGGAGGGTCAACCAACTCCCACACCGATTCCTCTCAAAGTTCTCCAACTCCTCATGCATCGAATTAACCCAATTGTGATCAGATAGTGCGTGTCCAATGTCTTTGGGCTCAAAAGTAGCGACAAATGCAGCATGAGCGAAATGGGAGTTGTTTCGAACCCTCGACCGTGTAGTGCGTTCATTCATGTCGCCGATGATCCTCGAAGCTGGGTGATCCACTTGTACTCGCCGGGGAGGTTCTCGCCTCGATGCTATCTCCCCCTCAACATCAGCTTCACCTCGTTCTTGATTTGTGGTGGTAGGTGTAGCAGAGGGTCCATGCATCATCGTAGTCGAAGTAGTGGGTACATGTTCGCCGGCGCACCGCACCACCATCTTCATCATCTCCATGTTCATGCTCCTCCTCCCCGAAAGATCTCCTCGCCAAGCTCATCATCACCTGCACACTCAAAGACAAGCTGACTACGTGGCTCTGTCTCGTCGAAGGTTACCTCGCAAGTCTCCACGATTTGGTTAGTTTCAAGATTGAGCACACGATATCCTCTAGAATGAGATGCATAACCAAAGAAAATGCCATCGACAGACCTAGCCTCAAACTTATCCAACTTCCTGCCTTTCTTCGAATGAAACACATGCAACCAAAGACATGGAAGTGACTCACCTTGGGTGTGCGACCATGCATCAACTCATAGCATGTCTTCTTCTTGTGCACTCGAGGTATATCCCCGTTCGACACATAGCACGCGGTATTCACCGCCTTAGCCCAATACCTCCTCGAGTCCTATGCTCATCAAGCATCGTCCGAGCCATCTCGCACAAGGTCTCGTTCTTCCTTTCCACAACACCATTCTCGGGGAGGCGTATACGGACTCGAAAACCGGTGCTCGAGACCCAAGTCATGGAAAAGGTTTCAAAACGAGAGTTCCCGAATTCCGAGCCATTATCCTTGCGGATAGCTCGTATGGCATCTCCGTGCCTCTCGTTCCTCAACCTCAAGACTAGATCTCGAACAAAACCAAACGCCTCCCCCTTATCCTCAAGAAAGAACACCCACGCATACCGAGAATAGTCGTCCACCACAGCAAGGACATACCACTTCCCACCCGCATCGACACGAGCCGGGCCAACAAGGTCCATATGGAGCAGCTCGCATGGACGCTCGGTCATCACATCGGTGAGAGGCGGGTGAGAAGAGGCCACCATCTTGGCATGCCTACACGGAGCACAAACCAACTCTTTCAAAAGCCTCAACCGTGGCAATCCTCGGACCAAATTGAGTTTACTCAAGCGTGACAAAAGGTCAAAGCTCAAGTGACCCAACTTCCTATGCCACTTCCACAACTCACTCGAAGAACCGGCCAAGAAACAACGCTCCACACCCGAAGACTGAGAAAAATCAGCACGAAACACCTGACCCTCGGGAACGACCATACAGACAAGGTCCCCTCGAGAGTCCACAATCCGAGAACCACTTGGCCGAAACAACACCTCAAAGCCCTCATCCAACAAGCCGGGACAAGAAAGCAAATTGTACCCCAGCGATTGAACAAGAGCAACACGCCTCAGAGTGATCTTGTCACTCACTTTGATCTCACCTTCTGAAAGCACACGCCCACGCCCATTGTCCCCAAAGGTGATGTACCTCTTTGTCACCACCGGACGAGACTTGAGAACCACCCCCTGTCTCCGGTCATATGCCTCGAACAACCGGAGTCAATCAACCAAATTTTCTTCAAGTCTCCCACCGAAATTCAAAAACGAGAACGTGAGCGAACAAACGACTCGAAGATCGGGGTTAGTACCAAAAGAGTAAAACCAAGTGCCGAGGCATTTGCTCGAAAGTGGGGTTAGCACCAACCAAAACATCTCTCCTACCAAAGCTACCTCCACGAACACCACCACGGTAACCACCCCGAGGGAACCACCTCTCTCTTGCCCGGAGGAGGACCAAAACCACGAAAGAGAACCCGTGGACCGTCCCTCCTCTCCTTCTCAAAGCTACGACTCCTCCCATCCCCGTAGTGAACTCGAGGGGGAGAACGCCTAGCAATCTGACCACCTGCAAACTCTCCACCCCAACCACCGGAACCACGACCTCCGGAAACAACCCTCGCACTCCGTACGAGCACGGAAACCAAACTTGTCATTCTCGCGACCCCAAACCGGTCGACCGGTTCCAAAACCGGTCGACCGGCTTCACTCCTCCAAGCAGCACCTCCTCGCACTCTTTCGCTCACCCCAAGCCGGAACTATCCTCACACTCGCCTTGGCCCTGGGCATCTGCACACGAGACTTAAGTACACCACTGGAGGGGTGATACTTGTCCCCGTTAGCCCACTCCTTCGCCATTCGCTCCTCTCGCTTCCTCTTGAAGCAAAACTCCTCCTTATGGCCATCTCTCCCACAATAGCCACAATGGAACCTCACAAACTTAGGATTTGGCTTGGGATGTGGCTGCTCACTTGGGTTCTCTCCACTCAACTCCTCCACCGGTTTCTCACCGCTAGCCTTCTTACTCTCCTTCCCAAAGAACACTTTCCCCGAAGTGCTCACAAACTTGATAGGCTTCCGGAGATCATTTGTGGGTTTAGGAAACACAGGAGGAGCTGGGGTTGTGTCTAGACGGTTCCTAAGATGGTTGGGTTTTGGAGGGAAATCATTCTTGTGGTGGGTTTTTGGTGGCTCCGGGATATTCTCTCCACTTCCCTCACCAACCTTGTTTGCCCCAAGTCCCTCACCATCTTGCCTCTTAAAAGCCTCGATCATCATCCTCAACTGAGGCTCATGACCGGACAACCAACCCATCAACTTCCTCAAGTCATCATTCTCATCCTGCAAACGATCAACATAATGTGCAAGTTCCAAATTTTTCAATGCATGCATTTCACGGGTAGAGCAAGATGTAGGCATGGGTTCCTTCAATTTAGCCTCAAGAGAACTAGTGTAAGCATGCATCTCATCAATCTTAGCATGCAAAACGGGGCAAGAAGTGCAAGCACCTAGCAAAGCGAGTCTAGACTTAAGCTCAGCCACTTCAACCCTAAGCACATCTAGTTCCTCACACTTGGAGGCATGATTCTCTTTAAACAAAGCAAGGTCGGCAAGAAATATGGAGCAATCAAGCACAATCATTCTCATCCGAAACAACGGGGCTAGCCTTAAGGGAATCAATCTCAAGCTTGCTAACAAGCACCGGTGTCTCTAGTTCAGCCACTCTAGTCCTAGCATCCTCGAGTGAAGCCCTAAGATCTTTTCTCATTTTCTTGGCCTCTCTAAGCATGTCATCACGCTTATCAAGCAAAGATCCAAGCCTCTCATTCTCTTGGTGCAAGAAGGGAAGTTCATCACGCACCTCGTTGTCGGACTCGCAGTCCGAGTCGCTCCGTGTGCTCTTCTTGCTTCGCCGGAGCTCGGCGCCATGGTGCGAAGCCATCTCTCGCGAAGCGGCTCACCCGCTCGGGTTCTTGGACGACTTCTTGTTCTTGCGGCGATCACCTTCATCTTCACCGCTTTGCTCGAGCTCGAGGTGGAGTACGCGGAACTAGAGTCGACATTGCTCGCTCCAACCATCGCCCGCGCCTTGTCTCGGCTCTCCTTCTTCCTCGATCGTCGCTCGTCCTTGTACTTGTTCTTGTGCTTGCTCTTGTGGTCGCGCCTCGACCAATATTTGCCATCGTTCCTCGGCTGGTGCTTGTAGCCGTCCTTGTTCTCGACCTTCTCTGGGCAGTCGGCGACGAAGTGTCCCGGCTTGCCGCACTGGAAGCACGTCCTCGTGTTCCTTCTCATGTTCACGCGGTTCTCGTGCAGCCTCTCGAACCGCCTTGTCAGGAGCGCCAGCTCGTCCTCTCCAAGCTCGTCGAACTCTTCATCTGCCATAGACATCAAAGAGGAGAAAGAGAACATCCTGGTGGATGGGTTAGAGTTAGCCTTTCCTTTTGGAACCACCAACGAGGGCAAGACTATGGGAATCAGTCGGTCCCTCGAGCTTGGCAGTCATGCCTCTATCCACCTCGGCCCGACTTGAGCTTCGAGAACGACTCGTTCACCGTCAGAGTGTCATACTTCTCCGACTCCACAATGGCCTCAAACTTTCTGCCCCAAATCGTACGATCCAAAGTGTGTAAGAGCTTGACCGCTCTATCATGATCATCGTACGGGAGCACGTCCACATTGGCCCTCATGTTGTTCACAACCACCGTGAACCTCTGAAACAAGGCATCGATGGACTCACCGGGGAGATGAGTGAAGTTCTCGTACTCTCTCCGTAGGTCGCATACATCCGTGCCCGAACCCCGGGCGTTCCCAACATGAGCCTCCTTCAACACCGCCCAAATCTTACAAGCCAAGTGCTCGGTGTGCACCCGATCAAACTCGGGGCCGACACAAAGCACGAAACAAGTAGTCGACCGCCTTATTGTTGGCGTCGAATCCGTCCCCTCGACCCCGGAGCGAGGAAGTCCATCGGCCGGACATAACCTCGTGTCCACCATGACATCCCAAAGGATCCGACCCTTTCCGCGGAGGAACGCACCCATACGCTTACTCCACATCCGGTAGTTCTTTCCATCGAAGTGTGGAGGACCCGAACCCCGTTCTCGGTACGCTATCCTTGGATCTTAGACCGGTAAGAGTCAATAAAGACCCGAACCGGCTCTCATACCACTTGAAGGACCGATACGGCGAACCGAGAGAGGGGGGGGAGTGAATGTGAGCCGATAAAAATTCTATTCAAGAATTCGGCCTATGAACCCAAATTCACTCGTGCACCTCCGCAAGCTTCTCTTGCCAAGTTCACGTAGCCACTGGAGTCCTACTGAACCTAGGAGCAAGACCCAACCAACAGCCTCAACACACACACGCAAGCGGAACCACACACGACACGGTGGGCCGCCCCAAACCGGTCAAGCCGGTTTCCGAAACCCGATCGGACCGCTTTTGTTGGACTTAGCCTCACGCGAGCAGAGAAAACCGGTCAAACCGGTTAGGCAAACCGGTCGACCGATTCCGTCCGTAAACTCCCCAAAGACCCCAAACACTTCAAAAGCCTTTCCACATCCGAACAAACGAAGCCATGGAGCAAAAAAGACTTCCTTGCTCAAAGATCTTTCTCGACCGCCCACGGGCGAAACCCACGCCGACCGGTTTGGGAAACCGGTCGGCCGGTTTTAGCCTGGACAGTCGGGAAGAACACGGCCCGTGGGTCAACTCCTCCAAAACCAAACCTCGATCTCTCGAATCGCTCCACGGACTTGAACAAGACTTTGGGGATATTAGGAACACCTCATGAGGAGTCCATAGCCAAGTTTAATCCCACCAAAACTCGTCCAAAAAAGAGGAATCAAGGAAATCCCGCCAAGAGCACTTCCAACCCAAGAACTCAAGAAACCCCAAAATCGAGCACCTTTACTCACGGATTTGAGGGGAATCACGACCCAAAGAACCACGAAGGGTTCCAACAAATTTCCCCCATCAAATCTCCAAGAGAAAGGTCCCGAAAACAACCCAAAGAAATCACCAAGAGAGGTCTCCGAAAATCACCACCAAGAACAACCGGTGGAAACACATCCAAACCTTGATGAACCACGCCGAATCATCTATACATGAAACAAAGGTTCGTACAAGGTCTAGCAAGCCGCCTGATCATCCATCCCTCTCACAAGATCTCTCCGTGAAGCTCTCTTGCTAGTCCTAAAGAAAACCTAAGGAAAATAGGTGGAAAATAGGAAAACTAATGAGCTAGGGTTCCAAGAGTTGGCTGCCATCCTCTCACCTCTTGGGTTATATGGAGGCAACCGAATGTCTAAAATGCTCTTCTCTACTAACTAGAGATACAAGCCCCTCAAGGGCGGATTTGGAATTCTTGATGTCTTCACCATCGAACGGATGCCCAGCGACCGCACCCTGTGTAGCCTCAACGCAAGCCTTGCGATCCCGACGCGTGTCCTCCACCTCGAAGCTTCCAGCGCCCTGCGACCCCAAACCGGTCAGACCGGTTCTCCAAACCGGTCGAGCCGCTTCGGCGGCACGCCCACGCCCGGTCTTCGGTCTCGGCTTTGTGTCTCAGCCGAGAAACCCGGTGATTTTCTGGTGAACCACAGCAAACCCCGCGAACTTGATGTAGCCTCTGCCAATCACCACTCATGACTCGGCTCCCACGAAATCCCGGCTCGACCTTGGTTTTGTGGCTCAACCAAGAAACCGTCCACCGACTTCATCTTGCCGTTCTTGCCACCATGCAGCCCGCACTTGACCCCGCTGGCCACCGGGTCCCTCGAACAAAGCCTACTTGTCTTCTCCACACCTGGAGGCCTCACCGCAACGACCTTTCGCGCTTGTTCTTCACCCGCACCAACACGAGTCAAGCCACATCCCGCACCCGCAATACTTAGCAAAGAATCAGTCCACACAACGTTGTCAATCACTCATCACACAAGGAAGCGACCATCCACCAGTCCTCGAACCACACATGGTCCTCAATTTGTAGGTACACCATTGAAGTATTTCTTCTTTAGCCTATAACGTTGATTTTTATCGTAGTGCGCATCAAATCGGTCACAGCTGCCTTTGTTGGGGCATTGTTTGTGTTAATGGCCAATCGACCCTAGACATATGAGAGTTGGATATTTAGTTAGTCAAGTTAGCATAAGTTGCAAAGGTTTAATACGGATAAAGTAAGGCACTTACAGCTAGCTGTCCCTCGAAGTTTTTTTAGAGTGTGTCATCTTTCTTGTAATCTTTCCAATGTTGAAGGATAGGAATGCTCTCCCGAATGATGACGCCAGCTTCGGAAGCTAACTTGGCAGCCTGAACAGGATTCTGAGGCCTTCTTTTTCCTTCTTTAACTACCATTGGCAATCTCCTATCCATAGCTCTGGTCATGTTGTCCAGCTGCTTTCCCATTGTAGCTGGTCGGGGCCTCCTAGGACGTCGCTGTTCAGCAGCTACAAAAGAGAATTTTTCTTTTGGTTAAATAATTTAATACCTTCAAAAACAACAAAAGAGTTCACATAAGTAAATGAATAAAATACAACTTGCCTTCAGGAAATGAAAGGTCATCATTAGCAGCTCCAATATATTGCTCTACAGATGCGTTGTCATGAGCAGCTACTTCATTGCCTTCCTCTGGTGTGTTGTTAGGAGCAATTGTTCCATTGCATTACTCTGTAGCTGCATTGTCATCAGAAGGGGATGTATGTTCCTGTACAAGATGCCTTTTTGACGTCCTTGGTTTAGATTCGGAAGGCAGGACATCTGATTGAGTAGTTGCCCTCACTCTCTTACTGTTCCTAACTCCAGGCGCCATTCTGGGGTTAGATATCTTGATCTTTGGAGAGAGGACTTTGCGCCTAATTGGTGAGACAAGCTGGGGAAATATTTTGTCATGTAAGTCATATGCATTAACTCTAACACCTTATGTTACTCAAAATGTGTGTCTCAATGAATATGCATGTAAATACAAGAGCATAGTTCAGATCAGAAAAAATTAATCACAATCCAATATATAAGTGCTCAGTAGCATATGTTGAACATTTAATAACAATGTTATGTAACTCCTAAAACATAATGCAGATCAGCAACATGTAAACCTAGATCATACATCTAATAAGAAAAATGATGTACTAAACAATATGTATGTTTGAAGTATGGTCCATCAACTACTTTGAAGATTTAGAAGAAAGACCTCAAAATGTGGATGATAATTTGATTCAGTGTCATCATCATCAGTACTATCTCCTTGATCATCCTCACCAACGAGATACTCCGATGATGATGAATCATCATTATGTGTTCCCTTGTTTGCTGATTTTTTGCCCTTCTTTTGTGCAGATTCTTGCAAGGTGTTATTAAATTCAGATGCATTGTGTTCAATCCGAGCTCTTCAAATACCCTTTGATTCTCTGCCACTTGTTTATCTCGAATTCTCTCATAATCCTAAGCTATTGTAGGTCCTTTGAAGGAAAAGAAATTTGGTGTATTAGAAAATTTAAAAGGCTTCAACTAATAGGTAAGAGGTAATAACACTACTTAAATGTTTAGAGTTCCAGGTTTGATATATGATATGCAACTAGTTGTGGGCTCCTACAAAATAAATCCCCAGGGTATTGGACTGACCCAAACACTCTTCTAAGTCTATGAGAAAGTCAAAGTATATATAGGACTGATCTATTATTGTCCTATCAACAAACATTCATGCAAAACAGATTTGCATCACAAGCATGGTGAAATTAATGTTCATAAGTAACCGAGGTACATTTAAATTTGCATCTACTGTAACAAAGAAAGTTGTAATATTCCACAAACCTGCAGGTGCGTTCCTACGTTGACCCCTTGTTGCCACCATCGACGTTGTGGCCAAGATGCGAATTGAGACCTGCAGATCTGGTTATAGTTTGGTTCGGGGAGAAAAAGAGGAGCATGGGGAGAGAAATGTAGACGCGATAGAGGGATAGGGGGCGGTGTGTAACCAAATCTCCTTCGAAGAGGAAGGAAGGTTGTTGACAGACCTGATCCTCGGTGGCGGCAGAGGTTAGGGTTTCGTCGGCGGTGGTTGTGGTTAGGGTGTTGGGGAGATAGGTAGGTGGGGCTTTGAGAGAGAGAGAGAGGTATAGGTGGAGGCGGCATAGACACAACTCACCTGTGACGACGAACCACCTCGCCGACGGTGATGGGTCCTGTGGCGGCGGCGGTGGTAGGTTGAATGGGGAGGGGAGTCTGGGTCAGTTTGACAAGAAGTGGGCGAGGGAGGCAAATAAAGGTGTATTGCGCAATTTTTTTCGGGTTCAATGCACCGAAATTTTTTGGCGCAATTGTTGGCGCCCTTTTTTTCTTAAGCTCATGAGTGGTTAAATAATATTCTACCTTGAATCCTGACGCATATACTTACGTAGCCCAATGGTTTGGTGACCTCAATGGCACCCCATAGCCAGGGGTTCGATTCCTAAGGGACTCATATTTTTTTGACAGATCTAAATTGTATTTTTAAGCAAATGTTTGTTTCTAAGTTGTTTATAAATTTTTTTTGCAATTTTGGAGCCAAAACCTCTTAGTTTGGATTCATGATCACCTTTCCAAAGTGTGACACGATTTGGATATACTCGTCATGCACATACCTCACATGTGGTGAAATCTCTCACATAGGCACATAGGTCGTGGTGACACATGTTCGTGAAAGTGAGTACGTGCACTTCCACTTTGTCAGAACGATTTGAAATTTTTTTTGTCATGACTATACAATAAATTAGAGTGTCATTGCAATATTTTAGATTTTTTAAGCTACCTTAGGGTATTTTTAACATTTATCTTTAGTAAATCAACCAAAAATTGTGAAAAATAGGGAAAAGTACTCTGAAAATTGCACAATGGGCCAAAACCTCTTAGTTTGGATCCATGATCACCCTACCAAAGTGTGACACGATTTGGATATACTCGTCATGCACATACCTCACATGTGGTGAGATCTCTTACATAGGCACATAGGTCGTGGTGACACATGTTTGTGAAAGTGAGTACGTGCACTTCCACTTTCGTTTCACATTCTAATATTTGTATGAATTATTTAAAAAAATCACGCACTAAAAATTTCAAAATAAATGAAATACAAAATAAATATAAAACGGAGGAAAAAAACAACAATGTAACATATCTTATTCCTTATTGCCCGAGACAACGGATCCTTGTCGCAGTAAATACATGCATAATACCCTTTTGTTGTTCTCCCAGACAACGTGCTCAATGCCAGATAATCTTGTATACACCATAGCACGGCAGCACGAAGGTCAAACTTCCTACCAGTACACGCATCATAGGTACTGACACCCTTCCATAGCTCTAGCAGTTCTTCAATTAGGGGCTCAAGGAACACATCAAAATCCTTTCCTGGACATCTTGGACCTGGGATGAGTAATGACATAAAGCAATTTGCTGGATTCACACATTCCCATGGTGGGAGATTTAGTGGAGTCAGAAGCACTGGCCACATACTGTACTGGGTACTCATGTTGCCAAATGGATTGAACCCATCTATAGCTAAGGCAAGCCTCAAGTTCCTCGGTTCAGCTGCAAAGTCTTTTTCCTTACTGTCAAAGTACTTCCATGCATCCCCATCAGCTGGATGGCTCATTACATTTTCCACTAGCGTCCTCACTTTCTTGTGCCATTGAGTTTCCTCAAAAGTACGCTTTGAAGCATATATTCTCTTCAACCTTGGCAAAAGTGGAAAATGTATCAGAACCTTATGTGCAACCTGCTTGGTCCCAGTTTCATCTCTCCATCTGGACTCCTTGCACACGAGGCACACATTCAACTTTGCATACTTGGATGTTTTTGAATCCCGAAATAAAACACAATTGTTCTTGCACACATGTATGTTTTCGTATCCAAGGCCCAACTCTCGAAGGTATTTCTTTGCCTCATCATAAGAATTTGGCAGCTCACTCTTAGGGTATCCTGATGAGATCAAGTTCATCATCGTGGAAAATCCTGCATTGTTGATTTGATAACGAGACTGGATATACAACATCCTAACCATAAATGAGAATTTTGAATGCCTAGATCCCGGGCTAAGTGCCTTCTTCGCATCTTCAAGCACTCTTGCAAACCTTCGCTGTTCTCCATCAGCCTCTGGTTGAGCATACAGATCTCCAATCATCTCTGGTACTCCAAGATCCTCATCAAGATTATCATCATCGTCCACATCCACATGTATCCCATAATCATGATCACCTTCCACATCCCGGTGCTCCGTATTCTCAACTTCAGTACTATCTGCAGGCTCCCCATGATAAATCCACCTGGTATATGTAGCTGACATTCCAAAGATGTGTATGTGGTTTTCTACATCATGCTGGGGTCGCACTTTTTTATTCAGACAATTGCGGCAAGGACAACGTATCTCTGTGTCTTCTGGGTATCTTTGTCTAACAAAATTCATAAACTGTTCAACCCCTTTCAAATATGCAGGTGTCAATTATTTCCCAAATATCCAACTTATATCCATTTGTTTGGACAAACACAAAAAAATTCAAAACACCCAAACTGAGATATATTAAGCTGAAAATAATAAAAAAATTTGGATATTTCAACAATTAATTGATAATCAGATGCTAGTACGCTCTACAAAAATTAAACCATTCATCCATATATGAACAAACCCTTTTAATTCAACTCGTATCCATATATGAACAAGTACTTTAAACAAATACTTCTAAAAAACCTTGGAGGCGCTGCTCTTCTCGACTGCAGGCTGACACCTCCTCGACTGCAGGCGCTGCCCTGCCTCCTACGACGCCGTAGCAAGCATCTTCGATGCCACGCAACGCCCTCGACCTCGATCACCTGCAGGAGCCGCCGCCCCACAACGTGTGCAAAACCTATCTACGTCGTCACGAGGACCTACGCTTCGATAGGCCTCGTCACATTACTCCTGGATACATTGCACGATCGGCCTCAGCGCGTTAGGCCCAGAACATCACAATCGATCTAGTAGAAGGCCCACGACTTATTACAACAACGTATTAAAGGTTCAAATAACAACTATACTTAAGACCTACACGAAAGCTCACGCAGTGTAGTGGTAAAGCTCTAACTTGCATACCCCCTGGTTCAGGGATCGAAGCTCCGCAGAAGCAATTTTTTTGGCCTAATACTTGTTGCCTAGTTCCAAACAAACAGGGACTGAAGCAGCCCATTAGTTATGGCCCAGTACCAAAATACCAGGGAAAGGAGCGGCCCATATCGACAACTAATCCCACGCCGTCAATTCCACTACTGATTTGTGACGAATTTGTTTCATCATTAAGTGTGTCAAACAATGCCAATATATGTTGACGATAACAAAACTAATTTGTGACGATCAACTTTTGTCATTCCAATAAGGTATACCCAAAACAAGTTTTATGACGATCTCCTTTAACTACTCTGTGACGCTATTTTTATTTTCGTCATAAATTTCTGGGCCAAATCTTCGTCACTTGACACCTATGACGAAATTTGAGATTTCGTCATAGATGACATACCATTCTGCGACAAAAGTGAGAGGCGTCACGAGCAAATCGTCACAGATTGCAACATTTCTAGTAGTGAAGGGTTTTTAGATAATTTTCAGAATTGAATTCCTCCAACTTTTAACGTTGAACAAAGCACAACCAACATGTGAAGCTCAAGATCGAAGTGTGGTATGGGTACTTTTAGAAGTAGCAATTCCACTAAGCACCACGGTAAATGTTTTTCAAACCACACACTTATGTTCATATATCAAAAACTAAAGATGAATGAACGAGTAAATCAAGATAAGCAACACACAAGACACAAAATTTAAAGGACTCTTTTTTTAATTTTCTTTGACGCAAACACTAAATTAAGACACTTCAAACTTGCAAAAATTTAAAAGCACACTAAAAAACTAAAGACTCTTAAACTCTAAAACATTCTCGAAAACTAAACCGAACCAATCTAAACTTGAAGCTCAAAAACTAAAGGCTATCTAGCTAGCTCTCTCCCACGCTAAAATCATACGACGTCCTCATCGTATCTTACAAAAATCCTAAGGGGGAAAACTAAACCTAGTGGTACTTCCCGCAACTATTGCACCACTTGCCCTTCATGTTCCCAACCATGCCAAAAAGTTTCCGCACGTTGCGATTTAGGAACTTGTAGTCGTCTTCGACCACGCGTTCCAAATCCTCCACATGCTGCCTCAATGCCTCCATGGCCTAGAAACATTCGTCGACCGATGCGTAGAGCTCCGAGATGGAGTGACAGCAAGCCGCACAACACATCGGATGCATCCCGAAAGGGTCGTCATCGCCAGGGTCTCCGCCGTCGTCGCCGCCGTCGTCGCCATCATCATCATCGCCGTCATTGTTGTCGTTGCCGCTGCCGTTGGGGCCTTCCGGAGTGTTCACCTTGGGCACCTCTTCCCAAATGTACAAATCATTATCATCTTTTCCGACGGCCGCCCACGAGCTCGGGCTACGATCGTCAGAATAGTCGCTATCCCCATAGTCCTTAGGCTCGGGCGACACCTCCTTGTTGTCCTTCCGCTTCATGCCCCGGATACGCGCCGACCTTCGAACGGGAGTAGGGACCTTCTCCTCTTTGACGGGGTTGCGAGATGCGATAGCTCCGATCGGGACACGCCCTCCGCAATGGATGCGGGCAGTCCTCTTGATCTCGACGGGTAGTTTGAGCTCGCATCGCTTCGCCTCCTCCATCAATGGCTCTTTGGCGCCTTGCTTCAACTCTACGCTCCTTGGGGACACCATGGCTGCTGCATGCGAGCAAAACATTGCTAGATGGGATGGATTCCCGAGCTCCCAATTCGGCCAAATAAATAGTCCGAAAAGGAAAACCCTAGAAACCTCATTTTCCTTATTCAAACTTCCCTTAAAATTTTCTGACCGAAGATGGAAGTCAAAAAGGAGCATTCCGGGGAAAAACCGGGGCGAACCGCCGCCAGGGCCCCACTGGGCCGGTCGGACCGGGCCGGCCGACCCACCCTGTTCCGGGGGCCGGTCCGGTCCGGTTTCCCGTGTACCGCCCTTTTTCGTTTTCTTAGCCCCTGGGAAAAAGTTTGCCCAGTAAATCTTCGCTAGAAACTCCAGAAAAATAAAAGAAAAATATTTACAAAAATCCGTACCTTGTTTTTCGTCCTAGGCTGGACGTTTGGGCTCTTCTTCCATGGTGAAGACATCAATATGGTGAAGGGGCACAACGTTGGGTTCGTAGTAAACCTTAAGCCATTGACCATTCACCATGAATTGATCACCTTTCACATCCATAATGGTTACCGCTTCGTTGGAGAGCACCGAATGAACAACATAAGGTCCGTCCCACGTGTTTTGCAATTTCCCCTTTCCGAAGGTTGTAAACCTCGAATTGTAGAGGAGGACCTTATCTCCTTCTTTAAACTCTTTCTTCTTCAACCTTTTGTCATACCACTTTTTAATCCTCTTCTTGTATATGCTTGCATTCTCGTATGCTTTCAACCTCATCTCCTTTAGCTCGCTTATTTGAATTCTTCGCTTTACCATCGCGGCATCAAGATCAAGGTTCATCTCTTTAATCGCCCAATAGGCTTTATATTCCAACTCAACCGGAAGGTGGCAAGCTTTTCCATAGACGAATTGATAAGGGGTCATACCTATCGGTGTCTTGAACGCTGTTCGATATGCCCACAAAGCTCCATCTAATTTATTTGACCAACCTTTGCCTCCCTTCTCTATGGTTTTGTTGAGGATGCTTTTTAATTGCCTATTCGACGTTTCCGCTTGTCCGTTGGTTTGTGGGTGATAGGCCGTAGAGACCTTATGTTCAATCCCCAGCTTTCTCAAGATTTCTAGCCTCTCTTCTCTTGGCACACATCTTCTCATGACTTCATCACTGCCAAGTTTGAAGAGGTATGGTGCATCCCAAAAGTATTTTCGACTTTCAAAGATTATCCTCCTTTGAGAGTTTCTATCTAGATGGTCAAGAGGCATCTTTCGAATTGCTCGAATGATATTGATCATCCAAGCGTCTTTATCTAGCACTCGATAGAGGTGGTCATCTCTCATCTTGTTGTTGACGGTGTATTTTGGTGCACCTAGCATGTTCATTACACTTTGGTTTGGATTTGATTATGGAACTAACCCGCCACTAGGCACACTAATCATATAACGAGTTCATCTTTGTGCATGCATTTGGAAGTGTTGTGTTTATGTAGGAAAACATGGACATAAAGGACGGATTCGCAACAAGTTCAAAGGAGCATTTACGGAGTCTTGTTCGTGTTCATGAGCTTGATGAAATCACTTCCAATGGTGGCGAGGACCGAAGTGCTACGAGGAACACCCCCGTGGATTGAAGCGTAAAAGATCGAATTTCATGCGAAGAGAACTGTCGGGGACAGTCCTAGGGGTCCCCTTAAACAACGGGGAAATCCTCACTTAATCCCGCAACCGCATAAAAACACGCTGAGCCTAACCATGCAGGTGACTAACCATGCAGGACACGGCCCACGCCGGGACCCCGACGGCCCACCAAGACAACCCTCTTAGAAATCCCCTCGAGCAGGCCCCGCCTCGCTCGAGGGCGCGCTCCCCCTCGGGCAGGTTCCGCCCCGTTCGAGGGGCAACTCCCCCCTCGAGTGATCCCGCCCCACTCGAGGGCTCACTACCCCCTCGAGCGGGCCTCGCCCCGCTCGAGGGTCCGCTCCGCCCTCGGGCCGGGGCCCGCCACGCTCACGGGCGCCCCGCACGCGTGCGCCGGCCCCGTACTTGGGCATTTAACGCCCTGACGCCGCAGGACGGCGCCATCATGCGCCCGGGGCTCACGCCCCGGTGCCGCCGCACCAACTCCCCAGGGAGGAGCCCATCCCCGCCACTGTGGGGATGGACTGTGCGGTACGGCCGGTGTCAGTCCCGTGACACCGCGCGCCCACTACAGTACGACTAACGCGCCCGACCCTCGAAGGGGGGCCGGGCGCACCCTCGATTTCACTTTCCCGTGACCCTACAGGTTAGGTGGGGGGCGCTAGGCCGGTGGATGGCCATCCCGGTCACTGTAACGGCGCGGCCGCCGTACCCACGCGTGCAGGCGCACGCCCGGCACCTTGCAGAACCATTCCCGCTACCGCGGAGCGCATTGGGAAGGAACGCCGTTCGCTCGCTCCCGTGCCCCGTACCGCCCATCATCGACACCTCCCTCGAAGCCTATCAGAGGACGCCACCGCCATCTGCCGCCCTCCTACCCTCGAACCGCCACTGTTCGGGTACGGGGTAGGCCATCATGGCCGGATCGCGGCCGAAGATCGTCCGGACGGCCGCCCACTCTACACCGTAGCGCGACGTGCTCCCTCACGTAGCTAGGTAGCGCGGCGTGCATGTAACTCGCCGCCCCCTTGGCCTATAAAAGGGGAGGCGAGCCCCCAGGCCCGCGAGAGAAAAAAGCTCAGTCGAACACAACACACCGTGCACTCACTCTCTTATTCTCCCACAACATCTTCAGCCACTCTCCCAGGGACTTGGAAGCCACGCTTCCTCTCCCGCCTTGCTTGTACTTGCCCCACTACAAGCACCCCCGGTCCGAGCAATATAGTGCCACGAGCACGCCCCTGTCGGACGTACGGCCCCCTCGGCGGGAACCGGGATAAAACCTTGTGTCATTTGTTGCTTGGCATCGACCATTGAGGGATAGACCTAGGCGCTATCTACCGGTTAGTGTCGGGACCATATTCCGCACCGACGCTGGCGCCCACCGTGGGGCAAACGAGCGCCCGAGGTCATTTCGCCAACTCCCTCCATGGTGATCCGCACTGAGTACCGTGGTACCCGCTACAACATGGGTAGCTCGGACCCTCTCCCGGCCGGTTCGAGATCCGCTTCGGGGATCTGAACTTCCAGGCCACGGGGAACGGCTATCTCATGCGCCTCACCAATCGTGAGGAGCTTCGCGCGCGCCGCGAGGCCGTGGTCCGCTCGGTCTCCGCCGCACGCACGACACCGGCGCAGCGCCCGCGGGCACGGATGCCGCGGGCCCATCGACGCCGCGACGCCGCCGTCGCTCTAGGCTACGCTCGCGCCGGGCGCGGTCCGAGCGGCGGCAAGCCGAGCGTACCGCCACTCGGCCGTGGCACGACCACCGTCACGACGGCCGCCACCGCCCCGGCGGGGCCGCGCGCGGTCTCGGACCGCGCATCCCCCTCGGGCTGCGTGGCGCCACCACGGCCTACAACGCCAAAGTCAACACGACGATGCGCGGGGTTCCACCTGGCCGCCACGTCTTCGTCGCCAGGGATCCCGGCACCTCCGCAGCAGATGAGTCGTCCCTGGGCTCCGTCGACACGATGCCACCCGCCAACCGCCACGGGTACGCGGAGTGGGACTTCTCCGGCGTGCCGGACCCAGTCGCGTTCAGGCGCTTCCTCGACGCCACGGACTACTGGTTTGGCTGCTCCGACGACTCCAGCACTGGGAGCTACGACCCCGCGCGGGAGTGTTGCGCCGTCATCACCAACGACCCGGCCAACGCCGCCGGTGCGGCAGGTGCCGGAGACGGGGAAGTCACGCCTGCCCCAGGGATCGCTACGCGCCTGGCCGCGGGGCCAAGCGCTCCCCGCCGGGGCCAACGTCGACGCACACCGGCCCAAGCCCGCGAGCTCGAGGCCAAGCCGGCGGCGGAGTGCACGGACAGCGGGCGGGCCGCTCCGCGCTTCGATGGCGGGGGGAGGCCTCCGCGCGCGGCGAACGCGCGCGGGAGCCGGGCCGACGGTCCGTGACCGCATCAACCCCGTCCCCAACGTCGACAACGCGGAAACTCCGCCGCGGGTCGCCCAAAAGCTCATCGCCGCCGCGACGCCGCTACGCGCCATGCCGCACCCTCGACCCCCGAGGCTCGAGACATGCACCGCGAGGTGCGGACCCTTATCGAGCAAGCGGCCGTCCAACAAGCCGAGAGCTCGGCCTCACGCATCCGCCAACGGGGGGGGATGCGCGGGGTGATGAACCCGCACCGGAGGCGAACCCTCGGTGCACGCGGGTCAACCCGCCGACCGGGGACGCACGCCGGCCAAGGAGCGGCTCCTTGACGTGCGCAGGCGCCTGGATGGCGATGCCCGCAACGTCATCAACGCCGTGCGCACCGGCAAGGCGGACGCACGAGCGGCCGCAGGCTATCACCCTCGAAGGGGTGGACGCTACGACGGCGGTGAGGATCGCTCCCCGACGCCGGAGCCCCCGGCACCCGTGTGTTCGGCCGGGAGATCCGCACGGCGGCGTTCCCCCGGCGCTTCCGTCGGCCCCTCGACAATCGTCAAGTACAACGGGGAGACGGACCCCCGCGTCCGGCTCAACGACTACCGCCTAGCCGGTCGGCTCGGGCGGGGCCACCAACGACGAAGTGATCATCCGCAACTTGCCCCCGCATCCGGGCGACGCGGCCCGACATGGCTCGAGCACTTGCCCGCCGGCCCGCATCCATAATCGGGACGATCTAGTCCACACATTCGTGGGCAACTTCCGGGGCACATACGTGAGCCCCGGGAACTCATGGGATCCGCGCTCCCCGCACGCGAAGCCGGCGACCGCCGCGGGACTTCATACGGCGCTTCTCCAAGCGCTGCACGGAGCTCCCCAACGTGGCACGCTCCGAGATCGTGCACGCGTTCCTCGAGGGCACCACGTGCCGGGACCTTGTGCGCGAGCTGGGACGCAGCCCCGCCTACGGACTCGAACGAGCCGTTCGACATCGCCACCGCCCTCGCCTCCGGAGAGGAGGCCGTGGGGGCAATCTTCGACGGCAAGAAGGGCAAGCGCTCCGAGGACACGCCCGCGGAGGGCAGCGGGTCCAAGGAGCCGCGCCGCAACGACAAGCGGGGCAAGAAGGGGAAGAAGCCGCGCCGCGAGGCGCGCGAGCGGGGGCGCAACGGCGGCAACGCCGAGGCCCTCGCTGTTGACCCGGCCCGACGGGGCCCTCGACCGGCTCCTCGAGGCCCGGGGGTGTTTGACGACATGATGAAGAAGCCATGCCCCTACCACAAGACTCTCGTGAACCATACTCTTGAGCAGTGCGACATGCTCAAGAAGTTCTATGGCCGTGCCGCCGCGAAGGAGGCAGAGGCCAAGAAAGATGGGGGCGACGGCGACGCGGGTGGCTTCCCCGCTGTCGAAAATGTGTTCCTCATCTTTGGGGGACCTACCGTCGACATGTCGACCCGGCAGCGCAAGAAGGAGCGGCACGAAGTCCTCGCCGCAGAGAGGGCGCCTCCGGCCTTCCTCAACTGGTCGAAGGATGCCATCACCTTTAGCCGGGATGACCACCCAAACCGCATCCCGAACCCGGCCAAGATTTCGCCGGTGGTCGATCCCATCATTGGGAACGCCCGGTTTTCGAAGGTCCTTATGGACGGAGGCAGCAGCCTCAATATCCTCTTCGCGCATACATTGCGCCTGATGGGGATCGGGCTGGACCAGCTGCGGCCGAGCACGAAGCCGTTTCACGGCATCGCGCCCGGCAAGCGGTTCAACCCCTCGGGCATCGATCCGCCGGTCCGGTTTGGGACCCCCGAGAACTTCCGCAAGTAAACCCTCACCTTCGAGGTGGTGGGATTCAAAGGGGCCTACCATGCCATACTTGGGCGACCATGCTATGCCAAATTCATGGCGGTCCCCAACTACACGTACCGAAGATGAAGATGCCGGTCCTAACGGCGTCATCACCGTCGGGTCGTCTATCGAGCACGCATTCGACCGCGACGTCGAGTGCGTGGAACATGCGGAGGCACTAGCGCCGGATGAAGCGCCGGTGAACACGCCGGAGAAGATGGTCAACGACGACCTCGGCCCTCCGCCGCCAAGCACGTCGGCACCTTCGAGGCCGCCGAGCAAACCAAAGGGGTCCCCCCTCGAACCGTCGGCCCCGAGGGCAAGGCGTTGAGGGTCGGCTCGACCCTCGACCCTAAATAGGAAGCGCTGCTCGTCGACTTCCTCCGCGCCAACGCCGACGTCTTCGCGTGGAGCCCCTCGGACATGCCGGGCATCCCGAGGGAGGTCGCCGAGCACTCCCTTGATATCTCCGCCAAACGCCCGCGCCGTGCCGCAGCCGCCGCGCCGCTTCGACGAGGAGCGGCGACGGGCGATCGGAGCGGAGCTGCGGAAGCTCCTCGAGGCCGGATTCATCAAGGAAGTGTTCCACCCTACGTGGCTAGCTAATCCTGTGCTTGTAAAAAAGAAAAATGGGAAGTGGAGGATGTGTATAGACTACACTAGTCTCAATAAAGCATGTCCAAAAGTTCCTTTTCCTTTGCCACGCATAGATCAAATCGTTGATTCAACGGCTGGGTGCGAACTACTCTGTTTCCTTGATGCCTATTCGGGATATCACCAAATAAAAATGAAGGAGTCCGACCAGCTCGCGACTTCGTTCATCACACCGTTCGGGACGTTCTGTTACGTCACGATGCCTTTCGGCCTCGAAACGCGGGCGCAACATATCAGCCCCGCATGCGGCACGTTTTTGGGGATCACATCGGGCGGACGGTCGAAGCCTACGTGGACGACATCGTCGTCAAGACCCGAGAAGGCGGACGACCCGGTTAACGACCTTGGCGTCGCGTTCGGTGCCGCCTACGGGCCAACGGGGTCAAGCTAAACCCCGAAAAATGTGTCTTTGGAGTGCCGCGGGGCATGCTCCTAGGATACATCGTCTCCTAGCGGGGAATCGAGGCTAACCCCCGAAAAGGTCGCGGCCCTCGAACGAATGGGTCCGATTCGGGACCTCAAAGGGGTGCGAAGGTGTTGGGGTGCCTCGCCGCCTTAAGCCGCTTCATCTCGAGGCTCGGTGGAGAAGGGCTCGCCCCTCTACCGGCCGCTCAAGAAACACGAGCGCTTCTCTTGGACCGCCGAGGCCCGGACGCGCTTGACAAGCCGAAGGCGTCTCCGACGCACGCTCCAATCCTCACGCCGCCGCGGGGACGGCGAACCCCTACGGCTCTACGTGGCCGCAACCACCCAAGTGGTCGCCGCCGTGATCGTCGTGGAGCGCACGGAGGAAGGGCACGCCTTGCCCGTGCGAGGCCGGTCTACTACATCGGCGAAGTCTGTCGGACACGAAGACGCGCTACCCCCGTGTCCGAAGCTGCCGTATGCGGTAGTCCTTGCGCGGCGCAAGCTCCGCCACTACTTCGAGGCCCACCCGGTCACGGTGGTGAAGGACCGATACGGCGAACCAGAGAGGGGGGGGGAGTGAATGGGAGCCGATAAAAATTCTTCTCGAAGGAGATGAAAACTCCAACAAGACGAACACGGCTTCCAACACACGTCTCCGACTCACTACCCAAGTTGGCCAAGCCCACGTAGCCACTGGAGTGCCACTGGACCTAGGAACCAACACACACACGGCCCTTCCGACTCGAGAACGCGGCGGAACAACAAACCCCGAGTCTACGGACCTACACCGGTCGGACCGGTGAGCACCACCGGTCAGACCGGTCCCTGCCGGTGAAACCGAGCAACTTTCACTAAGTGGCTCTACACCGGTCGGACCGGTGAGACACACCGGTCGGACCGATGGCGACCGAAAGCCCCCAAGGCACCAAACGAGCCAACCGACCACCAACCGGACCCAAACTCGAAACGGCGAGCACCACGGGACAACAACGAACACACCAAGACGTTCACCCGAGCAAAATCCCACGAGAGGGTTGCACCGGTCGACCGGTCAAGAGCACCGGTCGGACCGGTGTAGCTCGGCGACTCGGGATGAACAGCACCCGCGGGTCAACTCCCCCAAATCCAAATCTCAATCTCCCGAATCGCTCCACGGACTTGAACAAGACATTGGGGATATCAGGAGCACCTCATGAGGAGTCCATAGCCAAGTTTAATCCCACCAAACCTCGTCCAAAAAGGAGGAATCGAGGAAATCCCGCCGAAAGCACTTCCAACCCTAGAACTCAAGAAACCCCAAAATCGAGCACCTTTTCTCACGGATTTGGGAGGGGAATCACAACCCAAAGAACCACGAAGCGTTCCCACAAATTTCCCCCATCAAATCCCCAAGAGAAAAGCCCCGAAAACACCCCAAAGAAATCACCAAGAGAGGGCTCCGAAATTCACCACCAAGAACAACCGGGGAAAACACATCCAAACCTTGAGGAACCACGCCGAATCATCTATACATGAAACAAAGGTTCGTACAAGGTCTAGCAAGACGCCCGATCATCCATCCCTCTCTACAAGATCTCTCCGTGAAGCTCTCTTGCTAGTCCTAAGGAAAACCTAGAGAAAATAGGTGAAAATAGGAAAACTAATGAGCTAGGGTTCCAAGAGTTGGCTGCCATCCTCTCACCTCTTGGGTTATATAGGCGGCAACCGAATGTCTAAAATGCCCCTCTCTACTAACTAGGGATACAAGCCCCTCAAGGGCGGATTTGGAATTCTTGATGTCTTCACCATCGGACGGATGCCCGGCAACCGCACCCTGCGTAGCCTCGACGCAAGCCATGCGATCCCGACGCGTGTCCTCCGCTTCGAAGATTCCGGACGCGTCGCCGCACACCGGTCGACCGGTGCTCCTCACCGGCCGACCGGTCCCCACCGGTCGGACCGGTCCGACCCACCGGTCGGACCGGCTCCGTGCCGCCTGCACCTCCGTCTTCGGTTCTCCGGTCTTGGCTTTGTGGATCAACCAAGGAACCCGATGGTTTTCGGTGAACCACCGGAAACCCCGCGAACTCGGTGTAGCCTCCGCCAATCTCCACTCATGACTTGGCTCCCACGTAGTCCCGGCTCGACCTTGGTTTTGAGGCTCAACCAAGAAACCGTCCACGACTTCATCTTGCTTGTTAATGCCACCATGCGGCCCGCACTTGACCCCCGCCGGCCACCGGTCCCTCGAACGAAGCCTACTTGTCTTCTCCACACCCGGAGGCCTCACCGCGACGACCTTTCGCGCTTGTTCTTCACCCGCACCAACACGAGTCAAGCCGCAACCTGCACTTGCAATACTTAGCCAAGAATCAGTCCACACAACGTTGTCAATCACTCATCACACAAGGAAGCGACCATCCACCGGTCCTCGAACCACACATGGTCCTCAATCTCCCCCTTGATGAGTGCATTGACAACACCCACACGAAAGTATCAAGAGAGAAAAGAAAAAGAAAAGAAACGAACAAAAAGAAACTCCAACAAGCGATCGAAAGCCGAACAAAGGCAAAGAGCAAGATCACTTGAAGGAAACAAGTCTCGGACCCCTTAGGCAAGGGCAACGGCTCGACACATCCGAGACAAAACAAAGCTCAAGCAAAGAACACAAACCACCGAAACAAAGCTCGAGAAATTTCAAAGAGCTCCCCCTGCACACATGCAAACTCCCACTAAACCAATGCAACTCCCCCTGGACGAATGCATGCACGAAACCACATGAAACGGGACAGTTGCAAGCACTTTCGGCTCACACCGGTCGGACGGTCATCACCACCGGTCGGACCGGTGCCCAACATATGTACAGGACCAGCACTCACACCGGTCGGACCGGTGACCACGGACCGGTCGGACCGGTGCACAACGAGCCCGAGAAATGGCTCGAAACCACTCGAAAACCTTCTAAACACGTCCGACAAGCCATTTCAAGCTCAAACTTCTCCCCCTTGTTGGCAATGCATGAATCAAGCCAAAAATGCAAAACTTTCAACCTAGAGCTTCTCAAATATACAAAATTCAACAAAGAATGCTACACATGTCCAAATGAGCAAGTTAGGTACTCTACGGCTTCGTATCGATCTCAACTACATGATCACCAAGTTTCACAACCATTGGACGAAGCTAAGATGGATTTTGGCAATTTTGCGAAAAACTTGCCTCTCATGAGCAAAGTCCTAAACATGATCAAAGCATATCAAAATGGCAAAGCCACACAAACTTCATGCTAGGACAGCCATTCTAATCATAAGACCATCACAAACACCCACAAGCACCTCATGTCATGTCAAAGCCACCGAGCCATGTGCCTACTTCTATTTATGAGACTTCTCATTGGTAGGCATCATGCAACGGTTTAGCACCCAAAGCAAATTAAATTCAGCACATATGACATGGGAGCATATTTTCCAAGCATTTTTCATTTCATTTTCAGATTTGTAAATGGTACATGAAATGTCTTTGCGACAAAAAGGAACTTATGCTCCTCCACAAGATAAATCAAGAGGGCTAAACATTCATGATGGCAAATGAGCCTTTGGCCCCATATGATCAATAAACTAGCTATCCAACCACAAATTAAGCATAGCAAGGCCACAAAAACATGTCAAGAGCATGTAAAGGCATTTACCCATGAGAGAGCATACATGTGACAATTTTCAAAAGCATAGCTATCAACCATGGATTATTCATCAAGATCATCAAGAGCTAAGTCAAACTAACCATATCATACCAAACAAGCTCACAAAGACATATATCTCATTCCATGGTGAACAATGTATATGAGAGAAGCTTTCCGACCAATGCATATGATACAAAATGCATGCAATCTAAGATACAAGGATGCCTATACATCATGTTACATATGCCATGCCAAATGCAAGAAATGCACAAGGGAAAGCTATACATATGCTACAAAGGAGCTTCCACACACAAAGCTCACAAACCACCGGCTCCTCGAGGGGAGGCAAAAATGGCTCGACACCACCGACAAAAGAGCAAAGGAGCACAAAACTCACAAGCTCCCCCCTAAACACATGCACTAGGGCCAAAGAGCATACAAAGCTCACCCTACACACATGAGATAGAGAAGGAGCAAAACGAACCAAGTGGCTTGACCAAGGCCACACACTCGAAGGTCACAAATACACTTACCTTTATCATTTCTTCACAATTCACTCATCCCGGTCCACCATCCCCGAAAGTGATGCACCTACATTTCACCACCGGGATATGAAGCCGAAGAACCACCCCCCGATATCAACCAAATGTTCTCCGACTATCCACCCGCAACTCAAAAACAAGAGCGAGAGCGAGCAACCGACTCAACACTCGGGGTTAGTTCCAAATGTGTAAAACCGGTGCCTAGCCATTTGCTCGAAAGTGGGGTTAGAAAACACCAAACCATCTTTCCTACCAAAGCTACCTCCACGAACACCACCACGATAACCACCATGAGGGAACCAACCCTCTCGCTCGGAGGAGGACCAAAACCACGAAAGAAAGCCCGTGGACCATCCCTCCTCTCCTTCTCACGGCCATGACTCCTCCCATCCCCGTAGTGAGCTCGAGGGGGAGAATGCCTAGCAACCGGCCTCCCGCAAACTTTCCGGACCAACCACCGTAACCACGACCTCCCGTAAACAACCCTCGCACCGTACGAGCACGAAACCCAAACTGCCGCTTGTCCGGTGCCCGCACCGGCCCGACCGGTGCCCCTCACCGGCCCGACCGGTAGCTCAGGCAGACGACACCTCCAACGACCTTCCGCTCTCCCCAAGCCCGACCCGACCTCACACTCGCCTTGGCCCCGGGCAGCCGCACACGAGGCTCAAGTACACCATCGGAAGGGTGGTACTTGTCCTTGTTAGCCCACTCCTTCGCCATTCTCTCCTCACGCTTCCTCTTGAAGCAAAACGCTCTCTTGTGACCATCCTTTCCACAAAACTCACAATGGAAACGGATCGATCCGGGCTTAGGCTTGGGATGAGATTCTTCACAAGACTTCTCACTTGGTTTCTCACTAGGCTTTTCGCTTGCCTTCTCACTCGGTTTTTCTCTTGGTTGGTTTGGCTTGGATGCAAACTTGTCTTTGGGTGTGGGTTGTGGTGGAACTGAAACATTCCCAAATTTCCTTTCTCTCTCACCACTGCCCTCACCAACCTTATCCAATCCCAATGCCCAACCGTCAAAGCGTTCACAGCTAGCAATCATCATACCAAGCTGAGGTTCTTGACTCGACAACCAACTCAGTGCTTCACGCAACTTATCATTCTCATCTTGCAAGCGACCAACACATTTTGCAAGATCCAAATTCTTCATAGCATGCAACTCACATGTAGAGCAAGAAGTAGGAATAGGCACTTTCAAATCAGCCTCAAGCGAAACAATGCGAGAACGGAGCTCAGCAATTTTCTCATGCAAACTAGGGCAAGAAGTGCAAGCACCAAGCAAAGTGGGTCTAGATTGTAGCTCGGCCAACTCAACCCTAAGCACATCTAGTTCCTCACACTTGGAGGCATACTTCTCCCTAAGATCGATCAAGTCGGCCAGAAAACAGAGCAATCGGCACAATCGTTCTCATCCGAAACAACGGGGCTAGCCTTAAGGGAATCAATCTCAAGCTTGCTATCAAGCACCTGTGTCTCTAGCTCGACCACTCTAGTCCTAGCATCCTCGAGTGAAGATCTAAGCTCCTTCCTAAGCTTCTTAGCCTCTCTAAGCATGTGATTGCGATTATCAAGCAAGTCAACCAACTCCTCATTCTCCTTGCGCAAAGAGGAGAGCTCATCACATACCTCATCCTCGGAATCCAAGTCCGAGGCGTCCTTCTCCGGCTTCTCTTCTTTGCTCGAACCGCGAGCCATGCCGCGAAGTCGTCCTTGAGGCTTAGGCCCGTCACACAAAGGCCGTTGAGATACTTGCCAAAGTTCTTCTTCTTCCTCCTCTTCTTCTCATCCTCTTCGTCTTCATCACTCGAGCTTGAAGACGTGTCCTCGGAATCGGACTCGATGTCGCTCGATCTCTTCATCTTCTCTCGAGACCATGTCTTCTTCCCATGTCCATGATCCTTCGTCTTGGACTTCTTCTTCTTGTCCTTGAACTTGTGCTTGTCGGGGTCGTTCACCTTCGGACACTCGGCGAAATAGTGTCCAGCCTTGCCGCACTTGAAGCATGTCCTCGTCTTCCTCCTCATGTTCACTCGGTTCTCGTGCAGCTTCTCGAACCGCCTCGTCAGGAGCGCCAGCTCGTCCTCTCCAAGCTCGTCGAACTCCTCATCTGGCATAGACATCAAAGAGGAGAAAGAGAACATCCCGGTGGATGGATTAGTGTTAGCCTTTCCTTTCGAACCACCAACGAGGGCAAGACTATGGGAATCAGTCGGTCCCTCGAGCTTGGCGATCATGCCCCTATCCACCTCGGCCGACTTGAGCTTCGAGAACGGCTCGTTCACGGTCGAGTGTCATACTTCTCCGACTCCACAATGGCCTCGAACTTTCCGCCCCAAATCGTACGATCCAAAGAGTGTAAGAGCTTGACCGCTCTATCATGATCATCGTACGGGAGCACGTCCACATTGGCCCTCATGTTGTTCACAACCACCGTGAACCTCTGAAACAAGGCATCGATGGACTCACCGGGGAGATGAGTGAAATTCTCGTACTCTCTCCGGTAGGTCGCATACATCCGTGCCTGAACCTGGGCGTTCCCAACATGCGCCTCCTTCAACACCGCCCAAATCCTACAAGCCAAGTGCTCGGTGTGCACCCGATCGAACTCAGGCTGACACAAAGCACGAAACAAGTAGTCGACCGCCTTATTGTTGGCGTCGAAGCTGTCCCTCGATCCTGGAGCGAGGAAATCAACCGGCCGGACATAGCCTCGTGTCCACCGTGACATCCCAAAGGATCCGACCCTTTCCGCGGAGAAAAGCACCCATCCGCTTGCTCCACATCTTGTAGTTCTTGCCATCGAAGTGTGGAGGACCCGAACCCCGTTCTCGGTACGCCATCCTTGGATCTTAGACCGGTTAGAGTCAACAAAGACCCGAACCGGCTGCGATACCACTTGAAGGACCGATACGGCGAACCGAGAGGGGGGGGGGAGTGAATGGGAGCCGATAAAAATTCTTCTCGAAGGAGATGAAAACTCCAACAAGACGAACACGGCTTCCAACACACGTTTCCGACTCACTACCCAAGTTGGCCAAGCCCACGTAGCCACTGGAGTGCCACTGGACCTAGGAACCAACACACACACAACCTTCCGACTCGAGAACGCGGCGGAACAACAAACCCCGAGTCTACGGACCTACACCGGTCGACCGGTCCCTGCTGGTGAAACTGAGCAACTTTCACTAAGTGGCTCTACACCGGTCAGACCGGTGAGACACACCGGTCGACCGATGGCGACTGAAAGCCCCCAAGGCACCAAACAGGCCAACCGACCACCAAACGGACCCAAACTCGAAACAACGGCACCACGGGACAACAGCGAACACACCAAGACGTTCACCCGAGCAAAATCCCACGAGAGGGTTGCACCGGTCGACCGGTCAAGAGCACCCGGCCCGGTGTAGCTCGGGGCGACTCGGGATGAACGAAGACCCGCGGGTCAACTCCCCCAAATCCAAATCTCGATCTCCCGAATCGCTCCACGGAATTGAACAAGACTTTGGGGATATCGGAACACCTCATGAGGAGTCCATAGCCAAGTTTAATCCCACCAAATCTCGTCCAAAAAGGAGGAATCGAGGAAACCCCGCCGAAAGCACTTCCAACCCAAGAACTCAAGAAACCCCAAAATCGAGCACCTTTTCTCACGGATTTGGGAGGGGAATCACAACCCAAAGAACCATGAAGGGTTCCCACAAATTTCCCCCATCAAATCCCCAAGAGAAAAGCTCCGAAAACACCCCAAAGAAATCACCGAGAGAGGGCTCCGAAAATCACCACCAAGAACAACCGGGGAAAACACATCCAAACCTTGAGGAACAACGCCGAATCATCTATACATGAAACAAAGGTTCGTACAAGGTCTAGCAAGCCGCCCGATCATCCATCCCTCTCTACAAGATCTCTCCGTGAAGCTCTCTTGCTAGTCCTAAGGAAAACCTAAAGAAAATAGGTGAAAATAGGAAAACTAATGAGCTAGGGTTCCAAGAGTTGGCTGCCATCCTCTCACCTCTTGGGTTATATAGGCGGCAACCGAATGTCTAAAATGCCCCTCTCTACTAACTAGGGATACAAGCCCCTCAAGGGCGGATTTGGAATTTGTGATGTCTTCACCATCGGACGGATGCCCGGCAACCGCACCCTGCGTAGCCTCGACGCAAGCCATGCGATCCCGACGCGTGTCCTCCGCTTCGAAGATTCGGACGCGTCGTCGCACACCGGCCGACCGGTGCTCCTCACCGGTCGGGGACCGGTCCGGTGCCGCCGCACCTCCGTCTTCGGTTCTCCGGTCTTGTCTTTGTGGATCAACCAAGGAACCCGGTGGTTTTCGGTAAACCACCGGAAACCCCGCGAACTCGGTGTAGCCTCCGCCAATCTCCACTCATGACTTGGCTCCCACGTAGTCCCGGCTCGACCTTGGTTTTGAGGCTCAACCAAGAAACCGTCCACGACTTCATCTTGCTGTTCATGCCACCATGCGGCCCGCACTTGACCCCCGCCGGCCACCGGTCCCTCGAACGAAGCCTACTTGTCTTCTCCACACCGGAGGCCTCACCGCGACGACCTTTCGCGCTTGTTCTTCACCCGCACCAACACGAGTCAAGCCGCAACCCGCACCCGCAATACTTAGCCAAGAATCGGTCCACACAACGTTGTCAATCACTCATCACACAAGGAAGCGACCATCCACCGGTCCTCGAACCACACATGGTCCTCGGTGGTCTCCTCCTTCCCGCTAGGAGAGATCATTCGCAACCCCGACGCGGCGAGCGTGATTGCCAAATGGTCCGTGGAGCTGATGGGCGAGACGCTCGCCTACGCCCCGCGTAAGGCCATCAAATCACAAATCCTAGCCGATTTCGTCGCTGAGTGGACGGACACGCAGCTGCCGCCCCCACAAATCCAAGCAGAGTGCTGGACTCTGTTCTTCGACGGCTCAGTGATGAAGACAGGAGCGGGCGCGGGCCTGCTCTTCGTGTCACCCCTCGGGGAGCACATGCGCTACGCAGTGCGCCTCCACTTTCCCGCGTCCAACAATATGGCAGAATACGAGGCCCTCCTCTGCGGCCTCAAAATCGCCATTGAGTTGGGCGTCAAGCGCCTCGACGTGCGAGGGGACTCGCAGCTCGTGATCGATCAAGTCATGAAGAACGCGAGCGCCACGACGACAAGATGGAGGCCTACCGTAAAGCCGTGCGGGCCCTCGAAGACAAGTTCTACGGCATTGAGCTTAATCATGTACCCCGCCGGTACAACGAGGAAGCGCACGAGCCGGCGAAGATCGCGTCCGGCGGATCACCGTTCCCCCGAACGTTTTCGCGCGCGACATCGCGCGGCCCCTCGGTCGCCTTCGAGCCCTACCCCTCGAGCGACGGCGGACCCTCGGGGGCTCCCTCGAATCCAGCGGGTGCGGAACCCATGGATGAGGACCCCTCGAACGAGGCGTACGTGCTCTCCCTTCTCGAGGGGTACGGCTCCATCGAGGTCGATGCGATGGACATAGAGCCGGCTCCCCGTCCAAGTGGACCGGCGGGAAAAATACATTGCCCGGATCGCTCGAGGGGAACTCCCCGCGGACCGGGCCGCGCCCTGTGCGCATCGCCGGATGGCAAAATCTTTCACCCTCGTCGACGGCGAGCTGTACAAGCGCGCCGCGTCAGGCATCCTCCAGCGGTGTATACCCATTCCCGAGGGGCGCGAGCTCCTACGGGACATCCACGCAGGGATCTGTGGCCACCACGCCGCGCCGCGCACCCTCGTCGGCAACGCGTTCCGCCAGGGCTTCTATTGGCCTACCGCGGTCGCGGATGCCGGGCCGAAATCGGACGCACCTCGCGAAGGGTGCCGCTTCTACGCCCGCAAGTCCAACTTGCCCGCTCACGCCCCGCAAACGATCCCCGTAACATGGCCGTTTGCCGTGTGGGGGTTGGACATCGTCGGGCCCCCGCGGAAGGCGCCGGGGGCTTCACCCATCCGCTTGTCGCGATCGACAAATTCTCCAAGTGGGTGGAGGTGCGCCCCATCACGAATTTAAGGGCCGAGCGGCGGTCACGTTCTTCACCGACATCGTCTACCGCTTTGGAGTGCCAAACTCCATCATCACGTACAATGGGTCCCGGTTCACGGGCGGCCGAAGTTCTTGGAGTTCTCGCGACAAGTTCCACATCCGCGTGGATTGGGTAGGCGTGGCACACCCACGGACCAACCGCCAAGTGGAGCGTGCCAACGGCATGATTCTACGGGGCCTCAAGCCCGGAATTTTCGACCGGCTCAACAAATGCGGCCGAAAATGGCTCCGAGAACTACCGGCGGTCGTGTGGAGCCTAAGGACCACCCCAAGCGCAGCCACCGGTTCACCCCGTTTTTCCTAGTCCATGGCGCGGAGGCCGTCCTCCCCACGCGACTCCGGAATATGGGTCACCAAAGGTTCGAGGCTACGACGAGGATGCTAACCGGCCGAGCCCGCGAGGACTCGCCGGGACCGGCCTAGACGAAGTACGCCTCGTGGCGTTGATGCACTCCGCAAGGTATCAACGAGTCCCTACGACGTTACCAAGCACGCAAGATACGTCGGAGGGATTTCGGCCGAAGGGGATCCGGGTCCTAAGGCTACGCCAAGACAACCGAGGGCGCCACAAGCTATCGCCCCCATGGGAGGGACTCTACGTCGTGGTGAAGGTGCTCAAGCCGGCACGTACAAGCCGGCCAACGAGGACGGCGAAGAACTCACCAACGCTTGGAACATCCAACGGCTACGTCGCTTCTACCCTTAGCTAGGATTTCCAAGTACTTTCTCGTTGTAAAATCACATGGCCAACACCCCGGTTGGTGTCAACTATGTAAATACTCCAAGTCTAATAAAAGGGCAACTCGGCTTTCCCCTGAAACCCAAGTTACCCTCGGGGGCTACTGCGGGGGGGCACCCCCCCAAAATGGTCCCATTTTTTGCGCAAAAATAAAAAAAAACGACTCACACGCGCTAAGTTTGTTTCCTACTTCAACCTCGAGCCATGATTCGAACAGGGCGCAGGTGGCACAGCGGAAGGAGCGTGCGAGCGAGATAGCCTACGCCGCGTGGCTATGGCCCTTCTCTCTCACCTCCAACCCGGTGGGCCCCCGCGAAAATCGAACTCCCCTAACTAGAATCTACTCGGAAGAAGGAGAAACAAAAAGCGTAATAAACAAACAATTTCATTTACATCAAACGCCCATGTTCATGAAACAACTTGTTTATTTACAAAAGGCCACGAGGCCAGAGTACTGATACACATAAAAAACGGGCCTAGCGCCCAGACTGCTTTCAGGCGGGAGGAGCAGCAGCGTCCGCGACGTCGGGGAAGAGGAACTCCTCGAAGGCCTCGGCGAGCGATCCGGCGGCGTCGGCAGCAAGCGCGTCTACGCTCTCCATGGCCACCTCGTCCTCGACACCCTCAGGAACGATGTAGCCCTCCGCCAGCGCCTCGAAGTTGACCTCGTAGTGGGAGCGCACCACTCCGAGGGCCTTCTGGACGCCTAGGTGCAACGCCCGGCGCATCCGCTCCGTGACGTGGCCGCCGAGGGCGCGCAGCGGCCGGCCGGCCGAGCCGCCGGCTTGGGCCTCGCCTTCCTCGATGACGCGGCGGTCTCGAGGGCCGCATCGCGCGGCCTCCCGCAGCTCCTCGCCGGAGGAGTTGTAGGAAACCCGCAGGCCTCGGCCGCCCGGCCGGCGTGCCCCGGGCGGTGCGCAAGCCCGGAATCAACAAGACGAAAAGAAATCGAAAGGGGGAAACGAACCCTCTAAAGCAAAAAACCAACAAGCGCAGTCAAACGGTGACTCACCCTCGACTTGCTTCCTCTCCAAATCGAGGTCGCGGCGCGCGGACTCGAGCGCCAACTCGAGACGCTGGACGGTCTCGCCCCCGCTCGCGAGGGCCGGCTCCCGGTTGGCGTTGTCGATGCCGAGCGCGAGCGCATCGTCCTCAACCTTGGAGAATGCGGCGTTCCGCTCCTCCGGGCGACTTCTCGCCCGCCCGCGCGCGACGCGCTCCCGCTCCGGCCGCCGGTCGGGCGTCGCCGAGGGCGCCCTCGCTCCCCGCCGGAGCCGCCCCTCGCCCCACCGGCGGGCGATGCGCTCCCGCCGGAGTTGCTCCTCGGCCGGCGACGAGGGCCGCGGCCTTGGCGTCGAGGGCGGCCCTCGGGTCGTCGGCCTCCTTGGCGCGCCGCTCCAACCCGTGCGCCCTCCCCTCGCCCGGCGCCGTTGCGCCCGCGCCCCCTCGAGCGACGTGCGGAGCTCCCGGGTTTCGGCGCGAGCGGTGGCCACCTCCGCCCTCCCGCCTGGCGCGCCGTCCGCGTCTTCTCCGTGTCCACGCGCGCGTTCCATAGCGCCCCTCGTCGCGATCGACGAGGGCCGCGCGGATCCGCTCGAGGCTCGAGCGACGCGCCGTGTCCTGCCTCGAGCTCTCGGGGAGCTCGTCGCACCACGCCATCGCCCGGTACGCCAGCCAGCTGTCCGGCGTCCTAAGAGCGTCTGCAAGCGCATCGAAAGCGCTGCACTGCTCCCGGAGCTGGCGGGCCTCGGCGTTCACCCGGTCGAACGCGTCGTATTTGTCGTGGGCGCGACGCTCGAGCTCCTGGCATCCACACATCAAATCCCGTAAGCGCCAAGGCTTGAATGCAGCACACGAAAACGAAAAAGGGAGGGGGGCGAGTAACCACGGCTCACCTGGAAGACGAGCCAGGCCGGGCCGTCGTGAACTTGCAGCGCCTCGTTCAGCGCGCGGTTGAGCGTGGCGCCGTGGCTCCGAAGCTCGCCCCGCAGCTCTCGCTCCCCCCCGGCGTCGGCGCAAACGCCGGGAGATCACCGACGGCCCCCTCCACCCTCGGGCGGGCGGCCGGCGTGGGAGGACGAGGCCTCGGCACCGTGTCCTCGCCCCCCCACCACCATGTGACCCTCGTGCCGCCTCACGAGGGCCCCCTCCCCGGGGCTCGGGGGAGTTCGTAGGCCGCCCGGCCCACCGATTCTACCCGTGCGGCGGGGAGTCATCCGAGAGCTCCACCACCTCCGCCCGAAAATCGCCGGCGGGCGCGCCGCCGCTTGCGCCGCCTCCGCCGCACTTCCACCTCGCGCCTCCGCGCCCTCGGCGCCCGTCGTGCCGCCGTGGCCGCCATCTCCGGCAAGACCGCCGCATCCATGGGCGCTCCCGCAGGTCGCGCCCGCTCCACCTCCTCCCGCGGTGGCCGCCACCGCGGCCGCACCTCCACCGTGGCCCCCGCCGCGGCCTCGCGTCCCCGCGGCAACCGGCGCCGCCGCCCCCGCGACCCCCGGCCGCGCCGCGGCGGGGCCGATCCGCCGCCCGGGCCTCGAGGCCCCGCCCGGGCCTTGCGAGCTCGTGCCCGCCGCCGCGCTTGTGCCCGGCGCGACCCCCTCGACGAGCGCCGCCGGGTGGGGATCGATGCGTCCGTCCTCGGCACCTTGGCCGGTGCAAGAGGAGGAACGGTTGGCACCGCCCCCCGCGCAGCACGAACGGAGGGTTAGAGCACTTAACCATCGACGAACCAAACCAAACGAAGAAGGACAAAGCCCTTACCTCGCAGAGGAAAAGGCCCGCTTCCTTTTCCTCGAAGCCTCCGCACGAGGCCGGCGCGCCGCCGCGCCCGCCGTAGCGCCTCCCAACGGCGCCGCCGCGCGCGCGCACGCCCGCCCCGTGCGCGGGCGCGCCCGATGCCGCACCCCCCGAAGGCGCCACCGCGCGCGGGGGCACGCCGCCCGCGCGCGGGCGCACCCGCCGTCGCGCCCCTCGACGATGATGCCGCGTGCGCGGCACGCTCCCCCCCGCGCGCAGCACGCTTGACGCGCGCACGCGCGTCCGCCGCGCGTGCCTCCGTGGCACGCGCCGGCACCCCCCCGCGGCGCGTGCCGCTCCCGACGACGATTGCCCCGGCGGCGGGCGCCGGCGGCACCCGCCCCCAGGCGAAGCCGCCCCCGACGCCGCGCGGGTTCCCCGACGGGGGCGCAGGCGCCACCCGTCGGAGGGGCCCTCCCCCTCGGCCCTCTTCCTCCTCGTCCCTCCTCCGAAGACGAGGGCTCCTCGATATCCGGGGAGGAGAGCCCCGCCTCCTCGCGCGCCGGCACTCCGCGGCCCGCCGGTCGCGGCGCGCTTGACGTCGCCTCGCGTGCTCCCTCTTGCGCGCCGCCCGCTCCCTCGGCCGCTCCCCGCCGCGCCGCCCGCCGAGCGCACGGGAGTCGGGGGGTGGGCGGAACGGACTTGGCGATGTTGAATTTCACCGGCCGCACACAGGAGCGACAATGGCGCGTCGGGAAACAAACGTGAGACCAGGAACTAAAACAAAATCAAGAACCACACTCACCAACGGGCCGGTGGGGAGCATCTCGATGTCCCACGGGGTCCGACCCGCGCAGCGGCGCACCCGAGTGTCGACAGCGCTCCGCGCCCGGTGAGCGCGTACGGCCGCTCGAGGGGCGTCGGGAGCATCCGAGACCTCGCCAGGTCGACGGGGTTGGCCGCCTCTGTCATCTCGAAGATGCAGAGCGGCCTCTCCATCAACCGCACGATCCGCCTGTGATGAAGGAAGGCGAGGACGCCCATCGCGTTCAGCCCCATCTTCGCCGGGGGGCCGCAAGCCGCGGCCAGACCGACTCCCGCCGCGCCCGATGCCGGGACGTGGACACCCCGTAGCCCCGGGGAGGCGGTGCCTCTCCTTGAACACCCGGCCGGTGTAGGGGGGAGTCCGGGCCCGGCGTTGCGCGGATAAAACCACCCCCCGCTCCCGGCCCCCGGCGTTGTTCGTCGTCATGGTGCGGGGGATGTAGACATTCTTGAGCCGCCCCCGCGGGGCAAGCGACATCCCGCCGGCGCGCATCGCGCGGCGGGTCCTTGGCTCCGTCGTGGGCGTCGCGTGATGAGCTTCGCGCGGAAAAGGTGTACCCGCAGCTCCCAACTGATCGGGATCCCCGTGGTACCCTTCGCACGCCCACGAACGTGGCCGCTCCGCGAGATAGCGTTGGGGGCGAAGTTGTGCGGCCTCCACCCCGTAGTAGTAGCACATCGCCCGCATGAAGGTGCTCGCCGCGCGCGTTGAAGCCGCGCTCGTGGTAGCGGACAAAACTCACCACGTAGCCCTCCGGCGGGTTGGGCTCGTGGTGCGCGGGCCGGCGGGCACGATCCACCCGCGGGACGCCCGTCTTCGTTGGCCGCCACCGGCCGGCGGCGACCGCCTCGCCAAGGGCCGCCCGCGTCACCGTCGACCTCTCCCGGCATATGGCTCCGTGGACCCTAAGAGGAAGCTCGGCGGCGCCATGAGGAAGGACGAAGGAATGTGAGGACGGAGGACAAGGAGACGGAAGAAAAAGCTCTAACGACGGCGCCGCGCGGTGGCAAGAGCAAGACGAAGACGAAGGGGCGGAGGGCCGGAAATGGTGAGATGCCAAGGTAAAAAACCGCCGTCCCCTCCTCCCCCGCAGCTTTATAGGCCGACGGGCGAGCTCTCCCGTAGCGGACGCCCCCCGCATTAATCGCAGGAATCTTTCCATCGCGTCGACGGATGGGCCCCACCACGACCGCAGCCGGCTATAACACCGCAGCGCGGGTCATCATTACGGCAAAGACCGGCAAGAACCGAGGCAAAACCGTCACGTCCGCCCGCCGCGCCGCCCACTACGCGCGCGCGCGCGCGCAGCCGCCTAAAAGGCGCGCCCGCGCCGCAAAACCGCGGCCACGACCGCAAGGCACTTAAATGCCCGGTCCCTTGCCAAGCAAGGAGAACCCTCGAGCGGGGCGGACCCCCCGCCGAAACGAGGCGACCCTCGATGGGATATCGCCGTGAGAAGGTCGCCCGGACCTCGCTCGATGTAGAGCGGACAACCGCGGCACCCATGCCACGTGAAACCCTCGAGCAAAGATGACCCTCGCTCCAAGCAAAGGCGACCCTCGATGGGATATCAGCGTGAGAAGGTCGCCCGGGACCTCGCTCGATGTAGAGCGTACAACCGCGGCACCCATGCCACGTGAAACCCTCGAGCGGCATGACCCTCGGCTCCAAGCAAAGGCGACCCTCGATGGGATATCGCCGTGAGAAGGTCGCCCGGACCTCGCTCGATGTAGAGCAGACAACCGCGGGCACCCATGCCACGTGAAACCCTCGAGCGGCATGACCCTCGGCTCAAAATGACGTCAACCCTCGATGGGATATCGACGTGAGAAGGTCGCCCGGACCTCGCTCGATGTAGAGCAGGCACCCGCGGCACCCATGCCACGCAAAACCCTCGAGCGGCCGAGCCCCCGCCGAGACAATGTCAACCCTCTAAAAGAAGGCACGCGCGTGAGAGGGTCGCCCGTGTCACGCTTGAAATAGAGCGGGCACCGAAAGCACTCACGCCGCGCCGTGCCGCCAACAAGCGCCCGAGGGCCGGCTCGCCCGTACCCTCGACGGCCGCAAACGCGAAAAGACGGGCCGGCCCGTGCACGGCCCCGCACGGCCTTACCGATCGGAGGTTCGAAGCCCGACCCTCGACGGGTTCGAACAGCGCCTCGCATCATAGAGTTAGGGACGACGAGGGCACGCGCATTCGAGCCGTTCCTCGAGCCCATCGGCTCGAGGGTGCCCCACATGTCGTGTTCGAGAGCCGGGGAGGGCAGCCTAGCCGGGGGATCCCACCGAGGGAGAGCTTCCGCGCCCCCTCGGTCCCCTAGCGAACGGGACCGAGCCCCACCTAGCAAACCCACGCAAGCGCTTCCATGGACGTGTCTCCGGACCGCGCAGCCTACCCTTATCGAACGGGGCATGGGCGTCCACTTGAACCACCCGCTAGCAGCTCGAAGAGGAATCCGCAATTCGCGACCCGCTCGATGGGAGTTGCAGAAACCTCACCCTCCGTCCCGCGGAGGGACGGCGAGGGCGCGTTAAAAAACAAGTCGTCAGGCTCGACCCGATCGCCTCGAACGGGCCAAGGCTCGGGGGCTTGACGCACGGCTACACCTCCTTGAAATTGCACCCGCCGGGAGACAAAGGAAGGGGAGCGTGCACCCCCGAATCCGGCCGAAATACCGCCGATGCCGGCTGGCATATGTGCCACGCCTTTCCGACCAAAGTTCTCGCGGTTAACCCCCGGCAGAGAACCCACACCCCCGCAGGGCTTCGGGGGCTAGGACCCGCGGGTCCGCCGACGCGGCCCCACGCGAAAGCGTTCGCAAACAAGGAGGGAAGAACGTCCTATCGCAGGTTCCGCATTTGTGGGAGCCTCAATGGCAAACCCGCGGATGCTCGGGGCCACCGTCGGGGACAGCCCCTAGGGGTCCCCTTAAACAACGGGGAAATCCCCACTTAATCCCGCAACCGCATCAAGACACGCTAAGCCTAACCATGCGTGACTAACCATGCAGACACAGCCCCCACGCCGGGACCCCGACGGCCCACCAAGACGCCCTCTTAGAAGTCCCCTCGAGCAGGCCTCGCCTCGCTCGAGGGCGCGCTCCCCCTCGGGCAGGTTCCGCCCCGTTCAAGGGGCAACTCCCCCCTCGAGTGATCCCGCCCCCACTCGAGGGCTCACTCCCCCCTCGAGCGGGCCTCGCCCCCGCTCGAGGGTCCGCTCCACCCCTCGGCCGGGGCCCGCCACGCTCACGGCGCCCCGCACGCGTGCGCCGGCCCCGTACTTGGGCGTTTAACGCCCGACGCCGCGGCAGACGGCGCCATCATGCGCCCGGGCTCACGCCCCGTGCCGCCGCACCAACTCCCCGGGGAGGAGCCAATCCCCGCCACCGTGGGGATGGACTATGCGGACGGCCGGTGTCGGTCCCCCGTGACACCGCGCGCCCACTACAAGATGACTAATGCGCCCGACCCTCGAAGGGGGGCCGGCGCACCCTCGATTTCACTTTCCCCGTGACCCTACGGTGTTAGGTGGGGGCGCTAGGCCGGTGGATGGCCATCCCGGCCACCGTAACGGCGCGGCCGCCGTACCCACGCGTGCGGGCGCACGCCCGGCGCCGCAGGCGCACGCCCGGCACCGCAAAGAACCATTCCGCTACCGCGAGCGCATTGGGAAGGAACGCCGTTCCGCCCGCTCCCCGTGCCCCGTACCAGCCATCATCGCACCTCCCCTCGAAGCCTATCGCAGGACGCCACCGTCATCCGTCGCCCTCCTACCCTCGAACCGCCACCGTTCGGCACGGGTAGGCCATCATGGCCGGATCGCAGCCGAAGATCGTCCGACGGCCGCCCACTCTACACCGTAGCGCGACGTGCTCCCTCACGTAGCTAGGTAGCGCGGCGTGCATGTAACTCGCCGCCCCCTTGGCCTATAAAAGGGGAGGCGAGCCCCCGCCCGCGAGAGAAAAAAGCTCGCCGAACACAACACACCGTGCACTCACTCTCTTATTCTCCCACAACATCTTCGCCCACTCTCCCGTGGACTTGGAAGCCACGCTTCCTCTCCCGCCTTGCTTGTACTTGCCCCACTACAAGCACCCCGGTGCCGAGCAATATAGTGCCACGAGCACGCCCCCGGCGGACGTACGGCCCCCTCGGCGGGAACCAGGATAAAACCTTGTGTCATTTGTTGCTTGGCATCGACCATTGAGGGATAGACCTAGGCGCTATCTATCGGTTAGTGTCGGGACCATATTCCGCACCGACAAGAACCTCCATCTTGGACGCGAGGATAACAGCGTCAAAATCATGCAAGTGGAGGGGGCAAAGTACATAAGTGCACGAGGACCCACGGAGCAAAAGGGGGTGACCGAACCGGCCGAATTGGGCCTGGGCCGGCGGCCCAGCCGGCCGGCCCCGGCCCGGCTCCGCACCGGTTCGGTCCCGTTTTCCTTGCCCTCGAAGGATCTTCAACCCTAAAAGCCCCGAGGCGCCGCCAACACCGAGGAGAGGAGTCATTTGCACCAGAAGGCCATCCACAAGCTAGAGAGAGAGAGGAGGAGGATCTCCGGCGGGAGATCAACCACCTCGAAAGAAGCACCCTTTCGTGGAGAAGAAGGAAGACACCGGCAGAAGGGAAACCATGATCAACGGTGCCATGATCAGCACCTTGATGGGGTAATCTTCTCATTCGTCCATGGGTTGTAATCGATCTTGAGATGTAATCGCACTTTGTCGGGTTATCCGTCTATCATCTTGTGTTGAATATACTTTAATGCTTAAGGTTAGCTACCATGCCGTAAAGGGAGTAGAGCTCGATGCTTCCTTGGATCCATTCAATACGCCGTGTCCATCAAAGGTCTAGTCATGAATACCTTCGCGTAGTGACAAGACGAGAGGAGAGAAAGGGCGAAACCCTGGTCACAACCCCAATAGATTAGATTGGTTTTCATGTCTTTAAGCGATTGCATGCTCTAGTATCATAGACCCGTGGGCGAGTGTCTTCTATCTTGACATCTTAATCATTCTCTCTAGTGTAGTTTAGTTGCTTTCTAGTATAATATTAGTTAGGGTTTTAGTAGCTAGTGTGTCGTTGTTGATCGAACGCTTGTAATCCCCTTACTCCGCGGATTGACAAGAACCTTGGGAATCTCGTGGTGAAAAAGGTGTGGGGTCCGTACGCTTGCGGATCGTAGAGGGATACGTCTTTTATCCATCAACAAGCCCCTTTTTCTGGCGCTGTTGCCGGGGAGCAAGTTAGTTTACATCGTTTGATTTGCATCTAACTTAGTTTTATATTTAGTTTATCTTTTGTTTGCTTTATCTAACATTTATCATCTAGAAAAACACTTGTTTCGTTTTCGTCTTTGTTTTTATCGTATTGTCTAGATGGAGTTCGTTAATCAACCCATGGAAGAACCGGAGAAATCATTAAGGGATTACGCTAGCCCTCGATGTGAAGACATAAAAGTACAAGAGTCGGATTCGAAGCTCGAAGCGACCAAGTATGAAATTAAATCCAAGATCATCAAGATGGTGGCGGAAAACCCATTTGAAGGGATGGTTACGGAGAACCCATATAGGCACATAAGGGATTTCACGACAATATGCAACACGGTGCGTCAAGAAGGAGTTCCCGATGAATGGTTCAAATGGAATCTCTTTCCCTACTCACTTGCCGGCAAAGCAAAGACATGGTATTCGGTTGCGTCCTTTGAAGTTGAAGGCAATTGGAACAAGTTGACAAAGAAGTTTTGCGAGAAGTTCTTTCCAATTAGCAAGGTTCAACATCTAAGGAGGCAAGTGATCACTTTCACGCAAGGAGAAGAAGAAGGGATAGACCAAGCTTGGAATGGGTTTAATGAGTTGATCGAACAAGGACCAAGACTCAGCTTCTCCAGTGACGTACTCTTGCATACATTTTTCTTTTCCCTAACCCCTAGTTGCATGCAACACGTCGAAATGTGTGCAGGTGGGGATCTCATGGAGAAAACACTCACGGAAGCCGCCCAACTTCTACAAAAAGTTAGTAAAGCGGCTGCCATGCGAAGAGATTGGGAAACAAGACTTGCGGAAGAGCCGGAATACAATTCAAGGAAGAAGAAGCTTGCTGATTTTTCTAAGGAGGCAACACCGGAAGTCACAAAAGAGGAACCGATCATGGAAAAGCTTGAACAAGAACACATCTTGTCAAGAACTACACCAAGCGTCGACTTCGCCACACCAAATGAGACGAACAAGAGAAGCATGTCAAGCGCGAAGCCACTAAGGGAGTTCGAACCAATGGATTGGGTTCCCATTGATTACGGAGAAGTATTTTTCGACAAGAGAAGACCGTTCCCTAATCAAAAAGGAATGGCGAGAGCATTGGAAGTGGATTTCCCACCGGAGAAGAAAGCTGAAAATTCATACGACCTTGAAACCACCGGTGAGATTTTTCAAAAGATCTTTGGAGATGACGTAGTGGATCCGGAACATATTGCCGAGGTGAAGAGAATCATGGGGATCAAGCCCGAAGCATCACCATACGCTCGCCTCGCTGAAATTTACTCGATAGGATCCGAAGAAGAAGAGAAGATGACACCACACTTGAGTTGCGAGATCAACGGAGTTCAATGCAAGGCTTAATGCGACATCGGAGCCCAAGTAAGTGTTCTATCTTCTAAAATTTATGATAAAGTTCAATACCACAACCTAGACTTAGCTCCAACATCAACGAAATTAATTATGGGAGATGGTAGAACTATCAAACCTCTAGGTATTGCTTGCAACATGAAAGTAAAAATCTCTAGAAACTATATACCAACCGATTTCTTTGTTATTGATGCTTACCATAGTAATCATGATCACATAATCTTAGGTAGGCCTTTTCTTAAGTTGGTTGATGCCGTGTTAGATGTCGGAGAAGGCAAAGTAACAATGAACCTTAATGGAACAAAGTACACATATAACTTTCTTCGTGCTTCTAAACACCTTACACCCTTTCCTCCCGATGATGAAGAAGTAGAAGAGATAGATAGTCTTTGTTTTGTTGAAACCCTTAGAGACCCGCTGCAAAGAGCGATGGAAAATCAAATTAGTAATCAACAAGATGAAGAACTAGAGGAAGCAACAAAAGGCTTAGAGCCGCATGATGGAAGCGTGGAGGAAGAGAAATTCGAAGACATAGGAGAAATCAAACCCGAGGAGCCACAAGTGCCCGAGGTAGACCTTAAACCTTTGCCCAAGGGATTAAAATATGAATTTTTGGGCCCGACAAAAACTTATCCAGTCATTGTTAGCGACGAGTTGAGTCCCGAAGAAAATGAAGCGTTGCTGATTTTATTAAAAAACATAGGAAGGTGATTGGATATTCAATTAATGATCTCAAAGGTATTAGCCCAGCATTTTGCACTCATCGTATACCAATGGAAGACCAATGTAAGCCCGTAGTGGACCACCAAAGGAGGCTAACTCATGCCATGCGAGAGGTAGTAAAGAAAGAGGTCATCAAGTTACTTGATGCCGGAATCATCTACCCGGTTCCGCATAGCGAGTGGGTGAGCCCGGTACATTGTGTACCGAAGAAAGGAGGTTTAACCGTGGTGAAGAATGAGAAGAACGAGTTGATACCGCAAAGAACCGTGACAGGGTGGAGGATGTGTATCGATTATCGTAAGCTTAACAAAGCGACGAAGAAAGATCACTTCCCCCTACTGTTCATTGACGAGATGCTCGAGAGGTTAGCAAACCACGCTTATTTTTGCTTTCTCGACGGATACTCGGGGTTCATGCAAATTCCCATTCACCCGGAAGATCAACATAAGACAACGTTTACGTGTCCTTACGGAACATTTGCATATAGGAGGATGCCCTTCGGCCTATGCAACGCTCCGGCCTCTTTTGAACGTTGCATGATGGCCGTATTTTCGGAATTCATCGAAGAAATTGTTGAAGTGTTTATGGATGATTTGTCCCTTTACGGGAAGACGTTCATGGATTGCTTAGCAAACTTAGAAAAGGTCCTTACAAGGTGTGCGGAGGTAGATTTGGTTTTAAATTGGGAAAAGTGCCACTTCATGGTTAAGCAAGGCATAGTGCTCGGACATGTTATATCCGAGAGAGGAATTGAAGTGGACAAGGCTAAGGTAGAGACGGTTGAGAAACTCCCACCTCCTACGGATGTTAAGTCCTTAAGGAGCTTTCTAGGCCATGCCGATTCTATAGAAGATTTATAAAGGACTTCTTGAAGATCACTAAGCCTTTAACGCACCTTCTTCAAAAGGATGTGGCTTTCGACTTTGATGAGAAGTGTCTAGCGGCATTCCGGACCTTGAAAAATGCGTTGGTAAGTGCTCCCATCATCCAACCTCCGGATTGGAGCCAACCTTTCGAGATCATGTGTGACGCAAGTGACTACGCCGTAGGCGCGGTCTTGGGTCAAAGAAAGGAATGCCGAGTTCACGCCGTTTACTATGCTAGCAAAACTCTTAGTGGGGCACAATTAAATTATGCCACTACGGAAAAGGAGTTGCTAGCGGTGGTGTTCGCTTTCGAAAAATTCAGATCTTACATCGTGAACTCGAAGGTCATTGTTTACACCGATCACGCAGCCATCAAGTATCTCTTGGCTAAGAAGGAAGCTAAACCACGTTTGATTCGTTGGATCCTTCTTCTCCAAGAGTTTGATGTTGAAATTCGTGATAAAAAGGGGGTGGAGAATGTTGTGGCCGATCATTTGTCTAGGATGAATCGTGGACAAGATGATAAAGATCCCATAGAAGATAAGATGAGAGATGACCACCTCTATAGAGTGATTGATAAAGATACTTGGATGATCGACATCATTCGAGCAATTCGAAAGATGCCCCTCGATCATTTAGATAAAAACACTCAAAGGAAGATAATGTCCGAAAGTAAGAAATATTTTTGGGATGCACCATACCTCTTCAAACTTGGCAATGACGGAGTAATGAGAAGATGTGTGCCAAGAGAAGAAAGGGGAGAGATTTTGAGAAAGTGCCACTCAGCGGAGTACGGTGGACACTATAGCCATTTTCGAACCGAAGCAAAAGTATGGTCGAGCGGATTCTATTGGCCGGAGATGCATGAAGATACTAAAAGATATGTTGCATCATGCCCCGAATGCCAAAGGACCGGAAACATCTCTCAAAGAAATTCTATGCCTTTGAAATACAACTTACAAATCGACATATTCGATGTATGGGGCATAGACTTCATGGGGCCTTTCAAAAACTCATTTGGATTCGAATACATCCTAGTCATGGTTGATTATGTATCCAAGTGGGTAGAGGCAATACCATGTCGTAAAGCTTCCACGGAGGAGTCCATCACTATGATCAAGAACGTGATTTTTCCCCGTTTCGGTACACCGAGAATCTTGATAAGTGATGGAGGAACTCATTTCACTGGGAAGAATTTCAAAAAGTGCTTGTCCAAGTTGGGAATTGAGCATAGGGTATCTACGGCCTATCATCCACAAACCAACGGACAAGCGGAGACGTCAAATAGGAAATTAAAAAGCATACTCAACAAGACCATAGAGAAGGGAGGCAAGGATTGGTCAAAGAAATTAGACGGAGCTTTATGGGCTTATCGAACGGCGTTTAAAACACCGATAGGTATGACCCCTTATCAATTCGTCTATGGAAAAGCTTGCCACCTTCCGGTTGAGTTGGAACATAAAGCCTATTGGGCAATTAATGAGATGAACCTTGATCTCGATGCCGCGGTGGTGAAACGAAGAATTCAAATAAGCGAGCTAGAGGAGTTGAGGTTGAAAGCATATGAAAACGCAAGCATATACAAGGAGAGAATCAAAAGGTGGTATGATAAAAGATTGAAGAAAAAAGAATTTAAAGAAGGAGATAAGGTCCTCCTCTACAATTCGAGGTTTAAAACCTTCGGAAAGGGGAAATTGCAAAGCAAATGGGACATACCTTATGTTGTGCATTCGGTGTTCTCCAACGGAGCGGTAACCATTATGGATATAAACGGAGATCAATTTGTGGTGAATGGTCAGCGGCTTAAGGTTTACTATGAACTCGACGTCGTGCCCCTTCACCATGTTGATGTCTTCACCATGGAGGAAGAGCCCGAACGTCCCGCCTAGGACGAAAAATAAGGCATGAATTTCTGTAAATAGTTTTTCTTTTAGTTTTCTGGAGTTTTTCGCGAAGATTTACCGGGCCAACTTTTTCCCATGGGCTAAGGAAGAAAAAAAATAGGGCGGTGTGCAAAAAACGGACCGGCCCAGCCCCCGAGGCAGTGGTGCGCCGGCCGGCCCGGCGGACAGCCCGGAGAGGGGCCCGACGTCCGATGACGCCGAATTTCGCCCCGAATTGCTCCTTTTTGACTTCCTTGTTTGGTCGAAAATTTTAAGGGAAGTGTAAAAAAGGAAAATAAGGTTCCCAGGGCTTTTCTCTCAGGACTATGTATTTGGCCGAATTGGGAGCTCGAGGATCAAACCTTTCAAGCAATATTTTGCACCCTTGTAGCAGTCATTGTGCCCCCAAGAAGCTTAGAGTTGAAGCTAGAAGCCAAGAAGCCATCGATGGAGGAGGCGATGTGATGCGAGCTCAAGCTACCCGTCAAGAGGACCGCACGCATCCATTGCGGAGGGCGTGTCCCGACCGGAGCTCTTGCATCTCGCAACCCCGTCGAAGGAGAGAAGGTCCCTACACCCGTTCGAAGTTCGGCACGCCTCCAAGGCATCAAGCGCAAAGACTACAAGGAGGTGTCGCCAGAGCCTAAGGATTATGGGGGTAGCGACTACTCCGACGATCGTAGCCCGAGCTCGTGGGCGGCCGCCGGTAGAGATGATGATGATTGGGATGAGCAGCCCAAGGAAAGGACTCCCGAAGGCCCCAACGGCGACGGCAACGACGGCAACGAAGGCAACGACAATGGAGGTGGCGACGACGGTGGTGACAACGGTGGAGATTATGGCGACGACGACCCCTTCGGATTGCATCCGATGTGTTGTCGAGCTTGCCGTCAATTCATCGCGGATCTTTACACGTCGGCCGACGAATGTCTCCAAGCCATGGAAGCGATGAAGCAGCGTATGGAGGACTTGGAGCGCGTAGTTGAAGACGACTACAAGTTCCTAAACCGTAACGTGCGCAAACTTTTCGGCATGGTTGGAAACATGAGAGGCAAGTGGTGCAAAACTTGCTTGAAGTACCACTAGATCTAGTTTTCCCCTTAGTATTTTTGTAAGATACGACAAGGACATCGTATGTTTTAAGCGTGGGGGAGAGCTAGCTCGCTAGCCTTAGCTTTTGAACTTCAAGTTTAGGTTCGGTTTAATCATCGTGTGAGAGTCTTAGTGTTTTAATGAGTCTTTAGTTTTTGAGTGGTTTTAAAATTTTTGCAAGTGTCTTAAATTAGTGTTGAGTCAAGAAAACCAAATAAAAAGAGTCTATATATATATATCTTTGTGTTTTATGTATTGCTTATCTTTATTCACTTGTTAGTTTAATCCTCGATTCGTGATATATGAACATAAGTATGTGGTTTGAAAAACGTTTACCGTGGTGCTTAGTGGAATTGCTACTACTTAAAGTACCCATACTGCACTTCGATCTTGAGCTTCACATGTTAGTTGTGCTATGTTCGATGCTAAAAATTGGAGGATTTCAGTTCTGAAAATTATTTTAAAACCCTTATAATAAATGTTAGCAAAACCTCTTTTTCCAAGTTGAGAGTAAGAAAAAAATTCCTATCCAAAGCCAAGTTTATTTTTTTCGCTCCACCATAAGTGTGATTAGCACGATGAGTTAGGCTAGGACCCTTCTCTCTTGGTGAGTTTTAATTTCGAGCAATGATCATGTTCTTGTGCTTATCTTTTGTTGCTAGCCTCGTCATATATTCGGTTACGTGACTTTCACAACGGAAGTCACGTATATCGCCGAATTCCATACCCAACCCTATACATCTCTTTTGTACATCGTATTCCTTGAACACAACCTATTTTCAAAAGTTTCGTCTCGTCTCTAGCATGATTTATTTAAAATTTCAGATTGTATGCATGCGAGGAAAGAGAGAATTGAAAGCTTTGAAAAGTTTTCAAGAGAGAGAAAAATAAAGAGAAAAAGTATGTGTATGGAAAAGAAAGAAAGAAAGAAAGAAAAATCATATGTGAATGAAAGAAGAAAAAGAAAAAGAGAAAAAGATGAGGTAGCAATGAAGATATGAGAGGGATGGATCAAGTGAAAGAAAAGAAAAATAAAGTGTAAGGAAGGATGTCACGTTGTTAAGAGACGAAACTTTTACTCTATTTCCAACCATGTGCAATCTGACAACAAGGACATCGTTGGTGCCTTGTAGTCACAATTTTCTTTTGCCCTTGCACATGTCCACCATTCTAAATCTTCTCATCCTTGATATCCCTACATATGGTTAATTCTCATGATCATTGGCTTTGAAAGGTAGACAACCATTAGAGGAAGTTCTTAGTTTGACAATACTTGTGTTGATTGCGCTAGCCCTACCTATAGCTTCACTTTACATGATATATGAGAGATAAATGGGAGGTGAGAGTTTTATAAACTTGGTTAGGATAGCTACTTCATATGAGTGACTTGAGAGAGCTTGGAGAAAGGTTTTTGTCTAATACTTGTTGCAGGAATTTTTGTTTTGAAAATCATAAAAACCCTCTGATGGAAGCAAAGAAGTAAGCATGGTTGAGATTGAAAGCTTCGAGTGAAGAGTTTGAGTTGTGGGGTGAAACTTGACGTGGTAAAAATTCTAAACGCCCATGTTTATGTTTGATTATCAATACTTTGTGTTTATGTATTAAAGATGAAGGGATTGACTAACTTGTGAAGAAGGATAAGTGGTATATGATTACAACACCTTGGACGAAGTTCTTTTACGAGTACTTGCTCGAGGACGAGCAAGAGCTAAGCGTGGGGGAGATGTTGACGGTGTATTTTGGTGCACCTAGCATGTTCATTACACTTTGGTTTGGATTTGATTATGGAACTAACCCGCCACTAGGCACACTAATCATATAACGAGTTCATCTTTGTGCATGCATTTTGAAGTGTTGTGTTTATGTAGGAAAACATGGACATAAAGGACGGATTCGCAACAAGTTCAAAGGAGCATTTACGGAGTCTTGTTCGTGTTCATGAGCTTGATGAAATCACTTCCAATGGTGGCGAGGACCGAAGTGCTACAAGGAACACCCCCGGGATTGAAGCGTAAAAGATCGAATTTCATGCGAAGAGAACCTCCATCTTGGACGCGAGGATAACAGGCGTCAAAATCATGCAAGTGGAGGGGCAAAGTACATAAGTGCACGAGGAGCCACGGAGCAAAAAGGGGCGACCGAACCGGCCGAATTGGGCTGGGCCGGCCGGCCCGGGCCGCTCCGGCCCCGGCACCGGTTCGGTCCCGTTTTCATTGCCCTCGAAGGATCTTCAACCCTAAAAGCCCCGAGGGCCGCCAACACCGAGGAGAGGAGTTATTTGCACCAGAAGGCCATCCACAAGCTAGAGAGAGAGGAGGAGGATCTCCGGCGGGAGATCAACCACCTCGAAGGAAGCACCCTCTCGTGGAGAAGAAGGAAGACACCGGCGGAAGGGAAACCATGATCAACGGTGCCATGATCAGCACCTTGATGGGGTAATCTTCTCATTCGTCCATGGGTTGTAATCGATCTTGAGATGTAATCGCACTTTGTCGGATTATCTGTCTATCATCTTGTGTTGAATATACTTTAATGCTTAAGGTTAGCTACCATGCCGTAAAGGGAGTAGAGCTCGATGCTTCCTTGGATCCATTCAATACGCCGTGTCCATCAAAGGTCATAGTCATGAATACCTTTGTGTAGTGACGACGAGAGGAGGGAAAGGGCGAAACCGTGGTCACAACCCCGATAGATTAGATTGGTTTTCATGTCTTTAAGCGATTGCATGCTCTAGTATCGTAGACCCGTGGGCGAGTATCTTCTATCTTGATATCTTAATCATTCTCTCTAGTGCAGTTTAGTTGCTTTCTAGTATAATATTAGTTAGGGTTTTAGTAGCTAGTGTGTCGTTGTTGATCGAACGCTTGTAATCCACTTTCTCCGTGGATTGACAAGAACCTTGGGAATCCCGTGGTGAAAAAGGTGTGGGGTCCGTACGCTTGCGGATCGTAGAGGGATACGTCTTTTATCCGTCAACAAGCCCCTTTTTCTGGCGCCGTTGCCGGGGAGCAAGTTAGTTTACATCGTTTGATTTGCATCTAACTTAGTTTTATATTTAGTTTATCTTTTGTTTGCTTTATCTAACATTTATCATCTAGAAAAACACTTGTTTCGTTTTCGTTTTTGTTTTTATCTTATTGTCTAGATGGAGTTCGTTAATCAACCCATGGAAGAACCGGAGAAATCATTAAGGGATTAGGCTAGCCCTCGATGTGAAGACATAAAAGTACAAGAGTCGGATTCGAAGCTCGAAGCGACCAAGTATGAAATTAAATCCAAGATCATCAAGATGGTGGCAGAAAACCCATTTGAAGGGATGGTTACAGAGAACCCATATAGGCACATAAGGGATTTCACGACAATATGCAACACGGTGCGTCAAGAAGGAGTTCCCGATGAATGGTTCAAATGGAATCTCTTTCCCTACTCACTTGCCGGCAAAGCAAAGACATGGTATTCGGTTGCGTCCTTTAAAGTTGAAGGCAATTGGAACAAGTTGACAAAGAAGTTTTGCGAGAAGTTCTTTCCAATTAGCAAGGTTCAACATCTAAGGAGGCAAGTGATCACTTTCTTGCAAGGAGAAGAGGAAGGGATAGACCAAGCCCGGGATAGGTTTAATGGATTGATCGAACAAGGACCAAAACTCGGCTTCACCGTGACATACTCTTGCATACATTTTTCTTTTCCCTAACCCCTAGTTGCATGCAACACGTCGAAATGTGTGCGGTGGGGATCTCATGGAGAAAACACTCACGGAAGCCGCCCAACTTCTACAAAAAGTTAGTAAAGCGGCTGCCATGCGAAGAGATTGGGAAACAAGACTTGCGGAAGAGCCGGAATACAATTCAAGGAAGAAGAAGCTTGCTGATTTTTCTAAGGAGGCAACACCGGAAGTCACAAAAGAGGAACCGATCATGGAAAAGCTTGAACAAGAACACATCAAGTCAAGAACTACACCAATCGTTGACTTCGCCACACCAAATGAGACGAACAAGAGAAGCATGTCAAGCGCGAAGCCACTAAGGGAGTTCGAACCAATGGATTGGGTTCCCATTGATTACAGAGAAGTATTCGACAAGAGAAGACCGTTCCCTAATCAAAAGGGAATGGCGAGAGCATTGGAAGTGGATTTCCCACTGGAGAAGAAAGCTGAAAATTCATACGACCTTGAAACCACCGGTGAGATTTTTCAAAAGCTCTTTGGAGATGACGTAGTGGATCCGGAACATATTGCCGAGGTGAAGAGAATCATGGGGATCAAGCCCGAAGCATCACCATACGCTGGCCTCGCTGAAATTTACTCGATAGGATCCGAAGAAGAAGAGAAGATGACACCACACTTGAGTTGCGAGATCAACGGAGTTCAATGCAAGGCTTTACGCTTCCATCTTGTGGTTCTAAGCCTTTTGTTGCTTCTTCTAGCTCTTCATCTTGTTGATCATTAATTCGATTTTCCATCGCTCTTTGCAGCGGGTCTCTAAGGGTTTCAACAAAACAAAGACTATCTACCTCCTCCACTTCGTCTTCGGAAGGAAAGGGTGTAGGGTGTTTAGAAACGAGAAGAAAGTTATATGTGTACTTCTTTCCATTAAGGTTCATTGTTACTTTGCCTTTTCCGGCATCCAACACGGCATCAACCAACTTAAGAAAGGGCCTACCTAGGAATATGTGATCATGATTACTATGGTAAGCATCAATGACAGAGAAATCGGTTGGTATACATTTCCCAGAGATTTTTACATTCATGTTGCAAGCAATACCTAGAGGTCTAATAGTTCTACCATCTCCCATGATTAATTTCATTGATGTTGGAGCTAAGTCTTGGTTGTGGTCTTGAACTTTATCTTAAATTTTAGAAGATAGGACACTTACTTGGGCTCCGATGTCAAACAAAGCTTTGCATTGAACTCCATTGATCTCGCAACTCAAGTGTGGTGTCGTCTTCTCTTCTTCTTCGGATCCTATCATGTAAACTTCGGCGAGGCGAGTGTATGGTGATGTTTCGGGCTTGATCCCCATGATTCTCTTCACCTCGGCTATGTGTTCCAGGTCCACTTCATCATCTCCAAAGAGCTTTTGAAAGATCTCACCGGTGGTTTCGAGGTCGTATGATCCTTCTGCTTTCTTATCCGGTGGGAAATCCACTTCCAGTGCTCTTTCCATCCCCTTTTGATTAGGGAACGGTCTTCTCTTATCGAATACTTCTCCGTAATCGATTGGAACCCAATCCATTAGTTCGAACTCCCTTAGTGGCTTCGCACTTGACATGCTTCTCTTGTTTGCTTCATTTGATTCGGCGAAGTCAACGCTCGGGGTAGTTCTTGACTTGATGTGCTCTTCTTCAAGTTTTTCCGGGATTGGCTCCTCTTTTGTGACTTTCGGGGTTGCCTCTTTAGAAAATTCAGCACACTTCTTCATCCTTGAGTTATGTTCCGGCTCTCCCGCAAGTCTTGTTTCCCAATCTCTTCACATGGCAGTCGCTTTACTAATTTTTTGTAGAAGTTGAGCGGCTTCCGTGAGTGTTTTCTCCATGAGATCCCCACCTTCACACATTTGGATGTGTTGCATGCAACTAGGGGTTAGGGAAAAGAAAAATGTATGCAAGAGTACGTCACTGGAGAAGCTGAGTCTTGGTCCTTGTTCGATCAACTCATTAAACCCATTCCAAGCTTGGTCTATCCCTTCTTCTTCTCCTTGCGTGAAAGTGATCACTTGCCTCCTTAGATGTTGAACCTTGCTAATTGGAAAGAACTTCTCGCAAAACTTTTTTGTCAACTTGTTCCAATTGCCTTCAACTTCAAAGGATGCAAACGAGTACCATGTCTTTGCTTCACCGGCAAGTGAGTAGGGAAAGAGGTTCCATTTGAACCATTCATCGGGAACTCCTTCTTGACGCACCGTGTTGCATAGCGTCGTGAAATTCCGTATGTGTCTATATGGGTTCTCCGTAACCATCCCTTCAAACGGGTTTGCCGCCACCATCTCGATGATCTTGGATTTAATCTCATACCTGGTCTCTTCGAGCTTCGAATCTGACTCTTGTACTTTTATGTCTTCACATCGAGGACTAGCGTAATCCCTTAGTGATTTCTCCTGTTCTTCCATGGGTTGATTTACGAACGCCATCTAGACAACAAGGTAAAAACAAAAACAAAAACAAACAAAGTGGTTTTCTAGGTGATATGTGTTATATGTTAGTAAACAAAAGATAAACTAAATATACAACTAAGTTAGATGCAAACCAAACGATGTAAACTAGCTTGCTCCCCAGCAACGGCGCCAGAAAAAGGGGCTTGCTGACGGATAAAAGACGTATCCACCTACGATCCGCAAGCGTACGAACCTACACCTTTTTCACCACGGGATTCCCAAGGTTCTTGTCAATCCGTGAGCAAGGGGATTACAAGCGTTTGATCTACCTCTACTCACTAGCTACTCAAACCCTAACTATGACTAAACTAGAAAACGACTACACTACACTAGAGAGAACGATTAAGCTATCAAGATAGGAGACACTCGCCCATGGGTCTATGATACTCGAACATGCAATCGCTTTAATCATGAAAACCAATCTAATCTATCGGGGGTTGTAACCACGGTTTTGTCCTTTCCCTCCCCCCGTACTGTCACTACGCTGAGGTAATCGTGACTAGACCTATGATGGACACGGCGTATTGAATTGATCCAAGGGAGCATTGGGATCCATACTTCCTTTACGGCACGGTAGCTAACCTTAAGCATATAAGCACATTCAACACAATATGATAGATAGATATTCCAATAAGGTACGATTACATCTTCAAGACCGATTACAACCCATGGACGAATAAGGAGATTACCCCATCAAGGTGCTAGACATGGCACCGTTGATCATGGTCACCCTTCCGACGGTGTCTTCCTTCTTCTCCACTTGTGGGTGCTTCCTTCGAGGTGGTCGATCCCTGTCCGGAGATGTCCCTGCTCTCTCTCTCTAGCTTGTGGATGGCCTCCTATTGCGAATGGCTCTCTCCTCCCGAATGGCGGCGCCTCCAGGGCTTTAGGGTTGAAAATCCTTCGGGTGCAAGGAGGGGGGCGAACCGACGTCGGGAGTGGGCCAGGCCGGCCGCCTTGGGCCGACCGGCCTAGGCCCATCCCGGCTCGGTTCGGTCGCCCCTTCGCTCCCGTGGGTCCTCAGGTGATTATGCATTTTGCCCCCTCAACTTGCACTATTTTGACGATGTCATCCTCGCGTCCAAGATGGAGGTTCTCCGTGCATGAAGTTCGGTCTTTTACGCTTGAATCCCCGGGGGTGTTCCTATGTAGCACTTTGGTCCTTGCCACCATTGGAAGTGATTTCATCAAGCTCATGAACACGAAAAAGACTCTGTAAATGCTCCTTTGAACTTGTAGTGAATCTGTCCTTTATGTCCATGTTTTCCTACATAAACACAATACTTCCAAATGCATGCACATAGATGAACTTGTTATATGATTAGTGTTCCTAGTGGCGGGTTAGTTCCATAAACAAATCCAAACAAAAGTGTAATGAACATGTTTGGTGTACCAAAATACACCGTCAACACTAGACAACCAACTCAGCACTTCACGCAACTTATTGTTCTCATCCTGCAAATGGTCAACACATTGTGCAAGTTCCAGATTCTTCATAGCATGCAACTCACAAGTAGAACAAGAGGTAGGAATAGGCACTTTCAGATCAGCCTCAAGTGAAACAATGCGAGAATGAAGCTCAACAATTTTCTCACGCAAGCTAGGGCAAGAAGTACAAGCACCAAGCAAAGTGGGTCTAGATTGTAGCTCAGCCAACTCAACCCTAACCACATCTAGTTCCTCACACTTTGAGGCATGCTTTTCCCTAAAAGTAGTCAAATCAGCTAGGAAAACAGAGCAATCAGCACAATCAACCTCATCAGAAACCACAGGGCTAGCCTTAAGAGAATCAATTTCAAGCTTGCCATCAAGAACCTGTGTTTCTAGCTCAGCCACTCTAGTCCTAGCATCTTCAAGCAAAGCTCTAAGCTCATTCCTAAGCTTCTTAGCCTCTCTAAGCATGTGATCGCAATTATCAAGCAAGTCAACCAACTCCTCATTCTCCATGCGCAAGGAAAAGAGCTCATCACATACCTCATCCTCGGAATCTAAGTCTAAGGCATCCTTCTGGCTTCTCTTGCTGCTGGAGCTACGAGCCATGCCGCAGAAGTCATCCTTGAGGCTTAGGCCCATCACACAAAGGTCGTTGAGATACTTGCTGAGGTTCTTCTTCCTGTCATCCTCTTCGTCTTCATCACTCGAGCTTGAAGACGTGTCCTCGGAGGCGGACTCGATGTCGCTCGATCTCTTCATCTTCTCTCGAGACCGCGTCTTCTTCCCATGTCCATGATCCTTCTTCTTGGACTTCTTCCTCTTGTCCTTGAACTTGTGCTTGTCGTGGTTGTTCCCTTCGGACACTCGATGAAAAAGTGTCCGGCCTTGCCACACTTGAAACACGTCCTCAAGTTCCTCCTCATGTTCACCCGGTTCTCATGTAGCCTCTCGAACCTCCTCGTCAGCAACGCCATCTCGTCCTCTCCAAGCACATTGAACTCCTTATCTGGCATAGATATCAAAGAGGACAAAGAGAACATCCAGGTGGATGGGTTAGTGTTAGCCTTTCATTTTGAACCACCGATGAGGGCGAGACTATGAGAGTCAGTCGGGCCCTAGATCTTGGCTGTCATGCCCCTATCCACCTCAGCCGACTTGAGCTTCGAGAACAGCTCGTTCACTGTCAGAGTATCATACTTCTCCGACTCCACAATGGCCTCAAACTTTCCGCCCCAAACCGTATGATCCAATGAGTGTAAGAGCTTGACAGCCCTATCATGATCATCGTACGGGAGCACATCCACATTGGCCCTCATGTTGTTCACAACCACCGTGAACCTCTGAAACAAGGCATCGATGGACTCGCCGGGGAGATGAGTGAAGTTCTCATACTCTCTCCAGTAAGTCGCATACATCCGAGCCTGAACCTAGTCATTCCCAACATGAGCTTCCTTCAACACCGACTAGATTCTACAAGCCAAGTGCTCGGTGTGCACCCGATCGAACTCAGGCTGACACAAAGCACGAAACAAGTAGTCGACCACCTTATTGTTGGCGTTGAACATGTCTCTCGATCCTAGAGCAAGGAAGTTCATCGGCTGGACACAACCATTGTCCACCGTGACATCCCAAAGGATCTAACCCTTTCCGCGGAGGAACACCGCATCCGTTTACTCCACATCTGGTAGTTCTTGCCATCGAAGTGTGGAGGACCCGAACCCCGTTCCTAGTATGCCATCCTTGGATCTTAGACTGGTTACAGTCAATCAAGACCCGTAACCTACTCTGATACCACTTGAAGGACCGATACGGCGAACCAGAGAGGGGGTGAGTGAATGGGAGCCGATAAAAATTCTTCATGAAGGAGATGGAGACTCCAACAAGACGAACACAGCTTCCAACACACGTCTCTGACTCACTACCCAAGTTGGCCAAGCCCACGCAGCCACTGGAGTGCTACTGGACCTAGGAACCAACAAACAACCTTCCGAGCCAAAACACACCAACACGCACAGCGGAAACTTACACGGCTTGCTTCCTGTGCTGTACCGGTCAGACCGATGGCTTGCGCCGGTCAGACCGGTGGACAGAGCTGGTCAGGCCGGTGTATACAGCAGCCACACAACAAGTGTTATAGAGAGCCTCAGTGACTTCTCTAGGCCCTGGAACAAAAACACTCCCAAAACATAACCTGCACGGAAGGAAAACCCTACACAAAGCCTTGCAAAACAACTCCAAGCAGACCAAGAACTGACCAGCAGCACCACAACCCAAAGACACACGAGTCAAGCAGTTCACCCGAGGCAAATTCCACAAGTGGCATACACCGGTCAGACTGATCACACACACCGGTCAGACCGGTCAAGCCTGGGCAGCTCGGGATGAACAACACCCGTGGGTCAACTCCCCCAAAACCAACTCCCATGGATTTGAACAAGACTTTGGGGATAGTAGGAACACCTCATGAGGAGTCCATAGCCAAGTTTATGCCCATCAAATCTTGTCAAATCAAGAGGAATCGAAGAAATTCCGCCAAGAACTCCTCTAAGCCTTGAACACCGAAAACCCCAAAATCGAGCCCCTTAACTCACGGATTTGAGACGGGAATCAAAGGCAAAATAACCACAAAGAGTTCACACATATTCCCTCCATCAAATCTCCAAGATCAAGGTGCCGAAAACACACCAAGAAAACCACCAAGAGAGGGCTCCGAAAATCACCACCAAGAACAACCGGGAGCAACACAACAAAGCCTTGAGGAACCACGCCGAATCATCTATACATACCAAGGAGGTTCATACAAGGTCTAGCTTGCCGCCTGATCATCCAACCCTCTCACAAGATCTCACCATGAAGCTCTAAAGCTAGTCCTATGGAAATCCTAAGAAAATAGGAAGGGAAAATAACAAAGCAAATGAACTAGGGTTCCAAGAGATGGCTGCCATCCTCTCACCACTTGGGTTATATGGAGGCAAGCCAAAAGTCTAAAATACCCTTACTAGCTAATTAGGGATACATGCCCCTCGAGGGCGAATTCGAAAATCTTTGTCATCGCTCCATCAGACGGATGCCCGGCGACCGCAACCTGCTTAGCCTCGACGCAAGCCTTGAGATCCTGACCCGTGTCCTCTGCTTCAAAGTCTCCGGACTGTGTCGTCGCACACCGGTCAGACTGGTGCTCCTCACCAGTCAGACCGGTACCCACCGTTCAGACTGTTCTGGGGCTGCTGCAGCTCCGTCTTCGGTTCTTCGATCTTGGCCATGTGGATCAACCAAGGAACCCAGTGGTTTTCTGGTGAACCACCGGAAACCCCACGAACTCGGTGTAGCCTCCACCAAACGCCACTCATGACTCGGCTCCCACGTAGTCCCAGCTTGACCTGGGTTTTCAAGCTCAACCAAGAAATCGTCCATGATTTCATCTTGTTGTTCATGCCACCATGTGGCCCGCACTTGACCCCGCTGTCCACTGGGTCCCTCGAACGAAGCCTACTTGTCTTCACCACACCTGGAGGCCTCACCGGCGACGACCTTTTGTGCTTGTTCTTCACATGCACCAACACCAGTCAAGCCGCAACCTGCACCTGCATTACTTAGCCAAGAATCAGTCCACACAACGTTGCCAATGACTCATCACACCAGGAAGCGACCATCCACCGGTCCTCGAATCACACATGGTCCTCAGAACGGTCGTATCCTGCCGGGGGCGTAGGCTATCTCCGACTTGCGCATCTTTCCCTTTGGCTGCTCGCGCCCCGTGTGGATTCACCCGAGGTTTGGGCAGAGTCATAAGTGTATTTGAAGTGCAGTTTTTTGCCAAAAAATGGGACCATTTTTTTGGGGCGGGGATGCCCCCCGTAGTAGCCCCCGAGGGGGACTTGGTTTTCGGGGGAAAGCCGAGTCACCCTTTTAACTATATTCAATGATGAGATTTACAATTGTACAACCAACTGGGTGTTAGGTATGCAACAAACGTAGAGACTTCGAAATCTTCTTTAAGGGTAGAAGCGACGTAGCTGTTGGATGTTCCAAGCATTGGTGAGTTCCTCGCCGTCCTTGTTCGCCAGCTTGTAGGTGCCGGGCTTGAGCAATTTGACGATGACGTAGGGTTCCTCCCATGGGGGTGATAGCTTGTGGCGGCTTCGATTGTCTTGGCGCAGTCTCAGAACTAGGTCCCCCTCGTCGAAGTCTCGGTGTCGTATCTTCCGGGCTTGGTACCGCCTCAGCGCCTGCTGGTATCTCGCTAAATGCATCAGGGCCACGGTGCTGGCTTCGTCTAGCTGATCCAGTGAGTCCTCGCGGGCTCGCTGATTGGCGTTTTTGTCGTAGTCTTTGACTTCGGGTGACCCGTATTCCAGGTCCGTGGGGAGAACGGCCTCTGCACCATAAACTAGGTAGAATGGGGTGAATCCCGTGGCCCTGCTCGGGGTGGTCCTAAGGCTCCAAACGACCGACGGCAGCTCCTGAAGCCATTATCGGCCAGACTTGTTCAGCCTGTCGAATATCCTGGGCTTAAGACCTTGTAGGATCATGTCGTTGGCAAGCTCCACCTGACCGTTGGTCTGTGGATGTGCAATGGCCGCCCGTAACATCCCGGAATTTCTCCCGAATGTTAGCAATGCAAAAATGTGGATTTCAAAATTTCGATTTGAAATTGAGTGCATGACTAAAATGTAAGGTCGTCTTCCTTGAACCTTCCCCGAATTCCTAGACTTATTTTGAGCAAAAACATAAAATTTAGGAATTATAATTTGCTAGTGTGAGAACCTTGGATCTTATGGGATTTACTTTGCATCTTAATTGTGTGGGATTCAAATTTGAATTCTAAATTCAAATTCGAATCGTAGTTTAATTAGGAGCTAGGTGTTTAGAAAATAGGAAAAACCGTCTCGCACCTTGGGCCTCAACTCGCCCGCCAAGTCCTCTAGACCACCCCCGAAGCCTTTCCTCTCGTCCACCAAGCCGCGGCCCACCTAGTCCCTTTCGGCCCACCAAAGCCGCCGGCCCGGCCTATTCCCCACCTTTTCTTTTTCTCTCACGCCCGCGTGGGCCCCGGCCGCCGGCCTCTTCCCCGGCTCTTTTTCCCCTTCCTCTCGCCGATCCCCACCGCGACGCGCGGAGGGGCGACGCCGCCGCCGGCCCCATGGCCGACGCCGCCCATGGCCGCCCCCTCCCCGCTCGTCTTGGCGCCGCGGATGGACTACGCGTGCCCCCGAATGGAATCCCCACCGCCCACTTCCGCATCCCCAAACCCTAGGCGCGCCCCTACAAGTAGCCTCCCATCCGGACCTCCCCCCGCACCGCGCCGCCGCCCATGGGAGATCCTCTCCGTCCACCGCAAGAAGGAGAGGAAGTGTGGGAGAAGGAGAAGCCGGAGGAGTGGAAGAAGAAGGGGAGATGGGGGAGGCCGTGGCCGCCGCCCGCGCCGAGGCCATTGGCGGCCCGGCGGGGGTGAGGCGCACCCCGCAGCACCATGCCCCCCGCCTAAGCCTCTCGTTCGTGAAGAAAAAGAGAGGAGGAGCTGGGGGAGAAGGAGCTGAAGGCTGCCCGTGGGAGGGCCGACGTCGCCGCGCCGCGAACCCCCACGTCGCCGCCCGGCTTGCACCGCGACGCCACCGACCCGCCGCCGCCTCCGGGAGCAGGTGAGCCCGTCCTCCTCGCCCGATGGATGTTGTGGTGTTGGATGTCGTGGTGGTCTTCGAACCACTAGTGCTCCGCCAATGTCTAACCTTGTGCCTCGCGGCTTTGATTCCAATGCCATTCGCCCTGGAGCCGGAGCCGCCCGGGGAAGGAAGAAGCCGTCCGTGGTCAAGTCGCCACCGCGGGGTAGGAGCCGGACCCCGCCGGAGACGGCGGCGTCGTGTCGCTCTCGCTTCTCCCGCAGCAAGCCGAGCCCCCGCCTTCTTCCACCGCTCGTCACCGCCGCCTCGCCGCCGTGTCCCGTAACGCGAGGTGAGAAACCCCCCGACCTTGTTGTGGACCCGGCCTTCGAGCCGAGGCCGGACCAAGCCTTGTGAGCTCGTTGTTTGAGAGTTGCCCGCCGCCGCCCGCGCCGCCGCGCGTACCCACCGTCGCTTGAGAGCCGGTCATCGAGCCGAGCCGGTCGTTTTGCGGTGTGCCGCCGCAGCTTGTCGCCGCGCGCGCTCCCCTTGCCCCGCAATTGTGTCGTACCCTCGTCCCGACGAGCGCACGCCGAGTTCCCGGCTCGCCGTCGGCACCCACACACCGAGCACGCCACCGTCGAGCGAAGGCTCGCCCTTTTGGGCCGGGGAGTCGGGTGAGCACGGACCTTTGTCCCGTGCACTTCTCCGCTTGCCGTCACCCCCGCTTATGTCCCTTGTCGTGCACATGTTGTTGGCGTGGTGCCATCACCACGGCCGTGCCGCCGACCTTTTACCCGCACACACCAACACCGGATCGAGGCCCCGTCCTTCCCGGCCGAACCCGTGCACGCGCACTCACACACACGCGAGGTCGTTCGCCGGCGTATGGCCCCAAGCAACGCCGCCGGCCGTTCCCCGTCGTTTTCCCTTTCCTTGTTCCCCGGCCTAGTGCACGCCATCAATTTCGTGCCGCTGCCATGGTCGTGCCATTGGCGTTCGGCACGCACACATACGCACGCAACCGAGGGGCCGGCCCCCCGCTTCACCTATCCGTGGCCGTACTCGACATTCCGCCGTGCCGTCGCCGCGAACCCCAACGCACCGCGCACGAGTGTTGTCGAGCCATCGACCCCAAGTTCGAACCTTTCGGCCACTTCGACCCCGAACACCGCCTCGCCTAAATCCGCTCATTGAGCTCTCGTCTCGGTGTTGTCGTCGTGCACGCGCCGTCGGTTATGTGTCGCTCCCGTGGCCACGCCGCCGACGTCCGCACAAATGCAAACACGTACACCCGAGGAGTCGAACCCCTCTGCTCTCCCTGTCCAACCGCACGCACGCGCGCGAGAGAGCGAGCACGCCGCCGTGGACGCCCTAGTCCATGTCGACGTGTCGCCCCACCTCGCCGCGCTACACCTAGTCTCACAACTGCACAACACGCGTGTCGCCCGTACCACGCCCTGGTGCTTGTCGGGCGAGCTGTTGATGCTCTGTTCGCATGCTGGCACTTTCACCTCTCGTTCCGCCGTCTCGCCGGCACTTTGTCCACCGTCGGGGATCTCTGTCTTCCGTCCGACCCGCGACCTCGTCGCCGAGGGTTGACGCTGGACAAGACCGCTCTTCTCTCTACCCTATCGGTGCCCTAGCGTCTCTTTTCATGCTCAGTGTCTTGCCTTGTCTAACCGTGCGCACACGTGCCCGTGTGAGGGACGTCGACGCCGCGCAAGGAACCGCGCCGCCGAGCCGTCTTCGTCGCCCGGGCTTTGCCCTTGTCGCGACCGCGCCGCCGTCCTTCTTGCTATCGCCGTCGTGGCCGATCCACCGCACTCACCCGCGCCAACCCGGCCGTCGCCTTCCCCACCTCGAGCGAAACCAAAGCATCCGGATCGCGACCACCTCGTCGCTCTACTTCACTGCCGAGGACGTCTTTCCACCTAGGCGCACGAGCGTCGGCCAAGTCGCGTGCTCGTGTTCGTCCACACGTACGCACGCAAGCGAACACCCCGGCGTGCCACCGCGGAGCTCGCCGCCGTGGCCAAGCCACCGACATGCCTGCGCGCTCAAGTGAGGACATGGACGCCGCCTTTGGCCGGCCAATGCTCACCACCGCGCACGCTTCTTCTCCGCATTCAAGCGAAGCCAAGACGCGACCTAGCACGTGATGTGGTGTTCGCGCCTCCCTTATCAAACCTCGCCGCCCGACCTTGTCCGCGTCGGACTGCTCTCTTTCGCCGCCGGCGTTCTGCTCACGCACACCCGCACCCGCGGGAGTCGAGCCCTGTTCTTCCCCGTCCAAACGGTGCACGCGCATGTTCACGCGCACGCACGCCCTCGCAAGCGAGCCGCCACACCGCCGCGGACAACCCGGGCCGCGACGCCGCGGAGCTCGAGCCGCACCGAGCCGTTACCTTTGCGCCGCCGTGCTTGTTCGGGAGCTTCATCTCACCGCCGCACGCTCGTGCGAGCGCTCGACCAAGTCGTCGCCTTTGCTCTCCTTGCTCGAGTCCGGTGGAACACGCTCACGCGTGTGAGCCGAACCCGACCGTCGCTCGCCCCCGTCGTGACCGAACCCCGTCGTCAAGAGCATCCAATCCGCCGAGGCGCGCGAGCGCCGAACCAACCCGTGTACGCGTTTGCTCTCGGGCACGCGAGCGCATACAACCTCATCGACGCCGACCACCCTAGCCTTGTCACCGAAACCTTCGCTTTGCACCACGCGCCAAGCCGCTCTCCGTCACCATCGTGCTGAGTTTCCGACCAAGGCAACCCTTTTCTTTGCCTAGGTGAATCCCTAGGTGTACCAGAGCCGCATCGAGTCGCGTGAGCTCGAGTCATCGACCAACCTCGCCGCCGACGAGCCCCTTTCCACCTGTCGCTCTTCTGGGACTTACCATCGAGCACCTGGCGCCCACGCCGCAGTCCCGTAGGGGAAACTTGCACACACGCGCCCACACACCTTTGTTACCGTAGTGGATCCCCGCCGGATCTAGTGCGGTCGACCAACCTCAAAAGCACCACACCTCCGCCGCTCACCGCGAGCCGCAATGGGATCCGACCGAGGTCGTTTGTGGCAGCCACACCTTCGCCCATGTGGGCAGCCACTTGTGCATGGGTCGCCTTATAGCTACCTATGTGGCAGCCATGTGAGCTTGAAGAGCTAGCTTGCAACCCCCGTTAGATAGCTTAGGGCCCTTTTGAGCCTCGCCAGTAGTTAGCTTATATTTAATTGTATTGTGTATGCGTATTTTAATTTCAGAAATCTATTTTATCCACTACAAGAAACTATTTAATCCGTGACGCTTTCTCCGCGACGTTTTCGTAAAACGTCACGAATGTGCATTGCAGCCCAAAACACCGCGACGATTTCTTTAATTCGTCGCGATTCTACGACGTATTCCTTTTTTTCGTCACGGATTTGCATCGAAGCCCAAAACACTCGCGACGATTTGTTAAATTCGTCGCGATTCTACGACGTATTCCTTTTTTTCGTCACAAACACCGCGACGATTTGTTTAGTTTGTCGCGATTCTACGATGTATTCATATTTTTTCGTCATGGACGTGCATGGATGGATATTGAAGCCCAAACCATCACGACGATTTGTTAAATTCGTCGCAATACGGCCCACAACACCGTGACGTTTTAGCGCATTCGTCGCGATCCGTAAAAAAACAAACCACCTCACCAACGCACCTAGGACCCACCCACACCGCCACGCGTGCGCCACCTCACCCAGGCGCCATGTCACCACCACGTGAGCGCCCCGTGGCCCACCTCACTGCCACGCAGGCACCACCTCACCCAGGCACCACCTCACCACCACGTGAGCGCCAAGGGCCCACCACACTGCCACGCAGGCGCCACCTCACCCGTGCGCCACATCACCACCACGCGAGCACTAGGGGCCCACCTCACTGCCACGCAGGCGTCACCTCACCCAGGTGTCACGTCACCACCACGGGAGCGCCGGGGCCTACCTCACTGCCACGCAGCGCCACCGCACCCGTGCGCCACGTCAACACCACGTGAGCGCCCCGGCCCACCACACCGCCACGCGAGCGCCACGTCACCACCACGCGAGCGCCAAGGGCCCACCTCACTGCCACGCAGCGCCACCTCACCCGTGCGCCACGTCACCACCACGTGAGCGCCCCCGGCCCACCACACCGCCACGCAGCGCCACGTCACCACCACGTGAGCGCCCGGGCCCATCACACCGCCACGCGAGCGCCACCTCACCCGGGCGCCACGTCACCACCACGCGAGCGCCGGGGGCCCACCTCACTACCATGCGGCGCCACCTCACCCGTGCGCCACATCACCACCATGGGAGCGCCGGGGCCCACCACACCGCCACGCAGCGCCACCTCACCCGTGCGCCACGTCACCACCACGGAGCGCCGGGGCCCATCACACCGCCACGCAGCGCCACCTCACCCGGGCGCCACGTCACCACCACGCGAGCGCCCGGGGGGCCCACCTCACCGCCACGCGGCGCCATCTCACCCGTGCGCCACGTCACTACCACGGAGCGCCGGGGCCCACCACACCGCCACGAAAGCGCCACCTCACCCGTGCGCCACGTCACCACCACGCGAGCGCCCGGGGGCCCACCTCACCGCCACGCAGCGTCACCTCACTTAGGCGCCACGTCACCACCACGCGAGCGCTAGGGGCCCACCCTCACCGCTACGCAGCGCCACCTCACCCGGCGCCACGTCACCACCACGCGAGCGCCCGGGGGCCCACCTCACCGCCACGTAGGCGCCACCTCACCACCACGTGAGCTCCCGGGGCCCACCCTCCACCGCGACGCAGCGCCACCTCACCCGTGCGCCACGTCACCACCACGGAGCGCCCGTGGCCCACCACACCGCCACGCAGCGCCACCTCACCCAGGGGCCACGTCACCACCACGCGAGCGCCCGGGGCCCACCTCACTGCCACGCAGACGCCACCTCACCTAGGCGCCACGTCACCACCAAGTGAGCACCCGGGGCCCACCTCATTGCCACGCAGGCGCCACCTCACCCAGGCGCCACGTCACCACCACGTGAGCGCCCAGGGCCCACCACACTGCCACGCAGGCGCCACCTCACCCAGGTGCCACGTCACCACCACACGAGCGTCAGGGGCCTACCTCACTGCCACGCAGGCGCCACCTCACCTAGGCGCCACGTCACCACCACGTGAGCGCCCGGGGCTCACCTCACTGCCACGCAGCGCCACCTCATTTTTTTCATTTGTTAAAGTTGTAGATCTTGGTAGAGAATGATTTTAGAGAATTTTAGAAAAAAGAATCATCGAATTTGAAGTTAGTATGAGGCAGAAAAACTAGTTATAAGTTTTAGTCAAAGATTAAAAAGAGAAAACACACTTGTTCATCTCAGTTCATAGCAATTGCAATTTCTGTTTTTAATCTTCGGATAAAACTTATAAACGGTTTTTCTTCCTCATACGAACTCCAAATCGGTTGATTCTTTTTCCTATTTTTTTCTAAAATCGAGATGTTTTACTCAGTGCCATTTTTTGTATCATATTTACTATTTCTTGGTTGTTTTTCATACAACATAACTTTTCCAACTAAAAAGAGAATATAAAAACATATTTTTCATAATAATTGCTAATATAACTTAATATTCTCTAATGTTATGGTCAACATGAGATGGTGTCAAAAATTGAGGTGCATACAAGTTTGGTCACGTTATTAGTTGTTCAAATCTCAAAGTTTGTTTTCAATTGTAATTAATAGCTGCGTTGAGGTGTAATTTGTGCATGAACTATCAAGTGGACTACTTGCTAGATATGATTCTGATTTCACCTAAAAAGGTGTGATGATGCACCGGTGCTATATAGAATCGCAGCATCGTGGTCGGCCGCGATTCGTGCTCAATTAGGTTTCCGCCCTTTCCTTGGATGTACTCCCGACACATTTGTTTCCGCAGTTTGTTTGTTTATTTACTTCGAATGTTTTGGGCTACCCGGTTTGGGAGTTCCGATGCTTTGGCTAGTAGGTCTGCATTTCACACACATTTGATTCTGCCATTGATTGTGTCTTATTTGAATCACCACTCAACTATGGTAGTTCCTCGAGGCTAACATGCATGGTTGGTATGAACCCAGACTCTGAAGATACACGCAGCAGGTGGGGCAACAACAGGGATAGTAGGTCTGCGCATAAGAGATGGGGAGCTGACAGTTTTCACTTGCTAAATTAGCATGATGGGTTCCAATTTTTTTTCACAACCCCATGAACTATTCACTTGAATGCTACTCTTAAGGTTGCTGATTACTCGCTAACTACTCTCTAGTTTTCCCCCGTGTTAGATAACAGATCTGATCTTGAGAAGCACTCTGCAAATACTGGGATGTGGCATTGCTCCATTTGCACGCATGCAAACGATACAAGTAATCTATCCTGTGAGCTATGCGGTGTACTTCGTGATCTGTCACTGTATTTCAATAATATCAGTGAAGCTGAAGCTGGAGGTATCTAATATCGTTACATTGTATTCTACTACTTTGATGCAGTATAATTAGTTCTGTTTAGCATGTTAATATAGTTACGTTCCCTCCTGAAATCAAGCTAAACGCAGAAACAAGTATTCCAGAGTATTCGTACCGGCACAATCTCTTTTTGCACCATCTAGTTCAAAGTGAGAGGCTATTATTTTCTCTGATGGGTCCCAAGACAAAAGAAATTCAGCAGGGAGTAATACCATGGATGCTCTGCATAAGACATACATTCCCAGCAAAAAGCGCCACATTAACATAGGTACTCTACATTGCTACACCCAGCATTCAGCAGTCATACTTTGTTCAAGTTAGTTTTTAGTGAAATATGTAATTCGATTTTTTGTTGTTGTACTATCATTTATCCTGTCTAAGTCACTAATTTTGCATATATATTAATAGTAACTGTACATCTTCACTGTAGTCATTAATGGACTCCTTTTATTAATAACTGTACTTATGGAGGACCATGTTGAGCTGAGCCATAATGATAAGTAACTCTGTCAACTAGTACTAACTTCCAAATTTATGTTTGAGCTACAAGCTTAAGCCTGAACTTTGCATCTCCAGAAGTGGAAGCACGCAATTGGTGTCTGGCTAGTTGGTCTTAGAATTTTATTATGAAGGTTTACAGTTAGATTCTCATAAGCTACTCTGCTATACAGGAATTTGTGGATTGAGCAGTTAGTGAGTGATTGGCAATGAAATTTGCTTTATCTAGGCCTACCTTGAGTCCCTCTCCTTTGTAGTTTGGAGCTAGCAAACAGAGTTACAGTACGTGAGGTTTTATACCATTGCTTTAGCCATGTGGCCAGAATAAATTTTGGAACAGGGAGCTAGCAAACAGCTGAGTTTAATAGCTCAGGCCTATAGTAAATTACAGTCTCATGGGCTAATTTTGACCTAAAATACAAGAATACACAACTGTTTGCAGTTCATCGTCCATTGGTGCTTCTGTCAATAGGAAATAATGATGAAAGTCATGCTTTAACATATTTGAAATTGGCAGATTCATTCAAACATCAACTGTTAGTCATTCAGCATTGGGTTCATTTCACCATAGCATATCCTAACTGCATTGCACTTAATTTTATTCAGTGATGGCTGTATGACACCTGACAAGTGACATGTGACATGTGATGCGGACGCGGCTGCGGCTGCCCGTGGTGCTCCTCTCCTGCTCGCTCTTCTTCCTCGCCGGTTTCTTCAGCTCGCTCCTCTTCACCCAGGTAAGCGGCGGACAAGAAGGATCCAACTGCAGATTCTCATGGCGACTGGTGGCAAGGTATAGCATTATTGTAATATTAAGACTGATCATGACTATTTGTTCAAGTTTCTTATCGTTAACTCTGATTTTCTTTTGTGGGGCTCACAGGATCATTTTACTACTAGTTGAATCTGGTGGCCTCTCGCCCTCTCCCTTGGAGAACAAGGTAAATGGGAAGATCCTGTTACTGTTTGGACTACCAAGTTTAATGCTATGCTCTGCTTTTACATATGTTATTCAGTTTACATTTCTGTACCAGTGAATATCCTTTTCAAATGCCATGTAAACATCAGCAGGTGTTAGTTCGTACATAGCTATGTTGACCTGTCCTGTTCATCACGTGTTATCTTAGTTCTTTAGATAGAAGAGGAACATATGCTCTTTGTCCATTTCTGTTCGGCGGAATGTCCTTGAAGGCGAAACAGTTGCTTGCTCCTGCTTTAGTTAATGCATTTCCACACTCCCATATGCTCACATATGCTCTGATGATAGATTAATATAAGAGAAAAGAGTGGATAGGAAATCTGAAATGCTTGTGGCTATTCTTCTGTACCTGTTCAAGTTCTATCACATTCCTCCTAGTGTTTATCAATCACTTTCCTCATGATTATTTCTGCTCTTTGGTGTATTCATTCGGTACCCCATGATCATGTTTACTTTCCGAGTTTTGTAACAACTAACTATTTACTACAAAGTATTGCTGAAAAATAGAGATGGGATCCCCTCAAGCCGCTTTCTAATTGGATTCCGGTTTTCTTTATTTCAGGATTTATACGAACTCGCAAGGAGTCGAGAAAAGAGTGGCAGAATAACAAAGAGGAAGGTGTAGTGTTTTAGGAATGGTAGACATCCGGAAGCATGTGTTATCCGCCTCAATATCTGATTGTGTTTGCTGGGTTTTTTTTTGCCCAGAGATTGTATCTGATTGTATCTGATTTTACTGTTCATTGAATTTTGGTAAATGTGTTGGAAAAATGTACCCCCTGAAAAATGGGCTCAAGATGGGCTAATTTTGCTAATTTTATGCTAGAATATAATTCTGAAATGGGCTGTGGTGGGCCAGAATTTGTATCTGTTGGGCTTAAAATTTTTGCCATGTCATCGTCCACGTACGGTGCCACGTCATCGTCCACGCAGGATGCCACGTCATCGTCCACGTAGGATGCCATGCCATCGTCCACGCAGGATGCCACGTCATCGTCCACGCAGATGCCACGTCATCGTCCACGCAGGATGCCACGTCATCGTCCACGCAGGATGCCACGTCATTGTCCATGTAGGATGCCACATCATCGTCCATGTCGCCGCCATGTCGGTAGCAATCCGTGACGATTTTATTTTGTCACGGATAGTGAGCCATGGGTTGGGCCGCATGGGCCTCGGCCGTTCCGTGACGATTCGGATACGTCACGGATCACGACGTTTATTAAGGGAACGTCGAGAGATTTAATCAATGACGCTCATTCCACCACGAAAATGTAAATCGTCGCGGATGCTGATTTGCGACTTAATTTTATTTAATCCGTGACGAGAATGATTACGTCACGGATTAAATAGTTTCTTGTAGTGATCTTTGGAAAATCCTAGAAAACTCATTTCAACTCCGAAAATTGTGAAACCTTTTCCAAAGCTCTTCTAAAATTATAAACTCCGTGTTAGACTAGTGTTCGCTCTCTTTTGGCTCTTTATTTGTTGTTCATTTGGAGTTAATTGCAATAGGACCCGCCTTTATTTTAATTGCGCGTTAATAGGAACAAATTTTGGAGCCGGGGAGCCGAGCTCGGAGATCGACTACAACGATGACTACGTCACCGACGACTACTCACACGCAGTGTTCACGCCCGACCGATTCCGAAATACCCATTAGGCATTGCTATGTAGAATGCTAGCACTTTACTTTAAATGCATGATGATGAACCTTGCAATCGCTTACTTTTATTATCCTTTCCTTGATTGTCCTACTACTATATATGTGTATATAAGCGTGTATATGCGCCGAGCTTCGCGATGCATGTGTTTGGGATGGGAATAGTGGTTCTTGGCGTGAGTGGGGTAAAAACCGGCAGAGAAGGCGTTTTGGGTACTTTGGCGGGGGGTGAGCTCGAGACAACCGATCCGGGATCGGGGATAGGGGTGCACTCCTCAGTGTATCCCTACTTTGACGGTTTTCGGAGCCTAGGTGTTGGGGTTTTACTTGCGGATGGAGGACATGAGCTTGCCCCGGCTCGAAAGCGAGTGGATCAACTTGTCGATAGGACTTTCGTACACACCACCTCGCCGAGAGTGGGGATAGGGCCGAGTTGAGCTCGGCAAGTGCGGAACCATACCGCTTAGGAAGGATAGAGGGTATCCGTGGGGGAGCGGTGGAGGTGAGACCACCCTCTCGTAGCGTCTCCCCGTGTGGCCACACGGGAGCATTTCACAGCTCCGGTGCAATTCCCTTTGCGAGGGGAATCGCTTTGAGGGCCGGATGCGGATGGGATCGTAACTACCGAGAGTTCGCACGGTAGGATGGGCTCGGTTGGGCGATCACCGTCGGGTACCATCCCGAGTTGGGTACGTGTGTACACGCTCTCGCGAGTTTTGATCTATACGTATAGCCGCGTCCTCGGTCATGGACAAACCTTGAAGACATGTTCGTTCCTCATGTTTTGGGATTTCTACCTCCCCCCCGTAGTTGAGAGTGTGGTGAGCCGTGGTTGCGGTCGGTTAGAGGAGAGTGGCTCCCTCTACCTCGTCGATCCGATTGCAATCATTGAGGTGCGAGGAGAGGAAGTTCTCGCATCGACCCTAGATGGAGATAGGTTGTGGAGACGGGGCCCTGGGGTACCGTGTGGTTCTCGAGCCGTGTTTGAGAGATTGGTTTGGGACCTATATGGAGATGATTTCTGTTTAAGCTTGCTGCTGCTGCATAGGAAACCTGAGCTTCTGCCTTGCCTCTTTTCTTACCCTTTAGAAGATAGGCCACTTAAAGCTGCATACAGTCGGTGACGTGAACCTATCCCACTCCTTGGGGATAGACTTTGAGTGTGCAGGTTGCGAGTTCGACTTCGACATCAACATTGACGGATGGTACGACTGAGGGATACGTCGCTTCGCTCAAGGATGCTCGTGGGCGTGAAGAACGAAGACGGAGGCCCTTCTGAGATGCTAGCTACCGCAGCGTAGAATTTTACTCTGATTCAGCCTTGAGGCTTGTAATGTTGTACTCCATTATGGACATGTAATAAATTATGTACCAATATTTGTGTGATGCGATGTACGGTTGTGATTTACCTTCTGTGATGAGATCTGTACGCGATAGCCACCGATCCCGGACTATCGCAAAGGTACGGGGACTCGGGTTTTCCTCACCGAAAATCCGGGGTCGTTTCGGTGGTATCGAGCCGTACTTGACCGTAGCATGTATCCCTAGAGATGGCCGATAGTAAATAAGTATTCTATACGTTTCCTTCCTCTCGTATAAACCCCTTGAATTATTTTATAAAAGCTTTCCCCTTTTTAAAGCTTCTTTCTTACCTACGAGCTTCAATCTTTCTCGCGAGGACACGACCTTTGGTCGAGAACTTGTCCTGAACACGATGAAGTGGAGCAGTGTTGAAACACCATACTAGGCATAACCCCTCAGAGATCTTTTGACAATAAACTAGATCGTTGAGGTGCTCACGACCTCTGAGGCCTGAGTCACCCTCGAGGAAGCTTATATGTGTATCTATCATGTTTGCTGAGTGTTTGGCTCTTAATGGAGTTAATTGTGTTTTAATGCATCTTCTCATTGAGTGATAGGATATATAATTAGTGATATTTTCATGGTTGTGTCTGACTCATTGGTTGGTGAGTGACGTTGTCTAGAGTTTTGCTTCCCTGGACATGTTTTTCAAAAGGATATCGATCCGAGGGTCGGGTCGCCTGCTGGCACGCTTTGGAGAAGCTGCCAAGGAAGAGGAAGTTCCACAGGGTCGTGGGCGTGCCGCTGCCACTCGAGGACCCTGAAGTTGATGACGAAGAGGAGGAAGCTGAGCCCGAACCGGAGCAATACCGCCCGAGACGGAGCGAGCCGCCACCGCCACCACCCAACTTGGTGGACGTGATGGCCCCGCGGACTCGGTCGATGCGGGAGGATGGCGGAAGCCATGGAGTACCGAGGCAATGGTGGAAACCGCAATGCCCCGCCGGGGGAGGAACTCACGAAGAAATCGAGGAGTTCATCTCGCTCGAAGGCCCCCACCATCGGCTACTCGGGCAAGCCGCTCGATGCCGACGACGGGAGGAGGGTAATCGAGACCAAGCTCGACCTCACCGTCTACACCAGCAAGGGAGTGTGTCGCCATCGCCGCGCACCAGTCCGGATGGATCCGCAAGTCTTGATGGGACAACTACGCCGCCAAGCAACCCGAACCCGCGTTTTCATCACTTGGCCGGGAGTTCCGCAAGGCGTTCGCAAGCGCACCGCCCGGCCGAGCCGATGGTCCAAACGACTCAAGAGTCCTGCACCATGACACAGGGTGCGACGAGAGTGAAGGAGTACGAGCGCCACTTCGTGAATATGATGCGCTACGCTCCCGAGGACACCAACCTCGAATAGAAGAAGCAGTTCTGGTTCTTGCGAGGCCTTCACCACGGCCTTCGCAAAGGACTAAAGGCAAGTGAGCTCAAGTCTCTACGCCACCTCGTGATTCGCGCCATCACACTCGAGGACGAGAGGAGTCATGAAGACCGCATGAAGAACAATAAGAGGATGTGAGATCAGGACCACATCGACTGATCGTTCCAGAAGTCGAGAGATGGGTCAAGCAACATGAAGAGAGGGAATTTCCACTCAGGGATTAACCAGTATGGAAGCAACTTCGGAGGAGGCAACGACTACTACTCAGGAGGAGGGAGTTTCGACTACCAGCAGTAGAATGGAGGATATAATCGCCCGTAGCCGAGCACTCCAAGATCCAACATCAGAGAGTTCACCGCGACTTGCTTCGCCTGTGGCAAGCTTGGGCAAGATCTTCCAGTGCCCCGACAAGAAGACCGCAACCTATGCCCGCGAAAGCACCGACTCCGGAGGAGGACATCCTCGCTCTACTCTTCGGCGATCCGCAAGCCGTGAAAGATTTACCCATATGAAGAAGGCAAAGTTACCAACGCTTCGTCACCGCTATCGGAGAGTTTTAAGTTGCATCACTTCGGCTCTAACTCCTTTTGATGCCGGAGCAACTCGTATCTTCTCGTTTCCTCATCCCTTCAAAAATCGGGAGTCGCCTCTTAATCTCGGGGACGAGATTCTTGTGAGGGGGGAGTCCCGTAACATCCCGGAATTTCTCCCGGAATGTTAGCAACGCAAAAATGTGGATTTCAAAATTTCGATTTGAAATTGAGTGCATGACTAAAATGTAAGGTCGTCTTCCTTGAACCTTCCCCGAATTCCTAGACTTATTTTGAGCAAAAACATAAAATTTAGGAATTATAATTTGCTAGTGTGAGAACCTTGGATCTTATGGGATTTATTTTGCATCTTAATTGTGTGGGATTCAAATTTGAATTCTAAATTCAAATTCGAATCGTAGTTTAATTAGGAGCTAGGTGTTTAGAAAATAGGAAAAACCGTCTCTGCACCTTGGGCCTCAACTCAGTTCGCCAAGTCCTCTAGACCACCCCGAAGCCTTTCCTCTGGTCCACCAAGCCGCAGCCCACCTAGTCCCTTTCGGCCCACCAAAGCCGCCGGCCCGGCCTATTCCCCACCTTTTCTTTTTCTCTCACCGCCGCGTGGGCCCCGGCCGGTCGCCTCTTCCCCGGCTCTTTTTCCCCTTCCTCTCCGCCGATCCCCACCGCGACGCGCGGAGGGGCGACGCCGCCGCCGGCCCCATGGCCGACGCCGGCCATGGCCGCCCCCTCCCTCGCCGTCTTGGCGCCGCGGATGGACTACGCGTGCCCCCGAATGGAATCCCCACCGCCCACTTCCGCATCCCCAAACCCTAGGCGCGCCCCTACAAGTAGCCTCCCACCCGACCTCCCCGTCTTCGCGCCGCCGCCCATGGGAGATCCTCTCTCGTCCACCGCAAGAAGGAGAGGAAGTGGGGGAGAAGGAGAAGCCGGGAGGAGTGGAAGAAGAAGGGGAGATGGGGGAGGCCGGGGCCGCCGCCCGGCGCCGAGGCCATTGGCGACCGGCGGGGGTGAGGCGCACCCCGCGTGCACCATGCCCCCGCCCGAGCCTCCCGTTCGGAAGAAAAAGAGAGGAGGAGCCGGGGGAGAAGGAGCCGAAGGCCGCTCGTGGGAGGGCCGACGTCGCCGCGCCGCGAACCCCCACGTCGCCGCCCGGCCTGCACCGCGACGCCACAGACCCGCCACTGCCTCTGAAGCAGGTGAGCTCGTCCTCCTCGCCTGATGGATGTCGTGGTGTTGGATGTCGTGGTGGTCTTCGAACCACTTGTGCTCCGCCAATGTCTAATCTTGTGCCTGCGGCTTTGATTCCATTGCCATTCGCCCGGAGCCGGAGCCGCCGGGGAAGGAAGAAGCCGTCCGTGGTCAAGTCGCCACCGCGGGGTAGGAGCCGGACCCGCCGGAGACGGCGTCGTGTCGCTCTGCTTCTCCCCGCAAAGCAAGCCGAGCCCCGGTCTTCTTCCACTGCTCGTCACCGCCGCCTTGCCGCCGTGTCCAGAACGCGAGGTGAGAAACCCCCGACCTTGTTGTGGACCCGGCTTTCGAGCCGAGGCTGGACCGAGCCTTGTGAGCTCGTTGTTTGAGAGTTGCCCGCTGCCAGCTCGCGCCGCCGCGCAGACCCGCCGTCGCTTGAGAGCCGGTCATCGAGCCGAGCCGGTCGTTTTGCGGGTGCCGCCGCCGCCGTCGTCGCCGCGCGCGCTCCCCTTGCCCCGCAATTGTGTCGTACCCTCGTCCCGACGAGCGCGCGCCGAGTTCCGGCTCGCCGTCGGCACCCACACACCGAGCACGCCACCGTCGAGCGAAGGCCCTGCCCTTTTGGGCCAGGAGTCGGGTGAGCACGGACCTTTGTCCTGTGCACTTCTCCGCTTGCCGTCACCCTGCTTATGTCCCTTGTCGTGCACATGTTGTTGGCGTTGTGCCATCACCACGGCTATGCCGCCGACCTTTTGCCCGCACACACCAACACCGGATCGAGGCCCTGTCCTTCCTGGCCAAACCTGTGCACGCGCACTCACGCACACGCGAGGTCGTTCGCCGGCGTATGTCCCCAAGCAACGCCGCCGGGCCGTTCCTCGTCGTTTTCCCTTTCCTTGTTCCTTTGCCTAGTGCACGCCATCAATTTTGTGTCGCTGCCATGGCCGCGCCGTCGGCGTTCGGCACACACACATACGCACGCAACCGAGGGGCCGAGCCCCCCCGCTTCACCTATCCGTGGCCGTACTCGACATTCCGCCGTGCCGTCGCCGCGAACCCCAACGCACCGGCGCACGAGTGTTGTCGAGCCATCGACCCCAAGTTCGAACCTTTCGGCCACTTCGACCCTGAACACCGCCTCGCCTAAATCTGCTCATTGAGCTCTCGTCTCCGTGTTGTTGTCGTGCACGCGCCGTCGGTTATGTGTCGCTCCCGTGGCCACGCTGCCGACGTCCGCACAAATGCAAACACGTACACCCGAGGAGTCGAACCCCTCTGCTCTCCCTGTCCAACCGCACGCACGCGCGCGAGAGAGCGAGCACGCCAGCGTGGACGCCCTAGTCCATGTCGACGTGTCGCCCCACCTCGCCATGCTACACCTAGTCTCACGACTGCACAACACGCGTGTCGCCCGTACCACGCCCTGGTGCTTGTCGGGCGAGCTGTTGATGCTCTGTTCGCATGCTGGCACTTTCACCTCTCGTTCCGCCGTCTCGCTGGCACTTTGTCCACCGCCGGGGATCTCTGTCTTCCGTCCGACCCGCGACCTCGTCGCCGAGGGTTGACGCTGGACAAGACCGCTCTTCTCTCTACCCTATCGGTGCCCTAGCGTCTCTTTTCATGCTCAGTGTCTTGCCTTGTCTAACCGTGCGCACACGTGCCCGTGTGAGGGACGTCGACGCTGCGCGAGGAACCGCGCCGCCGAGCCGTCTTCGTCGCCCGGGGCTTTGCCCTTGTCGCGACTGCGCCGCCGTCCTTCTTGCTATCGCCGTCGTGGCCGAGCCACCGGCACTCACCCACGCCAACCCGGCCGTCGCCTTCCCCACCTCGAGCGAAACCAAAGCATCCAGATCGCGACCACCTCGTCGCTCTACTTCACCGCCGAGGACGTCTTTCCACCTAGGCACACGAGTGTCGAGCCAAGTCGCGTGCTCGTGTTCGTCCACACGTACACACGCAAGCGAACACCCCGCGTGCCACCGCGGAGCTCGCCGCCGTGGCCAAGCCACCGACATGCCTGCGCGCTCAAGTGAGGACATGGACGCCGCCTTTGGCCGGCCAATGCTCACCACCGCGCACGCTTCTTCTCCGCATTCAAGCGAAGCCAAGACGCGACCTAGCACGTGATGTGGTGTTCGCGCCTCCCTTATCAAACCTCGCCGCCCGACCTTGTCCGCGTCGGACGCTCTCTTTCGCCGCCGGCGTTCGCTCACGCACACCCGCACCCGCGGGAGTCGAGCCCCCGTTCTTCCCGTCCAAATGGTGCACGCGCATGTTCACGCGCACGCACGCCCTTGCAAGCGAGCTGCCACGCCGCCGTGGACACCCCAATCGAGACGCCGCGGAGCTCGAGCCGCACCGAGCCGTTACCTCTCGCGCTCGTCGTGCTTGTTCGGGAGCTTCATCTCACCGCCGCACGCTCGTGCGAGCGCTCGACCAAGCTGTCGCCTTTGCTCTCCTTGCTCGAGTCCGGTGAACACGCTCACGCGTGTGAGCCGAACCCGACCGTCGCTCGGCCCCGTCGTGACCGAACCCCGTCGTCAAGAGCATCCAATCCGCCAAGGCGCGCGAGCGCCGAACCAACCCGTGTACGCGTTCGCTCTCGGTGCACGCGAGCGCATACAACCTCATCGACGCCGACCACCCTAGCCTTGTCACCGAAACCTTCTGCTTTGCACCGCGCGCCAAGCTGCTCTCCGTCACCGTCGTGCCGAGTTTCCGACCAAGGCAACCCTTTTCTTTGCCTAGGTGAATCCCTAGGTGTACCAGAGCCGCGTCGAGTCGCGTGAGCTCGAGTCACCGACCAACCTCGCCGCCGACGAGCCCCTTTCTGCCCGTCGCTCCTCTGGGACTTACCATCGAGCACCCCGGCGCCCACGCCGCAGTCCCGTAGGGGAAAGTTGCACACACGCGCCCACACACCTTTGTTACCGTAGTGGATCCCCGCCGGATCTAGTGCGGTCGACCAACCTCAAAAGCACCACACCTCTCGCCGCTCACCGTGAGCCGCGGCGGATCCGACCGAGGTCGTTTGTGGCGACCACACCTTCGCCCATGTGGGCGCCACTTGTGCATGGGTCGCCTTATAGCTACCTATGTGGCAGCCATGTGAGCTTGAAGAGCTAGCTTGCAATGCCACTCGTAGATATCTTAGAGCCCTTTTGAGCCTCGCCAAGTAGTTAGCTTATATTTAATTGTATTGTGTATGCGTATTTTAATTTCGGAAATCTATTTTATCTTTGGAAAATCCTAGAAAACTCATTTCAACTCCGAAAATTGTGAAACCTTTTCCAAAGCTCTTCTAAAATTATAAACTCCGTGTTAGACTAGTGTTCGCTCTCTTTTGGCTCTTTATTTGTTGTTCATTTGGAGTTAATTGCAATAGGACCCGCCTTTATTTTAATTGCGCGTTAATAGGAACAGCGGAGCCGGGAGCCGAGCTCGTGAGATCGACTACAACGACGACTACGTCACCGACGACTACTCGCACGCAGTGTTCACGCCCGACCGATTCTCGAAATACCCATTAGGCATTGCTATGTAGAATGCTAGCACTTTACTTTAAATGCATGATGATGAACCTTGCACTCGCTTACTTTTATTATCCCGTCCTTGATTGTCCTACTACTATATATGTGTATATAAGCGTGTATATGCGCCGAGCTTCGCGATGCATGTGTTTGGGATGGGAATAGTGGTTCTTGGCGTGAGTGGGGTAAAAAACCGGGCAGGAGAAGGCGTTTTGGGTACTTTGGCGGGGGTGAGCTTCGAGACAACCGATCTGGGATCGGGGATAGGGGTGCACTCCTCAGTGTATCCCTACTTTGACGGTTTTCGGAGCCTAGGTGTTGGGGTTTTACTTGCGGATGGAGGACATGAGCTTGCCCCGGTCTGAAAGCGAGTGGATCAACTTGTCGATAGGACTTTCGTACACACCACCTCGCCGAGAGTGGGGATAGGGCCGAGTTGAGCTTGGCAAGTGCGGAACCATACCTCGCTAGGAAGGATAGAGGGTATCTGTGGGGGAGCGGTGGAGGTGAGACCACCCTCTCAGAGCGTCTCCCGTGTGGCCACACGGGAGCATTTCACAGTTCCGGTGCAATTCCCTTTGCGAGGGGAATCGCTTTGAGGGCCGGATGCAGGATGGGATCGTAACTACCGAGAGTTCGCACGGTAGGATGGGCTCGGTTGGCTGATCACCGTCGGGTACCATCCCGAGTTGGGTACAGGTGTACACGCTCTGCAGAGTTTTGATTTATATGTATAGCCGCGTCCTCGGTCATGGACAAACCTTAAAGACATGTTTGTTCCTCATGTTTTGGGATTTCTACCTCCCCCTGTAGTTGAGAGTGTGGTGAGCCGTGGTTGCAGTCGGCTAGAGGAGAGTGGCTCCCTCTACCTCGTCGATCCGATTGCAATCATTGAGGTGCGAGGAGAGGAAGTCCTCGCATCGACCCTAGATGGAGATAGGTTGTGGAGACGGGGCCCGGGGTACCGGTGGTTCCGAGCCGTGTTTGAGAGATTGGTTTGGGACCTATATGGAGATGATTTATGTTTAAGCTTGCCGCCGCCGCATAGGAAACCCGAGCTTCTCGCCTTGCCTCTTTTCTTACCCTTTAGAAGATAGGCCACTTATAGCCGCATACGATCGGTGACGTGAACCTATCCCACTCCTTGGGGATAGACTTTGAGTGTGCGAGGTTGCGAGTTCGACTTCGACATCAACATTGACGGATGGTACGACCGAGGGATACATCGCTTCGCTCAAGGATGCCCGTGGGCGTGAAGAACGTAAGACGGAGGCCCTTCGAGATGCTAGCTACCGCAGCAGAATTTTACTCGATTCAACCTTGAGGCTTGTAATGTTGTACTCCATTATGGACATGTAATAAATTATGTACCAATATTTATGTGATGCGATGTACGGTTGTGATTTACCTTCTGTGATGAGATCTGTACGCGATAGCCACTGATCCCGGGACTATCGCAAAGGTACAGGGACTCGGGTTTTCCTCACCGAAAATCCGGGGTCGTTTCACCGCCACTCCAAGCGAATGTGGTGTTTGTCGCAGAACTCCAGGAACTTCTACCGGTAAATTGGGACCCGTTGTCGGTGATGATGGAATTCAGCACCCCGAACCAGTTGATGATGTCAGTGAAGAATGACACGGCTTGCTCTGCCTAGAGGTTCGTAATTGGGCGCGCCTCGATCCATTTAGAGAACTTATCCACGGTGACAAGCAGGTGAGTGTAGCCCCCGAACACCTTTCGCAAGGGCCCGACGATGTCCAGCCCCCACACGGAGAAAGGCCATGTGACGGGAATCGTTTGAAGGGCGTGAGCCGGGAGATTAGTCTTGCAGGCATAGAACTGACACCCCTCGCAGGTACGTACAACCTCATTGGTGTCAGCGATCGAGGTGGGCTAGTAAACGCCTTGGCGGAATGCATTGCCCACGAGGGTACGCGGCGCCACGTGGTGGCCACACACGCCCGCGTGGATGTCTCGAATGAGCTCGCGACCTTGGGGGGATGGGAATGCACCGCTGCAGGACACCAGACGTGGCGCGCTTGTACAGCTCACCGTCAACGATGGCGAACGATTTGTCCATCCTGACGACGCGCCTGGCCTCGGATCGATCCGGGGGAAGTTCCCCTCGATCCATCCAAGCGAGGTATTTGGCCCGCCAATCCTCCGCGCGGGGGGTTGGCTCTGTCTCCATGGCCTCGACCTCGTCTGCACCATTGCCCTCGAGTAGGGAGAGCACAAATGCCTCGTTTGAGGGGTCCTCGTCCATGGGCTCCGCGCCCGCTGGATTCGAGGGAGCCCCCGAGGATTCCTCCTGGATCGAGGGTGACGATCCGAGGTTGACGGTCGGTTTCGCGACGTCTCGCGCAAAAACGTTCGGGGGGACAGTGATTCTCCCAGATGCAATCTTCACGTGTTCGTCCGCCTCCTCATTATACTTGCGAGGGACGTGGTTAAGCTCAATGTCGTAGAATTTGTCCTCGAGGGTGCGCAAGGTATTGTAGTAGACCTCCATCTTGTCATCGTGGCAGCTCGTGTTCTTCATTACTTGGTCAATCACTACCTGCGAGTCTCCCCTGACGTCGAGGCGTTTGATGCCTGTTTCGATGGCGATTCGGAGGTTGCAGAGAAGGGCCTCGTACATCGTCATGTTGTTGGACGCGGGGAAGTGCAAGCATACCGCGTACCTCATATTCTCCCCGAGGGGTGATATGAAGAGCAGGCCTGCGCCTGCCCCTGTCTTCATCACTGACCCGTCGAAGTAGAGGGTCCAGCACTCGGCCTGAATCTGCAGCGGGGGCAGCTGCGTATCCGTCCACTCGGCAACGAAATCTGCCAGGAACTGAGACTTAATCGCCTTGCGCGGCGCGTAAGCAAGCGTCTCGCCCATGAGTTCCACAGACCAATTGGCGATCCTGCCCGTGGCGTCCGGGTTTCGGATGATCTCCCCCAACGGGAATGAGGAGACTACCGTAACCGAGTGGGTCTCGAAGTAGTGCCGCAGCTTGCACCGCGCGAGTACCACTACGTAGAGCAGCTTCTGGATTTGCGGGTATCGCGCCTTAGTCTCGGACAGCACCTCGCTGATGTAGTGCACCAGCCTTTGTACTGGTAAGGCATGTCCTTCCTCTGTTCGCTCTACCACGATGACCGCGCTGACCACCTGGGTGGTCGCGGTGACCTAAAGGTATAGAGGCTCGCCGTTCCGGGGGTGGCGTGAGGATCGGCGCGTGGGCGAGCGTCGCCTTGAGTTTGGCAAGCGTCTCCTGGGCCTCAGCGGTCTAGGAGAAGCACTCATGCTTTTTCAGGAGCCGGTACAGGGGCAAGCCCCTTTCACCGAGCTGCGATATGAAGCGGCTCAAGGCGGCAAGGCACCCCAACACCTTCTTGACCCGTTTGAGGACTTGAATCAGGCCCATCCGGTCGAGGGTTGTGACCTTTTCGGGGTTGGGCTCGATGCCTCGCTGAGAGACGATATACCCTAACAACATGCCATGCGGCACCCCAAAGACGCATTTTCGGGGTTCAGTTTCACCCCGTTGGCCCGCAAGAAGTTGAGAGCGACGTGCAGGTCATTAACTAGGTCGTCCGCCTTCCTGGTCTTTACGACTATATCGTCTACGTACGCCTCAACGGTCTGCCTGATGTGGTCTCCGAAAACATGGTGCATACACCGTTGGTACGTAGCACCCGCATTTCAGAGACCAAATGGCATCGTTACATAGCAAAACATCCCAAACGGCGTGATGAAGGAGGTCACGAGTTGATCGGACTCCTTCATCTTTATTTGGTGGTACCCAGAATAGGCATCAAGGAAACATAAAAGCTCGCACCTCGCAGTTGAATCAACAATCTGATCGATTCGTGGCAAAGGAAAAGGAACTTTGGGACATGCTTTATTCAAACTAGTATAATCTACACACATCCTCCACTTCCCATTCTTTTTCTTAACTAATACAGGATTGGCTAGCCACGTAGGGTGAAAGACTTCCTTGATGAATCCAACCTCGAGGAGCTTCCGCAGCTCCACTCTGATCGCCCGACGCCGCTCCTCGTCGAAGCGCCTCAGCCGTTATTGCACGGCTCAGGAGTCAGGTAGGATTTCAAGGGAGTGCTTGGCGACCTCCCTCAGGATGCCAGGCATATCCGAGAGGCTCCACGCGAAGATGTCGGCATTGGCGCAGAGGAAGTCGACGAGCACCACTTCCTATTTCGGGTCGAGGGTGGAATTGACCCTCAACGCCTTGCCCTCGGGGGCAGTAGGGTCGAGGGTCACTTTTTTGGTCTGCTCGGCAGCCTCGAAGTTGCCCGCGTGCTTGGCAGAGGAGTCGAGGTCCTCGTTGACCAACTTCTCTAGGTTCGCGACCAGTGCCTCGTCAAGCGCCAGCGCCTCAGTGTGCTCCACGCACTCGACGTCGCAGTCGAATGCGTGCTCGATTGACGAGCTCGCGGTGATAATGCCTTTCGACCCTGGCATCTTCATCTTGAGGTAAGTGTAGTTCGGGATCGCCATAAACGTGGCGTAACACGGCCGCCCAAGGATGGCATGGTATGCGCCCCTGAACCCCACCACCTCGAAGATGAGAGTTTCCTTGCGGATATTGTCAGGCGTGCCGAACCAGACCGGCAGGTCGATCTACCTAAGGGGCTGGACGCGCTTGCTTGGCGCGACGCCATGGAACGGTGTCGTGCTGGGCCGCAGCTGGTCCAACCCAATCCCCATCAGCCGCAGGGTGTGCGCGTACAGGATGTTAAGGCTACTGCCTCAGTCCATCATCACCTTGGAGAACTGCAAGTTGCCAATTACCGGATTGACATCCAGCGGGTACTGGCCTGGGTTGGTGATGTGGTTCAAGTGATCCTCGCGGCTGAATGTGATGGCGTCCCCCGACCAGTCGAGGAAGGAGGGGGGCCTTCTTCGCAGTGAGGACCTCTTGCCGCTCCCGCTTGCGCTGACTGTTGGACATGTCCACGGTCGGTCCCCCGAAGATGGGGAAGACTTTCTCCACCGCCGGGAAGCCGACGGCGTCCCCGTCACCACCGTCCTTTTTAGCCTCGCCATCCTTCGTGGCGGCGTGACTGTAGTATTTCTTAAGCATGTCGCACTGCTCGAGGGTGTGGTTGACTGGAGTCTTGTGGTATGGACACGGCTTCTTCAGCATGTCATCGAACACTCTAGGTCCTCGAGGGGCCGCTCGAGGGCCCTTGCGAGCCGGGTCAACCGCGAGAGCCTCGTCCCCGTCGTCATCGCGTCCCTGCGCGCGTGCTTCTCGACGGGGCTTCTTGCCCTTCTTGCCTCGCTTGTGCTTCTGCTGGGGGTCTTTGGACTTGCTGCCCTCCGCGGCGCGTCGTTCACGCGCTTGCCTTTCTTGCCGTTGAAGATGGCCCCCACCGCCTCCTCGCCGGAAGCGAAACTGGTGGCGATGTCAAACAGCTCATTGGAGTCGACCGGCGGGCTTCTCCCAAGCTCGCGCACAAGGTCTCGGCAGGTCATACCCTCGAGAAAGGTGTGCACAATCTCGGACTGAGGTACGCTCAGGACAGCGCTTGGGAAAACATCGTATGAAGTCTCGGAGCGACTCATCGGGCTTGTTGGGGAAAATGGCCTTCGGAAGCTTTTTACCACGTCCGGCTGGGCTGTCGGTGTCGGCCCACACACGGCTTCGGCTCTACGGGGAAGCTTTGCAATGATGATTTAATGAAAACACTGATGCTGCTCGGGTTATGTGAATTTTTGTTGTGCAGGAATAGCCCAACCGAATGGTGCTGACCTTCGGTGTCGAAAGTGCAGACGGTTGACTTTCGGCACCGAAGGTACGGAGGAACCAGAAGCGCCATGCGTCGGGTGCGCCCCGGCTCGGGAATGGGGGAGACCTGGGCGAGATGTCCCAAAAGACCCGACGCGACCAGGGCGAGATCGTGGGCTGTTTCGGCGCCAAAGGTGCGGTGCGCTGCGATACGTGGCTGCTGCGAACGTGTAAAGGGGGCACCATACGAGGCAGAGACAAGGGGCGTCGTGTGTAAAGGTGTTTCGGCCGTACGAAGACACGCTGGAGGCCTGTACGACGCGGGGAGTTACTGATATACCCTTGTAATGTGTTTAAAGTCGTTTGTCAGGAACGGAAAAGGTGTAATTGAGGCAGATGATCATGCCCAGGGGTCTCCTATAAATAGTGAACCCCTTGTAATGAAACAGACACACAGTAATGAGAAGAGAGCACTGAAGGCCCCTGCAAGTCTTTGGGCTTTCGGTCTGCTAAGTGTTTCCTTATTTCCTTTCCTTGTTTCGTGTTAGTAGAAGTAGCAACGTAGAGCTGGACGAAGGGTAGAATCGACAGGGCAGTAGAAAGTCTATATTTTCTCTGTTCGCTTCCGAGGGAGGCCTCCGGTTGCTTCCCTTCGGAGGGGAGAGAAACTACCAGGCGGCTATTGTGTCGGCGTCCACCTTCGGGCCCGATTTCCACCAACAGTTTGGCGCCCACCTCGTGGAAGAATCCAGAACCGCGTGGCGAGGATGCGATCGGCAGGCGCCGAAGCCACCACGGCTCAGGCCTCAACCCCTCCGCTAGCGCCGGAACCCGTCAACCCTTCGGCTTCGGCCATCCAGCCTTCGGCGGGGACCGATGCTGGGCCGAGCGTTCCGGAGGTCGAACACACCGCTTCAGGGGTGTTCGAGGTCGGCCTCGACGGGCTGGGGCTTCGGCGCAAGACATCGAGGCTCTCCGAAAGATCCGGGCCCTCATCGCGGGCAAGACCGTGGTGGTCCAGCAAGAGCAAGAGATGCGGCCGTCTTCATCGCAAGCGCAGCCGTCCCAGCAGCAAGACGTGGCTCCGCCGCATGACGCTCCAGATATCGTCGTCTTCAACATCAGGCAAGCTGAGCATTACCTCGCTCTGCTTCAGAGTCAGATCGCCGGCACATCGCCGCCGCAGCAAGCCATCCCTACGCCGATTGCTCCAGCACCGACGCCCGCTGCGCATGCTGCGCCGGCGGCTCAGCATCACGCCTGGCACACCCCGGGCCATGCGAGCTCGGGCCCGGATCAATGGAGGCAACAGAAGGACGCATCCGAAGGGCAAAGCATCGGCCATCGGCAAGAGAGGGTGCAGGCACAGGAGCACTTCGCGCCAGAGGATGCACTGCTTCGCAACATCGTCCCGGTATCCCCGCTCTCAGTCGAGCTCGAGAGCGCGCCGTGGCCCCGTCGCTTCAACGCCAACACCCTACCCCAGTACGACAGGGACTACGACCCCAAAGAGTTCCTCATGAAGTTCGAAGCGGCAGTGGAGTCCAACGGTGGCGATGCCACAACGAAGGCAAAGGCTCTTGTGCTAGCCCTCAAGGGAGAGGTTCAGTATTGGTATGCAAACATACCGAAGGGGCACATCACATCCTGGTTTCAGTTGTGAAACAAGATGTTGTCCAGTTTCAAGGGCATGCAAGTCGAAGAGCTAGACTCCAATGACCTCGTCAACATGTGTGTCCAGGGAGATAGGGAGTCACTGCAAGAGTATATGCACAGGGTGGTGAAGCTGACAGCGCGTGCGCCCGTGGTGTCCGAAAGCAGCACTATCGACGCCATCGTTGGGGGCTTGAGAGTCGGAAACTGCCAGGATGTGCTTGACAGAGTCAAGCCGAAGTCTCTGCAAGAACTGTTTGAGGTAATGCAAGAATATTGCAAGTCCGATAAAGGCCGTCGCCGAAGGCTGGACAGAGCCAATGCAGCTAAGAAGCAAAAGCAACAGGGGCAGTGGGGCCAACCGAAGGGGTGGCAAAATCACCCGCCGAAGCAGGCAAACTGTCAGATCAACAATGTATCTGCGCCCCCTGACCAAAACCAGAATCGGAACAGTGGTGGGCACAAAGGCGGATACAAAAATGGCAGAGGGCCGAAGCCGCAGCAGCAAAACCCGCCTCAGCGGGGCGGCGGCGAAAGGTTTTTCTGTTGGCTCCATGGGATCGACGCCCAGCACCACACCCATCAATGCCCTTCGGCAATCAAGAAGAAGTTGGAATGGGAGGCTGAGGAGAAGGCGAAGGCAGCGGGTCTGGCTGTGAATCACGTCATGAAGTGCCAGAACACGGGGCAGTTCAGGGTCCTGCCGCCACCATATCACCACCAATCTTTCCAGCCTTCGGCGCCCACGCAGGTGTTCCACTCACCGCAGTCGTACACTCCTTCGGTGCCGCAGCTGCCGCCTCCCCCACCCATGCACACGCAGCAACCGTCGGTATTTGTGCCTTTGTGGCCGAACCCAGCCATCCACCATCAAACGCATTACGCCCAGCCACCTCCACCATCTCCACCAAAGCAAGAGGCACCTGACTCTAGCAGCTCGGGGATGATGGGAATGGTCAACATCATCAATGCAATCTCGGGCGGCTCAAATGAGCCGGTGCACGAGACGAAGAGGCAACGGCAGGAATATTACCGAAGCGTATCGCACATTTGCTCCGGGAAATACTTCCATTTGCCATGGTCCCACATCCCAATAACTTTCACGGCAGCTGACATTCGGCTGCAACACTACCCTCACAATGACCCTCTCGTCATAAGAGCAAACATTGGCAAGAACACAAAGTACTACTTCGGTAATGATGTGGGAAGAGTCCTGGTGGACAACGGTAGTTCAGCGGATATATTGACCTGGCAGTGCTTCTCCGGCATGGGTTTCAAAAAAGAAGACTTGAAGAAAGCGGAGCACCCGCTGTACGTCTTTGGCAACAAGAGGATCGAAGCCCTGGGCAAGATTGACGTCAATGTAACTTTCGGTCTTCGGTCGTAACACCATCAACAAGTTCGCAGCAGTCATCCATCAAGGGTACCTACTGATGAAGATACCAACGGCAGCGGGGATGATTTTGGTGTATGGTAGCTAGGAGGAGGCTCGAAGGGCCGAGCGCAACACGTCAGTGCATAACAGGCAGGTGCATGTTATAAACGAAGACGAGGGCAATGAAGCCATGGTAGCAGAAGAGCAGAGGGCCGAGGCCCAAATGAGACAGTCCATGAAAGGGGCCGAAGCCGAGCGCATGAAAGCAGTCGATGTCACGAGGACAGTCCCTTTGTGCGCGGATGTGCCAAGCAGGACCGTCATGATAGGTACCGAAGTCAGTGCGGAGGACGAAGGCAAGCTCCTGTAGTTCCTTCGTCACAACCAGGATGTGTTCACTTGGTCCAAATCGGATCTGACGGGTGTCCACTGTTCGATTATAGAGCACGCTTTGAACACCGACCCGAAGGTCAAACAGAAGCTGCAGAGGCAACGGCCAATGTCAGGCGACAGGGTCAAGTCTGCGGAGGCCGAAGTACAGAAGCTGCTTGATGCAAGAATCATAAGAGAAGTGCAGTACCCCGTGTGGGTGGCCAATGTGGTGATGGTGCCGAAGAAGAATGGGAACATGCGCATGTGTATCGACTTCACAGAACTCAACAAGGCGTGCCTGAAGGACCCTTACCCGCTGCCAAGGATTGACGTTATCATTGATCAGGCAGCTGGATGCGACATGCTGAGTCTCTTGGATTGTTTTTCTGGATACCACCAGGTGTGGATATGAAGGGAGGACGAAGCTAAGACCGGGTTCACGACACCCTTCGGCATTTTTGCTCCGTTAGAATGCCAGAAGGCCTTCGTAACGCTGGATCAACTTTCAATCGCATGATGTAGCTGATTCTGGGTAGCCAACTGGGGCACAACGCCTCGGCTTATGTCGACGACATCGTCATTATGAGCGAGAAAGAGAAAGATCATATTGCGGACCTGACCGAAACCTTCGACAACATGAGGCGGAACGGCCTCAAGCTTAACCCAGAGAAGTGCATCTTCGGCATTCGGAAAGGGCAATTGTTAGGGTGCATGGTCTCCAAACGGGGCATACAGGCAAACCCCTAGAAGATCGAAGCATTACGAAGAATGCAACCACCGAGCAGCAGAAAGGAGGTCCAAAGGCTCATGGGCAGAATAGCATCGCTAAATCGGTTCATCTCCAAGGCTGCTGAGTGAAGCCTACCCTTCTTCAAGGTGCTTCGCGCGAACTCAGCTTTTCAGTGGGGCACGGAGCAACAACATGCTTTCGAAGATCTCAAGAAATATCTAGAAGAGGCAGCGGTCATGACTAAACCATCGCCGAAGGCTGAGCTGCTATTATACATCGTAGCAACCGACACAGCGACCAGTGTAGTGTTTGTGGAAGAATGAAAGGAAGCAGATACTCTGAAGCAGTTTCCCATCTACTACGTCTCCGAAGCTTTGAGTGGCTCAAAACTTTTCTACTCCGAGATGGAGAAGATGGCATATGCAGTTGTGATGGCAAAGAGGAAGCTTCAACACTATTTTCAGAGCCAGAATGTATCAGTCCCAACAGCTTTCCCTCTTCGAGACATGTTTGAGAACAAGGAGTCCACAAGGAGAAAGGGCAAATGGGCCACTGAGTTGGCGGAGCATGTCATAAACTTCGTTGCTCGTAGTGCGATAAAGTCTCAGGTCCTCGCTGATTTTGTGGCCGACTGGACGCCTTCGGCGCCGAAGGGGGAAGCCATAGTCACGGAGCCAGTATGGGAGGTTCAATGCGATGGCGCATATTGCCATCTGGGGTCAGCGGCAGCGGCAGTCCTCAAGTCTCCTTCTGGTATCAAGCTTCGTTACGCCTTGCGGTTGAATTGTGACAACTGCACAAACAACATGGCTGAATACGAAGGGCTGCCGCTCGCACTTCGGAAGGCTAGGGCAGTGGGGGCAAGGAGGCTTGTCATCTTGACGGACTCCGAACTCATAGCCGGCCATATTGGGAAAACTTACAAGGCAAAGAAGCCAGACATGATGAAATATCTGCAGGCTGTACGAAGCATGGAAAAGTTTTTCATTGGCATTACAGTGCGAAGTTTTCCCAGGCACTATAACAAGGAAGCTGATGCTATTACGAAGGCAACCGCTTTACTCGAGCCTCTGCCCCCGGATGTGTTCTACGAAACAACAACCATAAGATCTGCCACTGACGAAGCAACGCCCCCCAAGTTTGTGAACGCCATACAGAGCGAGGACTGGCGCGCCCCAATAGTAGCGGCGGTCAGGGGCTTCTATGAGGCCGAAGATGGCGTCGCCGATAAGAGAGTGGCCATCAGGGCGAGGAACTGCCACATCATTGATGGTAACCTGTACCGAAAGGGGGTGTGCGCCCCACTGCTAAAGTGCATATCAGTGACCGAGGGCAAGCAACTACTCCATGAAATCCACAGTGGCATGTGCTCACATCACCTCGACACGAGAGCCTTAGTGCAGAAGGCTTTTCACCAGGGTTTCTATTGGCCTTCGGCGGTCGCAGATGCACACGACATTGTGCACCAGTGTCTAGAGTGTTAGCGCCATGCGCCTTACAGCAAGTACGCATCAAACAAGATACAACTGATACCACCAGTATGGCCCTTCGCTTGATGGGGTATTGACATCGTCGGTCCGCTACCGACAGCACCTGGGAATTACTCCCACGCTGTGGTGGCGGTGGAGTATTTTTCCAAATGGGTAGAAGCGAAGCCACTGCTGAGCATTACTTCGGCGACAATACAAAAGTTTTTCTGGCAGAACATCGTGTGCCGCTTCGGTGTGCCACACGAAGTCACCGTGGACAACGGCAAGCAATTTGACAGTGCCGACTTAAAGTTGTGTTTCGCTTCGGTCTACCACCCGCAGTCCAATGGGGCGGTGGAACGGGCAAATGGAGTAATCTTCGCCGGTATAAAAAGGAACTTTACCGATCTGCCAAAAAGCAAGTGGGCCGAAGAGCTGCTGAGGGTGATCTGGTCCCACAACACCACGACGTCTAGGACCACGCAGTTCTCGCTGTTCAAGTTACTGTACGGAGAGGAGGCCATATTGCCCGAAGAGTTGTGTTTGGGCACTTGGAGGGACATCCCTTCCAGCAACGAAGACCTCAAAGCTTCGGTCCAGAACATTGAGGAGGTGCGCTTGCAAGCAGCAGCGAACCTATAGTCTTACCAGGAAGAAACCCGGAGGTGGAAAAACAAAAAGATCAGGCCGAAACTCATACGGTCGGGGGATCTGGTGCTACGCAAGATACCGAAGGGAAGGCTGAAAGGCAAGATGCACGGGAAGTGGGAAGGCCCGTTTATAGCGACTGCAACACCAAATGAAGCAGCATTCAAGTTGCGTCGGTTGACCGGCGAAGAAGAGCCTTACACATGGAATGTGGACATGCTTCAGAAGTACTTCGTCTGAAGTCGCCGTGAGCGGCCGTTGTCGTTTGAGTTTCAATAGTTCTTTTTCTTCTCTTTCGTTGTGTAAAGAAGGTTGTAATATATGTACATTAAGTAGTGGGGGACGTACTCTTTTCCTCACGGGGAAGACTTCGTGGTTCCCATCTGGACTCGCAAAGTGTGAGGTTTTTAACGAGGCGGAACCATGTATCCTGTTTCTGACATGTAATATAAGTCAGGTTTCCCCCAGCTTTTCGTGTCCAAGATTTTATCTTTCGAGTATGCTTTCGCAGTGCCGATGAAGCTATGCTACCCCCGTGAAGGGGGCCTAGTCTTCGAGGTGGCCTTCGGCAGGGTAAGTGATGGCATGGACACGAGCTGCATTGAGTGCGCACGGGCCGCGTCCGTCACTTATCGTCGTGACCGAAGATGAAGTCCGCTTGATGCGGCGTAAGGGCCCCGATTTGGCCTGAGTAAACGCATGCCGGGGGCGTTGCGTCGGTCCCGATATGATCGAAGATGAAGTCCGCTTGATGCGGCATAAGGGCCCCGATTTGGCCTGAGTAAACGCACGTCGGGGGCGTTGCGTCGGTCCCGATATGACTGAAGATGAAGTCCGCTTGGTGCGGCGTAAGGGCCCCGATTTGGCCTGAGTAAACGCACGCCGGGGGCGTTGCGTTGGTCCCGATATGAACGAAGATGAAGTCCGCTTGATGCGGCGTAAGGGCCTCGATTTGGCCTGAGTAAGCGCACGCCAGGGGCATTGCGACGGTCCAGATATGACCGAAGAGGAAGTCCACTTGATGCGGTGTAAGGGCCCCAATTTGGCCTGGGTGGAAGCACGCCGGAGGCGATGCGGTCGGTCCAGTCGCGACCGGAGGAAAAGTCCGCTGGACGCGACGCAAAGGACACGGCACGACGATGTTTCATTTTGACACGGCTAAAGGACAGATCTGTCTGAAGGAGACGCAAGGGTAATGACATTGGCCCGAGGCAACGCTAGCCTTCGGAAAATTCACGATGACAGCGCAAAACGCAAGTGTAGGAACGAAGGGGACAAGTGGTGGTTACAGGCACCTTCGTTTTTCTTCCTATCATATTTCCAATATACAATGTATTTCGGTACAACAATCCAATATTACACTTCGACACAGCAATACAACCACAATGTATTTCTTCACACGCACACACTATACAAATCGGTTGGAGCCGCGCCGCCCCAGCATGCCGCGAACACTTCCGGGGGGAGTTCCGAAGTAAATCGCTTCAAGTCTTCACGACATCACATGGCGCGACGCGGAGCCACGACCAGTCAGCGCCTCCAAGCGATCAATCCTCGTTAAGCACGTCTTCGCAGATCTCATCGATTAAACGAAGAAACGCCGTGTCTATTATGTCTAGTGTCATCTGCCGAAGCTCGCTGTCGGTGGGCATTCGTCCTGCACCGAAGACAGGATCACAGTCAGTGCGCGGGCGCTCACTCTGGCTCGGTCTTCGTAACCACAGGGCCACCCGACGAAGCATCAGGAATCAAATATACATAGTCGCGTGGCCCGATGACACCCTCCTCGACCGGCTCTGGTTTCGGGACGACCCCTTCGGTCACGAAGGGGTCCACTAAGTTTCTCCTAGCCTCCCTACGGGCGGCTCGCTCTCTAAGGATGGCTTCTCGGCGCGAAGGATCCTTCAAAAACTCCGCAAAGAAACGCTTAGCGGCCTCATTGTGGAGATGGTAGCGTTTTGCACGATACAATAGAAACTCCAAATACGACACGCCTGGGTGGTGGATACTGAATTTAGTCCACACGTTTGGGGCAACGAAAAAATAGTTTAAGGGCAAGGGCAGGTCGCTCGCACCTTCGGCTCTCTGCGCAGGCACCACCGAAGGGACCTGCGCAGAGACACCTTAAATTAGTGTTTAATACAACCAAAACTTCAGAAGAAAGTGTATCATCTGTTTACAAAACCAGGCCTGGTGCCCTTCAGACCTCGGCTTCAGCGGTGACGACCGGAGCCTCGGCTGGCTCGACGGCTGCAGGTTCCGGGGGGCCCTCACGCCCAGGAGAGCTGGCGGCTAGCAGCGCGGCCTCGAGTTCCGCGGCGTACGCCATCTCCAAGGTGTCTCCTCTAGCGTTTTCTTCGGTGTTGACGGTGGCGGGGGTGACCTCGTCAGGCGCGGGTGCAGCATCCTCTTCGGGGACAGTGGCGGCTCCAGGGGAGGCAGGCGCAGGGGAAACGGCTCCCACGGCTGCCTCGGCGCTCTCAACCTCGTCTGAAAGCGCTGTTGCCCTGTCCACGCGTGCTTCGTCGGACGTCGGCCCTGTCATCTCTTCGGCAGCGCGAGCACCGTCGCCGAGAGCGTTGGTCCCGTCTCCCTCCTCCCCCGCGGCGGCTTCGGGATCTCCGGCGGCGATCTGGGGAACCCCGGGCATGGCGATCTAGTCGCCCTCCATCATGAATTGGGGCTCGGGAAGAGTGCCACCGTATCAAGATCGAAGGCGCTCATGAACGCGCGCTTGCAGCCGAGGCCCTATCTGTGAGACACCTAGGGCAACACGATAGCATTGGTGCGAGTCGACACCAAAAGTAGAGTTTAAAGCGAAAATAAAAGTGGCTTCGACGAACATGAGCACTTAGGCGAACTGATTCGTCCAGTGTGCGAAGGGACCCGCGCTGGGCGAAGAAGGTGTTCATAAAATTCTTGGCGAGGTTCTTGGAGAGCACGGGGAGATGCGCAACGTCGAGTTCCGCATCGGTGTGCCACTCGAAGTTGTCTTTCGTCAGCCGCCGAAGGTCACCCTTGCTGATTGTCTTCTCTGAGGAGGGGCGATCTGCAGGGACCAGAGAGCATACGGAGTATGCCAGCATGCGAACACCTACCGCGGCTCCAAGCTCTCCGAAGATCTTTGTATTCATGGCGATGAGGACGAAGCAGGCACTCACCCACTCGTAGAATGCCCCGACGGTGCACCGGGGGAACGAGGTAGGCGGCGCGTCGAGGTTGCACTGTCCCAGCAACTCCAAGATATCTGTGCGAAGGGTCTCCACGCTTCGGATATGCTCTGCTCAGTACCACTCCAGCACGTCGCTCAGCTGGCTCACCTCTTTCTGCGCTTCGGCCAACATGGCCTCCTTGTCGAGGAGCTGAGCGTGCAGGTCCTCCTTGGTGCTGGCAAGGGCCTCCACGGCAAGGCGCAGCACTTCCAGGGCAGCTTCGGAGGTTTTCGCTGCATCTTCTTTCGCTTGCAGCAGCTGCCGGTTGCGCTCCTGCTCAGCGGCCAACCACCCCTCCAGCTCCGCCACCCGATTTTGAAGCGAGGTAGTCACGGCGGCTGACAGCTTCTTCGCTTCTTTGCTCTCTTGTTCCAGCCTTCTGGCGAGGCATCGGGATGCAACAAAGGCTTTTAGGGACAGATCCCCGCATGCAGTGGTGAGTTCGGTGGAGCTAAGCTTCCCGAAGTATTCCTCTTCATGGGGAATAGCGAAGCTCGACCCTGCCTCTTCCAGGAATTTACGCTCGTGGCCGCCGCTCGTCAGGCCCAGGAAGCGAATCTGGTTTCCACCAATTAGCTTGGCTTCAGCGGGAACATGAAGGCGAACAGCGGCGGCTCGGGGCTCCTCCGGTGTCACCTGATAGCTGCTGTTGTCGGGTTCCTCTTCTTCGTCTTCCTCCGCGGCAGCAACAAAATCGTCTTTTTCGGCGACCATGGCCGAAAGGGAAGCGGATTGCTCGGTGCCCTCAAACGAGGAGCTGGAGGAGCTAGTGGAAGTGGAGCTGGACTTGCCTTCGTCTTGAGGGGCGTCGGGGCCGAAGGCGGTAGGGCTATGACCGCGAGGGGCGTCACCAACAGAAGACACAATGCGGACATCACTGTCATCATCACTGTCCTTCTCCTTCGGGCTGAGGGGCACGAGCAGCAGCCCGCTGGCTCCTTCACCGGCCTCGGCCGAAGGTGCAGCCGAGCGCAGCGGTACGGCAGCAATCACGTCTTCGACGACCCCGGTCTCCACGTCTACGATTCGGGTTCTCTTGGGCGATGGCGGCGAGTCCGCCGGTTGGCCGCCACGTTTCTTCCGGGCTCTCCCCTCGGTGGTGGCGGTGGCCGCAGCGGGGGCATTCCTCTTTCCAGCTCTCTTTGGAGCAGCACGCGGCGAAGTCGCCGTCTCGCCAGCGTTTGCTTCGGCGGCCGCGAGTGCAGCAGCTTTCCTCTCGGCTGCTTCATGGTGCTTCGCGAACCCAATGCGTTCAGGCGCATTGATCTTGAAAAACTTGAACACTCGGTTTGTTCTAGACCCATTGAGCTCCGCGGCAGTCTCCTTGCATTTCTTCGGCGACACAGGGCCGAGGATGAAATCACCATGGGCCTCCACATTCCTTTTCTTCAGCACTGCAAATCAGCATTTTCGAATGGTCAACACATGAAGTATCAGCAACACAAGAAGCAGGTAAAAGGCCACCGAAAGACACAAAAGCACTCACAATCGGAGGTGAAGCCAAAAGCCTTCGTCCAGTCGGGGCACGGGATACCGCCAATGTCATCCGCCCAGGCGTCGTCGGCCACAGCCCGGCCGTCCACTAGCGAGCACACCGGGATGCTGCGATATTCCTCCACGATGTCGCGTGTGCTATACTTACGCGCAAACCGGTGAAGCATCATCACAAATTCATCGCCTTCGGGGCAGGAGGGGTTCTTCGCGTAAGACTCGTGAAGGGGAGGCAGCTCCTTCGTGGCCAGAGGGTGAGACTCTCCAGGGGAGGGGGGATTCACCGTGTGGTAGAACCAGTGTTGCTGCCAGTCCGAAGGCCACTTGTTGCGGTAGGCGGTCACGGGGCTCACCACGCCGGACTTGTACGAAAAAATCAGACAGCCAAATTGGCAGTCTTTCTCGACAGACTGATCCCCCTCTTCTTCGAAGACCATCCGTCGCTGGTGGTGGACTTGATGCGCCGAAGCAAACCCCTCAGCAGAAGGCTTGATCTTCGTGGTGCGGCATATCCACATGTACACCGACAAACGAAGAATTGCGTTGGGGTGAGATGATGTAGGTAGATGTCGAAGTACCACAGGATGTCGACGATGGCGGGGTGAAGGGGAAACCGAAGCCCCGTGTATAGGAGATCGCGGAAGATGACGACCTCATTATCGCGAGGCCACGGCACAGTCTCCCGGCCAGGGGCTCGGCCAGTCCTAACCATATGGTTCTTCATGAGAGAGCCCACGTCGGTACCGTCAATCTGGCTTCGGCCGAAGGTGTACGTCTTCGGGATCTCCTTTGCGACAGCATCACATCTTCATTTTGGGGCCATGTATGCGGTCTAAATGCGAAGTAGAACAAAAGCAGTGGGGAGCGAAGGAAATCTTACGACAGTGCCTTCGGAGCTTTCGCGTTTCGTGGCTGCAGATCACGGCCGTGGGGTGGGGCAGCCCAAGGGTCAGTCCCTTTTTATAGTGCATCAGCGCCCGATAATCTCGCCGGTAACAGGCAAATTTACCTTTTTACCTCGATGATCACCTCTCACAACGGTAAAGTTTCCAAAGGGCAGAACACGTCTTTTACTCGGATCCGCGTCAGCGTGGGCCGTCCGTGGGCGTTCCGAAGCCCGTTTTTCGCCCTGTGAAGAGTTGGTCGTAAGTTCGGCCCATCTTGAGGACGGGACGGCCCTCACTGACGAGGGGCTACTGTTGGGGAAAATAGCCTTCGGAAGCTTTTTACCACGTCTGGCTGGGCTGTCGATGTCGGCCCACGCACGGCTTCGGCTCTACGGGGGAAGCTTTGCAATGATGATTTAACGAAAACGCTGATGCTGCTCAGGTTATGTGAGTTTTTGTTGTGCAGGAATAGCCCAACCGAATGGTGCTGACCTTCGGTGCCGAAAGTGCGGACGGTTGACTTTTGGCGCCGAAGGTACGGAGGAACCAGAAGTACCATGCGTCGGGTGCGCCCCGGCTCGGGAATGGGGGCAACCTAGGCGAGATGTCCCAAAAGACCCGACGCGACCAGGGTGAGATCGTGGGCTGTTTCGGCGCCGAAGGTGCAGCGCACTGTGATACGTGGCTGCTGCGAATGTGTAAAGGGGGCACCGTACGAGGCAGAGACAAGGGGCGCCGTGTGTAAAGGTGTTTCGGCCGTACGAAGACACGCTGGAGGCCTGTACGACGCAGGGAGTTACTGATATACCCTTGTAAAGTGTTTAAAGCCGTTTGTCAGGAACGGAAAAGGTGTAATTGAGGAAGATGATCATGCCCAGGGGTCTCCTATAAATAGTGAGCCCCTTGTAATGAAACGGACACACAGTAATGAGAAGAGAGCACCGAAGGCCCCTGCAAGTCTTTCGGCTTTCGGTCTGCTAAGTGTTTCCTTATTTCCTTTCCTTGTTTCGTGTTAGTAGAAGTAGCAACGTAGATGTAGACGAAGGGTAGAATCGACAGGGCAGTAGCAAGTCTATATTTTCTCCGTCCGCTTCCGAGGGAGGCCTTCGGTTGCTTCCCTTCGGAGGGGAGAGAAACTACTAGGGGGCTGTTGTGTCGGCGTCCACCTTCGGGCCCGATTTCCACCAACAGGGCTTCTGGGTGGGGAGCACGTATGTGCCCTGAAAGTTCCCCACGAACGTGCGAACTAGGTCGTACCCGTTGTGGATCTTGCTGGGCGGCAAGTGCTCGAGCCACGTTCGAGCCGAGTCCGTAAGGTGCAGCGGTAGGTTGCGGATGATGACTTCGTCGGTGGTGGCGCTGCCAAGCTGGCAGGCTAGGCGGTAGTCATTGAGCCATAAACGAGGGTCCGTCTCCCCGATGTACTTGTCGATCGAGGTGGGCTGGCCGAAGTGCTGGGGGAAGCTCGCCGTGCAGATCTCCCAGCTGAACACACGGGTTCCCGGGGGTTCCGGCGTCGGTGAGCGGTCCTCGCGGCAATCATAGTGTCCGCCCCGCCGGGGGTGGTGCCTGCCGCCGCTCGTGCCTCTGTGTTGCCCATCCAGCAAGCGTTGATGACGTTACGGGCGTCGCCGTCCTGGGCCTGCCCGCGTGTGTCAAGGATCCGCTCCCTGACTGGTGTTCTGCCCTGGTTGGCCTGTTGCCCCATCGCACCGCCTGCGTGAACAGACGCTTCCGGGCCTTGGGCACCACCGTCGTCCCGCGCACTACCTTGTTGGCGTATGCGAGATGCCGAGCTTTCGGCCTGTTGTACGGCCGCCCGCTCGAGTACGGCCGCCTGCTCGAGAAGCGCTTGCGCCTCGCGGTGCAGGTTTCTCGCCTCAGGCGTCGAGGACGAGGGCATGGCTCGGAGTAGCATCGCAGCTGCGATGAGCTTCTGACTCGCGCGCGGGGGAGTGTTTGGGTCGTCGACATTGAAGTCGGCGTTGATGCACTCGCGGGCTTGCTTGCCTAGCTCGCGCACGCATTCGCCGTGTGCAGAGGCCTCTCTAGCAATGGAGGCACGTAGCAGTCGCACTGCACGGTATTTCTCCGCAATCTTAGCCTCGAGCTCGCGCGCTTGAGCCAGTTGCGCATTGATGTCGGTGCCCCTCGCCGGCGAGGTGCGAGGTGCACTTGGCCCTGGGTTCCGAGGTGCGCTCGTCCCCGGCTTCTGAGGGTCTTCTCCGTCACCAGCCCCCGCCACGCCCGTGCCGTCGACCAAGTCACCGATGGCGACCATGAAGCACTCGTGTGCGGGGTCGTAGCTCCCAGCGCTGGAGTCGTCGGGGCAGCCGAACCAGTAGTCTGCGACGTCGAGGAACCGTTGAAACATCACTGGGTCCGGCATGCCGGAGAAGTCCCACTCTGCGTACCCGTGTGAGGTCGCCGGGGGCAGTAGGCTGGTTAAGCCGTGATACGACTAGTCGTTGGCGGTGGCGATGAGGTTCCTGACCGCCAGAAGGTGGTGGCTAGGAAGGTCCTCGTACGCCGCCACGTCAGTGCTAGCAGACGAAGCGTAGGCTGTCACGGCATTGCGCATCCCGTGGGGGAACCGCGGCTTGGGAGCTACGCGCTCCCCTGTGGGCGCTATCGTCACCTCGTTGATGGGCGCGTCGCTGAAGGATCAGATGGCGACTAGAGAGGGGGGGAGTGAATAGGAGCCGGTAAAAATTCTTCTCAAAGAACCCGGCCTATACCCTAGTCAAATCCCGGTCACACACAAGCGATGGATCGAATCACACACCAATCTCCAAGACAACGAGGTTATGGATCAACCTCTAGTCTTAGGAACGTTTCCTTGAAGCACACACGGAAGCATGAAAGAAGGAAGAGAGGAATCGAACCAAGGAACAAAGCACTCAGGCTCTGGCGGACCGTCCGGCCAGGTGGGCGGACCGTCCGGCTCGCCGCCGCGGACCGTCCGCGCACACACCACGGACCGTCCGGCCCGCGCGCGCGGACCGTCCGAAAAAGCAAACGAACCTCCGGAGACGACCCCGAATAACGGACCGTCCGCGGGGAGCACGCGGACTGTCCGCCAGGCACCCGCGGACCGTCCGCCCGGTACACGCGGACCGTCCGAAACTTCTCCCACAAAAACTCAAAGCCACGACGGATCGAAACAAAAGGCGAGCACGAACACGAAGAACACCCGATGAACAGGGACGGCGCGGACTGTCCGCCTGATCCTCGCGGACCGTCCGGAGGTGCAAACAGAGCAGAAAACGCACGACCCCGAAAGTCAACTCCCCCAAATCATCATCGGATTTCCCAAACGGTAGAAGCTATAGAGACAAGGGTTTGGGGACTTGAAAAGCGTCACACAAGGATGCTATAGCCCAAAAATCTTGCCTCCTAACTCCCTAAATCACCGGGAATCGCGAATCCTTTGAGCACCACCAAAAGCTAGAGCACCGAACGAAAATCCTTGAATCGAAGTGGTTTCCCGGCGTTTGAGGGCACAAGATCAATCACAAAGATGCACGAGACATCCATCCATGTTTCCCTCAAAGAAATTCGGGGAGAAACCCACTCAAATCCGCGGAATCACACCGAGAACAAAGGCACCAAAAATAAGCACGAAAAAGACCAAGGAAAACACAACGTCGAATCTTCTATACAAACCAGGAAAGATTCACAAGGTCTAGCATGCCACCCTAGCATCCATCCCTCTCAACAAATCTCTCATGAAGCTCTCATGCTAGCCTAGAGAAAAATGGAGAAGAAAACAGCTACGAAAATGAGAAATGGGAAGGGGGAAATGAAACCCTAAGTCGCGGAGAGAGAGCCCCATCCACACACACTCATGGCTTATATATCGGGTCCCGTCGGTGTGGGAAATGAATCGACTACCCCTAACTCAACTACTGGCGATACAACCCACGCAGGGGCATTTATGTAATGTTTGTGGGTCTTGCCATCGGACGGCCACGCCTTCGCCGCACCCCGCGTCCTCCCGACACAAGCCATGCGATCCCGCCGCGTGTCCTCCGCTTCGAAGCTTCCCGACACGCCCGGATCCCGTCTCCATCGTGTTGGGTCTTCGGACTTGGTTTTGAGGCCCAAACCAAGAAACCGTCCTCCGATGGTTTTGTGGGTAAACCACCAAACCCTGCGTGCTCGGCCAGGCCTCCCGCCAAGCCTCTTGACTCGACCGCCACCGTGCACCGGCTCGATCGTCCACGACCTCATCTTGCTCGTTTCGCCACCATGTGGCCCGCACCTAGTCCCGCCGTCCACCGGGTCCCTCGAACCGAGCCTACTTGTCTCTCCATCTCCCGGAGGCCCCTCAAGGCTGAAGACCTTTCGCGCCCGTTCTTCACCTGCAACAACACGAACTAGGCCGCAGCCTACACCTGCGCACTGAGCCAAGGGTCAGTCCAACACCCGTTGTCAATCACTCATCACTAAGGAGCGGTCATCCACCGACCACCGGACGCTCCCCGGTCCTCAATCTCCCCCTTGATGAGTGCATTGACAACACACAACGCGAAATGAAATTCGAGAGAAAGAAAGTAAAAAGAAAGAAAAACAAAGAAGCGCAACTCATGACCAAAACCAAAGAAAGGTCACAAGCCGAGCAAAGCGCAAACTCCACACCGAAAACAGCAAGAAAGCTCCCCCTGAACAAATGCAAGCTCCCCCTGAACATGTGGATGCAAACTTCCAAATTTTAGCTCACCTCTTCTGAATTTGCATTAAGCTCACCTCTTCTCCCTCTTGTTGACAATGTATGAATCAAGGTGAAAATGCAGGAATGTAAAACAAAGCATATAAACATCTACATTAGCTTCTCAAATAGGCCAAATCTAGTGTCAAAGACTAGAAATGAGACAAAGAGCACATATATGGATCATAACATAGTCAAAGCATTGCCACAAGTAATATATGAAAATATAGGCATGTGACAAAGCAAATTTTCAGATTTGAGTAAATATATCAAAAGAAGGCTCACTCCAAATGTAAAGGCCTATCCATGTCATATTCTAGCCAAAAACATGCATAGCATCCAGAGATCATACAAGGATATCAAATTCTGAACAAAAGATCATTGCAAACACCCATAAAGCAAAGCATGTCATGATAAAGCTCATGAGCCATGTGTCCACTTCGGGGAGACTTCTCCACTGGTGAACATCATGCAACATGTTTTGCACCCATGTGTATAAGATACGACAATTTAAGCATAAACATGGTGGATGGAGCATTTTTCAAGCATACACACTTCTTTTCAAGATTGATTCATTTCATGGTACATGAAGTGCCTTTGCGGCAAAAAGAAGCTTATGCTCCCCCATGAATGCAACATAGGCTAAACATTCACAATGATATTCGGCCTTTGGCCCAAATGCATGAAAAAGATATCCAAGCACAATCTAAGCATAGAAAGCACATTTAGACCAAAACGTGACATGGATACACTACTACACATGAGTGGAGCTCATTTCATCAATTTTAGTCAAGATTAGCATTTGATTCAAAAGGGGCTATCTCACAATATATATATCTCAAATATTCCAAGAGCATAGCCTCACATAGCCATTTCTCCACACATATGACCAATATCTCACACATAGCCAAAGAGACTCAAATAAGGCATGTAAAAGAAGCTCATCATCCTAAAATGCAATATGATACAAATGCAATATGATATATAACAAGATGGCTATCCTACCATGGTTTATACATCAAGCAAAGCATGTAAATATCAAAGTAAATATGGTACAAAAAAGGAAATCCCCCAAGAATCAACTAGAAAGGGCAACAAACCCCAAGTTCCCCCCGCAAGCGCACAAATGTAGCTTGGTCGAGAGGCTTTGTGAAAATGTCTGCAAGCTGATCTTGGGTAGGAACATGGCTCAACACAATGGTCCCTTTCTCCACATTGTCTCTCAAGAAATGGTACCTCACCTCTATATGTTTGGTTCTGGAGTGAAGCACAGGGTTTTTCGCTACGCTTATGGCACTATGGCACTTGGTGCTATCACAAAGAAGTGGGATCCGGGTGCACTCCTCACCAAAGACTCTCAAGGTGTATGAAATCCATAGCAACTGGGAACAACAACTCGCGGCCGCAACATACTCGCCTCGGTGGTAGACCGAGCTACACTAGATCGCTTGTGGGAAGACCACGAAACCAACGAGGACCCAAGAAACCGACAAGAACCGAAGTAGACTTCCTCTCGACTCGACAACCCGACAAAATCCGCATCGAAAAAACCATGAAGAGAAAGAGTCGAGGAGGAAGAATACCAAAGGCCGAGACCGGGGGCGGATCGTAGGTACCGAAAATCCTCTTGACGGCCTGTCGATGTGATGTCCTCGGCGAAGCCTGAAAACGAGCGCACAGACACACACTGAACTGTATGTCTGGCCTCATCACCGTCAAGTAGAGGAGGGAGCCGATCATGCTCCTGTACTCCCGCTGGTCCACTGGTTCTCCGTCCTAGTCCGCATCCAAAGTAGTCGTACTCCCCATGGGAGTTGACATCGGCTTCACATCTTGCATCTGGAACTTCCTCAGCATGTCTTTCGTGTACTTGGTCTGGTGCACGAATGTTCCATCCTTCACTTGCTTGATTTGCAGCCCGAGAAAGTACTGCAACTCGCCCATCATGCTCATCTCGAATTCCCTGCTCATCTCATCTGCAAACTTGGCAACAAGGTTATGTGACGAGCCACCAAAGACAATATCATCCACGTATATCTGCACAATCAACAAGTCATTCCCATGCTTGAGGAGAAACAAGGTCCTATCCACGGTACCCATCACAAACCCTCTGCTCACCGAAAAAACCTCTCAATCTCCCATACCAAGCCCGGCGCCCTGTTTCAACCCATACGAGCCCTTTTCAACCCGTACACCCCGTGTGGATACTTCTCACTCTCAAACCCCGGTGGTCGCTTCACATACACCTCCTCCTCTATGACCCCATTCGAAAAGCACTTTTCACATATTTGAAACAACTTGAACCCTTTAGCCACGGCAAAGGCTAGAAGGATTCGAATTGCCTCAAGACGGGCCACAGGAGCAAAAGTCTCCTCATAGTCGATCCCCTCCTTCTGACTATATCCCTGAGCAACAAGTCTGGACTTGTTCTTCACAACCATCCCATTCTCTCCCTCTTTGTTCTTCCAAACCCACTTGGTTCCTGTAGGATGGCAATTTGGAGGTGGTTCAACTAACTCCCACACCTGGTTCCTCTCAATGTTTTCCAACTCCTCATGCATAGAATTAACCCAGTTTGCATCAGATAAAGCATGTCCAATGTCCTTGGGCTCAAAGGTGGCAACAAATGCAGCATGAGCGAAATGAGAGGAATTTCTAGACCTTGACCGCGTAGTACGTTCGTCGATGTCCCCAATGATCCTCGATAGGGGATGCACTTCTTGAATCCGCCGGGGAGCCTCACGCCTCGAGACTACCTCCCCCTCAACTTCAGCTTCTCTCGCCTGGTCCTCTTGTCGCACCGTCGTTGTCCATGATGTAGACGGTCCACCCTCCGTAGTAGACGTAGGGGAAGTAGTGGGTACACACTCAGCTTCAGGCGCATGGTTCTCTCCATCATCATCTCCAGCTTCATCCTTCTCCTCTTCAAAGAGGTCCTCGGCCATCTCCTCATCACCTGCACATTCAAAACCAAGAGAGGTACATGGCATTGTCTCGTCGAAGGTTACCTCGCAAGTCTCCATGATTTTGTTAGTCTCAAGGTTAAGCACCCTATAGGCTCTAGAATGGTTAGCATATCCAAAGAAAATCCCATCACTAGACCTAGCCTCAAACTTGTCGAGTTTTCCCTTCTTAAGAATAAAGCACTTGCAGCCAAAGACTCGGAAATGACTCACCTTGGGTGCCCGACCATGCATCGGCTCATAACGGGTCTTCTTTGAAAGCTCGCAATAAAATCTCGTTGGAGACATGACAAGCCGTATTGACCGCCTCAGCCCAATACCTCCTAGGAGTCCTGTGCTCATCGAGCATCGTCCTAGCCATCTCACAAAGAGTCCGATTTTTCCTTTCCACGACTCCATTTTGAGGGGGCACATAAGGGGTCGAATACCGATGTTCAAAACCTAGATCACGACGAAGGCATCAAAACGAGAGTTCTTGAACTCCGAGCCATTATCACCGCGGATAGCTCGAATAGCATTCCCATGCCTCTCGTTTTTCAACCTCACGATCGGATCTCGAACAAAACCAAATGTCTCACTCTTGTCCTCCAAGAAAAACACCCGGGCATAGCGAGAGTAATCGTCCACCACAACAAGGACATACCACTTCCCACCCACCGAGCGAACTCGAGCGAGGCCCAACAAGGTCCGGATGCAACAGCTACGTCGGACGCTCGGTCATGACATCGGTCGGGGGTGGATGGGGAGTTGCTACCATCTTGCCATGCCTACACGGAGCACAAACCAAATCCTTCTCAAGCTTCAACCTCGGCAATCCTCGGACAAGGTCAAGACCACTCAAGCGGGGAAACCAAATCAAAGCTCAACCGTCCCAACCGCCTATGCCATTTCCACAAATCGAAAGAAGGACCGGCCATCAAACAAAGTGAGCGGGACCCATAGAACGAGAGAAATCAGCCCTGAAAATCTGACCCTCGGGGATGATATAGACAAGATCACCTCGAGAATCCAGCAAACGAGACTCACCAGACTTGAACGCACCTCAAAACCTTCATCAAGCAACTGAGAAACCGAAAGCAAATTGAAACTCATAGACTTCACAAGAGCAACCCTCTTCAACGTTACCTTGTCACTCACATGCACAACACCCTCAGAAATCACCCTTCCTCGTCCATTGTCCCCAAATGTGATGTATATCTTTTCCTTCACTGAGGTGAGGCTGGAGAACCACTTCTTATCTCCGGTCATGTGTCAGGAACATCCGGAGTCGATCAACCAAATGTTCTCCAAGCCTCCCCGCCCGTAGTCGAAACAAGAACGAGAATGAGCTAGCGACTCGACACTCGGGGTTAGCACAAAAAAAAGTTAAACCGGTGTCGAGCCATCTCGCTTAAAAGAGGGGTTAGCAAACATCATTCCCTTGCCACCAAACTTCCCATGTCCCATGGAAGGAGTACGAGCACCACGAGGGGGAAAACGTGGTCCGTAGTTCCTCCGGAACCCAAAGTTGCGATCATCTCCCCTAAACCCGTATTGAGGACGGGTAAGGGGACGTCCAACAAAACCACCACGAGCCCGACCAAACCTCTCACCAAAGACGCACACCATCATCTCTCCTAACAAACCTCTCACCACCACCTCTCCGTGGGAACCTACCACCCCGAGCTCCAACTCTACCAACACTCCTCACACTTCCCGCACCCCCGTGGAAGTGGCCCTCTAGGCTCGGGGAATACCATGAGACCGGCGATACTCCCCGGTTTGCTTGCTCCCTAGCAAGTCTCTCATCCCTCTTCCTCTTATAGCAAAACTCTGCTAGGTGTCTCTCCTTGCCACAATACTCACACCTGAAGGGGATGGGTTTTGGTTTTGGCTCTGGCTTCTCTTTAGGTTTCTCACCCTTCTCACTCACAAACTTCACGGGTTTCTGGAAGTCATTTGTTTTGGATGGGAATTTGGGTGGATCTTGGGTTGTGTCAAGCTTGTTGCAAAGGTGGTTGGGCTTTGGTGTGAAAGAGTTCTTGGGTGCTTTTGGAAGTGGGACTTGAATGTCTCCGATCACCTCAAACTCGGGGTTAGACTCAACACACTTCTCATACACACTCTCCCCACTGTTCTCTCCCACTTTCTCACCCAACTTCTCAAAACCCAAACCACGACCATCAGCTCTCTTGAACTCCTCAATCATGATTTTCAATTGAGGTTCCTGCCCAGACAACCAACCCAACACCTTCCTCAAATAGTCATTCTCCTCATAGATGACATCCAAATGGGAAGTAAGTTCAAGATTGCGCAATGTAACTTCATCACAGCTAGTGCATGCATTGACAACAGGAGATTTCAAAGAAGCTTCCAAAGTGCTAATAGTAGAACGAGCATCAACAAGCTTAGCATGCATAGTAGGACATGATTTACAAGCACCAAGAAAAGTGGGTCTAGCCTTAAGCTCATCATACTCAGTCCTAAGAGCATCTAGTTTAGCCAAAGTGGAAGCATTCTTCTCATTAAGCAACTTGATCTCATTCAACCATGCATCACACTCAAGACACTCAACATTATCAGGAGTAGTAGGAGCAAGTTTCAAAGAGTCATTCTCAAGTTTCAATTCAAGCAATTTGGACTCTAACTCTCCTACTTTCTCACTAGCATTCTCAAGTTGAGCCCTAAGATCTTTCCTCATCTTCTTAGCATCTCTCAACACACTATCACGGTTGTCAATCAAGCCATTCAACCTAGTGATCTCAGCAAGCAAAGAGTCGGGGTCACGATTTACCTCATCCCGAGTCGGAGTCGTCGTCTTCCTTCTCGCTCTTCTTGCTGCTTGAGCTATGGGCCATCCCACAAAAGCCTTCAAGTGCCACACAGCTCAACCCACTGAGGTTCCAGCTTGCACTCTTCTTGCCCTTGCGCCTCCCGGCGTCTTCATCTTCACTGCTTGAGCTTGACTGCGCGTCGCTTGAGCTTGAGTCGACATCGCTTGCACCGGCCACCATGGCTCTTGCCTTGTCCTTCTTGTAACCGCCCTTGCTCGGTCGCCGCTTGTCCTTGTCCCTGCTCTTCGACTTGCTGAAGTGCTTGCCCTTGGAGGAGTACTTGTCTTCACGCCTTGGGTGCGCCTTGTACTCGCTCATCTTGTACTTGTTCTCCTCCGCTTCCGGGCACTCGGCGATGAAGTGTCCACGCTTGCCACACTTGTAGCATGTCCCCGAGCTCCGCCTTGCATTCCTCCGGCTCTCATGTAGTCGATCAAACCTCCTTGAGAGCAAGGCCAGCTCCTCCTCACCCAGCACATCAAACTCCTCATCTGGAATAGACATAAGAGAAGACAAGGAAAACTGTCGACAGGAAGGGTTAGCTTTGCCCTTTGATCCGCCCACAAGAGCAAGACTATGGTCAGTCGAGCCCTCATGCTTGGATTGCAACTTCCTGTCAACCTCAGCCGACTTAAGCTTAGAAAAGAGGTCATCCAACTCAATGGTCAAATATTGCCCAGACTCCTTGATGGCCTCAACCTTAGCACCCCGAACATTTGGGTCCAAGACATGCAAGAGCTTCAAAGCTTGATCATGCTCAGTGTAAGGGAAATCCTCAACATTAGCCTTCATGTTGTTCACGATGGCGGTGAACCTCTGAAACATCGCATCAATGTCCTCACCGGGAAGTTGAGTGAAGTTCTCATATTGCATCCGGTAAGAGACAAAGAGGCGAGCCTTCACATGGTTATCACCACCGTGAGCAACCAACAACTTCTCCCAAATTTGCCAAGCAAGATTCAAATGGCGAACACGCTCAAACTCTGGATCACACAACCTCCGGACCAAGTGATCAACGGCTTTTGCATTTGCCTCATACTTGGCCTTAGCACCGGCATCGGTCACCATAAGAGTATGGATGTTGACCGGAATTGCATAGGTCTTGTCAAGCACAATGAAATCCAATAACTTGCCACGAAGAAAGATCATCATACGAGCCGCCCACTTGTGGTAACCCTTGCCATCGAAGTGCGGCGGAACGCCCCGCTCAACGTACGCCATCTTAGGATTCAAGACTTGTCAAAGTCATAAAGAATCCGGCACCAAGCTCTGATACCAATTGAAGGATCAGATGGCGACTAGAGAGGGGGGAGTGAATAGGAGCCGGTAAAAATTCTTCTCAAAGAACCCGGCCTATACCCTAGTCAAATCCCGGTCACACACAAGCGATGGATCGAATCACACACCAATCGCCAAGACAACGAGGTTATGGATCAACCTCTAGTCTTAGGAACGATTCCTTGAAGCACATGCGGAAGAACGAAAGAAGGAAGAGAGGAATCGAACCAAGGAACAAAGCACTCAGGCTCTGGCGGACCGTCCGGCCAGGTGGGGCGGACCGTCCGCACGGGCCACGCGGACCGTCCGGCTCGCCGCCGCGGACCGTCCGCGCACACACCGCGGACCGTCCGAAAAAGCAAACAGAACCTCCAAAGACGACCCCGAATAACGCACCGTCCGCAAAGAGCACGCGGACTGTCCGCCAGGCACCCGCGGACCGTCCGCCCGGTACACGCCGACCGTCCGAAACTTCGCCCAACGAAAACTCAAATCCACGACGGATCGAAACAAAAAGCGAGCAAGAATACAAAGAACACCCGACGAACGGGGACGGCGCGGACTGTCCGCCTGGTCCTCGCGAACCGTCCGCGAGGTGCAGACAGAGCAGAAAACGCACGACCCCGAAAGTCAACTCCCCCAAATCATCATCGGATTTCCCAAACGGTAGAAGCTATAGAGACAAGGGTTTGGGGACTTGAAAAGCGTCACACAAGGATGCTATAGCCCAAAAATCTTGCCTCCTAACTCCCTAAATCACCGGGAATCGTGAATCCTTTGAGCACCACCAAAAGCTAGAGCAGCGAACGAAAATCTTTGAATCGAAGTGGTTTCCCGGCGTTTGAGGGCACAAGATCAATCACAAAGATGCACGAGACATCCATCCATGTTTCCCTCAAAGAAATTCGGGGAGAAACCCACTCAAATCCGCGGAATCACACCGAGAACAAAGGCACCAAAAACAAGCACGAAAAAGACCACGGAAAACACAACGCCGAATCTTCTATACAAACCAGGAAAGATTCACAAGGTCTAGCATGCCGCCCTAGAATCCATCCCTCTCAACAAATCTCTCATGAAGCTCTCATGCTAGCCTAGAGAAAAATGGAGAAGAAAATAGCTACGAAAATGAGAAATGGGAAGGGGGAAATGAAACCCTAAGTCGCGGAGAGAGAGCCCCATCCACACACACTCATGGCTTATATATCGGGTCCCGCCGGTGTGGGAAATGACTCGACTACCCCTAACTCAACTACTGGCGATACAACCCACGCAGGGGCATTTATGTAATGTTTGTGGGTCTTGCCATCGGACGGCCACGCCTTCGCCGCACCCCGCGTCCTCCCGACGCAAGCCATGCGATCCCGCCGCGTGTCCTCCGCTTCGAAGCTTCCCGACACGCCCGGATCCCGTCTCCATCGTGTTGGGTCTTCGGACTTGGTTTTGAGGCCCAAACCAAGAAACCGTCCTCCGATGGTTTTGTGGGCAAACCACCAAACCCCGCGTGCTCGGCCTGGCATCCCGCCAAGCCTCTTGACTCGACCGCCACCGTGCACCGGCTCGATCGTCCACGACCTCGTCTTGCTCCTCTCGCCACCATGTGGCCCGCACCTAGTCCCGCCGTCCACCGAGTCCCTCGAACCGAGCCTACTTGTCTCTCCATCTCCCGGAGGCCCCTCAAGGGCGAAGACCTTTCACGCCCGTTCTTCACCCTCGCAACAACACGAACTAGGCCGCGGCCTACACCCGCGCACCGAGCCAAGAGTCGGTCCAACACCCGTTGTCAATCACTCATCACTAAGGAGCCGTCATCCACCGACCACCGGGACGCTCTTGGTCCTCAGTCGCGTCGCGCGCGGCGCGCGCGGCGGCCCGACGTCGTTCCATTCGCGCCTGGCGCGAGCGGTGGCCAGAACGCCGTCGGCGTTGGGGTGCTGAAGGGCCCGCGGCGTTCGCCTCGCGAGTGCTGGAGCGTCCGCAGCAAGCGTGGTGGGAACCGGTCCTGGCCCGGTCTAATGCCACGGGTGGAGCTCGGCGCGGTTGGTGATGCGCATGAGGTAGCCGTTCCCCGTGGCCTGGAAGTTCAGGCTCCCGAACCGGATTTTGAATCCGACTGGGAGGGGGTCCGAGATACCCATGGAGTACCTCTGTGACTTGTACTCGGTGCGGATCACCATCGAGATGGCAGATGGAAAGCTGATCTTCAGCGCGAGACCGCCTCCTGGCACGCCAACTGTCGGTGCGGAAAGTAGTCCCGACACTCCTATTACGAGCGCTGAAATCTATCTCTCGATGGCCGGTGCTAAGCAACACAATGACACGGGTTTTATCCTGATCCCGGTCGTGGGCCGTATGTCCAGCAGGGGTGCGCTCAAGGCGTTGTATTGCTTTGCATCGTTGTGCTTGCAGAGGGGGGCTACAAGTGTGGCGGGAGAGGAGGTGAGGCCTCCAGGTCCATGAGGTTTGATTGAGGCAGAGTACCAATATCGTGGTGAAGGCGGAAAACGTGCAAGTACGCAGCTATCCGTCCCCTCCGCGGCCAGGGGGCGCCCCCTCCTTTTATAGGCCAAGGGGAGCCGGCTTACAGTCCTACCGCTCAGTTCTAATTACGAGTGACGGTATGGTGTACAGTGCCACGGAGTGGTTGGCCGTCCTGGCGAATCTTGCTTCTGGCGGGGCGTTGCGGCGAGTCCTGTGCCCGTCCAGGAGCGTCTTCAAGGGTAGTGGCGTAGGAGCCTCTTCTTCGGTCATCGTCCGTACATCAGTTCGAGGGTCGTGCTGACGGAGGGCTGGAAGCCGCACAGTAGTGGGTGTGGCGTCATCTCGTCGCCCTGTGCCCCCACAGTGCCGGGGATGGGGCTGCAGTGCGCGGGATGGTGGCACAGTGGCTGGGGAGGCCGCACAGGACCGGAGGTGACGGAGGAAACACCGCCACGCTAGCCTGATGTCACGGCATCGTCCTGTGCGAGCGCAGGGTAGGTATCCGTACCTCTCTCAAGGGTTCTGCCGCCATCCCTCGAGGGGTGCGACGTGGAGGCTGTATAGGGGTGTGCGGCACAGTGTCACGGAGTTAACACCGGCCTTGCCGCACAGCTCCCGCACAGTGTTGACGATGGCCGCACAGGGCGGTTTGGCGGAACAGCGTCATGATACGATTCCCAGGCGGAGTCAGGGCGCCGACGTGGCGGGGATTTGCCTTTGACTCGTGCGCTCGCATCGTGTCAGAGCATTTAATGCTCCGGTCAGGGGAGTAGGCGCGGAGGCCGCTAACTCAGGATGGCCTCGAGCGAGGCGGAGATTTGCCTGAGGGGGCGTCCGGCCCTCGAGCGAGGCGGAGATTCACCCGAGGGGGCGTTGAGGCTGTCCACTTGATGGGCCGCTGAGATTGCTTGGGTCGTGGGGCTTTTTCCAGCACCGGACCATGACTATGTGGGGTGTGTTTTACGATTTATAAGTTTGTTTGCGTTTTGTTATTTTCCAAAAAAAGGATTTTTCCCTAGTCATTAGGGGACCCTTATGGCCGTCCCCGACACTAGCTACGCACGCGAATTAATTCCTATGTATTTTCCCTCTTTTCTCTGTGGAGGATCCTAATTGTCCACATGTGTCGGTGTTTTAGATTGGCAACCTACCAAGGGGAGTACCCGAGGTAGATGAATGTGGCCTCGCCGAGATCGGTAACTCGAAGGAAGAGGCACGTGGCACACAATTTAGACAAGTTCAGGCCACGAGGTGTGTAATACCCTACGTCCTGTATGCTGCGTAGCTCTGGATTGATTGTATGTGATTGCAAGATGATGCATAATCTGAGAGAGAAGGGTCCCTGCCTCGCCTTGTATAGTCCGGGAGGCAGGGTTACAGGTCAGTTTAGGGAGAGAGTACTAGTCGTATACGTCTAGAAATCCTCTACACAGTACATGGTATGTATAGCTTCCTATCCGAGTACTTCACCGTAGTCCTTGCGCCTCACGCCATCAGGTTCCGTGCGGCACAAGTCGAGTAGTCCCAGGGGCCCACCGAGTAGTCGGTCCTGGTACCCACCGAGGTAGTGGGCCCAAGGAGGTCCATACGACAAGCCCCCGAGTACTTTGTAGTCGAGCAGGATAGCTTCGAGCAGTCTTGACGGCCTTGACGAGTAGTTCTCAAGCGTCCTCGAGTACTACAAGCCAAAACTCCTCAAGAATACTTGAAGCATCCCGAGGCTGGAAGGTACTCCAACTGATATCTGAGTACTCCTGAAGTCTTCTCGAGTAGTCCCAAGCGTCCTCGAGTGCTGCTCTTGAAGGTCTTCAACAATATTCGTGTTGGCTTGAAGCCGAAGTTGATATGGAAGTGCGATTGCAAAATCGCACTCCATATGGAGTAGCCCCCGAGCCTTAGGTTGAGTCGTAGACTCTGGCTGAGGGTCAATCTGAAGTTCTGGCAAGATTATCCTGCAAAATCCGGAGAAAAAACCGAAGGACACGTGGCACGGAGCCCCCGAGCCTTGAGTCGAGTACTTCCTCTCGAATTGAAGGGTCATCATGTATGTAGAATGTGTCCTGAGTCGCTCTTGAACATTGTCGCTACCCAGGGGATTGATTAGATGTAGCCGAGCCCCCGAGATAAGGCGCGTCGACTACTAAAAGTTGAAGGGTCAGGCGCTGCCACTGAGTCAGCCGTCTTGAGACTTATCCGTCCAGCCGTTGAGGAGCCGCCCATTGACTTATAAATAGAAGCCGAAACCCTTAGGGTTTTTCACCCCACGCACTTGTAGCTGTTCCGAACAGATCTTGCCTAGAATCCGCCACTAGTGCACACTGCCACCTCAGAGTAGATCGCGGATCCAAGCGCGCCGCCGCCGGAAGCCACCGCCTTAGCCCCCGAGCGAATGCGAGTGAAAACTCAGTGCACTTGGAGAATGAAGCCCTCGCCGTCCAAGTTCTTGAAGACTGCCGGCGGGAAGAAGAGATCCCGAGAGGAAGCCGCCAGATCCGCCGCAGGGTCATCATCGCCGGTGTCTCCGCCACGCCCAAATCCCAACCAAGAGTGGAAAAATTCGAAGGCGAAGACTGAGGATCTACTGGCGCTGCTGAACAGTGGATTTCTTCGGGAGAAGGAAGTTGGCATGTGGCGCGCCGCCGCGGGAGATCCATACCCAATGGAGAAGAATCCGGATGAGATCCCAATGTTCACGCGGTTCGCGGAGCGCGGGTTGTCTCTCCCAGCGAGCAACTTCTTCAAGGGGCTCTTGGAGACTACGGCATCGAGTACCTCAACCTCAACCCCAACGGTATCTTCCACACCTCCGTCTTCGTCAACTTTTGCGAAGCTTTCCTGGGGATCAAACCCCACTGGGTACTCTTCCAGAAGTTTTTCCGAGTGAAGCCCCAGCCGAGTGCCAACAACCCCCGAGTAGTTGGAGGAGCCGGCATCCAGATGCGCGAGGACGCCGCGGAGTAGTACCTTGCGTACAAGTTGATCGACTCCAACCAAGATTGGAAGTCGAAGTGGTTCTACATCACCAACCACCAACCGGAGCTGCCGAAGCCCAGCGGGAAGCAGCCAAAGCACCGGCCCAGATGGAACACCGAGCCGACGATGCAAGAGGGTATCCAGCTACCCGAACTGCTGACGAAGATCAAGGCTTTAAGAGAAGCCGGGCTGAGGGCCAAGCATGTGGCCTTCAGCTTCATGAAAAGGTGGGTGCAGCCGTTGATGGCTCGCGACACCCTGGGCTACCAGTGCACCGACGACGGTGACTCGTCACGGATGCCCGGTGATGAAATCAACGATGACGATATCGTCGACAGGCTGGGGAGAATCTTCAAGGACATGCCGGCGTCCACGCCCTGCCCCGTGCCTGAGTACTCCGCCGCGCGCCCACCGAATGAGGTCAGTAGCCATACTCAATGTCGAGTATTGATTATGTAGTAGTAGTCTTTGCTCACCCAGTGTGCTTCTTGCAGGATGACATAGTGTTGACGGTGAAAATCCGTCAACCTAGCCATGAGTTTACCTTCGGTGTTGGCCTGACTTTTGTATCTTATTCATTGGTACTAACCCCCGTGGTATAACAAGTTCACTTGTGCATGTCGGTTTTGGAGTTAAGTGTTTACGCAGGGTTTTAACGTTGAAAGCAAGACTTCCGGGATAAGTTCATTAAGCACCTCATGACAAGACTTTGAAGCCCGATACAAGTCAAGCAATGAAGTGAACATGACTCCAAGAGCCCAAGGACCAAGCCCGAGAAGATGATAAACTCCGAGGACCGAACCGAGAAAAAGTGTTGAATCTTGCAAGACAAGGAGTTGAGTCCAATTCGGAGAGAAACCGACGTCAAGGGCCTACATGCAAAAGGGGAGAACATCTAGAAGACGCGGGAAGCAACACCGGCGAAGCGAGCCACGAGATTGGCCGAATTGGGCCCGGGCCGGCCGGCCCGGGCCGGCCCCCGGCCCTTTTCGGGGCCCAATCGGCCTCCCCCTTTGACCTAATTGCTTCTCAGGCTATAAATAGCCCCCTGACCGAGAGCCACGCATCATCCAAGTCGTAATCCGCCGCCGAGGAGCAGAGAAGCTTGAGGGACACCATCTCGGAGATGAGGGTCGTGCTAGTTGTCTAGGGTTTCCCTAGCCGACGTGGGAACCTTGCATGGAAGACCACGTCGGAGCTCCGGAGCGAGGATCAAGATCGAGGGAGGGCCCCGGTGGTGATCTTGTTCATGTAATCATTCATGGTGAAGTTTGTAAGTGAATCCGATTTCTAGCGATTAAGTGCCTTCTCGATGATTTTGTTTTCTTCTTGGTTTTGCTTCTTCTACGATCTAGTCTATAGCTAGATTACATAGGGTGCTCTTGTAGCCGCGGTGGCTAGAGGTGCATACCGGACCGGCCAAGTGATTTCAACTTGTTCTATCGAACTCGCCCTAGACTACCCGCATGAATAGGGATACGTTGTGACGAACGGGGGTTCCGAAAGGCGGGCGTTTTCGGAGTCGGATGGGAAGGCCACGATTTAAAGATGCTTTTAATGAGATTCGCTTTTCTATCTTCATCTATCTTGTTTGGAGCTACAACATAAGCATGATCTAGATTCTCTAGATTGGTTATCTCTTGCTTTCTCTTGCTACCTCTTTAGTAGATTAGATTAGATGTGTTTTCTTTATGAGTTAGTAGATTAGATGCAACTTGTCTTCATAAGATAGTTTACCTTGCTTTACTAGATTGAATCCTTGCGTTCCACATTGTTCCACGGATTCGATACCTTGGGTTCACCACTCGAGGGAAGAAGGGTCCCTTGACTACGACGGGAGACTTGTCCGCTTGCAAGTCATAAACGAACTTTGATACAACTATTAACCGTCAACAAGCCCCTTTTTCTGGCGCCATTGCCGGGGAACAAGCAATCAAGATCCAATCTAGTATCGCTTATCTTTCAGTTTTTTCTTTTGATTTTCTTTTGCATCTCTTATGTTTGATCATCCCCAAAAAAATTAATTAATCTAATATAGTTTTGATTAACCCTAATTTTTTTTAGATTTTTGTTTTATTGCTAACCCTAACCGGAGATGGTTGGATACCTCTCCAAGAAACCCAAAACTTTTTTGTGGATGATCCGGAAAACTTTACGAGGCAAAGGTGATGTGCAACACAAGCTAAAGGGTTGGAAACCCTAGATTCGAAGTCAAACTCGAAGGACCATCAAAATCTCCAAGGGAATCACCACCTCCAAGTTAAGACACCGGAAGGCCGTTCAAATCAAGAGGAGGATGGAGAAGATGGAGATGGAGAAAGAAGCTCAACACCTAAAGGCCGCCAAAGCAAGATCCACATGCAAGGAGTGTGAAGTGTTCATCGTGATGAAGATGCTAGACGCAAGTGGGACAACTTGTCGGGCGCCCGATGGGTAACAAAGAAGAATTTCGGAGACAACTCCAAGGTCCCAAGACGGCGAAAGGCTACTCAAACTCATTCGGGAGAGATGGAGGATCACACTGAGGAGACCATGAAGATCGCAACCGAAGACCGGAGTTCGAGATGCCGAGCCACTAGGAAGTTGTTGCATCCGTCAAGACCAAAGGACAAAGCCAGCCTGTGAAGACCAAAAAAATGACTAAGCCGAAGTGGGTACCCAAGATTGCAACGCCCGCAAAGAGCGTTGATCCGAAGTAATCAAGTGAAGAAGTCTAGCCATGGACTATAAACGAAGCGCTAGGCGGGAGGCAACCCGTTTCGTCGAGTCAAGAATAAGCTACCGGGAGGACAACCCGATTCCAGGTTTTTCGAGTCTTTATAATTCAGTTTTGAATTTTACTACGCAAAACATTAGACTTAGAATGGTTGAACAATATAGAGACATAATTCTTGGTTGAATATTTTGCTTGATCATAAACCCTTTACATGAACCATCCTATGTGATTGTTTGCTTCTTTTTCGAGAAACCACAACCAAAAAAAAATTCAGAACCTAACTCAACCCTTCACCCTCATTATGGTGCTGTGGTTGACTTGTTTTTCATGCTAAAAACACTCGAGTAGAGCCACGACTTGTATCTAGATGTTATTTAAATTCAGCATGTGGTAGGACTCGCGTGAACATAGAATCTTGATTTTTGGTTGGTTTAAAATCCATATCCTTGGTTTCTCTAAGATTAGAATTTTTCTAAGCCTCACTTAAATTTATTTCATTCAAAATATCTCTCATCTAATCAAAATTAGGACCTAAACCTATGCCCCCATGATCAAGCCGGGAAAAGCTTGCTCTCAACTAATGAAGGCAAACAATACCGGTGAGACCGATATCAACGTAGTCGGAAAATATTTTCGACTCACATTTGTTTTTAATGGTTTAAAAACTTCTCTAAATTTATGCTTGAGCTCTTGCATGGCTCTGAAAAATATTTTTAAATTTCGAAATTAGAGTAGTGCTTAGCCTTAAAACATGCTTAGAGGGAGGCAATCAAGTTAACTTGACCATACATGCACCATGATACATCACGGGATGCCCCTCCAACATCTTTTATCAAACCACATGCAAAGTACAAGCATGGGGGGGCAGCCAAGGCCTTGTTTTGTAGGAATATCATGGAGGCATGTGAGGCAAGGGAGTATGGAAGTGAATCAAGCGAAAACATCAAGTGGAAGGAGCAATAATGCAAGCGAAGGAGTGGACAGAACGTTTGGAAAGGTGTACGCGGTCACGAAGCAACAAGCATGAATGCACTAGAGAAGAACCGAGCCAAGAGGAGGAGAGAGGTAAGTCTCTCATCCAGCTCTTTGTTCGTGTGCTCTAGTTTGTAGGCCGGAACCACCTTAGACTTAGCCATCCACCGCGTTTGTTTCGTGCAACAAATCACATCCTTAATCCACTCAAAGTCCAGACTCCAAAATAATATTAGTGTACCTTGTTACCGGGTGAAAACCCCGGATATATATTTGTGAGGGAGAGTGCTGCAATCATGGAAGAAAACTACAAGCCTTTTCACCGAAGAAAAAGGGATCATCATCGTCTAAGCCATCAACCCCTTTGAGGAGGCACTCGGTTTCCGAGTTTCCTCGGAGTATGGAGGAGGACACGGCACCGCCGAGGAGGAACCATACTCTTCTCCTCGGTGGCATGAGGGCCACACGAAACTCGTTTATTAGGTTTACCAAACTTCAATAACATATGGAGGAGCCGCCTGTCCAACCTCACCACTTGACACGATCATCCGCTCCACCTCCATGTGCTCCGTGGTATTCCAATGGGTTTATCATCACGACGGAGGAGGAGGAGAAGAAGCTAGCTCGCCTTGAGTAGAGGCTTGTAGCGAACATTGACATCGACGACCAAGCTCTCCACATATTGGGTTTCACATGGGACACCGGTGCAATTTTCTAACGGAGTGTCGGCAAACACCCACAAGGAATTCGCCTAGGAAATTCTCATGACCATGGCGCATACCCTTGATGAAGGAGTGCTGAGTCTCTCATTCCGTTGGAGGGAGCCTACAAGTGGAGAAGAAGGAAGACACCGTCGGAAGGGTAACCTTGATCAACGATGCTATTTCTAGCACCTTGATGGGGTAATCTCCTTTCATCCATGGGTTGCAATCGATCTTGAGATGTAATCACACTGTTGGATTATCTATCTATCGTCTTTTGTTGGAAATACTTTAATGCTTAAGGTTAGCTACCATGCCGTAAAGGGAGTAAGGGCTCAATGCTTCCTTGGATCCATTCAACACAATCCCCGATAGATTAGATTGGCTTTCATGTTCGAAACGATTACATGTTCTAGTATCATAGACCCATGGGCGAGTGTCTCCTATTTTCAAAAGGGAGCTCCGGAACAAGTGGATGTGCATAAAGGCACATGGGAAGGTTTTTGGAGTATGATCACGGGAGGAGACCATCAACGAAGAAATACTATCGGGAACCCCATCATCCAAGTGTGTCACTTTTGTGCAAGAGGATTTTTGGGAGAACAAGAGAGACAAAGATAACCAACACGGAGTAGAATTGGCTTTACTCGGCTTTGATTGCCAAGTGGCCAATAGACCCCACTCACCTATGATCAACCGGTGGTGTTGTTAAGCAACATCGAGTTCGGAAGATATTGGTCCGGGGTGTTGCCTCTCCATATTGGCTATCTCTTTAAAACCGGGTATTACAAGGAACTCAAATCATCTCCTACCCGGGACTTCCCTATGAATATATGAAGAAAGGAAAATACAAAAGTGAAGATGAGAGAGGAGGCTTCCAAGTGGCCTAGGTGAATTTGCCCCTTCCGGATTGAAGATTAAAACTTTTTCTTGAGAGGAAGAAGATTGGTTAGAGGAAGGACTTCTTGTGCCGGCAAAGAAAAATAAAAGAGAAGGATTATAGGAGAAAGATCTTCCACGACCCAAGAAGGAGGTGCACAACAAAATTATGTCCCACCATTGGGAGGAACCCCGGCGCCGCCGAGTTACTACGGTGGTGTACCAATGCAAGCATGGGGGAGTGGTGCAGCCATACCCCCACCATTTTTGCGGTGCCAAACGTAGCCTTTGCGGAGCCATATGCACACCTTCCTCAACTACAACAAAATGTGGCCACCATTGGAGGATACGCTGCAAGGAACATGCAATTTATTGCAGCTATCCAAACCAATGCAAACCAAATGGGTGAAGGAAATGCAAACGTCGCTTATGTGCTTGGACACCTTCACCTAGCACCGTCGGACAATTCATAGGAGGAGTGGTGCATTCCTATTACAAGTAAGGGTACAACAACCAAGACTATCAATATCAACCACCGGCGGAAGATTAGAGAGAGGAGGAGCTTTAGTTATCTTTCCTTTACCCCCTTTTTTCTTTAATTTTCAGCTTGGATGTGCCTATGTTTGCGTAGTATTTTCAGCTTTGCTTTAATTTTCAGTTTTTAGTTTAATTTTCAGCGTGTGTGTTAGTTTTTATTTTCATCATGAATAATGTCACCACCAAGTTTATACCTTTGGTAAAGTTACAAAGTTTGTGCCATGATGATATATGATTAAAAGTGCCGCTTTGTTTATCTTTGTAATTGATTTATGCATGTTTAAGCTAGTGCTCTCTTAAAAATACAAATCTGAAATTATTTAAATGCTAGCTTAATCTTCAGCGGAGGTTATGATTAAAATAAAGACCCATAGTGTTTTATGTGCTCTCAAGTTATGAATAGATTAAAGATGTCTTTTATGCTCAAAAATATTGCTAACCTTGTCACAAATATCACTTGTGTGTTGCTCAACCTATCCAGAGCCTTATATATATTTGAGTGCATAAACCTTAGTGTACAAGATTTATTTTTGAGTGAGTTATTGCAGGCCATGATTTCTCTGGCCCGAGACTAAGAAGCTGGTCATTCCGTTTTTGTGTATCTATCTTTTTGCTAGCCTTTTATCCGTGCATTGTGTATCCCCGCATTGGAGATCTCACAAACTTCGCCGGATATCCACCCTTAAAACCAAATATCATCTTTTGTGTTTACCTCCTTGACCACAACCTATCGTTGAGAATGGATCATCAATTCAAGGAAGATCGCAAGACGGTGCCGACATTGAAGATTTCAAGTATCTCTCCAAAGGAAAAATATTTCCGGTACCTACCTTATTTTTCGCCTCTTTGCTCGAGGACGAGCAACGTCTAAGCATGGGGGAGGAGGTAGGTACGATGCAATTTTTAGAGTTCAAAGGGGAGCAATTTAAAAAAAGAAGTTCAAAAGAGGAGCAAGCAAATAAAAAAATCAAAACTCCGTTGTGAAAGTCACGTAACCGAATATATGACAGAAAAAAAATGAATGAATGAAAGAAAGAAAGAAAGAAAGAAAAGAATAAGAAATATGAGAAAAGAAAAAAAATACATACGTGTAAAGTAAACTCCCCGGTTCTCTAAGAGTGCATTCAAGGCTTCAATAAAAGATCCATTCTCATTTTCCAACCATGTGCAATCTGATAACGAGGACTTCCTTTGTGCCTCGGGATCACTCTTTGCCATTTGCACATGTCCACTCATCTAAAAGTGTGTGTATTTTTCTCTTTCCCCTCCTTGATTTAACATTATTTTCCAATGACCTTTTTGACGAGTCTCGGTAAGACAATGAGAAGCTTGTCTTGTTTTGACAACACCTCATTTATAAAATCTTGTTAGGACTAAACTTTCCCAAAGCTCCATATAAAGCCTACCACACATATATGTTATGAGAGGGAAAAGAATAGAATATATAGGCTTGAGAGACAAGCGAGATGAGAGTTCATGAGCAATATGCAAGGTGATTTAAATTTGTGAACTTGGTTTAGCTCTTTTCTTTATCTCGTTCTTTATTTCATAAATTCTGAGATCTATTTAAACTTTGTGAGCATGTTAATACTTGTGGGATAAGCTTAATAAATCTACCCTCCGTAGAGGTGAAGGCTAGTACATTATGGAACTTTAACAAATTAAACTTTTGAGAGCATTATGTTTTTTTCATGTATGATCAAGTGCAAGGTTTAAACATTGATGGGCAACGATGATATCCATCGAAGGCTTACTCGAGGACGAGCAAGGTTTAAGCATGGGGGAGATGTTGACGGTGAAAATCCGTCAACCTAGCCATGAGTTTACCTTCGGTGTTGGCATGACTTTTGTATCTTATTCATTGGTACTAACCCCCGTGGTATAACAAGTCACTTGTGCATGTCGGTTTTGGAGTTAAGTGTTTACGCAGGGTTTTAACGTTGAAAGCAAGACTTCCGGGATAAGTTCATTAAGCACCTCATGACAAGACTTTGAAGCCCGATACAAGTCAAGCAATGAAGTGAACATGACTCCAAGAGCCCAAGGACCAAGCCCGAGAAGATGATAAACTCCGAGGACCGAACCAGAAAAGTGTTGAATCTTGCAAGACAAGGAGTTGAGTCCAATTCGGAGAGAAACCGACATCAAGGGCCCACATGCAAAAGGGGAGAACATCTAGAAGACGCGGGAAGCAACACCGGGCGAAGCAGGCCACGAGATGGGCCGAATTGGGCCCAGGCCGGCCGGCCCAGCCCTTTTCGGGGCCAATCGGCCTCCCCTTTGACCTAATTGCTTCTCAGGCTATAAATAGCCCCCTGACCGAGAGCCACGCATCATCCAAGTCGTAATCTGCCGCCGAGGAGCAGAGAAGCTTGAGGGACACCATCTCGGAGATGAGGGTCGTGCTAGTTGTCTAGGGTTTCCCTAGCCGACGTGGGAACCTTGCATGGAAGACCACGTCGGAGCTCCGGAGCGAGGATCAAGATCGAGGGAGGGCCCCGGTGGTGATCTTGTTCATGTAATCATTCATGGTGAAGTTTGTAAGTGAATCCGATTTCTAGCGATTATGTGCCTTCTCGATGATTTTGTTTTCTTCTTGGTTTTGCTTCTTCTACGATCTAGTCTATAGCTAGATTACATAGGGTGCTCTTGTAGCCGCGGTGGCTAGAGGTGCATACCGGACCGGCCAAGTGATTTCAACTTGTTCTATCGAACCCGCCCTAGACTACCCGCATGAATAGGGATACGTTGTGACAGAACGGGGGTTCCGAAAGGCGGGCGTTTTCGGAGTCGGATGGGAAGGCCACGATTTAAAGATGCTTTTAATGAGATTCGCTTTTCTATCTTCATCTATCTTGTTTGGAGCTACAACATAAGCATGATCTAGATTCTCTAGATTGGTTATCTCTTGCTTTCTCTTGCTACCTCTTTAGTAGATTAGATTAGATGTGTTTTCTTTATGAGTTAGTAGATTAGATGCAACTTGTCTTCATAAGATAGTTTACCTTTCTTTACTAGATTGAATCCTTGCGTTGCACATTGTTCCATGGATTCGATACCTTGGATTCACCACTCAAGGGAAGAAGGGTCCCTTGACTACGACGGGAGACTTGTCCGCTTGCAAGTCATAAACGAACTTTGATACAACTATTAACCGTCAACACATAGTGAAGTTTGTCTCCGAACTGGCTTCACCTCCTCGACTTGTCGAAATCCCAGATGAGGGGAAGAGCAAGCCCAAGGAGCGCCACGAAGTCGGCGAAGGAGACGACACTGTTGTCGTCGAAGACACGTCTGACGAGGATGATGAGGAGACGCTTCAAGAGCGGTTCCAGCTGCAGTCAAGATTTAGCCGCCATTGACTGCCCAACGTTCCTCTCATCCAGGATCCTCCAACTAGCTTGGAGGCTAGTTTGCCTACACCGCCAAGGAAGCCGCGCAACGTGGCCCGCAAGCGCGTGGACAAGAAGCTTAAGGTCACGGAGACCACATCCCAAGAGGTAAGCTCCTTGAGTAGGGTAGTCGAGTACTTGTTTCTCGATGTTGTGTATGCCGACGACGAAATTCTGTTGCTTGCAGGAGATCCCACCTTCCGACCCCGTAGACCAAGGGGACGAAGGTGACTGGGGTACGGTGGGAGAGCCAGCTGGAGCCAGCCGCAGCCCAACCCCACCGTGGAAGAACTCATGGTGCAACTGACGCGTCAGCCCCTAGTTGCTAAGGGGAGAACTGAGCCGGCCGTGGCTATTGCTGAAGAGCCAACAGCTACTGAGGCCGAGGAGGATGCACCTGCTGAAGCTGGACTAGTCGACATCGCCAGCATCCTTGGCGCCCCGACCGTGACAGTAGTCCGGTCGAGCCTGTAAGTGAAGATCTTTCCCGAGTAGTACATGTGGTTTGCTAGTCGTACTTGGTTGACAACCAGTTGCGTACTCTGCAGGAAATCCACGGACTTGACTTGGGATGAGGATGAACTCAGCGCGGTGGTGGCTGAAGAGGAATCTGCGCCAGCCGCCAAGGAGTCCACTCCCGCCCCTCAAGCAGAGTCTGAGGCGCCTGATGTGGAGGCTACATTGCCAGAGGCCAGTATTGTAGAAGGTGAGTACACTGCACAAACACAGTTATCCTCAAGGAGTAGTCGTAACCGCCAAGAGTGACTAATCCAGTTGTCTTCTGTTGACAGGGGCCGAAGCCGAAGGAAGCACCATCCCCGAGGCGGTGCCCGTTGAAGGCTTGGTGCCGGAGACCCAAGGAGCCGCCGGAGCAGCCCCCGAGCTGGTGGAGGTAGCCAGCGGAGAAGCCCCCGCGATGGCCAGAGAAGAACGCGACAATGTACTGCCAGAGTCAAGCCTGGAAGTAGTCGTCTGTTCGCCGGAGATCCAAGATGCAGAGCCAATCCGCTCGGCGCCGATGTCTAGAGCCGCCACGAGTAGTCGTGGTGGGGTTGAACTCCTGGTAGATGACCTTGTCGACTCGGCGGTGGTAGCACGTCACTTGGAAGCGATGCTCCAGGCCGAGCAGTGGATGAAGGAGAGTTGGCGATGCCCTTGAGCAGTCAATCTGCCGTAGATGCTGAGTACCCAGGTGACAGCTGTTGTCTGCTGCAGGATGTCGTGGAGAGATCCCGACAGAAATCTAGCATGCTCCAGGGGTACGGCGACGCAGTGCTCCGGGCGGAGGCCTTGGAGGAACAACTCATGAAGGCCCGAAAGCACTCCGCCATGCTCCAGTCAAAACTTGATGGCGCCTTTGTCCAATATCACAACGAAGTCCAGGATATGCAGGCAAAGAGCGACGAGCTGGTGCGGAAGAACAAGTTGCTCTGCAACAAGAATAAAGGTACGTGTTGTCTTGTCGAGTACCCATTGGAAGTACTTTGCAGTTGTCTGACCCGCCTTGCTTGTTGATTGCAGAGCTTGAGACTCGTGTCGAGCAGTTGAGAGCTTCAAAAGTCGACATGAAGAACCTCTTCTACCGGGAGAAGGAGGCCCGTGAGGTACTTGAATATGACTATAAGCAGTTGGCTTACGAGTGCGATAAGCACATGGAGCTTCGAATTGCCTCGGATCGTGACCTCATCAACTGCTACAAAACTGCGAAGGCCGAACGAGGATCGCGAGAAGCCGCGGGCCCACCGAAGGAACTCGAGGAAGCCGCACTTCCCATTGCGAGGCTACTGGTGCCTCATCCGGGCGGGCCAAAGATAGCTCCCTTGGTGGACCGGCTGAGAGAAGCTCCCAGTCGTCTGGCGACATACGTCAAGCACTTGGCGAAGTCAATCCCTAATCAGATCTTGGCGTACATGAAGTCGTACTTTCCGAAGGCTCCAGTGGATGTAGTCGCTGGTGGACTAGCCGCCAACTGCACTGACGAGCACTACGCGGAGCTCCTAGAGCAAATGGCGCCAATTGCTGAGCAGGTCGCCGAGAAGCTTAACCTTCAGTAGTCCTGTAGGGTTAGCTTGTAGAAGTAATTGTATAAACAGAGTTGTATTGAACTTGTTAAGTATGAAATGAGAAAACTTCTCAGAAATGAGTACTCATTGTCGCAAAGTGTGTATGCATAGTTCTCATTGTGGAGTTGTCACGAGTAGTCGTACTCGCCAGTAGACCCATTGAGGGAAAAAAGCAGTAAATCAGTTGATAGATAATCAAACTTTATTACTGAGAGAAATACACCTGGATGGCCAGGGCCGTTTTACAAGAGTAATCGCCAGGACCCAAAGGCCACCTACGGCTAAGTGGTGCTGGGGCGTATAGCCGCTTACAGCAGTAGATCCGTTAGTAGCCGTGTAGGCTGGATCTAGGAGTACGTGGTCTCTTAGTAGACCGCTGCTGGAGTTCTTTGTCGCTCGGAGCAGCCCAAGATCCGTTAGTAGCCGTTGACGCTGGATCTTGGAGTAGAGTAGTCTGGAGACTAGTGCCTGGACCGGGAGGCCGCTTACAGCAAAGGGGTTTTGGAGTAGTCGTGTAGACTTGAGCCCCCAGGATAGTCGATAGACTAGGCGTAGAATCGACGGAGCTGCCCGATATTCCACGAGTTGTTGATGTCTTCGCCTTCGAGCGTCTGGAGGCGATAGGAGCCCGGTCCGGTCACCTTTGCAACTGTGAAGGGACCTTCCCAGGGCGAGCTGAGCTTGTGTAGTCCCTCCGTGTTCTGGATGCGGCGGAGGACGAGATCTCCAACGTTGAAGGAGCGTTCCTTGACGTTGCAATCGTGGTAGCGTCGGGGACCCTCGAGGTACCTTGCTGATTGGACGAGGGCAGCACAGCGAGCTTCTTCGAGTCCATTGATGTCAACTCGTCAGCTGTCTTCAGATATGCCTTCGTCATATTGCTCTACTGCTGGTGAGTCCCACATGACATCAGCGGGGAGGATTGCTTCGGAGTCGTAGACCAGGAAGTATGGCGACTGTCCCGTTGGCTTGGAGGGTTGAGTGCGTAGCCCCCAGAGCGCATTGGGTAGTTCTTTGATCCACTTGCCTCCTTTGGTGTTGGCAGCATCATGTAGGCGCTTCTTGAGAGCGTCGAGCACCATCCCATTGGCGCGCTCGACTCGTCCGTTGGCCCGAGGATGGGCAACTGAGACGTATCGGACGTCGATCCCGCTGTTCTCGCAGTACTCCCAGAACTGGTGATTGTTGAAATTGGAGCCCAGGTCTGTGATGATGCGGTGGGGTAGTCTGTAGCGATGCACGAGTTCATCCAGGAAGTCGAGTACTCTGTCGGCCTTGGGGCATGTGACCGGCTTAACCTCGATCCATTTGGTAAACTTGTCGATGGCCACCAGTACTCTGTTGAATCCACCTAGCGCAGTTGGGAGTGGCCCAATCATGTCGAGCCCCCAGTAGGCGAAGGGCCAGGTTGGCGGTAGGGTGACTAGCTTGTAGGCCGGGACGTGTTGTTGCTTGGAGAAGTATTGGCACCCTTGGCACCTTCTGACGAGTTCTTCGGCGTCGCCCAGAGCTGTGGGCCAATAGAAAGCTCGTCGAAAGGCCTTGCTGACCAGCGTGCGAGAGGACGTGTGGTTGCCGCAGACGCCTTTGTGGATCTCCTCCAAGATGCCCTTGCCTTCTTCTCGGGGAACGCACTTCATGAGTACTCCAGAAGATGCGCCCCGCCTGTAGAGCTTGTCTCCGACTAGGACGTAGGACTTGGCGCGGTGGATGAGTTGCTCGGCCAAGTTCTTGTCTGAGAGAACCTTCTGCTCGCGGAGGCAGTCGATGAAAGGTTGCCTCCAATCCACGTCGATCATTATGACCTCCTGGCCAGCCGAAGGATGCGCTGGATCAGTGGTCGGTGGCACCGGCTCCGGGATGGATGGCGCGTGAAGCTCGTGGACGAAGACACCCACTGGTACTTGAGCGCGAGTAGAACCAAGCTTCGACAGGACGTCCGCTGCAACATTGTTGTCGCGGACGACGTGGTGGAACTCGAGACCGTAGAACTTGTTCTCGAGCTTGCGGACTTCTAGGCAGTAGGCGTCCATGTTCTCCTTGTTGCGGTCCCAGGACTTGTTGACTTGGTTGATGACCACTGCGGAGTCACCGTAGACTAGTAGCCGCTTGATGCCTAGTGAAGCCGCGAGGCGGAGCCCGTGTAGCAGAGCTTCGTATTCGGCTTCGTTGTTTGAGACCTTCCAGAAGATCTGTAGGACGTACTTGAGTTGTTCGCCCATTGGAGAGATCAAGAGTACCCCTGCACCTGCGCCTTCGAGCTTGAGCGAGCCGTCGAAGTACATCACCCAGTGCTCTGGGCGCTCAGTCGGAGTAGGTAGCTGATTCTCCCGCCACTCCTCCATGATGTCGACTAGCGTCTGCGACTTGATGGCTGTGCGTGGCTTGAAGTCGATGTTGAGGGCGCCGAGTTCGACTGCCCACTTGGAGATTCTTCTAGTAGCATCTTGGTTCCGCAGGATGTCACCGAGCGGGTAGTCGGTGACGACGAAGATCGAGTACTCCTGGAAGTAGTGCCGTAGCTTCCGCGAGGTGATGAGCACTGCGTACAGTAGCTTCTGTACGGGTTGATAGCGTGCCTTGGATTCTGACAGGACCTCGGCGAAGAAGTAGGCGGGTCGGCCCCGGACCGGGTAGGCGTGGCCGTCTTCCTGCCGCTCGACAATGATGGCAGTACTGACCACGTGAGTAGTCGCAGCGAGGTAGAGCAGCAGCTACTCACCTTTGCGAGGAGCCATGAGGACTGGTGGCTTTGATAGGAAGTCCTTGAGCTGGGCAAGGGCTTAGTCTGCCTCTGGAGTCCACACGAACTTCTCTTGATGTTTGAGTAGTTTGAAGAAGGGGAGCCCCAGGTTCTCCAAGATTCGAGATGAATCTGTTCAGAGCCGCCATACACCCGGTTAGCTTCTGCATGTCTTTGATGCACATGGGAGCTTTCATGGGGGTGATGGCGGAGATCTTCTCGGGGTTGCCTTCGATGCCGCGGTGGCTGATAATGAAGCCGAGTAGTTTGCCCGACGGTACGCCGAAGACGCACTTGTTCGGGTTGAGCTTCCAGTGGTACTCTCGCAGGGATGCGAAAGTCTCTTCAAGATCGGCGATGAGCGTGTCAGAGTTTCTGGTCTTGATGACCACGTCATCCACATAGGCTTCGACATTCTTGTTGAGTTGCCTCTTGAAGCAGGCCTGGATAGCTCGTTGGTAGGTAGCGCCGGCGTTCTTCAACCCGAAGGACATGGTCATGTAGCAGTACACGCCAAACGGGGTGATGAACGCGGTCTTCTCCTGGTCTTCTTCCTTGATTGCGATCTGGTGATACCCGAAGTAGCAGTCGAGGAAGCAGAGCAGGTCGCAGCCCACCGTGGAGTCGATGACTTGATCAATCCGCGGCAACCCGAACGGGTCCTTGGGGCAGTGCTTGTTGAGATCGGTGTAGTCGACGCACATCCTCCACTCGTTCGAGTTCTTCTTGCAGACGAGGACGGGGTTGGCGAGCCACTCAGAATGGAAGATTTCTCTGATGAAGCCAGCCGCGAGTAGTTTGGCGAGTTCCTTCTTGATGGCATCCCGGCTGTCGTCGGCGAAGCGGCGGAGGTGTTGTCGCTTCGGGTTAGCTTTAGGGTCGACATTGAGTGAATGCTCAATCAGCTCCCTGGGCACCCCTGACATGTCCGCTGGTTTCCACGCGAAGATGTCTCGGCTAGCCCGGAGGAAGTCGATGAGCGCGTCTTCCTATTTCAGGTCGAGGCCCGCCCCGATGGTGGTGGTCTTGCTGTTGTCGCCTGTCCCGAGGTCAATTGTCTTAACTAGAACTTCCTCAGCAGGCTGAGGCTTGTTGGCTTTGTCCGACTTCTCTGGGATGTCGAGTTCACTTGGGGCAAGCTTCTTGGATGCAGCGTAGATCTCCATCATTGTGTTGGGTACTTGATTCGTGGCTGTGAGTTCCACAACCTCTGTGTCACAGTCGAAGGATATCTTCAAGTCCCCTTGCAATGAGAGTACACCGGCTGGACTTGGCATCTTAAGTACCAAGTAGGTGTAGTGGGGTACCGCCATGAACTTGGCGATAGCCGGTCTGCCGAGGATGGCATGGTAGGACGTCTCGAAGTCCGCGACTTCGAACTTGACGTACTCGGTACGGTAGTTGTCCCTTGTTTCCCCGAAGGTAACTGGCAGAACCACTGAGCCCAGTGGGATAGCCGCGTTCCCGGGGACGATGCCGTAGAAAGGCGAGGTGCTCTTAGTAAGCATGTGAGTGATGTCGAGCTTCATCTTCTTCAAGGTCTTTATGAAAAAAACATTGAGCCCGCTTCCACCGTCGATGAGGACCTTGTTGAGTTTGGAGCCCGCGACCACCGGCTTCAGAACGAGTGGGAATCGTGCTGGTTCAGAGAAGCTTGTCCATTGATCCGTGCGGGAGAAGGTAATGGGTACCTCCGACCACCAGAGAGGGGTCGGGACCGCTGGTTCAATGCTCATGACTTCTCGACGAGTGGCTTTCTAATCCCGTTGGTTGGGTAGTCCGCCAAAGAGGACGTTCACCGTCTTGTCGGGTTCCTGGAAGTCGTCGTTGCCTTCGTCAGCCTTTTTCTTGCCTTTCTTGTCGTGAGGGTGTCGTGGCTCCGGAGAGCCCTTGAGTGCTCGCCGGAGTTGGTAGCACTGCTCGGTGGTGTGGTTGCCGTCCAGATGCCACGGGCACTTCTCCTTTAGCAAGTCCTTGAAGCCGCCGGAGGTCTTCTTCGAGTTGTCTTTCGCAGGGCGTTGGATAGCCGCGACGGTGTTGTCTGGCTTGCGCTTGCGATTAGGACCCGAGTAGTTGCTGTTGCGACCGCCTTGGTTCCCGTTGTTGTTGTTGTTGTTGTTGTTGCCGCCTGTGTTCTGTTTGCTCTTGCCACGGATAGCATCGTACTTGGCATTAGCCTTGTCTTCTTCATCAGCCTAGGAGGTGATCATGTCCTTGAGGTGGGTGATGGAGCTTGGGCGGTGACGACCGAAGTCTTCGAAGGTGCGACGATGGTAGAGACCGTCTTGGAAGAGGTCGATGACCTCCTTGTCAGAGACATCGACTATGGTGGCGCGCTTGTCGAAGAAGCACCGCATGTACTTGCGAAGGGTCTCACCTTGTTCCTGCTTTACCATTTCTAGGTCCATGCGAGTACCTGAGTGGCCCATAGCGCCCGCGAAGTTGCTGGTGAACTGTTCCTTCAGCTGGTCCCACTTGTCGATCGAGTACTTCTCGAGTGACTCGAGCCATGTAAGCGGGGCTTGGTCCAGACAGAAAGGGAAGTAGAGGCACTTCGTGTCGTTGTTGCCACCAGCGTTCTCGATGGAGAGGGCGTAGCATCTGAGCCACTGTACTGGATCCTGCTTCGTGTCGTACTTGGTGATCCCTAGAGGCTTGAATTTCTCCGGGAGAAGTAGGTTGCGAAGCCGTGCGGAGAAGGCGGGGAAGCTATCGTTGTCTCCTATTGTGGAGGACTTCTTGCGCCGAAGTTCTTCGATCTTCTGGCGGGCGTTGAAGCCGCCACGTGAAGCTCCGGAGGCGTGGCTGTTCGCGTGGCCTCGGCCGCCGCGGTCGCCTCCACCCCCGGCTCTCCTGCCAGCCCCATGGTTGGAGCTCCCGCCGTCACTGCCTCCGCCACCAGGATCACGGTCAGGGATGATCTCCCGGTCGCCACCGACACTGTTGCCACCATGGGAGGGTTCACCGGCAGTTGCCCGAGTATGGTTGGGGTTAGCTGGTAGCTCCGCTCGAGTACGGTTGCGACCGATGTCAGCACTACGACTTGTGGCTTCGTTGTCTTGTTGGCGGTTCCTGACGGGGGGCACTTGAGTGACCCTGTTGTCGACTCGCATGAAGTAGGCGTCCTCCGCGAGCTTGGTGATGACTTCTCCCGCGCGCATCCCCTGAGCTTGATGTGCTATCGTAGTGGTAGACATGAGGCATTGCTTTGGGGTAGTGTGTACCCGGCTCTCGACTTGGTCGAGGGCTTCTGCAAGGTTCCGGATGGGAAGGGACTCGTGGAGACATCGGCGCCGTTCGTTCCGCTTTCTGTTGCGTTCACGTCGAGCGTCCCTGTTGGCGTCGGTCTCGTCGGTGGGCGCGTTGGCGGACAACTCGTCTGCTGAGATATCCTCGAGATATCGGTCAGGGACTGTCCCTGAGGGCCCTGGCGTCTCATTGGTAGTCATGAAGACTTGCCGATTAGGAGAGCCAAGGCTGGAGTCACTGGTTACCACCTCTGTCGGAGTGTGCTCCCCAGCTGGGGCAAGCGGTGTTCCCTCCTAGAAGGGAAGTGAGTCGAGGTAGGCGACGCAGCATGAGTTCCCTCCTGTCAGGTCTGCGGGCTTGCGGTCTGGCCAGTAGACGAATCTCCCGGTGGGTGTAGATGTTATAACCAGGCCGGAAGCTGGTCCTGACAGGGGTTGCTCTGTAGTATTGTTCTCGGACTCGGGCTCGTCAAGGTCCGACCCGAAGTCGAACTCGTAGGAGGAGTCCGAGTAGAAGCCGGAGAGAGGGTTGGGGTCCGAGTTGTAGCCGGGGACGGTGTTGGAGTCCGAGTCGTACTCGAGTACAATCTCCTTGCCGGCCCGACGCGCAGTGGGAGCCTTCGTGTGGGCCCTGCTGACGTTGCGAGGGCCGCGTGTGAAGCGCTCCCGGAGTGGGGAGGCCGCACGCGATGGTTGGGTAGCCGACTCGCATACGATAGCCCATGGGGACGTCGAGTTCGAGTTGGAGTCGGATCCAAGCTCGAAGTCGGCGTGCTTCTTGTAGAGCGAAATTTCGCCGAACTTTCCGGCGAGATTGCCCGTGACTACTTCGAGAAGCATCACGAGCCCAGTCTCTGGGTTGGGTGGCATGGTGAGGCGGCGCTGGAAGGATCCAGCGCCGTCAGCAGTGCAGACCCAGGAGCCGAAGACGAAGGTGTCTCCGCGGTTGAAGGCGACAGTTGGCTTGATGAAGATGGAAGCTGTCGAGTTCGCCATATGATCTTCGGAGAGATCCCCTACCTGGCGCGCCAGCTGTCGGTGTTTTAGACCGACAACCTACCAAGGGGAGTACCCAAGGTAGATGAATGTGGCCTCCCCGAGATCGGTAACTCGAAGGAAGAGACACGTGGCACACAATTTAGACAGGTTCGGGCCACAGGTGCGTAATACCCTACGTCATGTATGCTGCGTAGCTCTGGATTGATTGGATGTGATTACAAGATGATGCGTAATCTGAGAGAGAAGGGTCCCTACCTTGCCTTATATAGTCCGGGAGGCAGGGTTACAGGTCGGTTTAGGGAGAGAGTACTAGTCATATACGTCTAGGAGTCCTCTACACAATACATGGTATGTATAGCTTCCTATCCGAGTACTTCTCCATCGTAGTCCTTGCGCCTCACGCCATCAGGTTCTGTGCGGCACAAGTCCAGTAGTCCCAGGGGCCCACCGAGTAGTCGGTCCTGGTACCCACCGAGGTAATGGGCCCAGGGAGGTCCATACGACAACACGCAATCATCATATAAAACTTAATAAGAGCACCTCACTATGGAATTCTCTCAAGCCATAGACATCCACATCATCTGGTGACGTCATCCCCCACCCAACCCACTGTCTTCTCTCAACATGCAAGGTGTCCACATAACTATCCACTAAAATCTTTAATTTATTTCTTCTATCGATTTTCTACGGCTAATAACATCCATGTATGCAATGTGCTGTTTGCAGTAGAATGTTGCGAAGCAATCACTTTAATTTTTACTTTCAAATTTTATCTTTATAATTTGTTCAAATTCCCGCACCAACGCGCGGGGTATCACCTAGTACACATATATTTGAGCCTATTCCTTCCTCCGAGAAGATATATATAGTTGAGCATGGAAGTAAAGGGTGAAGTTCAGATCAAATCCATGTGTCAAAGTAGCATATCACCCAGCCTTTGCGTGACATAAGTATGGCATTACACCAACCAACTGCTAGTCATTAGGTCCATCTTGTTAATCTTGTTTGATAACCGGCTCCGGCTAGCCGCCCAGGTGGTGGTGGTGCATTGTACACTAGGCAAAGACGCAAAGTGGATCTTTTTCCGGCGAGGGTGTATTTTTTCTATTCACAAAAGATATAGAGGTTCACGATACGACTTGTATGACTGGTTGAAAAAGGATTCATATGTAATAGAAAATGACTTATATGTAAGGATCTGACGGTTGAGATTAATTCTATAACGTCTGATTTTTTACTGTCATACGGTAGTATTCAAATGTCGTATGGGTAGTACAAGGTTGTTATTGAAAATGTAGAAGGGTATTATTGTAATATAGGAAATAAAATATATGAAATGTTGTACGTAATATAAGGGGTAGTGGGGAATTTTTTCAAAATAATATATATCTATCAAATTACTATTTTACTCTAGAGAATCAAAGAAACCATAATACAACCGTACAATCATTGGATCGTATTGTGTGACCTCAAGATTATACGATGTGTGTCAGATGGCTGTGGACGTTGTTGGCACAAGTGTAGGCTAACAACAGACGCAGAGGGGCTCACTGCAGCACCTCTGCGTAGGCACCGGTCTGACCGGCGGTCAGACCTTTGCACACCGGTCAGATCGGTGAAGGTCACCGGTCAGACCTTTGCCGGGGTGAACCGGCGGAAGACCTCCAAACGTCGCCCGGGCAGGATCCCGTCGAGGCGGCGCACGTAGGGTTGCTCTAGGGTCAGCAAGGCCACCTAGAATGCCCTCAATCGACGTAGAGACGAAGGAGGAACAACAAGTAATAGATTGGAAAAGTATAAGGCAAAGGGAAAAAGTAAAAATATAAAAAGTAGATTGATTTGATCGATTAGATGCCTCAATCGGTCGTGGCCCTTTATATTTATAGGGTGGGGAGGTCTAGCCCCGCAGGAAATCATTTTACAAGTCTAAATCTATCAGGACTCCATTTTCGGTTTGGACAGGGGGGGCACAGGTCAGACCGGTCAGGTGCACCAGTCAGACTGGTGTGCTCGGCGTGCAGATCTTGTATAAGTCATATCTCCCTCATCCGGACTCCGATTTGGACGTTCCACATATGAATCTTGATCTACTCAACGAGACCTATTCAATGGTGAAGTCCAAACTATAATTTATGGTCTTTGACCACACCGGTCTGACTGGTGGGACCCATAGGTCTGACCGGTCAGAGAAGACGTGCCAATTTTGGGTGCGAACATATGCCCCCCTGTTTTCTGGTAAAGCTTGCATGCCAGAAACATTCACAAAGATCAAAATTGGCTAAAAATGATGATCAACAATGCATCGCCCATATGTAAATTCTACATGTATAGTATTGTAACCGAAATTGAATCCTAGTAATTACAATATGTATAAAACTACTATTTCGGCTTTCCAAACATCAAATCTAACAATTGAAGCTCTGATTTGGCCATGGAGGCCAATTGTAACTCCTTGGTGAATCACAAGCATATTGATAGTTGTAAAAAGAAAACCAAGGATTATACCAAAAGTATGGACTATAATTATTTATACCTGAATGTGCAGTCCACGGCACATGCATCGATGGTATAAATGATGAAGAGCAATGTGATGACCGTCGATGCTTCTTTGCTTTCGGCGATGAAGAATTCCACCTTTGCTCTCCTAACCGATTATTTTACTTTTGTTCAGCTATCCTCTGATATTTATACAATAACTCAGGAAAATTTGGCTTCTTCTTCACCATCTTGCTATTTCGCGGGATACTCTTGGCTCTATCAGATTTTCTGGAAAGACCGGTTAGACCGGTCAGATCGATGCTTTGAGAAATAGCCACCTTAAAATCATGTTGCCCCCCAGCCGAACATGATTGTTGTTCAGCTATATTATTTATGGCATGCTCATTATTGGGGACAATTTGATCAGTAGAACTAGCCAATGATTTTTCAATAGTCGGATTTTCTATGTCTAGTGTCAAATCTGAATTTTTATTTAATTTACCATCCTTTTTGACGCGATAGACTTGTTTGATCACCTTGCGCTTATTTTTCTGTGTTGATCGATTCTTATGATCAAAACGGTCATGACACATAGGTGATGGCTCATTAATTACCTGTTCCCTATGGGTTTGACAAAAATAACTAGGAGACGGCATATATGAACTATAATACCATGGAGGACAAAAATAATGCATATTAAAGTAAGGTTCCCATGGCATAGGTATTGATGATCATATGGAGGAAACGGCATTGATTTGTGAGAGTTACTCCATTGCCGATTTTCGTTATGGAACTTCTCTTTAGGAGAAGATTTTGGGCATTTGGAATTTTTAGACTGACTAGCATCATTGACAATCTTTTGTCTTCGAGACTTAGCCAGAAGTTTCCCATTGGACTTCAGCTTCTCTCATTGATGCTTATGACGGCCTTTGGATTCAATTGTTTTCCAAATACCAATCTCGGGTTTTTTAGGCTTAATCATCTTTGGTTTAGATTTATTTTGCGAAACCCTAGATGAGGCGGTTAGACCACATTGCCCCCCCCCGGTTAGACCGGTTTGGGCACCAGTCAGACCGGTCCGAGCACCGGTCCGATTGGTCACAGCGCAACCGGCACCGATGCCTTTGTTTTGTTGCCCCCCCGAGCGTTGAAGTACCAGATGTAGCCTCTATGCTCTTGTTAAGGGATTTTAAGTCAACAATTTTGGCTGGAGACGGCTAACTTGTTTCTTGACCGACAACATCACAATTAGACATTTTTTGCAAGGATTAATAATATCATCGATCGGCTTAATAACCGACTCTAGATTAACACGAATTGAATCTGAACTATCCTCTTTATTAATCAAAGATTTGAGATAATAACTCACAAAATCGGATAGGTTATTAGATAAATTACCTAAGGACTACATCTCTTTCAATGTGTCGATGGTGGATGCTGGCTGCCACTCCTTGATCTCAAGGACAACTTGCTTGGTCTTGCAAAAACAGGAAAGAAACAATCTTTTCTCCGCCAAGTCACGCTCTCGCAAGTACTCCTCAGATAGATCGATGCTAGGTTTTGATAGATCAGCCATGGTAGCTTGATCCTCGTTTCCCCCGCGGAGTCGCCAATTTGTTGGCACAAGTGTACGGCCAACAACAGACACAGAGGGGCTCACTACAGCACCTCTGCGTAGGCACCGGTCAGACCGGTGTTTGTCACCGGTCAGACCTTTGCCGGGGTGAACCGGCGGAAGACCTTCGAACGTCGCCCGGGCAGGATCCCGTCAAGGCGGCACACGTAGGGTTGCTCTAGGGTCAGTAAGGCCACCTAGAACACCCTCAATGGACGTAGAGACGAAGGAGGAACTGCAAGTAATAGATTGGAAAAGTATAAGGCAAGGGGAAAAAGTAAAAATATAAAAAGTAGATTGATTTGATCGATTGGATGCCTCAATCGGCCGTGGCCCTTTATATTTATAGGATGGGGAGCTCTTGCCCCGCAGGAAAACCTTTTACAAGTCTAAATCTATCAGAACTCCTTTTTTCGGTTCGGACAGGGGGGCACCGGTCAGGTGTATCGGTCAGACCGGCGTGCTCGGCGTGCAAATCTTGTATAAGTCATATCTCCCTCATCCGGACTCCGATTTGGACGTTCCACATATGAATCTTGATCTACCCGACGAGACCTATCCAATGGTGAAGTCCAAATTGTATTTTATGGTCTTTGACCACACCGGTCTGACCGGTGGGACCCATAGGTCTGATCGGTCAGACAAGACGTGCCAATTTTGGGTGCGAACATATGCCCCCCTATTTTATGGTAAAGCTTGCGTGCCAGAAAATATTCACAAAGATCAAAATTGGCTAAAGACAATGATCAACAATGCATCGCCCATATGTAAACTCTATATGTATACTATTATAACCGAAATTGAATCCTAGTAATTACAATATGTATAAAACTACTATTTCGGCTTTCCGAACATCAAATCTAACAATTGAAGCTCTGATTTGGCCATGGTGGCCAATTGTAACTCCTTGGTGAATCACAAGCATATTGATAGTTGTAAAAAGAAAACTAAGGATTATACCAAAAGTATGGACTATAATTATTTATACCTGAATATGCAGTCCATGGCACATGCATCGATGGTATAAATGATGAAGACCAATGTGATGACCGTCGATGCTTCTTTGCTTTCGGTGATGAATAATTCCACCTTTGCTCTCCTAACCGATTATTTTGCTTTTGTTCAGCTATCCTCTGATATTTATACAATAACTCGGCAAAATTTGGATTCTTCTTCACCACCTTGCTATTTGGCGGGATAATCTTGGCTCTACCAGATTTTCTGGCAAGACCGGTTAGACCGGTCAGTTCGATGCTTTGAGAAATAGCCACCTTAAAATCATGTTGCCCCCCAGCCGAACATGATTGTTGTTCAGCTATATTATTTATGGCATGCTCATTATTGGGGACAATTTGATCAGTAGAACTAGCCGATGATTTTTCAATAGTCGGCTTTTCTATGTCTAGTGTCAAATCTGAATTTTTATTTAATCTACCGTCCTTTTTGACGCGATAGACTTGTTTGATCACCTTACGCTTATTTTTCTGTGTTGATCGATTCTTATGATCAAAACGGTCATTACGCATAGGTGATGGCTCATTAATTACCGGCTCCCTATGGGTTTGACAAAAATAACTACTAGACTGCATTTATGAACCATAATACCATGGAGGAGAAAAATAATGCATATTAAAGTAGGGTTCCCATGGCATAGGTATTGATGATCCATACGGAGGAAATGGCATTGATTTGTGAGAGTTACTCCATTGTCGATTCTCGTTATGGAACTTCTCTTTAGGAGAAGATTTTGGGCATTTGGAATTTTTAGACCGACTAGCATCATTGAAAATCTTTTGTCTTCGAGACTCCAGAAGTTTCTCATTGGACTTCAGCTTTTCTCGTTAATGCTTATGACAGCCTTTGGATTCAATTGTTTTCCAAACACCAATCTCGGGTTTTTTAGGATTAATCATCTATGGGTTAGATTTATTTTGCGAAACCCTAGATGAGGCGGTTAGACCGGGTTGCCCCCAGTTAGACCGGTTTGGGCACCGGTCAGACCTGTCCGAGCACCGGTCAGATCGGTCACAGCGCAACCGGCACCGCTGCCTTTGTTTTGTTGCCCCCGAGCGTCAAAGTACCAGATGTAGCCTCTATGCTCTTGTTAAGGGATTTTAAGTCAACAATTTCGGCTAGAGACGGATGACTTGTTTCTTGACCGACAACATCACAATTAGGCAATTTTTTGCAAGGATTAATAATATCATCGATTGGCTTAATAACCGACTCTAGATTAACACGAATTGAATCTGAATTGTCCTCTTTATCAATCAAAGATTTGAGATAATAACTCAAAAAATCGGATAGGTTGTTAGATAAATTACCTAAGGACTGCATCTCTTTCAATGTGTCAATGGTGGATGGTGGCTGCCACTCCGTGATCTCAACGACACCTTGCTTGGTCTTGCAAAAACAGAAAAGAAACAATCTTTTCTCCGCCAAGTCACGCTCTCGCAAGTACTCCTCACATAGATCGATGCTAGGTTTTGATAGATCAGCCATGGTAGCTCGATCCTCGTTTCCCCAGTGGAGTCGCCAATTTGTTGGCACAAGTGTACGGCCAAGAACAGACGCAGAGGGGCTCACTGCAGCACCTCTGCGTAGGCACCGGTCAGACCGGTGTGTGTCACCGGTCAGACCTTTGTCAGGGTGAATCGGCGGAAGACCTTCGAACGTCACTCTAGCAGGATCCCGTCAAGGCGGCGCGCGTAGGGTTGCTCTAGGGTTGGCAAGGCCACCTAGAACGCCCTCAATCGACGTAGAGACGAAGGAGGAACAGCAAGTAATAGATTGGAAAAGTATAAGGCAAAGGGAAAAGTAAAAATATAAAAAGTAGATTGATTTGATCGATTGGATGCCTCAGTCGGTCGTGGCCCTTTATATTTATAGGGTCGTGAGGTCTTGCCCCGCAGGAAATCCTTTTACAAGTCTAAATCTATCAGGACTCCTTTTTTCGGTTCGGACAGGGGGCACCGGTTAGACCGGTGTGCTCGGCGTGCAGATTTTGTATAAGTCATATCTCCCTCATCCGGACTCCGATTTGGACGTTCCACATATGAATCTTGATCTACTCGACGAGATCTATCCAATGGTGAAGTCGAAATTGTATTTTATGGTCTTTGACCACACCGGTCTGACCGGTGGAACCCATAGGTCTGACCGATAAGACAAGCGTGTCAATTTTAGGTGCGAACAGACGTACTGCTGAAAGGCAATAGAAAAAAGATCGAGAGGATCCTGAGATGCAGACTTGCAGCGTGCCTTGCTTTAGCCGGCGCGGCGCGGCGCGTGTCGCCGGAAGCCGACCTGCGGCCCCACAGAGAGCGACCCACACAGAACTTGAGTACCAGTAGCCTTGTTCACCAGACCCAGAACAGAGAACAGTAGAACACACCGTCTTAACACCAGCCAGCTTCTCCATTTGGGGGTAACCCAGCTCTCCATGCCCGCATCTTTTGGGAACACGCCGTCTTAACACCAGCCAGCTTCTCCATTTGGGGGTAACCCAGCTCTCCATGCCCGCATCTTTTGGCTGTCAATGATAGCCTATGAGTTGTATTTTGGTGCGTGGCAGGATTTTTTTGCCATGATGCTTCCAAGAGCTGAAATTTGCCACTACTGCTGCTGTTTTCTCTCGCCCCCCCCCCCCCTCCATTATGGTAGGAAACGCGTGTGTACGCATGTTCTAACTCCTAAATTCAGCGTTAATCCTGGAGCTTATTAGCTGGATTGCAACAATCCAGTTCAGCAGCACCTCAGTGGAAGTTAATACTCCGTAGGATGCACCCGTGTCGACCTCCGCTCAGTTGTCCATCGAATCGGCGGTATCGGGTAATTATTATATGTTGCTTCAGCGACAAATTGATCACGTGTCACGCCACCCGCGCGGTACGGTTGGTACGGTTACGCCGATTTTTTCTCACGGTGTGTTTCTTTTTTTCTCATGATTCGGTTCCAACGCTTCGGTTCCGCCACCGGTTCTTTTCTTTTTTTTCTCGGCCTTTTCCTTCCGTTTTTCTTACTCGTGGTTCGTTTCTGGTTTTTTTAGTTTGTTTCTTTCGTTTCTTTTTTTCCTCGTGGTTCGCTGGTTTTTCTTTCTTTTGCCTCCTTTTAATTTTTGTCTTGCTTTTTTTCTCTTGTTTTTCTTGTTTTCTTTCTTTCTTTTTATTCTTCTTTTTTATTTTATTTCTTTTTTCTTTTTATTCATTCATTTTTTATTTTCTACTTTACTTTTTTTTCTGTTTTCATTTTATATTCTTTCCTTTTTAATATTTTTCTCTGTATTAATATTTTTTTATTTGAGATGAGATGTAAATTTGTTCTGACACTATATTTGTTTTTATTCGAGATGACACACAAAATTATTCCGACTATAATAGGATGTTGTTCTAACAATTGTTCTCATTTGTTTTGACACTTTTTTTTGTTCGAGATGACATACAAACTTGTTCTGATTATAATAATAAGTTGTTCTGACTATAGTAATATCTTGGTCTGTCTATAATAATGACATGTGTCTGGCCCTTGTTCTGATTTGTTCAAACACCACATTTGTTGTTCGGGATAACATATAAATTTGTTCTAACAGTTGTTCTCGTTTGTTCTGGTACTTCATTCATTTTGTTCTAACGATAACAGAATATATAACCGTAATTAAAAAATACGAATAAAAAACTTTGTCAAAATATAGTCAAGTGGGATCTGTGGTTTACATATTTTTTTTAGTTTTAATCAATGTTGCATGTGGATGATGTCATCAATTCTATTTTTCTTTTGCATGCATGCACTCCTCCGCGTCCTTCAGTGACATGTTGTTGTTTTGTCGCTGAAGCGACAGATAAGAGCTCCTTGGAGGCCCCATATGCCGGCACTTCGCCTCTCTCGGCAATCTCAATCAAGGCCACGCCAAACCATCCCGCGCCACGTTACACGACACCATGCTACTTTTTTTGTCGAGATCAAATGACAGCATGCCACCTATGCACGCGTCGCACGAAGACACTGACTCAACTAGATAAAACCAACTGATGATGACAAATTGCAATTTTTGCCACGGATGATTGGTTCTACCAACTACCGAGGATGCTAAACTGATCGATAGACACTCCAGCCGGCGATGACCCTGTTCACGCAAAATCTGCACCCTACGTCAAGCACACAGCAAGCCGAACAAGTTAGCTTCACACGCAAGCAGATTCCAAGACGTGCCAGTCAATTTTCCCTGAAAATTAACAAAAGACAAAGTAGTTAAATTCCAAAGCTTGGAACTTGTCGGGTGGTACTAGACACTTCCATATTTGCGGCTAGAAATCCATGTGAGATGACATATGGCTATGAGAAGCTATCTGCCAGCAAACTAGAAACCATTCGGGAGCTTTAAAACGTGAAATAGAACATAGCCGAACGGATGACGCCAGCATGACGATAGATCGGTCTTTACTTTGGACAAAATTGCATGCACGCAAGACCGTGGCCGATCCTCGAGAATAAGTAACAATAAAGATAAATGAGGTAAAGCATGATCATAAATATGTAATAAACAAGCATGCATAGGCCCAACGCACTAGTCTACCGCATGTCTAGGTACTTTAAAACCCGTCAAGCATGAGGCCAAACAAGTTTATCCACAGCATGATACAACATGTTTGAAAATCACACCACTAACCACAAATAGATCTATCCACCGCATGATACAATCTAAATATGGAAAGCTAAAAGCACACAGTGATTGAAACATAACTTATAAGCACATTTTACTCGTGAAAGCATAACCGAATACGGCTGAACAACCGAATCGGGGTCCATGGAGAAGGATCAAACATTGCCAAAGATGATAAATCTATCAGATTGAATTAAAGATCTAATCCACCGAATGATTAGCTCTAAAACAACCCAAAAACCTGCATCTACCGCATGATACCTGGTTCTGTCAAGATTTACACAAAATTAACAAGCTTGAACCCGCAACATGTAACAACCTAGATTGGTTCGGTTTCGGTATTTGAGAATCATGTGATCTACGTGCCTTTTTGAGGCAAGATATGAACATGCGATGCAAAGACCATCAAACAAGATAAAGCCGGTCCAAATCAATCTAGATTGGGCAAAAGAGTGTTACATGAATTTAAACATAAAGTAAAAACTCAAAGCAACACGAAGTAACTTAATGAATCTATTAGATCTTGCCAAAATCTAATAGAGCCAATAACTAGCTCCAAGCTAGATCTTAGCCCACCTCATGGCTCATGACCTAACAAGAAACCCTCTTGAACCAAGCTTAAATCCGCCACATGATACTAAGCATGGTAACAAGACTACTTGCATCACGATCTAAATTCACCGCATGATACTAGACATGATACAAGGTTGCCGGTACTTACGGAGGTCGACGGATCGATGAACCCTCTCAAAGAACTCGACGACACGACTAAAGGACTCAAGAGTTTGGCGTAAAGCCGGTTTGTTATGAGAATGTTTCGAATATAATTACATATATCCAGGGTTCGTATTTATACCCTATCATGGCGTGACTCCTGGTGGACTACGAGCACAATATTTGATACCTAATTTATCTCTAAGTGCGAATGCTCATCCATCCATTCATCCCTTCCGCTTGGGCCACGTCATCACGCAATCCCATGAAATCAGCGCAAACAGTCCCCTTGCCGAACGGAAGCAAATTGCCGACCGCAAGCTCCTTTGCCGAATCCTTTTGGAGAAACCTTCCTTCTTCTGGACGGATTTTTTCACCAGGCTGGGCCCACAAATCAGACTCCCTCCTGTACCAAATTTTGGTGTTAACATATGCCCCTTCAATTACGGGATAAAAGTGATTTTATTTCGAAATTGACTCAAATTGCCAACGTCTTCAAGTCAAATCTGTTCAACACCTATTCTCTCTCCTTGCAATCCATCGGAGCCTCCGTCCAGATCCAAACCCTAGGTCATCCTTCCCCAAAGCTCGAATCCTCAATGGCGGGCCAAAATCAAGCTGCTCAGGTAAATTTCATCCCTGTAAGCTTCATTCAGCATTATCTTTTCGATTTTTTACCTCAGATTTCTCCCTCTGCCTTTTCGTGATAGGAGCTTTCCACCGAGCTTTTGATTCGCACTGAGACCAATTTGACATCTTATTTCCTCGGCCCTGTGGGAGCTTCCGATCCCCACGAGTTCATTGCAGCCGAATCCAAGAGAATCCCCTTCAAAGCGGCTTTATCCAGACCTCCCTTGTGGCAAGACGCCTTCAAGAACTGGCCTTTACCCCCAATTGCAGGCTGGATGAACTGGTATAAAAGGGTACTTGCAGATAATAGCGCCAAGACCAAGACTTGGGACAGGCTCCGCATTGCTCAATGGAGCTATCTTTGGCCGAGACCCCAAAGAACGAAGACCTTTTGATAGCAGCATGCCATTTTTGGTCAAACGGCGTCAATGCCTTTCTCTTTGGTCATGGCCCAATGTCCCCAACTCTGGCCGACGTGTACATGATCACCGGCCTTGACATTTCAGGATCTGTGTACCCTTGTGTCGTATGGACCTCCCTGGGCCCACTACCTCGGTGGGTACCAGGACCGACTACTCGGTGGGCCCCTGGGACTACCCGGCTTGCGCTACACGGCACCTGAAGGCGTGGAGCACAAGGACTACACAGGAGTAGTACTCGGTTAGGGAGCTGTACATGTTCCGCACTGTATAGAGGACTCCTAGACGTACTCGACTAGTACTCTCTCCCTACTCCGACTTGTAACCCTGCCTCCCGGACTATATAAGGCGAGGCAGGGACCGATCACCTCATCCAATCTCCTCTCATACAACCCACGGCGCACTATTGCACCATCTTGTAATCGTGCCCTATCAATCCAGAGCTACGCAGCATACAGGACGTAGGGTATTACGCACCTCGCGGCCCGAACCTGTCTAAATTGTGTGCCACGTGTCTCTTCCTTCGAGTTACCGATCTCGGCGAGTCACAATCATCACAGACCTTGGGAATTCAAAGGCTCCACAAGACAAACAGGAGTAAAGTCAGGAAGTGGATATAAATCATATATCCAGAATCACATGAAAGATGGCCCTCTAAGTGAAGTCAAATACAGGGCATTCCTGAATATGTGGTTGTGCAGGTTCATTTTCTGCGGTAAAGCCAATGAGCCCACTCTGAATCATATTGCAATGGCTACGCATTTGGCTGCTGGTAAACGTATTCCTCTTGGAAAATACCTCCTGGGTAGTGTGTATCATATGCTTCATCAGACTATCACCCAAATGCATACTAGCCAGAAGATACTATGTGTCAACAGCCCTTGGTGGTTTGTGCAGATATGGTTGCAACTGTATATGCACCAGATTGTCAATATCGACCTAAACAACCGGCTTTTCCCCTCATCCAACTATAACGAAGGGGAAGCTCAAATCACCAGAGGATGCCAAACCCATGGGGAAGCTGCCTCAACTGTTTCCATTGATCAAAATGTCAGTCATCTTTTCGAGCTCTTCTTCAAAGGCTTCCCTGATCCTCTTTGGCTCCCTTACGTGGACAATGACAATTTAACTCTTCCCTGTGAATTCTCCTTTGAAACTGGACGCCAAGATGGAAGGTTTGTAGAAATCTTTAATATCTTCATCCATCCATGTCTTTTGCCAGCTGAATTTTGCGGAGGAAGGTTAAACCATAGCACTAATGAATATTATCAGCCAAATATGATGGCCCGACAGCTTGGATGTGGCCAAATGCCCCCAAGATTATTTCTCCACGAATTCCTCAAACCCAGAGAGGAAATCAAGGAAAACATACAAGCCAGAAGGGTTTTTGAGTATGAATGCAGCCCAACTCTTTACACCTGGCCTTTCACACCCATAACAATAGCTCACCCCACCTTCACATCCTGGTGGCAAGAATTTCATGACCACATCTTTAGTGAGCCAGTGCACTCTTTCTGCTTCGAGCTGATGCCTGATTTTCAGCCAACTTCAGAGGTAACATAATTGTCTTTTTCCTCTGATCAGACATACTTTTTACCGCTAACCATGATCTTGATTACTCCCTGCAGAATACAGTGCCTGCCCCTCGAACCAGGACAATTGTTTATAATGTAGTATATCCAATTTCTGCTCTGGGATTTAAATCCCCAACTTTGGCTCAGCTGATGGCTAGGTATGCCACAATGGACCCAATTCTCTTTAGCGCTACTGCTGACAAGAGAAAAGGCCTATCCCTGATCGCACCTCCAGCTGCCAAGAGGAAAAGAACCACCAAGAAGGTTCCTGTTGAGGTAAGATTTCCCCTTTCTTGATCACAAGATTACTCTTATTCTGACAAATTTCACCTTGTGCAATTTCAGACTAGAACCCAGCAGCCATCAGTGTCAGAGCCTGCCAATGCTTCATCTATTGGTATGACCTTTCCCTTCATTATTTTCTTTCTTCAGAGATCATTACTCACACTGGCATTTACCCTTAATCTGGTATTCGCAGAAGAAATACTGGTGAATCACCCTGTGGATACCTCTCCTCCTCAGCATGCAAGTTCACCAAGAGCTGAACCATCTTCTGCTCAAGTGGAGATCTTATCTTCATCAGGGACCCAATCACCCCCTTCTCAAATAGAAGTGCCAGCTTCACCAGAGATGAACCCATCAATTCAACCAGAAGCTTCAAGCCCTTTAAGGGTTCAATCTCCTATTGGCCAGGCAGAAACCCCAGTCTTAACAGAGGTAAATCCACTTTCTCCTCAGCCAGAAGCTTCAAATTTGCCAGAGACTGCACCAGCACCCTTTCAAGCAGAAGCTTCAGCTTTACCAAGAGCTCTTCAGACTCCTCTTCCACCAGTGGCCCAAGAAACTCCCTCTGAACCTGAACAAGTCCCTCCCCCAACTTAGGGAATCAGGCATGAGGCAAGCACATGTACCCAACTCTGTTACTTTCTTTTAACAAACCATTCCTGACCCGGCAATATTTCCTTTTCAGGATCAAACCCCATCATCATCAAGCTTTTTGGTGGTGAATGATTCAACTCCGAAACAGGAGATGGAGGGACTCAAAATCAGACTTTACCAGAAGAAATTCAGGCAAGGCTCAAAGAAATCTTTGCCTGGCTGCAAAAGGATGCTCGAGACCAAATCAGAGATGTTGATCATTTTGAAGAAATGCTCGAGCCCATCAGCCAAAAACTCCCTGAAGACATTAAAGCCTCATTGGAGCCCATCTCTGGTCTGGACATTCATTACGTGGCAATAAGGCGAGCCTTGAAGAGTCAATCTACCCGACCAGCTGTTGAGCAAAAGAAAGCCAAAGCTGAACAAGCTGCGAAGGGAGCACAAATCCAAACTGAGAGCCACAAGGAAATGTTGGCCAATCTGCAATCTGCTCGCGAATTGAAAATTGCCAGAAAGACTACATTAGAAGCAGAGCTGAAGAGTTTGTTGGCTGAAATAGAAGCTGATGACAAGAAAATAGCCAAGCTTCCTGTACTGATATAGAAAACCCAAGAGGAAGCATCATCGGCCATAACTAAAGCAAATCAGTGTGAGGCAGAGCTCACCGTCCTGTCCAACACTCAAAAAGATTATCAGGAACGGATGAGGAACATTCATCAGACAATATCAAATGCCTCCAATGTAATTGCAAAATATTTGAACATTTAGCTGTACTGAGCAATGTGTAACCGAATTAACCGTTCTTGTAACATTTGCCTTCTATAAGTTCGTTTTCCTTTTCTTTGCATGACTTCGATTGCAACTCTGAACGATCCATTCGGTAACTAGTAGTCAAATAGTGCCATACCCGAACGGCACTCCGACTGCAACTTAGCCGAGCCAGTCAACCGAATACGACTCAGCTTTGAATCCCAAACGACCCGACGGCGAATCGGTCAAGGAAACCTCTCCACCTTCCAAGTTTTTCGGGATACGCGCCACAATCTGAGGCCACGATCCTTTTCACCAGTCCTATAAATAAAACCGTAGGTGCCGCAAGCTCTTTACCAAGCCTTTAGCCTTCAAATCTTTACCAACCTCAAGCTTTCTTTTCCCAATCACCAGTGCAGCCCCAAGAACCATGGCGGGTAACAACAGCAGGCGCCGCGCCGCCGACGATGCGGAAGGGAGCCGCGCCAGCGCGCGTCGGAGGCAATGATCGCCAACTTTCTCCATGACTTGTCTTAGACTCCCCTTTGTTTCTGACGATCCCCTCTGTCTCAGGCTCATTCAATGGAACCCGTCCTCTGCGCCGACCAATCAACCTCTGCCGGACGACTCCTCGGAGTCGGACCACTACTCCCCCATGCCCTACGGGGAACTTGACGCCCTCGGCTTCAAGGCGGAGCTTGAGGTGGTCCAGCGCGAGTTGGAAGATGTCTCTAAGAAGGTCGGCATCGCCGAACTGGGGTGGGAGGACCAGCGCAAACAGTTGCTGGCAACCATCGACGGTACAACCCTTAAATTGCTCCCCAATCCAATCCGGCTTTTGATACTAATCACCATCACCTTGCACTTTGCAGCCCGTGATGCCGAGCTCAACCAGCTGAAAATGCTGGTGGAGCAATTGGCTGACAAGGTAAACGCCCGTGGAGACACGCCGACGGAGTGCCTTGCCGCGGTGAAAACCGCGTGGACGAAGTGGCTACTCACGGCATCCGCTTGGGCACCACTTTGGGCTTGGCCGCCATGGCGACGCACACCGGCGTCGACTACTCCATCCAGCCGCGCGGCTTCCAGGGCGGCGCACCAGAAGACATCGACGAGATCGAGGTCATCCTGGAGCGCCTCGATGGCCACGGCGACGCCATTGCCGAACTCACTCATCCCCAGTCTGTGCTAAACAGGCTTTTCGATTAGATTGTACTAGGGATGTTTGATCTTCGGCAATAAAATAAAGAATTTTCAATTTCCATGCTTGTATTGTGATGATTCCTCCATGTTTGCAACTGCGAGCCTTATTCCTCTTAAACGCATTCGGGAACTTTGCTTGAGCCGAATACGCGAAAATGGATGCCCCTTGGCGCAAAACCCGCAGAAAATCCTCAATTCGGGAATCCATAAGCACTGTTCAATGAAAACCCTTCGCATTCGGGAGGAAAACCCTGCCGCCTAGTATTCCAATAACGCACGCCAACCAGTCATCACTCCCAATGCACTCTCTCAGTCAATAAAATAGCCCGCTAGGATGCCCTGCAATTCCACTCGCACACTCATCCATCACTTCACATCTTCTCCCCTGCTCCAGAAGAGAAAACCCCAAGGCCATGGACAAAGGCAAGCAACCCATCAAGGAGGATAGCACCCCAAAGAAGTGCACCATTCGAGAGTGAGTTTTCCTTTAACTTGCTTCGTGCTTTCGTGTGTGATCTCGTGCTTTACCCTCTCTTTGTTTTCTTCAGCCTTGATCTGCTTCCTGAAGAAATCTTTGGGACCGAAGAAACGGCTGAATACATCTCCTCTGACTCCTCCCTCGAAGCAGAGGATGCCACGCCAGAACAGAGGATCAACCACCAGTTACACCGCCGCGTTCGGCATCTGGAGCATGACCTCCGGGACATCACCGCTCGCTGCCAGGCCGAACGCGAACGTCGCATGGCTTTGGAGGCGTTGGTAGGAGGTAAAAATTTCCATCTTCATCTTGACTCCATGCTTGCGCCCGGATCTCTGTCTCTAACAACTGTTCTTCTGTCTCAGATGTTTCCGACAGGTACAGTAACCTGAAAGCGGCTTGGGACAGCTTGATGGAGGCAGCAAGCCATGGTCATCCCCAAAGCTTCCAAGTTGCCGTCACGGTGGTCCTGGAACAACTGAAGAGGGAGGAGCTGAAGAAGCAAAGAAAAAAGGATTGAAGCATACTTTCGCTTCTTACGCCAGGCCTTCTGCTTCCCACCCCTTCGTAATCCTGAGCAACTGGGTTGTTAAATATAAACCTGCAAGAAGCATTTGTAATGTAGTTTTGTGCTAAGGGCAATACATCTGAGTATTGGCCATTTCCCCTGTCTAGGATTTTTTGTTCTAAAGGCGGCTTCTTTCTTGAACGCCGGCTATTTCTGTGTCAAATGCCTGTAATCCTGATGCTTGTGATCAACGATCAACTTCAATACTAGGATAATATTTCTTCAAATATCTTCCGTTTATTGCAGCAGAAAATTCTTCTCCTAGTAAAGTTTTCAACATGTAAGCATTACCAGGCACGCATCTGACCACCCGAAAAGGTCCCTCCCAGTTTGGGGACCATTTGCCGAATGCACTGTATTTGGTTCCAATCGGTAGTAAAGCTTTCCAAACCAAATCCCCTTCTGCAAATTGCCTGACCTTTACTTTCTTGTTGTAATATTTAGCAACTCGCAGCTTGTTCTTTTCAATGTTTTCCATGGCTCTAAGACGAATCATATGCAAGTCTTCTAACTCATCCATCATTAAGCCACTGTAATCTTTGGAGCTTAGGTCCTTTTATAAAACCACTCTCCTAGAATCTGATTGCATTTCCCAAGGTAAAACAGCATGGTGTCCATAAACCAATTCATAAGGAGGCGTTTTTGTAGCTCCATGAGGAGCCATTCGGTAAGCCCATAAAGCTTCATTGAGTATCGAATGCCACCTTTTTGGCTTCTGGTCGATCTTCTTTTGTATAAGCTGATCATGATCTTGTTTAGAAGCCTCTGCCTGACCATTAGCTTGGGCATAATAGGGAGAAGAATTGAACAATTTGATCCCCATGCCTTCGGCAAACTCCCTGAACTCCAAGGACACAAACTGGGCCCCTTGATCAGTTGTGATTCTTTGAGGAATTCCAAACCGATAGATGATGTGTTCTTTGACAAACTCAACCATGTTCTCTGATGTTACCTTCTTCAGTGGAATCGCCTCAACCCATTTGGTGAAGTAATCTGTTGCTAAAAGCACAAATTTATGCCCCTTGCTAGATGGTGGGTTAATCTGGCCAATCAAATCTATACCCCAGCCCCTGAATGGCCATGGCTTGATAACGGGATTTAGTGCTGATGCAGGAACCCTTTGAATATTTCCAAATTTCTGACAGTCTTGACATCCCTTGTAATACTCAAAGCAATCCTCCAACATTGTTGGCCAAAAGCATCCAGCTTGCCTGATAACCCATTTCATACGATAGGCCGATTGATGTGCTCCACATATCCCATCATGCACCTCACTCATCATCTTCTTTGCTTCTTCTGGACCCAGGCATCGCAGCAATACCCCATCCAATGATTTGTAGAATAGACTTCCATCCAGAAGAACAAATTTTATGGCTTTGTACCTGAGCTTCCTAGAAACCTTTCGGGATGGATCTTTCAAATAATCAACGATTTCCTTTCTCCAATCATCCTCTGCAAGATCCATTCCCAAAGCACATACCTCCATGGCAAACGCTTCTTGATTTTCTCTATAGCCTGAAGCACATTAAGCCAACCTTGCCTCTTCATTGTGTTCTCTAGGAATATGCTGTAGAGTTACCAACTGAAAACTTTTTAAGATCTCTCTGCATTCCTCGTAGTAATTCCTCAGGGCATCACTTTTGCACTCATATTGGTCGTTCAATTGTTTTATAACCAACTCTGAATCTCCATAAACCTCAACTGAAACAGCCCCAGCTTCTTTTAAATATTGAAGCCCTCGAAGCAATGCCTCGTACTCAGCTTGATTATTTGTAACAGTGGGCTGAATAGGGATAGCAAACTCAAACATCTCGCCCCTGGGTGAAATTAATAGAATCCCTACTCCCCCACCTTTACCACATGATGATCCATCAAAGAACAAAGCCCAAGGAGTAATTTCATGCAAATCAATCGATGGATCATGATGCTCAGTTATAAAATCGGCAATAATCTGACCTTTTATAGCTTTTGCCGATTCGAACTTCAACTCAAACTCAGATAAAGCTAAGATCCACTTGCCAATCCTGCCATTCAAAATTGGCATAGATAACATATGTTTTATTACATCAAACTTGGAGTATACAACGCATTCGGCATTCAACAAGTAGTGCCGAAATTTTGTACACGAGTAGTACACACATAGGCACAGCTTCTCTGCAGCCGAATACCTGGTCTCAGGATCAAGTAATTTTCGGCTAAGGTACGGTACTACCCGCTCCTTTCCTTCAAATTCTCGAATAAGGGCCAATCCAATGGTTTGGGTATCGGCCACCACGTACAACTTGAAAGGCTTATTCAACTGTGGAGGCACCAGTACTGGTGGTTCCTTCATGTACCGCTTTATTTCATCAAAAGTCTTTTGTTGTTCGTCACCCCATATGAACTTCTGATCCTTCTTGAGCTTCAGTAACGGAGAAAAGGGCAAAACCTTTTGTGACAAGTTTGAAATGAACCTTCTCACAAAATTAATCTTGCCAAGCAGTGATTGCAACTCCTTAAGATTGGTTGGAGGAACATCTTCATCGATAGCTTTCATGCTTTTCTTGCCGACTTCAATCCCCCCTTCGTGTACTAGGAATCCCAAGAATTCTCCAGCTGATATTCCAAAAGCACATTTGTTTGGATTCATCTTCAAACCATGCTTTCGGGTGCATTCCAAGGTTCTCTTCACGTCCTCCAAGTGTGAGTCATGGTTCAAAGATTTGATCACGACATCATCAATGTAAATCTCAACAATTTTGCCGATCAAATCATGAAAGATATAATTCATGGCTCGTTGATAAGTTGCACCAGCATTTTTCAACCCAAATGTCATGACTATCCACTCAAACAGGCCTATACGACCAGGACATCTGAAGGCTGTCTTCGATATATCTTCTATTGCCATGAAAATTTGGTTGTACCCTGCATTACCATCCATGAAGCTGATAACTTTATGTACAGCTGCAGCATCAACCAACAAATCGGCAACAGGCATTGGGTACCCATCCATAGGAGTAGCTCTGTTTAAATCCTTGAAATCTATGCAAACCCTCATCTTTCCATTTTTCTTGTAGACAGGGGCGATGTTAGAGATCCACTCCGCATACCTACATGGCCCAATGAAGTTTGCATCAAGTAATCTCTCAACTTCTTTCTTTACATCGGCCAATACTTCATCCTTGTAGATTTTCCGGGGAGGTTGCTTATAAGGTCTAAAACCAGGCTTGATTGGCAACCGATGCTCAACAATGGAACGATCCAAACTAGGCATCTCCGAATAATCCCAAGCGAAGCAATCTTTATAATCTTTTAACAGCTTAATCAATTCTTCTCTGAAACTTGACTCCAAGTTAGTGCTGATAAATGTCGGCCGTGGTTTGTCACCGTTTCCAATATCAATTTCCTCCAATTTGTCAGCCGACATGAATCCTCGCCCCAACTTGCCATCAGTTCCATCAACTGGATTGTCCATTAAAAATTACTATAAGAGCCGACTGCTTGAATCGGCTGTTGATCACTGCTGACAGGCTCAACAGGACCTTCACCCCAGTCTTTTCCTGAGAAACAATCGATGCCTTGGTGTTCCCAGAAAGCTAGTTCAACGTTTGCAACGCTCACTGAATCATCTGCTTGGACCACCTCAATGTCGTCATCTACCCATTGAATGAGCTGCTGATGCATGGTAGATGGGATGCAGCAGTTGGCATGGATCCAGTCCCGCCCAAGCAGCAAGCTATAGGCTCCTTTGCCTTCAATGACAAAGAAGGTCGTGAGCAATGTCTTGGACCCAATCATCAGGTCCACGTGCACGCAGCCCTTGGTATCTGAAGGATTTCCAGCAAAATCGTTCAGAATTATGCTTGTTGGCGTCAAATCCCCGGGGCCCATGCCAAGCTTCCTGAAGGTAGTGTACGGCATCACGTTGACCGCAGCCCCGCCATCAACAAACATCTTGGTCAATGGCTTGCCATTGACGTATCCCTTCAAGTATAACGGCCTCATGTGTCGATTCTTGGCCGGTTTGTCGAAGGTGGCATGCTTGTCCAATACCAGTTGCGCCATCAACCCCCCAAGATGTTCATCATCATTGACATCCAAGGACGTTTCCTCCTGCACAACTTGATTAGCGGGAGCCATAAACTCATTCGGCAAAAAGTATACCATACACGCTGGAGCCGAACGACCCGATCCTTCAGGCTTGTCTTTTGGGCGCCACACTTGTTTCTTCTGGATCCCCGCCTGCTTCAATTCACGGTTCCTCAAGCGCTGAACCCTTCTCTTTTGGCTCTTCCTCAAGCCAGGCGGGCACCACTGTCCTTCCTGCCAGATGTATTCGTGTTCCTCTTCTTCTTGATCAGCCCATCTCTGATCAGCTTGCCTCTTCCTGGGGTGATCAATGACCTCAATTATTTTTTGACGCCGATCGTCATTAGGACGCATCCTTCCAATTCTCTTATGGACGGATCGGAGGTTGACAGTCTCCTGCCTATATTCAAGGTACTTATCATTGCACTCAGGGCAGTTTCTAAATGTGGGGAGCTTTAAGCCCTCATTCCAGCAGTGTCTAAAGAATGCGCACCCCCAATGTGCACGCTCTTGTTCTCGCGTGTACTGCTCCAGTTCTTTCCTGCGCGCGTCTTCCTCAAACCTGCGCCTCTCCTCCCTGTGTCTTTGCTTCTGGTAGCGTTCTTTCTCTAGCTGACACTGCCACTTGTTGAGGAGGATGCGCGTAGTGACCCTGGGTTTGGTCCTGGATGATTCCCCAACTTCAATATGGCTTTTGAGGACACGAGGGGCTTCTCCGTGGACCTGTTCCAATGTCACCTGCCGTGCTGGATCCACTGCTCCATCTTGTTTTGCTCTAGCTGACATCAGGACCTTGACCTTCCCTTTCTCCTCAGCAGTCACCATGTTAATAGAAAAATCAATCATATTTTGAGGGAAAGGATGGCCATCCAGCTTCATCTTATTGTCAAACTTCAGGTGCCGCTCCTGGATAGCCCTTTGGATCCTCATCCTAAAGACCCTGCAGTCATTGATGAAGTGAGAATTTCTGTCATGGAAGCCACAGTAACGTTTCTCTTTAACTCCATCGGGCCGAAGCATAGAATGCCCTTCAGGAAACTTGATTCGGCCTTCCTTTACCAAGAACTCAAAAAGTTTATCAGCCTTGGTGACGTCGAAGTCATGTGTGCCCTTGGTTTGTTTGATCCAACGTTGATTCATCGTCAAAGGTTCCTTGCCCCACATGATCTCAGCGGCGGCCACTTCCTCTTCATCATCTGAATCTCCCATCTGGTCGGCCTTCTCAAGGAACTGATTGTAGATGTCAGCTATGTCGTTGTGTTTGGCAAACTTGGCGTCCTTCTTGAACCCAAAAGCCTGGTTGCTCATCAGTGACAGCTTTTGAGACAGTTGGCCTAGGTTGTCAAACTCCATACCAAACAACTTCTCCCGCACGGCCGGCAACATTCCCGCAACGGCCGGCAACATTCCCGCAACAGCCATATCAGCCAACTGATCATCTGGTAGAGTCAACGAGAAACACATGCCCTTGACCTCCCTGAACCTCCTGAGGAACTCCAGAGGCGTCTCATTGTGCCTCTGTTTTAAGGTGGCCAGGTCGATCAGCTTCTTCTCCGTGCTACTATTGAAGTAATGGGCGTGAAACTTTTGCTCCAACTCCCTCCATGTACCAACTGACTTGGGAGGCAAAGAAGTAAACCACTGGAACGCCGAGCCCGTCAGTGACAAGGGAAATATCTAACCCTGAATGCCTCATCAGCTGAGGCCTCTCCAAGCTGCATCAGATAACGAGCAATGTGCTCCACCGTGCTCGTATCATCCTGCCCAGAAAACTTCGTAAACTCCGTTGGAGGCTTCACCCTTGGCGGCAGGATCACTCTGTAGTACCATTCCGGGAAGGGAGGTGTGTAAGCTGGCCCTTGCATTTTAGGCTTGAGGCCGAATTGATTTTGCATCAGATCGGCCATCTTCTGAACCAGAATATCATCTTCCTGCACCCCTGCAGCCGTGCCGTACCCCGGATTCGGGAGAGTGTCAATAGCGCCATAATCCATGACTTCGTGGTAACCTCCACCGTACAAGTTCTTCTGCAACCTGTTTCTAGCTGGAGCTATCTTGTAAGTGGAATTGTGTGGTACCCCAGACGAGCCGCACGCCAACTCCCCATACGTAGGCTGGTATGGATTTGCTGTTGAACGGGTTGATCTGTACTGCCTTGCAGAGGCGGCTGGACTGGCTGTCCCCCTGCAGCTCGCAGAGGAGGTTGCATCGGCTGACTTCCAGCACTGTGTGGAGGAGGTTGGATTGGCTAGCTCCCAGCACTTTGTGGAGGCGGCTGGATCGGCTGCCCCCCAACGCTTTGTGGAGGAGGCTGGATCGGCTGGCCCTGCAATGGTGGTTGAACTCCTGCTGGTTGAGCAGAGCTGGACTCTCCAACCTCCGCGTAATACCCCTGAGGGGATACTCGACTGAATACTTGTTCCATGCCTGGGCCAAACACGCCCACCATCATTTGCTTGAAAATGTTCAGGAAAGCCCTATGATGCCTGCCCAGCACAGCCTCGGCAGAATCCCGAAACGCTTGTATACACTCTTCCTTCTCTTGAAGAGTTGTGGCGTCAGTCTCTCCTGACAGCAGAACCCGGGGCATTCATTTTTAAGATATGGAACGCCACTTCTGTTCTTCTTGAACGACATCAAGCAGTTTAACTGGAACTGATCTGTAGCGTCTTTCAGCTGTTGTAGTTGCTCTGGAGAAAGATCATCAATGGTGACGTCCAGAATGTCACCGATTTCAGGCATCTTGATTTTGGCTGTAGGGTCCCACCAGGCGTGCCAAAAAGTGTGTTGACGCAAAATCTGCACCCTACGTCAAGCACACAGCAAGCCGAACAAGCTAGCTTCACACGCGAGTAGATTCCAGGACGTGCCAGTCAATTTTCCCTGAAAATTAACAAAAGACAAAGTAGTTAATTCCAAAGCTTGAAACTTGCCGGGTGGTACCAGACAGTTCCATATTTGCGGCTAGAAAGCCATGTGAAATGACATATAGCTATGAGAAGCTATCTGCCAGCAAACTAGAAACCATTCGAGAGCTTTAAAATGTGAAACAGAACATAGCCGAACGGATGACGCCAGCATGATGATAGATCGGTCTTTACTTTGGACAAAATTGCATGCACGCAAGACCGTGGCCGATCCTCGAGAATAAGTAACAATAAAGATAAATGAGGTAAAGCATGATCATAAATATGTAATAAACAAGCATGCATAGGCCCAAAGCACTAGTCTACCGCATGTCTAGGTACTTTAAAACCCGTCAAGCATGAGGCCAAACAAGTTTATCCACCGCATGATACAACTTGTTTGAAAATCACACCACTAACCACAAATAGATCTATCCACCGCATGATACAATCTAAATATGGAAAGCTAAAAGCACACAGTGATTAAAACATAACTTATAAGCATGTTTTACTCGTGAAAGCATAACCGAATACGGCTGAACAACCGAATTGGGGTCCATGGAGAAGGAACAAACATTGCCAAAGACGATAAATCTATCAGATTGAATTAAAGATCTAATCCACCGGATGATTAGCTCTAAAACAACCCAAAAACCTGCATCTACCGCATGATACCTGGTTCTGTCAAGATTTACACAAAATTAACAAGCTTGAACCCGCAACATGTAACAACCTAGATTGGTTCGGTTTCGGCTATTTGAGAATCATGTGATCTACGTGCCTTTTTGAGGCAAGATATGAACATGCGATGCAAAGACCATCAAACAAGATAAAGCCGATCCAAATCAATCTAAATTGGGCAAAAGAGTGTTACATGAATTTAAACATAAAGTAAAAACTCAAAGCAACACGAAGTAACTTAATGAATCTATTAGATCTTGCCAAAATCTAATAGAGCCGATAACTAGCTCCAAGCTAGATCTTAGCCCACCGCATGGCTCATGACCTAACAAGAAACCCTCTTGAACCAAGCTTAAATCCACCACATGATACTAAGCATGGTAACAAGACTACTTGCATCACGATCTAAATCCACCGCATGATACTAGACATGATACAAGGTTGCCGGTACTTACGGAGGTCGACGGATCGATGAACCCTCTTGAAGAACTCGACGACACGACTAAAGGACTCAAGAGTTTGGCGTAAAGCCGGTTTGTTATGAGAATGTTTCGAATATAATTACATACATCCAGGGTTCATATTTATACCCTGTCATGGCATGACTCATGGTGCACTACGAGCACAATATTTGATACCTAATTTATCTCTAAGTGCAAATGCTCACCCATCCATTCATCCCTTCCGCTCGGGCCACGTCATCACGCAATCCCATGAAATCAGCGCAAACAGTCCCCTTGCCGAACGGAAGCAAATTGCCGACCGCAAGCTCCTCTGCCGAATCCTTTTGGAGAAACATTCATTCTTCTAGACGGATTTTTTCACCAGGCTGGGCCCACAAATCAGACCCCTCCTGTACCAAATTTTGGTGTTAACAGACACCTTTATCACCGGGGACACAATGGGTGATGATGCGGAGCTGAGCTGAGAGCTACGGCTGTTTCGTCCGTGCGACGGTGCGAGCGAGATTGGCAGGAAAGAGCCAACGACAACGAACGAGGGCGGCGGCTGCGGCCGCGCCGTGACGGGCCGGGGGAGGAGATAAGCAGAGACGCAACGCAACCCAATGAAGAAACTGCGGATCGATACTGCCAGACGCGACCTGTCAGCAGCGTATGATTTTCCACGGCGGCCGTGGAAGCACCGGAAATCTTTCTGCAACGCGCGCAGATCGACAAGGGAGAGACCTAACGCGCCCGTGGCATGCTTTGCTTGCTTCGGCCGAGCGAAGCATATCCGCGTGCCATCGCTCCGTCCGGTCGTCTCGATCGGGCGCGGGCAAACGGCGCTTGCCGTTGCGGCCCAGAATTATTGTACGTCTTCCAAAGTACGAGACTAGGGAAGTATAGCAACCGTACGCACGCAGTGGAAGACCTTAACTCTCTTCCAGACAAGCAAGTGTTATTGTGCGTTGCGTTGATGGAACATGTTCAAACGTATTCGGGACTAGTGTGTTCAGTTGGCATGGTATTTCTTTAGTTGTCCTTAGTATTGTGCATTGGGAGATTTTTGTATTCGTGGAGTTTATCACTGTAATAATGTTACTTTATGGTCATACACAGTCAGCCGATGTGGAGACCGGATTTTATTTCCTTAATTTAAAAAAAAGACAAGCAAGCATTATTCAAGGCAGAAGAAATGATCCCCAACGGCTTGAGAAGAGAGAGAGTCGTGTTGGGGAAAATGGCCTTCGGAAGCTTTGTCCACGTCCGGCCAGGCTGACGATTTCGGCCCACGTGCGGCTTCAGCTACGCGGGGGTGTTTTTGCAGTGCTGGTTTAACGGAAACGCTAATGCTACTCGAGTTATGTGAGTTTTGTTGTGCAGGAGCAGCCCGCCTGAACGGTGCTGACCTTCAATGCCGAAAGCATGGACAGTTGTGCTTCGGCGCCAAAGGTTTGGAGGAGCCAGAAGCGCCGCGCGTCGAGAACACCTCGGCCCGGGGCTGGAGGCGGCCCGGGCGGGACGTCCCGAAAGGCACGACGCGACTTGGGCAAGGTCTTGGGTTGTCTCGGTGCCGAAGGTGCGGTACGCTGCGACACGTGGCTGCTGGGAACGTGTCAAGGGGGCACCGTACGAGGTAGAGACAAGGGGCGCCGCGTGTAAAGGTGTTTCGGTCGTACGAAGACACGCTGGAGGCTTGTACGACGCGGGGAGTTACTGTTATGCCCTTGTAAAGTGTTTAAAGCCGTTTGTCAGGAACAGAAAAGGTGTAATTTAGGCAAATGATCATACCCAGGGGTCTCCTATAAATAGTGAACCCCTTGTAATGAAACGGATACACTATAATGAGAAGAGAGCACCGAAGGCTACTGCAAAACTTTCGGTCTTCGGTCTGCTAAGCGTTTTCTTGTTTCATTTCCTGTTCTGCTAAGTATTTCTTTGTTCCCTCTCCTCGTCTAGAGCAGTAGAAGTAGCTTCGTGGAAATAACAGAAGGGGGGAACTCTCAGGGGGCTGTTGTGTCGGCGTCCACCTTCGGGCCCGATTCCCACCAACAGTTTGGCGCCCACCTCGTGGAAGAATCCAAGACCGCATGGTGAGGACCCGATCGGCAGGCGCCGAAGCCACCACGGCTCAGGCGTCAACCCCTCCGCTAGCACCAGAACCCACCAACCCGTCGGCTTCGGCCATCCAGCCTTCGGCGGGGACCGGTGCCGGGCCGAGCGCTCCGGAGGTCGAGCACACCGCCTCGGGGATGTTCGAGGTCAGCCTCGAGGGGCTGGGGGCTTCGGCGCAAGACATTGAGGCTCTCCAAAGGATCCGGGCTCTAATCGCGGGCAAGACTGTAGCGACCCAACAAGAGCAAGAGACGCGTCCATCTTCGTCGCAAGCGCAGCCGTCCCAGCAGCAGGACGCGGTTCCACCGCACACCGCTCCAGACTCCATCGACTTCAACATCAGGCAAGCCGAGCGCTACTTCGCTCTGCTTCAAAGCCAGATCGCTGGCACCTCGCCGCCGCAGCAAGCCATTCCTACGCCACCTGCCCCAGCACCGACGCCTGCCGCGCACGCCGCGCCGGTGGCTTAGCAGCATGTCTGGCACACCCTGCAGGCCATGCAGGCTCAGCTGTATCAATGGAGGCAGTAGAAGGATGCATCCGAAGGGCAGAGCATCGGCCATCGCCAGGAGAGGGGGCAGGTTCAGGAACACTTCGTGCCCGACGACGCACCGCTTCACAACGTCGTCCCGGTGTCCCCGCTCTCCGTGGAGCTCGAGAGCGCGTAGTGGCCCCGTCGTTTCAACGCCAACACTCTGCCCCATTATGACGGTGACTACGATCCCAAGGAGTTCCTTATGAAGTTCGAAGCGGCAGTGGAGTCCAACGGAGGCGATGCCACAATGAAGGCAAAGGCTCTTGTGCTGGCCCTCAAGGGAGAGATTCAGTATTGGTATGCAAACATACCGAAGGGGCACATAACATCCTGGTTCCAGCTGCGAAACAAGTTGTTGTCCAGTTTCAACGGCATGCAAGTCCAAGAGCTAGACTCCAATGACCTCGTCAACATGTGTGTCCAGGGAGACAGGGAGTCACTACAAGAGTACATGCACAGGGTGGTCAAGCTGACAGCGCGTGCGCCCGGGGTGTCCGAAAGCAGCATCATCAACGCCATTGTTGGGGGCCTGAGGGTTGGAAACTGCTAGGATGTGCTTGATAGAGTCAAGCCGGAGTCTACAAGAACTTTTTGAAGTAATGCAAGAATATTGCAAGTCCGATAAAGGTCGTCGCCGAAGGCTTGACAGAGCCAACGCGGCGAAGAAGCAAAAGCAACAGGGGCAGTGGGACCAACCGAAGGGGTGGCAAAATCACCCGCCGAAGCAAGCAAAACGTTAGATCAACAACGTATCGGCACCCCCTGACCAGAGCCACAACCGGAACGGTGGCGGGCACAAGGGCGGATACAATAATGGCAGAGGGCCGAAGGCGCAGCAGCAAAACCCGCCTCAGCGAGGCGGTGGTGAGAGGTTTTCCTATTGGCTCCATGGGATCGATGCCCAACATCACACACACCAATGCCCCTCGGCGGTCAAGATGAAGTTGGAGTGGGAAGCTGAGGAAAAGGCGAAGGCAACGGGGATGGCTGTAAATCACGTCATGAAGTACCAGAACGCAGAGCAATTTAGGGCCCTGCCACCACCATATCACCACCAATCTTTCCAGCCTTCGGCACCTGCGCATGCATTCCACCCACCGCGGTCATACACACCTTCGGCGCCGCAGCTGCCGCCGCCCCCTCCCATGCACGCGCAGCAATCGTCGGTATTTGTGCCTTCGTGGCCGAACCCAGCCGCCCACCATCGAACGCATTACGCCCAGCCACCCCCACCACCTCCACCAAAGCAAGAGGCCCCTGACTCTAGCAGCTCGGGAATGATGGGCATGGTCAACATCATCAATGCAATCTCCGACGGATCCAATGAGCCGGTGCACGAGACGAAGAGGCAACGGAAAGAGTACTACCGAAGCGTGTCGCACATTTGCTCCGGCAAGTACTTCCATTTGCCATGGTCCCACATCCCAATAACTTTCACGGCAGCTGACAATCGGCTGCAACACTACCCTCACAATGACCCTCTCGTCATAAGAGCAAACATTGGCAAGAACACAAAGTACTACTTCGGTAATGACGTGGGGAGAGTCCTGGTGGACAACGGCAGTTCAGCAGACATATTGACCTGGCAGTGCTTCTCCGGCATGGGCTTCAAAAAAGAAGACTTGAAGAAAGCAGAGCATCCGTTGTACGGTTTCGGCAACAAAAGGATCGAAGCTCTGGGCAAGATTGACGTCAACGTGACCTTCGGTCAAGACGCCACTATGAGAACGGAGGTCATAACCTTCGATGTTGTTGACTTTGTGTACCCGTACAATGCCATCTTCGGTCGCAACACCATCAACAAGTTTGCAGTGGTCATCCACCAAGGATACCTGCTGATGAAAATACCAACAGCAGCGGGGGTGATTTCGGTGTATGGCAGCCAGGAGGAGGCCCGAAGAGCCGAGCGCAACATGTCAGTGCATAACAGGCAGGTCCATGTCATCAACAAAGATGAGGGCAATGAAGCTGTGGTAGCTGAAGAGCAGAGGGTCGAGGCCCTACTGAGACAGTCCATGAAAGGGGCCGAAGCCGAGCGCATGAAAGCGGTCGATGTCACGAAGACAGTCCCTTTATGCGCGGACGTGCCAAGCAGAACCGTTATGATAGGCACCGAAGTCAGCGCGGAGGACGAAGGCAAACTCTTGCAGTTCCTTCGTAATAACCAGGATGTGTTTGCATGGTCCAAGTTGGATTTGACGGGTGTCCACCGGTCGGTCATAGAACATGCTCTGAACACCGACCCGAAGGTCAAACCGAAGCTGCAGAGGCATTGGCCGATGTAGGGTGACAGGGTCAAGTCTGCGGAGGCCGAAGTGCAAAAGTTGCTTGACGCGAGAATCATAAGAGAAGTGCAGTACCCCGTCTGGGTAGCCAATGTGGTGATGGTGCCGAAGAAGAATGGGAAAATGCGCATGTGTATTGACTTCACAGAGCTCAACAAGGCATGCCCGAAGGACCCCTACCCGCTGCCAAGGATTGACGTCATCATTGATCAGGCAGCTGGATGTGATATGCTGAGCCTCCTGGATTGCTTTTCTGGATACCACCAGGTATGGATGCGAAGAGAGGACGAAGCTAAAATCGGGTTCACAACCCCCTTCGGCATTTTTTGCTTCATCAGGATGCTAGAGGGCCTTCGCAATGCTGGATCAACCTTCAACCGCATGATGAAGCTGATTCTGGGCAACCAGCTGGGGCGCAACGCCTCGGCTTATGTGGATGACATCATCATTATGAGCGAAAGAGAAAAAGATCACATTGCGGACCTGACCGAAACTTTTGATAACATGAGGTGGAATGGCCTCAAGCTTAATTCAAAGAAGTGTATCTTCGGCATCCGGAAAGGGCAATTGTTGGGATGCATGGTCTCTAAGTGGGGCATTCAGGCAAACCCCCAAAAGATCAAAGCTCTACGAAGAATGCAGCCCCCGAGCAGTAGAAAGGAGGTCCAAAGGCTCACAGGCAGAATAGCATCGCTAAATCGCTTCATCTCCAAGGCCGCTGAGCGAAGCCTACCCTTCTTCAAGGTGCTTCGCGCGAACTCAACTTTTCAGTGGGCCCCAGAGCAACAGCAAGCCTTCGATGACCTCAAGAAATATCTAGAAGACGCTGCGGTCATGACCAAACCATCGCCGAAGGCTGAGCTACTGCTGTACATCGCAGCAACCGACACAGCGGTCAGTGCAGTACTTGTGGAAGAACGGAAGGAGGCAGATGCTCTAAAGAAGTTTCCCATCTACTATGTCTCCGAAGCCTTGAGCGGCTCGAAACTCTTCTACTCCGAAATGGAGAAGATGGCATATGCTGTGGTGATGGCAAAAAGGAAGCTTCGGCATTATTTCCAGAGCCACAATGTATCAGTCCCCACAGCTTTCCCTCTTCGGGACATGTTTGAGAACAAGGAATCCACGGGGAGAATGGGTAAACGGGCCACAGAGTTGGTGGAGCACGTTATAAACTTCGTTGCTCGCAGTGCAATAAAGTCTCAGGTCCTCACTGATTTTGTAGCCGACTGGACGCCTTCAGCGCCGAAGGGGGAAGCCACAATCACGAAGCCAGTGTGGGAGGTCCAATGCGATGGTGCATATTGCCATCTAGGGTCAGCGGCGATCCTCAAGTCCCCTTCGGGCATCAAGCTTTGTTACGCCTTGCGGCTGAACTGTGACAATTGCACAAACAACATGGCTGAGTACGAAGGTTTGCTGCTTGCGCTTCAGAAGGCCAAGGCGGTGGGAGCAAGGAGGCTTGTCAGCTTGACAGACTCTGAACTCGTCACCGGCCACATTGGGAAAACTTACAGGGCAAAGAAACCAGACATGATGAAGTATCTGCAGGCTGTTCGAAGCATGAGGAAATTTTTCATTGGCATCACAGTGCGAAGCTTCCCCAGGAACTACAACAAGGAAGTCGACGCTATTGCAAAGGCAACCGCTCTGCTTGAACCCCTGCCCCCGGATGTGTTCTACGAGACAACGACTGCAAGATCTGCCGCTGACGAAGCGGCGCCCCCAAAGTTTGTGAACACCATACAGAGTGAGGACTGGCGCACCCCAATAGTAGCAGCGGTCAGGGGTTACTATGAGGCCGAAGATGGCGTCACCGATAAGAGAGTGGACATCAGGGCGAGGAACTACCACATCCTTGATGGTAACTTGTACCGAAAGGGGGTGTGCGCCCCATTGCTCAAGTGCATATCGGTGACCGAGGGCAAGCAACTACTCCATGAGATCCATAGTGGCATGTGTTCACATCACCTCGGCACGAGAGCTTTAGTGCAGAAGGCTTTTCGCTAGGGTTTCTATTGGCCTTCGGCGGTCGCAGATGCACACGACATTGTGCGCCAGTGTCCAGAGTGTCTGCGCCATGCGCCTGACAGCAAGTTCGCATCAAACGAGATACAACTGATACCACCAGTGTGGCCCTTCGCTCGATGGGGTATTGACATCGTCGTCCCGCTACCGACGGCACCCGAGAATTACACTCACGCCGTAGTGGCGGTGGAATACTTCTCCAAATGGGTAGAAGCGAAGCCATTGCTGAGCATTACTTCGGCCACAATACAGAAGTTCTTTTGGCAGAACATCGTGTGCCGCTTCGGTGTGCCGCACAAAGTCACCATGGACAACGGCAAGCAATTTGACAGCACCGACTTCAAGGAATTCTGTACGTACCTGGGCACCAAGCTATGTTTCGCTTCGGTCTACCACCCGCAGTCCAATGGGGCGGTGGAACGGGCAAATGGAGTCATCTTCGCCAGCATAAAAAGGAACATCACTGATCTGCCTAAGAGCAAGTGGACCAAAGAGCTACCAAGGGTGATCTGGTCCCACAACACCACTACATCAAGGACCACTCAGTTTTCGCCATTCAAGCTGTTGTACGGGGAAGAAGCCATGTTGCCCGAAGAGCTGTGTCTGGGCACTTGGAGGGACACCCCCTCCAGCGACGAAGACCTCAAAGCTTCGGTCCAGAACATTGAGGAGGTACACCTGCAGGCAGCAGCGAACCTGTCGGCTTACCAAGATGAAACCCGGAGGTGGAAAAACAAGAAGATCAGGCCGAAGCTCATACAGTCAGGGGATCTGGTGCTGCGTAAGGTACCGAAGGGAAAGCTGAAAGGCAAGATGCACGGGAAGTGGGAAGGCCCGTTTATAGCAACCGCAACTTCGAATGAAACAGCATTCAAGTTGTGTCGGTTGACCGGTGAAGAAGAGCCTTACACTTGGAATGTGGACATGCTTCAGAAGTACTTCGTCTAAAGTCGCCATGAGCGGCTGCTGTAGTTTGAGTTTTAGCGGTTCTCTTTTCTCTTTTGTTGTGTTCAGGAGTTTGTAATATATGTACATTAAGTAGGGGGGACGTACTCTTTTCCTTACGGTGGAGGCTTTGTGGTTCCCTTCCGGACCCGCGGAGTGTGAGGTTTTTAACGAGGCGGACCCTTGTACCCTGTTTCTGACATGTAATATAAGTCAGTGTTCCCCCAACCCCTCGTGCCCAAGTTTTTCTTCTTTTGAGTATGTTTTCGCAACGCTGTCGAAGCTATCCCACCCCCGCGAAGGGGGGCATTGTCTTCGAGGCGGCCTTCGGTAGGGTAAGTAACGGCTCGGGCACGAGCTGCATTGAGTGTGCACGAGCCGAGCCTGTCACTTATCGTCGTGACTGGAGCTGAAGTCCGCTTGATGCGGCATGGAGGCCCCGATTTGGCCTGAGTAAGCGCACGCCTGGAGCGTGGTGTCGGTCCCAATTTGACCAAAGGTGACGTCCGCTTGATGCGGCGTGGAGGCCCCGATTTGGCCTGAGTAAGCGCACGCTTGGAGCGTGGCGTCGGTCCCGATTTAACGAAGGTGAAGTCCGCTTGATGCGGCGTGGAGGCCCCGATTTGTCCTGAGTAAGCGCACGCCTGGAGCGTGGCGTCAGTCCCGATTTGACCGAAGGTGAAGTCCGCTTGATGCGGCGTGGAGGCCCCGATTTGGCCTGAGTAAGCGCATGCCTGGAGCGTGGTGTCGATCCCGATTTGACCGAAGATGAAGCCCGCTTGATGCGGTCTAAGGGCCACGATTCGGCCTGAGAAAACGCATGCCTGGAGCGTGGCGTCGGTCCCGATACGAACGATTTGGTCTTTGTGAAAGCACATCAAAGGCAATGTGATCGGTCCAGCCGTGACCAGAGGGAAAGGGCGACGGCACTTCATTTTGATATGACTAGGGGACAGCTCTGTTCGAGAGAGGCGCAAGAATAGTGTCATCGGCCGGAGCCAGCACTACTCCTAGTAAAATTCATGATGACGGTGCAGAACGCAAATGCAGAAACGAAGGGGACAAATGATGGTCACAGACGCCCTTGTTTTTCCTCTTATCACATTTTTAATATACAATGTACTTCGGTACAACAGTGTAGTATTACACATTGACACAGTAATGTAACCACAATACATCTCTTCACAAGTATACACTTTACAAGTCAGTTGGCGCCGCACCGCCCCAACATGCCGCGAACACTTTCGGGGGGAGTTCCAAAGTAAATCGCTTCAAGTCTTCACGGCAACTCATGGCGCGACGCAGAGCCACGTCCAGTCAGCACCCCCGAGCGATCAGTCTTCGTTAAGTACATCTTCGCAGATCTCATCGATTAAACGAAGATACGCCATGTCTATGGTGTCCAACGCCATCTGCCGGAGCTCGCTGTCGGTAGGCATTCGCCCTGCGCCGAAGACGGGATCATTGTCAGTGCGCGGGAGACCACTCCGGCTCGGCCTTCGTAGCCACTAGACTGTTCGACGAGGTGTCAGGAATCAAATACACGTATTCGGGCGGTCCGAGGACCCCCTCCTCCATCGGCTCCGGTTTAGAAACGACCCCTTCGGGCACGAAGGGGTCCACTAAGTTTCGCCTAGCCGCCCTACGAGCGGCTCGCTCTCGATGGCCTCCCGGCGCGAATGATCCTTCAAAAAATCCGCGAAGAAACGCTTAGCGGCCTCGTTGTGGAGACGGTAGCGTTCCGCACGATACGATAAAAATTCCGAGTACAACACGCCTGGATGACGTATACTAGACTTCGTCCATACATTTGGGGCAACAAAAAACGAGTTTAAGGGCAAGGGCGGGTCGCTCGCACCTTCGGCTCTCTGCGCAGGCACCACCGAAGGAACCTGCGCAGAGACACCTTACATTAGTGTTTTTACACAATCACGGCTCCAGAAGGAGGCATTTTATCTATTTACAAGATCAAGCTTGACACCCTTCAGACCTCAGCTTCTTCGGTGACGACCGGAGCCTCGGTTGGCGCGGCAACCGCGGCGGTTGCGGGCTCCGAGGGGTCTTCGCGCCCGGGTGAGCTAACGGCTAACAGTGCGGCCTCAAGCTCCGCGGCGTGTGCTGTCTCTGAGGCATCACCCTCGGCGTTCTCTTCAGCGTTGACGGCGGCCGCGGCGGCCTCGTCGGGCACGGGCACAGCGTCGGCTTCGGGGACGGAGGCGGCTCCGGGGGAGGTAGGCGCAGGGGGAACGGTCTCCTCGGCTGCCTCAGTGCGCTCGACTTCGTCTGAAGGTCTTGTTCCCCTGTTCACATGCTCTTCTTCGGTCGTTGGACCCGTCGTCTCTTCGGCAGCGCGAGCACCATCGCCGGGAGCGTCGGTCACATTGCCCCCCCTCCCTTGCAGCGGCTTTGGGATCTCCGGCGGTGATCAGGGGAACCCCGGGCATGGCAATCCAGTTGCCCCCGTCATGAACCGGGGCAAGGGAGGAGTGCCACCGAACCGAATTCGAAGGTGATCGTAAACGTGATCCTGCAGCCGAGGCCTTATCTGCGCAACACCAAGGGCAATATGTCAGCATGGATGCGCGTCGACACCACAAGTAGAGTTTTAAAGCGAAAACAAAAGTGGCTTCGGTGAACTTGAGCACTTAGGCGAACTGATTCGTCTAAGGTGAGGCGAAACCCACGCTGGGCGAAGAAGGTGTTCATGAAGTTCTTGGCTAGATTTTTGGCGAGCACGGGGAGCTGCGCAACGTCGAGCTCCGCATCGATGGGCCATTCAAAGTTATCCTTCGTCAGACGCCGAAGATCGCCCTTGCTGATTGTCTTCTCCGAAGAGGGGCGATCCGTGGCAACCAGTGAGCACACGGAGTATGCCAGCGTACGAACCCCCACCGCGGCCCCAAGCTCTCTGAATATCTTCGTGTTCATGGCGATGAAGTCGAAGCAGGCATTCACCCATTCGTAAAATGCCTCGACGGTGCACTAGGGGAACGGGATAGGCGGCGCACCAAGATTGCACTGCCCAAGCAACTCTAGGATGTCGGTACGAAGGGTTTCCGTGCTCCGGATATGATCGGTTCGGTACCGCTCCAGCACGCCGCTCAGCTCGCTCGCCTCCTTCTGTGCTTCGGCCAGTTTGGCCTCCTTGTCGACGAGCTGAGCGTGCAAGTCCTCCTTGGCGCTGCTTAAGGCCTCCACATCGAGGCGCAGTGTTTTAAGGGCAGCTTCGGAGGACTTCGCTGCATCTTCTTTCTCTTGCAGCAGTTTCCGGTTCCGTTCCTACTCAGCTGCCAAACGCCCCTCCAGCTCCGCCACTCGATTTTGAAGTGAGGAAGTCACGGCGGCTGTCAGCTCCTTCGCCTCTTTGCCTTCTTGCTCTAGCCGTCGGGCAAGGCACCGAGATGCAACGAAGGCTTTCAGGGACAGATCCCCGCACGTGGTGGTGAGCTCAGTGGAGCTGAACTTCCCGAAGTACTCCTCCTCATGAGGAATAGCGAAGCTCGCCCCCGCCTCCTCCAGGAACTTACGCTCGTGCCTGTCGCTCGTCAAGCCTAGGAACCGAATTTGTTTCCCTCCAATTAGCTTGGCTTCGGCGGGAACTTGGAGGCGGACGGCGGCGGCTCGGGGCTCCTCTGGCGTCACCCGATAGCTGCTGCTTTCGGGCTCTCTTCCTCGCCTTCCTCCACAGCGGCTGCAAAATCGTCTTTCTCGGCGACCGTGGCCGAAGGGGAGGCGGACTGTTTGGTACCTTCAGATGAAGAGCTGGATGAACTGGTGGAGGTGGAGCTGGACTTGTCCTCGTTCTGAGGGGCTTCGGGGCCGAAGGCGGTTGGGCTGTGCCCGCGAGGGGCGTCACTAACAGAAGACATGATGCGAACATCGCTGTCTTCATCGTTGTCTTTCTCCTTTGGACTTAAGGGCACGAGCAGCGGTCCACCGGCTTCTCCACCGGCCTCAACCGAAGGTGTGGCCGAGCGCAGTGGCACGGCGGCAATCACGTCGTCAACGAGGCCGGTCTCGACGTCTACGATTCGGGTCCTCTTGGGTGAGGGGGGCGAGTCCGCCGGCCGGCCGCCACGTTTCTTTCGGGCCCTCCCTTCGGCGGTAGCAGTGGCCACAGCGGGGGCGCCCCTCTTGCTAGTCTTCTTCGGAGCGACGTGCGGCGAAGTTGCCGTCCGAAGCAGACGCAAGCGCGGCAGCCTTCCTCTCGGCTGCCTCACGGTGCTTGGCAAACCCGACGCGTTCAAGCGGATTGATCTTGAAAAACTCGAACACCCGGTTTGTTCGAGATCCATTCAGCTCCGCGACGGTGTCTTTGTATTCCTTCGGCGACACGGGACCGAGGATGAAATCTCCATGAGCCTCCACTTTCCTTTTCTTCAGCACTGTGAATAAACAATTTCAAACGCTCAACACTTGAAGCATCTGAAGCATAAGAAGAAGGTAAAAACCCACCGAAGGACACAAGACTACTCACAGTCGGAGGTGAAGCCAAACGCCTTCGTCCAGTCCGGGCACGGGATGCCGCCGATGTCGTCCGCCTAGGCGTTGTCGGCCACAACCCAGCCATCCACTAGTGGACATATTGGGATACTGCGATATTCCTCCACAATATCGCGTGTGTCGTACTTGCGCGCGAACCGACGAAGCATCATCACAAACTCGTTGCCTTCGGGGCATGAGGGGTTCTTTGCGTAAGATTCATGAAGGGGTGGCAGCTCCTTCGTGGCCAGGGGGTGAGACTCTCCGTGGGAAAGGGGGTCACCGTGTGGTAGAACCAGTGCTGCTGCCAGTCCGAAGGCCACTTGTTTCGATAGGCGGTCACTGGGCTCACCACGCCGGACTTGTATGAAAAATTTAGACAGCCGAACTGGCAGTCTTTCTCCACAGACTGGTCCCCCTCCTCTTCGAAGACCGTCCGCCGCTGGTGATGGACTTGATGCGCCGAAGCGAACCCCTCGGCGGAAGGCTTGATTTTTGTGGTGCGACATATCCACATATACACCGACAGACGAAGAATAGCATTCGGCGTGAGCTAGTGCAAGTAGATGTCGAAGTACCGGAGGATGTCGACGACGGCGGGGTGCAGGGGAAACCGAAGCCCCGCGTACAGCAGGTCGCGGAAGATGATGACCTCGTTATCACGCGACCGCGGTACAGTTTCCCGGCCAGGGGCTCGGCCGGCCCCGACCATGCGGTTCTTCACTAGGGAGCCCATGTTGGTATTGTCAACTTGTCTTCGGCCGAACGTGTACGTCTTCGGGATCTCCTTCGCGTCGGCATCGCGTCTCCTCTTCAGGGCCATGTATGCAATCTAAGAGCGAAGTAGAAACAAAAGCAGTGGGGGCCGAAGGAAATCTTACGACGGTGTCTTTGGAGCTCTCGCGCGTCGTGGATGCAGATCGCGACCGTGGTGTGGGGCAGCCCAGGGGTCAGTCCCCTTTTTATAGTACATCAGTGCCGATAATCGCACTGGTAACGAGCAAATTTACCTCTTTACCCTGACGACAACCTCTCACAACGGTAAAATTTCCAAAGGGCAGCATGCGTCTTTTACTCGGATCCGCGTCAGCGTGGGCTGTCCGTGGGAGTTCCGAAGCCCGTTTCTCGCCCAATGAAGAGTTGGTCGTAAGTTCAGCCCATCTTGAGGACGGGACGGCCCTCACTGACGAGGGGCTACTGTTGGGGAAAATGGCCTTCGGAAGCTTTGTCCACGTCCGGCCAGGCTGACGGTTTCGTCCCACGCGTGGCTTCAGCTACACGGGGGTGTTTTTGCAGTGCTGGTTTAACGGAAATGCTAATGCTACTCGAGTTATGTGAGTTTTGTTGTGCAGGAGCAGCCCACCTGAACGGTGCTGACCTTCGGTGCTGAAAGCACAGACAGTTGTGCTTCGGCGCCGAAGGTTTGGAGGAGCCAGAAGCGCCGCGCGTCGAGAACACCTCGGCCCGGGGCTGGAGGCGGCCCGGGCGGGACGTCCCGAAAGGCACGACGCGTGAAACGACCCGGATTTCCGCGAACGGAATCCCGAATCTTAGCACCTCGGTGGTAGTCCCGGGAGGGCTACCACGTGCAATCCCCCGTCTCGCCGATTCCAAAATCCATACGTAAAGGTAAAAACAATGAATAGAGTACAACATTTATTTTATTACATTAATCGAGTACATCACTTCGGCGCATGCGGTACAAGTCCATCAGGACTGAATCAAACAGAAATAAAACGTCTAGCAGCGGCTCCATGAAAGCGCGGGAACTCCATATCCGCAAAGCGGCTCAAGTGTAGGAAGAGCTCTAGTCCACCCAACCGTCGTTGTCGAAGTCGTAGTCCGGCTCTGCGTCAGAGTCACCAGGGTCTACCCGATAAGCGGGTAGGTCATGTCAGCTTCCCAACAAAGAGGCAAAAGCGGTGTATATTCTACTATGCATGAGGTAACCCTAAACTGGCTGTAGAAAGCTTAAGCAAAGCAGCAGTGCAACATTCAAGGTAAGCAGAATATAGCAAGGAGGTCCACACCTCGGGGAAGCTTCCGCTTCCGAGGTCCACACCTCAGGGGTCCACACCCCGCTCAAGGAACACCACACCAAAGCACCGGATCTCAACCACGATCCAGAACCCAACTCTCATCTGCGATGTGGGGCCCACCGGCTCCTATCCCCACATCTCAACGGCCGAAGCCGGCTCACACACTCGGGGAGAGAAGAAGCACAAGAGAAGTGTAACTAGTCGGTGAGAGATCGAAAGACCGTCCATAACCAAGGGACACGGACTATAGCTATAGGTTTAACACTCGCGCAGGTTGTACAACTGTTCCCGCCCGAATAGGTCCGAACCGGCCGTCACCGGTGTCCGACCCTACCATACGGCCGAAGCCCAAGTAAGTGGATAGTACCCTTCGCATCTCCGAGCTCCGGCCCAGCCTCCGCGGCGGAGCTCATACTACCCGCGAGAGGTCCCTCGAAGCCGTGGAACCCTTCCCCGGCCTCGCCGGGGCAAAGTCTACTAAGGAGGGAAAGACCACTCCCGACACGATCACACCGATCCTCCCGCAGAGGGGTGCTATCCACTACAAGTCTCACCCCGCATCCCCGCCCAATACAAGGCGGGCGGTCTGTACGAAAGTAGTCATCCGAAACAAGGTCAACTGACGATCGGTCCTTAAGGGGCCGAGAGCGAGCTCTCAACTTCTCCATCCCACACGACACGACCCTCGGGTAAGAGGCCGCATCGCATCTTCCCTCGGCGGTCGTTCACAAGTAACCAAACGGCTCGCTCCCGCCAAAACACAGCAAGGAGGTACGCAACCCAGAACGCACGCTAGAATCACACCGAGATCCCCACATCTCAGCTCAAACCCAGAACACCATCCATATTCAAACAACAAAAGTATGGATACTTGAAGTAAGGGACTAGCTAGGGGTCTGTAGCTAGTCCCGCAGGTAGAAGTACAAGGAACAGGATATGTCAAAACATCAAGGCATGGCTAATAAACGGGTTATGCAATCCATCAGAACAATGCATTAAAGTAAAGCACTAGCAGCTACAAAGCAACATAGGATCTATATGGTTGGGAGTGACATGACACCTTCGTTGCCGTTGAAGCGCCGTCGTCCGAGCAATGTACTCGGGGTCCTCCACGTCCTCCTGGTCGAAGCTCGGGTCTGCGGCACGAGATTCGACGCGAAAATATAAATACGGTGCACATCTAAGCAATAACTCCAAATAAAATCCAATTTAGAAGATCCAAATGTTTCCAAACTACCTACAATCAGCAAGGTTTCGCAAATACGGATTTATAGAAATTAGTTTTGTATTTTTCTGAGTCTCCTAGAATTTATTACTAATTTTTAAAGGTCAAAAACATTTTCTGGAATTTTTAACAGAAAAGAAAAGGGGTGGTCTCGTTTCCGGGCCGAAGGTGGTGAAAAGGGTGTCTCCGGGCCTAACACAGCCCTTTGGGCTCGGTCTATCGGGCCCAGGCGGAAGAAGTCTAGACAGCCTCCCGGAACTCGTTTGCTGCCACTCACTGGTCGTGCTGGGCTTCACAGCGGCCCATCGAGTTGGTTTCGGCCCAGACGGCTCGCGCAAAGACACGCCCTATTAGAGAAGGCGGTCGAAGTCTGATTTTACCCCTCCAGCTCTTAACTCAAGCCGGCCGGCGGCCTGCGGCGAGGCCGGGCCCCGTGGCCCAATCCCGGCCGACGGCCCGCTTTCCCCTTTTTAACCCAGCGCAGCTCACACGCCCCACAGATGCTCGACAAAAGGCTCCGGCGGCGCCGCGACCGCGGTGCGCCGCCGGCGTTCGGCTCGGCGCCTCACGCCCCGGTTCCCCATCCACCGGCAACAAGATACGGCTCGGCTCGCACCGGGGTGTGCTTGCCGCCCGGGTTCTTGCACCCGTGCTTCCGCGCACGGCGGACGGCACGTCGTCCCCGTGGCCGGACACGACGCCGCCGCCGCCGGCGTGTCACGGCGTGACGGCTTCCCCCACCTGCACACACGTTCTGCACAAGCCACGGGTCGAAGCCCGGATTACACTCACGACCTGCGCGCCCAGCCCAAACGCCCGGCCATCAACAGAACGGCGCCACGGCCAAAACGACACGACGCGCGTTCGGCCCCCGGCCCGACGGCGCGGCGCGGCGCGGGAACGCGCTCTCTACTACCCACCTGCACAAGAGGCATGGCGCGAAGGCCAGCACGCACAAACTCCCGCCCTCACGAACACGGCGCGAAAGCCGGACCTTTTCCCCTGCCTCGCACGGCGACGGCAGCGCCCAAGAGCACAGGCGGCCCAGGGACTCCCTCCGTCGCGGCGCGGCACGCCTACGGCACCACAGCCACCTACCCGGCACGGTTCCACGTCGACGTGCTTCGACGTCGCGGCAACACAGGCAAGACCAAGGAGGGGAAAAGAGAAAGGTGCGGTGGTGCTCACGAGGGGTCGACGGTGTAGTCGTGGCCGGCCTGCCGGAGACGTGGCGTCGGTGTTCCGGTGATGTAGATGTTCCCCAGAGGCGTAGATGTTCACGTCGGCGTCGCGCTCCTCCCCTGGCTCGACGTCGTGGTTCGTGCCCCTGCCGCTCCTGGCGCCTGGCTCCCGGTCTTCGGCTCCTTCCCCGTCCAGCGCACGCAAAGAGGCCACGGCCGCCCGCTCTTCCTCCCGGCCGACGCGCGCGCGGCCGGCGCGCCCGCCTTCTCCTTCCCCTCCGAGCCCGCACGAACCGAGGGCGTGGAAAACCCCAATGGGGGTGGTTAGCCTGGTCTCCAATCCCCCACCGGCCTCCTCTCCTTTTGAACCCGCGCCGCGGGGTCCCGAGGGGAAAGCCCCATGATGCCCCCGGCTCGCCGCCGCCCCGGGCCAGGTGGCGCCCGCGGTGATGCGCCGCCCGCCTCGGATGCTTGGTGGTAAAGGGGCGGCGGGGTCAATTCCCTTTCCCGCGCCGTCGCTCCCGGGTCCGCGTGCACGCGCCGGATCTTGGCGTGCGTGCCGCCCGAGCGGCTCGGCCGCGCGCCACCCCGCGTGGGCCGGCGCGGTTGGACCGGCGGCGCCGCGCGCCCGGCTCGGCCGACGGCGCGGCCAAAGGGATAAGGGGGAAAGAAAGGGGAAGAAAGGGGGTCCGACGAGCGGGGCCCACGTGGCGGAGGATGAGGGGGAACGGGGTGGGCCGCGCGGATCAGATGGGCCGTTAGTGCCACGGGTTGGGCTGGCTGTGAGGCAAAAGAAGGAAAATCGGCCCACTGCTCCTAGCTACACTTTGGTTTTTAAAACTAATAGGTTTGAATAAATGTTTGAATAGGAGTTTGAATTTGATTTCCAATCAAATTCAAACTTCACTCAAATGAACTCCAAATAAATCAAAGAAAATCCAACTCACTTGTTATACCATATTTTAAATATAAGTTTTATAAATAGGATAAATTAGTGGAGACTTTGGTGAGAGGCTAGCAATTTGGCTAAAAATTTGATAGCACCCAAATGCAAGCAAAAAGTTTTAAATTTTCGCAAAATTTACACACCTAAATTCCCGGGTTGTTACAACGCGACTTGGGAAAGGTCTTGGGCTGTCTCGGTGCCGAAGGTGCGGTGTGCTGCGACACGTGGCTGCTGTGAATGTGTAAAGGGGGCACCGTACGAAGCACAGACAAGGGGCGCCGCGTGTAAAGGTGTTTCGGTCGTACGAAGACACGCTGGAGGCTTGTACGACGCGGGGAGTTACTGTTATTCCCTTGTAAAGTGTTTAAAGCTATTTGTCAGGAACGGAAAAGGTGTAATTGAGGCAAATGATCATACCCAGTGGTCTCCTATAAATAGTGAACCCCTTGTAATGAAACGGACACACTATAATGAGAAGAGAGCACCGAAGGCTACTGCAAGACTTTCGGTCTTCGGTCTGCTAAGCGTTTTCTTGTTTCATTTCCTGTTCTGCTAAGTATTTCATTGTTCCCTCTCCTCGTCTAGAGCAGTAGAAGTAGCTTCGTGGCAGTAACAGAAGGGGGGAACTCTCAGGGGGCTGTTGTGTCCGCGTCCACCTTCGGGCCCGATTCCCACCAACAAGCCGCTGGTCCGATCGTGGAAATGAATAATCGTAGGGACGGTACGAGGGAAATGCTCAATAGCCTCAGAAGCAAACGTGTACGGGACGGACAATTGGTGCCTCTGCGGCCAACCTCGCTCGATCGCCCGCCTCTACCTAGGCCTGGGAATGGATCGTGCAAGCCCAAGGGCCGAACGGGGCTCCAAACTCGCGGGCCTAGTTTCCCGGATCATCTATGGGCTGCGTATACAAGAGGGTTGAGTTGGATTGGATTGGCCCATAAAAGGATTGGGCCAAGTCGATGCTCGTTTCAATGCTCGAGGATCCGGAACGGATCGAGCCAGTATCCCGTGATGAGAGGAGAGACGGGAGGGCTCTAAAAAAACAGAGACGACCGGGACTCCGGGAGGGCGGAGATGGGCGCCGACGGGCGCCGCGCCACCGCAGCGTCATTGCCGCTCCACCCTGGTGCCACTCCGATCTCCTCGTCCTCTTGGCGTTGCTCCTCGTCGTCTCCCTCGCCCCCGAGCTGAGACGGCCAAGATCCGGTCGCCCCCCGCCCCGAGCTGAGAAGGCCAAGATCTGGACATACCGTCCCCCCAGCCACGCACACCGTCAGCCCCAAGTGCGAGCGCCTACAAGTACGGCGCCGCCTCCAGGCAGCAGTTCTGGGGGTACGACTACAACCCTAGCATCGTCGTCTCTGGTAGGTATGATTAGTTTCATCGACGATCGTTTCGTACTTCAATTAGGAGTAAGATTTGTCAGTTTGGTAGTCGATTATGTCCCAAGGTTTATCTTGACGTACTCACAATGGTTGGCTTTACAAATCCATTTGGCTGTTTACACACGGCTTAGATTTAGTAGAGAAGTTCAGATGCATTATTCCCTTCACTTTTCGTGATGAAATTTCTCTCTTTCACACAGTTCTTCCGATGAAGCAATGTTGCTTGCAGTTTAGATTGTCATGTTATCCACCATTTCTCTCATGTGAATTCGCACAATTGCATTTCCAAGTTGTTCAAATCCAGGTGGAGATTGGTCTTGGTTCGTGTGGTTTATATCCATCATCACCTAGATTGAAATCCTAGCTAGTATAGTCTAAACGAATGACAGGACGTGCTAATATCGTCAAATGTATCAGAAAGAACAGGTGTTCGTCAAATATATATGTGATTGTTACTGAAAATATTGATTGGACTTTTGATGAATTGCAGGACGCAATTCTGCAATCCAATCTACCATTTTTCTTTTTTCGGACACCACTGTCAGGACAAATTTGCATAATAACGTTTAAAATGCTACTTGCATATCCAGCAATCGATCTGCACATGTTGATTTCAGTTTTATGCATTGGCCAAAAGGAAATAAAGTTTAGTTGCATTACTTGATGCCACAACTGCTTCTGCTGCTCATATGGTATTAAGTAAATTGCCCATGTCGGGATGTGTTGCTGGAGGGGTCTCGCATTAAGGCAAAAGCGAGAGCGCTCTCCGTGTAGCATACTCCTTAAAATATATGCTTTCTGTCAACAACTTGATTATTAGCATCATATATATAGGTTCCTTTCAGACAAACGATTAATGCATCTGAAATACGGGTTCCTTTTACTGTATAGGAAACAAAACTGAAAGTCTTGCGTGATTGTTTTAGACATACATAGTTAACTCTGTTTTCGGGGGACTGATATTGATAGTGTTTCTGCATATTATGTTAAAAATATTATTCTTGACACCTCCCTTCAGTAACACTCTCTTCTTGTTGTACGGTCTTCTTTTTTATTTTATTTATATTAATGTATTTACCACAGTAGGAAAAAAATAATGTTCTAGTTTGGTTTTAGGGAAAATTAAGCTAGTACTCCTTGTACCCATGCAAGCTTCTGCGGCTGTTATCAATTACTAGTATATCTTATTTTTAAAATGAACCTGATTAATTAACTCATGTGCTGCCACCAGGTTGTGGTTTTAATATATTCCGTGTATTCGAAAGGAGGGATACGAATCCACAAGTTCAGGTTCAGCATCCTTCTGCTTCACAAGAGGCGTCCGAGCATCTTGCTAAAAATATATTAGTTAGCTGGTGACGACAAGGGTGATCTCTGATTCTGCCGCTGCCTGCCTGACTGGCTAGATGTTGGTTAATCCCTTTTTTTGTCAACATATATATGATCCCGCAAGAATATTTATGCATGCTAATTGCTCTGCTTCAGCAAAATGCCTAGTCTGAACTCCTCTAAACATCTACAAATTCAGACATTGTCAAAATTGTTGTACCTGTTGGCTGTAGTTATGTTAGCAGGTTGTAGTTCTTTCTAGTGCAGACTTCGATTTCTTTCTTCTTGTAGACTTACCTAAGTCCCCATGGTATGCATTCTACTTATTTTCTTTGTTGGAGCAGGTACCTATTTTGGTTGGCTGGTCGCAGACCCCGGTGCTTCACTACTAGTTGTGTTCCAGCAGTTTGTGACCTGGTATTATGGAGAGAGTCTCATCAGCAACCGCAGTAGAGGTTGAGGATGCTATGTCCACAGATCAGTCCGGTCGCTCAGGAAAAAAGAGGGCAAAAGTTTGGGCTTATGTTGACTCAGAAATCATTGATGGAATTGAGAAGGGTGTCTGCAAGTACTGTAAGCTCCAATTATCTTCTGTGTCAGGGAAAGGAACAACTCATTTGAACAGACATATTGGATATTATTGCCCTCACATCCCTCAAGAGGACAGGGATAGATTCCTAGCATCTTTTAAGAACACGCCCGGTTGAGGACCATGTGTGGTTCGAGGACCGGTGGATGGTCACTTCCTTGTGTGATGAGTGATTGACAACGTTGTGTGGACCGATTCTTGGCTAAGTATTGCAGGTGCGGGTTGCGGATTGACTCGTGTTGGTGCGGTGAAGAACAAGCGCGAAAGGTCGTCGCCGGTGAGGCCTCCGGTGTGGAGAAGACAAGTAGGCTTCGTTCGAGGGACCCGGTGGCCGGCGGGGGTCAAGTGCGGGCCGCATGGTGGCATGAACAGCAAGATGAAGTCGTGGACGGTTTCTTGGTTGAGCCTCAAAACCAAGGTCGAGCCGGGACTACGTGGGAGCCAAGTCATGAGTGGAGATTGGCGGAGGCTACACCGAGTTCGCGGGGTTTCCGGTGGTTCACCGTAAAACCACCGGGTTCCTTGGTTGATCCACAAAGCCAAGACCGGAGAACCGAAGACGGAGGTGCAAGCAGGCACGGCACCGGTCCGACCGGGTGGGTCCGACCGGTCGACCGGTGGGGACCGGCTCCGACGGTGAGGAGCACCGGTCGACCGGTGTGCGACGACGCGTCCGAATCTTCGAAGCGGAGGACACGCGTCGGGATCGCATGGCTTGCGTCGAGGCTACGCAGGGTGCGGTCGCCGGGCATCCGTCCGATAGTGAAGGCATCAAGAATTCCAAATCCGCCCTTGAGGGGCTTGTATCCCTAGTTAGTAGAGAGGGGCATTTTAGACATTCGGTTGCCGCCTATATAACCCAAGAGGTGAGAGGATGGCAGCCAACTCTTGGAACCCTAGCTCATTAGTTTTCCTATTTTTCCACCTATTTTCTCTAGGTTTTCCTTAGGACTAGCAAGAGAGCTTCACGGAGAGATCTTGTAGAGAGGGATGGATGATCGGGCGGCTTGCTAGACCTTGTACGAACCTTTGTTTCATGTATAGATGATTCGGCGTGGTTCCTCAAGGTTTGGATGTGTTTTCCCCGGTTGTTCTTGGTGGTGATTTTCGGATCCCTCTCTTCGTGATTTCTTTGGGGTGTTTTCGGGCCTTTTCTCTTGGGGATTTGATGGGGGAAATTTGTGGGAACCCTTCGTGGTTCTTTGGGCTGTGATTCCCCTCCCAAATCCGTGAGAAAAAGTGCTCGATTTTGGGGTTTCTTGAGTTCTTGGGTTGGAAGTGCTTTCGGCGGGATTTCTTCGATTCCTCCTTTTTGGACGAGTTTTGGTGGGATTAAACTTGGCTATGAACTCCTCATGAGGTGTTCATGATATCCCCAAAGTCTTGTTCAAGTCCGTGGAGCGATTCGGGAGATCGAGATTTGGATTTGGGGGAGTTGACCCGCGGGTGTTGTTCATCCCGAGCCGCCCGGCCACACCGGTCGACCGGTGCTCTTGACCGGTCCGACCGGTGCAAGCCCTTGTGGGTTTTTGCTCGGGTGAACGTCTTGGTGTGTTCGTTGTTGTCCCGTGGTGCCGCCGTTTCGAGTTTGGGTCCGTTTGGTGGTCGGTTGGCCCGTTTGGTGCCTTGGGGGCTTTCGAGCCGCCATCGGTCCGACCGGTGTGTCTCACCGGTCCGACCGGTGTAGAGCCACTTAGTGAAAGTTGCTCGGTTCACCGGCGGGGACCGGTCCGACCGGTGGTGCTCACCGCGTCCGACCGTGTGGGTCCGTAGACTCGGGGTTTGTTGTTCCGCTGCGTTCTCGAGTCGGAAGGCTGTGGGTGTTGGTTCCTAGGTCCAGTGGCACTCCAGTGGCTACGTGGGCTCGGCCAACTTGGGTAGTGAGTCGGTGACGTGTGTTGGGAGCCGTGTTCGTCTTGGTGGAGTTTTCATCTCCTTCGAGAAGAATTTTTATCGGCTCCCATTCACTCCCCCCCTCTCTGGTTCGCCGTATCGGTCCTTCAAGTGGTATCAGAGCCGGTTCGGGTCTTTGTTGACTCTAACCGCTCTAAGATCCAAGGATGGCGTACCGAAACGGGGTTCGGGTCCTCCACACTTCGATGGCAAGAACTACCGGATGTGGAGCAAGCGGATGGGTGCGTTCCTCCGCGGAAAGGGTCGCTGCTTTGGGATGTCACGGTGGGACACAGGCTATGTCCAGCCGATGGATTTCCTTGCTCCGCAGTCGAGGGGACGATTCGACGCCAACAATAAGGCGGTCGACTACTTGTTTCGTGCTTTGTGTCGCCCGAGTTCGATCGGGTGCACACCGAGCACTTGGCTTGTAGGATTTGGGCGGTGTTGAAGGAGGCTCATGTTGGGAACGCCCGTGTTCGGGCACGGTTGTATGCGACCTACCGGAGAGAGTACGAGAACTTCACTCATCTCCCCGGTGAGTCCATCGATGCCTTGTTTCGCAGGTTCACGGTGGTGGTGAACAACATGAGGGCCAATGTGGACGTGCTCCCGTACGATGATCATGATAGAGCGGTCAAGCTCTTACACTCTTTGGATCGTACGATATGGGGCGGAAAGTTCGAGGCCATAGTCGAGTCGGAGAGGTATGATACTCGACGGTGAACGAGTCGTTCTCAAAGCTCAAGTCGGCCGAGGTGGATAGGGGCATGATCGCCAAGCTTGAGGGACCGATCGATTCCCATAGTCTTGCCCTCGTTGGTGGTTCCAAAGGAAAGACTAACTCTAACCCATCCACCAGGATGTTCTCGTTTTCCTCTTTGATGTCTATGCCAGATGAGGAGTTTGATGACCTTGGAGAGGACGAGCTGGCGCTGTTGACGAGGCGGTTCGAGAGGCTGCACGAGAACCGCGTGAACATGAGGAGGAACACGAGGACTTGCTTCCAGTGCGGCAAGCGGGACACTTCGTCGCCGACTGCCCGGAGAAGGCCGAGAACAAGGACAACTACAAGCACAAGCCGAGGATGAACGATGGCAAGTACCGTTCGAGGCGCGACCACAAGAGCAAGCACAAGAACAAGTACAAGGACGAGCGACGATCGAGGAAGAAGGAAGGCCGAGGCAAGGCCCGAGTGATGGTTGGAGCGAGCGACGTCGACTCCGGTTCCGCGTACTCCACCTCGAGCTCGAGTAGCGGTGAAGACGAGGGAGATCGCCGCAAGAACAAGAAGTCGTCCAAGAACCCGAGCGGGGCCGAGCCGCTTCGCGAGAGATGGCTTCGCACCATGGCGTTGAGCTCCGGCAAGAAGAAGAGCACACGGAGCGACTCGGACTCGAGTCCGACGACGAGGTGCGTGATGAGCTTCCCTTCTTGCGCCAGGAGAATGAGAGGCTTGGCTCTTTGCTTGATAACCGTGATGACATGCTTAGAGAGGCCAAGAAAATGAGGAAAGAGCTTAGGGCTTCACTCGAGGATGCTAGGACTAGAGTGGCCGAGCTAGAGACACAGGTGCTTGATAGCAAGCTTGAGATTGATTCGCTTAAGGCTAGCCCCGTTGTCTCGATGAGAATGATTGTGCTTGATTGCTCCATATTCCTTGCCGATCTTGCTTTGTTTAAGGAGAAGCATGCCTCCAAGTGTGAGGAACTAGATGTGCTTAGGGTTGAAGTGGCCGAGCTTAAGTCTAGACCTCGCTTTGCTAGGTGCTTGCACTTCTTGCCCCGTTTTGCATGCTAAGATTGATGAGATGCATGCTTACACTAGTTCGCTCGAGGCTAAATTGAAGGAACCCATGCCTACATCTTGCTCTACCCGTGAAATGCATGCATTGAAAAATTTGGAGCTTGCACATTATGTTGATCGTTTGCGGGATGAGAATGATGATTTGAGGAAGTTGATGGGTTGGTTGTCCTGGTCCACGAGCCTCGCTTGAGGATGATGATCGAGGCCTTTAAGAGGCAAGATGGTGAGGGGCTTGGGGCAAACAAGGTTGGTGAGGGAAGTGGAGAGAATATCCGGAGCCACCAAAAACCCACCACAAAAATGATTTCCCACCAAAACCTAACCATCTAAGGAACCGACTAGACACAACCCCGCCTCCACCCGTGTTTCCTACACCCACAAATGACCTACAAAAGCCTATCAAGTTTGTGAGCACTTCGGGGAAAGTGTTCTTTGGGAAGGAGAGTGAGAAGGCTAGTGGTGAGAAACCGGTGGAGGGTTTGAGTGGAGAAAAACCAAGTGAGCGACCACATCCCAAGCCAAAGCCTAAGCTTGTGAGGTTCCATTGTGGCTATTGTGGGAGAGATGGCCATAAGGAGGAGTTTTGCTTCAAGAGGAAGCGAGAGGAGAGAATGGAGAAGGAGTGGGCTAACAAGGACAAGTACCACCCTTCCGATGGTGTACTTGAGCCTCGTATGCGGATGCCCGGGGGCAAGGCGATTGTGAGGACGGTTCGGGCTTGGGGAGAGAAGAAGGCTGCAGGTGGTGTTGTTGCCCGGTCACACCGGTCGGACCGGTGTGGAGCACCGGTCGACCGGTGCGGGCACAGACGAGGAGCGCTTGTTCGGGTTTCGAGCTCGTACGGTCCGAGGGTTGTTTCGGTGGTCGTGGTTCGGTGGTTGGGGCTGGAAAGAGTGCGGTGGTCGGCTTGCTAGGCGTTCTCCTCCTCGTGCTCAATACGGGGATTTGAGGAGTCGTGGCGTTGAGTTGGAGAGGAAGGACGTTCCACGGGCTTTCTTGCGTGGTTTTGGTCCTCCTCCGGGCGAGAGAGGGGTGGTTCCCTCAGGGTGGTTACCGTGGTGGTGTTCGTGGAGGTAGCTTTGGTAGGAGAGATGCTTTGGTTGGTGCTAACCCCACTTTCGAGCAAATGGCTCGGCACTGGTTTTCCTCCTTTGGTACTAACCCCAATCTTTGAGTCGTTTGTTCGCTCACGTGCCTATTTTTGAATTTCAGGTGGGAGACTTGAAGAACATTTGGTTGATTGACTCCGGTTGCTCGAGGCATATGACCGGAGACAGGGGGTGGTTCTCAAGTCTCGTCCCGTGGTGACGAAGAGGTACATCACCTTTGGGGACAATGGGCGTGGGCGTGTGCTTTCAGAAGGTGAGATAAAAGTGAGTGACAAGATCACTCTAAGGCATGTCGCTCTTGTTCAATCGCTGGGGTACAATTTGCTTTCTGTGTCTCAGTTGTTGGATGAGGGTTTTGAGGTGTTGTTTCGGCCTGGTGGTTCTCGGATTGTGGACTCTCGAGGGGACCTTGTCCGTATGGTCGTTCCCGAGGGTCAGGTGTTTCGTGCTGATTTTTCTCAGTCTTCGGGTGTGGAGCGTTGTTTCTTGGCCGGTTCTTCGAGTGAGTTGTGGAAGTGGCATAGGAAGTTGGGTCACTTGAGCTTTGACCTTTTGTCTCGCTTGAGTAAACTCAATTTGGTCCGAGGATTGCCACGGTTGAGGCTTGAGAAAGAGTTGGTTTGTGCTCCGTGTAGGCATGCCAAGATGGTGGCCTCTTCTCACCCGCCTCTCACCGATGTGATGACCGAGCGTCCATGCGAGCTGCTCCATATGGACCTTGTTGGCCCAGCTCGTGTGCGATCTGCGGGTGGGAAGTGGTATGTCCTTGTTGTGGTGGACGACTATTCTCGGTATGCGTGGGTGTTCTTTCTCGAGGATAAGGGGGAGACGTTTGGTTTTGTTCGAGATCTAGTCTTGAGGTTGAGGAACGAGAGGCACGGAGATGCCATACGAGCTATCCGTAGTGATAATGGCTCGGAATTCAGGAACTCTCGTTTTGAAACCTTTTGTCATGACTTGGGTCTTGAGCACCAGTTTTCGAGTCCGTATACGCCTCCCCAGAATGGTGTTGTGGAAAGGAAGAACAGGACCTTGTGCGAGATGGCTCGGACGATGCTTGATGAGCATAGGACTCCGAGGAGGTATTGGGCTGAGGCGGTGAATACCGCATGCTATGTGTCGAACAGGATATACCTCAGGGTGCACAAGAAGAAGACATGCTATGAGTTGATGCATGGCCGCACACCCAAGGTGAGTCACTTCCATGTCTTTGGTTGCAAGTGTTTCATTCGAAGAAAGGCGGGGAAGTTGGATAAGTTTGAGGCTAGGTCCGTCGATGGCATTTTCTTTGGTTATGCATCTCATTCTAGAGCATATCGTGTGCTCAATCTTGAAACTAACCAAATCGTGGAGACTTGCGAGGTAACCTTCGACGAGACGAGCCACGTAGTCGGCTTGTCTTTGAGTGTGCGGGTGATGATGAGCTTGGCGAGGAGATCTTTCGGGAGGAGGAGCATGAACATGGAGATGATGAGGATGGCGGTGCGGTGCCCCCGGCCGAACATGTACCCACTACTTCGACGACGATGATGGATGGACCCTCTCGCTACACCTACGACGACAAATCAAGAACGAGGAGAAGCTGATGTTGAGGGGGAGGTAGCTTCGAGGCGAGAACCTCCCCGGCGAGTTCAAGTGGATCACCCGGCTTCGAGGATCATCGGCGACATGAATGAACGCACTACACGGTCGAGGGTTCGGAACAATTCCCATTTTGCTCATGCTGCGTTTGTTGCTTCTTTCGAGCCCAAAGACATTGGACACGCACTATCCGATCACAATTGGGTTAATTCGATGCATGAGGAGTTGGAGAACTTTGAGAGGAATCGGTGTGTGGGAGTTGGTTGACCCTCCCCCCGGGGTGTAAGCCGATTGGTACCAAGTGGGTGTGGAAAAACAAAGAGGGAGAGAAGGGTGAGGTTGTGAGAAACAAGTCGAGACTTGTTGCCCAGGGGTTCAGTCAGAAGGAGGGGATCGACTACGAGGAGACCTTTGCTCCCGTAGCCCGTTTGGAGGCGATTAGGATCCTTCTAGCCTTTTCCGTGGCTAAAGGGTTCAAGTTGCACCAAATGGATGTGAAGAGTGCTTTTCTGAATGGAGTGTTGGAGGAAGAAGTGTATGTGAGGCAGCCTCCGGGGTTTGAGAGTGAGAAGTACCCCCACCGGGTGTACAAGTTGAGGAAGGCGCTGTATGGGTTGAAGCAGGCGCCTAGAGCTTGGTATGGCAGGTTGAAGGGGTTCTTGTTTGAGAGAGGTTTTGAGATGGGGAAGGTCGATCAGACCTTGTTTTTTGCTGAGGCAGGGCAGAGATATCCTGATTGTGCAGGTGTACGTGGATGATATTGTCTTTGGTGGCTCGTCTAACTCTCTTGTTGCAAGGTTTGCAGATGATATGAGCAGGGAGTTTGAGATGAGCATGATGGGCGAGTTGCGCTTCTTCCTTGGGCTACAAATCAAGCAATCAAAGGGAGGAACATTTGTGCACCAGGCAAAGTACACCAAGGACATTGTGCGGAAGTTCAAGATGGAGGACTCCAAGGCTATGACGACGCCTATGAGTACGACTACAGCTCTTGATGCGGACGAGGAAGGTGAACACGTGGACCAGAAGGAGTACCGGAGCATGATCGGGTCACTCCTCTACTTGACGGCGACGAGGCCGGACATACGCTTCTCGGTGTGTCCGTGCGCTCGTTTTCAAGCGTCTCCGAGGACTTCGCATCGGCAAGCGGTGAAGAGAATTTTCGGTACTTGCGTCACACTCCCGACTTCGGCCTTTGGTACTCCGCGTCCTCTTCTTTGGCGCTTCATGGTTTTTCGGACGCGGATTTTGCCGGTGTCGGTTGGATAGGAAGTCCACTTCCGGGACTTGCCGCTTTTTGGGTTCCTCTTTGGTGTCTTGGTCTTCCCGCAAGCGCTCGAGTGTAGCTCAATCCACGACCGAGGCCGAGTATGTTGCCGCTGCTAGTTGTTGCTCTCAGCTCCTTTGGATCACCTACACCATGAGCGACTTTGGTGAGGAGTATACCCATGTCCCACTTCAATGTGATAGCACCAGTGCCATAAGCGTTGCAAAGAACCCAGTGCTCCATTCCAAAACCAAGCACATAGAAGTGAGGTATCATTTTCTGAGAGACAATGTTGAGAAAGGAAAGATAGCTTTGATCCATGTACCCACACATGACCAACTAGCCGATATTTTCACCAAACCCCTAGATCAAGCAACTTTCACTCGTTTGCGGGGGGGAACTCGGTGTGTGTTTGATTTCTTGAGTTGGGTGTGTGGGAGATCTCTTTTGCCGGTGGTGTCGAGCCCGTTTTGCCTCCCCTCGAGGAGCCGGTTTGTAGCATATGTATAGCTTTCTTTTGTGCATTTCTTGCATTTTGGCATGGCATATGTAACATGATGTATAGGCATCCTTGTATCTTAGATTGCATGCATTTTGTATCATATGCATTGGTTAGGAAAAGCTTCTCTCATATACATTGTTCACCATGGAATGAGATATATGTCTTTGTGAGCTTGTTTGGTATGCTACGGTTAGTTTTGGCTTAGCTCTTGGTGATCTTGATGAATAATCCATGGTTGATAGCTATGCTTTTGAAAAATGTTACATGTATGCTCTCTCATGTGTAAATGCCTTTACATGCTCTTGACATGTTTTTGTGGCTTTACTATGCTTAATTTGTGGTTGGATAGCTAGTTTATTGATCATATGGAGCCAAAGGCTCATTTGCCATCATGAATGTTTAGCCCTCTTGTCTTATCTTGTGGAGGAGCATAAGTTCCTTTTTGTCGCAAAGACATTTCATGTACCATTTACAAATCTGAAAATGAAATGAAAAATGCTTGGAAAAGATGCTCCCATGTCATATGTGCTGAATTTAATTTGCTTTGGGTGCTAAACCGTTGCATGATGCCTACCAATGAGAAGTCTCATACATAGAAGTAGGCACATGGCTCGGTGGCTTTGACATGACATGAGGTGCTTGTGGGTGTTTGTGATGGTCTTATGATTAGAATGGCTGTCCTAGCATGAAGTTTGTGTGGCTTTGTCATTTTGATATGCTTTGATCATGTTTAGGACTTTGCTCATGAGAGGCAAGTTTTTCGCAAAATTGCCAAAATCCTTCTTAGCTTCGTCCAATGGTTGTGAAACTTGGTGATCATGTAGTTGAGATCGATACGAAGCCGTAGAGTATCTAACTTGCTCATTTGGACATGTGTAGCATTCTTTGTTGAATTTTGTCTATTTGAGAAGCTCTAGGTTGAAAGTTTTGCATTTTTGGCTTGATTCATGCATTGCCAACAAGGGGGAGAAGTTTGAGCTTGAAATGGCTTGTTGGACGCGTTTAGAAGGTTTTCGGTGGTTTCGAGCCATTTCCGGGCTTCGTTGTACACCGGTCCGACCGGTGATGAGCACCGATCCGACCAAGGTGAGTGCTGGTCCCGTACATATGTTGGGCACCGGTCGACCGGTGGTGATGACCGGTCCGACCGGTGTGAGCCGAGTTGCCGCAGTCTGCCCCGTTTCATGTGGTTTCTTGCATGCATTCGTCCGGGGGAGTTGCATTGGTTCGGGGGAGCTTGCATGTGTGCGGGGGAGCTCTTTGAGAGTTTTTGAGCTTTGTTTCGGTGGTTTGTGCTCTTTGCTTGAGCTTTGCTTTGTCTCGGATGTGTCGAGCCGTTGCCCTTGCCTAAGGGGTCCGAGACTTGTCTTCTTCAAGTGATCTTGCTCTTTGCCTTTGTTTGGTTTTCGATCGCTTGTTGGAGTTTCTTTTTGTTCGTTTCTTTTCTTTTTCTTTTATCTCTTGTTACTTTCGTGTGGGTGTTGTCAATGCACTCATCAAGGGGGAGATTGAGGACCATGTGTGGTTCGAGGACCGGTGGATGGTCGCTTCCTTGTGTGATGAGTGATTGACAACGTTGTGTGGACTGATTCTTGGCTAAGTATTGCGGGTGCGGGTTGCGGATTGACTCGTGTTGGTGCGGGGTGAAGAACAAGCGCGAAAGGTCGTCGCCGGTGAGGCCTCCGGTGTGGAGAAGACAAGTAGGCTTCGTTCGAGGGACCCGTGGCCGGCGGGGGTCAAGTGCGGGCCGCATGGTGGCATGAACAAGAAGATGAAGTCGTGGACGGTTTCTTGGTTGAGCCTCAAAACCAAGGTCGAGCCGGGACTACGTGGGAGCCAAGTCATGAGTGGAGATTGGCGGAGGCTACACCGAGTTCGCGGGGTTTCCGGTGGTTCACCGACCGAAAACCACCGGGTTCCTTGGTTGATCCACAAAGCCAAGACCGGAGAACCGAAGACGGAGGTGCGGCGGCACTCGGACCGGTCCGACCGGTGGGTCTGACCGGTCTGACCGGTGGGGACCGGTCTGACCGGTGAGGAGCACCGGTCTGACCGGTGTGCGACGACGCAGTCCGGAATCTTCGAAGCGGAGGACACGCGTCGGGATCGCATGGCTTGCGTCGAGGCTACGCAGGGTGCGGTCGCCGGGCATCCGTCCGATGGTGAAGGCATCAAGAATTCCAAATCCGCCCTTGAGGGGCTTGTATCCCTAGTTAGTAGAGAGGGGCATTTTAGACATTCGGTTGCCGCCTATATAACCCAAGAGGTGAGAGGATGGCAGCCAACTCTTGGAACCCTAGCTCATTAGTTTTCCTATTTTTCCACCTATTTTCTCTAGGTTTTCCTTAGGACTAGCAAGAGAGCTTCACGGAGAGATCTTGTAGAGAGGGATGGATGATCGGGCGGCTTGCTAGACCTTGTACGAGTTTCATGTATAGATGATTCGGCGTGGTTCCTCAAGGTTTGGATGTGTTTTCCCCGGTTGTTCTTGGTGGTGATTTTCGGAGCCCTCTCTTCGTGATTTCTTTGGGGTGTTTTCGGGGCTTTTCTCTTGGGGATTTGATGGGGGAAATTTGTGGGAACCCTTCGTGGTTCTTTGGGCCGTGATTCCCCTCCCAAATCCGTGAGAAAAAGTGCTCGATTTTGGGGTTTCTTGAGTTCTTGGGTTGGAAGTGCTTTCGGCGGGATTTCTTCGATTCCTCCTTTTTGGACGAGTTTTGGTGGGATTAAACTTGGCTATGAACTCCTCATGAGGTGTTCATGATATCCCCAAAGTCTTGTTCAAGTCCGTGGAGCGATTCGGGAGATCGAGATTTGGATTTGGGGGAGTTGACCCGCGGTCTTTGTTCATCCCGAGTCGCCCGAGCCACACCGGTCGACCGGTGCTCTTGACCGGTCCGACCGGTGCAAGCCCTTGTGGGTTTTTGCTCGGGTGAACGTCTTGGTGTGTTCGTTGTTGTCCCGTGGTGCTTCTTGTTTCGAGTTTGGGTCCGTTTGGTGGTCGGTTGGCCCTGTTTGGTGCCTTGGGGGCTTTCGGCCGCCATCGGTCCGACCGGTGTGTCTCACCGGTCCGACCGGTGTAGAGCCACTTAGTGAAAGTTGCTCGGTTTCACCGGCGGGGACCGGTCGACCGGTGGTGCTCACCGGTCGGACCGGTGTGGGTCTCGTAGACTCGGGGTTTGTTGTTCCGCCGCGTTCTCGAGTCGGAAGGCCGTGGGTGTTGGTTCCTAGGTCCGGTGGCACTCCGGTGGCTACGTGGGCTTGACCAACTTGGGTAGTGAGTCGGAGACGTGTGTTGGAAGCCGTGTTCGTCTTGGTGGAGTTTTCATCTCCTTCGAGAAGAATTTTTATCGGCTCCCATTCACTCCCCCCCCCTCTCGGTTCGCCGTATCGGTCCTTCACCGGTAGAGATAACTCAGTGTTTGATCTAGTGGTATTCAGAGGTCTTGTTGCAAAGTATTTTCTTCACGGTGAGGTTGCATTTCGAAAAGCAGATGATCCTGCTTGAAAAGAGATGATAAACTATTGCCAACCTTCATTCCATGTGGTTGGTCGACAAACAGTTCGTGCAGATTGTATGATGTTGTACGAAGAAGAGAAATTGCAACTACAAGATAAGATCACAAAGTTGAAGTCTCATGTTAGTTTAACAGCTGATTTGTGGTCTTCTAATCAAAACTTGGGTTATCTTGGAGTAACAACACATTACATCGATGAAGAGTTTGACCTCCAGAAGAAGATAATTGCATTTAAGCAGATCTCTTATCCCCATAACTCATTTGCTGTGCAAGATGGGATTACTGCTTGTTTGATGGAGTGGGATCTAGTTGATCGGGTATTCTCAGTGACTCTGGACAATGCAAGTGTGAACAATAGAGCGATCAGAGACTTGTGTGCCGCTCTAGGTCTCCAGATGTTCTTTAAGGGTGAGCATCTACATGTCAGATGTGCTGCCCACGTGGTCAATATAATGGTTCAAGCGGGATTGCAAATCATTCCATATGCAATTAAAAGGATAAGGGACATCGTTAGGGTTGCCACCTCTACACCTTCACGATTGCAAACATTTAACTTGATCGTGCAGACATTAGGTCTCAAAGGCAAATCTAGGCTGGTTCTAGATGTTCCCCACCGTTGGAATGCTACATATGATATGTTGCATGAAGCTCTGAAGTACAAAGCAGCTCTAAACAGATTTGCAGTAGAGCAACTTCAAGATTGTCCCAGTGAACTAGATTGGCAGGACGCTGCATCACTTCATGAGTTTCTAGAATAGTTCAGCGATGCAACAAAAGCATTTTCTGCAGATAGGCATCCAACAACTCACATGTTTGTGAAGATGATGATGGCAATACGAGATGTATTGATTGATGAGACATGGAATGCCAATTCACTACTCAATGCGTTGGCTGAAGCTATGTACACCAAGTTTGAGAAGTACTGGGCTGCACCTAGTATGATACTTCTCATAGCTGCTGTTTTGGATCCATCAATGAAAGCTGACTTCGTCAAGTTCTACTTCATGACTGTTGAGAGTGTAGAAGCGGAAGATAAGATGAGAGAGCTCAGACAATATTTGAAGTAATATTATCTAGAGTACGAGAGGATTGTGAGGAATGTTGCCGCTCCTGTCTTCCCTTCGCATGAAGAGGAAGTATTAAGTCAGGGCGATTCTAGTTCTTCTGGACTTCGTGGCAAGCGGCGTGTGGAGCTTGCATTTGCTCAGTTTTCATCACAAAACTCGAGGAATCGCTCAGAAAGAACTGAACTGGACATTTATTTGGATGATCCTTAGAGTAGTTGTGAGAGCAGGAGAGAACTTTAATGTTCTGGCATGGTGGAAAAAGAACTCAGATGCATATCCTATCTTGTCTTTGATGGCCAGAGACTTCTTGTCAATTCCTGTAAGCACGGTATCTTCAGAATCTGCTTTTAGTTGTGCTGGAAGGATACTTGGCAAAAATCGAACATCTCTCTCTCTCCAGAAACTCTTGAGGAATTAGTATGCGCAAAAGACTGGTTGTTTGGCTTGAATGATGCAGATGAAGGTAAATGTCATATTTGATATACATTTTGCAAAGCTGGTAATTATGTTTATAATAATGGCTTAATATGTTTGTCTTGTTCATTGTAGGTGAACCAATGATTGGACAACGCATGTTTCAATCAGATGAAGAAGAAGGTGTTGATTGACATGTTAGTGCCCTAGCTGGTTATTCGACTGAGCCCACTGCCGACGCGTCAAGCTTTATTAGTCTTTTAGTTACCCGAGTCTGTTCGCAGTCGGCCGCCTAGCCGCTCGCACCCTTCTTTGCCCGCATTTTTTAGCTTGTATACATTCTCGGTAAAACCAAGTGCACCCGAGATATATCACAATATTCTTCTCCAAGTGTTTGCCGACCCGAACCAGTTGTTAGCAAGTAATAAAGGGATCGACCAAGAAATTTTATCGTGGAAGATAAAAATCAATGTAAGTTAATGCTGCAATTTATTACTTACACGGAGCAATGTACTCTCCACCGAACAATATAGTAGATATTTGGGCGTAAAAGATAATACTTGAATTCATACATCATAAGATAGCTCTATGGAATAAAAACATTTCACTTGAATCAACGAGAAAAGGGCCTTGGAGTTGCAGCAATTCTATAAAATACAACGGACACCCAAAGCACCCTACTCGCCGAGATGGCAATGGCATATAGTCCTGGTGCCATTTTACAAATTATTCGACCAACAACCAATCGAAGCATTAATCATGATTCATGAAGAACATTAGCTCAATGTAATGCGGACTAGTCAGTATCGGCCAAAACTCCTCTCTTCGAATAAGAGTTTAAGTGTTCCAAAAATTTATATATTTAGGTACCCCGTACACCCACTATAGAAATGGTTACCCAAACCGAAAGCACGCGAGCTAACTAAAGTCTCGTTTTCCTCCAAGGAAGCAAATTAACTAGGTTTTCAACAAGCTTCCTAGTAATTGACAACTAGATCAAAGTATGAAGTACTCAAATCTAACAAGCATCCAATAGCCAATCCAAGAGCGAGAATGGTATAGCCAAGCAAACACCGTAGGAGTGACTCATCCTACGGTGGCCCCCTTGAGTAAAACCAAAGACGACATTAGAATGTACCACAGCTTTTTTTCCAGGCAGTTATGTAGAATTTTTGGTCGATCTTTTTTACAAGATGTGAAGTACTTCTATCTGTTACTGTATGTTGTATGGCACATGCATATACATTTTATGTCAGCGTCTAGCACCTCTGGTTTGGTAAGGGTTTTATGTTTATACTTCTCATTGTTTCTTCCCAAAAACTCTCTGAGTTTATTTTTTATGATAACCTTTGTTTTTGTCATAGAATCTCACGGCCACTGGTGTGAGGATCAATGAAGACTTCATCGGTGATATACGGACACAGCATAAAAGTGATAGAACCACTGTTGATGTCATAGTTGATAGTGATTCTAAAGTACGGTCCTCGTAAACTTTGTTTGTTTTTCTCGCATCCGAATTCCTTTTGCGAGAGGCATTCTCTGTTTTCTAGATCAGGGCTGCTAATAGTGGCATTGTTGTCACTAAATATCTTGCACAAGACAAACATGTATTGGCATAAAAATATTGGATCACTTGCTTCATATGTGCTAGGGATACATGCATCATCCATGTAAGCAGCAAACATATGCTGCTAATAAATTCATTGGGTAGGTGATTGAACTCGTGAACTTCATTTCGAGGATGGTTTGCATGTATCTTAGTTGAACCGAGCGATCAGCAAGTTCCCTCTAGCGAACACCTTTTTCTTGTGGGGATACGAATACCTACATTGTACACTGTCGACCGTACATACCCGGTGTCGTGCATTTTTTTTGCTTGTATTTATTGAAATGAGTTATGGTTGTCTAGCTAGTGCTGCTCGCTCGAGATTCATTTGTGAAGGCCCATGGATCTAGTTTGTTGCTGTAATATGCCTCTATATTCATTTGTGAAGGCCCTTGGATCGTAGTGTGCACACAGCCCTTGGGCCCAAAATAGGATTGGAGTGGATTAGGGTGCTGTGAAACTTGGATTGGATTGGATTGAGTCAAACCAAACAAATAAGGGTTAGATTAGAATTGAATCCTGCTAGAACAAATTAGGATTGGAGTGGGGTTAGGGCCGGATCCTGACCCATTGATCACGTGTCACGCCACCCGCGCGGTACGGCTGGTACGGTTACGCCGATTTTTTCTCACGTTGTGTTTCCTTCTTTTTTTCTCATGGTTCGGTTCCAACGCTTCGGTTCCGCCACCGGTTCTTTTCTTTTTTTTGTCGCGGTTTGTTTCTTTCCTTTTGCTTCCGTTTTTCTTACTCGTGGTTCGTTTCTGGTTTTTTTAGTTTGTTTCTTTCGTTTCTTTTTTTCTCGTGGTTCGCTGGTTTTTCTTTCTTTTGCCTCCTTTTAATTTTTGTCTTGCTTTTTTTCTCTTGTTTTTTCTTGTTTTCTTTCTTTCTTTTTATTCTTCTTTTTTATTTTATTTCTTTTTTCTTTTTATTCATTCATTTTTTACTTTCTACTTTACTTTTTTTTGTTTCCATTTTATATTCTTTCCTTTTTAATATTTTTCTCTGTATTAATATTTTTTTATTTGAGATGAGATGTAAATTTGTTCTCGGTAAAATAGTAAGTTGTTCTGGCTATAAGTATCATGTTCGAGCTAGTAATAACAACTTGTTCTGACACTATATTTGTTTTTGTTCGAGATGACACACAAAATTATTCCGACTATAATAGGATGTTGTTCTAACAATTGTTCTCATTTGTTTTGACACTTTTTTTTGTTCGAGATGACATACAAACTTGTTCTGATTATAATAATAAGTTGTTCTGTCTATAATAATGATATGTGTCTGGCCCTTGTTCTGATTTGTTCTGACACCACATTTGTTGTTCGGGATAACATATAAATTTGTTCTAACAGTTGTTCTCGTTTGTTCTGGTACTTCATTCATTTTGTTCTAGCGATAACAGAATATATAACCGTAATTAAAAAATACGAATAAAAAACTTTGTCGAAATATAGTCAAAGGGGATATGTGATTTACAGATTTTTTAGTTTTAATCAATGTTGTATGTGGATGATGTCATCAATTCTATTTTTTCTTTTGCATGCCTGCACTCCTCCGCGTCCTTCAGTGACATGTTGTTTTGTCGCTGAAGTGACAGTTAAGAGCTCCATGGAGGCATAACCATCCCGCGCCACGTTACACGACACCATGCTACTTTTTTTTGTCGAAATCAAATGACACCATGCCACCTATGCACGCGTCGCACGAAGACACTGACTCAACTGGATAAAACCAACTGATGATGACAAATTGCAATTTTTGCCACGGATGATTGGTTCTACCAACTACCGAGGATGCTAAACTGATCGATAGACACTCCACGCTTTCGCTTGGCTTATCAACCACCAGTCAGCAGTACTTTTCTCTCAGAACAAACCAGCCACCAAAGAACCAGCCAAGAAGACTTTTCTCTCGGAACAAACCAGCACCGCCATCGGCCACCGCCCAACCGAACAAAGCCGCGCCCGGCGAGGACACCTTTATCACCAGGCACACGGTGGGTGATGATGCGGAGCTCAATTGAGAGCTACGGCTGTTTCGTCCGTGCGACGGTGCGAGCGAGATTGGCAGGAAAGAGCCAACGACAACGAACGAGGGCGGCGGCTGCGGCGGCGCCGTGACGGGCCGGGGGAGGAGATAAGCAGAGACGCAACGCAACCCAGTGAAGAAACTACGGATCGATACTGCCAGACGCGACCTGTCAGCAGCGTATGATTTTCCACGGCGGCCGTGGAAGCACCGGAAATCTTCCTGCAACGCGCGCAGATCGACAGGGAGAGACCTAACGCGTCTGTGGCATGCTTTGCTTGCTTCGGCCGAGCGAAGCATATCCGCGTGCCCTCGCTCCGTCCGGTCGCCTCGATCGGGCGCGAGCAAACGGCGCTTGCCGTTGCGGCCCAGAATTACTGTACGTCTTCCAAAGTACGAGACTAGGGAAGTATAGCAACCGTACGCACGCAGTGGAAGACCTTAACTCTCTTCCAGACAAGCAAGTGTTATTGTGCGTTGCGTTGATGGAACATGTTCAAACTTATTCAGGACTAGTGTGTTCGGTTGGCATGGTATTTCTTTAGTTGTCCTTTGTATTGTGCATCGGGAGATTTTTGTATTCGTGGAGTTTATCACCGTAATAATGTTACTTTATCGTCATACACAGTCAGGCGTTATTCAAGGCAGAAGGAATGATCCCCAACGGCTTGAGAAGAGAGAGAGCCGCTGGTCCGATCGTGGAAATGAATAATCGTAGGGACGGTACGAGGGAAATGCTCCATAGCCTCAGAAGCAAACGTGTACGGGACGGACAACTGGTGCCTCCGCGGCCGGCCTCGCTCGATCGCCCGCCTCTACCTACCGGTGGTCCGGTGCCTGTCGGTCGCACTTGCACTTCGCCACTCCAGTCACAGACTCACAGGTCGGGGGTTGCATTGCACAAAGTGCCTTCGTGTCACTGGACATCATAGCCGGCCGGCGAGAACTAGCTAGCTGCCAGGACCACGCACTGCTTCCACTCAGCGGAGCGAGCAATGGGGAGCACGCACTGGTGTTAACTAGCCAAGCTTAGCTTCCGTGGTCCATCGGCACGATGATGATGTAACCTTAGCTTCCATTAGCTGCTTTGTCATTTTCTTGCGATCGAAAAGTAGCGCTGGGTTCACGAATCGAGTATGTGGCCCCATATATGAGATAGATATCGTGTGTATACGGAGGATGCACAATGCAGAATTATTGCAGATTATCTGAACCTCGTTTTGTGTACTCAAGTGTGCTACCTTAATTATAGCTTCCTTCGTATACTAAGATAAGACCACATTAGCTTAACGGGCCTTTTAAGGACAGTCCCAATTAAGATAAGACCACATTAGCTTAACGGACCTTTTAAGGGCACTCTCAATGGGGAATTTATAGTGGTTTCTATGTGCATTTAATTAGTCAGACAGCTCACCTTTTTGCTGATGTGGCATAGGAATTAAAGAAGAGAGAGAGGAAAAATGAAGAAACGATTTCCTCAGGGAGAAACGGTGTCCACACTAGTACCGATGCGGAAGGAAACCACCAAAATCGCACTGGGGAGAAACCACTCGGTTTCCATAGATCCCGTGTGCCGCCGCCGCCGAGCTCTCCCTCCCTCACGCGCGCCCCCTCCCTTCCCACCTCCGCTCGGGGTAGCTCCCACTGCGCCAGGGAGCTTCCCTCCCTCACGCGCGCCCCTCCCTTCCCGCATCCGCTCAGGCAGGCGAGCTTGGGGCGCCGCCGGCGCGAGCGGCTCCTCCGGCCGGCGAGCCCGGACCGCCGCGCCTAGGGTGCGCAAGCTCCCGCCGCGGCCCTTGGCTCCCGTCCTTCCGCTCCCGCACGATGGGCCCCGCCGACCCTCATCTCCCACCGCGAGCCGAGGTCGCCGCGTCCTTGTTGTCGAGCTCGGGCTCCCGCTCGGCTCCCGGTCCTCCCGCACGAGGGCCCCCCACCCACGCAGCCCCGCCGGCCGCCGAGCTCGGGGCGGAGCCCCGGCCGGGCAAGTCCGCCGCCGCCGGATGGGGCCGGCCGCCGTGGGCACGAGGCCGACGGGAGGAGCCATGGGCAGGCCGCGGCAGAGACGGAGTGGAGATGAGGAATTGGGAAATTTTGCCACAGCAGATCGATCTCCTTTCCATAGTGCATTTAAGTTTATTTGATGCCTAATGATTGATATAGAAATCATGGGTTGGAGAGGTTGGTTTCTATGGACATTAACTCTTCTTGGAATTTCCTCCGAGAAACTAGCCATTGGGACTGCCCTAAATGGACGACGCTACCATCAGTACCGATCAACATAGAATTGCTACATCCTTTATTGCAACGTCAGAGAGTTTTTTTCGAATTACACAATAAATCGTACACACTCAGAACGCACGCACACTCATCTCTATGAATACACGCACGCAAACCCTACCCCTAGGAGCATCTTCGAAGACTGTGTCAGCAAATCCTCAAGATTGACACACAATAAATTGTAGACACTCACAACACACGCACACTCATCCCTATGAATACACGCACGCAAACCCTAACCTTAGGAGCATCGTCGAAGACTGTGTCGGCAAATCCTCAAGATTGACGAAGTCACCACAGGCGCCTCACTGTCGACGGGAACGTCGCCTACCAATCCTGAGAAATTCGTTCCCACGGGGAGTCGAACCCAAGACGTGAAGTGCTTACCGGGGATTGTAACCACTATGCTACAACAGCATGGCGGCCATGCTGAGGAACAACAAATGAGCTAAATTAACAGACCTGCGCGTGAAGAACATCTGTGATGATGAGTGACGACCCCGTCCGGTGTGCGTTTCCGGCCGGAACCACGTGGTGCGCCTAACCTCTTTTCTGTTCCGGCCCCGGTCGGGCCGGATCTCGGATCCCAAGCGAAGCGCAAAGCATCATCCTCCTCCACCCCCAGTCCAGTCCTTGGTAATAACCGGCCGGTGACGGCAAAAGGATAGCGAGAGGGTGGTGCATCGTCACACAAGTCCGATCCGCAGGGAAAAGCTAGCGAGCCGGGCATACAAAACAGGAACGGATGCCGCTCACATGTTTGCTAGTTCTGGCCAGCAAAAGTTCTCCGAGCAAGCGAGTCGCGTTCATACGTACGCAAAGGTGACTGTGTCGTCCGAGCCATGCATCCGATCTAGTAGCTTGTACTCCACTGCATACACCATCCATCGATCAGCTGAAGCTCATGACCTGAGCCGAGCTAGCTGTAGCTCTCTCTGACTATCTGTGTCCTACACGTAACGCGATGTGGAAACGAAGCGTACTAGTGCCGTGCGGCGTGCCAGCGCGGTCGCAAACTCACGCCAACGCCGACTCGCATATACGGCGTGCGGCGCGCAGCTGAAAACGATACCGATCGGAACATGTACTACGCCGCGCAGGCATAAAAACAACCGACGGGCCCGATCCCCACCTCGCACGGTCGCTACGTCGTCCTACGTTCCCTGGGAGACCGATCGATCATCGCGAGGCGGCAGAGTAAGAAGCAAAGCCCGCACTCGGTCACGGAGGGGGCGCGCGCGCGCCCCGGCCCTCCTCGCTCGCGCGCGCGCGGCGGTTGCCGAGGCAAGACTGCGAAGAGAGATCGAGGCAGCATCATCGAGTACTGTACTACTACAGGGGCGGCGCGGGCGGGCAGGGTGTATCTCTGATCGCGGAGCGAACCACCACCGGACTCAGTTGGCGGTTGCAATTTCCCGGGCTTCTCTCCCCTTCACTCACTAGCCGTCAAGCCTCCGCCTCCTCCCTCTAGTCTCCCGCGGGGGCGGGGGCGTCTATTCTTAGGCGCCCGCGCCGAGCGAGAGGGGCGCGCGGTAAAGCGAGGCCGCCCGCGCCACACGCGTCGCCCCCCTTTGCCTTTCACTCCCGGGGGCTCTCATGGCCGCGGCCGCGACGTCGGCGTCCACGGCAGCCACCTGCTCGTCCTCGTCCACCAGCCCCGGTCCGCACCGCAGGCGCCAGCTCAACGACATCGAGCGCGACGCCCCGCACGACGACTGCTGCCCATCTTCCTCCTCGACCTCCTCCTCCTCCTGCTGCTGCTGCGGCGCCGGCGCCGGCGCCGGCGGCGGGACCTGCGCGCACGACGACGCCGAGTGCGGAGGTCTCCGCGGGCACGCCGCACGCGCCACGCCCTGCCTCGGGAGGGTGCCGCTGTTGGCGCGGAGGAAGCGCCCCGCGCCGGGCCGGGCGGCCTGGATGAGGGCCGTCGTGCTCTGCCTCCTCGGCCTCGTCGCGGTCATCGGGTTCCTCGGCTCGCACCGGGGCGGCGGCGGCGGCGGACGCTCGGCGACGGGCGCGGGCGGCGATGGCGGCGCCGACTACGGCGGCGTGGGCCTAGTGCACAAGGTGGAGGTGACCGACGCCGACGTCATGGGGTGGACGGAGGAGAACCTGACGGCCCTCGCGCGCCGCCCGCCGGTACGTACACGCGCCTCCCCCGCCGTTGCAGCGATCATCATGTCATGTTAACTAACGACGCGCGCGCCCATTACTTTTCCGGCAATAACCACTCGCGCACGTACTTCAAATTTGAAAAGCGGCCATTTATTGATGCAATTGCATGCCCCGTTTGGGCACCGGAAATTCGTCGAATTTCGGATCGAATCATTTGAAATTAGCCGGTCACAGTTGGAGTTTCACGATTTCGTGATTCCCATTTTAGGATGCATCATAATTCACATGCAGTCGCCGTGCAGATCAGCTTCAGGCAGTGCATTGCGTCATCGAAACTGATTTTTTTTTAAAAAAAAAAAGAGGTGCAGCAAAATTTTGCCTCAGAGAATTTCAGCTCATCGTAGCGTTCAAGTCTCCACGGGGAATGGGTGAAACAGTGTAAAGTTTAAACAGAAAAGGCGATTGCTTTGATGGAGTGAAATGAAAAGGGGGGAAGTTTTCTTCCATTATAAAAGAAAGTTAGAGCTTTTGGTTCACTACTCCTCGCTGTATGGAGTGTTCATATGGGAGAAATGATTGGTGATAAGGACAATGATTCCACCACTAGGAGTTGCTAGCGTCAGTCACTGGAACCTAGAGAGCACAGCAAATGACGTGAGTTTCAGAATCCAGGAGAAGGCAGGCAGCTGTTTTATCTCTGTTTTTATTTTTATTTATTGAAAATGGCTTCCCTTGTTCTTTGCGGCATTTCGTTGTTTTGACATGCGAGATACATCACTATTTTTCTTTCTCCCGTCGCCTTTTAGCATTTGAGGTCCAGTTGTCGCTCGAAAACGAAGTGTTTCATAGTGCATTGGGTTGGTGTTGTCGACGTTGTCTTCCATAGTAATTGCCAAACCAAGAGCTGCAAGTGAGAAAAGAAAAGGTTTTAGTGATTACGTATACGATATTTTAGCCAATCAATTACATTTAACTTCTTCATTTTTCTACAAATTTGATTATATATCAGTGTCTTGGTGTCCTGTATCAGCATGCTAATTTTCCTGGGAAATCGTAATTTTCATCTATTACAATAACATTCCATTGGAAAGATGAAGTCCCAGTGAGGTTCAAAGGTGTATCTTATAAGATTCATCTTGTAAAGTTATGATTTAATTTGGTAGGGGCTACAAGCTTCAGTTTAAGGAAGTTTTTGTACGATGGCAAAGAGTCTGCCAGAAAGCAATCTTGACTCCATACTTCAGCCAAAAGCTTACACGCACGATTGATAAAAACAAAGCATTCATTCAGATGCCATACCATGCTCAGCTTGACTTCACTATGCTTTAAGAACTCGATCCGTTTGACTGTACTGAAGTTTGCTTGTTTCAAACACGGACAGATACCTGAGATATGGATGAAACCACAGAGTGAGGGCTACATGCAGTGCATTGAACGGCCAAAGAATCACCGCAGTAATTTCTTTTCGTCCCTCTTTAACTTTCGTTTTCGTTGAGCTTCAGATACAGCTGCATTTTCTCAACCAGGACATGCTTAGTACTGCAGGGACTAACAATGCAACTGTCGGTTACCTGATCGTTGATGCGAATGGTGGGCTAAACCAGATGAGAATGGGAGTATGTATACATTTTTGCTAAATCCGTCATGGCAATGCCTTTCAGCTAACTCTTATTAATTCCTTCACAAACTATTCTTACAGATAAGTGATATGGTTGCAGTGGCAAAGATCATGAATGCGTCGCTGGTGATCCCTACTCTGGATCATCAGTCATTCTGGACTGACCCAAGGTCTGTAACTAGCTGCTCTCTCTTGACCATCTTTAGAGAATGCCAAGTAGACTGACCATTGATGTTTTTCACATAGTGATTTCAAAGACATATTCGACGTCGATGTCTTCAAGGAGACATTAAAGGAAGACATTGTGATTGTGGATTCCCTTCCACCAGATTTCAGAAGGGTGAAACACTACGTGAGAGCACCCACCTCCTGGTCCAGGGTACGAGTCAACACCTTGTTGATTCTCTAGATTTCATTGCAGCAGCTTATTAGAGAAATTTCAGGCGTGTGAATACTGAATAGGCTGATGGATCGACAGCTCCATTTTTCAGGCTTCCTTCTACAGAGACTTTGCGAAAATCCTGAGGAAATTCAAAGTGGTCAGGTTCACGCATACAGATTCACGGATCGTGAACAACGGCCTTGCTCCTTCTCTGCAGAGACTTCGGTGCCGCGCGAATTACAAGGCGCTCCAGTACAAGAAAGAGATTGAAGCCCTCGGCAACACCTTGGTCGATCGGCTGAGAAACGGATCCGAGCATTACATCGCACTTCACTTGAGGTAACTGAAACTTCACAATGTTCAGTGATCAATTGACAACATTTCAGTAAAAAGAAATCATTTCTAAACCATGTCGGTAATCTGAAACAATTTTACCTTTGACAGGTACGAGAAGGACATGCTGGCGTTCACTGGGTGCAACCACAACCTGACGATGCACGAGGCGGCGGAGCTGACGGACATGCGGCTCAAGGTCCGGCACTGGAAGGAGAAGGACATCGACAGCGAGGAGAAGCGGTTGCAGGGCGGGTGCCCCATGACCCCCCGCGAGGCCGCCGTCTTCCTCAAGGCCATTGGCTACCCTTCCACCACGAAGATCTACATCGTGGCCGGCGAGATCTACGGCGCGCACAGCTTGGATGCTCTCAAGGCCGAGTATCCCAACATCTACACGCACTACAGCCTCGCGACGGTGGAGGAGCTGGAGCCGCTGGAGCTCTACCAGAATAGGCTCGCCGCCGTGGACTACATTGTGGCCCTGCAGAGCGACGTGTTCGTGTACACGTACGACGGGAACATGGCCAGAGCCGTCCAGGGGCACAGGAGATTCGAAGGGTTCAGAAAAACCATAAACCCTGACAGGTCTGATTTATTCTCTCCTTTTTTCAGCACGGTTTGGAACGCATAAGTTTAACAAAATAGTAGTACGTCGTGCAATCTTCATTGTGAGATTTTACACGTCTGAAACATGGCCGAATTCTTGATTCTATGACCTAATTTAACATTTTTCCCCTCTGAAGGCTGAAGTTTGTGGAACTTATTGACAAGCTTGATGAAGGCTCCATGACCTGGGGAGAGTTTCAGACAGCAGTGAGGAAGCACCATGAAAACAGACTCGGAGGTCCATATGACAGATTACGTGGTGAAAGTCCAAGGCAGGAGGAATACTTCTATTCAAACCCGATGCCTGGGTGCCTCTGTAAAAATGTTCAGAGGAGCAGATGATATAAAAGATCCTCGATTCCTAAAGAAATCGATGATTTTTCTCCCGTGGAAATGGTTCAGCAGTCGCAAGTCTGCAACACCCGCTGATGATGGTGAATGAAACTTCCTCCGCATGGCAGGATCACTGGATACAAGGTGAGGAAGCAAACTGACAGTTTCGGTTATTTTTCGTAGGCTGACAACAGACGCAGCTGAAGCCCCGAGGGGGGGGGGGGGGCAACAGGTGAGGAGTGCATTGGCGTTGAAACGTTCAATCCAAGGGAAGATGAGAGGGCAGCAGGATGTACCTGAATGAAATGCGAATCATGCGTAAGGGACGGTTGTAGCTGACAATCTGTCATGCTCTGATTGGCTAAATCGTCATTTTTGAAGGGCGCCTTGAGATTCAGTCTGTGTTGTACAAATAGTGGTTTCTCCGAGAGTTTTAATATGATCAACTCCTAAAATATTAAAGACAATTTTAAATCAATAATCCTATAATATTTCTAAATTATCTACCTCCATATGATCAACTCCTAAAATATTAAAGACAATTTTAAATCAATAATCCTATAATATTTCTAAATTATCTACCTCCATTGTACATTTGCATCATGAACCTTTTCTTACTCTTTATTCTTTCTGTGTATGAAAGGACCTTGTGATGCCTAGAGGGGGGAATAGGATCACTTCAAATTTTTGAAACAAATGCAGCGGTTAAAAGATATGTCGGTACTACCGACGTGGTGCCGGAACTGCCGACGGGGTCGGTACTTCCGGTACCAGGTCGGTACTACCGACAGAATTGAGTTGACTAAACGAAATTTGAATTCAGCAGCGATTCTAGCAATTCTATTTGAATCAAAGTCTTAGTTTAGAGGCTAAGAACCACCTGCAAGGCAATCAATTTATAGATCGGGCTAAAAACAAATTCTAGGGATAGCGAGAAACAAAGAATTCAAGCAAGCAAAAGGAGACACGAAGATTTTATTCGAAGTTCACACCCACAAAGGATGCTACCTCTGTGTTGAGGATCCCACAAAGGGAGGGCTATCATCAAGAGCCTCTTTTCCTCTTCCAACCCCACAAAGGAAGATTGGTGCTCACTAAGAATTCTCCACCAAGGAGAGGGTAATACAAACAATCTCGGGTGCACCACACAAAGAGGGCACTCAACGGGCAACGCCTAACCGTCTAGAAGCAATCTTCAAGAGTAACAAATGCGAATCGACGAACCCGAAGATGCTTCAAGTGCTCTTGAGAAGGGGAGAAACGATGAGGCTCTCAAAGCTTGTGCAAACCTCACTATGAATCACTTCTCCACTCAAACTCTAGCTCAAGGGAATCAAAGATTGGCTCTAGAGGAGAGGGGAGAGATGGAGTGAATGCTCAAAGAGGTGTTTGTCTCGTGGTTGGTCAGCAATGAGTGAGGAGGGAGAAGGGGGTTTTTATACTACAGCCCAAAAACTAGCCGTTACTGTGTTGAGTCGGGTATCCTCGGTACTACCGACACGGTGTCGGTACTACCGAGGGGTTTCCCAGAAACCCAACAGTGAGGCCATATCGGTAGTTCCGACGCTGGGTCGATACTACCGACCCCCTGGCTAAAACTCGCCAGTAAAGCCATATCGGTACTACCGACCCGGTGTCGGTACTACCGACAATGGCTGAGAGATTGAGATAAGATTAGCAAAAGTGCACGTGTCAACTCTAGGCTCTTCTCACTCATTTTGTTTATCTCCTAGAGCACTTTTAGCATCTCTTGGCTATCAATTCACATCCCCCTTTATAGTACGGTGTTTCCTATACTCAAATTCAAAATCAAAAATAAATTAAGTCTTGATTCGAAATGAAAACATCGACTTGGAGTTGCGGGCCTTCCTTTGGTCAAAACCATGAGTTTCATTCACTTAAGTCCTGCACACACTTTGATCAAACATTAAATACCACAAATTGTGCTTGTCACTATCACCAAAACAATTAGGGGCCAAGATGCACTTTCAGTGTATCGATTATTTGAACCTAAAGATGACTTCATCTCGACAAAACCTACAATTTTCATATAAAGATTATCTCCATCTGAGTTTATAGAATTATTTTTTGAAAATAGTTTGGCCCTATCGTTGAGTGTTCATTTTTGCAAAATATTTAGGCTATATATTTTGAAAAATTGTAGAAATAGTTATACAAAATATAAATTGGGTGAGCCCTCCGGTCAAATTACCGGTCACTTTAATTTGTCTTAGGTCAGGCGTTCCAGCTTGGGCCAATGGGCGCATGCATTTTAGGCTTGTTTGGCAGGGTTTCGGCTCCTAAAAACATCTTCGGCTCCGACTCCTCTAGTTGAGCAGCTTTTCTAATGGAGTTGAAGCCTTTTTGGAAAACGTTAAAATGGCTTCACCTGTTGGATTGAGGTCGTAGAATGTCTAAATTGCCCTCCAGTATATTTTTTATCTTTTTCCTTCTCATTGCCCCTTTCCTTCTCATTATCTTTTTCTCTCTTTTCCTTTCCTCCTCTTTTCTCTATTTTCTCTCTCCTTCTCCCCCTCCACTCATTTCTCTCCGCCTCCTCTACTCACTTCAAGCGGCGGCCGTCGGCGACCTCGACCCCACCTCCCCCACTTCCGGCACCCTCCCTCCCACCCGGAGCTCATCCGCGCCAGATCCGGTCGCTTTGAGCTTGTTGACGGATAAAAGACGTATCCCTCTACGATCCGCAAGCGTACGGACCCCACACCTTTTTCACCACGGGATTCCCAATGTTCTTGTCAATCCGCGAGCAAGGGGATTACAAGCGTTCGATCAACAACGACACACTAGCTACTAAAACCCTAACTATTATTAAACTAGAAAACACTAAACTACACTAGAGAGAATGATAAACGATCAAGATAGAAGACACTCGCCCACGGGTCTATGATACTAGAGCATGCAATCGCTTAAAGACATGAAAACCAATCTAATCTATCGGGGATGTGACCACGGTTTCGCCCTTTCCCTCCTCTCGTACTGTCACTACGCGAAGGTATTCATGACTAGACCTTTGATGGACACGGCGTATTGAATGGATCCAAGGAAGCATTGGAGCTCGTACTCCCTCTACAAAGACGGTTGCAAGCCTTAAGCATTAAAGTATATTCAACACAAGATGATAGATAGATAATCCGACAAAGTGCAATTACATCTCAAGATCGACTACAACCCATGGACGAATGAGAAGATTACCCCATCAAGGTGCCGATCATGGCACCGTTGATCATGGTTTCCCTTCCGCCGTGTCTTCCTTCTCCTCCACGAGAGGGTGCTTCCTTCGAGGTGGTTGATCTCCCCGCCGGAGATCCTCCTCCTCTCTCTCTAGCTTGTGGATGGCCTTCTCGGTGCGAATGACTCCTCCCCCGGTGTTGGCGGCGCGTTGGGGGTTTTAGGGTTGAAGATCCTTCGAGGGCAAGGAAAACGGGACCGAACCGTGCCGGAAGTGGGCCGGGCCGGCCGGCTCGGGCCGGCCGGCCCAGCCTAATTCGGCCCGGTTCGGTCGCCCCTTTTTGCTCCGTGGGTCCTCGTGCATTTATGTACTTTGCCCCCTCCACTTGCACGATTTTGATGCTTTGTTATCCTCGCGTCCGTTGGGGGTACCCCAAAAATTCGGAATACTACCTTAACACAAGTGAAAGTTCTTAACACGTTCAATAGCACGGTTAGGGCACAAAGAGACCGAAACCCCTCCCCGCAAATAGCACAAGTCCCCAAAAAGTCCGAATCCGTTTACACGTGCCCTCGCGCCCCCTTTTATAGGGAGACGAAGGGACTTTTACATTCCGATAACACCCTCGGGCTCGGAGAATATTCCTAATGTGAACACACACAAGAATGTCTTTTCCCCCCTTACACATTTACAAGTCTGCCACTAGTTCACACTCTAAACCCGGACTTTTTGGGACTACAACTTTGACTTTGCTTCTCCCGTGATTCGTGAATGTCTTCGCCCAAAATTCCTGAATCAGGTCTTCTACAGATTCCCGAAGTGGCTCTTGCTTCCTAGCAGGTTCGTGCGTGTCCTTGCGCCTGAGTCCCGAACGAATCTTCATCGATTCCCGAATCGCAAATCTCCGAAGTTCGGACCATCAACGATTGAGATTCGGGCTTCCGCATGTTCATGACTCCGCCTCTTCGCCGAATCAAGATTCCCCGAACTTTGTACATTCGCGAATTCAAGACTCCGCAGTCCCGTACTTCCGAGAATCGCGAATTCCCCGCTCCCGAAAAACATGCTTTGAGAATTCCGTTAAACTCGACGTTTCGAGGGTGACGGGTTTTCTCGAATTCCCCAACACTAGCCCCTCGGGGAAGCGGGTTGACTCCGACGATCCGATTCCACGAACCTTTCGGAAATTTAGTAAAAAACGTCACCCTCGGAACGTCGGAGGGGACACGCGTCACCCGGGGAGCCAAAGGCGGTTAAATCGAGGCGCACTTCGCGAAACTACCCCCCCCCCCCGGCCCTATAAATAGCGGGGCCGGCGCTCGTTAAAAATCTTTTCTTGCTCTCGAGCTTTTCACTATTCGCGCGTCTCTCTCTTCGCGGACTCGGTTTTCTCGCTTGAAAGCTTACGAACTCCGGGCCTTGTTCGTGCTCCTCTAAGGTATTTTTTATCTAAGCTTCGTTGATTCATTATTTCGTTAAATTTAGGTGTAGAGACATCGCGAATTCGCGAGTTTCATTTTCGAACACTATTCTCACCCGTTTGGATGCTCGTGTTTATTAGGTGGCTCGGGTTAAAAGTACGGCTAGGCCCATGACTACCGAAGAGCCGATCGCCGCCGGTCTCCCACTCGACCCAACCGCCGAAAGTGCGGATCGTGATGCTCCGCCGAAGATGTTGGTTCACCCGGCGGTTCCCGCAAGCTCGCGAGGACGGAGAGGTTGGGTCCGACGGCGGCGAAGACGTCGGGGATGTAGACGCTGATGTTGACGATCTTGTCATGCTGAGGACTTCCGGCCCATTGCCGCCTTCGCTCGCATTCGGGGAATCTAAGGTCACAAGCAACATGATTCGCGAATACGAGAGGGCCGGGTTCTTCTCCCCTGCGCCGGGGCGCGCCCCTCTCGACGAACTGATTCCCACTCCCAAAGAGGGAGAGATCGTAGTGTTTCGGGACTTCTTCGTTTGTGGGCTGAGGTTTCCTTGTGATCCCGTCCCGCCGGCGATTCTTGACGCTTTTTCGGTGAACATCCACCGGCCTCACTCCGACATCCTTTCTTGAAGTGTCGAAGTATATCTGGATCTTGAAAACCTTCGGCTGCAATCCTATCGTCGACGGTTTCACTCGGTTTTATGAGCTGGTGATCACCCCCGAAGTTATCAAGGGCGACGACGGGCAGTTCTACCATAGTCAGCACGCGTGCTGCACCTTCAACACACGACGCCAGAACACCCGACAGGGGATCACTCGAATCCAAATTGCTCCTTGCTGCAAGTCCAACCTCACAGACGATTGGAGGTCTTATTGGTTTTACTTGAAGGTTGATGAGCCGAAGATGTCGAGCCCGATCACACCCCTTGCTGCAGTGAATGTCGGGAGATACAACCAGCGGGCCTTGGGAATCAGAAGTTGCGAAAGTGCATTTCATCTGGCCAAGAAGATACTTGGTGGCCGCGACATTATTGAAGAATTTGTCGCCGCGCGAATCTGGCCTATCTCGAACGGCTGGTCCCCTTCCGAACTCGTGTACTACAACGTCAACTGGGCGGTATCGAATGTACCTTTCCCGAAGTTCGGGGTCAAACTTCGCGAGGGCCAGAGCGCCAAGGACTTCATGGACGAAGTGGAGAAGAGGGTCACCGTCATGGTAGGCGAATATACCATGAACGAGTACAAGGCGTACAAGGCTCTGGTGAAACACAAGAAGAAGATTAATCGCGTCTTTTCAGAGATCAGCGGTGACAAATTTTTTGACTCTCGAGGTCCTGGCCCCAAACTGAAAATTCCCGCCGTTGCTGTGGCCAGCTGCTCAGCCGCCCCCATCAACGCTCCCCGAATCAGATCGTCGAAGCGCAGCTCGTCGCCTGCCACCGAGGGAACCTCTTCGGGAGTGAAGCCTTCAAGGACCAGATCTCTTGAGTCGTCGAAGCGGAAGCGAAAGACCTCCGAACCTCAATCCTCGGAAGCTGAACTCCAGGCGCTTCGTGGCTTTCCCGGATGAGCCGCAAAAAATTGAAGAAAGCCGTGAAGAAAGTGTCCTCCACCGGAGTTCGGCGAGTCCCATCCGCCTTTGACGACGACACCCTCACGAAGACGAGATAGCCCTAAAGGTGTTTTCCTCTCGGCCATTATTTAACTTTCGAGACAGCTTGTCCCGCTCGGTTCCGAAAATGAATTCGTGGACATTGACTCCTTTTCGCATGTTGCTCCCCGAAGTCCGAAGGGAGCCGTCTCCCCGCCGCCGCCGAGAAGCCCATTATTGCCGCCGAAGTTATTGTTCGCACCGAATCCCCCGCCGCCGCCAAGACCCCCGTTGTCGAGGTCGGCCGCCGCCGATCAAGTTTCCTCCGACCCGCCCGGGACCTTGAGCGCACCATTCAAAGGGAGGGCCATTCTGCCGAAACTGTTCCTTTGGTCGAAGTTCGGGAGGTCGTCCCCGAAGACCAAGCGCCTTCTCCTTCCTTGGCCGCCTTTAACAAAAGCTTTGGTACGTCTCATCGCGGCAAACTGTTGCGTGTTGGTTTCGAGACAATTGGCGTCGGGGGCAAGACGTCCAAGTTTTTAACTCTATGGAAATCGTCCACAATTGTTGATGAAACAGGAGAAGAGGCGTCGGAACGACCTGAAGAAGCCGCTCAAGGCTCCGAAAAAAGGCCTCTTTCTATCTCCGAAACTACTCCTTCATCTCAGGGGAAGGCCTCTTCGGGCTCGACTAAACAGGTCACCATGCAGCATTTTAGCAAGCAAGGTTTGTTGATTCTCACTGCCTCTTTGTGTCATTCGCGATTGTTGAATCTTCACCTGAGATTTATTCCTGAATTTTTCAGAATTCAAGAATCTGTTGCATTCCTACTCTCCTTCGAAGCTTGCACGCTTCCACGAAGACTATACTCTCAAGTACTCTATGCTTGGGAAGGTTGCCATAGAGCGGCTTTCTAAGCGAGGAGAAGATTAATGAAGAACTTTCTCGAAGTCGAAAGAGCCGGAGCGCAACTTCACCCTCGCGCAATCCACGAATCCGGAACTCGAGAAGAAGGTGTCCGAGCCGCGCAGGCTCGAAAAGAAGTCGGATGAAAAGAAAGTGGCCGAAGCCGCGCTCGAGGAATCGAAAAAGGATCTCGTGAAAGTTCGGAAATCTCATGAAGATGATTTGAGCGTAATCGAAAAACTTCAAAAAAGCAAGAGCGAGACGCGAAAATCGCCGAAGATCTTCGCATCAACAATGCCGGCCTTGCTAAGTCACCGAGCTCAAAGGATCGGAAGATCGTGGATCTTGAGAAGGCGCCGGCGAGCAAGGTGAAGCTTCGAAGAAAAACACTTCGGAAATTTTGGGGAAGCTGAAATTGCTTTATGCCGAGTACCGTAAATCCCCGAATGAGTACGGTGTTCGTCCGGCCCCTCTCCCGGATGACATTGATATCCCCGATTTCATGGATTGGCTAGAGGATGAATTCAAGGCTCTTCCCGAAGTGATCTCTCGGTGCCGCAACTTCGCCGTAGCTTTTTCTCGTGGAGAGTATTCTCGAAGGTCCTTCACGATTATGACCGTGTGGACTTGGCGAAGTTTCGCGCGAACCTTTCTCGCTTCCCAAGCGTTACCGGCGATACGATACTTCAAGCAAACTCGACATTGATGCTATAAAGTTGAAATTCGCGAAGGAATTCCGTCGGTTGGCGGGGCGGATATTGTTAAGACTATTGCGCGGGCAAAGCTTGCCGAGGTAATTTCTTTTTGCTCGATTTCGTGACTTATGTTCGTCACGGGTGTTCCGCTTTCTTGAACCATCCTTACTCTTCTCTTCCTTTCTCGGTCGAGAGAAAAGGAGGACCAAGAAGGCGTCGCCGCGTCTCCCGAAGGATCGACTTCCGGGAGAGTTCGGGTGGGTCCGGCGAGGACGGCTCGGGCGGCAGCGAGCAGTAGCAGAAGAGTGCCAGTGATGATGGCAACGACGGTGGACAAGTCCCCGAACAAGAAGAAGATTCGCCGAAGGTGGATGTTACGAATTGAGCGACATGTCTAGACTCTTTTTGGGTGAATTCGAGACCGGCCGTAGATTTATGTAGATTCATCAAACTTCTCCGAACAAATTTGTTTTGTAAATTTTAACCTCGCGCAGTCCCGCAAGCCGGGCCTCGCGCAGACGTGCCGCCACTTCGGATTCGTCGAGATAATATGTGCGTTAGTGGTGAAGCATGGCACCTATTCAAGCGAGCGCATCCCGAACAAGACTTTTCCGATTTTTGGCTTGAGGCCCCGCTTAAGTTTTCTATAGGTTGTTTTGATCTCTCCTCGTTTTTCTTATTTCGTAAGAAGGTTCGTTCCGCGCCATCTACTCCTCCGACCGTGAGGGTTCCTAAAATGGAGCCCCTTAGCCCCTTAGCCGATGCACCTGACTTCGCTTACGCCAGCGATACGGCTGAAGAGAATGCTTGTAAACCGGGACACGTTGTTGAGCTCTCGTTTTGAATTTCGTGCCAAGTGCTGTAATTATTGAAGAACTGTTCGGAGGTTTTATGCGAATAAGGCAATGAAAATGTTTTTTCTTTAAAAAAACGTCACCCTCCCCCACCTTGCCGTTTCGCATAAAAAGTATATTGCGGGTTCACGAATCTTACTATTCACGAGCTTCTTTAGCGCGTTTTTAGGAGGAGTCTTTTTTAATTTGTTTTTAGCGCGTTGTTGTGCAAGTCGACAAAATTTGTTTTTCGAATTTTGTGGACTTGCTCCGATCGGCAGGCTTGCCTCGGTTGAAATTGCAACCTTCAGTTGCTTCAACCAGGATTTTTCTGCGAACGTCCGATGGAGCCCCTTGCTCTCTTCTTATAATGGTGATACCTGAAAGAATTTTCAGCAATCTGAACTGAGTGAGAATACATAAGCGAACCCTTAGACATTCGTTTTTTCGAAATTATCATGCGAACTTTCTGGTGGGAATCCCTTCGTGGATGGGATTTTTCTAGGCCACAACATGTTGTTGTCTCAGGCCTTTTCGGTGGGAATCCCTCGATGGATGGGATTTTTCTAGGCCACAACTTGTTATTGTCTCAGGCCTTTTCGGTGGGAATCCCTCGATGGATGGGATTTTTCTAGGCCACAACTTGTTGTTGTCTCGAGCCTTTCTCACATAGCCTTTCTTACAAACTTTCTCTTTTTTAGCGATGGGATTTGTGCTATCGGAAGCCCTTTCTCACGAACTTTTTTCTTTTTTCTTTCGATGGAGTTTCGTCTATCGGGAAGCCCTTTCTCACGAACTTTTTTCTTTTTTCACGATGGAATTTCGGCTATCGGAGCCTTTCTCACGAACTTTTTTCTTTTTTCACGATGGGACTTCGGCTATCAAGGAGCCTTTCTCATGAACTTTTTCTTTTTTCACGATGGAATTTCGGCTATCAGGAAGCCTTTTTCACGAACTTTTTCTTTTTTCGCGATGGAATTTCGGCTATCACGAAGCCTTTTTCACGAACTTTTTCTTTTTTCACGATGGAATTCTGGCTATCACGAAGCCTTTCTCATGAACTTTTTTTTCTTTTTTCACGATGGAATTTCGGCTATCACGAAGCCTTTTTCACGAACTTTTCCTTTTTTCACGATGGAATTCTGGCTATCACGAAGCCTTTTTCACGAACTTCTTCTTTTTTCACGATGGAATTCTGGCTATCACGAAGCCTTTTCTCACGAACTTTTTCTTTTTTCACGATGGAATTTTTGAGACACAAAATACGAAACATGCAATTTGGGGGAAGACTCTTTTCATATATATATCAGAAAGAGTATTTACACGGGATCCGCCTCGTTAAAAACCTTGCCTCTTGATTTAGAGCCCCCTTTGCAAGGAAAAGAGTATGGTCCTTCTTATTCTAGTACTACAATTAAGAAATAAAACTAGTTTTTCCCCGAAGTCACTTATAGACACGTGATTCGGGCTTTTATCTTCCTAAAGTGTAAACTTACGAAAATTAAAAAACTACTACCTACTACATTTATGTACAACTAGGGTCTTCATGGATAATACCTCTTTAAGCTATCGGCATTCCACGAATACGGCAACTCTTCGCCGGTCCGCTCCATCGGGCGAAAAGCCCCCGGCATATCTCGTTTCCCTAGCTATGTAAGGCCCTTCCCATGACTCATGAAGTTTTCCCCGGGTTCTCCCAATTTTTCTTTTTTTTTCAAGACAAGATCACCAGTTTTGATGTCCTTCCGACCACCTTTTTGTCTCTCCATGCCCTTGTCTCTCTCTCGGTACTTCTCAATGTTTTCTCGTCGCTTCAAGGATTGTCGGCTCTATCATGTCTTTCTCCACCTTCTTATCAATTTCCTCTATCTCTTTTCCTTTCAAGACTCTCATGCTTTCATTCTTGATCTCCTCTCGGTGTCATAGCCTCGGTCCCGAAGAGTAGGCGAAAAGGTGTGAAACCCGTTGCCCTTGAAACCGTGGTGTTGTGAGACCGGATCACCTTTGGAAGCTCATCCACCCACTTTCCCTTTTTCGATCAAATAAGCATTTCTTGATTCCCGAAAAAATCGAGGCCATTGGCTCTTTCAATCGCTCCATTGGACTCGTGGATGATATCTCGACGAAAATTTCGCTTGTGTGCCTAGGGTTCGCAATACTCTTTGAAGGTGTAGCGGTCAAACCGTTTGCCATTATCAACCGTCGGTTCTCTAGGAACTCCGAACCCGCAGTTATGTTCGCCAAAAGAATTTCGAACCGTTGCCGCCGTGATGTTCGCGAGTGGTTTTGCTTCTACCCACTTCGTGAAATAGTCGACCGCTACGGCCGCGAATCGGCAATTACCCCGAGCCGTTGGCAACGGGCCTACTAGGTCCATGCCCCATCTTTGCAGAGGCCGGGTTGGAGGAATTAAATGAACCGGCATTGAAGGCGGTCTCGCCGATTTCCCGTCTTCGGCATGCTTCACATTGCCGAACCAACATCTTGGCGTCGATGTTTATGGTTGGCCAATAGAATCCTTGTTTTATCGCCTTGCCGCCCGCAGCCCCGGTGCCTATGTGTGCCCCACAAAATCCACTGTGAATTTCTTTTAGGAGTTCACGACCTTTTTCGGAGGTGATGCAGCGTAGCCAAGGCTCAGTGACTCCTGATTTGTACAATTCTCCATTTACCACTGTATAGCCCCGAGCCCTTTGCCTCAACCTTTTCTCTTCCAGTTCATCTTGTGGTTCGTAATGTCCCCTTAGGTAGGCCATTATTTCTGCTCTCCAGTCTGGAATTTCCACCATATTCACGATTTGAGTTCTTGAATCTTTGATTGAAGGTTCTCTGATGATTTCAAAGAACACATCTGGTGGTAGCTCTTGATTTACTCGCTTGCCTTCGCCGCTTATCCGCCTCATTGTTATCATCCCTTGGGATGTCTTTGGACCGAATATCCTTTGAAGTGTCTTTCCATTTCTCTCGACTTTTTCAAGATATTTCATGAGAACTGGATTCCCGGCCTCGCTTTCCTTCTCGATGTGTTCCCGGATTACTTTCGAATCCGTTCGATTATGAAGGTCTCGCTTGCCCCAAGGCTTTCATTTTTCTCAATGCCGCAGTAGAGCTTCGTACTCCGTTGTATTGTTCGTGGAGTATTCATTGTTCGCAAATACGAGCCGCGCCGCATATCTTATGACCACGCCCGTCGGCGATGTTACAACGAACCGAAATTCCAACCCCCTTGTAACACCATGCTCCATCACACCGCACTACCCAAGGTTCGGGCATATTTTCTTCCGGATTCCGAGTAGGTGAGGTCCGGTCCACGACGAAATCTGCCAGGACTTGCGATTTTATTGCACTTCTTCTTTCGAAATCCACCACATACTCGGAGAGTTCAAGACCCCACTTGATGATTCGGGTGGATGCCTCCTCGTTTGCGAACGGGTCACTTAACGGTTGGTTAGTGATAACTCTTATTCTCGTGGCCCTCGAAGTAGTGTCTTAGCTTTCTTCTTGCCATGATGACCGCATACGCGATCTTCTCCGGTTCGGAATAAAAAACCTTGGAACCGGACAATGCTTCGGAGGCGAAATATACGGGAATTTGCCCGAGCTTTCCTTCTTCTTGCTTTTCCCGTACCAAAGACCGCGCTTACCGCCGAATTTGATGCAGCCACATACGGCGAAAGCGGCGATTTTGGCTCGGGAGGACAGAGTTTGGTCATCTTGGACAAGTAGTTCTTTAGTTCGTGAAAGGACCGCTTCGAGGTTCGGACCACCGGAATTTCTTGGCACTTCGAGAACTTGGAAGAATGGCAAACTTCTTTCTGCGGCTCCGGGGATGAATGCGTTGAGGGCAGCCACTCTCCCCGTCAACTTCGAACATCTTTCACCGAGGCCGGCTCTTGCATTTCCATCGAGCCTTTATCTTGTCGGGGTTTGCTTCAATGCCTTTCGTTGAAACTAGGCATCCAAGAACTTTTCCCTTATGAATTCCGAACACACATTTTTCGGGTTTAGCTTCAAGTTTGTTGTCCTCAAGTTCGCGAACGTTTACGCCAAATCACCGATATGGTCTTTTCTCTCGAATACTTTTGACAACTATGTCATCCACATATGCCAAGATATTTCTCCGAATCTCGCCGGTGCAAGCACTATTGCTATCATCCTTGAAAACGTGCACCCCGCATTCTTCGACCCCTCGGCATTCTTACGAAACAAAATGTTCCGAAAGGAGTGATGAAACTTGTCTTCTCTTCGTCCTCTTTGCGAACTCGATTTGATGATACCCGCAGAACATGTCCAGGAGCGAAAGCATCTCACCGTTGGTCGCATCATCCACGATCTTGTCTACCCTTTCCAAGGGAAAATCGTCCTTCTTGCACGCCTTGTTCAAATCGGTGAAGTCGATACACATTCTCCATTTGCCATTTTTCTTCTTGACCGGCACGGTATTGGCTAACCAGACTGGGTACTTGACCTCTCGATCACTTGGGCATCCTGTAACCTCTGAACTTCTGCTTCCACTGCCTTGACCTTTTCGTCAGACATTTTCCGAAGTTTTTGCTTCTTGGGCGGTATCTTGTCATCTCTTTCGAGGACATGTTCGATTATGTCTCTGTCAACGCCTTGCAAATCTTTGGCTGACCATGCGAAAACATCCTTGTTTCTCGTTCGGGAAGCGTATGAGTTCATCATCCTCTTCGGCGCCGAGGTTCGCCCCTATTATGACCGCTCTGTCGGGCATGTCGTCCGGATACACTCTCTTTGTTTCATCTTCTCGCGGCTATGTTATTTTTCTCTTTGTCCCGCTTCGGCTCTTCATAGGTTTCCTTCCTCTCTTCGGTGGCTTTCGGTGATACACATTCGTTTGACCGGGCGTGTGGCCCTTTTCTATGTTCCCGGCCTCTTGTTGATTGCCGAATACCGTGATAACCCCTTTGGGCGCGGCATCTTCATGCATAGGAACTGTTGCCTTATGACAAAGATCGAACTTGTTCATGAAACCCCTGCCGAAGATCGCAAGATACGGGTGATATATGTCAACCACATCAAAGGTGAGGTTCTCAGTTCTAGCATTCTCAAGATCTCCGAAAGAAACTGGGAGTGATATTTTTCCAACCGGCTTGATGGGCTTCCCTCCGAACCCCTGCAATGGGTACTCTGGTGGGTCCAACATGTGCTGACTCAGATTCATTTTCTCGAATGTTTTCAGGAATAGGATGTCCGCCGAACTCCCGTTGTCCACCAAGATTTTTCCTATGACCCATCCAGCAATGTTGACTTCAATCACCATGGCATCATTGTGAATCGCGGATTTCAGCCTGAAATCTTCTTCTGTAAAGGTGATTGGAACCTTCGCCCACTCCGGGCGGGCAGCTGGGCCATCATTGATGATGGTATTCACAGATCTGAAGTAGTTGTTTCGCTGCTTCTTTGTTTCAAATTCCATGGCGAGATCCACCCGTGATTGGCATGATAGTCCCGAACGATGGCAATGCTTTGGAGTTCCGAGGTCCCGAACTTGACCGAGGCCTTGATGAGCTTTCCGGAGGCGGTGGCAAGATTTCCCGAATGGGCCGCGGCCGCCGGATCGACCGTATCGCTTGCGGCCGAGGGAAGAATTGTTGTGAAGGCTGCCATGCTAATTGCGATTGTGGAAATTGCTAAGCCGGTGCGAGTTTGACCGCGGACTTGCGAATCGCGGCCGCCGAAAGTTCGGCCGAAACCGGATTGGCATCGAGGATGCGATGCTCATCGGTGCCTTTTCTTGTTGGATTCGTGCCATGTTCTTCTTTGTCTCTCGGGCACCCTTCGGTGCTATGGCCTCTTCCATGATACCGGCGGTAGAAGTGTGGATCTCTTGGGTTGTGGTTCGGGAGGCTTGGGGTTCCTCTTCCTCTCCCCCTTCCTCTATGATCGAATCCTCCCCCCGGCACTTGGCCTCGCTTTCTTCTTGTTGTTGAGGATTTGCAACACCGTTTACATTTCGTGGATCTTTGCCGGGGTGGTGCCCGCGAGTCATATCTCTGCCGCCTGTCTTGCCTCGTTTCGTTCGGCTACTCTCTTGCGGTGGTCATCATCGGACGAATGTAATCCTCCAATTCCCGAAATAGTTCTTCAATTGTCTCGGGCTTCTTTCTTTTGAGGTGGGAAGCCGTTGGCCCCGGGGTGAGACCCTTGATCAATGCCTTGATCGTTGTCTTGTCATCGGCGTCGGGGATCCGAGACCTCTCGTTGCATGAACCTTCTTACGAAGTTTCGCGGTGGTTCCCCGTCCTTCTCGCTTGCGTTATACAAATACGAGGCTTCGGTACGTTGTGTCATGGAACATCCGAAACGCTTGCATGAACTTTGTTTTGAGATCTACCCACCGTAGATCGAGTGTGGAGGCGACAATGAGTACCAATTCGATCGGTCCTTCGCAAGCTATGATGAAGGATTTGGCGAGTGCAACATCATCTCCTCTCCGCCGAATTCACGGTGACTCGTATCTCATGAGAAATTGTCCGGAGTTTCCGAAACCATTGTACTTGGGAAGAGAGGCGGCTTGAACTTCGGCGGCCAAGGTGCTTGTTTGCGCCCTATTGACAGTGGTGATTCAGAATCCACGAAGTGTGAGACTCCGTTTCCCGCGAAGAAGTTTTCCTTCGGGGATTCTCTTGCAGGCGCGGGGTTCTGCTGCGGTGTTTCTTGCCACAGGGAGCTGTTCTCTTGCTCTTTCATTTCGTCAATTTCTCTCTGTATTGCTTGTATTTGTTCTTTTGCTTTGTTCGTTCGCTCTAGTTTTTCGAGAGATTTTCCTCTTCGCCCGCAACCGAGCCGCGAACTTTTCTTTGTCTTTCTACGGTTTGTTGTATCTTTTGGTGGACCATGGCTAGCTCTCTGTCTATGGAATCATCATCGGCATCAACATTCTCGTGCTCTTCTTTGTTCGGCGGAGGTTGTTCTTGGATGTGAGCCGTTTTTTTCGCTCTTGCCTTCATGAGGGCTTCGAGCTTCTCTCTTCGCTAGCCGGTCCGTTACGTTCGAGGATTCGGGAACAAACGAATTTTCGTTCCCCCGGGTGAGATGGCGATCTTCCCGGTTGGCCCCGCACCGGAGCGCCTCTTCTTTGACTTCTTCTGAGGTGGCATCGTGAGTTTCTTTTCGGCTGGAACACGGTGGGCGCCAATGTTGGGGGTACCCGAAAAATTCGGAATACTACCCTAACACAAGTGAAAGTTCTTAACACGTTCAATAGCACAGTTAGGGCACAAAGAGACTGAAACCCCTCCTGCAAATAGCACAAGTCCCAAAAAAGTCTGAATCCGTTTACACGTGCCCTCGCGCCCCCTTTTATAGGGAGACGAAGGGACTTTTACATTCCGATAACACCCTCGGGCTCGGAGAATATTCCTAATGTGAACACACACAAGAATGTCTTTTCCCCCCTTACACATTTACAAGTCTGCCACTAGTTCACACTCTAAACCCGGACTTTTTGGGACTACAACTTTGACTTTGCTTCTCCCGTGATTCGTGAATGTCTTCGCCCGAAATTCCCGAACCGGGTCTTCTACGCATTCCCGAAGTGGCTCTTGCTTCCCGGCGGGTTCGTGCGTGTCCTTGCGCCTGAGTCCCGAACGAATCTTCATCAGATTCCCGAATCGGCAAATCTCCGAAGTTCGGACCATCAACAGTTGAGATTCCGGGCTTCCGCATATTCATGACTCCGCCTCTTCGCCGAATCAAGATTCCTGAACTCTGCACATTCGCGAATTCAAGACTCCGCAGGTCCCAGACTTCCGAGAATCGCGAATTCCCTGCTCCTGAAAAACATGCTTTGAGAATTCCGTTAAACTCGACGTTTCGAGGGTGACGGGTTTTCCTGAATTCTCCAACGGCGTCCAAGATGGAGGCTCTCTTTGCATGAAGTTTGATCTTTTACGCTTCAATCCCCGGGGGTGTTCCTCGTAGCACTTCGGTCCTCGCCACCATTGGAAGTGATTTCAGCAAGCTCATGAACATGAACAAGACTCCATGAATGCTCCTTTGAACTTGTTGCGAATCCGTCCTTTATGTCCATGTTTTCCTACATAAACACAACACTTCCAAATGCATGCACAAAGATGAACTCGTTATATGATTAGTGTGCCTAGTGGCGGGTTAGTTCCATAATCAAATCCAAACCAAAGTGTAATGAACATTCTAGGTGCACCAAAATACACCGTCAACATCTCCCCCACACTTAGCTCTTGCTCGTCCTCGAGCAAGTACTCGTAAAAGAATTTCGTCCAAGGTGTGTAATCGTGTATCATTAATCCTCCTTCACAAGTTAGTCAATCCTTTCATCTTTAATACATAAACACAAAGTAATGATAATCAAACATAAACATGGGCGTTTAGAACTTTTACCACGTCAAGTTTTACCCCACAACTCAAACTCTTCACTCGAAGTCTTCAATTTCAGCCATGCTTACTCCTTTGCTTCCATCGGAGGGTTTTTATGTTTTTCAAAACAAAAATTCCTGCAACAAGTATTAGACAAAAACCTTTCTCCAAGCTCTCTCAAGTCACTCATATGAAGTGGCTATCCTAACCAAATTTTATAAAACTCTCACCTCCCATTAATCTCTCATATATCATGTAAAATGGAGCTATAGGTAGGGCTAGCGCAATCAACACAAGTATTGTCAAACTAAGAACTTCCTCTAATGGTTGTCTTCCTTTCAAAGCCAATGATCATGAGAATTAACCATATGTAGGGATATCAAGGATGAGAAGATTTAGAATGGTGGACATGTGCAAGGGCAAAAGAAAATTGTGACTTCAAGGCACCAATGATGTCCTCGTTGTCGGATTGCACATGGTTGGAAATAGAGTAAAAGTTTCGTCTCACAATCAACGTGACATCCTTCCTTACACTTTATTTTTTTTCTTTCACTTTCACTTGATCCATCCCTCTCATATATTCATTGCTAACTCATCTTTCTCTTTTTTTTCTTTTTCTTCTTTCATTTACATATGATTTTTCTTTCTTTCTTTCTTTTCCATACACATACTTTTTCTCTTTATTTTTCTCTCTTTTGACAACTTTTCAAAGCTTTCAATTCTCTCTTTCCTCGCATGCATACAATCTGAAATTTTAAATAAACCATGCTAGAGACGAGACGAAACTTTGAAAATAGGTTGTGTTCAAGGAATACGATGTACAAAAGAGATGTATAGGGTTGGGTATGGAATTCGGCGATATACGTGACTTCCGTTGTGAACGTCACGTTACCGAATATATGACGAGGCTAGCAACAAAAGATAAGCACAAGGACATGATCATTGCTCGAAATTAAAACTCACCAAGAGAGAAGGGTCCTAGCCTAACTCATCGTGCTAATCACACTTATGGTGGAGCGAAAAAAATAAACTTGGCTTTGGATAGGAATTTTTTCTTACTCTCAACTTGGAAAAAGAGGTTTTGCTAACCTTTATTACAAGGGTTTTAAAATAATTTTCAGAACTGAAATCCTCCAATTTTTAGCATCGAACATAGCACAACTAACATGTGAAGCTCAAGATCGAAGGGCGGTATGGGTACTTGAAGTAGTAGCGATTCCACTAAGCACCACGGTAAACGATTTTCAAACCACATACTTGTGTTCATATATCAAGAATCGAAGATTAAACAAACAAGTAAATAAAGATAAACAATACATAAAACACAAAGATATATATATAAAGACTCTTTTTATTTGATTTTCTTGACTCAACACTAATTTAAGACACTTGCAAAAATTTTAAAATAGACTCAAAAACTAAAGACTCATTAAAACACTAAGACTCTCACACGAAGATTAAACCGAACCTAAACTTGAAGTTCAAAAGCTAAGGCTAGCGAGCTAGCTCTCCCCCACACTTAAAACATACGACGTCCTCGTCGTATCTTACAAAAATCCTAAGGGGAAAACTAGATCTAGTGGTACTTCAAGCAAGTTTTGCACCACTTGCCTCTCATGTTTCCAACCATGCCGAAAAGTTTGCGCACGTTACGGTTAAGGAACTTGTAGTCATCTTCAACTACGCGCTCCAAGTCCTCCATACGCTGCTTCATCGCTTCCATGGCTTGGAGACATTCGTCGGCCGACGTGTAGAGATCCGCGATGGATTGACGGCAAACTCGACAACACACCGGATGCAATCCGAAGGGGTCGTCGTCGCCATAATCTCCACCGTTGTCACCACCGTCGTCACCACCTCCATTGTCGTTGCCTTCGCCACCGTCGTTGCCGTCGCCGTTGGGGCCTTCGGGAGTCCTTTCATTGGGCTGTTCATCCCAATCATCATCATCTCTACCGGCGGCCGCCCACGAGCTCGGGCTACGATCGTCGGAGTAGTCTCTATCCCCATAATCCTTAGGCTCCGGCGACACCTCCTTGTAACCTTTACGCTTGATGCCTTGGAGGCGTGCTGACCTTCGGACGGGTGTAGGGACCTTCTCTCCTTCGACGGGGTTGCGAGATGCAAGAGCTCCGGTCGGGACACGTCCTTCGCAACGGATACGTGCGGTCCTCTTGACGGGTAGCTTGAGCTCGCATCGCATCGCCTCCTCCATCGATGGCTTCTTGGCTTCTAGCTTTAACTCTACGTTTTTTTGGAGGCTCGATGGCTGCTACAAGGGTGCAACACATTGCTTGAAAGGTTTGATTCTCGAGCTCCCAATTCGCCCAAATAAATAGTCCTGAGAGAAAAGCCCTGGGAACCTTATTTTCCTTTTTTACACTTCCCTTAAAATTTTCCGACCAAACAAGGAAGTCAAAAAGGAGCAATTCGGGCGAAATTCGGCGTCATCGGGCGTCGGGCCCTCCCCGGGCCGGTCCGCCGGGCCGGCCGGCCCACCCCGCCTCGGGGGCCGGCCGGTCCGGGTTTTTGCACACCGCCCTATTTTTTCTTCCTTAGCCCATGGGAAAAAGTTGGCCCGAAAATCTTCACGAAAAACTCCAGAAAACTAAAAGAAAAATTATTTACGAAGTTGATGCCTTGTTTTTCGTCCTAGGCGGGACGTTCGGGCTCTTCCTCCATGGTGAAGACGTCAACGTGGTGAAGGGGAACGACATCGGGTTCGTAGTAAACCTTAAGCCGCTGTCCATTCACCACAAATTGATCGCCGTTTATATCCATAATGGTTACCGCTCCCTTGGAGAACACCGAATGCACAACATAAGGTCCGTCCCATTTGCTTTGCAATTTCCCCTTTCCGAAGGTTTTAAACCTCGAATTGTAGAGGAGGACCTTATCTCCTTCTTTAAATTCTTTTTTCTTCAATCTTTTATCATACCACCTTTTGATTCTCTCCTTGTATATGCTTGCGTTTTCATATGCTTTCAACCTCAACTCCTCTAGCTCGCTTATTTGAATTCTTCGTTTCACCACCGCGGCATCGAGATCAAGGTTCATCTCTTTAATCGCCCAATAGGCTTTATGTTCCAACTCAACCGGAAGGTGGCAAGCTTTTCCATAGACGAATTGATAAGGGGTCATACCTATCGGTGTTTTAAACGCCGTTCGATAAGCCCATAAAGCTCCGTCTAATTTCTTTGACCAATCCTTGCCTCCCTTCTCTATGGTCTTGTTAAGTATGCTTTTTAATTGCCTATTTGACGTCTCCGCTTGTCCGTTGGTTTGTGGGTGATAGGCCGTGGAAACCCTATGCTCAATTCCCAACTTGGACAAGCACCTTTTGAAGTTCTTCTCGGTGAAATGAGTTCCTCCATCACTTATCAAGATTCTCGGTGTACGGAAACGGGGAAAAATCACGTTCTTGATCATAGTGATGGACTCCTCCCGTGGAAGCTTTACGACATGGTATAGCCTCTACCCACTTGGATACATAATCAACCATAACAAGTATATACTCGAATCCAAATGAGTTTTTAAAAGGCCCCATGAAGTCTATGCCCCATACATCGAATATGTCGATTTGCAAGTTGTATTTCAAAGGCATAGAATTTCTTTGAGAGATGTTTCCGGTTCTTTGGCATTCGGGGCATGACGCAACATATCTTTTAGTATCTTCATGCATCTCCGGCCAATAGAATCCGCTCGACCATACTTTTGCTTCGGTTCGAAAATGGCTATAGTGTCCACCGTACTCCGCCGAGTGGCACTTCCTTAGAATCTCAACCCTCTCTTCTCTTGGCACACATCTTCTCATCACTCCATCATTGCCAAGCTTGAAGAGGTATGGTGCATCCCAAAAATATTTCTTACTTTCAGAGATTATCTTCCTTTGAGTGTTTTTATCTAGATGATCGAGGGGCATCTTTCGAATTGCTCGAATGATGTCGATCATCCAAGTATCTTTATCAATCACTCTATAGAGGTGGTCATCTCTCATCTTATCTTCTATGGGCTCTTTATCATCTTGTCCACGATTCATCCTAGACAAATGATCGGCCACAACATTCTCCACCCCCTTTTTATCACGAATTTCAACATCAAACTCTTGGAGAAGAAGGATCCAACGAATCAAACGTGGTTTAGCTTCCTTCTTAGCCAAGAGATACTTGATGGCTGCGTGATCGGTGTAAACAATGACTTTCGAGTTCACGATGTAAGATCTGAATTTTTCGAAAGCGAATACCACTGCTAGCAACTCTTTTCCGTAGTGGCGTAATTTAATTGTGCCCCACTAAGAGTTTTGCTAGCGTAGTAAACGGCGTGAACTCGGCCTTCCTTTCTTTGTCCCAAGACCGCGCCTACGGCGTAGTCACTTGCGTCACACATGATCTCGAAAGGTTGGCTCCAATCCGGAGGTTGGATGATGGGAGCACTCACCAATGCATTTTTCAAGGTCCGGAATGCCGCTATACACTTCTCATCAAAGTCGAAAGCCACATCCTTTTGAAGAAGGTGCGTTAAAGGCTTAGTGATCTTCGAGAAGTCCTTTATAAATCTTCTATAGAATCCGGCATGGCCTAGAAAGCTCCTTAAGGACTTAACATCCGTAGGAGGTGGGAGTTGCTCAACCGTCTCTACCTTAGCCTTGTCCACTTCAATTCCTCTCTCGGATATAACATGTCCGAGCACTATGCCTTGCTTAACCATGAAGTGGCACTTTTCCCAATTTAAAACCAAATCTACCTCCGCACACCTTGTAAGGACCTTTTCTAAGTTTGCTAAGCAATCCATGAACGTCTTCCCCGTAAACGGAAAAATCATCCATAAACACTTCAACAATTTCTTTGATGAATTCCGAAAACACGGCCATCATGCAATGTTGAAAAGAGGCCGGAGCGTTGCATAGGCCGAAGGGCATCCTCCTATATGCAAACATTCCGTAAGGACACATAAACGTTGTCTTATGTTGATCTTCCGGTGAATGGGAATTTGCATGAACCCCGAGTATCCATCGAGAAAGCAAAAATAAGCGTGGTTTGCTAACCTCTCGAGCATCTCGTCTATGAACGGTAGGGGGAAGTGATCTTTCTTCGTCGCTTTGTTAAGCTTACGGTAATCGATACACATCCGCCACCCGGTCACGGTTCTTTGCGGTATCAATTTGTTCTTCTCATTCTTCACCACGGTCAAACCTCCTTTCTTCGGTACACAATGTACCGGGCTCACCCATTCGCTATGCGGAACCGGGTAGATGATTCCGGCATCAAGTAACTTGATAACCTCTTTCTTCACTACCTCTCGCATGGCATGGGTTAGCCTCCTTTGATGGTCCACTACGGGCTTACATTGGTCTTCCATTGGTATACGATGAGTGCAAAAGGCCGGGCTAATACCTTTGAGATCATTAATTGAATATCCAATCACCTTCCTATGTTTTTTAATAAAATCAGCAACGCTTCATTTTCTTCGGGGCTCAACTCGTCGCTCACAATGACTAGATAAGTTTTGTCCGGGCCCAAAAATTCATATTTTAATCCCTTGGGCAAAGGTTTAAGGTCTACTTCGGGCACTTGTGGCTCCTCGGGTTTGATTTCTCCTATGTCTTCGAACTTCTCTTCCTCTACACTACCATCATGCGGCTCTAAGCCTTTTGTTGCTTCCTCTAGTTCTTCATCTTGTTGATTACTAATTTGATTTTCCATCGCTCTTTGCAGCGGGTCTCTAAGGGTTTCAACAAAACAAAGACTATCTATCTCTTCTACTTCTTCATCTTCGGGAGGAAAAGGTGTAAGGTGTTTAGAAGCACGAAGAAAGTTATATGTGTACTTTGTTCCGTTAAGGTTCATTGTTACTTTGCCTTCTCCGGCATCTAACACGGCATCAACCAACTTAAGAAAAGGCCTACCTAAGATTATATGATCAGAATTACCATGGTAAGCATCAATAACAAAGAAATCGGTTGGTATGTAGTTTCTAGAGATTTTTACTTTCATGTTGCAAGCAATACCTAGAGGTTTGATAGTTCTACCATCTCCCATAATTATTTTCGTTGATGTTGGAGCTAAGTCTAGGTTGTGGTATTGAACTTTATCGTAAATTTTAGAAGATAGAACACTTACTTGGGCTCCGATGTCGCATAAAGCTTTGCATTGAACTCCGTTGATCTCGCAACTCAAGTGCGGCGTCATCTTCTCTTCTTCTTCGGATCCTATCGAGTAAATTTCAGCGAGGCGAGCGTATGGTGATGCTTCGGGCTTGATCCCCATGATTCTCTTCACCTCGAAAATATGTTCCGGATCCACCACGTCATCTCCAAAGAGCATTTCAAAAATCTCACCGGTGGTTTCGAGGTCGTATGAATTTTCAGCTTTCTTCTCCGGTGGGAAATCCACTTCCAATGCTCTTGCCATCCCCTTTTGATTAGGGAACGGTCTCCTCTTGTCGAATATTTCTCCGTAATCAATAGGAACCCAATCCATTGGTTTGAACTCCCTTAGTGGCTTCGCGCTTGACATGCTTCTCTTGTTCGTCTCATTTGGTGCGGCGAAGTCGACGTTTGGTGTAGTTCTTGACTTGATGTGTTCTTGTTCAAGCTTTTCCATGATTGGTTCCTCTTTTGTGACTTCCGGGTTGCCTCTTTAGAAAATCAGCAAGCTTCTTCTTCCTTGAATTGAATTCCGGCTCTTCCGCAAGTCTTGTTTCCCAATCTCTTCGCATGGCGGCCGCTTTACTAACTTTTTGTAGAAGTTGGGCGGCTTCCGTGAGTGTTTTCTCCATGAGATCCCCACCCGCACACATTTCGACGTGTCACATGCAACTAGGGGTTAGGGAAAAGAAAAATGTATGCAAGAGTACGTCACCGGTGAAGCCGAGTTTTGGTCCTTGTTCGATTAATTCATTAAACCTATCCTAGGCTTGGTCTATCCCTTCCTCTTCTCCTTGCATGAAAGTGATCACTTGCCTCCTTAGATGTTGAACCTTGCTAATTGGAAAGAACTTCTCGCAAAACTTCTTTGTCAACTTGTTCCAATTGCCTTCAACTTCAAAGGACGCAACCGAATACCATGTCTTTGCTTTGCCGGCAAGTGAGTAGGGAAAGAGATTCCATTTGAACCATTCATCGGGAACTCCTTCTTGACGCACCGTGTTGCATATTGTCGTGAAATCCCTTATGTGTCTATATGGGTTCTCCGTAACCATCCCTTCAAATGGGTTTTCCGCCACCATCTTGATGATCTTGGATTTAATTTCATACTTGGTCGCTTCGAGCTTCGAATCCGACTCTTGTACTTTTATGTCTTCACATCGAGGGCTAGCGTAATCCCTTAATGATTTCTCCGGTTCTTCCACGGGTTGATTAACGAACTCCATCTAGACAATAAGATAAAAACAAAAACAAAAAAGAAACAAGTGTTTTTCCGGATAATATATGTTAGATATAGCGAATAAAAGATAAACTAAAATATAAAACTAAGTTAGATGCAAATCAAACGATGTAAACTAACTTGCTCCCCGGCAACGGCGCCGGAAAAAAGGGGCTTGTTGACGGATAAAAGACGTATCCCTCTACGATCCGCAAGCGTACGGACCCAACACCTTTTTCACCACGGGATTCCCAAGGTTCTTGTCAATCCGCGGAGCAAGGGGATTACAAGCGTTCGATCAGCAACGACACACTAGCTACTAAAACCCTAACTATTATTAAACTAGAAAACACTAAACTACACTAGAGAGAATGATAAACGATCAAGATAGAAGACACTCGCCCACGGGTCTACGATACTAGAGCATGCAATCGCTTAAAGACATGAAAACCAATCTAATCTATCGGGGATGTGACCACGGTTTCGCCCTTTCCCTCCTCTCGTACTCGTCACTACGCGAAGGTATTCATGACTAGACCTTTGATGGACACGGCGTATTGAATGGATACAAGGAAGCATTGGAGCTCGTACTCCCTCTACAAAGCACGGTTGCAAGCCTTAAGCATTAAAGTATATTCAACACAAGATGATAGATAGATAATCCGAAAAAGTGCAATTACATCTCAAGATCGATTACAACCCATGGACGAATGAGAAGATTACCCCATCAAGGTGCTGATCATGGCACCGTTGATCATGGTTTCCCTTCCGCCGGTGTCTTCCTTCTCCTCCACGAGAGGGTGCTTCCTTCGAGGTGGTTGATCTCCCGCCGGAGATCCTCCTCCTCTCTCTCTAGCTTGTGGATGGCCTTCGGTGCGAATGACTCCTCCCCCCGGTGTTGGCGGCGCGTCGGGGGTTTTAGGGTTAAAGATCCTTCGAGGGCAAGGAAAACGGGACCGAACCGGTGCCGGAAGTGGGCCGGGCCGGCCGGCTCCGGGCCGGCCCGGCCCAGGCCCACTTCGGCCCGGTTCGGTCGCCCCTTTTGCTCCGTGGGTCCTTATGCACTTATGTACTTTGCCCCCTCCACTTGCACGATTTTGATCTTTGTTATCCTCGCGTCCAAGATGGAGGCTCTCTTTGCATGAAGTTTGATCTTTTACGCTTCAATCCCGGGGGTGTTCCTCGTAGCACTTCGGTCCTCGCCACCATTGGAAGTGATTTCAGCAAGCTCATGAACACGAACAAGACTCCATGAATGCTCCTTTGAACTTGTTGCGAATCCGTCCTTTATGTCCATGTTTTCCTACATAAACACAACACTTCCAAATGCATGCACAAAGATGAACTCGTTATATGATTAGTGTGCCTAGTGGCGGGTTAGTTCCATAATCAAATCCAAACCAAAGTGTAATGAACATTCTAGGTGCACCAAAATACACCGTCAACGAGCTCCACGATTGCTCCTCCCCCCCCCCCCCCCCGCGCACTCTTGCTCCCTACGCGACCAGACGCATTCCTCCTCCCTGCACTCCTCCTGCTCCCTCACGACGCAGACAGAGGAGCCCAAGGACGACGACGACGAAGGCAGGGGTGGAGGTTGTTGTATGGACCTCCCTGGGCCCACTACCTCGGTGAGTACCAGGACTGACTACTCGGTGGGCCCCTGGGACTACTCGGCTTGTGCCACACGGCACCTGATGGCGCGGGGCGCAAGGACTACGGCGGAGGAGTACTCGAATAGGAAGCTATACATGTCCTGTACTGTGTAGAGAACTCCTAGACGTACCCGACTTGTACTCTCTCCTCAAACCGACTTGTAACCCTGCCTCCTGGACTATATAAGGCGAGGCAGGGACCCCTATCTCTCTCATACGTATCATCTTGTAAACACACCCAATCAACCCAGAGCTACGCAACATACAAGACGTAGGGTATTACGCACCTCGCGGCCCGAACCTGTCTAAATTGTGTGCCACGTGTCTCTTCCTTCGAGTTACCGATCTCGGTGAGGCCACATTCATCTACCTCGGGTACTCCCCTTGGTAGGTTGCCGGTCTAAAACACTGACAGCTGGCACACCGGGTAGGGGATCTCGCCGAAGATCTTATGGCGAACTCAACGGCTTTTTCAATCTCCATCAAGCCAACTGTCGCCTTCAACCGCGGCGACACCTTCATCTTCGGGTCTTGGGTTTGCACCGCTGACGACGCCGGATCTTTCCGACACCGCCTCACCATGGCTCCCAACCCGAGCACTGGGCTCGTGACGCTTCCTGAAGTGATCATGGGCGACCTCGCCGGAAGATTCGGCGAAATTTCGCTCTACAACCAGCGCACCAACTTCGAGTTCGGATCCGCCTCCAACTCGAACTCGACGTCCCCGTGGGCCATCGCATGCGAGTAGGCTATTGAGCCATCGTGTGCGGACTTCCCACTCCACGAGCACTTCCCATACGGCCTCAGCAACGCTAGCAGGGCCCATGCGAAGGCTCTCACCGCACGCTGGGCCGGCAAGGAGATCGTCTCCGACTGCACCTCGGACTCCAACACCGCCTTCGGCTACTACTCAGACTCCTCTTACAAGTTCGACTTCGGATCGGACCCCGAGCCCGAGTCCGAGAACTCCACGACCGAGCAACCACTGTCAAGACCGGCTACCGGTCTGGTTATAACATCCACACCCATCGGGAGATTCGTCTACTGGCCAAACTGTAAGCCTGTAGACCCCACAGATGGGAACTCACGCTGCGTCGTCTACCTCTACTCGCTTCCCTTCCAGGAGGGAACACCGCTAGCTCCAGCAGAAGAGCACACTCCAACAGAGGTGGCGACTACCGACTCCGGTCTCGGCACCCCTGATCGCCAAGTCTTCATGGCTGCCAGCGAGACGCCAGGACCCTCAGGGACCCGCCCTGGCCGATACTTTGAAGATATCTCAGCAGACGAGTTGTCTGCCAATGCACCCGCCGACGAAACCAACGACGATAAGAACGCCTGACGTGAGCGCAACAGGAAGCGAAATGAACGGCGTAGACATCTCCGTGAGAGCCTCCCGATATGGAATCTCATAGAGGCACTCGATCAAGTCGAAAGCCGGGTGCACACTACCCCCGAACAGTGCCTCATGTCTATCACCACGATAGCACGTCAGGCTCAGGGGATGCGTGCGGGTGAAGTCATCGCCAAGCTCGCGGAGGACGCCTACTTCATGAGAGTCGACAACAGAATCACTCAAGTGCCTCCCCTTAGAACTCGCGACCAGAAAACAATGAAGCCACAAGTCGTAGTCCAGCGGACAATGGACGCAACCGTACTCGAGGAGAACTAACACAGAACCCCAACCGTACTAGGGCATCAGCTGGTGGACCTTCTCAGGGCGGCAATAGTGCCGGCGACACCGGCGGTAGTCGCGACGCTGCTGCTCATGGCGATGCTGGCGGCGGAGGCGAGAGCTCCTCACACGGGGCTGTCAGAAGAGCTGGTGGCAGAGGTGATTGCGAAGGCCGAGGCCACGCAGATAGCCACGTCACTGGCACCTCACGCAGCGGTTACGATGCTAGCCACAGAATTGAAGAAATTCGACGCAAGAAGTCCTCCACGGCAGGCGAAAATGACGGCTTCCCCGCCTTCTCTGCTCGGCTTCGCAATCTGCTCCTCCCAGAGAAATTCAAACCTCTGGGGATCACCAAGTACGATGCGAAGCAAGACCTAGTCCAATGGCTCAGATGCTACGCCCTTTCCATCGAAAATGCTGGTGGCAACAACGACACGAAGTGCCTCTACTTCCCTTTCTGCCTGGACCAAGCTCCACTTACATGGCTCGAGTCGCTCGAGAAGTACTCGATCGACAAGTGGGACCATCTCAAGGAATAGTTCACCAGCAACTTCACGGGCACCATGGGGCGCTCGGGTACTCGCATGGACCTGGCTATGGTGAAGCAGGAATAGGGCGAGACCCTACGCAAGTACATGCGACGCTTCTTCGACAAGCGTGCCACCGTAGTCGATGTCACCGACAAGGAGGTCATCGACCTTTTCCAAAACGGTCTCTACCATCGTCGCACCTTTGAAGACTTCGATCGACGCCGCCCGAGTTCTATAACCAAGCTCAAGGACATGATCACTTCATGGGCCGACAAAGAAGACAAGGCTAACGCCAAGTACGATGCCATCCGTGGCAAGAGCAAGCAAAACCCGGGCGGTAGCAACAACAACAACAACAACAACAACAGAGATCAAGGGGGTCGCAACAACAACAACTACTCGGGTCCTAACAGCAAGCGCAAGCCAGACAACACAGTCGCGGCTATCCAGCGCCCTGCAAAAGACAACTCGAAGAAGACCTCTGGCGGCTTCAAGGACTTCCTAAAAGAGAAGTGCCTGTGGCATTTGGAGGGCAATCACACCACTGAGCAGTGCTACCAACTCCGGTGAGCACTCAAGGATACCCCAGACCCACGGCCTCCTCACGACAAGAAGGGCAAGAAAAAAGCCGGCGAGGACAACGACGACTTCCAAGAACCCGACAAGACGGTGAATGTCCTCTTCGGCGGACTACCCATCAAGCGGTCTCAGAAGGCCATCAGACAGGAAGTCCTGAACATTGAACCAGCGGTCCCAACCCCTCTCAGGTGGTCGGAGGTACCCATCACTTTCACCCGTGCGGATCAATGGACAAGCTTCTCTGAACCAGGGTGTCTTCCACTCGTGGAAACCAGCAGTCGCGGGCTCCAGACTCAACAAGGTACTCATCGACGGTGGAAGCAGGCTCAACGTCCTTTTCACCAAGACCTTGAAGAAGATGAAGCTAGACATCACTCACATGCTCACCAAGAGCACATCGCCTTTCTACGGCATCGTCCCTGGGAACACGGCTACCCCACTGGACTCAGTGGTCCTGCCAGTTACCTTCGGGGAAACTAGGGAGAACTACCACACCGAGTACATCAAGCTCGAGGTTGCGGACTTCGAAATTTCCTACCGTGCCATCCTCAGTAGACCAGCTATCGCCAAGTTCATGGCGATACCCCACTACACATACTTGGTACTCAAAATGCCAAGTCCTGCCGGAGTACTCTCACTGCAAGGGGAATTGAAGATATCCTTCGACTGCGACACGAAAGCCGTGGAACTCGCAACCACCAATCAAGTACCCAACACAATGATGGAGATCTATGCTGCATCTAAGAAGCTTGCCCCAACCGAACTCGAGATCCCCGAGAAGTCTGACACAGCCAACAAGCCTCAACCCTCTGAGGAAAGTGCAAGTCAAGGCAATCGACCTTGGAACAGGTGACAGCAGCAAGACCACCATGATCGGGGCGGGCCTCGACCCGAAATAGGAAGACGCGCTCGTCAGCTTCCTCCGGGCTAACCAAGACATCTTCGCTTGGAAACCAGTGGACATGCCAGGGGTGCCTAGGAATCTGATCGAGCACTCACTCAACGTCAATCTTAAAGCTACCCCGAAATGACAACATCTCCGCCGTTTTGCCGACGACCGGCGAGACGCCATCAAGAAGGAACTCGCCAAACTACTCGCGGCCGGCTTCATCAGAGAAGTCTTCCATCCTGAGTGGCTCGCCAACCCCGTCCTCGTCCACAAGAAGAACACGAACGAGTAGAGAATGTGCGTCGACTACACCGACCTCAACAAGCACTGCCCCAAGGACCCCTTCGGGTTGCCGCGGATCGACCAGGTCATCGATTCCACGGCGAGCTATGACCTGCTTTGCTTCCTCGACTGCTACTCTGGGTACCACCAGATCGCTATCAAGGAAGAAGACCAGGAGAAGACCGTGTTCATCACCCCGTTCGGCACCTACTGCTACACGACCATGTCGTTCGGGTTGAAGAACGCCGTCGCTACCTACCAGCGAGCTATCCATGCCTGTTTCAAGAGACAGCTCAACAAGAACGTTGAAGCATATGTGTATGACGTGGTCGCCAAGACCCAAAACTCCCACACGCTCATCACCGATCTTGAAGAGACTTTCGCATCCCTGCGAGAGTACCGCTGGAAGCTCAACCTGGACAAGTGCATCTTCGGCGTACCCTCGGGAAAACTACTCGGCTTCATCATCAGCCATTGCGACATCAAAGCCAACCCCGAGAAGATCTCTGCCATTACCAAGATGAAAGCTCCCACCTGCATCAAAGACGTGCAGAAGCTTACTGGGTGCATGGCGGCCTTGAACAGATTCATCTCGAAGCTTGGAGAACGGGGACTACCCTTCTTCAAACTACTCAAGAACCAAGAGAAGTTCGTGTGGACCCCAGAGGCGGATCAAGCTCTGGCTCAGCTCAAGGACTTCCTGTCCAAACCACCAGTCCTCACGGCTCCTCGCAAAAAGGGGCAGCTCTTGCTCTACCTCGCTGCGACTACTCACGTGGTCAGTACTGCCATCGTAGTCGAGCGGCAAGAAGACGGCCATGCCTACCCAGTCCAGCGACAAGTCTACTTCGTCAGCGAGGTCCTATCGGAATCTAAGGCACGCTACCAACCAGTACAGAAGCTACTATATGCAATGCTCATCACCTCGCGGAAGCTACGACATTACTTCCAGGAGTACTCGATCACCATCATCACTGACTACCCGCTCGGTGACATCCTGCGGAACCAAGATGCTATTGGAAGAATCTCCAAGTGGGCAGTCAAACTCGGCGCCCTCACCATCAACTTCAAGCCACGAACAACCATCAAGTCGCAGGCACTAGTCGACTTCATGGAGGAGTGGCGGGAAAATCAGCTACCAACTCCAACCGAGCGACGAGAGCATTGGATGATGTACTTCGACGGCTCACTCAAGCTCGAGGGCGCAGGTGCAGGGGTACTCTTAATATCTCCAACGGGCGAACAACTCAAGTACGTCCTACAGATCTTCTGGAAGGTCTCAAACAACGAAGCTGAGTACGAAGCTCTACTACACGGGCTCCGTCTCGCGGTATCACTGGGCACCAAGCGACTACTAGTCTACGGCGACTCCGTAGTGGTCATCAACCAAGTTAACAAGTCTTGGGATTGCAACAAGGAGAAAATGGATGCCTATTGCCTAGAAGTCCGCAAGCTCAAGGACAAATTCTATGGTCTCGAGTTCCATCACATCGTCCACAACAACAACGTTGCAGCGGACGTCCTGTCAAAACTTGGTTCTACGCGCCACAAGTACCAGCGGGAGTCTTCATCCACGAGCTTCACGCGCCATCCATCCCGAAGCCGGCACCCACGACCACTGACCTAGCGCCTCTCCTAGCTGGCCAGGAGGTCATGATGATAGACGTGGACTGGCGACAACCCTTCGTTGACTACATCCGCGAGCAGAAGGTTCCTACGGACAAAAACTTGGCCGAGCAACTCATCCGTCGGGCCAAGTCTTACGTACTAGTCGGGGACAAGCTCTACAGGTGGGGCGCCACTTCTGGAGTACTCATGAAGTGTGTTCCCAGAGAAGAAGGCAAGTACATCTTGGAGGAGATCCACAAAGGCGTCTGCGGCAACCACGCGTCTTCTCGTGCGCTAGTCAGCAAGACTTTCCGACGAGCTTTCTATTGGCCCACAGCCCTGGGCGATGCTGAAGAACTCATCAAAAGGTGCCAAGGGTGCCAGTACTTCGCCAAGCAACAGCACGTCCCGGCCTACAAGCTAGTCACTATACCACCAACTTGGCCTTTCGCCTGTTGGGGGCTCGACATGATTGGGCCTCTCCCGACTGCGCCAGGAGGATTCAACAGAGTCTTGGTGGCCATCGACAAGTTCACCAAGTGGATCGAAGTCAAGCCGGTCACCTGCCCCAAGGCCGACAGAGTACTCGACTTCTTGGATGAACTCGTGCACCGCTACGGACTACCCCATCGCATCATCACAGACCTGGGTTCCAACTTTAATAATCACCAGTTCTGGGAGTACTGCGAGAACAACAGGATTGGCGTCCGGTATGTCTCAGTCGCCCATCCACGGGCCAACGGACAAGTCAAGCGTGCCAATGGGATGGTACTCGACGCCCTCAAGAAGCGACTACACGACGCTGCTAACACAAAAGGGGGCAAGTGGATCAAGGAACTACCCAATGCTCTCTGGGGGCTTCGTACTCAGCCTACCAAGCCAACAGGGCAGTCACCATACTTCCTAGTCTACGGCTCCGAGGCTATTCTACCTGCCGACGTCATGTGGGGTTTGCTGGCAGTAGAGCAATACGACGAAGGCATATCTGAAGATAGCAGACGAGTTGACATCGACGGACTCGAAGAAGCTCGCTGTGCCACCCTCGTCCAATCAGCAAGGTACCTCGAGGGTATCCGACGCTACCACGATCGCAACGTCAAGGAACGCTCCTTCAACGTTGGTGATCTAATCCTCCGTCGCATCCAGAACACGAAAGGACTACACAAGCTCAACTCGCCATGGGAAGGTCCCTTCTCGATTGCAAAGGTGACTGGACCAGGCTCGTATCGCCTCCAGACACTTGAAGGCAACGACATCAACAACTCGTGGAACGTTGACCACCTCTGTCGATTCTACGCATAGTCTCTCGACTACTCTGGGGCTCAAGTGTACACGGCTACTCCCGGACCCTTTGCCATAAGCGGCCTCCGGGTCCAGGCACTAGTCTCCAGACTACTCTAATCTAGGATCAAGCACTAACGGCTACTAACGGATCTCGGACTGCTCAGGGCGTCAAGGACTCTAGCAGCGGTCTATCAAGAGATCATGTACTTCTAGATCCAGCCTATACGGCTACTAACGGATCTACAGCTGTAAGCGGCCAGGCGCCCTAGCACTACTCCAGCCATAGGCAGCCTCCGGGTCCTGGCGACCACACTTGTAAACAGCCCCGACCATCCAGGTGTATTTTCTCAGTAATAAAGTTTGATTCTCACTCAACTCATTTACTGTGCTTCCCTCGAACGGGTCTACTGCGGAGTATTACTACTCGCTCACAACTCCACAGATGGGCACTCCGCACATACACATCACGACAACGAGTACTCATTTCATGGAAGTCTTTTCATTAAAACTCAAACAAGTTCATCATAACTTTGTTTATATTACATATGTCGCCGTAAGCTAACCCTACAAGACAACTACTGGAGGTTTAGCTTCTCTGCGACTTGTTCAGCGATTGGCGCCATCTGCTCCTGAAGCTCCTTGTATTGATCATCTGAGCAATTGATGGCTAGTCCACCCGCGACTACATCAACCGGAGCCTTGGGGAAGTATGACTTCATGTACGCCAAGACCTGGTTGGGGATGGACTTCACCAAATGCTTCACATATCCTGCCAGACGCCCGGGAGCTTCCTTCAGCCGGTCAACCAACGAAGCAATCTTTGGCCCACCTGGGTGTGGCACCAGCAGCCCTGCGATGGAGAGTGCGGCTTCTTCAAGTTCCTTGAGCTGTCCTCGCAGCTTCTCGCAGTCTTCGTTGAGCTTCTACAAAGATTTATAGCAGTTGACAAGGTCACCATCTAAGGCTTCTCGGAGCTCCATGTGCTTGGTGCACTCATAAGACAGCTGCTTATATTCATAGTCAAGTACCTCTCTAGCATCCTTCTCTCAGTAGATGATGTTCTTCAGATTGGTCTCCGATGCCTTCAGCTGGTCTACCCGGGCCTCGAGATCTGCAAAAGTCCAGGAGTTCATGTCAGGCTACTGCTAGGGTACTCACAATAAGTACTCAACATGTCAATGGCGACATACCTTTGTTCTTCTGGCGCAACGACTTGTTCTTGCTAATCAAGTCATCACTCTTCGTCTGCATCTCTTGTACCTCGTTGTGGTACTGGGTGAAGGCTCCATCCAGTTTGGATTGCAGCATGGCGGAGTGTTTCCTGGCCTTGTTGAGTTCCTTCTCCAATGACTCTGCCCGGAGCATTGTGTCGCCATACCCCTGGAGCATATCAGATTTTTGTCGGGATCTCTCCACGACATCCTGCACAAGGCAACAACTATTACTTGGGTACTCAATTCTGGCGGAATTCGACTACTCAAGGGTACCGTCACGTACCTTCATCCACTGCTCGATCCGGCGCATCGTCTCCAAGTTTCGAGTCACCGTCGCTGAGTCGATGAGGTCATCTGACAAAAGCTCCAGCCCGCCACGACTAGTCGGTGTAGCCTCTGACATCGGCGCCGAACGAATCGGCTCCACGTCTTGGATCTCTGGAAACCTCACGACAACATCCATACTGGCCTCCGAGAGCGGGTCGTCGTGCACCTCTTCCGTGGGCTCGGGGACTACTGGGACCTCTACCTCAGTAGTCGCTTCCCCCAGCACATCGGCTTCTGGCGCGGTGCCTTCAACTTGTATGGCTTCAGGGATCATGATCCTTTCGACTTGTGTTTCTGTCATCGCAAGACATGTGGCGTCAGTACCCGGGGGCTACGACTACCTGAGGCAAACGACGTCGTCGAGCTGTACATACCTTCCACCACGGTGCCTTCCGGCGGCATAGCTACTGCGCCCTGCGCGATGGTCTCAGCCTGAGCGAGGGGAGCGGATTCCTCTACAGCGGCTGGCGGATTTTCTTCAGCAGCTGCCGTGTCTAGCTCTTCTCCTTCCCAGGACAGATCGGTCGACTTCCTGCACAGTACAGATTTGGTGGTCAACCAAGCAAGATTACCAAAGTACAAGTACTACTAGGGGGTGGTTTTCACTTACAAGTTGGACCGGACAACAGTCACAGTCGGAGCGCCAAGTATGCTGGCGATATCGTCGAGCCCGGCTTCTGCGGGTGCCTCCTCTTCAGCCTGGGCTGCTACTGGTTCTCCGGATCCAGTAGTCGCGCTCGGCTTTGGCCTGCTCTCCTCTGCCGGCACCCGTGGCTCGGCAACTCTAGTCGTCTGTTGTGTCATCCGTGACACAAGCTCTTCTACGGTGGGGACTAGACTGCGGCTCCTTTCAGTTGGCTCGCCCAACATGTCCCAGTCAGACGATGGAATTTCCTGCGACAACTCAGAATTCAGTTGTCAGCATGCAATACTTCAAGACAAGTACCCGACTACTCTACTCGAGGAAATCACCTCTTGGGACGTAGTTTCGGTCACCTTCAACTTCTTGGCGACACGTTTGCGCACCACATTGCGTGGCCTCCTCGGCGGTGCAGGGAGACTAGCCTCCAGGCTAGTCGGTGGATCCTTGAAGAGTATCTTGGCCCCCTAAGTGGGTTTTGGTGATATAATGACACACACCTAAGTGTCTAATGAATTTACCTAGTCCATGAGCAGGTATTAAAATTATGTATGGCATCAAGCACAGCTCCTTGACTACACAAAAGGAAAGTGGTGCTCTAAAAGAATTCCTAAGAAGACTCATTTTTTTTTACTTTTGAATTTGAGTCCTAGGAATGCCGTACTATCAAGAGGGACATGAATTATGTCTTCCAAGGGTCGAACAGGTGCTCTAGTTGCTAAAACAAAACCTATGAGAGACATCTTTGCACCAGCACATACACGGGGATCTTTTCTTGGGTGCTGGCCTTGGAAGGCCGGAGTGTCCGGGTTTTACCCCGGAGACTCCGGACTTCCCGGAGACTCCGGGTTTATCCCGGATACTCCGGGTCATAAAGCGTCAACGGCTATATTCTGGGTAAGGGGGTATAAAAGCCCCCTCCACCCCTTCATTTACTCCCCCCTGCCATTTTCGTCCTGAACTGTTGCAAACTTCATTTACTCCTCCCCTCTCTCCCTTTGGCTCAAAGTTGGTGAGATTTGTTGTGGGAGTTAAGGAGGATTTGAGAGCAAGGGCTTGGAGAGTGCTAGTGAGCTGATTTCTCATCTCTAGAGCACCTCGTTCTTCGCTTGGTTGGCAAAATTCGTGTTTGTTACTCTTGGAGCTTTGAGCTCCTAGCCGGCTAGGCGTTGCCTTGGAGCATCCAAAGGTTGTGGCTGCCCAAGGAAGTTTGTATCACCCCGACTTTGAGTAAGTAACTCTAGCTCGATCTTCGTGGTCGCTAGAGGGAGGAAAGTGACCTAGGTGTAAAGGTCCACCCTTCGTGGGTACCTCAACGGAGACGTAGACCTCAAGGTGTGAGGTTGAACTCCGGTAACAAATCCTGTGTCTCTTGTGCTTGTTCATCTTGTTGCATGCTTGTTTCTCGCTTGAACACTTATCTAGGGTTTGGTGTCGATCTACTTCGTGTTGAGGTTCCTACAGGTTTTGAGTGGATAAACAGGCTTGTCTCACCTCAGTGCATTACCTATTTTCACAGATTTACTTTTGAGCAAGTTTAAATCCTGTCGATTTAATTCCCCCCTAGCAGGCCGGACTATCCGGACATTTTCTGGATTCTCGGATTTCCGGAGTATCCGGAAAAATATCCGGAGTCTCCGGACTCGGGTCTAACAAATTGCGAAAAAGTTTGTGATTTTCAGGTTTGACTATTCACCCCCCTCTAGTCGACATCTTGATCCTTTCAATTGGTATCAGAGCTTGGTGCTCCGTGTTTGAAGCCTAACCGCTTGGAGTTAAGAAGATGTCGAATCCAAATGATCAAGCCATACCTCTCGGCGAAGGTGATCCAGTCAACAATGTTGTTGGCATGCCTCCTCCCCCTCGAGGAGACAACACCCGTGGTGCAAGCACTAGTCATCAAGCGCACGGACGAGGTGATGAGTCCTCCGATAGTGAGGACGAAGAGTTCGATGATGCAAGATCCACCCGCTCCGCTCGACGACCATCAAGGGATTATTCTCGAACCTCTTTCGATTACTCTCGCTTATCCTTTAACCATCCATCGGGTTCTAGCCACATTGGGAAGATACCCCAATTTGATGGAACCGGCTATTCCAAGTGGAAGAACTCGATGGAGGAGTATTTGATGGCGGTGAACCCCGCACTTTGGACTATTGTGAACGGGGGTATTACATTTCCGAGTGGTGATGCGACGCTAACTCAAGATCAAGCAATTGAGATACAAAGAAACTATCAAGCCATCCGCATCATCAAGAGTTCACTCACGGCCGAAGAATATGACAAGGTAGATGGATTGAAGTCCGCCAAAGAAGTGTGGGACACCTTGTTCATCAATCATGAAGGGACAAAGCAAGTAAGGGAAGGAAGGATCCGAGCCTTGGAAAGTGAGCTCAACCGGTTTGTCATCAAGGATGATGAATCACCACAAGACATGTACAACCGATTGAACAAGATTATCAACAAGATCAAATCACTTGGAAGTACAAGATGGGGAAGAAGAGAAGTGGTTGACAAGATCCTCTTCGCGTACATGGCAAGGGATGTCCAACTCCCTACCCTCATAAGGGAAAAGAGAGGATTCAACAAGTTCACTCCGGCGGATGTGATTGGAAGGATGGAAGAACACCTTATCACCGCCAAGGAGTCCAAGCTCTCACAAGAAATGTCAAAGATGCATGAACAACTTGAGAAGAACAAGGGAGTGGCGCTCAAAGCATCTAGCAAGGAGAAAAGGTCAAGCTCATCTACCTCAAGAATCAGGGCCGAGGAAGATGATGATGAAGATAGTGACATAGACATGACTCACGAACAAATGGCTCTCTTTGTAAGGAAGTTCAACAAGATGTTCAAGAAGGGTGGCTTCCTCAACAAGAGCAAGGACAAGGACAAGATCAAGACCAAGAGAACTTCAAAGAGACCTTGCTTTGGGTGTGGCAAGAAGGGACATTTCATTGCGGAGTGCCCTAACATAAAAGTGAGGAGAAGAGACACCAACAAGTTTGACAAGAACAAGAGAAAGGAAGTTGGTGAAGCTCATTTGGGTGAAGAATGGGATTCAAATGATGATAGCTCCGACTCCGACATAGAAGCCGGTCTTGCTACCATAACCATTAAGGAACCAATCAACAAGTCATCACTATTTGAAGATCTCACCGATGATGAAGATGACTTCACCCACACTTGCCTCATGGCTAGGGGATCCAAGGTAGATACTCCCACCCCGCCCCTAGATGATGATAGTGAAAATGATTTCGATTTTGAAAAAATGATCACTAGTTTGGGTAAAAAGGCAACTAAGAAAATCATGTTTTTAATGAAAGAAATTGAGAATAAAGATGGGACTCTTGAGGTGCAAGAAGAACTCTTTAGACTTGTGAAGGACCGATACGGCGAACCAGAGAGGGGGGAGTGAATGGGAGCCGATAAAAATTCTTCTCGAAGGAGATCGAAACTCCAACAAGATGAACACGGCTTCCAACACACGTCTCCGACTCACTACCAAGGTTGGTCAAGCCCACGTAGCCACCGGAGTGCCACCGGACTTAGGAACCAACACACCACCTTCCGACCCGAGAAACGCAACGGAGAAAACCAAGCCTCGAGTCTACAGACCCACACCGGTCAGACCGGTGAGCACCACCGGTCAGACCGGTCCCTGCTGGTGAAACTGAGCAACTTTCACTAAGTGGCTCTACACCGGTCAGACCGGTGAGACACACCGGTCAGACCGGTGGCAGCCTGAAAGCCCCCAAGGCACCAAACAGGTCAACCGACCACCAAACGGACCCAAACTCGAAACAGCAGCAACACGGGACAACAACGAACACACCAAGACGTTCACCCGAGCAAAAACCCACAAGGGCTTGCACCGGTCAGACCGGTCAAGAGCACACCGGCCGACCGGTGTAGCCCGGGCGACTCGGGATGAACAAGCACCCGCGGGTCAACTCCCCCAAATCCAAATCTCGATCTCCCGAATCGCTCCACGGACTTGAACAAGACTTTGGGGATATCAAGAACACCTCATGAGGAGTTCATAGCCAAGTTTAATCCCACAAAAACTCGTCCAAAAAGGAGGAATCGAAGAAATCCCGCCGAGAGCACCTCCAACCCAAGAACTCAAGAAACCCCCAAAATCGAGCACCTTTACTCACGGATTTGGGAGGGGAATCACGGCCCAAAGTGTCGGTGCGGAATATGGTCCCGACACTAACCAGTAGATAGCGCCTAGGTCTATCCCTCAATGGTCGATGCTAAGCAACAAATGACACAAGGTTTTATCCTGGGTTCCGCCAAGGGGGCCGTACGTCCGACAGGGGCGTGCTCGTGGCACTATATTGCTCGGCACCGGGGTGCTTGTAGTGGGGCAAGTACAAGCAAGGCGGGAGAGGAAGCGTGGCTTCCAAGTCCCCGTGAGAGTGGTGAAGATGTTGTGGGAGAATAAGAGAGTGAGTGCACGGTGCGTTGTGTTCAACCGAACTCGCTTCCCCCCCCCCCCCCCCGCGCCGGGGCTCGCCCTCCCCCTTTTATAGGCCAAGGGGGCGACGGGTTACATGCACGCCGCGCTACCTAGCTACGTGAGGGGGCACGTCGCGCTACGGTGTAGAGTGGGCGGCCGTCCGACGATCTTCGCCGCGATCCGGCCATGAAGGCCTACCTCGTACCCGAACGAGTGGCGGTTCGAGGGTAGGAGGCGGCGGATGGCGATGGCGTCCTCCGATAGGCTTCGAGGGAGGTGCGATGATGGCCGGTACGGGGTACGGGGAGCGGGCGAACGGCGTTCCTTCCCAATGAGCTCGCGGTAGTGGAGTGGTTGCCGCAAGGTGCCGGGCGTGCGCCTGCGGTGTCGGGCGTGCGCCCACGCGCGTGGGTACGGCGGCCGCACCGTTACGGTGGCCGGGATGGCCACCCACCGGCCTAGCGCCCCTCACCCAACCCGCGGGGTCACGGGAAAGTGGAATCGAGGGTGCGCCCGCCCCTTTTCGAGGGTCGGGCGCGTTAGCCGTACAAGTAGCGGGCGCACGGTGTCACGGGACCGACACCGGCCGTACCGCACGGTCCATCCCACGGGGGCGGGGATGGGCTCCTCCCCGGGGAGTTGGTGCGGCGGCACGGGCGTGAGCCCCGGCGCATGATGGCGCCGTCCCCGCGGCGTCGGGGCGTTAAATGCCCAAGTACGGGGCCGGCGCACGCGTGCGGGGCGCCCGTGAGCGTGGCGGGCCCCGGCCGAGGGCGGAGCGGACCCTCGAGCGAGGTGAGGCCCGCTCGAGGGGGGAGCGAGCCCTCGGGCGGGGTGGGACCGCTCGAGGGAAGTGTCGCCCCTCGAACGGGGCGGAGTCCGTTCGAGGAGGGGGTTACCCCTCGAACGGGGCGGAGCCTCGCTCGAGGAGGGAGCGTGCCCTCGGGCGAGGCGGAGCCTCGCTCGAGGGGTCTTCTAGACGGGCCGTCTTGGTGGGCCTCCGAGTCTCGCCGCATGGGCCATGTCCCGCACGTTAGTTTCTCGCATGGTTAAGCTTAGCGTATTTCGATGCGGGGATTTAAGTGAGGGTTCCCCCATTGTTTATGGGGACCCCTAGGGCGGTCCCCGACACAAAGAACCACGAAGGGTTCCCACAAATTTCCCCCATCAAATCCCCAAGAGAAAGGCCCCGAAAACAACCCAAAGAAATCACCGAGAGAGGGCTCCGAAAATCACCACCAAGAACAACCGGGGAAAACACATCCAAACCTTGAGGAACCACGCCGAATCATCTATACATGAAACAAAGGTTCGTACAAGGTCTAGCAAGCCGCCCGATCATCCATCCCTCTCTACAAGATCTCTCCGTGAAGCTCTCTTGCTAGTCCTAAGGAAAACCTAGAGAAAATAGGTGGAAAATGGGAAAACTAATGAGCTAGGGTTCCAAGAGTTGGCTGCCATCCTCTCACCTCTTGGGTTATATAGGCGGCAACCGAATGTCTAAAATGCCCCTCTCTACTAACTAGGGATACAAGCCCCTCAAGGGCAGATTTGGAATTCTTGATGCCTTCACCATCGGACGGATGCCCGGCGACCGCACCCTGCGTAGCCTCGACGCAAGCCATGCGATCCCGACGCGTGTCCTCCGCTTCGAAGATTCCGGACTGCGTCGTCGCACACCGGTCAGACCGGTGCTCCTCACCGGTCAGACCGGTCCCCACCGGTCAGACCCACCGGTCAGACCGGTCTCGTGCTGCTGCACCTCCGTCTTCGGTTCTCCGGTCTTGGCTTTGTGGATCAACCAAGGAACCCAGTGGTTTTCTGGTGAACCACCGGAAACCCCGCGAACTCGGTGTAGCCTCCGCCAATCTCCACTCATGACTTGGCTCCCACGTAGTCCCGGCTCGACCTTGGTTTTGAGGCTCAACCAAGAAACCGTCCACGACTTCATCTTGCTTGTTCATGCCACCATGCGGCCCGCACTTGACCCCCGCCGGCCACCGGGTCCCTCGAACGAAGCCTACTTGTCTTCTCCACACCCGGAGGCCTCACCGCGACGACCTTTCGCGCTTGTTCTTCACCCGCACCAACACAAGTCAAGCCGCAACCTCGCACCCGCAATACTTAGCCAAGAATCGGTCCACACAACGTTGTCAATCACTCATCACACAAGGAAGCGACCATCCACCGGTCCTCGAACCACACATGGTCCTCAATCTCCCCCTTGATGAGTGCATTGACAACACCCACATGAAAGTAACAAGAGAGAAAAGAAAAAGAAAAGAAACGAACAAAAAGAAACTCCAACAAGCGATCGAAAGCCAAACAAAGGCAAAGAGCAAGATCACTTGAAGGAAACAAGTCTCGGACCCCTTAGGCAAGGGCAACGGCTCGACACATCCGAGACAAAGCAAAGCTCAAGCAAAGAGCACAAACCACCGAAACAAAGCTCGAAAACTCACAAAGAGCTCCCCCTGCACACATGCAAGCTCCCCCTGAACCAATGCAGCTCGAAAACTCACAAAGAGCTCCCCCCCGCACACATGCAAGCTCCCCCCGAACCAATGCAACTCCCCCGGACGAATGCATGCAAGAAACCACATGAAACAGACAGGCGCAAAAGCACTTTCAGCTCACACCGGTCGGACCGGTCATCACCACCGGTCGACCGGTGCCTAACATATGTACAGGACCAAGCCTCACACCGGTCGGACCGGTGGCCCCGACCGGTCGGACCGGTGCTCAACGAGAGCCCGTAAATGGCTCGAAACCACCCGAAAACCTTCTAAACACGTCCAACCAAGCCATTTCAAGCTCAAACTTCTCCCCCTTGTTGGCAATGCATGAATCAAGCCAAAAATGCAAAACTTTCAACCTAGAGCTTCTCAAATATACAAAATTCAACATATGATGCTACACATGTCCAAATGAGCAAGATAGGTACTCTACGGCTTCGTATCGATCTCAACTACATGATCACCAAGTTTCACAACCATTGGACGAAGCTAAGATGGATTTTGGCAATTTTGCGAAAAACTTGCCTCTCATGAGCAAAGTCCTAAACATGATCAAAGCATATCAAAATGGCAAAGCCACACAAACTTCATGCTAGGACAGCCATTCTAATCATAAGACCATCACAAACACCCACAAGCACCTTATGTCATGTCAAAGCCACCGAGCCATGTGCCTACTTCTATGTATGAGACTTCTCATTGGTAGGCATCATGCAACGGTTTAGCACCCAAAGCAAATTAAATTCAGCACATATGACATGGGAGCATATTTTCCAAGCATTTTTCATTTCATTTTCAGATTTGTAAATGGTACATGAAATGTCTTTGCGACAAAAAGGAACTTATGCTCCTCCACAAGATAAATCAAGAGGGCTAAACATTCATGATGGCAAATGAGCCTTTGGCCCCATATAATCAAAAAACTAGCTATCCAACCACAAATTAAGCATAGCTAAGCCACCAAAACATGTCAAGAGCATATAAAGGCATTTACACATGAGAGAGCATACATGTGACATTTTTCAAAAGCATAGCTATCAACCATGGATTATTCCTCAAGATCATCAAGAGCTAAGCCAAACTAACCATATCATACCAAACAAGCTCACAAAGACATATATCTCATTCCATGGTGAACAATGTATATGAGAGAAGCTTTTCCTAACAAATGCATATGATACAAAATGCATGAAATCTAAGATACAAGGATGCCTATACATCATGTTACATATGCCATGCCAAAATGCAAGAAATGCACAAAGGAAAGCTATACATATGCTACAAACCGGCTCCTCGAGGGGAGGCAAAACGGGCTCGACACCACCGGCAAAAGAAAGCTCCCACACACCCAACTCAAGAAATCAAACACACACCAAGTTCCCCCCGCAAACGAGTGAAAGTTGCTTGATCTAGGGGTTTGGTGAAAATATCGGCTAGTTGGTGGTGTGTGGGTACATGGATCAAGGCTATCTTTCCTTTCTCTACGTTGTCTCTCGAAAATGGTACCTCACTTCTATGTGCTTGGTTTTGGAATGGAGCACCGGGTTCTTTGCAACGCTTATGGCACCGGTGCTATCACATTGAAGTGGGACATGGGTATACTCCTCACCAAAGTCGCTCATGGTGTAGGTGATCCAAAGGAGCCGAGAGCAACAACTAGCAAGTGGCAACATACTCGGCCTCGGTCGTGGATTGAGCAACACTCGACTGCTTACGGGAAGACCAAGACACCAACGAAGAACCCAAAAACTGGCAAGTCCCAGAAGTGGACTTCCTATCCAACCGACACCCGGCAAAATCCGCGTCTGAAAAACCATGAAGCGCCAAAGAGGAGGACGCGGAGTACCAAAGGCCGAAGTCGGGAGTGTGACGCAAGTACCTGAAAATTCGCTTCACTGCTTGCCGATGCGAAGTCCTCGGAGACGCTTGAAAACGAGCGCACAGACACACTGAGAACTGTATGTCCGGCCTCGTCGCCGTCAAGTAGAGGAGTGACCCGATCATGCTCCGTACTCCTTCGATCCACGTGTTCACCTTCCTCGTCCGCATCAAGAGCCGTAGTCGTACTCATCGGCGTCGTCATAGCCTTGGAGTCCTCCATCTTGAACTTCCTCACAATGTCCTTGGTGTACTTAGCCCGGTGCACAAATGTTCCTTCCTTTGATTGCTTGATTTGTAGCCCGAGGAAGAACCGCAACTCGCCCATCATGCTCATCTCAAACTCCCTACTCATATCATCTCGCAAACCTCGCAACAAGAGAGTTAGACGAGCCACCAAAGACAATATCATCCACGTACACCCGCACAATCGGGATATCTCTCGCCCCGCCCTCAAAAAAAACAAGGTCCGATCGACCTTCCCCATCTCAAAACCTCTCTCAAACAAGAACCCCCTCAACCTCGCCATACCAAGCTCTAGGCGCCCGCTTCAACCCATAAAGCGCCTTCCTCAACTTGTACACCCGGTGGGGGTACTTCTCACTCTCAAACCCCGGAGGCTGCCTCACATACACTTCTTCCTCCAACACTCCATTCATAAAAGCACTCTTCACATCCATTTGGTGCAACTTGAAACCTTTAGCCACGAAAAAGGCTAGAAGGATCCTAATCGCCTCCAAACGGGCTACGGGAGCAAAGGTCTCCTCGTAGTCGATCCCCTCCTTCGACCGAACCCCCCGGGCAACAAGTCTCGACTTGTTCCTCACAACCTCACCCTTCTCTCCCTCTTTGTTTTTCCACACCCACTTGGTACCAATCGGCTTACACCCCGGGGGAGGGTCAACCAACTCCCACACCCGATTCCTCTCAAAGTTCTCCAACTCCTCATGCATCGAGTTAACCCAATTGTGATCGGATAGTGCGTGTCCAATGTCTTTGGGCTCGAAAGAAGCAACAAACACAAGATGAGCAAAATGGGAATTGTTTCGAACCCTCGACCGTGTAGTGCGTTCATTCATGTCGCCGATGATCCTCGAAGCCGGATGATCCACTTGAACTCGCCGGGGAGGTTCTCGCCTCGAAGCTACCTCCCCCTCAACATCGGCTTCTCCTCGTTCTTGATTTGTCGTCGTAGGTGTAGCGAGAGGGTCCATCCATCATCGTAGTCGAAGTAGTGGGTACATGTTCAGCGGGAGCACCGCACCACCATCCTCATCATCACCATGTTCATGCTCCTCCTCCCGAAAGATCTCCTCGCCAAGCTCATCATCACCGCACACTCAAAGACAAGCCGACTACGTGGCTCGTCTCGTCGAAGGTTACCTCGCAAGTCTCCACGATTTGGTTAGTTTCAAGATTGAGCACACGATATGCTCTAGAATGAGATGCATAACCAAAGAAAATGCCATCGACGGACCTAGCCTCAAACTTATCCAACTTCCCCGCCTTTCTTCGAATGAAACACTTGCAACCAAAGACATGGAAGTGACTCACCTTGGGTGTGCGACCATGCATCAACTCATAGCATGTCTTCTTCTTGTGCACTCGAGGTATATCCCGTTCGACACATAGCATGCGGTATTCACCGCCTCGGCCCAATACCTGCTCGGAGTCCTATGCTCATCAAGCATCGTCCGAGCCATCTCGCACAAGGTCATGTTCTTCCTTTCCACAACACCATTCCGGGGAGGCGTATACGGACTCGAAAACCGGTGCTCAAGACCCAAGTCATGACAAAAGGTTTCAAAACGAGAGTTCCCGAATTCCGAGCCATTATCACCGGCGGATAGCTCGTATGGCATCTCCGTGCCTCTCGTTCCTCAACCTCAAGACTAGATCTCGAACAAAACCAAACGTCTCCCCCTTATCCTCCCGTAAAGAACACCCACGCATACCGAGAATAGTCGTCCACCACAACAAGGACATACCACTTCCCACCCGCGGATCGCACACGAGCCGGGCCAACAAGGTCCATATGGAGCAGCTCGCATGGACGCTCGCTCATCACATCGGTGAGAGGCGGGTGAGAAGAGGCCACCATCTTGGCATGCCTACACGGAGCACAAACCAACTCTTTCTCAAGCCTCAACCGTGGCAATCCTCGGACCAAATTGAGTTTACTCAAGCGTGACAAAAGGTCAAAGCTCAAGTGACCCAACTTCCTATGCCACTTCCACAACTCACTCGAAGAACCAGCCAAGAAACAACGCTCAACACCCGAAGACTGAGAAAAATCAGCACGAAACACCTGACCCTCGGGAACGACCATACAAACAAGGTCCCCTCGAGAGTCCACAATCCGAGAACCACCAGGCCGAAACAACACCTCAAAACCCTCATCCAACAACTGAGACACAAAAAGCAAATTGTACCCCAGCGATTGAACAAGAGCAACACGCCTCAGAGTGAACTTGTCACTCACTTTTATCTCACCTTCGAAAGCACACGCCCACGCCCATTGTCCCCAAAAGTGATGTACCTCTTCGTCACCACCGGACAAGACTTGAGAACCACCCCCTGTCTCCGGTCATATGCCTCGAGCAACCGGAGTCAATCAACCAAATGTTCTTCAAGTCTCCCACCCGAAAATCAAAAATAGGCACGTGAGCGAACAAACGACTCAAAGATCGGGGTTAGTACCAAAAGAGGAAAACCGATGCCGAGCCATTTGCTCGAAAGTGGGGTTAGCACCAACCAAAGCATCTCTCCTACCAAAACTACCTCCACGAACACCACCACGGTAACCACCCCCGAGGGAACCACCCCTCTCTCGCCCGGAGGAGGACCAAAACCACGCAAGAAAGCCCGTGGAACGTCCTTCCTCTCCAACTCAACGCCACGACTCCTCCAATCCCCGTATTGAGCACGAGGAGGAGAACGCCTAGCAACCGACCACCCGCACCCTTTCCAGCCCCCAACCACCGAACCACGACCACCGTAAACAACCCTCGCACCCGTACGCGCTCGAAACCCGAACAACTCGTCCGTCTGTGCCCGCACCGGTCCGACGGTGCCCCACACCGGTCTGACCGGTGTGGCCTGGGCAGCAGCACCTCCTGCGGCCTTCTTCTCTCCCCAAGCCCGGACTGTCCTCACAATCGCCTTGCCCCTGGGCATCTGCATACGAGGCTCAAGTACACCATCGGAAGGGTGGTACTTGTCCTTGTTAGCCCACTCCTTCTCCATTCTCTCCTCTCGCTTCCTCTTGAAGCAAAACTCCTCCTTATGGCCATCTCTCCCACAATAGCCACAATGGAACCTCACAAGCTTAGGCTTTGGCTTGGGATGTGGTTGCTCATTTGGTTTCTCTCCACTCAAACCCTCCACCGGTTTCTCACCACTAGCCTTCTCACTCTCCTTCCCAAAGAACACCTTTCCCGAAGTGCTCACAAACTTGATAGGCTTTTGTAGATCATTTGTGGGTGTAGGAAACACGGGTGGAGCCGGGGTTGTGTCTAGTCGGTTCCTTAGATGGTTAGGTTTTGGTGGGAAATCATTTTTGTGGTGGGTTTTTGGTGGCTCCGGATATTCTCTCCACTTCCCTCACCAACCTTGTTTGCCCCAAGCCCCTCACCATCTTGCCTCTTAAAGGCCTCGATCATCATCCTCAACTGAGGCTCGTGACCGGACAACCAACCCATCGCCTTCCTCAAATCATCATTCTCATCCCGCAAACGATCAACATAATGTGCAAGCTCCAAATTTTTCAATGCATGCATTTCACAGGTAGAGCAAGATGTAGGCATGGGTTCCTTCAATTTAGCCTCGAGCGAACTAGTGTAAGCATGCATCTCATCAATCTTAGCATGCAAAACGGGGCAAGAAGTGCAAGCACCTAGCAGAGCGAGTCTAGACTTAAGCTCAGCCACTTCAACCCTAAGCACATCTAGTTCCTCACACTTGGAGGCATGCTTCTCCTTGAACAAAGCAAGATCGGCAAGGAATATAGAGCAATCAAAGCACAATCATTCTCATCGAAACAACGGGGCTAGCCTTAAGCGAATCAATCTCAAGCTTGCTATCAAGCACCCGTGTCTCTAGCTCGGCCACTCTAGTCCTAGCATCCTCGAGTGAAGCCCTAAGCTCTTTCCTCATTTTCTTGGCCTCTCTAAGCATGTCATCACGGTTATCAAGCAAAGAGCCAAGCCTCTCATTCTCCCGGCGCAAGAAGGGAAGCTCATCACGCACCTCGTCGTCGGACTCGCAGTCCGAGTCGCTCCGTGTGCTCTTCTTGCCGCCGGAGCTCAACGCCATGGTGCGTGAGCCGTCTTTCGCGAGCGGCTCGGCCCCGCTCGGGTTCTTGGACGACCTCTTGTTCTTGCGGCGATCTCCCTCGTCGTCGCCGCCGCTCGAGCTCGAGGTGGAGTACGCGGAACCGGAGTCGACGTCGCTCGCTCCAACCATCGCTCGGGCCTTGCCTCGGCCCTCCTTCTTCCTCGATCGTCGCTCGTCCTTGTACTTGTTCTTGTGCTTGCTCTTGTGGTCGCGCCTCGAACGGTACTTGTCGTCGTTCTTCCTCGGCTTGTGCTTGTAGCCGTCCTTGTTCTCGGCCTTCTCCCGGCGCGGCGGCGACGAAGTGTCCCGGCTTGCCGCACCGGAAGCAAGTCCTCGTGTTCCTCCTCATGTTCACGCGGTTCTCGTGCGGCCTCTCGAACCGCCTCGTCAACGGCGCCACTCATCCTCTCCAAGGTCATCAAACTCCTCATCCGGCATAGACATCAAAGAGGAAAACGAGAACATCCTGGTGGATGGGTTAGAGTTAGTCTTTCCTTTGGAACCACCAACGAGGGCAAGACTATGGGAATCGGTCCGGTCCCTCGAGCTTGGCGGTCATGCCCCTATCCACCTCGCCCGACTTGAGCTTCGAGAACGGCTCGTTCACCGTCGAGTATCATACCGCTCCGACTCGACTATGGCCTCGAACTTTCCGCCCCATATCGTACGATCTAAAGAGTGTAAGAGCTTGACCGCTCTATCATGATCATCGTACGGGAGCACGTCCACATTGGCCCTCATGTTGTTCACCACCACTGTGAACCTCTCGAAACAAGGCATCGATGGACTCACCGGGGAGATGAGTGAAGTTCTCGTACTCTCTCCGTAGGTCGCATACAACCGTGCCTCGAACTTGGGCGTTCCCAACATGAGCCTCCTTCAACACCGCCCAAATCCTACAAGCCAAGTGCTCGGTGTGCACCCGATCGAACTCGGGCCGACACAAAGCACGAAACAAGTAATCGACCGCCTTATTGTTGGCGTCGAATCCGTCCCCTCGACCCCCGGAGCAAGGAAATCCATCGGCCGGACATAGCCCGTGTCCACCGTGACATCCCAAAGCAAACCGACCCTTTCCGCGGAGGAACGCACCCATCCGCTTGCTCCACATCCGGTAGTTCTTGCCATCGAAGTGTGGAGGACCCGAACCCCGTTCCTGGTACGCCATCCTTGGATCTTAGACTGGTTAGAGTCAACAAAGACCCGAACCGGCTCTGATACCACTTGAAGGACCGATACGGCGAACCGCAGAGGGGGGGGGAGTGAATGGGAGCCGATAAAAATTCTTCTCGAAGGAGATCGAAACTCCAACAAGATGAACACGGCTTCCAACACACGTCTCCGACTCACTACCAAGGTTGGTCAAGCCCACGTAGCCACCGGAGTGCCACCGGACTTAGGAACCAACACACCACCTTCCGACCCGAGAAACGCAACCGGAAAAACCAAGCCTCGAGTCTACGGACCCACACCGGTCGGACCGGTGAGCACCACCGGCCGACCGGTCCCCGCTCGGTGAAACCGAGCAACTTTCACTAAGTGGCTCTACACCGGTCGGACCGGTGAGACACACCGGTCGACCGGTGGCGGCCGAAAGCCCCCAAGGCACCAAACAGTCAACCGACCACCAAACGGACCCAAACTCGAAACAAGAAGAACACGGGACAACAACGAACACACCAAGACGTTCACCCGAGCAAAAACCCACAAGGGCTTGCACCGGTCGGACCGGCCAAGAGCACCGGTCGACCGGTGTAGCTCGGGCGCTCGGGATGAACAACGACCCGCGGGTCAACTCCCCCAAATCCAAATCTCGATCTCCCGAATCGCTCCACGGACTTGAACAAGACTTTGGGGATATCAAGAACACCTCATGAGGAGTTCATAGCCAAGTTTAATCCCACAAAAACTCGTCCGAAAAGGAGGAATCGAAGAAATCCCGCCGAGAGCACCTCCAACCCAAGAACTCAAGAAACCCCCAAAATCGAGCACCTTTACTCACGGATTTGGGAGGGGAATCACAGCCCAAAGAACCACGAAGGGTTCCCACAAATTTCCCCCATCAAATCCCCAAGAGAAAGGCCCCGAAAACAACCCAAAGAAATCACCGAGAGAGGGCTCCGAAAATCACCACCAAGAACAACCGGGAAAACACATCCAAACCTTGAGGAACCACGCCGAATCATCTATACATGAAACAAAGGTTCGTACAAGGTCTAGCAAGCCGCCCGATCATCCATCCCTCTCTACAAGATCTCTCCGTGAAGCTATCTTGCTAGTCCTAAGGAAAACCTAGAGAAAATAGGTGGAAAATAGGAAAACTAATGAGCTAGGGTTCCAAGAGTTGGCTGCCATCCTCTCACCTCTTGGGTTATATAGGCGGCAACCGAATGTCTAAAATGCCCCTCTCTACTAACTAGGGATACAAGCCCCTCAAGGGCGGATTTGGAATTCTTGATGCCTTCACCATCGGACGGATGCCCGGCGACCGCACCTCGCGTAGCCTCGACGCAAGCCATGCGATCCCGACGCGTGTCCTCCGCTTCGAAGATTCCGGACCGCGTCGTCGCACACCGGTCAGACCGGTGCTCCTCACCGGCCGACCGGTCCCCACCGGCCGGACCGGCCGGACCCACCGGTCGGACCGGTCCGTGCCGCTCGCACCTCCGTCTTCGGTTCTCCGGTCTTGGCTTTGTGGATCAACCAAGGAACCCGGTGGTTTTCGGTGAACCACCGGAAACCCCGCGAACTCGGTGTAGCCTCCGCCAATCTCCACTCATGACTTGGCTCCCACGTAGTCCCGGCTCGACCTTGGTTTTGAGGCTCAACCAAGAAACCGTCCACGACTTCATCTTGCTCGTTCATGCCACCATGCGGCCCGCACTTGACCCCCGCCGGCCACCGGGTCCCTCGAACGAAGCCTACTTGTCTTCTCCACACCCGGAGGCCTCACCGGCGACGACCTTTCGCGCTTGTTCTTCACCCGCACCAACACAAGTCAAGCCGCAACCCGCACCCGCAATACTTAGCCAAGAATCACTCCACACAACGTTGTCAATCACTCATCACACAAGGAAGCGACCATCCACCGGTCCTCGAACCACACATGGTCCTCAACTTGAGCGGGAGAAAACCATTGCCCTTGAGGATGCCCTTGTAATTGAAAAGAAGGGTTTCAAGGTGCAAGAGGACTCGCTCAAGGAAAAGGAGAAAGAAATTCTTAGCCTCAAGAAATCCCTAGCTAAAGATAAGTTGTTGGTAGATGAATTAACTAGGGAATCTTTCCTAGCTAAGGATGCTTGCAAGAAACTTGGGGATGAAAAGCTTGAACTTCAAAAGAGCTTTGATAGCTTAAAGACTAGTCACATAGCATTAGAAGTTCAACTTGACAACCTCAAGAACAATGCTAAAACTTCATCTATTGATGCTTTCTCAAACTCTCAAACATCAACAAGCAAGGGTTGTTCTAGATGTTATAAGTTTGATATAAATGCTTGTGCTACTAATGTTGCCGAGATGAATGCCATGAAAAAGGAAATTGCTAGGTTGTCAAACTCTCTTATAATTGAAAAGAAGAAAGAACCCAAGAGAGGTGAGTTTGAAAACCACACCAAAGGTTTTGGGTCAAGCTACATGAAGAAGTTTGGCTTTGAGGATGGGAAGGGGCTTGGTAAGCAAGAACAAGGTACAAAAGACCCCATCCCATTCATCAAGAACCACCACACCAAAGGTATGGGAACAAGAAATGTGGTGCACGGCATGAAGCAAATGGGTGTCAAGAAGCATGACAACCAAGTTAGATACAACACTCCAATCAAGTTCAAGAGCACCCAAGTAACCTCACAAGCACCACATTCAAAGCCAAACAAGTCAATCAAGAAGCCCAAACCTCATGCATCACAAGATAGTTTTTATGCCGATTATGTGTTGACTTGGAACCACAAGGGTGAGGTGGTTGCCAAGTATGTAGGGCCTCGCACAAAAGGGACAATGATAAAAAGGAGTGTGTGGGTGCCCAAGATTCTTGTGACTAACACTCTAGGACCCAACTCCACTTGGGTACCTAAAACACAAGCATAATTTGTTTTGTAGGCATACTCCTCCGTGGAACAAAATGGGTGATTGATAGTGGATGTACAAATCATATGACCGGGGAGAAGAAAATGTTTACATCTTGTGATATGATTGAAAATCCTACGGAAAGAATTGTCTTTGGAGGCAATGGTGGAGGAACGGTTGTTGGTCTTGGTAAAATTGCTATCTCAATCAATCATTCAATTTTCGATGTTTATTTGGTTGAATCTTTGGACTACAACTTGTTGTCCGTCTCACAACTTTGTGAGATGGGCTACAATTGTTTGTTCACAAATGAGGGTGTGACCATCTTTAGAAGGGGCAATGACTCCATTGCCTTTAAGGGTGAACTCAAGGGAAGGCTTTACTTGGTGGATTTTTCATCGGATAAAGCCCAACTTGATACATGCTTGTTGGCAAAGTCTAGCTTGAGTTGGCTTTGGCATCGCCGACTAGCTCACGTTGGGATGAACAATCTCAATAGCTTCTAAAGGGGGAACACATGCTTGGACTAACAAACGTTCATTTTGAGAAAAATAGAATTTGTAGTGCTTGTCAAGCCGGAAAGCAAGTTGGTGCTCCTCATCCCGCCAAGAACATAGTATCCACCACAAGGCCATTGGAACTACTTCACATGGATATCTTTGGTCCGGTAGCCTATGTTAGTATTGGGGGAAACAAGTATGGATTTGTCATTGTTGATGATTACTCTCGGTACACTTGGGTATTCTTTATGAAAGACAAGAGCAAAGTTCATGAAATATTCAAGAAATTTGCAACAAGAGCCCAAAATGAGTTTGATGTGAAGATCAAAAGAGTAAGAAGTGACAATGGCACCGAGTTCAAGAACACCAACATTGGTCATGAGCTCTCCGTCCCATACACTCCACAACAAAATGGGATTGTAGAGAGGAAGAATAGAACTCTCATTGAAGCCGCAAGAACCATGCTTGACGAGTACAAGGCTTCGGATAGTTTTTGAGCGGAAGCAATCAACACGGCGTGTCATGCTATCAACCGTTTATATCTTCACAAGCTTCGCCACAAGACCGCCTATGAGCTCCTAATTGGTAAAAAGCCTAATGTCTCCTACTTTATAGTTTTTGGTTGTAAGTGCTTCATTCTCAACAAGAAGCCCAAAAGCTCTAAGTTTGCATCTAAAGTTGATGAAGGTATCTTTCTTGGTTATGCCTCAAACGCTCATGGCTATCGTGTCCTCAACAAAACCACCGGTTGTGTTGAAGTCACGTGTGACTTGACGTTTGATGAATCTAATGGATCTCAAGAGGAGCAAGTTGATGAATTGTGTGTAGGCAAGGAAGTACCCGCTGAAAAGGCTATAAGGAGAATGGCCATTGGAGAAATCAAGCCTCAAGAAGAAGATGATGATGACTGCATTATTGAAGATGCAGCAGCCCTGCCCCCTGCTGCGCAACCCGGAGCATCCGGACATAAACCCGGAGACTCCGGATTTTCCGGAGACTCCGGAGATAAGTCCGGAGACTCCGGATCTGCTGCTGAAGCTCCACAATGCAGTCAAGAAAATGAAGACTTGATTCAACAAGAAGTGTCTGACCCACATCCAAGAGTTCGACAAAGTGTTCAACGAGATCATCCCGTTGATAACATACTTGGAAGCATTCGTAGAGGGGTAACAACTCGTTCAAGATTAGCAAATTTTTGTGAACATTACTCGTTTGTTTCCATGTTAGAACCTCTTAGGGTTGAAGATGCTCTTGGAGATGCTGATTGGGTGATGGCCATGCAAGAAGAGCTCAACAACTTCACTAGGAATGAAGTCTGGTCCTTAGTGGAACGCCCCAAACAAAATGTGATTGGAACCAAGTGGGTGTTTCGCAACAAACAAGATGAAGATGGCGTGGTGACCAAGCACAAAGCTAGATTGGTTGCAAAGGGTTATACTCAAGTAGAAGGCTTAGACTTTGGAGAAACTTATGCACCGGTGGTGAGACTTGAAGCAATTCGTATACTTCTAGCCTTTGCCACTCATCACAACTTCAAGCTACATCAAATGGATGTCAAGAGTGCCTTCTTGAATGGTCCAATCTCCGAAGAAGTCTATGTTGAGCAACCACCGGGCTTTGAAGATCCACAACTTCCAAACCACGTCTACAAGCTCCATAAGGCGCTCTATGGGCTCAAGCAAGCCCCTAGAGCATGGTATGAATGCCTTAAGGAATTTCTCTTAAAGAAAGGCTTTGAAATAGGCAAAGCCGATCCTACTCTCTTCACTCGTAAACAAGGCAATGATTTGTTTGTATGTCAAATATATGTTGATGATATCATATTTGGCTCTACTAATCAAATTTGGGTTGATGAGTTTAGTAGGATCATGACTAAAAGATTCGAGATGTCTATGATGGGCGAGTTGAAGTTCTTTCACGGTTTTCAAATCAAGCAACTCAAGGATGGCACATTCATAAGTCAAACCAAATACACCCATGACGTGCTTAAGAAGTTTGACATGAACAACGCCAAGCCCATCAAAACACCCATGCCATCAAATGGACATCTTGATCTAAATGAGGAAGGCAAAAGCATTGATCAAAAGGTATATCGTTCCATGATTGGTTCTTTGCTTTATCTTTGTGCATCTAGGCCCGATATTATGCTTAGTGTGTGCATGTGTGCAAGGTTTCAAGCTAATCCTAAGGAGTGCCATCTAATGGCCGTTAAGAGAATTTTTAGATACTTAGTTCATACTCCTAACCTTGGTTTATGGTATCCTAAGGGCTCCACTTTCGATCTACTTGGCTACTCCGATTTGGATTATGCCGGTTGCAAAGTAGATAGAAAGAGTACATCCGGGACTTGCCAATTCCTTGGAAGGTCCTTGGTGTCTTGGAGTTCCAAGAAACAAAACTCCGTTGCCCTTTCCACCGCCGAGGCCGAGTACGTTGCAGTTGGCGCTTGTTGTGCTCAACTACTTTGGATGAGGCTCACTTTGAGAGACTTTGGTTGCAAGTTTAGCAAGGTGCCACTCTTGTGTGACAACGAGAGTGCCATTAAGCTAGCTAACAACCCCGTAAACCACTCAAGAACAAAGCACATAGACATAAGACACCATTTCTTGAGAGATCACGAAGCCAAAGGAGATATCGCTTTAAGTCATGTGAGCACCGATAAGCAACTAGCCGATATCTTCACAAAGCCTCTTGATGAACTAAGGTTTTGTGCTTTGAGGAGTGAGCTAAATATCTTGGATTCTCGTAACTTGGCTTGAGATCATGCACATATTTGAGTGACCTAGTATAGGACCTTTAAAAACAAAAGATTTGTAAAAGGCTTGTATTGCATTTGTTTTGAAAAATTTGAATCTTTGGGTACAACACTTGGACTATTGTTCCCTTTGCTTGTTTGTGGCTAGTCCAAGGTGTTGATACCGCTCGTGCTCACATTTATCACATAAGCAACCTTCCAAATCCATTCAAAATCAAATTCCTCGAAAATCGCTCATTGGGCCGTTGACGGTGTATTTTGGTACACCTAGCATGTTCATTACACTTTGGTTTGGATTTGATTATTGAACTAACCCGCCACTAGGCACACTAATCATATAACAAGTTCATCTTTGTGCATGCATTTGGAAGTGTTGTGTTTATGTAGGAAAACATGGACATAAAGGACGGATTCGCAATAAGTTCAAAGGAGCATTCATGGAGTCTTGTTCGTGTTCATGAGCTCGCTGAAATTACTTCCAATGGTGGTGAGGACCGAAGTGCTACGAGGAACACCCCCGGGATTGAAGCGTAAAAGATCAAACTTCATGCAAAGAGAGCCTCCATCTTGATCGCGAGGATAACGGCGTCAAAATCATCCAAGTGGAAGGGGCAAAGTAGATAAGTGCACGAGGACCCACGGAGCAAAAAGGGCGACCGAACCGGCCGAAATCGGGCACCGGGCCGGCCGGCCCGGTTGGATCGGCCCAGCCCACTTCGGCACCGGGTTCGGTCCCGTCTTCCTTGCCCTTGAAGGATCTTCGACCCTAAAACCCCCGACGCGCCGCCAACACGGAGAGAGGAGTTATTCGCACCGAAGGCCATCTACAAGCTAGAGAGAGAGGAGGAGGATCTCCGGCCGGAGATCAACCACCTCGAAGGAAGCACCCACTCGTGGAGAAGGAGGAAGACACCGGCGGAAGGGAAACCATGATCAACGGTGCCATGATCGCACCTTGATGGGGTAATCTTCTCATTCGTCCATGGGTTGTAATCGATCGTGAGATGTAATCGCACGTTGTCGGATTATCCGTCTATCATCTTGTGTTGAATATACTTTAATGCTTAAAGGTTAGCTACCATGCCGTAAAGGGAGTAAGGCCTCAATGCTTCCTTGGATCCATTCAATACGCCGTGGCCATCAAAGGTCTAGTCATGATTACCTTCGCGTAGTGACGTACGAGAGGAGGGAAAGGGCGAAACCGTGGTCACAACCCCGATAGATTAGATTGGTTTTTCATGTCTTTAAGTGATTGCATGCTCTAGTATCGTAGACCCGTGGGCGAGTGTCTTCTATCTTGATATCTTAATCATTCTCTCTAGTGTAGTTTAGTGTTTTCTAGTATAATATTAGTTAGGGTTTTAGTAGCTAGTGTGTCGTTGTTGATCGAACGCTTGTAATCCCCTTGCTCCGCGGATTGACAAGAACCTTGGGAATCCCGTGGTGAAAAAGGTGTGGGGTCCGTACGCTTGCGGATCGTAGAGGGATACGTCTTTTATCCGTCAACAAGCCCCTTTTTCTGGCGCCGTTGCCGGGGAGCAAGTTAGTTTACATCGTTTGATTTGCATCTAACTTAGTTTTATATTTTAGTTTATCTTTTATTCGCTATATCTAACATTTATTATCGAAAAACACTTGTTTCTTTTTTTTTGTTTTTGTTTTTATCTTATTGTCTAGATGGAGTTCGTTAATCAACCCGTGGAAGAACCGGAGAAATCATTAAGGGATTACGCTAGCCCTCGATGTGAAGACATAAAGGTACAAGAGTCGGATTCGAAGCTCGAAGCGACCAAGTATGAAATTAAATCCAAGATCATGAAGATGGTGGCGGAAAACCCATTTGAAGGGATGGTTACGGAGAACCCATATAGACACATAAGGGATTTCACGACAATATGCAACACGGTGCGTCAAGAAGGAGTTCCCGATGAATGGTTCAAATGGAATCTCTTTCCCTACTCGCTTCTGCCGCAAAGCAAAGACATGGTATTCGGTTGCGTCCTTTGAAGTTGAAGGCAATTGGAACAAGTTGACAAAGAAGTTTTGCGAGAAGTTCTTTCCAATGAGCAAGGTTCAACATCTAAGGAGGCAAGTGATCAATTTTATGCAAGGAGAAGAGGAAGGGATAGACCAAGCCTGGGATAGGTTTAATGAATTAATCGAACAAGGACCAAAACTCGGCTTCACCGGTGACGTACTCTTGCATACATTTTTCTTTTCCCTAACCCCTAGTTGCATGCGACACGTCGAAATGTGTGCGGGTGGGGATCTCATGGAGAAAACACTCACGGAAGCCGCCCAACTTCTACAAAAAGTTAGCAAAGCGGCTGCCATGCGAAGAGATTGGGAAACAAGACTTGCGGAAGAGCCGAATTCAATTCAAGGAAGAAAAAGCTTGCTGATTTTTCTAAAGAGGCAACCCCGAAGTCACAAAAGAGGAGCCAATCATGGAAAAGCCCGAACAAGAACACATCAAGTCAAGAACTACACCAAACGTCGACTTCGCCGCACCAAATGAGACGAACAAGAGAAGCATGTCAAGCGCGAAGCCACTAAGGGAGTTCGAGCCAATGGACTGGGTTCCTATTGATTACGGAGAAATATTCGACAAAAGAAGACCGTTCCCTAATCAAAAGGGAATGGCAAGAGCATTGGAAGTTGATTTCCCACCGGAGAAGAAAGCTGAAAATTCGTACGACCTCGAAACCACCGGTGAGATTTTTGAAAAGCTCTTTGGAGATGACGTGGTGGATCCGGAACATATTGCCGAGGTGAAGAGGATCATGGGGATCAAGCCCGAAGCATCACCATACGCTCGCCTTGCTGAAATTTATTCGATCGGATCCGAAGAAGAAGAGAAGATGACGCCGCACTTGAGTTGCGAGATCAACGAAGTTCAATGCAAAGCTTTATGCAACATCGAGCCCAAGTAAGTGTTCTATCTTCTAAAATTTACGATAAAGTTCAATACCACAACCTAGACTTAGCTCCAACATCAACGAAATTAATTATGGGAGATGGTAGAACTATCAAACCTCTAGGTATTGCTTGCAACATGAAAGTAAAAATCTCTAGAAACTACATACCAACCGATTTCTTTGTTATTGATGCTTACCATAGTAATTCTGATCATATAATCTTAGGTAGGCCTTTTCTTAAGTTGGTTGATGCCGTGTTAGATGCCGGAGAAGGCAAAGTAACAATGAACCTTAATGGAACAAAGTACACATATAACTTTCTTCGTGCTTCTAAACACCTTACTCCTTTTCCTCCCGAAGATGAAGAAGTAGAAGAGATAGATAGTCTTTGTTTTGTTGAAACCCTTAGAGACCCGCTGCAAAGAGCGATGGAAAATCAAATTAGTAATCAACAAGATGAAGAACTAGAGGAAGCAACAAAAGGCTTAGAGCCACATGACGGTAGTGTGGAGGAAGAGAAGTTCGAAGACATAGGAGAAATCAAACCCGAGGAGCCACAAGTGCCCGAAGTAGACCTTAAACCTTTGCCCAAGGGATTAAAATATGAATTTTTGGGCCCAAACAAAACCTATCCAGTCATTGTGAGCGACGAGTTGAGCCCCGAAGAAAATGAAGCGTTGCTGATTTTATTAAAAAACATAGGAAGGTGATTGGATATTCAATTAATGATCTCAAAGGTATTAGCCCAGCCTTTTGCACTCATCGTATACCAATGGAAGACCAATGTAAGCCCGTAGTGGACCATCAAAGGAGGCTAACCCATGCCATGCGAGAGGTAGTAAAGAAAGAGGTTATCAAGTTACTTGATGCCGGAATCATCTACCCGGTTCCACATAGCGAATGGGTGAGCCCGGTACATTGTGTACCGAAGAAAGGAGGTTTGACCGTGGTGAAGAATGAGAAGAACGAATTGATACCGCAAAGAACCGTGACCGGGTGGCGGATGTGTATCGATTACCGTAAGCTTAACAAAGCGACGAAGAAAGATCACTTCCCCCTACCGTTCATAGACGAGATGCTCGAGAGGTTAGCAAACCACGCTTATTTTTGCTTTCTCGATGGATACTCGGGGTTCATGCAAATTCCCATTCACCCGAAGATCAACATAAGACAACATTTACGTGTCCTTACGGAACGTTTGCATATAGGAGGATGCCCTTCGGCCTATGCAACGCTCCGGCCTCTTTTCAACGTTGCATGATGGCCGTGTTTTCGGAATTCATCGAAGAAATTGTTGAAGTGTTTATGGATGATTTTTCCGTTTACGGGAAGACGTTCATGGATTGCTTAGCAAACTTAGAAAAGGTCCTTACAAGGTGTGCGGAGGTAGATTTGGTTTTAAATTGGGAAAAGTGCCACTTCATGGTTAAGCAAGGCATAGTGCTCGGACATGTTATATCCGAGAGAGGAATTGAAGTGGACAAGGCTAAGGTAGAGACGGTTGAGCAACTCCCACCTCCTACGGATGTTAAGTCCTTAAGGAGCTTTCTAGGCCATGCCGGATTCTATAGAAGATTTATAAAGGACTTCTCGAAGATCACTAAGCCTTTAACGCACCTTCTTCAAAAGGATGTGGCTTTCGACTTTGATGAGAAGTGTCTCGCGGCATTCCGGACCTTGAAAAATGCGTTGGTGAGTGCTCCCATCATCCAACCTCCGGATTGGAGCCAACCTTTCGATATCATGTGTGACGCAAGTGACTACGCCGTAGGCGCGGTCTTGGGACAAAGAAAGGAAGGCCGAGTTCACGCCGTTTACTACGCTAGCAAAACTCTTAGTGGGGCACAATTAAATTACGCTACTACGGAAAAAGAGTTGCTAGCGGTGGTATTCGCTTTCGAAAAATTCAGATCTTACATCGTGAACTCGAAGGTCATTGTTTACACCGATCACGCAGCTATAAAGTATCTCTTGGCTAAGAAGGAAGCTAAACCACGTTTGATTCGTTGGATCCTTCTTCTCCAAGAGTTCGATGTTGAAATTCGTGATAAAAAGGGGGTGGAAAATGTTGTGGCCGATCATTTGTCTAGGATGAATCGTGGGCAAGATGATAAAGAGCCCATAGAAGATAAGATGAGAGATGACCACCTCTATAGAGTGCTTGATAAAGATACTTGGATGATCGACATCATTCGAGCAATTCGAAAGATGCCCCTCGATCATCTAGACAAAAATACCCAAAGGAAGATAATTTCTGAAAGTAAGAAATATTTTTGGGATGCACCATACCTCTTCAAGCTTGGCAATGATGGAGTGATGAGAAGATGTGTGCCAAGAGAAGAGAGGCTAGAGATTCTAAGGAAGTGCCACTCGGCGGAGTACGGTGGGCACTATAGCCATTTTCGAACCGAAGCCAAAGTATGGTCGAGCGGATTCTATTGGCCGGAGATGCATGAAGATACTAAAAGATATGTTGCGTCATGCCCCGAATGCCAAAGAACCGGAAACATCTCTCAAAGAAATTCTATGCCTTTGAAATACAACTTGCAAATCGACATATTCGATGTATGGGGCATAGACTTCATGGGGCCTTTTAAAAACTCATTTGGATTCGAGTATGTACTTGTTATGGTCGATTATGTATCCAAGTGGGTAGAGGCTATACCATGTCGTAAAGCTTCCACGGAGGAGTCCATCACTATGATCAAGAACGTGATTTTTCCCCGTTTCGGTACACCGAGAATCTTGATAAGTGATGGAGGAACTCATTTCACCGGAAGAACTTCAAAAAGTGCTTGTCCAAGTTGGGAATTGAGCATAGGGTCTCCACGGCCTATCACCCGCAAACCAACGGACAAGCGGAGACGTCAAATAGGCAATTAAAAAGCATACTTAACAAAACCATAGAGAAGGGAGGCAAGGATTGGTCAAAGAAATTGGACGGAGCTTTATGGGCTTATCGAACGGCGTTTAAAACACCGATAGGTATGACCCCTTATCAATTCGTCTATGGAAAAGCTTGCCACCTTCCGGTTGAGTTAGAACATAAAGCCTATTGGGCGATTAAAGAGATGAACCTTGATCTCGATGCCGCGGTGGTGAAACGGAGAATTCAAATAAGCGAGCTAGAGGAGTTGAGGTTGAAAGCATATGAAAACGCAAGCATATACAAGGAGAGAATGAAAAGGTGGTATGATAAAAGATTGAAGAAAAAAGAATTTAAAGAAGGAGATAAGGTCCTCCTCTACAATTCGAGGTTTAAAACCTTCGGAAAGGGGAAATTGCAAAGCAAGTGGGACGGACCTTATGTTGTGCATTCGGTGTTCTCCAACGGAGCGGTAACCATTATGGATATAAACGGCGATCAATTTGTGGTGAATGGACAGCGGCTTAAGGTTTACTACGAACCCGACGTCGTGCCCATTCATCATGTTGACGTCTTTACCATGGAGGAAGAGCCCGAACGTCCCGCCTAGGACGAAAAACAAGGCACGGACTTCGTAAATAATTTTTCTTTTAGCTTTCGGGAGTTTTTCGCGAAGATTAACGGGCCAACTTTTTCCCTTGGGCCGAGGACGAAAAAAATAGGGTGGTGTGCAAAAAACCGGACCGGCCCGGCCCCCGAGGCGGGGTGGGCCGGCCGGCCCGGTCGGATCGGCCCGGGGGTGGCCCGACGCCCGACGTTCCCGACTTTCGCCCGAATTGCTCCTTTTTGACTTCCTTGTTTGGTCGGAAAATTTTAAGGGAAGTGTAAAAAGGAAAATAAGGTTCCCGTGGCTTTTCTCTCGGGACTATATATTTGGCCGAATTGGGAGCTCGAGAATCAAACCTTTCAAGCAATGTGTTGCACCCTTGTAGCGCCATTGAGCCTCCAAAAAGCTTAGAGTTTAAGGTAGAAGCCAAGAAGCCATCGATGGAGGAGGCGATGCGATGCGAGGTCAAGCTACCCGTCAAGAGGACCGCACGTATCCGTTGCGGAGGACGTGTCCCGACCGGAGCTCTTGCATCTCGCAACCCCGTCAAAGGAGAGAAGGTCCCTACACCCGTTCGAAGGTCGGCACGCCTCCAAGGCATCAAGCGCAAGGATTACAAGGAGGTGTCGCCGGAGCCTAAGGATTATGGGGATAGCGACTACTCCGACGATCGTAGCCCGAGCTCGTGGGCGGCCGCCGAGAGAGACGATGACGATTGGGGCGAGCAGCCCTATGAAAGGACTCCCGAGGGCCCCAATGGCGACGGCAACGGCGGTGGCGAAGGCGACAACAATGGAGGTGGCGACGACGATGGTGACAACGGTGGAGATTATGGCGACGACGACCCCTTCGGATTGCATCCGGTGTGCTGTCGAGTTTGTCGTCAATCCATCGCAGCTCTCTACGCGTCGGCCGACGAATGTCTTCAAACCATGGAAGCAATGAAGCAGTGTGTGGAGGACTTGGAGCGCGTAGTTGAAGATGACTACAAGTTCCTTAACCGTAACGTGCGCAAAATTTTCGGCATGGTTGGAAACATGAGAGGCAAGTGGTGCAAGGCTTGCTCGAAGTACCATTAGATCTAGTTTTCCCCTTTGGTTTTTGTAAGATACGACGAGGACGTCGTATGTTTTAAGTGTGGGGGAGAGCTAGCTCGCTAGCCTTAGCCTTTGAACTTCAAGTTTAGGTTCGGTTTAATCTTCGTGTGAGAGTCTTAGTGTTTTAATGAGTCTTTAGTTTTTGAGTCTCGTTTTAAAATTTTCTCGCAAGTGTCTTAAATTAGTTTTGAGTCAAGAAAACCAAATAAAAAGAGTCTTTATTTACATCTTTGTGTTTTATGTATTGTTTATCTTTATTTACTTGTTTGTTTAATCTTCGATTCTTGATATATGAGCACAAGTATGTGGTTTGAAAATCGTTTACCGTGGTGCTTAGTGGAATCGCTGCTACTTAAAGTACCCATACCGCACTTCGATCTTGAGCTTCACATGCTAGTTGTGCTATTTTCGATGCTAAAAATTGGAGGATTTCAGTTCTGAAAATTATATTAAAACCCTTGTAATAAAGGTTAGCAAAACCTCTTTTTCCAAGTTGACGAGATGAAAAAAATTCCTATCCAAAGCCAAGTTTGTTTTTTTCGCTCCACCATAAGTGTGATTAGCACGATGAGTTAGGCTAGGACCCTTCTCTCTTGGTGAGTTTTAATTTCGAGCAATGATCATGTCCTTGTGCTTATCTTTTGTTGCTAGCCTCGTCATACATTCGGTAACATGACTTTCACAACGGAAGTCACGTACATCGCCGAATTCCATACCCAACCCTATACATCTCTTTTGTACATCGTATTCCTTGAACACAACCTATTTTCAAAGTTTCGTCTCGTCTCTAGCATGATTTATTTAAAATTTCAGATTGTATGCATGCGAGGAAAGAGAGAATTGAAAGCTTTGAAAAGTTGTCAAGAGAGAGAAAAATAAAGAGAAAAAGTATATGGAAAAGAAAGAAAGAAAGAAAGAAAAATCATATGTGAATGAAAGAAGAAAAGAAAAAAAAAGATGAGTTAGCAATGAAGATATGAGAAGGATGGATCAAGTGAAAGAAAAGAAAAATAATAAAGTGTAAGGAAGGATGTCACGTTGATTGTGAGACGAAACTTTTACTCTATTTTCCAACCATGTGCAATCCGACAACAAGGACATCATTGGTTCCTTGAAGTCACAATTTTCTTTTGCCCTTGCACATGTCCACCATTCTAAATCTTCTCATCCTTGATATCCCTACATATGGTTAATTCTCATGATCATTGGCTTTGAAAGGTAGACAACCATTAGAGGAAGTTCTTAGTTTGACGATACTTGTGTTGATTGTGCTAGCCCTACCTATAGCTCCACTTTTACATGATATATGAGAGATTAATGGGAGGTGAGAGTTTTATAAAATTTGGTTAGGATAGCCACTTCATATGAGTGACTTGAGAGAGCTTGGAGAAAGGTTTTTGTCTAATACTTGTTGCAGGAATTTTTGTTTTGAAAATCATAAAAACCCTCCAATGGAAGCAAAGAAGTAAGTATGGCTGAAATTGAAAGCTTCGAGTGAAGAGTTTGAGTTGTGGGGTAAATCTTGACGTGGTAAAAATTCTAAACGCCCATGTTTATGTTTGATTATCATTACTTTGTGTTTATGTATTAAAGATGAAGGGATTGACTAACTTGTGAAGAAGGATAAGTGGTACACGATTACACACCTTGGACGAAGTTCTTTTACGAGTACTTGCTCGAGGACGAGCAAGAGCTAAGTGTGGGGGAGATGTTGACGGTGTATTTTGGTACACCTAGCATGTTCATTACACTTTGGTTTGGATTTGATTATTGAACTAACCCGCCACTAGGCACACTAATCATATAACAAGTTCATCTTTGTGCATGCATTTGGAAGTGTTGTGTTTATGTAGGAAAACATGGACATAAAGGACGGATTCGCAATAAGTTCAAAGGAGCATTCATGGAGTCTTGTTCGTGTTCATGAGCTCGCTGAAATTACTTCCAATGGTGGTGAGGACCGAAGTGCTACGAGGAACACCCCCGGGATTGAAGCGTAAAAGATCAAACTTCATGCAAAGAGAGCCTCCATCTTGATCGCGAGGATAACGGCGTCAAAATCATCCAAGTGGAAGGGGCAAAGTAGATAAGTGCACGAGGACCCACGGAGCAAAAAGGGCGACCGAACCGGGCCGAAATCGGGCTCCGGGCCGGCCGGCCCGATCGGATCGGCCCAGCCCACTTCGGGCACCGGTTCGGTCCCGTCTTCCTTGCCCTTGAAGGATCTTCGACCCTAAAACCCCCGACGCGCCGCCAACACGGGAGAGAGGAGTTATTCGCACCGGAAGGCCATCTACAAGCTAGAGAGAGAGGAGGAGGATCTCCGGCCGGAGATCAACCACCTCGAAGGAAGCACCCACTCGTGGAGAAGGAGGAAGACACGGCGGAAGGGAAACCATGATCAACGGTGCCATGATCGGCACCTTGATGGGGTAATCTTCTCATTCGTCCATGGGTTGTAATCGATCGTGAGATGTAATCGCACGTTGTCGGATTATCCGTCTATCATCTTGTGTTGAATATACTTTAATGCTTAAAGGTTAGCTACCATGCCGTAAAGGGAGTAAGGCCTCAATGCTTCCTTGGATCCATTCAATACGCCGTGGCCATCAAAGGTCTAGTCATGATTACCTTCGCGTAGTGACAGTACGAGAGGAGGGAAAGGGCGAAACCGTGGTCACATCCCCGATAGATTAGATTGGTTTTTCATATCTTTAAGCGATTGCACGCTCTAGTATCGTAGACCCGTGGGCGAGTGTCTTCTATCTTGATATCTTAATCATTCTCTCTAGTGTAGTTTAGTGTTTTCTAGTATAATAGTAGTTAGAGTTTTAGTAGCTAGTGTGTCGTTGTTGATCGAACGCTTGTAATCCCCTTGCTCCGCGGATTGACAAGAACCTTGGGAATCCCGTGGTGAAAAAGGTGTGGGGTCCGTACGCTTGCGGATCGTAGAGGGATACGTCTTTTATCCGTCAACACCGGCTTCGGGGGGAGCGGAGTATCCGGGGTTGGGGCCGGACACTCCGGGTTTCCCGGATACTCCGGACCTGACCCGGAGACTCCGGGTTTTAAAAGTATAAAAGGTTTTGACCACGGTGAAAACCTCTGTTTCACCCCACTCCATCTTTTAACCGTGCCTCCCTCTCTCTCGTCGCCTACACTCTCCTCTTGGGCAATTTCCTCATCCAACCCCCAAAATCTCGTGAGAGTGAGGATTTGAAGAATCCAAGGCGTGGAGATCAAGGATCTACTCAAGTTTCAAAGGATCCAAGTCTTCTTCCCTCTCTTCCCAAGGTATTTTCAAAAGAATCTTTCCCGATCTACTTCCCTAGCGTAGTTCTTGTAGTATCCTCGTAGGGAATAGGTAGGAAACACTCTTTAGGCTCGGACTCGCGTTTCCTCTCAGTTTGGATGGACATTCTTCGCTGCATTGTGATTTAGGGTTTCGGCCTGCGAAACCCGGACTCTCCGGGGTCGAAGGACCCGAAGTCTCCGGAATATCCGGAGTCTCCGGACTTTTTCTCGGAGTATCCGGGGTTCGCACTGCAACCTTAAACCACTAATGCAGTGTGTCTCCACCTTTGATAAACTCTCACATCCATATCACTTTATCTATTCAGATGGTGAGGTTGAAGGTCAGCCGTGGCAATGAGGAGCCCTCCACCCAAAGGAGGACCAAGGCTAGGCATGACCCCGCCGCTTTTCGGGCCGTGCAAGAAGCCTTGGGGCAAGAAAGCTCGCAGTGCAGCTCTAGACCAAGACGGGGTGACCCTCCTCCCTCCTATGCCGAAGGGAGTGAAGAGGAAATAGTGGAGGAGGAGGAGGAGGAGGAAGAAAGGACTGAAAGCGACGATGATGAAGTTGAAGATGAAACATATGAGCAGTCCCCTGAGCCTCCTCGTCGCCATGGAAAGGGGCCAGCCAAAGAAAGATCCCGCTACAAGCCCCATCCCAAAAAGAGCCATCAAGCCCCCTATGTCCACCAAAGCCGCCCAGCTACTCGAGTTCCTCCTAAACATAAGCAAGGAGTAGCTGCTCACATCTGTCCTAAAACCCCTCCTAGACTTATTCCTACCCTTCCACCAAATGTCCGAGTAGTCGACACTCCTATCAAGCTAAGGGACCCCGGATCAGTCCTTGGATTTCCTGAACACATGATTAGGGACTACTCAAGGAACTCTCTCGCAGTGAGGGAGCACAGAGAGGAGAATGTCTATTTATATCTCAAGGGAGAGGGACTTGAGGCAAGGTTTTGGTGTGACTTTTATAGGGATTTCTACCAATCCGTGATCCGCAATCCCAAGCTAGCTTCCAAGAACATGGCTCCCATTGTGCCAATGAAGTACATTGATTGGAAGTATTATGAAGAGCTTAACAACACCGTATTCAACTCGGTCATTGACAAGTGCAAGGAGGTCGGCCTCTATGACATCATGGGTTTTAGGTACAATTGGAACAAAGAAATTCTTGCTCAATTCCATTGTTCTTATTACTTCAATCCCCATGACAACACCATCACATGGACAACTCAAGGTCAAAAGTGCACCATTGATTACATGACCTTCTCTCGGCTCTTGGGTCTTGGTTCTAAGGACGAAAGGCGCACCCCCGTGCACAATGAGAACAAGTACAAGCCCAAGGAGCTCCCCTTTATGTTTCCTAGCCGAGATTTGGCCATTGAGGGCAAGGCGGACCAACTTAATCCCTACTACTACTATCTCAATCAATTCTTTTGTGCCACTATTGATCCTAAGATAGGAGATGTTACAACTTTGAGATACTTTGCTCCAAATCTTCTCAATCGGATGGCACCGGATGAAGAAGGCTTTTGTGTTTTTGACTTCATTTGGAATGAGTTGAGGAGGGCCATGAATGATCCCATGAAGCATCTTCCTTATGCCCCCTATATCATGTATATGATTGAGAGAGTGACCAATGTCCGCTACCCCAAAGATGTTGTCCATGAGCCGCTTCGCCACCTCCGTGATCGTGCAAAGAGGCCTCCCAAAGGCCGTAAGTATGTTGGATCGTCAAGTGCGACTCCTTCCCATGATGATTTACCCGCTGCTCGTTCCTCTTCTACACCTCCTCGCCGGCACCGTGGCTCTATGATCAAGAGGGTGCTCAAAAGCATTTTCAGCATGTGCAAGACCATTGCCACGGAGACCAATGAGAATCGCCGCGACATCATCGAGATCAAGTCTCACCTTGGCCTTCCCACCGACCCCTACCGCGAGCTTCCAAAGTTTGATGACCCGTTTGCGGAGTGGGACGCCCAAGGTGCCCAAGAAGAAGAAGAAGAGGAGGGTAATGAAGAAGAAGAAGAGGAGGAGGACGACGACTCCGAGTGACTCCGCTGCTCTCCACTTCCTTTTTGGCGCTTGATGCCAAAGGGGGAGTGAACCATATCTATTTGTGCCTTTGGAACAATGAACTTGGCTTGTAATAACTCTAATATTCGCTCGTGTGAGACTATGTGAGTTTGAGACATTTGATTGTGTGCTTGTGGTGTTTTGTCTACTTTTTATCTGCTAAGGACAGCTTATGCTAGATTGAAAAATTGTGTGTTGTCGGTTTTTCTCACGTCGTGGCCGGCCCGAGAGTCCGGACTTTTTCCGGAGTATCCGGATTTTCCGACGATCCGGACTCGGCCGGAGACTCCGGACTTCTCAGCACCAGATTTCTTTTCTCTTTTGTTGAGTGCATAATATGTCATGAGCATTTCACCTTTTAACCTGTTGCACGTCACAAGCACCCCACTATTGTAATACTCTCTTGCCTCTCTTGTTGTGCAAAACATTGGCCCTAATAGGACCCTTGGTATTCTAAATCAAAATGCACATATTAAGGGGGAGTATTACAAAAGTTTTAAATATTCATTGTTTATCTCTTATATGACTTAAGTGTGTTGTCATCAATCACCAAAAAGGGGGAGATTGAAGAGTATCTTGGCCCCCTAAGTGGGTTTTGGTGATATAATGACACACACCTAAGTGGCTAATGAATTTACCTAGTCCATGAGTAGGTATTAAAATTATGTATGGCATCAAGCACAGCTCGTTGACTACACAAAAGGAAAGTGGTGCTCTAAAAGAATTCCTAAGAAGGCTCATTTATTTTTTTTACTTTTGAATTTGAGTCCTAGGAATGCCGTACTGTCAAGAGGGACATGAATTATGTCTTCCAAGGGTCGAACAGGTGCTCTAGTTGCTAAAACAAAACCTATGAGAGACATCTTTGCACCAGCACATACACGGGGATCTTTTCTTGGGTGCTGGCCTTGGAAGGCCGGGTGTCCGGTTTTACCCCGAGACTCGGGTTTATCCGGATACTCGGGTCATAAAGCCTCAACGGCTATATTCTGGGTAAGGGGGTATAAAAGCCCCCTCCACCTCTTCATTTACTCCCCCCCCCCATTTTCGTCCCGAATCGTTGCAAACTTCATTTACTCCTCCCCTCTCTCCCTTTGGCTCAAAGTTGGTGAGATTTGTTGTGGGAGTTAAGGAGGATTTGAGAGCAAGGGCTTGGAGAGTGCTAGTGAGCTGATTTCTCATCTCTAGAGCACCTCGTTCTTCGCTTGGTTGGCAAAATTCGTGTTTGTTACTCTTGGAGCTTTGAGCTCTTAGCTGGCTAGGCGTTGCCTTGGAGCATCCAAAGGTTGTGGCTGCCCAAGGAAGTTTGTATCACCCCGACTTTGAGTAAGTAACTCTAGCTCGATCTTCGTGGTCGCTAGAGGGAGGAAAGTGACCTAAGTGTAAAGGTCCACCCTTCGTGGGTACCTCAACGGAGACGTAGACCTCAAGGTGTGAGGTTGAACTCCGGTAACAAATCCTGTGTCTCTTGTGCTTGTTCATCTTGTTGCATACTTGTTTCTCGCTTGAACACTTATCTAGGGTTTGGTGCCGATCTACTTCGTGTTGAGGTTCCTACAGGTTTTGAGTGGATAAACAGGCTTGTCTCACCTCAGTGCATTACCTATTTTCACAGATTTACTTTTGAGCAAGTTTAAATCCTGTCGATTTAATTCCCCCCCTAGCAGGCCCGACTATCCGGACATTTTCCCGATTCTCCGGATTTCCGAGTATCCGGAAAAATATCCGGAGTCTCCGGACCTGGGTCTAACAGCTGCCAAAAAGTTTGTGATTTTCAGGTTCGACTATTCACCCCCCCTTCTAGTCGACATCTTGATCCTTTCAATCCTCAACGAGGGGGATATTGGGCAGCCCAGGTCGGCTGAACCTGGATCGCAGCTGAAATCACTCTCGAAGCGTTTCCCCATCCTCCTCTTCGGACGTATCTTCAATGGTGACGGTGTTGTCACCTTCGCCGACTGTGATACTTGTCAGAGAATCAAAGCCGAACACCAGAAGCCCGCAGGACTATTGCAGCCTTTACCAATTCCGGTATGGAAGTGGGACGAGATAGGTATGGATTTCGTAGTAGGGTTGCCAAGGACTCAGAAGGGACATGACTCCATATGGGTGATCGTGGACCGACTCACTAAAGTCGCTCACTTTCTACCCGTACGGACCACTTATGGTGGAGAGAAGTTGGCAAAACTCTACATAGAAAATATAGTAAAGCTGCATGGAGTGCCTAGCAGAATAGTCTCAGATAGAGGGACCCAGTTCACCTCTAGGTTCTGGAAAAGCCTGCATAAAGCCATGGGTACCAAGCTAGATTTCAGCTCAGCGTACCACCCGCAGACAGACGGACAGACCGAAAGGGTGAATCAAATTTTGGAAGATATGTTGAGAGCATGCGTCCTCACCTATGGCAAAGATTGGGAGCAGAGCCTGCCATATGCAGAATTTTCCTACAACAACGGCTACCAAGCAAGTCTGGGAATGTCGCCATTCGAAGCACTATACGGGAGAAAATGTAGGACACCCCTGATGTGGTCCGAAGTAGGAGAGCGTGCCCTGGTTGGGACCGCACTTATAAAGGAAGCCGAAGAGCGAGTAGCCGATATCCGAGAAAAGTTGAGAGCCACCCAGTCTCGACAGAAGAGCTACGCGGACAAGAAAAGGCGTGAAGCAAGCTTCAATCCGGGAGATTTCGTCTACCTCAAGGTTTCACCCATCCGAGGGACTCGGAGATTTCAAGTACACGGGAAGTTGGCCCCTCGGTACATCGGACCGTATAAAGTGCTAAAGAGAGTCGGAGCAAGAGCATACCGGTTGGAGCTACCCGAAGAAATGTCGATATACACCCGAGTGTTCCATATCTCCCAGCTACGCCGATGTTTGAAGGTTCTTGAAGAGAAGCGAGTACCGGTGGAGACCATCGATCTATAGCCAGATCTTAGGTACCAGGAGGTGCCCGTCAAGATTTTGGACACAGTGGTCAAGCGGACAAGGACGACAGAAGTACGGGTGTGCAGAGTCCAGCAGACACGGGGTGGAAGAAGCCACGTGGGAGCGAGAGGACGCATTGAAGAAGGAGTTTCCCCACCTGTTCGAAACTTAGCCGAATCTCGAGGACGAGATTCATTTTAAGTGGGGTAGGTTTGTAACGCCCGCGTTTTTAGCTCCAAATAAATCACCTAATAAATCGTGCGTATTTTCAAAACTGTCCAGCCGAGCTCAGCTACCCCCCTTCAAACCCTAGCCATCGTCCCTCCCTCTCACCCCGGCGCGCGTGCCGCGAATCCCGCCGGCACCGCCCGCACCCGACCCGCATCCACGCGTGCCTTCCCAACGCCGCGGTCGGCCACCGTGCGGGAATCCCGCGCTCGCCGCGGTCCCACCGGCCGGTCCGCCTCGCCGTCACCGCCGTCCCGAAAACCACGCCGACGCCCGGAAATCATAAAACCCCGCAAAAACCCTTCCCCTATTTTCCTAACAATTTTCTCTAATTTTCTAAACTTTTTCCCAATTTCTTTCCTCTCTTTTTCCCATTTTTCTTTTCTTTTCCTTCCTTTTCTTTCTTTTCTTTCTTTTCCTTCCTTTTTTCCTTTTTCCTCTTTTCTTTTTCCCTTTCCCTTTCTTTCTTCTCTCTCCCTCCCTTCCTCCTTCTTCCTCCCGCGGCCAGGACCGTGCGCCCCCCCGACCGGCGCCTGGCGTCGTTGACCCCGGCCCGCGCGCGCCGCGCCGACCACGCCGCCCCCCTCGGCACGTCATCGCGCCGCGCCGCAGACGGCCCCCCGACGCGACGCGTCGGCCGCCCGCCGCCATTACGACCCCGCCGTCCGGTCACCTCCAAGCGCCGGCCGTCGACCTCGCCCCCCCCCGCCGCACACGCGCCGAGCCGTCCCCTCGCCGACATGAGTTGACCTGCCGCCGAGCCATCTTGTCAGCGGTCGCCGCCTCGCGAAGCCGCTCGAGCTCGCCGGAGTCGAGCTCGCCGGAGAAAAATCTCTCCCCGAACCGACCTCGCTCCGGCTATAAATAGCCCTGCCCCGTCCTCGCCGCACCACCAAGCCACCACAACCTCTCCATTGCCTCGCCGCACGACCACATCGAGCCACCACCGCAAGCCCAGCACCACCGGTCCGCCGCCACGCCACTGTCCGCCGCCGATCCATTCCCACGCGCCGCCCCAGCTCAAGGTGAGCACGGGGATCGAATCCCCTCGGCCTCCTCTCCTGTTTCCACCATTCACTGGTCGCCGACGGGCACAGGGCCGCCGGCGGGCACCCCCGGCCGGCCACTCGCTCGCCCCCTTCCTCCCCTCTCTGTTCTGATGCGAACCAAGGAAAGAGAAGGCCTTTTGGCCAAACCCCCCCCCCCCCACCATTCTCCTTTTCCCCCACCAAACCATGACCCTATTCCCTCTCTCTCTTGTTCTTTTCAAATAAGCCCCTAGATCATGATAAATTGTAAAATAAATACCGTCAGGCCCTAAACAAATTACAACTAGGCCCTAATCGAGTTTATATTATCATAACCACACCCTTTCCCCATTAATAGAAATTACCAATAGGTCCTTAGCCCCTATAACCCCTCTTTAACCCAACACCTTAGGTACAATTTTATTTCCGAATTTTCACCACACTCTTTCCAGTAGTGTTCCCGCCGAACCAACCCCCCCTAGGGCTTATATATTCCCCCTCTCCCTTTACTTTCCCTCCTCGAGCTCGGCCGGTAATATGTGTGCTTATACTGCTTGCTTGCCTGTGTGTACACCATAGCCGACGGAGTAGACGGAGGAAGGTACCCGAGCCGGAGATCGAAGCCGCCTACTGCGAGCAGGAGCCCGAAGTCCCGAACGCCGAGCCGGCACTCCCCGAAGACTTCGAAGACGGCAAGTTCAATCTCACCCCTTGATGCATGCTTCTGTCCTAGTTTTATAAATATAACCTATACCCGTTTTATAAATTGCATATTGTTTTACTACAAAAACATGGTAGGATAGCCACCCTTGATTGCTATGATTGAACCTTGTTTGGCCTAAATGAGTGCTTTAAAAATGTGTGAGTGCTTTAAAGATGTGTGAGTGCTTTCAAAATGTGTGAGTGCTTTAAAAATTAAAATGGGATATGTTTGGAAAATGAGTAAAGAACTGGGTAGACGGGATGGACGTGTGTGTCAGGAGTATGGGTGAGCTCGTACCTGTGTGGTTGAGCGTGTTGGGAGTTGTCCATCTTGTCGGTTAAGGACCGGGTTGCGTGACATCTCACCTGACCCAAATCATCGTACAACCACTCGACCGTTGTATGTGGCAACGGCTTAGCATAAATCCCACTAGTTAATCTACTTGCCATCTGGTGTGCGGGTGAGCGGCGGGAGACCAAGGAGTAGGGGTACGCTTTGTGTGAGGTACGCCCTAGTTATGTGGGATAACCCCTTGGGTGCTTCTGTGGTGGCTCGTAGTGTTAGCTAAGGTGGGTAATGGCTTTGATAGGATCCGTACCGGCACTGAGGTGTCCGTGTGACGGTACCCTACTTGTGGGTAAAGATGTACAACCTCTGCAGAGTGTCAAACCTATTCGAATAGTCGTGTCCACGGTATTGGACGAGTCACGGTGTGGTCACAAAAACTAGTGTTTGGGATGGGATGTTTTCTGGCGTGAGTTGTTTTCCGGTGAAGTGTGTGGCTGTGTGCCTGGGCTACGACGGACGGGAAGTCCGGTAGTTCCACAGTGGTTTTCCTAAAACAATTGAGTCACTTTGGTTATGAAAAAGATTTGCGAAAACCTTTTTGAAATGAACCCCTGCATGAGTAAGTTTGCAAAATGAATCTTAACCTGATCCTTGTTATACTTTATGCATGATTCTGCTTATAAGCCCCTCCGTGGGTGGGGTTGGATTTGCTGAGTACGTATGTGCTCACCCTTGTTTTACTAACTATTTTACAGAGGAGGATCCCGATTATATTCCCGAAGACGTCGAGTAGGTCGCTGCCCTACACCCAACCGTGCTCGTGTACCCGTGGCCCCCGCAGAAAGCTTCTATGGTGTGGTACTATGAGGAGGCTATGGAAGCCTTTGCTATCGTAGTATGGCCGTTAGCGTTTGTGTTGTTCCTTGTAGCGTTGGCACTTCCGTGCCCTCTGTGTCGTCGTAATGTAAAAGACTGATCCACCTGTTGTAATAAATGTGCTGCCAGCCTCCTGGGACTGGTATTTGTGTCACATTTAGTCACCTCTGATGAGGGGACGCTTCAGGTGGTATCAGAGCCGTAGGTTGGCCGTAGGACACGACCCCTAGGATACGAGACCTCCTCTGGCCCTCTCTAACCTTTCCTTTGCTAAGCTCATCTTTCCCTAAATCCTTACCTTGATTCTTGCTCGTTTCCGGATGGCTAACCCCGAATGGAATGGAGGAATCGCCTCGTCCGGCTCGGCCTCCCTAACTCCGTTGCTACTCGGCCCTAGAGCGCATCGGAGTAAGGGACCCGCCGGAGTTCGTCTACCGGGAGTACGAACGCTACGGCACCCTTCGGTGTAAGCTGCGCGATCTTTGTGGGAAGAAGCACCCTTTACCCCGACATAGAACCATGGTTCGTCTCCGCCATTGGATTTCGCTTCACCGACACCTACCCCAAGGTCGCTCGGAAGGCCCCGCGGCGCCTACGGGTGGTTTATAGACAGCACCTCCGAAGGACTCCAATGGGATTTTTTCCACCCTCCGGAAGAAGAGGACGCTCGTGGATTGATCGCATGAGAGGACTAGCACGAGAGGAAGAAGACTTAGAAGAGGCAGTTTCCCACCTATCCATCTACCTCAGAAGCCTAGACCACCTTTACCAGGAGCAAGCCCAGCAATTGAAGCAACAGATTGACAGAGCGGAAAGAGCGGAGCAGAGGGTAGAACTGGAAAGGATAAAGACAACCATGGCTGAAGTCGAACTACACAACACAAAGCAAGAGTATCTTAGGGAAAGAGAACGCACTCTGTTAGCCCATAAAGCCCTATGGGATGAACTAAAGGAGCGTAGAAGCAGAGATGAAGAGGCTGGAGTAGAGGAAGATGAACCCGAAGAAACTCACTGGGACAAAGGGACCCAGACTGAAGATGAGATACTGGAGCAAGATCTCCCACTGAAGAAGCGCCGTATCCAGCTAGAGGAAGAAGCACCATGAGGATAAGCCTAGGGTGTTTAGGCTAGAAGCTGAGTCCTAGTAATAATAAGTGTACCCCAAAGAATGTACCCCAACCTTGCTACTAAATAAAGTTATTCATCTCTTGTAACCCACCACAACTTGTTCAACTCTACCTTTGTTTTCAGATGGCGGAAGATGGATGGACCCAAGGCGTGTGCCAGGAGGAGCCTGGTTTTGCTCGCCTTCTTATCAACTCCCCGGAGCACCTCGGTATCACCGAGCGCCCTAGGTACTACGGCGAGAGTATGAGCAACTCGGCAATCTTCGCCGTAGAGTGGTCCTCTCCGTCGCTAGAAGCAACCGCCACACCAACATCGAGCCGTGGCGCGTGACCGCCACAGGATTTCGACACCGAGACACCTATCCTTTGGCCCTCAGAAAAGCCCTCCGCTACCTGTGTCGGATCTACGAAGAACACCTCGTCCCTACACCAATGAGGTACTTCCCTCCCGCCATCAGAACCCCAGTTTGGCAGGCCCACATGAGGAACCTGGAACGCCGCCGCCACCAAGAAGACCTGTTGTACCACGTAGTCGCCTACCTTGTCTCCCTGGATGAGCTCTTTGATGACCAGGCCAGGCACTTGAGGGAACAAATCAGTCGGGCCGAGCAGGCTGAAGTCACAGTAAGGATGCACCAAGTCCGAGTGGCTCAAGCTGAAGCAAGGACCACAGCCGCCATAAGCGATGAAGCCGTTGCCCGGAAAGCCTCGGGAGAATCCGGGACCAACGCATGCAAGAATGGACCAACGGCGGAACACCCATTCCAGCCATTGGAGAAGCTCAAGTCCTGCTGGGAACACCCCTTGTAGGATGGGGAGGAACTATCGAAGTCCCGCCAGCACCACCAGCAGTCGTTGAACCCCCAACAACGACCGCCGAAGCCGCAGCACAGCCCCAGGAAAACGGAAACCCCGAAGGCGGGAATGATGACGAGCTGCTCATTCTGCTGGAAGAACACTCGACCCCGGAAGATGGCTCTCCTCGCGAGTAGCGTGTCCCAGTGACCCCGACCCAGGGAATGAAGCCGTATTGGTCCAAATCGCACCCTTAGTCCTTAGTCGTGTAGTGTGTCCGCGTAGTCGGGATGTATCCTCCTCGCTAGTTGTAATAAAAACCTGCTTGTGCTTGCTTGGTTGCTATGTGCTTGTTGTGTGCTTACCGGCAGGAGTAGACCCTGCCTTTTCAAAAAGAAATCCGATATAATCCACTTAAACATCACATAAAACTAGATCTCTTAGAAAACCCGCTTCTTTACGAGATGGTTTCCGGGCGCCCTTTCGGGACCCACCGATCGGACGGCGAAGGATCGCAAGCCGATCGGAGGGAGCGTCTTCACGACCGGAAGTTAACCAAAATGAAGATGGAGGAGAGAACGTGGTCCTGCCACCGCCACCCCCTCCCCGTTGACTTGGCACAAGTCTTGTCCAACCGTACCGTCCCGATGGAGGCCATTTTCAACACCGTCAACCGCCCAAGACCACGGGTTCTGGGCATGAACAAGAAGCTGATTGAGTTCCTCAGGACTAAGCCGCCCACCTTTGGCGGGTCGGTAAATCCTTTGGATGCTAACGATTGGCTGAGAGCCATCCTGAGGGAACTAGAGCCCTTCAACTGTGAGGACCGCGACAAGGTTCTCCTGGCAGCTCACCGACTCACCGGGACGACCCCTAGCACGGTGGGAAAATTACTTGCGCGGCCCAAGGATCCCTCCGCCATCACATGGGATGAATTCGGGAGGAGTTCCGTCGCTACCACATCCCGGAGGCCACACTGAAGCGGAAGGCAGACGAGTTCCGTGAACTCCGCCAAGGCAACATGTCCGTAGAAGAGTACATGTACCAGTTCATAGAGGGCGGCACGCTATGGCCCCGAGGAAGTGGACAAAGATTTCAAAAAGCGAGGAAATGTTCAAGAAGGGGCCGACTCCGGAGCGAGGACGCTGCCGACCCCTCGGATCTACCGGACTTTAACACCCTCATGAACATGGCAATACTCACGGAGAGAGCAAGGGCTGAAGAGAAGAAGGAAAACAAGCGCAAGTTTATGGAGCACAAGGCCAAGCAGCAAGAGCGGTCCCAGAGGCCGAGAAACTTTGGACACCCCATGTCCAGGTTTCAAGCTCCCATGCAGTACAGAACTCAATCCCAAGCCACAAGCTCGCAAGCCCCTAGAACCCAGTTCAAGCCCTACAACAACCAGAGTGCCATGAAACCCCCACAGAACAACACCAGCCAAATCACTGCCAACACCAACAACAGCTCCCGAGTGTGTTTCAACTGCCGGGAAACCGGACACTTCATCGCCAACTGCCCGTATGCCAAAAAGCCAACCACCACCACCTACTCCAACTCGGTGAACGGGCCAAGGCCACTAGTGTCTGGAGCCAACCGCATGCCGGTGCGCAGCAACAATAACTTCGGCAACAACAACAGCAACCAGCAGACGAGGCAGCCCCTGGTCAGCTCAGTCTTGGCTACCATACTATTCAATTCGGGAGCATCGCACTCATTCATATCCTCAAGCTTTGTGGAAAAGCATAGTATACCCACAGTACTACTAAAAGCACCCCTATTAACTCGAACGCCCGGAGGTGACATTAAGTGTCAACTGGGATGCCCCCGGGTAAGGATTATTTTAAGTGGGGTAGAGTTCCTAGAAGACCTGGTAGTACTGAAGTCCAAAGGGATAGATGTGATCCTTGGGATGGACTGGTTAAGCCAATACCATGGCCTCATAAGCTGCGCTGATAAAGTAGTGCACCTGACCAACCCGGACGGGATACAAGTGACTGCCACACCCGAGGACACGAGGTGGATATAATGGTTTTCAACATAGAAGCCAAGTCCATAGAAGATGTCCCGGGAGTGCGAGAATACCCGGATGTGTTCCCCGAAGAACTCCCTGGAATGCCACCGGACGGGGATATAGAGTTCGTAATCGACCTTATCCCCGAACCTCTCCCATAGCCAAGAGACCCTATAGGATGGCGGCCCCGAGTTGGCGGGAATTGAAGAAGCGGCTAGCGAACTCCCGGCGAAGTGGGTTCATCGAGCCAAGCTCATCACCATGGGGAGCCCCGGTGCTTTTCGTGGAGAAGAAGGATAAGAGCATGAGGATGTGCGTGGACTATCGCTCGCTGAACGAGGTCACTATTAAAAACAAGTACCCTCTCCCCAGAATAGATGACCTGTTTGACCAGTTGAAGGGAGCCAAGTATTTCTCGAAGGTGGATCTAAGGTCAGGGTACCACTAGCTCAAAATTAGGGAAAGTGATATCCCCAAGACTGCCTTTGTCACTCGCTACGGGCAGTATGAGTTCACGGTGATGTCCTTTGGACTAACCAATGCACCAGCATACTTCATGAACCTCATGAATAAGTTGTTCATGGAAGAGCTGGACAAGTTTGTCGTAGTTTTCATTGATGACATACTTGTTTACTCCAAGAGCGTGGAGGAGCATGAGCAACATCTTCGAGTAGTCTTTGGGGAAATTGAGGGCACACAAGCTATACGCCAAGTTCGGCAAGTGTGAATTTTGGTCGGAGAAAATATCCTTCCTTGGGCATATTATGACCGCGAAGGAGTAGGCGTTGTAGACCCGGGGAAAGTTGAAACGAGTCTCCAACCGGCAAGAACCGACCAACGTGAGCGAGATCAGGAGTTTCCTTGGTTTAGCAGGGTACTACCGGAGATTTATCGAGGGATTCTCCAAGATTGCCCGGCCCATGATAGAGTTGCTCAAGAAGGAGAAGAAGTTCAACTGGACCGAGTCCTGCGAGAGAAGTTTCCAAGAGTTGAAGAAGAGGTTGACCACGGCCCCGGTCTTGCCGACCTGCCGGGACATTCAACGGGACTTTGTCGTGTATTGCGATGCCTCCCGACAAGGGTTGGGATGTGTTCTCATGCAAGATGGGAAGGTAGTGGCATATGCTTCCCATCGGCTCAAACCCCATGAGCGAAATTATCCCACCCATGATCCGGAGCTTGAAGCCGTAGTGCATGCCCCGAAGATGCGGAGACACTATCGATTGGGAACAAGTGTGAAATCTACACGGACCACAAGAGTCTAAAGTACATCTTCACCCGGCCCGACACGAACCTAAGGCAAAGAAGGTGGCTAGAGTTAGTCAAAGACTATAACCTAGAGATTCACTACCACCCAAGAAAAGCCAATGTAGTAGCAGATGCCCTAAGCCGGAAAACCTACGAGAAGGCAGCCCCCAAGAGTGCCCAGTTGCAAGAGGAGATGGCACGGCTCAACGTACACATTGTCCCCCAAGGCTATGTCCGCCAGCTGAGTGTTCAGCCTACCTTAGAAGAAAAGATCTGGAAGGCCCAAGAAACCGACGAGAATCTGATGAAGATCCGCAAGCATACGGAGAGAACAAGGCCCACGACTTCGAGTGGATGACCAAGGCACCCCGTGGTACAAAAATAGGATATGCGTGCACGAAGGTGGAGATTTCGACGGACCATCATGGATGAGGCACACAACTCGGCATACTCTATTCACCGGGATCCACCAAGATGTACATGGACTTAAAACGAAGTATTGGTGGAATGGGATGAAAGCGGACATTGCCCGATTCGTCGCCCTCGTGATACTTGTCGGAGAATCAAAGCCGAACACCGAAGCCCGCGGGACTATTGCGGCCTTTACCAATTCCGGTATGGAAGTGGGACGAGATAGGTATGGATTTCGTAGTAGGGTTGCCAAGGACTCAGAAGGGACATGACTCCATATGGGTGATCGTGGACCGACTCACTAAAGTCGCTCACTTTCTACCCGTACGGACCACTTATGGTGGAGAGAAGTTGGCAAAACTCTACATAGAAAATATAGTAAAGTTGCATGGAGTGCCTAGCAGAATAGTCTCAGATAGAGGGACCCAGTTCACCTCTAGGTTCTGGAAAAGCCTGCATAAAGCCATGGGTACCAAACTAGATTTCAGCTCAGCGTACCACCCGCAGACAGACGGACAGACCGAAAGGGTGAATCAAATTTTGGAAGATATGTTGAGAGCATGCGTCCTCACCTATGGCAAAGATTGGGAGCGAGGCACGCCATATGCAAAATTTTCCTACAACAACGGCTACCAAGCAAGTCTGGGAATGTCGCCATTCGAAGCACTATACGGGAGAAAATGTAGGACACCCCTGATGTGGTCCGAAGTAGGAGAGCGTGCCCTGGTTGGGCCCGCACTTATAAAGGAAGCCGAAGAGCGAGTAGCCGATATCCGAGAAAAGTTGAGAGCCGCCCAGTCTCGACAGAAGAGCTACGCGGACAAGAAAAGGCGTGAAGCAAGCTTCAATCCGGGAGATTTCGTATACCTCAAGGTTTCACCCATCCGGGGGACTCGGAGATTTCAAGTACACGGGAAGTTGGCCCCTCGGTACATCGGACCGTATAAAGTGCTAAAGAGAGTCGGAGCAGTAGCATACCGGTGTGACGCCCCAGTTTTCTAATTAACGTCATTAGCGCTAACAACCAGTTCAGCCGAGTCAAACCCGCTGCAATGGTCAAACCTAGGTCAACCTGGGCCGTCACCCGAAAACCTCGCCATTGAACCCTATTGAACCCCGTGACCAAGCCTACACACACCCATGGTCAACCCGTGGTCAAAGACACGGTCAAACCCCGCTTAACCGTTGACGTCAGTGAATGTCGTCCGGAACTTTTGCCGCGTTCTCCAAAATTCACCTAAACACTTCAAAATCTACCTTTATGAGAGTTGTCCGTCTTGTTGAGGGACACAACTTTCGTGCAGATTGGCATTTCAAATTTTGGGTGGAAATTAGCAAAAAACTCGATCGACTGGCAGTACCTCCTGATTTTTAGAACAGGCCGACATTCAATGTTGGCACGACGTTCCTGCAAAATCCGTTGAGAAAAACACTAGACGGCCTTTGTAAAAGTTGTAGAGGGTACTTAGATCTACAACTTTCCTATTCATTGCTTTGTGCACTTTTATTCAACTTTTTAGAGAATCAAGTGCTCGAACAGGAGTCCTCGGCAACACCGCGAGCCGGCCGTGCCACGCCACGGCGTCGCGCGTCGCGCGCGCCGCGAGCACCGCGCCGCGCCGTGCGGCGGCTCGCGCCCCAACGCGCGCCCGCTCCCGAGGCCGCGCGCCACGAGGCCGCGCGCCACGAGGGCGTGCCCCGAGGTCGCGCGCCCCCGTGCCCCGTGCCCCGAGGGTACCGCGCCGGCGGCCCGCGCCGCGCCGTGGTACGACCCGCCCGTGGGCGGCCGCGCCCGAGCCGGCCCCGCCCGCGCCGCCCTCCCCGTCCCCGCCCGTGCTCGGGTCGGAGAGCCCCTATAAGGCGGCTACCGCTTCTCCGCGACGCGCGGACCCACCCCGGCCGGCCAACCGAGCCTCGCCCTCGCCGGAGACGGAGCGCGCGGCCGCCGGCCGCCGCGGTGTGCGCGGAGCGCCCCCGCCGGCGGCGTCTCGTCCCCGTCCAACCCCACAAACCGGCCCCCGGTGACCCATAGACCGCTCCCCCACCCTCCCCGGCCGGGCTCCGGCGAGACCTCGCCGGAATTTGGCCACCCCGCGCCGGCCACCGCGCCTGAGGGCCACATTGCGAAGGGACAGTTCTTGTCAGGGGCCTAACTGCAAAAGCGCATCTCCAATAGGAAAAGTGAGTTGGCTGATTTTTGTAAATTGCGTAGAACATTACAGAAAATTCAGAAAATTGTGAAACCAATTTTGTTGGATCCGTTGTGAATTATTCTACAACTTTTGTTATTCTGGCCCGAGCTAATTCCTTTTAGTTTTTTCACGAAAAATACAAAAGTGAAAACCCTAGATCTGCAATAACTCAAAAACTATAAATCCTCTGTAGCTAATTTTTGGATATGTTGTGTGTTAGGTCATGGCTAGCTCCTATGCCAAAAATTGCACAAAGTTATAATGTAAATCATTTTATAAAAATGTTTTTCTATTTCAGGCAGATCTGCATAAGTAATTTTTCTTGTTAAATATATTTATGTTTTTGACCCCAACTTGTGCACACTGTCTTGTAATACCAAAACACACATCTTGTGAATTAATCATGATTTTTGGATTAAAGGAAATAACTATTCTTGATTTATGCATGTTTTCCTTTGTAAATTAATAAACCAAGTTCAGTAGAGGTTCCATGTGAACATGCTGGCTTTTTAGACTTGTTTAGGACCAGAGAGCATGCACAAGAAAGTTTGGATCATTTTGAGGCTTATTTATTTTTGTATGCATTTAAAATGGAATCACTAGCTAACCTTTGATATTTTCCACAATAATTAATTTCCTAGCATCCAACACTTACATGTGGGTCCAATGGACCAGTATAGGTGCTAGTAGGCTTAAGAAACACTTCTTTAATTTTTGGTAATTTAATTGCTTAATAAAAAGCCTAAAACCCTTTTTAATATTAAAGGGAAATTAATTTAAAAAACCCTTATTTAATTCTTTTTCCTTTTTGAAAAGTATTATGTAATACAATTAAAAGATAATTAATTATCATCACTAATAAGAAATTAATTCTTAAGTAAAAATATTAATTACACCTTCATTGGAGAAGATAAAAGGAAATGAAGCTTTCACATGAAATGATAAGTATAATAAGAACCTTTATTCAAATGTTTAATAAAGAATTGCATATTGTTCCTTTTTGGAAGAGTATGCTAAATGTATTCTTATCTAGGCGAATGTGTCCAACTAATGCACCCTATGGTTGTCAGTTATTGTTTGTGATTAATTAAATTAAAATCGTCAAGTAAATCTTGCATTTGCATCCTCGTATAGATCTTCCGAGCGGTAGCTGTACGCGTGTGCCGGACGGAGGAGACGAAGGAGCTGACGGAGACGTGCACCACGTCTCTGTAGAGCAAGACCTGGACCAAGTCCAGAAGGGCCCAAGGCCAACCTTGCCATCGAAGGCAAGCCCCGGATCATTAACCCATCTTTTAAAATTATGCAATTATGTTTGCTACGATTGTGCATTTACGTTTCGGGAGTTGATTTGAAACCCTAGATGCATGATCCCTAGGTACCTATGCTCTATCACTAGTATGCTAGGTCGATAGCCGCTATGCTATAGGACCGATAGAAGTCGAGTGATGTTCGTCACTCGCAAGATTAGGTTCCTAGATAGGAAGCATAAGATATCCTTAAATGGATTGCTCATGTGGTAAGAGCATGGGATTTGGGCTCCGGTCCGGTGGCTTTCGTGGGCTAAGCTTTTGAACGTACTAAACATATGCGGGTATGGGACCCGTAAGCCTAGTACCCGATTGACGCGATAAGGGAACCTTTCCCTACTAAACACCGGGGCACTTGTGTCCCCCCCGCTTGCAACAAGGTGGTACCCGAGTGAGTCCGGACGTTCGTGTGGGAGCGATCCGGTAAACCTTGTACCAAGGAATGTAGGTTCCGCTCCCGAGCCGAAGATCGACGGAAACGGCTCGGGAAAGTTGTCCTTGCGGGGGCGACCTACCGTGTGTTTGGGTCTACCTTGCAAGGTTTAAATCAATCGATTGTCGGCCTCTCACCGTTATCCGAGATCGCTTAATCAATCGGCCATGATATCCCATAATGATGGAACTCGAGGAATATGGTTGGATGAATTAATTGCTTGTCCAATTCTTGATTGAATTAGTTGGCACACTTAGAAATGGTAATCAACTAGAACTCGTGCTAAAAGATTGAAAGTAAGGATCTACTCTTAGCGATTTGTTTAGCAAAAGAAACTCCACCGGCCAAAAGCCTTTCATGTCTAGAGGTTGGTGATGTAGTCATCACCCGACGGTTAAGTCTTGCTGAGTATTAGTATACTCAGCCTTGCTTTAAAATTGTGGTTGCAGGTGTGATTGACCGGATGGGTGACGACAAGTAAGGACATCACGGATGGCCTCCTGTGATGCCTACCGTTGCGCTAGTTTATTTTATTTCCGCTGTATTTTCGAACTCTGAACCTTTACTCCATGTCATGAACAATGGTTTGTAATAAATTATGTTAACTCGTGTTGTACTCTGGACTCGCCTTCGCGTGAGTTTTAATGCATGTGTCGATCCTCTGTTCAATGTTCAAGTGATTCACCTGGCGTTAACCCGGCAACTAACGACAGGATGATACTTTAATATTGCTTAACGACCAAAAGTGGTTCGGTCTTAGGGGATAGTACGGTATTTTCCTGGGCGGGTTGTCACAACCGGTTGGAGCTACCCGAAGAAATGTCAGATATACACCCAGTGTTCCATATCTCCCAGCTACGCCGATGTTTGAAGGTTCTTGAAGAGAAGCGAGTACCGGTGGAGACCATCGATCTACAGCCAGACCTTAGGTACCAGGAGGTGCCCGTCAAGATTTTGGACACAGTGGTCAAGCGGACAAGGACGACAGAAGTACGGGTGTGCAGAGTCCAATGGAGCGGACACGGGGTGGAAGAAGCCACGTGGGAGCGAGAGGGCGCATTGAAGGAGTTTCCCCACCTGTTCGAAACTTAGCCGAATCTCGAGGACGAGATTCATTTTAAGTGGGGTAGGTTTGTAACGCCCGCGTTTTTAGCTCCAAATAAGTCACCTAATAAATCGTGCATATTTTCACCCAAGTGCTACCAATCTATCCAAATCCTTGTCGAGAAGTATTTGCACGATCATAGGTTTTCAAATCTCGGGCTATGCTCAAATAGTAAACCTAGATCTTGTCGTCTTTCCGGAACACATCACTCCGAATCTTGCACCTTTGCACCTTGTTCCGACTCATCTAGCTTAACCCTTGACTATCAAGTTTGGTCTTATGAACCTACCAAGTTGCCGGAGAAATTTGAACATTTCGAAAACTTTGGTTTCGGAATGTTGGAAATTGTCAATTCGATGCAGTGCAACTGTCTCGAGTCTAGCTATTTGGTCAATTTGAGTTTTTGTCGTACATGTTCTACTTGTTGAACAAGCTTACGAATGTGTAACTTATGAAAACTCGAATTTTTTCAGATGGTGGGCTCGACACGCAGCACTCCGAATGGTTTCGGTGATCCTAGTGGCCGCAACCAGCCGCCACCATCGCCAGACCCGACAATAGTGGCTACGCAAACCGAGATGATGCGCCAAATTCTCCTATATCTCGCGGCGAAGCAATCCCGGCAGCAGCAATCTCATGGGAATCGATTAATGCCCAAGGTCAAGTAACCGAGTACAAGCACTTTACGGATATGAATCCTCCGCGAGCTTCAATGGGACGGAAGAACCCTTGGATGCCGATGCCCGGATTCGGGCCATTGAAGCTATGTTTACGGTGTTTACCTTGCCATGTTCAGAAGGACGCAAGGCTAAATTCGCAGCATTGCAGCTTCGTGGTTCTGCTTTAATGTGGTGGGACTACAAATCCATGCAACAACCTGAGTATGAAATCCCTTGGGAAGAATTCAAAAAGGCTTTCAGAGATCATCACCTTCCTAAAGCGCTTACCGATAGGAAAATGAGAGAGTTATTGGCTCTCAAGCAAGGATCAGACACGGTGTACCAGTACGCGCAGAAGTTTAATAACCTCTGCCAGTATGGAGGGTATCATGTGGATACCGACACGAAGAAGATGGAGCTTTTTCGTGAAGGTCTGAATAGTAAATTGGCTGAATGGCTGAACCTGGTAAAGTTTGACAGCTACCCCATGCTAGTAAATAAGGCAATCTCCCAGGAAGATGCCATGAAGAGAGCCCAAGCCGAGAAGAAAAGAAAGGCTGACTCCATGCCCAATAATGCACAGCATGGCAAGATACGCATTATGCGGAAGACCTTACCAGACTTCCAGCAGGCTTCACAGTCGGAAACGTTGTTGGCTAAGTTGTCCCAGGATCGGACTCAAGAAACTCTTTGCCTTCCCAACACTCAACAGCCGACTCCCAAGCCTATTGTACCTAGTCCTAATGGCAACAATGAGTGTTGTTGTTTCAAGTGTGGTGAACCAGGACACTTCGCTAGGTCATGCCTGCAACCGTGCCAGACCAACAGGCGGCACCGGCTAACCCAGCCCATTCAGAGACAAGTTTCCAAACCCATCAAGAAGGGCAAGAAGAAGATTGCTCAAGTCAGGGGGGGCCGACTCAGCTTTGCTTCTATGGATGATATTCCAGAAGGAGCACCAGTAATGATGGGAACATTCGCTATTCGAGGCAAACCCATCCGTGTGTTGTTTGATTCTGGCGCTACCCATAGCTTCATGAATGCTAAGACGCTGAGCAAAGTAGGACTCAACTCCTGCAACACCAACGACTCTTTTACAATCAAAACGGCGGGAGGGAACATCTCTTCCGAGTTGGTGACCAGGGGAGTACTCTTGGAATTAGGAAGCAAAACAATTGACACGGACCTTATCATTTTGGGATTAGAAGGTATGGATGTCATTCTAGGAATGGACTGGATGAACCGACATAAGGTAGTCCTGGATATTTCAAAGAGAGTGGTAGAGATCAACTCACCAATTGTTGGAGCCACGACTCTATATTTACCTTTCAAGGATGATGTGAATCCTCGTTCTTATATGGCAATCACTTCTCAGTTGGAAGAAATTCCAGTGGTTCGAGAGTTTGCGGATGTTTTTCCCGATGAATTGCTGGGTATGCCACCCGACCGAGATGTTGAGTTTGTCATCGAACTCCAACCGGGGACAACCCCCATTTTCAAAAGACCTTACCGCATGCCACCCAAGGAATTAGCAGAATTGAAGACCCAACTTCAAGAGTTGCTAGATAAGGGTTATATTCGCCCAAGTTCTTCACCTTGGGGTTGCCCAGCTTTATTTGTGAAGAAGAAAGATGGTAGCTTGAGGTTGTGTGTGGACTACCGACCTCTCAATGCGGTAACAATCAAGAACAAGTATCCTTTACCCCGCATCGATGTTCTGTTTGATCAGTTGGCTGGAGCCAAAGTTTTCTCCAAGATTGATCTTCGATCAGGGTACCATCAAATAAAGATCAGACCATGTGATATCCCCAAGACAGCTTTCTCCACCCGATATGGTCTTTATGAGTATTTGGTAATGTCCTTTGGTCTTACCAATGAACCTGCTTATTTCATGTATCTCATGAATTCTGTGTTCATGACGGAATTAGACAAGTTTGTGGTGGTATTCATTGATGATATCTTAATATATTCCAAGAATGAAGAAGAACATGCAGAACATCTCCGAGTTGTTTCGCAACGTTTGCGAGATCACAAGCTTTATGCCAAGTTCTCCAAATGTGAATTTTGGTTAGATAGTGTGAAATTTTTGGGGCACACTATTTCCAAGGAAGGCATATCTGTGGATCCTAGCAAAGTACAAGAGGTTATGGATTGGAAACCACCCAAGACCGTCCATCAAATCCGAAGTTTTCTGGGTTTAGCAGGCTATTATCGTCGTTTCATTCCGGATTTTTCCAGGATCGCTAAACCTATGGTGAACCTGTTAAAGAAGGGAGTTAAGTTTGTGTGGAGCAAAGATTGTGAAAAGGCTTTCCACACATTGAGGCAACATCTGACTACGGCCCCGTGCTAGTGCGGCGGATAATTCTAAACCGTTTGAAGTCTTTTGTGATGCTTCGGGCACTGGTCTCGGTTGTGTTCTTATGCAAGAAAATCGAGTCATTGCCTATGCCTCACGATCGCTTCGACCCCATGAAGTGAATTACCCGACCCATGATCTTGAGTTAGCAGCGGTTGTTCATGCTCTCAATATTTGGAGGCATTATCTTATGGGAAACCGTGTAATATCTTCACCGACCACAAGAGTCTCAAGTATATCTTCACCCAATCAGAATTGAATATGAGGCAGAGAAGATGGTTGGAATTGATAAAGGACTATGATCTAGAAGTGCACTATCATCCCGGAAAAGCCAATGTTGTTGTAGATGCGCTTAGCCGAAAGGTTCACTGCAACTGCTTAACCGTGGAGTCGTATAGTGAGACTTTGTGTGAAGACTTGCGGAAGCTCCGATTGGAAATTGTGGAGCAAGGAAGCTTGAATGCTATCTCAGCTGAGTCCAACCTATATGATAGAATCGTTTTGGCTCAACTCAATGATGAAGGTGTCCAGCTAATAAAACAAAAATTAGCGGAAGGAGACCCCAAATATAGTTGTTTCCGTAAGGATGCAAAAGATGTGGTGTGGTTTGAGCAACGTCTCGTAGTTCCTGTTGATCCGGAACTCCGAAAGGAAATTTTCGACGAAGCTCGTCTTTCCAAATTCTCTATTCACCCCGGAAGCACCAAAATGTATCAAGATTTGAAGAAAAACTTTTGGTGGTCAAACATGAAGGTAGACATAGCCAAATATGTGGCAGAGTGTGATACTTGTCATCGAGTCAAAGCAAGCCATTTGAAATCAGCCGGTGTACTTCAACCGTTGACCATACCGTTGTGGAAGTGGGATGACATCAGTATGGATTTCATTGTGGGTTTACCCCTGACTGTCAGAAAGAAGGATTCCATCTGGGTTATAGTGGACCGATTGACCAAGACTGCTCATTTCATCGTAGTGCATACCACTTACTCTGTCCAAGATTATGCAGAACTCTATATCGATCAAATTGTGCGTCTGCACGGGATTCCCAAGACCATTGTTTCTGATCGAGGTACTCAATTTGTGGCTCGTTTTTGGGAACAATTGCATGAATCTTTGGGAACCAAATTGATTCGTAGTTCAAGTTATCATCCTCGGACCGATGGTCGGTCGAGCGAGTCAATCAAATTGTGGAAGACATGCCGAGAGCAAGCATCATGCATTTTGATAAGAGTTGGGACAAGTGTCTATCTTTGGCGAGAATTCTCTTATAACAATAGTTATCAAGCTAGTTTGAAGATGGCACCATTTGAAGCTCTTTATGGACGAAGATGTCGAACTTCGTTGAATTGGTCGAAGCCGGAGAGCGAACGCTCTTTGGTCCGGATTTAGTTAAGGACGCGAGAAGAGAAGGTGGAAGTGATCAGAGAAAACTTGAAGTTAGCTCAAATGAGACAAAAGAGTTACCATGACAAAGGGACAGCACCCCAACACTATGCAGTGGGAGATTACGTATACCTCAAGGTTTCCCCGACCAAAGGTGTACACAGATTTGGCGTCAAAGGGAAGTTAGCCCCACGCTATATCGGCCCATACGAGATCATTGAGATATGTGGACCAGTCGCTTATCGCATCCAACTTCCGGAGCGATTCTCGGCGGTGCACAATGTGTTTCATGTGACACAATTGAAGAAAGGTGTGAAGGTACCCGAGACAGAAGTGATCACGGAAGCGAACGCTTGGATCGAGCCAGATCTTTCAGTGGTCGAGCATCCGCTGAGAGTGCTAGATCAAAAAGAAAGACAAACTAGGAGACATACCGTGAAGATGTACAAGATACAGTGGAGTCACCATACTGAAGAAGAAGCTACGTGGGAGACCGAGCACTTCCTCAACACCAAGTATCTGGGTTTTCTTCAATCGCGAAACGGTAAGAACCTTACCCCTACCTTTGTCTTAAATTTTCGAATCTTGGGTCGAGATTCCATTTAAGGGGGTAGGCTGTGACGCCCCAGTTTTCTAATTAACGTCATTAGCGCTAACAACCAGTTCAGCCGAGTCAAACCCGCTGGCAATGGTCAAACCTAGGTCAACCTGGGCCGTCACCCGAAAACCTCGCCATTGAACCCTATTGAACCCCGTGACCAAGCCTACACACACCCGTGGTCAAAGACACGGTCAAACCCCGCTTAACTGTTGACGTCAGCGAATGTCGTCCGGAACTTTTGCCGCGTTCTCCAAAATTCACCTAAACACTTCAAAATCTACCTTTATGAGAGTTGTCCGTCTTGTTGAGGGACACAACTTTCGTGCAGATTGGCATTTCAAATTTTGGGTGGAAATTAGCGAAAAACTCGATCGACTGGCAGTACCTCCTGATTTTCAGAACAGGCCGACATTCAATGTTGGCACGACGTTCCTGCAAAATCCGTTGAGAAAAACACTAGACGGCCTTTGTAAAAGTTGTAGAGGGTACTAAGATCTACAACTTTCCTATTCATTGCTTTGTGCACTTTTATTCAACTTTTTAGAGAATCAAGTGCTCGAACAGGTCCTCAGCAACACTGCAGGCCGGCCGTGCCGCGCCACGGCATCGCGCGCGCGCGCGCGCCGGCTCGAGCACCGCGCCGCGCCGTACGGCGGCTCGCGCCCCGACGCGCGCCCGCTCCCGAGGCCGCGTGCCCGAGGGCGTGCCCCGAGGCCGCGCGCCCCCGTGCCCCGCGCCCCGAGGGTACCGCGCCGGCGGCGCGCGCCGCGCCGTGGTACGGCCCCGCCCGTGCGCGCGCCGCGCCCGAGCCGCCCCTCCCGCGCCGCCCTCCCCGTCTCCGCCCGTGCCCGGGTCGGAGAGCCCCTATAAGGCGGCTACCGCTTCTCCGCGACGCGCGGACCCACCCCCGCCGGCCAACCGAGCCTCGCCCTCGCCGGAGACGAGCGCGCGCGCGGCCGCCGCGGTGTGCCGCGGAGCGCCCCCGTCGGCGGCGTCTCGTCCCCGTCCAACCCCACAAACCGGTCCCCCGCGTGACCCATAGACCGCTCCCCCCACCCTCCCCGCCGGGCCCCGACGAGACCTCGCCGGGCCCAGCCACCCCGCGCCGGCCACCGCGCGCCCGAGGGCCACATTGCGAAGGGACAGTTCTTGTCAGGGGCCTAACTGCAAAAGCGCATCTCCAATAGGAAAAGTGAGTTGGCTGATTTTTGTAAATTGCGTAGAAAATTACAGAAAATTCAGAAAATTGTAAAACCAATTTTGTTGGATCCGTTGTGAATTATTCTACAACTTTTGTTATTCTGGCCCGAGCTAATTCCTTTTAGTTTTTTCACGAAAAATACAAAAGTGAAAACCCTAGATCTGCAATAACTCAAAAACTATAAATCCTCTGTAGCTAATTTTTGGATATGTTGTGTGTTAGGTCATGGCTAGCTCCTATGCCAAAAATTGCACAAAGTATAATGTAAATCTTTTTATAAAAATGGTTTTCTATTTCGAGCGGTCTGCATAAGTAATTTTTCTTGTTAAATATATTTATGTTTTTGACCCCAACTTGTGCACACTGTCTTGTAATACCAAAACACACATCTTGTGAATTAATCATGATTTTTGGATTAAAGGAAATAACTATTCTTGATTTATGCATGTTTTCCTTTGTAAATTAATAAACCAAGTTCGGTAGAGGTTCCATGTGAACATGCTGGCTTTTTAGACTTGTTTAGGACCGGAGAGCATGCACAAGAAAGTTTGGATCATTTTGAGTCTTATTTATTTTTGTATGCATTTAAAATGGAATCACTAGCTAACCTTTGATATTTTCCACAATAATTAATTTCCTAGCATCCAACACTTACATGTGGGTCCAATGGACCAAGATAGGTGCTAGTAGGCTTAAGAAACACTTCTTTAATTTTTGGTAATTTAATTGCTTAATAAAAAGCCTAAAACCCTTTTTAATATTAAAGGGAAATTAATTTAAAAAACCCTTATTTAATTCTTTTTCCTTTTTGAAAAGTATTATGTAATACAATTAAAAGATAATTAATTATCATCACTAATAAGAAATTAATTCTTAAGTAAAAATATTAATTACACCTTCATTGGAGAAGATAAAAGGAAATGAAGCTTTCACATGAAATGATAAGTATAATAAGAACCTTTATTCAAATGTTTAATAAAGAATTGCATATTGTTCCTTTTTGGAAGAGTATGCTAAATGTATTCTTATCTAGGCGAATGTGTCCAACTAATGCACCCTATGGTTGTCAGTTATTGTTTGTGATTAATTAAATTAAAATCGTCAAGTAAATCTTGCATTTGCATCCTCGTATAGATCTTCCGAGCGGTAGCTGTACGCGTGTGCCGGACGGAGGAGACGGAGGAGCTGACGGAGACGTGCACCACGTCTCTATAGAGCAAGACCTGGACCAAGTCCAGAAGGGCCCAAGGCCAACCTTGCCATCGAAGGCAAGCCCCGGATCATTAACCCATCTTTTAAAATTATGCAATTATGTTTGCTACGATTGTGCATTTACGTTTCAGGAGTTGATTTGAAACCCTAGATGCATGATCCCTAGGTACCTATGCTCTATCACTAGTATGCTAGGTCGATAGCTGCTATGCTATAGGACCGATAGAAGTCGAGTGATGTTCGTCACTCGCGAGATTAGGTTCCTAGATAGGAAGCATAAGATATCCTTAAATGGATTGCTCATGTGGTAAGAGCATGGGATTTGGGCTCCGGTCCAGTGGCTTTCGTGGGCTAAGCTTTTGAACGTACTAAACATATGCCGGGTATGGGACCGGTAAGCCTAGTACCTGATTGACGCGGTAAGGGAACCTTTCCCTACTAAACACCGGGCACTTGTGTCCCCCCCGCTTTGCAACAAAGGTGGTACCCGAGTGAGTCCGGACGTTCGTGTGGGAGCGATCCGGTAAACCTTGTACCAAGGAATGTAGGTTCCGCTCCCGAGCCGAAGATCGACGGAAACGGCACCGGGAAAGTTGTCCTTGCGGGGGCGACCTACCGTGTGTTTGGGTCTACCTTGCAAGGTTTAAATCAATCGATTGTCGGCCTCTCACCGTTATCCGAGACTCGCTTAATCAACGGCCATGATATCCCCATAATGATGGAACTCGAGGAATATGGTTGGATGAATTAATTGCTTGTCCAATTCTTGATTGAATTAGTTGGCACACTTAGAAATGGTAATCAACTAGAACTCGTGCTAAAAGATTGAAAGTAAGGATCTACTCTTAGCAGCTGTTTAGCAAAAGAAACTCCACCGGCCAAAAGCCTTTCATGTCTAGAGGTTGGTGATGTAGTCATCACCCGACGGTTAAGTCTTGCTGAGTATTAGTATACTCAGCCTTGCTTTAAAATTGTGGTTGCAGGTGTGATTGACCGGATGGGTGACGACAAGTAAGGACATCACGGATGGCCTCCTGTGATGCCTACCGTTGCGCTAGTTTATTTTATTTCCGCTGTATTTTCGAACTCTGAACCTTTACTCCATGTCATGAACAATGGTTTGTAATAAATTATGTTAACTCGTGTTGTACTCTGGACTCGCCTTCGCGTGAGTTTTAATGCATGTGTCGATCCTCTGTTCAATGTTCAAGTGATTCACCGGGCGTTAACCCGGCAACTAACGACAGGATGATACTTTACTATTGCTTAACGACCAAAAGTGGATCGGTCTTAGGCGATAGTACGGTATTTTCCTGGGCGGGTTGTCACAACCGGTTGGAGCTACCCGAAGAAATGTCAGATATACACCCAGTGTTCCATATCTCCCAGCTACGCCGATGTTTGAAGGTTCTTGAAGAGAAGCGAGTACCGTGGAGACCATCAATCTACGGCCCGACCTTAGGTACCAGGAGGTGCCCGTCAAGATTTTGGACACGGTGGTCAAGCGGACAAGGACGACAGAAGTACGGGTGTGCAGAGTCCAATGGAGCGGACACGGGGTGGAAGAAGCCACGTGGGAGCGAGAGGGCGCATTGAAGGAGTTTCCCCACCTGTTCGAAACTTAGCCGAATCTCGAGGACGAGATTCATTTTAAGTGGGGTAGGTTTGTAACGCCCGCGTTTTTAGCTCCAAATAAGTCACCTAATAAATCGTGCGTATTTTCACCCAAGTGCTACCAATCTATCCAAATCCTTGTCGAGAAGTATTTGCACGATCATAGGTTTTCAAATCTCAGGCTATGCTCAAATAGTAAACCTAGATCTTGCCGTCTTTCCGGAACACATCACTCCGAATCTTGCACCTTTGCACCTTGTTCCGACTCATCTAGCTTAACCCTTGACTATCAAGTTTGGTCTTATGAACCTACCAAGTTGCCGGAGAAATTTGAACATTTCGAAAACTTTGGTTTCGGAATGTTGGAAATTGTCAATTCGATGCGATGCAAAATGTGTGAGTGCTTTAAAAATTAAAATGGGATATGTTTGGAAAATGAGTAAAGAACTGGGTAGACGGGATGGACGTGTGTGTCAGGAGTATGGGTGAGCTCGTACCTGTGTGGTTGAGCGTGTTGGGAGTTGTCCATCTTGTCGGTTAAGGACCGGGTTGCGTGACATATCACACGACCCAAATCATCGTACAACTACTCGACCGTTGTATGTGGCAACGGCTTAGCATAAACCCCACTAGTTAATCTACTTGCCATCCGGTGTGCGGGTGAGCGGCGGGAGACCAAGGAGTAGGGGTACGCTCCGTGTGAGGTACGCCCTAGTTATGTGGGATAACCCCTTGGGTGCTTCGTGGTGGCTCGTAGTGTTAGCTAAGGTGGGTAATGGCTTTGATAGGATCCGTACCGCACCGAGGTGTCCGTGTGACGCGTACCCTACTTGTGGGTAAAGATGTACAACCTCCGCGCAGTGTCAAACCTATTCGAATAGCCGTGTCCACGGTATTGGACGAGTCACGGTGTGGTCACAAAAACTAGTGTTTGGGATGGGATGTCTTCTGGCGTGAGTTGTTTTCCGGGTGAAGTGTGTGGCTGTGTGCCTGGGCTACGACGGACGGGAAGTCCGGTAGTTCCACAGTGGTTTTCCTAAAACAATTGAGTCACTTTGGTTATGAAAAAGATTTGCGAAAACCTTTTTGAAATGAACCCTTGCATGAGTAAGTTTGCAAAATGAATCTTAACCTGATCCTTGTTATACTTTATGCATGATTCTGCTTATAAGCCCCTCCGTGGGTGGGGTTGGATTTGCTGAGTACGTATGTGCTCACCCTTGTTTTACTAACTATTTTACAGAGGAGGATCCCGATTATATTCCCGAAGACGTCGAGTAGGTCGCCCTACACCCAACCGTGCTCGTGTACCCGGGGCCCCCGCAAAAGCTTCCATGGTGTGGTACTCGAGGAGGCTATGGAAGCCTTTGCTATCGTAGTATGGTCGTTAGCGTTTGTGTTGTTCCTTGTAGAGTTGGCACTTCCGTGCCCTCTGTGTCGCCGTAATGTAAAAGACTGATCCACCTGTTGTAATAAATGTGTTGCCAGCCTCCTGGGACTGGTATTTGTGTCACATTTAGTCACCTCTGATGAGGGGATGCTTCAGCTCTGTGTTCCACCATGACCGATGCCTCAGCTGCTTCCCGCTGGGCTTCGGCAGCTCCGGGTGGTGGTTTGTGATATAAAACCACTTGGCGTTCCAGTCTTGGTTCGAGTCGATGAGCTTGTACGACAAGTACTGGTCGGCGGCATCTTCACGCATCGAAATACCGGCTCCTCCGACTACTCGCGGGTCGTTGACGCTCGACTGCGGCTTCACACGAAAAAACTTCCGAAACAAGATCCAGTGGGGTTTGATCCCCACGAAGGCTTCGCAGAAGTGGACAAAGACGGAGACGTGAAAAATGCTATTAGGGTTCAAATTCAAGTACTCGATACCGTAGTACTTGAGGAGACCCTTGAAGAAATCGCTGGCCGGGAGCGCTAGTCCGCGCTCCACGAACCTTGCGAACATGGGGACCTCGTCGGGGTTCTTCTCCATGGGGTACGGGTCGCCCGCGACGGGACGCCACATATCCATCTCCTTCTCCCGAAGGAACCCACTGTTCACCAGGGCGAGTAGATCTTCGGTCTTCATCTTGGACTTCTTCCACTCCTTGTTCGGATTGGGGCGCACGGGAGATGTCGGCGGTGACGACCCTTGGGCAGATCACTCTGCCTCGTTGCGGGATCTCTTCTTCCTGGCACCGGCACCAGCCCTTGCGCCCTTGGACGGAGAAGGCTTCATCCTCCAAGTGCACGGGGTCTTCACTCGCATTCGCTCGGAGGCTTCGCTGGTGGCGAGCAGTGGCAGCGCGCGTGGACTTGCAAATTACGGCACGACGATTCAAGCACGAGTGGATGGTTGACAAGATCTACTCTAGCGCCTGCTACTGCGGGGAATGGAAAACCCTAAGGGTTTCGGCCTCTATTTATAACCTAACCGACGGCGCTGCAACGGCCAGATGGATAAGTATTGGCGGCTGACTCAGCAGCGGCTGCCTGACTCTTCGGCTTTCAGTACTCGATGCACTCCATCTCGGGAGCTCGACTACATCCGCTAGCCTTCCTGGGTAGCGACAAGACTCATAGCAACTCAGGACACATTCTACAATCAAGATGACCCTTCAATTCGAGAGGAAGTACTCGACTCAAGGCTCGGGGGCTCCGTGCCACGTGTCCTTTGGTTTTTTTCTCTGGATTTTACGGGATAATCTTGGCAGAACTTCAGATTGACCCTCAGCTCGAATCTGCGATTCGACCTAAGGCTAGGGGCTACATTCCATATGGAATGCGATTCTTTGAATTGCATTTTCCATATGGTTTCTTCTTCAAGACAACACAGGTACTATTGAAGACTTTCAAGAGGAGAACTCGAGGACGCTTGGGAACTGCTCGAGAAGACTTCATGACTACTCAAGGATTAGCTAGAGTACCTTCCAGCCTCGGGATGCTTCAAGTACTCTTGAGGACTTTTGGCTTGTAGTACTCGGGGACGCCTGAGGACTACTCGTCAAGCCCATCAAGACTACTCGAAACTATCCTACTCGACTACAAAGTACTCGAGGGCTTGTCGTATGGACCTCCCTGGGCCCACTACCTCGGTGGGTACCAGGACCGACTACTCGGTGGGCCCCTGGGACTACTCAGCTTGTGCCACACAGCACCTGATGGCGTGGGGCACAAGGACTACGGTGGAGGAGTACTCGAATAGGAAGCTATACATGTCCTGTATTGTGTAGAGAACTCCTAGACGTACCCGACTTGTACTCTCTCCTCAAACCGACTTGTAACCCTGCCTCCCGGACTATATAAGGCAAGGCAGGGACCCCTATCTCTCTCATACACATCATCTTGTAAACACACCCAATCAATCTAGAGCTACGCAGTATACAGGACGTAGGGTATTACGCACCTCGCGGCCCGAACCTGTCTAAATTGTGTGCTACGTGTCTCTTCCTTCGAGTTACCGATCTCGGCGAGGCCACATTCATCTACCTCGGGTACTCCCCTTGGTAGGTTGCCGGTCTAAAACACCGACAGAGGTCGACAACACCGACAACAGCTCCGACGAGCATGGGCGCACGTCACGCTGTGCCTCGGGTCGTCGCCGCCACTCAACCTCTTTGCTGCGTCAGCCCGGATTTGGCAAGGTTGCGCTGCTCCGCAGGTGGCCCTTACGCGCGCGGTGGCCTGCGACACACCTCCTCCCCACGCCGGCTCTCCGCCTCACACCGCCGAAGACCAGGGCGGCCGCCGCCCCTACACGCCTCGCCTACCATGGGGGGCAGGTAGGAAAAGGCGAGGCAGATCTGGATGGAGCCACGTTTCGTGGCTCTGCCTCCTCTATGGAAGCCAGTAAGGGCTTCAGGTGCAGCTCATGGGATGGAGCCACTTCATTTGCACTCGTTTAGCAGGGCTCCGGGTAGAGCCGCGGTTGGAGCCGAAGTTTTTTTTACAACAAACACACACACATATTAAACCTGAGACAACCAAATTATAAGATGGTCCTTGATGAACAAGGATATTACAACAAGGTTCTTTGACCAGAGAACAAACCCAATACCAACTAAATGTTCAACGACAGCAAGATTGCCGGCGGGGGCAGCAAGAGCTTCAACGAAGCATGCACCCAGGTGGAAGGCCGTGCCAAGCATCAGTTTGACAAGGAGCGGCGGTGTTGAGGAAGACCGCAACAGGCAAACTGTGGATTGAGTAGATGATGTTGCCAGAGGTAGAAGATACACCAAGTCGCGGCCACGGGGAAGGCGATGCCGTTGGAACAACCAAAGTTGAACCGCGTCGATCATCCGGAGAGCATGAAGCTGTAACAGGCCAAAAGCAACAGGGCCTTAAACTGGGCCTTGCAGCCCAATGGCTCGGCCTCGGCCATTTAACGTGGCGGATGTGGAAAATGTTGCAAGTCTCCACACGTCCGCCCGAGCTGTGAACGCCCAGTTTGTTTTCTTTCTTTCTTACTCCACACGCCTGCTCGCGGTCGCCCGCATCCATCCTCTCCTCCACTCCGTCTCTCCCCTTCCCCCGGCACCCAGCACCTCCGAATCCCCAAAACCCTAAACCCCACTCCCACCCTCCACAGGAAGCAGCTCGTCGGCGTCGCGTCCCTTGCCAGGTGAGCCTCCGCCCCGCCGAATTTCACCGGCGCTCATCTGATGCCTCCGCGCCCTCCCCGATCCTGCGCCCCTTTCACGCTCCGCAAAGTCCCGATTTTTAGGGCTCCATTTGGTGCTAGTAGAGCCCTCTCCAAATTTCTTGGGGGTGCTTTGGTAATTTTTCTGTCCGAACTTGGAATCGGGTGTGGCTTGGTGAAGTGGACCGCCCAGTGGTGATCTTGCTTGCTGCTCCTTAGTATTGTTTCGCTAATTTCTGTGAAAGGATGTAGCGGCGGTCATGGATGAGGTTTGGCCATGTGCTCTAGGGTGTCTAGGTCTCTATGCTTAGTGCGGTAGCGAAGGGATCAAAATTCAAACGACGCTTGTCTAACCCAATGAATTTAGTTTCTCTTTTTCCGCGATTTTTTTTGGAGGTGGGGTTGCGGGGGGATTTGCAGTGGCGATTTGGTCTTCATTTATGGTCTATATGCTGCATACTGAGGTAGTGGCGAGATCAGATTGAATTAGACCCCTATAGAGCCCACTGAAATGATTAGTTAGTTTCCCCCTTCATTCTGTGTGGTCAATTTGCATATTGGTTGAACCATTTGATTTCTTCAGATTTGTTCATGCCTGGACTCCTGGTTGTGAAGTGAGAAGCATTCAAGTATGGCTTCAAGGGCAATCATTCGGAGAAGGAAGTTTCTCTTGGATCATGTTAACACACCCATCCTCTCATCTTCCCCCTTCTCTACCTTCCAACGTGGAAGATCTGGTTTGGAGGTTGAGCCAAGAACAGCACAGAAGTTTCTAGAGCAAAGCTCTGGGGATTCCAAATGTGAAAAGGAGCAATACATTGTGAATTTGATCAAGAAGGATCTGCTAGGTCTTGGTAATGGGTTTCTGCGACGTCCAGCTCATGTGATTTCTCTTTCTCATCTTGGAATCAGAAGGAATGAGTTTGGGCTGCCCTTGGGAGCTAGATCTTTGTTGCAGTCAGTGCGCACAGCATCAACTGCCACTGCAGGGCAACCTAAGATGGATACAGATGATGAACAGAGTGAAGATCAGAAGCAGAATAAAAAGAAAAAGGAGGCATCCCCAGAAGAATGTGATCAGGCTGTGGAAGGCTTAAGCACTGCAAAAGCTAAAGCTAAAGCTAAGCAGGTACAAGAATCTCTGAAGGCTAGCCAGTCAATTATGCAGAAATTTTGGGCAAGAATTCTTGGCATTGGTCCTGCTCTCCGAGCTGTTGCTTCAATGAGCAGGTCTTACTCGTCTTCCCTACTTACATGAAAGTTGTAAGAAAATTTATCTGTCCTTTTCTTCTGTGACAGCGTGACTATGAAGTTAACTTTTTGTTTGTTTGATTATTAAGGGCTGATTGGGCTGCCAAGCTTAAGCATTGGAAGGATGAATTCATTTCAACACTGCAGCATTATTGGTTGGGGACAAAGCTACTCTGGGCAGATTCTAAGATTTCATCAAGATTGCTGGTGAAGCTTGCTGGCGGTAAGAGCCTCTCTAGAAGAGAGAGACAACAGCTAACCCGCACAACAGCTGATATCTTCAGGCTGGTACCATTTGCTGTGTTCATCATTGTTCCATTCATGGAGTTCCTACTACCGGTGTTCCTCAAGTTGTTTCCAAACATGCTGCCATCAACTTTCCAGGACAAAATGAAAGAACAGGTATGTGCGTGACTTTCTGTAACTGCAAGTACCTGAAATTATATTGTGTAGTTATGTGTCTCTGCAAATGAAATGCTGCCAAAAAATTATACCATAAACCATATCGTATACATCATTAAATTAGTTAGTTGAGTGTTAAACCCTTCTGAGTGCAATTTGCATGGGAACCACAAACATTATCAAAGTGCAATTTTATTGGCTCAAGGGTATTCTTTTTTTTTCATGTACAGGAAGCGTTAAAAAGGAAACTGAAAGCAAGGATGGAGTATGCAAAATTTTTGCAAGATACTGCAAAAGAAATGGCAAAGGAAGTGCAAACGTCGCGTAGTGGAGAAACAAAACAGACAGCTGAAGATCTGGACGAATTTTTGAACAAGGTATAAGTTATGTGCTGCCTCATTTGAACTTGAATACTTATGTTGTATGCATAGTTAACTGCTTTCCATATTCGTTGTTGGATAATATATGCCTTGATTGTAATTAGGTTAGGAGAGGTGAACGTGTCTCTAATGATGAAATCTTGAATTTTGCGAAGCTGTTCAATGATGAACTTACTCTGGATAACATGAGCAGGTGAGATCCTCCATTAGTGTCTGTGTTAATTCATAATCACAATTACCCTAATGACTAAACAGTTAATCGACATTTTCATGCAGGCCACGCTTGGTAAATATGTGCAAATACATGGGTATTCAGCCATTTGGTACAGACAACTACTTGAGGTTCATGCTTCGCAAAAAGCTGCAAGAGTAAGTATTTAAATGACATTGATGGAAACTTGGGATTGAAATTCTTTCAGAAAGCTTACTACACAATTATCAAAATGGAAAGTTCGAGTGATTCTAGATTGACTGCTAATGGTAGAATACATGAATTGACTTTGCAAATGGGCAGTCTTCTTTAGCGATGCAAGCTTGGAAGGCATTTGTTATCTTCATTTTGCTTATAACTCTCTATGCTGCGGTGATATTTTGTAGTCAAATAACAAATTAGTTTCAGCACCTAAATTTGTTCAAGAAAGTCTTCTGAATATTTATTTGTTTGTTTGAGTAGCTAGCTGTTTTGCCGTTTGTTTTATTAGTGTTTGCATAAGCTTCACTGTAGTTTTAACTTTCTTCTAAAAATGCTGATGTAAAATATCTGCTTTGTACTTGATCTTTGCAGCATTAAGAATGATGATAAGATGATTCAAGCTGAGGGACTTGAATCTCTTTCTGAAGAAGAGCTTCGGCAAGCCTGCCGGGAACGTGGTCACCTTGGCCTGCTATCGACGGAAGAGATGCGCCAACAGGTTTTCATTATGATTTGCACATGATCTAGTGTTATATGATCACAAATGAATTACTCGTATTTACTTGTTCTTGTATTTATCTTGTACCTTTATGCTGGCCATTGATGCTACAGCTATTTGGGTCATCCATTCTTGTTCTGCACTACATCTACTCTTGTGTTTTTGACACTTTTCCAGTACTCTCACTCCATTAGTTACCTACCTACCATTAGTTTAATTGCAGCAACAAATGCGGAGTTTGTTATTTCTGATATTCCAGCCATAACAGGCAGCAATAACTTTGGTCTTGCTAACACATTCATGCCTTAGAATTGGAATGACTTGTAATATGGAATGAAGATTCAAGTAGAACTTGATTTCTTTTTTATTAAAGAACACAATTTTTTTGTGGCTAACTTGAAGGACCACTATAGGCTTGCTCAGGCCATTTATTTTTTTATTATATTCTATTCTCTTTATTAAGTCCATATTTTTACTGAAAACTATTTGTAAAGTATATGCTTGAGGTCTGATGTAGATGTACTAGAAGCTTGCTTGCTGTTTATTCAATTTGTGTATATAACAGCTATAGCAATGCATGATAAACTGCACTAAATAATTTCATTAAAACCTCATTTTGTACCCAGCTCCGAGACTGGTTGGACCTCTCATTAAACCATGCTATGCCATCTTCACTTCTAATACTTTCAAGGTAACTTTAGGTTGATATTTTCTGACTTTTTCATGTATTTCCATTTGTGCTTGCATTCTTAAAATTGCAATGGTTCCAGGGCTTTTACTGTGTATGGGAGAATGAAGCCTGAGGAGGCTGTTGTTGCAACACTATCTTCTCTACCAGATGAAGTTGTGGACACAGTTGGGACGGTATTGCCATCTGAGGATTCAGTTTCTGAGAGGAGAAGAAAATTGGAATTCCTTGAGATGCAGGAAGAGCTTATCAAGGTGATGTACTGTAGACTGAAAGAATATTCTTTTTTCTTAGCTTCCTTTGACTGACCGACCGTAATTCTTGGGTAGATATAAAACCACTGTGTGAGTAGTGCTGTTAAGCTGATAGAGAATTTCCCTTCACTGAAATTGTATGTGCTTATTGCATATTTTGGCAGGGCTGGCCACATGCTACTCTTAGTGTTGTTATTTATGGTTAACTCAGTTCAGAAACTCAAATATCTCTAGTAGTTCGGCTATGGTCTTCATTTTTTTTAACAACCCCAACCTTATATGCACCCCAGAGGCATGAATAGTTAATTTTGAAAGTTAACCTTATATGCTGGATCCCATGCTTGAACCACTTAGGATTTCTTGTTCATATCTTGTCATGTGTTAGAGAATCTGATGAAAGAGGATGAATTGCAAAGTTTGGTTTCGACTTTGGATAGATAGAGATTGTGCCCAATTGCTTCTGATTGATGTTAAACTGAAGCTTATTTAAAGGTAATGGGCCTATCCGGTAATCCCTAGGATGGCATTAATGTGCCTCAGTGCATAGTAGGCTATTTCAAAAACAAGCTGTAACTCATCTTGATATCCCCGGTTAGTGTCCCAGTTCGTGGTTTATGCTTTCCCTGCTATGTAGTCTCTACTCTTGACCCACTACACTCGTAAACTCCTTAATATTCATACTAGATTTGATGTGGAGTGCTATTATCTTTCTGTATGTTTTATTCATAAGAAAAAAAGTTAGTTCAATGTAATATGCTAATTTAGTTTGCTTGACTTATCCAGCATAGGAACCAGCATTTATTTATCTTTATGATAGAATCATTTTGTTACATTGCAATCTATGCTTTTGTTCAAGTTCTGCATATTAAAGAACATTTAAAAACATTCAGGAGGAAGAGAAGAAGAAAGAGAAAGAAGAAAAGGCAAAACAAAAGAGAGAAGAGGAGGCAAAGCTGAAAGAACCAGAGGCTGCTGAAGAAGATTTAGCGTTGAAGGAAATGACTGATGCTACTGCTAGGGAAGAAGAACTGAGAAAAGGAAAAGAACATGACAAGGAAAAGCTCTGTAATATCAGCCGTGCATTGGCTGTGCTTGCATCTGCCTCTGTATGTTCTTAGCAGACCTGTATTCTTTTATGAGCTACCATACATATTGACAGAAATATCATCATAATTATAGAACGATATTCTCTCTCTGACCTTTATCTACTTTTCATCTTTGCATTGCAGTCTGTTAGCAAAGAGCGTCAAGAGTTCCTGAGCCTTGTCAACAAGGAGGTATAGCATGAAGTAGAAGTAGAGCAATTTATTCATGCATTCACCTTCAGGTTTATGACATATAGAGTATCATGGAGATTTAATAGAATTTTATTGTCCGGATGTCTGATTGCAGATAGAGCTATATAATTCCATGCTCGAGAAAGAGGGTACCGAAGGCGAAGAAGAAGCTAAGAAAGCATATTTTGCTGCTAGGGAAGAGCCAGACCATGATGCTGAGGTTGCTGCAGAAGAAAAGGTCTCATCAGCGCTGATTGAGAAGGTAAGAAATCTCAATGCATGTTATAGCTATAGCCAAAAAAATGTGGTATGTTTTTAAGTTACTACTGTCTGCTGCTAAACTAGGTTTGGATATTTACATTAAAACTACTGACATATCTGAAAAGTTTAGAGATAATATTGCGAAATGCTACTTGACATGTTATAATGGACAGTTCTATCAGGTACTTTGGCCTATCATTTATGAGACTTACTCCCTCCGTCCCTATTTGATAGTCGTTCAAGCTACAGATTCATGTCCTGAATAATTGGCATTCTCTAGCGCAGCGCCTAGTACTCCAGCCTACGGGCCTAGCTGACCGCACCATGCATTGCAGCAGCACCTAGCCTCCAGGCCTTGCTGACTGCACCATCCACTTGCCCTCGGTCACGTATAGGGGTACCGGTGTCTTTTACCCGTTACATTGATTCCTGGTTCCAGACTTCCAACGACGATCAAATAGGGACGGAGGGAGTAGCAATTACCCTGGCCTTTGAGTTTTAGGGTGCCTTTGACACGGCTTCTGCTGCAGCTTCGCGAGCAGTTTCATGCGAAACCGTGCCAAACGGCATCGCAAAATAGCTTCGGCGAAGAAGCTCCCGCATATTCCGCTCTCTAGAGCACATCAGGGGAGGCGGAGCCAAAAATTGCTGCTCCCCCCCGCTTCGTCTCCTCCGTGGGGCCACAGTTCCCAACCTGCCCCCCGGGGCGCGCTCGTAGTGAGGCTGACGGACAACGGCGGCGTGGTCGCGGGGAGGCTCGAGGACGGCGGCGACGAGCTTGGGCAGCCGGAGCCGGGACGACGGCGGCGCGGTCGCGGGGAGGCTCGAGATGGCGGCAGCGTGCTGCAGGGAGGATGGCTCGCCGGTGGGGAGGAGGAGCAGCTGCCGACGAGGCCTCCAGATCTCAGGCGCAGGCGCGCGGCGAGAGGGCGTCGACGCCGAGAAGGCCGGGGACGGTGCTGATTTTCCGAGATGCAACTGGAGGACTGTAGTAGATTTTTTTAAGAGAGGCATCTCTGAATGCATCTGCCATGTGGGGCCAGTGTAGGTGGTGGAATTAGGGGCTCACCGTGCAAGCAAAGGAAAGAGAAATGAAAAAAGAATAAGAAGAAAAGGATAAAGGAAACAATAATAGAAGATAAAAAGAAAATAAAAAAAGTAAGAATGAAGGGTATTATGGACAATTCACCATCTTATCCACATTACACAGTTGGGCGAAGCTGTTTTGCCAAACGTTTTTTTTTTGCAAAACGGCTTCAATTTCACCAGAGAATTGCTTCACAACACAGCCACAGCCACAACTGTGCCAAACGCACCCTTAGTTTCAAGGGTAGATTATCAATGCATTTTAAAAAGAAGCCTGATCAAACTTTCCTCTAAACCATGTCTTTCGATTCTTTGGTAGATACTTAGAGATACTAATCATAACAAATGGTTCCAGTTGTTAACTATAACAAACTCGGCTGAATTGACCATTTCTTTTGACATTTTAGTAGGACATACAGGAAACATGCACCACTTAATTCCTGCAATGGTTTTCTGATGAGTCATTTAATTTACACTGTACACTGCTAATTGCAATTGAATACTAATGAAGGGGTATATACATAACAAACATGGTTAAGACCTGAATACCTCACATAAAATGTTACCTTAATGTCAGCCTTGACCTTATCTTCACATTCTCCATATGCTCTTGGGATTTGCATGCTTGAAAAGAAATATGAGGGACGACTGTTAACTGGGGTTTAAGTTTGATCTTTAATTGTTTGGTGCCATTTATACTATTATATAATTTGATCTTGTTTATGCTAATACTTGTTTGGCTAGGTGCCTAGGTGCCAACAGCTACAGAATAAACTACATTTGTTAAGAAATAAAATAAACTACCATTTACCCCATCTTTTTATTGGCGTACTATCTTTCAAACTATAAGGCATCTGTGTGAACTCGTCGATATTTTTCCTAGTTTGCCCTAGTTTTTCATATCCTCTGCAGTCTCCAGCATATATAAGTAAGCACCCTCCTTATGTATTCTCTCACACATTTCCAATGTGTTTGAATAGGCTGGTCATTTACTTATTCTCTAGGTTTTATAACTTGGCCTATATGTTCTTAAGGAAAACTAAAAATTTGAAATGAAGGGAGTATCTAATCTCACTATTCACTAGGAAAGTTTAAGCCTTACAGTATATCTAATTTTAAGATTGATATCTGCATCCAAGTCTCACAAAAGATGTCGGAGGGGTTTCTGTAAGACACCTACCAGTGGTATTGATTATTTATGATTCAGAGATTGGTTATTCACTCGATTCACCCACAATTTTACTGCATTCAGGTTGATGCTATGCTTCAAGAATTAGAAAAGGAGATTGATGATGTGGATGCAGAAATTGGAAATCGCCTGCAACTGCTTGATAGGTATGTTGTTTCTATTTTGAAGTTATTTTAATATGTTGTGCTGTTTTGTGTTTAGATGTGGCATGTCGTTACTGTCTGTCCTTGAGTGGCATATTTCTTTGCACCTGTTTCTATCCATGCCTTGCGAATTATTGTTTCTTCTTGTACCAAGCCATTGTTATTGCCACGTTTGATATAGCTAAATCATGATCGAGATGTGCTAGACACATCCTTCATCAAGCAGGCTGTCTTTCTCATTTAAATTGCACATATATGAGTGGTTCTCCTGTTCGAGATCGAATTACATGTATCATTAGCATGATTAAATAATTTGCACTCCATGTGCAGGGACCATGATGGCAAGGTGACTCCCGAGGAGGTGGCCGCCGCAGCTGCCTATCTTAAGGACACTATCGGAAAGGAAGGCGTGCAAGAGCTCATCAGCAACCTTGCCAAGGACAAAGGTCCGTGCACCTCCTGGCACCTGCATTCTGTTCGCTCTAGCTGCATAGCACTTCTGTTTCTAACCGTGAATCTTTTTTTTTTGTATTTGTATGCCCACAGAAGGAAAGATCCTCGTGGAAGATATTGTGAGGCTAGCATCGGAAACAGAGGAACACAACGAGGAGGAAGAGGAAGCCCGGCAGTAGCTGGAAGCAACCTGCGTATTTAGATAGGTGGACAGAAGACTACAAAACGTCTCAGCTATTTGATGGCAGTGCCTTGTTAATCGAAAGGCAACACAGCAGTTTTTGTGCCTCTATCCTCAAGGCATACACCCCGGTATGATGGCTCATGAAGTCGTGATACATATGTACGGAGTGAAGACTAAGGAAGACTTGCTGTAAAGATGGGAGTTGTTACATGCATATAAGTTAGGCCCGGCAGGTAGTTGGCAACCGAAGTTTTGGATGGTTTGCCGTGGAAGTGGAAATACAGTTCGGTTGGTCTTAAGCTACCCACCATGCTGAAGATAATGAATCTCGAATTCTAAAATAGCTGGTGATGTTTGTCTTTTGGAAGTGTGCAGGTGTGTGTTACTACGTTACGAGTAGATAGTTACTTAGCATTCATCCGGTACACAAGAAATCCGTTTATGCCGTTTGGTGTCAACTGTCAAACATGTTACTGGCGCCAATAGAGCTGCAAGTCGTTGCTGGTGGCAGTGACATGTTGTGCTTTTCTGTCCAATAATTCTTTTAATAATTAATGAAGGGAAGAGCCGCAGCCCCACACACGAAGAAGATTGCCCGGCCGGCCGGCTCACAACTTGAGCACTCCTCGGGCTGGGTCGGACCCTAAAAAACCCTGTTGTTTTGGTGAAAAAAATCCTGCCCATGACGTCCCATGGGACGCGTCGGGTCCCAGTTTTCGGGCTGAGCCCGTACTTGGGTGGGCTACCTGTATATTTTGTAGTGTAAAATAGCTAAAAACAATATTTCGAGGCGTGCTCGGGTTAAAATTTTTTTCGCGAGCATCAAGATCTCTGCCCACACCTGTCCAGTAAGGTTCATGGTTGGACCTCATTCGGGCCAGGCCGGGCCGAGTCAGGCTAAAAATGCTCGGGTGGCCAAGCATCCCAAGGTTATTAGGTCGTACTGTAGGCCCGACCAAGAGCTCCTTTCGTGTGCGGGACACTCCCAGCGCATCAAAATGCTTTCAAAAGAAAAGTTTAAATGAAAGCTATAATTTTCATATAAAATTTATTTTTAATCTGAGTTCATACAAAAAGTGTGATTTTTTAAAAATAGATTCACAGTTAGAAACGGCACGTTGGTATAGTTTTGCAAACAATTTATTTAGGTATATTGTTTTTGAGAATTGAAGAAAAAACTAAAAATAAAAAATCCCCGCCCGGCACACCCACCTCTGCAAATCTTCGCCTTTTAGGCCCATCTAATATGTACCAGTCCACTAACACCGACGAAGGCCCATGTAGCCTCGGAACAGCACCGAACCGATCCTGGCCGCCCACTTCAGCGAGGCCACGGATCCATCCGTCCACCCGGCTAGGGTTTTCTCTAGGGGTTAAAAGGGCCTGAGGAGCAACCCTACCCTTCTGCCCAGCCGCTTCCACCCTCTCGCGTGCCAGGAGGGGAGAAGCAGCAGCCGCCGCCGCCGCTTCGACAGCCACCGCAGGCGTCTGAGATGGTAAGATCCCGCGCCCTTCCGCCCTCTTTTGTTCATCTCCGATGTTTCGGCATGTAAATCGCTTAGGTCGCAGCCGCGGTAGGCGAGCGCGGTGGCAAGGTAAACCTTGTCGCGGTCGTGGTAGGCGAACGCGGTGGCAAGGTAAACCATGTCGCGGCCGTGGAGTTCATGCTGTTCTTGTTTAACTGAGATCGATGGTGGACGGCACGCGAGGGGGACGTGTTGGAGGGAGGCGACGGACAGCGCGCCTGGGGCCAGCCTGCTAGGCTACAGGGCGACTGTGGTAGACAGTTCGCTGGGGACTGGGCTGGAGGGTGGCTTGCACCGCTCTGCGCGCAAGAATGGGTGGGAGGGTAGCGGCGTCGCACGGGGGCCGGCTCAAGCACGACAGCTAGGAATGCGCGGGGCCGGGCAGCAGAGTGGCGCCCGGGATGGCTGGTTGCGGGGCTTTGCTCCTTTTGGGTGTTGCTTGGCTCCTCCTCGGTGTTAGGAAGAGAGGGATAGCAAGAAGTTGAAGACGACCTTGACCTTTTGGTCCCACGTGTCAGTGGCAGTAAACTGTGGAAGGAGATGTGGACGAAAAAGAGAGTGGCAAGATCATCTCTTCACGTGCTTGCTCAATTGTGCATTATGACCGTTAGATAGACTGCACTGCCATCAATTGTACTATTGACAATGAAGCATTTGCTTCTTCGCTTGTGTTTTTGTTTGACTTGTATACAAATGAATGATTGTTAGTCCTCAAGTGTGTATGTATTCACTTGCACTTTGGATGGTTTCGGTAGGGTGGTTTTGTCAAGACCCAGAAGACCAATGCATACTTCAAGCGTTTCCAAGTCAAGTTCAAGAGAAGACGTGGTATGCTTAGGCTGTTTTGCTAATGACCTATTTCTCTTATGGGCTATGCTTTTTGACAGTATGTATTTGTTTTTGCTTTCAGCTGGTAAGACTGACTACAGGGCCAGGATCAGGTTGATTAACCAAGACAAGAACAAGTACAACACACCCAAGTACCGATTTGTTGTGCGATTTGTATCCTTTTTAATTTTAAGCATTTTGTGCATTGATCATCTTGTATTGGCTTGTTATTATGACACTTTGATCAATGGTGGCATTGTATCTCTTAACACACTCACCTTAGACCAACAAGGACATCACTGCACAAATTGTATCTGCAAGCATTGCAGGTGATATGGTACTTGCTGCTGCCTATTCCCATGAGCTGCCACGATATGGTCTTGAAGTTGGTCTGACCAACTATGCTGCAGGTACATTGTCTTAAGAATCTGTATACTTCATATTATACCTCAATCCATTTATGTTGTCTGATTCTTCCCTTCACATTGTAGCCTACTGCACTGGGCTTCTTTTGGCTCGTCGTGTGCTCAAGCTTCGTGATTTGGATCAGGAGTATGAGGGCAATGTTGAGGTAATTTAAACAAAACCCTTTTTTTGTTATGTTGTTTGCTGATGTTGTCTTGGATGTGAATTTACCCTGATTTTTCTTCTCTCAGGCCACTGGTGAGGATTTCTCTGTTGAGCCTGCTGATGAGAGGAGGCCTTTCCGTGCTCTATTGGATGTTGGCCTTGTTAGGACCACCACTGGAAACCGCGTCTTTGGTGCCCTGAAGGTATGTGTTCCTGTTGCTTGGCAATTTGGTGGTTGTCCAACACAGAAATATGCTGATCAAAGTTTCTGTGTTATGTGAACTTTCTTGCACTGAAAGAATTGACATTTCCATTTACATGATTTTATTGAGATGTCACATGTCAAATATTTAAATGAAGACTATGTTGAGTGAAAAGTAAAACTCCAGTTGCATCCTTTTGCTGCAGGGTGCTTTGGATGGTGGTCTGGATATTCCTCACAGTGACAAGAGGTTTGCTGGTTTCAAGAAGGATGAGAAGCAGCTGGATGCTGAGATCCACCGCAAGTACATCTATGGTGGCCATGTTGCTGAGTACATGAGGGTGAGTTGTGCATGTTGCTTGCTGGATTGTATCCCTTTTGTTTTCCTTGTGACGATTGCGATATTTATGTCCTTGAAAGTGGTTTATCTCACTTATTATCTTGTAATTGATCCAGACTCTGGCTGAGGAGGAGCCTGAAAAGTATCAGTCTCACTTCAGTGAGTACATCAAAAAGGGCATCGAGGCTGATGACATGGAAGCTCTGTACAAGAAGGTCCATGCAGCTATCCGTGCTGATCCCACCATGGCCAAGTCAACCAAGCAGCCACCAAAGGAGCACAAGAGGTATATCCTACATAGCTAGCTAACTGATGTCTACTGTCTTGATGTGTACGCATACCTTAACTCCATAAACTGCTTGGATCTGACCCTATTTTTTTTATCCAGGTACAACCCCAAGAAGCTGACCTATGAGCAGAGGAAGGCCAGCCTTGTCCAAAGGCTCAATGCCCTCAACTCCTCAGGTGGTGCTGATGATGATGAGGATGACGAGTGAAGTGTAGTCCCATGTGGCGATCTGATTTTTGCCGTGGTAGTTACCTGTAGTCCTGCAACAGTCGTTTTTGTTAAGTTTGGTAATGCGAACAATGCTGTTCCTGTTAGTTTTGTGTTGGAGTTATGGATATTTACCCTTAATATTAAGATGCTACCATTTGAACATGGTTCTTCTGAATCCATTTGTGTTTTATGGTTGCCTGCCTGAATTTAATGTTCTGCCTGTTTTTGCTTGTATTTTGTCATCAAAATCCTTAATCATTTGGCGTGTTTTGGTGAATGGTTGCTTTCGCTTGTTCTATTTGCACAATGGTGTTTGATTGTTAACTGGATCTACTACTGTCCTCATTCCTACTGGTGTGGTAGTTTTGCAGATGCTGCTAATGCTTTGTCAGCAATAATTGGTATTTTGAGAATTTGATGGTTGATTTATTTTCCATAACACTTGCATGATCCAAATCATCCAATATCAATCGCGAATTGGCTGCTTTTGGTTGCTCATCCAACCGCTTTGTGTCCTGCCTATTGCATCTCCCCACCGGAATGGTGAGGCAAAGTTCAATGCCACCTGTTTCAGAGAAGAAAGCTTTGCGCAGCGCAGCTGGTTGCAAGGAGTCATGGATTCAGATTGCACAGCACAGCCTATGGCATGTGAGAAGCAGCAGGTAGCTTGCTTCACTGCTTCTGTGTTGCCCTGAAGCAGTGAGACTTGATGTGTGTCGGTGCGGAATATGGTCCCGACACTAACCAGGTAGATAGCGCCGTGGTCTATCCCTCAATGGTCGATGCTAAGTAACAAGTGACACGGAGAGGTTTATCCCGGTTCCGGCCGAGGGGGCCGTACGTCCGGCGAGGGGCGTGCTCGGGGCACTATATTACTTAGCACCGGGGTGCTTGTAGTGGGGCAAATACAAGCAAGGCGGGAGAGGAAGTGTAGCTTCCAAGTCCCCGGGAGAGTGGTCGAAGATATTGTGGGAGAACGAGAATGAGCACGTGGTATGTGGTGTGTTCTTGTGTCTCTGTTCGTCTGTCTGTCTCCCCCGCGGTGGGGGTTCGCCCCCCCCTTTTATAGATCAAGGGGGCGGCGGGTTACATGCGCGCCGCGCTACCTAGCTATGTGGAGAAGTGCGACGTGCTACGGTGTAGAGTGGGCGGCCGTCCGGGCGATCCCCGCAGCGATCTGGTCATCATGGCCTGACTTGTACCCGAACAGTGGCGGTTCGAGGGTAGTAGAGCAGCGGATGGCGGTGATGTCCTCTGATAGGCTCGAGGGCGGTGCTGACGCAAGCTTGTACGGAGTACGAGGGCGAGCGGAGACGGTGTTCCTTCCCAACGCGCTTCACGGGGCCGGAGTCGTTGCTACGGGGGTCCGGCGTGCGCACCGCACGCGCGGGTACGGCGGCCACGCCGTTACAGTGGCCGGGATGGCGATCCACCCGGCCTAGCGCCTCCACCTAACCCCCGTAGGGTCACAAGAAAGTGAAATCGAGGGTGCGCCCGGCCCCCCTTCGAGGGTCGGGCGCGTTAGCCGTACTGTAGTGGGTGCGCGGTGTCACGGGGCTGACACCGGCCGTACTGCACAGTCCCTCCCCACAGTGGTGGGGATGGGCTCCTCCCTGGGGAGTTGGTGCGGCGGCACCGGGCGCGAGCCCCGGCGCATGATGGCGCCGCCCGCCGGCGTCGGGGCGTTAAATGCCCGTGTACGGGAGCCGGCGCACGCGTGAGGGGTGCCCTCAAGCGTGGCGGTCCCCGGCCGAGGGCGGGGCGTACCCCTCGAGCGAGGCGGAACCCGCTCGAGGGAAGTGCGCCCCTCGAACGGGCGGAGCCCGCCCGAAGGGAGCACGCATCCTCGAACGAGGCGGAGCCTGTTCGAGGGGATCCTTACGTGGGCCGCCTCGATGGGCCGTCGGAGTCCCCGTGGGCTGTGTCCTGCATGGTTAGGCGCCTGCATGGTTAGACTTAACGTATTTGGGTTTCGTTGCGGGCTTTAAGTGAGGTTTTCCCCCATTGTTTAAGGGGACCCCTAGGGCAATCCCCGACAGTAGCCCCCGAGCATCTGTGGGTTTGCCATTGAGGCTCCCGCGATGCCGGAACCTGCGATAGGACGTTCTTCCCTCCTTGTTCCGCGAACGCTTTCCGTGGGGCCGCGTCGGCGGACCCGCGGGTCTAGCCCCGAAGCCCCGCGGGGAGTGTGGGTTCTCCCCGCAGGGGGTTAACCGCGAGAATTTTGGTCAGAGAGGCGTGGCACATATGCCAACCGGCATCGGCGGTATTTCAGCCGGCTTCGGGGGTGCACGCACCGCCGTCCTTTGTCTCCCGGCGGGTGCGGTTTCAAGGAGGTGTAGCCGCGCGTCAAGCCCCCGAGCCTTGGCCCGTTCGAGGCGATCGGGTAGAGCTTGGCGACTTGTTTTTTAACGCGCCCTCGCCGTCCCTCCGCGGGACGGAGGGTGAGGTTTCCGCAACCCCCATCGAGCGGGTCGCGGATTGCGGATTCCTCGTCGAGCGCTAGCGGGTGGTTCAAGTGGACGCCCATGCCCCGTTCGATAAGGGTAGGGCCGCGCGGTCCGGAGACACGTCCATGGAAGCGCTTGCGTGGGTTTGCTAGGTGGGGCTCGGTCCCGTTCGATGGGGACCGAGGGCGCGGAAGCTCTCCCTCGGTGGGATCCCCCCCGCTAGCCGCCCTCGGCGGCTCTTGAACACGACATGTGGGGCACCCTCGAGCCGATGGGCTCGAGGAACGGCTCGAATGCGCGTGCCCTCGTCGTCCCTAACTCGCGATGCGTGGCGCTCGTTCGAACCCGTCGAGGGTCGGGCTTCGAACCTCTGATCAGTAGGGCCGTGCGGGGCCGTGCCTGGACGCCCCGTCTTTTCGCGTTTGCGGCCATCGAGGGGTCTGGGCGAGCCAGCTCTCGAGGCGCTGGTTGGCAGCACAGCGCGGCATGGGTGCTCGCGGTGCTCTCTTTACTTCAAGCGGGCCCGGCGACCCTCTCACGCGCGTGCCTTCTTTAGAGGGTTGACATTGTCTTGAGCGGGGGCTCGCGCCGCTCGAGGGTTTTGCGTGGCATGGGTGCCCCCGGTGCTCGCTCTACATCGAGCGAGGTCCCGGCGACCTTCTCACGTCGATATCCCATCGAGGGTTGACGTCATCTCGAGCCAAGGGCTCGTGCCGCTCGAGGGTTTTACGTGGCATGGGTGCCGCGGTGCCTCGCTCTACATCGAGCGGTCCCGAGCGACCTTCTCACGGCGATATCCCATCGAGGGTTGTTTTTGTCCGCAGCCGAGGGCTCGCGCCGCTCGAGGGTTCTACGTGGCATGGGTGCCGCGGTGCCCGCTCTACATCGAGCGAGGTCCCGGCGACCTTCTCACGTCGATATCCCGTCGAGGGTTGCCTTTGTCCGGAGCCGAGGGCTCGCCCCGCTCGAGGGTTCTCCTTGCTTGGCAAGGGACCGGGCATTTAAGAGCCTCGCGGTCGTGGCCGCGGTTTTGCGGCGCGGGCGCGTCTTTTTAGGCGGCGCGCGCGCGCGCGCGTAGTGGGCGGCGTGGCAGGTGGACGTGACCGATTCGCCTCGGTCGCTGCGGGTCTTTGCCGTAATGATGGCCCGCCCGCGTGGACGTGGGCCGCCGGTCGTGGTGGGGCCCGCCCGTCGACGCGAAGGAGAGATTCCCTGCAGTTAATGCTAGCGGGGCGTCTGCTCCGGAGAGCTCGCCCGTCGGCCTATAAATCTGCGGGGAGGAGGGGACGGCGGTTTTTTACCTTAGCATCTCACCATTTTCAGTCCCCCGCCCCTTCGTCTTCCTCTCGCTTTTGCCACCGTGCGGCGTCGCCATTAGCGCCTTCCTTCCGTTCCTTGTCCTCCGCTCTCGTTTTCCTTTGCTTTCTTCATGGCGCCGCCTCAGCCTCCCCTCACGATCCTGGAGCCGTACGCTTGGGAGAGGTCGACGGTGACCGGCTCGCGCTTGGCGAGCCGGGTCGCCGCCGGCCAGCTGCCGGCTAATGAAGACGGACGCCCGGCGGAGTGGATAGTGCCGCCGGCGGCGGACCGCGAGCCCAACCCGCCGGGAGGGGCTACGTGGTGAGCTTCATCCGCTACCACGAGCGGGGCTTCAACGCGCCGGCGAGCACCTTCATGCGGGCGATGTGCCACTACTACGGGGTGGAGCTGCACAACTTTGCCCCCAACGCGATTTCGCGAGCGGCCACGTTCGTGGGCGTCCGCGAGGGGTACCCCGGGGATCCCGAGTCAGGCCGGGAGCTCCGGGTACACCTTTTCCGCGCGGAGCTCATCACGCGGCCCACGACGGAGCGGGGACCCGCCGCGCGATGCGCGCGGCGGGATGTCGCTTGCCCCGCGGGGGCAATTCAAGGACGTCTACATCCCCCGCACCATGATGACGAACAACGCCGGGCCGGGGAGCGGGGATGGTTCTACTTGCGTAACGCCGAGCCCGGCCTCCCCCTACACCGGCCGGGTGTTCAAGGAGAGGCCCGACTCCCGGGGCTACGGGGTGTCCACGGCCCGGCATCGGAGGCGGCGGGGAGTCCGTTCTCGCCGCCTGCGGCGGGCCGGCGGCGCACGGGGCCGAACGCGATGGGCGTCCTCGCCTTCCTTCATCACCGGCGGATCGTGCCGTTGATGGAGAGGCCGCTCTGCATCTTCGAGATGACAGAGGCGGCCAACCCCGTCGACCTGGCGAGGTCGCGGATGCTCCCGACGCCCCTCGAGCGGCCGTACGCGCTCACCCGGGCGCGGAGCGCCGTCGACACCCCGGTGCCGCCGCCGCGGGTCGGACCCCATGGGACATCGAGATGCTCCCCACGGGCCCGCTGGTGAGTTCGGTTCTTGATTTTGTTTTGGTTCTTGGACTTGCTTTTGTTTCCTGACGCGTCTTCGATGCTCCTGTGTGCAGCTGGTGAACTTCACCATCGCCAAGTCCGTTCTGCCCACCCCCGACTCCCGCGCGCTTGGCCGGGCGGTGCGGCGGCGGCGGCGAGGAGCGGGCGGCGCGCAAGAGGGAGCACGCGAGGCGACGTCAAGCACGCCGCGGCCGGCGGGCCGCGGAGTACCGGCGACGCGAGGAGGTGGGGCTCTCCTCCCCGGAGATCGAGGAGCCCTCATCCTCGGAGGAGGACGAGGAGGAAGAGGGCCGAGGGGGAGGGCCCCTCGATAGGTGGCGGCTGCGCCCCCGTCGCGGAACCGGCGCCGGCGACAAGGGCGGCTTCGCTCGGGGCGGGCGCAACGGCGCCCGCCGCCGGCAATCGACATCGGGGCGCGCGCGCGCGCGGGGGCGGCGCGCGCGCGCCGTGCGCGCGTTAGCGTGCTGCGCGGGGCGAGCGTGCCCGCACGCGCGGCACCATCGTCGGGGGGCGCGGCGGCGGGCGTGCCCGCACGCGGGGCGAGCGTGCCTCCGCGCGCGGCGGCGCCTTCGGGAGGTGCGGCGTCGGGCGCGCCCGCGCACGGGGGCGGGCGTGCTGCGCGTGCGGCGGCGCCGTCGGGAGGCGCTACGGCGGGCGCGGCGGGGGCGCGCCGGCCTCATCTGCGAGGCCTCGAGGAAAAGGAAACGGGCCTTTTCCTCTTCGAGGTAAGGAGCCTTGTCTTTTTTCGTTTGGTTTGATTTGTCGATGATCGGGTGCCCTAACCTTCGTCCGGTGCTGTGCGGGGGTGGTGCCAACCGTTCCTCCTCTTGCACCGGCCAAGGTGCGGGGACGGACGCATCGATCCCCACCCGGCGGCGCTCGTCAAGGGCGTCGCGCCGGGGACAAGCACGGCGGCGGGCACGAGCTCGCAAAGCCGGGCGGGGCCTCGAGGCCCGGCCGGCGGACTCCGGCCGCCGCGGCGCGGCCGGAGATCGCCGGGGGGCGGCCGGCGCCCCGGTCGTCGCGGAGACGCGGCCGCGGCGGCGATCGTGGTGGAGGTGGAGCGGGCGCAACCGCGGGGGCGCCGTGGACGCGGCGGCACGGCGGAGGTGGTGGCCACGGCGCCACAACGGGCGCCCGCGGCCACGGAGGCGCGGTGGAGGTGCCGGCGGAGGCGGCGCAAGCGGGCTGCGCCCGCCGGCGATCCGCGGGCGGAGGTGGTGGAAGTCTCGGACGACTCTCCGCCGCCCGGGTGGAATCGGTGGGCCGGGCGGCCCACGAACTCCCCCGAGCCTCGGGGAGGGGGCCCTCGTGAGGCGGCACGAGGGTCACCCGGTGGTGGGGGGCGAGGACACGGGGCCGAGGCCTCGTCCTCCCGCGCCGGCCGCCCCACCCGGGTGGAGGGGGCCGTCGAGGATCCCCCTGCGTTCGCCGACGCCGGGGGGGAGCGAGGAGCTGCGGGCGAGCTCCGGAGCCATGGCGCTACGCTCAACCGCGCGCCCGAACGAGGCGCGCGGGTCCATGGCGGTCGGCGTGGCTCGTCTTCCGGGTGAGCCGTGGTTGCTCGTTCTTTTCCCTCTTTCGTTTTAGTACGCTGCATTCAAGTCCCGACGCTTACGGGTTTTGATTCCCGTGGTTGTCGGGAGCTCGAGCGCCGCGCCCACGACAAGTACGATGCGTTCGATCGGGTGAACGCCGAGGTTCACCGGCTCGGGAGCGGTGCGGCGCTTTCGACGCGCTTGCCGACGCCCTTGGGACGCCGGATGGCCGGGCCGGGCGTCCGGGCCCCGGCTCGGCCCGACGAGCTCCCCGAGAGCTCGAGGCGGACACGGCGCGTCGCTCGAGCCTCGAGCGGGTCCGCGCGGCCCTCATCGATCGTGATGAGGCGCCGTGGAATGCGCGCTCGGACTTGGAGAAGACGCGGACGGCGGCCGCCAGCCGGGAGGCGGAGGTGGCCACCGCTCGCGCCGAAACCCGGGAGCTCCGCACGTCGCTCGAGGGGGCACGGGCGCAACGGCGCCGGGGCGAGGAGCGGGCGCGCGGGTTGGAGCGAGCGCGCCAAGGAGGCCGACGACCGAAGGCCGCCCTCGACGCCAAGGCCGCGGCCCTCGTCGCCGCTGAGGAGCAGCTCCAGCAAGAGCGCATCGCCCGCCAGGGGGCTGAGGGGCGGCTCCAGCAGGAGCAGGCTGCCCTTGTCAATGCCCGTGCAGCGCTGGAGCAGGAGCGCGTTGCCCACGAGGTGTCGCGGAAGTCCTTGGCGGATCGGGACGCCAAGCTCTCCAAGGTCGAGGGCGAGGTCATCGTGCTCAGCATTGCGAGCGCGAACCAGGAGATGGCCCTCCAGGGAGCGAGCAGCGAGGCCGTCAAGCGCCTCGAGCTGGCGGTCGAGGCCGAGCGCCGCGCCCTCGAGATGGAGAGGAAGCAAGTCGAAGGTGAGCCATTGTTTGACTCTTGCTTGTTGGTTTTTCGTTTTGGGAACTCGCATTCCCTTTTTCGATTTCTTTCTTGCCTTGGCGTTTCCAGGCTTGCGCACCGCCCGGGGGCACGCGGGCGAGCGGGCCGAGGCGCCGCAGCTTCCTACAACTCCTCCGAGCAGGAGCTGCGGGAGGCTGCGCGATGCGGCCCTCGAGACCTGCCGCGTCGTCGAGGAGGGCGAGGCTCAGGCCGGCAGCTCCCTGGCCAGCCGTCTGCGTGCCCTTGGTGGCCATGTCACCGAGCGGATGCGCCGGGCGTTGCAGCTGGGCGTCCAGAAGGCCCTCGGAGTGGTGCGATCCCACTACGAGGTCAACTTCGAGGCGCTGGCGGAAGGCTACATCGTTCCCGAGGGCGTCGAGGACGAGGTGGCCATGGAGCGTGTAGACGCGCTTGCCGCCGACGCCGCCGGATCGCTCGCCGAGGCCTTCGAGGAGTTCCTCTTCCCCGACGTCGCGGACGCTGTTGCTCCTCCCGCCTGAAAGCAGTTTGGGCGCTAGGCCCATTTTTTGATGTTTATCAGTACTCTGGCCTCGTGGCCTTTTGTAAATAAACAAGTTGTTTCATGAACATAAACATTTGCCGTAAATGAAGTCATTTGTTTATCACGCTTTTTGTTTCTCCTTCTTCCCGAGTAGATTCTAGTTAGGGGAGTTCGTTTTTCGCGGGGGCCCGCTTTGGGTTGGAGGCGAGAGAGAAGGGCCATGTCCACGCGGCGTAGGCTATCTGCGGCTCGCACGCTCCTTCCGCCGTGCCGCTGCGCCTGTTCGAATCGTGGCTCGAGGTTGAAGTGGGAAACAAACTTAGCGCGTGTTGTTTTGTTTTTTGCGCGAAAAATGGGACCATTTGGGGGGGGTGCCCCCCCCCCCCCGATAACCCCCGAGGGTAACTTGGGTTTCGGGGGGAAGCCGAGTTATCCTTTGCATTCGACCTTGGAGTATTTACATAGTCGGCGCCAACCGGGGCGTTGGCGATGTGATTTTTACAACAAAGATACTTGGAAAATCCTAGCTAAGGGTAGAAGCGACGTAGGCGTTGGATGTTCCAAGCGTTGGTGAGCTCTTCACCGTCCTCGTTGGCCGGCTTGTATGTGCCGGCTTGAGTACTTTCACCACGACGTAGGGTCCTTCCCATGGGGGCGACGGCTTGTGGCGCCCTCGGTTATCTTGGCGCGGCCTTAGGACCGCATCCCCTTCGGCGAAATCCCTTCGACGTATCCTCGCGTGCTCGGTAACGCCGTAGGGACTGTTGGTACCTCGCGGAATGCATCAAGGCTACGAGGCGTGCCTCGTCCGGGCTGGTCCCGGCGAGTCCTCGCGGGCTCGTTGGTTAGCATCCTCGTCGTAGCCTCGAACCACCGGCGATCCGTATTCCAAGTCCGTGGGGACGACGGCCTCCGCGCCATGGACTAGGAAAAACGGGGTAAAACCGGTGGCTGCGCTTGGGGTGGTCCTTAGGCTCCACACAACTATTTGGTAGTTCTTGGAGCCATTTTCGCCCGCATTTGTTGAGGCGGTCGAAAATTCCGGGCTTGAGGCCTGTAGGATCATGCCGTTGGCACGCTCCACTTGGCCGTTGGTCCGTGGGTGTGCCACGGCCGCCCAATCCACGCGGATGTGGAACTTGTCACGAGAACTCCAAGAACTTCCGGCCGTGAACGGGACCCATTGTACGTGATGATGGAGTTTGGCACTCCAAAGCGGTAGACGATGTCGGTGAAGAACGTGACCGCCCGCTCGGCCCTTAAATTCGTGATGGGGCGCACCTCCACCCACTTGGAGAACTTGTCAATTGCGACCGGCGGGTGGGTGAAGCCCCCCGGCGCCTTCGCGAGGGGCCCGACGATGTCCGGCCCCCCACACGGCGAACGGGCATGTTACGGGGATGGTTTGCGGGGCATGGGCGGGCAAGTTGGACTTGCGGGCGTAGAACCGGCACCCTTCGCGGTGCGCACGATCTCGGCGGCGTCCGCAACCGCGGTAGGCCGGTAAAAGCCACGGCGAAACGCGTTGCCGACGAGGGTGCGGGGGTGCGGCGTGGTGGCCACGGATCCCCGCGTGGATATCCCGTAGGAGCTCGCGCCCCTCGGGAATGGGCACACACCGCCGTAGGATGCGGAGGCGCGCGCGCTTGTACGGCTCGCCGTCGACGAGGGTGAAAGATTTGGCCATCCCGGCGATGCGCCCGGGCGCGGCCCGGTCCGCGGGGAGTTCCCCTCGAGCGATCCGGGCGATGTATTTTTCGCGCCCGGTCCTCTTGGGCGGGGGCGGCTCGATGTCCATCGCGTCGGCCTCGTGGGAGCCGTACCCCTCGAGGAGGGAGAGCACGTACGCCTCGTTCGAGGGGTCCTCATCCATGGGTTCCGCACCCGCCGGATTCGAGGGAGCCCCCGAGGGTCCGTCGTGACTCGAGGGGTGGGGCTCGAAAACGACCGAGGGGTTGCGCGATGTCGCGCGCGAAAACGTTCGGGGGGAATGGTGATCCGCCGGACGCGATCTTCGCCGGCTCGTCCGCTTCCTCATTGTACCGGCGGGGCACATGGTTAAGTTCGATGCCGTAGAACTTGTCTTCGAGGGCCCGCACGGCTTTGCGGTAGGCCTCCATCTTGTCGTCATGGCGGCTCGCGTTCTTCATGACTCCGATCGATCACGAGCCGTGAGTCCCCCCGCACGTCGAGGCGCTTAACGCCCAACTCAATGGCGATTTTGAGGCCGCAGAGAAGGGCCTCGTATTCGGCCATGTTGTTGGACGCGGGGGAAGTGGAGGCGCCTTTGCGTAGCGCATGTGTTCCCCGAGGGGCGACACGAAGAGCGAGCCCGCGCCCGCTCCCGTTTTCATCACCGAGCCGTCGAAGAACGAGTCCGGCACTCTGCTTGGATTTGTGGGGGCGGTAGGCTGCGTGTCCGTCCACTCGGCGACGAAATCGGCCCGAGGATGCGCGATTTGATGGCCTTGCGCGGGCGTAGGCGAGCGTCTCGCCCATCGGCTCCACGGACCACTTGGCAATCCCTCGCCCGGCGTCGGGGTTGCGGATGATCTCTCCCGGCGGAAAGGAAGAAACCACCGTGACGGGGTGGGCCTCGAAGTAGTGGCGGAGCTTGCGCCGCGCAAGGACTACCGCGTACGGCGGCCTCACGGACACGGGGGTAGCGTGTCTTCGTGTCCGACGGGACCTCGCCGATGTAATAGGCGGCCTCTCGTACGGGCAAGGCGTGCCCTTCCTCCGTGCGCTCCACAACGATCACGGCGCTCACCACTTGGGTGGTCGCGGCCACGTAGAGCCGCGGGGGCTCGCCTTCTTGTGGCGGCGTGAGGATCGGGGCATGCGTCGAGACGCCTTCGGCTTGTCGAGCGCATCCCGGGCCTCGGTGGTCCGGGAGAAACGCTCGTGCTTCTTGAGTAGGCGATAGAGGGCGAGGCCCTTCTCACCGAGCCGCGAGATGAAGCGGCTCAAGGCGGCAAGGCACCCCAACACCTTCGCACCCCTTTGAGGTCCGGATCGGACCCATTCATTCGAGGGCCGCGACCTTTTCTGGGTTGGCCTCGATTCCCCGCTGGGAGACGATGTATCCCAGGAGCATGCCTCGCGGCACTCCAAAGACACACTTTTCGGGGTTTAATTTGACCCCATTGGCCCGTAGGCAATTGAGCGCGACGCCAAGGTCGCCAACCAGGTCGTCCGCCTTCCTGGTTTTCACGACAATGTCATCTACGTACGCTTCGACCGTCCGCCCGATGTGATCCCCAAAAACGTGTTGCATGCGGCGGTATGTTGCACCCGCGTTTCGAGGCCAAACGGCATCGTGACGTAGCGAACGTCCCGAACGGTGTGATGAACGAGGTCGCGAGCTGGTCGGACTCTTTCATCTTTATTTGGTGGTACCCGGAATAGGCGTCAAGGAAACAGAGGAATTCGCACCCAGCTGTTGAATCGATGATTTGATCGATGCGTGGCAAAGGAAAAGGAACTTTAGGACATGCTTTATTAAGACTAGTGTAGTCTACACACATCCGCCACTTCCCATTCTTCTTCTTTACAAGCACGGGATTAGCTAGCCACGTAGGGTGGAATACTTCCTTGACGAATCCGGCCTCGAGAAGCTTCCGCAGCTCCGCTCCGATTGCCCGTCGCCGCTCCTCGTCGAAGCGGCGCGGCCGTTCTTTGCACGGCGCGGGCGTTTGGCGAGATGTCAAGGGAGTGCTCGGCGACTTCCCTCGGGATGCCCGGCATGTCCGAGGGGGCTCCACGCGAAGATGTCGGCGTTGGCGCGGAGGAAGTCGACGAGCACTGCTTCCTATTTGGGGTCGAGGGTGGAGCTGACCCTCAACGCCTTGCCCTCGGGGGCTGAGGGGTCGAGGGGGACCCCTTTGGTCTGCTCCGCGGCCTCGAAGGTGCCGACGTGCTTGGCGGCGGAGTTGAGGTCGTCGTTGACCATCTTCTCCAGCGTGTTCACCAGCGCTTCATCCAGCGCCAGCGCCTCTGCGTGCTCCACGCACTCGACGTCGCAGTCGAATGCGTGCTCGATGGACGACCCGACGGTGATGATGCCGTTTGGCCGGGCATCTTCATCTTCGAGTAGGTATAGTTGGGGACCGCCATGAATTTGGCGTAGCGGGGTCGCCCAAGTATAGCATGGTAGGCCCCTTTGAACCCCACCACCTCGAAGGTGAGAGTCTCCTTGCGGAAGTTCTTAGGGGTGCCAAACCGGACCGGCGGTCGATCCGCCCGAGGGGTTGAACCCCGCTTGCGGGGCGCGATGCCGTGAAACGGCTTCGTCTTCGGGCCGCGGCTGGTCCAACCCGATCCCCATCAGGCGCAATGTATGCGCGAAGAGGATGTTGAGGCTACTGCCTCCGTCCATAAGGACCTTCGAAAACCGGGCGTTCCCAATGATGGGATCGACCACCAGCGGGTACTGGCCCGGGTTGGGGATGCGGTTTGGGTGGTCCTCCCGGCTAAAGGTGATGACGTCTTCCGACCAATTGAGGAAGGCCGGAGGCGCCCTCTCTGCGGCGAGGACTTCGTGCCGCTCCTTCTTGCGCTGCCGGGTCGACATGTCGACGGTAGGTCCCCCAAAGATGAGGAACACATTTTCGACAGCAGGGAAGCCGCCGGCGTCGCCATCGCCTCCGTCTTTCTTGGCCTCTGCCTCCTTCGCGGCGGCACGGCCATAGAACTTCTTGAGCATATCGCACTGCTCAAGAGTGTGGTTCACGGGAGTCTTGTGGTAGGGACATGGCTTCTTCAGCATGTCGTCGAACACTCCCGGGCCTCGAGGAGCCGGTCGAGGGCCCCGTCGAGCCGGGTCAACAGCGAGGGCCTCAGCGTTGCCTCCATTGCGTCCCTGCTCGCGCGCCTCGCGGCGCGGCTTCTTCCCCTTCTTGCCCCGCTTGTCGTTGCGGTGGGGCTCCTTGGACCCGCTGCCCTCCGCGGGCGTGTCCTCAGAGCGCTTGCCCTTCTTGCCGTCGAAGATCGCTCCCACGGCCTATTCACCGGAGGCGAAGCTGGTGGCGATGTCGAACAGCTCGTTGGAGTCCGCAGGCGGGCTGCGTCCCAGCTCCCGCACGAGGTCCCGCACGTGGTGCCCTCGAGGAACGCGTGCACGATCTCGGACTGCGCCACACTGGGGAGCTCCGTGCAGCGCTTGGAGAAGCGCCGTATGAAGTCCCGCAACGACTCGCCGGGCTTCTGCGTGCAGGAGCGCAGGTCCCATGAGTTTCCAGGGCGCACGTATGTGCCCTGGAAGTTGCCCACGAACGTGTGGACTAGATCGTCCCAGTTATGGATGCGGGCGGGGGCAAGTGCTCGAGCCACGTCCGGCCGCATCGCCCGGATGCGGGGGCAAGTTGCGGATGATCACTTCGTCACTAGTGGCCCCGCCCAGCTGGCAAGCCAAGCGGTAGTCGTTGAGCCAGACGCGGGGGTCCGTCTCCCCGTTGTACTTGACGATCGTTGAGGGTTGGCGGAAGCGTTGTGGGAACGCTGCCGCTCGGATCTCCCGGCTGAACACACGGGTGCCGGGGGCTCCGACGTCGGGGAGCAATCCTCGCCGGCCGTCGTAGCGTCCACCCCCGTCGAGGGTGGTAACCCCTTGCTGCTCGTGCGTCCGCCTTGCTGGTGCGCTTGGCGTTGATGACGTTGCGGGCGTCACCATCCAGCGCCCTGCGCGCGTCAAGGAGTCGTTCCTTGGCCGGCGTGCGCCCTTGCTCGGTGGGTCTCCCCGCGTGCACCGAGGGTTCGCCTCCCGGTGCAGCTTCATCGCCCCGCGCATCCCCTTGCTGGCGGATGCGTGAGGCCGAGCTCTCAGCCTGCTGGACGGCCGCTTGCTCGATGAGGGTCTGCACCTCGCGGTGCATGTCTCGAGCCTCGGGGGTCGAGGGTGCCGGCATAGCTCGCAGCAGCGTCGCGGCGGCGATGAGCTTTTGGCTTGCTCGCGGGGGCGCGTCCGCGTTGTCGACGTTGGGGACGGTGTTGATACGGTCGCGGACTCGTCGGCCCGGCTCCCGTGCGCGCTCGCCGCGCGCGGAGGCCTCCCCCGCCATCGAGGCGTGGAGCAACCGCACCGTTCGGTATTCCTCCGCCGGCTTGGCCTCGAGTTCACGGGCTTGGGCCGGTGTGCGTCGACGTCGGCCCCGGCGGGAGCGCTTGGCCCCGCGGCCGGGCGCGTAGCGATCCCCGGGGCGGGGGTGATCTCCCCATCTCCGGCGCCGCCGCGCCGGCGGCGTTGGCCGGGTCGTTGGTTATGACGGCGTAACACTCCCGCGCGGGATCGTAACTCCCGGTCTTGGAGTCGTCGGAAAGCGACCAAACCGGTAGTCCGCGGCGTCGAGGAAACGCCGGAACACAACCGGGTCGGCACGCCGGAGAAATCCCCACTCCGCGTGCCGTGGCGGTTGGCGGGTGGTAACGTGTCGACGGAGCCCGGGGACGATTTGTCTCCCTGGCGAGGCGGCGGGACCCCTGGCGACGAAGACGTGGCGGCCAGGTGGAACCCTGCGCATCGTCGTGTTGACGTTGGCGTTGTAGGCCGACGTAGCACCACGCGGCCGATGGGGATGCGCGGTCGAGACCGCGCGCGGTCCCGCCGGGGCGGTGGCGGGCGGTCGTGACGGTGGGCGTGCCACTTTGAGTGGCGGCGCGCTCGGCCGCCGCCGCTCGGACCGCGCCCGGCGCGAGCGCCGTCCCGAGCGACGACGGCGTCGTGGCGTCGATGGACCCGCGGCATCCGTGCTGCGGGCACCTCGCGCGGTGTCGTGCGTGCGGCGGGGGTACGAGCGGAGACCCCGGCCCGGCGCGCGCGCGCGGGGTTCCTCACGGTTAGTGAGGCGCATGAGATAGCCGTTCCCCGTGGCCTGAAAGTTCAGGTCCCCGAAGCGGATTTCGAACCCGGCCGGGAGGGGGTCCGAGCTACCCATGCAGTAGCGTGTAGCACGGTACTCAGTGCGGATCACCATGGAGGGAGTTGGCGAAATGACCTTAGGCGCTCGCTTGCCCCACGGTGGGCGCCAACTGTCGGTGCGGAATATGGTCCCGACACTAACCAGTAGATAGCGCCGTGGTCTATCCCTCAATGGTCGATGCTAAGTAACAAGTGACACAGAGGTTTATCCTGGTTCCGGCCGAGGGGGCCGTACGTCCAGACGAGGGCGTGCTCGGGGCACTATATTACTTAGCACCGGGGGTGCTTGTAGTGGGGCAAATACAAGCAAGGCGGGAGAGGAAGTGTAGCTTCCAAGTCCCCGGGAGAGTGGTGAAGATATTGTGGGAGAACGAGAATGAGCACGTGGTATGTGGTGTGTTCTTGTGTCTCTGTTCGTCTGTCTGTCTCCCCCCGCGGCTGGGGGTTCGCCCCCCCTTTTATAGATCAAGGGGGCGGCGGGTTACATGCGCGCCGCGCTACCTAGCTATGTGGAGAAGCGCGACGTGCTACGGTGTAGAGTGGGCGGCCGTCCGGGCGATCCCCGCAGCGATCCGGGTCATCATGGCACGACTTGTACCCGAACGGTGGCGGTTCGAGGGTAGTAGAGCGACGGATGGCGGTGATGTCCTCGATAGGCTCGAGGGCGGTGCGACGCAAGCTTGTACGAGTACGGGGGCGGGCGAACGGTGTTCCTTCCCAACGCGCTTCACGGGGCTGGAGTCGTTGCTACAGGGTCCGGCGTGCGCCTGCACGTGCGGGTACGGCGGCCACGCCGTTACAGTGGCCGGGATGGCGATCCACCGGCCTAGCGCCTCCACCCTAACCCCGTGGGGTCACAAGAAAGTGAAATCGAGGGTGCGCCCGGCCCCCTTCGAGGGTCGGCGGGTTAGCCGTCTTGTAGTGGGTGCGCGGTGTCACGGGGCGACACCGGCCGTGCGCACGGTCCCTCCCCACGGTGGTGGGGATGGGCTCCTCCCCGGGGGAGTTGGTGCGGCGGCACCGGGCGCGAGCCCCGGGCGCATGATGGCGCCGCCCCGCCGGCGTCGGGGCGTTAAATGCCCGTGTACGGGAGCCGGCGCACGCGTGAGGGGTGCCCTCGAGCGTGGCGGTCCCCGGCCGAGGGTGTGGCGTACCCTCGAGCGAGGCGGAGCTCCGCTCGAGGGAAGTGCTGCCCCTCGAACGGGGCGGAGCCCGCCCGAGGGGAGCACGCATCCTCGAACGAGGCGGAGCCTGTTCGAGGGGATCCTTACGTGGGCCGCCTCGATGGGCCGTCGGAGTCCCCGTGGGGCCGTGTCTGCATGGTTAGGCGCCCGCATGTTTAGGCTTAACGTATTTGGGTTTCGTTGCGGGCTTTAAGTGAGGTTTTCCCCATTGTTTAAGGGGACCCCTAGGGCAATCCCCGACAATGTGCACGCCCGTGATGGGCATGAGAGAGCCTGAGGTCTGAACCCTGCTCATCGACAGGCCTCAGGGGCGTGTTTGGGAGAGTTCCGGCTCCACCAAACCAACTCTGGAGCAGCAACTTCACCAATTTACAGCTCCATCGTGGAGCTGGACTCTTCCTTTAGAGCTGAGGAGATGTGTTTGGTTGAGACAACAACTCTAGCTCTGAAAAATGAAGATTTGAATAGAATACCCTCTTTTGCCCTCATTTTTTTCTTGCATGCGGGTGTGTGTTGTGTGGTTGCATGCGTGTCCTGTGTGTCTATGCGGGTGTACGTGTACGTGGTGTGTGCATGCGTGGTGTGTGCGTGGCGTCTGTACGTGTGCGTGCATCGTGTGGGTGCTGTGTGCATGCGTGTGTACGTGTACGTGGTGTGTGCTGTGCGTGCGTGTGCGTGGTGTGTGCTGTGTTTCTTTTTTTTTAACAAGTAATGATTTTGATCAACTCGCATCTCAAAGACTCTAAGTAACTGATAATTAGAAATTGTCCACATGCATATAAAAGTTTGCACACACGAATTGCTCAAATGCTAATAAATACAAAAGTTCAATGTCGATTACACACTAGTGCCAACCGAGAGCGAGAGATGTGGCAAGTTCATCTCGAAAAGTATCCATGCAAGTCGAACTCGCTTCCGGAGTAGATGTATCTGATGCATTTGCTAGGACGACATCTCGTTTATAACGTTCTGGTATAGTAGGCATGTAATTGGGATCACGATCAAACCGAGCAAAGTCTGCATCCTCACTGTTATGCTCACAAATGAAATTGTGGAGAACCATACAAGCGGCAACTATCATTTTTTGCTTCCACATGGGGTATTTTTTTATTCTATATAGAATTTCCCACTTCATTTTTTAATAAACCAAAAGATCTCTCAATCACGTTACGAATAGATGGATGCTTGCGATTGAACTTTTCTTTCGGGGTATTAGGTTCCATACCTCTACGACACTCAGGCATATGATACCTCTCACCCTTGTATGGAGCAAGATAACCGGGCCGATTAGGATATCCAGCATCGACAACATAATATTTACCTGCAAATGATAAAAAAATCAACATATTTTCATGGTTAATGGAATCAAATTAATTATTGACAACTATTTACCTTGTGGAGGATGTGGAAAGAAGTCCTTGTCGATACTCAATGCATTGTATAGCACACTTGTGTCGTGCATAGATCCAGGTTGGCCCGCTGACACATATGTGAATCTCATGTCAAAATCACAAACTGCTAAGACATTTTGGGTGGGTATCCCTGTCTTTCCAATGTATCTCACTTGCTCATCAGGTGGAAGTGTCACACGAATATGTGTGCCATCTAATGCTCCAATGCAATCTTTGAAATACGGATAGGCTCGCTTGTCATCCCTTATCCTTCTATGTATTGTATGAAAATTTGGATCTTTTGGCCTAATGAAATCCTTAGCCATGCTCATCAAACTGAACAAAACCTCCTCAAACTTTCTACTTATAGTTTCACCAGAGTGCTTGAATCTATTTTGACTTCTACTGTTGGACTCATTCCCCGAACAAATGAATAACAGAATACCTAGACTCTCAATAGTAGACATATGCAATGATGAGGTCAACTAATACGTCTGAACCAATAACTTATGGAGGTCGGAAAAATCTCTGGGCTCATGCGCAATTGCCTATGGCATTCTCCTGGAGTGTTGAATAGCTCCAACATATACCCCATTCCACTTGTTGTAGACGTCCTTGGAGGATTTTTTTAACAAACATGTCTGTTGGGAAAAATGGTCTTCGGAAGCATTTTGCCACGTCCGGCTGGGTTGTCGGCTTCGGCCCGCGCACGGTTTCGGGTCTACGGAGGAAGTTTTGCAATGGTGATTTAATGAAAATGCTGATGCTGCTCGAGTTATGTGAGTTTTGTTGTGCAGGAACAGCCCAACCGAATGGTGCTGGTCTTCGGTGCCGAAGGTGCAGATGGATGACTTTCAGCGCCGAAGGTATGGAGGAACCAAAAGCGCCACGCGTTGGGTGCGCCTTGGCTCCGGGACGGAGGCGGTCTGGGCGAGATGTCCCGAAAAGCCCGATCGTGGGCTGTCTCGGCGCCGAAGGCGCGGTGCGCTGTGATACGTGGCTGCTGCAAACGTGTAAAGGGGCACCGTACAAGGCAGAGACAAGGGGCGCCGCGTGTAAAGGTGTTTCGGCCGTGCGAAGACACGCTGGAGGCCTGTACGACGCGGGGAGTTACTATTATGCCCTTGTAAAGTGTTTAAAGCCGTTTGTCAGGAACGGAAAAGGTGTAATTGAGGTAGATGATCATGCCCAGGGGCCTCCTATAAATAGTGAACCCCTTGTAATGAAATGGACACACAGTAATGAGAAGAGAGCATCGAAGGCTCCTTCAAGTCTTTCGGCTTTCGGTTTGCTAAGCGTCTCCTTATTTCCTTCCTTGTTTCGTGATAGTAGAAGTAATAAAGTAGAAGTAGACGGAGTGTAGAATTGGTAGGGGAGTGAATATAGTAGCAAGACTATAGTTTCTCTGCCCGCTCGAGGGGGGCCTCCGGCCGCCTTCCTTCGAAGGGGAGAGGGATTATCAGGGGGCTGTTGTGTCGGCGTCCACCTTCGGGCCCGATTTCCACAAACAGTTTGGCGCCCACCTCGTGGAAGAATCCAGGACCGCATGGCGAGGACGCGATCGGCAGGCGCTGAAGCCACCACGGCTCAGGCGTCAACCCCTCCGCTAGCTCTAGAACCCGCCAAACCTTCGGTTTTGGCCATCTAGCCTTCTGCGGGGACCGGTGCCGGGCAGAGTGTCCCGGAGGTCGAGCACACCGCTTGAGGGGTGTTCGAGGTCAGCCTCGAGGGGCTCGGGGCTTCAGCGCAAGACATCGAGGTGCTCCGAAGGATCCGGGCTCTCGTTGCGGGCAAGACCGTGGCGGCCCAGCAAGAGCAAGAGATGCGTCCGTCTTCGTCGCAAGCGCAGCCGTCCCCAGCAGCAGGACGTGGCTCCGCCGCATGCCGCTCCAGACGCCGTCGATTTCAACATCAGGCAAGCTGAGCGCTACCTCGCTAGCCGTCGAGTCGGATCGCCGGCGCGTCGCCGCGCGAAGGGCAAGCCATCCCTACGGCCGATCGCTCCGAGACCGACGCCCCTTTGCGCATGCCGCGCGGCGGCTCGGCGGCACGCTCGGCACACCCCGCGGAGCCATGCGGGATCGGGCCGGGGATCGGTGGAGGTAGCAGAAGGATGCATCCGAAGGGCAAAGCATCGGCCATCGGAAGGAGCGGGGGCAGGCGCCGGAACACTTCGCGCCGGAGGACGCCCCATTCCGCAACATTGTCCCAGTATCCCCGCTCTCAGTCGAGCTCGAGAGCGTGCCGTGGCCCCGTCGCTTCAACGCCAACACCCTACCCCAATACGACAGGGACTACGACCCCAAAGAGTTCCTCATGAAGTTCGAAGCGGTAGTGGAGTCCAACGGTGGCGATGCCACAACGAAGGCAAAGGCACTTGTGCTGGCCCTCAAAGGAGAGGTTCAGTATTGGTATGCAAACATACCGAAGGGGCACATAACATCCTGGTTTCAGTTGCGAAACAAGTTGTTGTCCAGTTTCAAGGGCATGCAAGTCGAAGAGCTAGATTCCAATGACCTCGTCAACATGTGTATCCAGGGAGACAGGGAGTCACTGTTGACGGTGAATTTCCGTCAACCTAGAGTACTTGTTATACATTGGTTTCGATTATGATTTGCAACTAACCCGCCACGAGGCATACTGATGATATAACAAGTTCACACTTGTATGTCGATTTTGGAGTTTGTTGTTTACGCAGGAAATTAACGTTAAAGAGGAGACTTTCGGGATAAGTTCATCAAGCACTTCAAGAGAAGATCATGAAGCCCGTCACAAGTCAAGACATGAAATGAACAAGACTCCAAACAATGCAAGGACCAAAGCATCAACACGCAAAACTCCGGGGACTTGGATGTTTACCAACGAGATCAACTCAGCCCGAAAGATATTCTCGCAGCACAGGACAACATGATCTTTCGATACAGATTCGGAGACTTAAACGGTCTTTAATGGCAAAAGTTTGACTACCAAAGTTGTGGTACTCGACGATACCTTCGATTCAGACATGTGGAAGGCCCAATTCGGATAAGGGAGCTAGGAGATATAGCCCCCCGAAATCTCTGCTGCGCAGTCAGTCCGAAATCAGAACAGATTATCTTCCAAGACTGATTTGGAGATTTTATCTTCGTTTTTAAGGAAAGAAATGAATACCAAAGTTGAAGATAATTTCGTGGCACACAACCTGGACACCGAATTTGCATTATTTGGAGTCCGGACATGGGAGATATGGCGCTGGCAAGGAAGGACTGCGAATCAGGAAAATCTGGCTGATTTTATGGAAACCAAGTTTGCTTCTCTCCCAAGGAGGATCTCATGCAAGGTAAGGTGGAGCACGCCCAAAGGCACCCCAAGGACATAAATACAACCCTCTAGGCGCCCTAAGATGGTTACCCATCGAACAAATCATCCTACCGACGCCAATCACCAGGAAACCGCCGCCGCAAGATGAGGGAGAGAGTTAGATGAGCTCGTCGCAAGGATCAACGCCGGCGGAGAGAAGGAAGCAAGAGGAGGACTCCAAGCCGCTGGCCTAGGGGTGTTCCCAAGCTCTATCGCCGCCATCTTCATCGACGACGTTCTCCGGAGTCTCCATCACCCCTATGTGCTTCAATCCGTGTAAGATGATGGGGTAATGTCTCCGTTCATCCCTAGGATTAGATGAATACATGCTATGTGATCGCTACTTGATTCGTGGTTTCAATCTATTGTTTTCATGTTGATGATGCTTTGATGATTAAGGTTGGCCACCGTGTTTTTTCGGGCGTATGATATCCGCTACTCCCATAGATTCCATCAATATACCGTGTCCATCATAGGTCTAGTCACGAATACCTTCGCGTAGTGACAGTACGAGAGGAGGGAAAGGGCGAAACCGTGGTCACAACCCCCGGTAGATTGGTTTACCGCTTTCGTGTAGTAGATGCATACCATGTTATCCTAGATCCTAGGGAGGGAACGCTTATCTTTCTTACTCACTCTCTTGTGTTCAACCTTTACCATCTAGTTTAACCCTAGATTTGTTTTATCAACTTAACTTAGATTAACTTAGGTAAGATTGTTTTACCTTTAGATTAATACTCTTTCAAAGGTTTTCCATTCAACTAGATTAGTACTTGGTTAAGCGCTAGTAATCCCCTTGCTCCGCGGATTGACAAGAACCTTGGGAATCCCGTGGTGAAAAAGGTGTAGGTCCGTACGCTTGCGGATCGTAGGTGGATACGAGTTTCATCCGTCAACAAGCCCCTTTTTCTGGCGCCGTTGCCGGGGAGCAAGCCAGTTTGCTACGTTTAATCTTGTATTAGTTTTGTTGATTACTAACATCTAACCCTTATTTTCTAGAAAAAAATCTATTTTGTTTTTCTTTCTACTTTTCTTGTGCCTAGATGGATTGGTTCACCTCACCATTGGAAGACGAAGAGATGTCGCTAAGGGAGCTAGCAATGCCGTCAATGGAAGACATTGAGATGAAAAAAATCAGATTTGACATTTGCTACAACCCACTATGAAGTGAAGCCTGGAATCATCAAGTTAGTGGCGACAAAACCATTTAGAGGATTGGAGGATGACAACCCATATAGACACATTAAGGAATTCACGATGTTATGCAACACGGTGCAACAAAAAGGAGTTCCGGCCGCTTGGTTCAAGTGGAATCTTTTTCCATTCTCTCTCGAAGATGAAGCGCGAAGATGGTACACACTTGCGTCCATTGAAGCAAAAGGAAATTGGGATGAGCTAGTGAAGAAGTTTCTTTTGAAGTTCTTTCCCATAAGTAAGGTCCAAGACTTAAGGAGGCAAGTGCTCAATTTCAAGCAAGGAGAGGATGAAGGAATTGATGAAGCATGGGACCGATTTAATGAACTACTTGAGCGAGGCCCGAACTTGGGATTTTCCGGTGACTTGATGTTGCATACCTTTTATTTTTCACTAACCCCTAACTCATCTCATTTTGTAAGCATGTGTGCGGGCGGTGATATAATGGATAAAACAGTTAGTGAAGCCGCACAAAGCTTACAAAGGATAAGCAATGGACAAAGAACACTACGAGATTGGCAAAGATGTTGTCGAGAGGAGCAAAATGACAAAAGCAAGCCCAAGGTGCTTGCTGAAATTTCTGAAAAAGATGAACCGAAGGTCAAGGAAGATGAACCGACCATACAAGAAAGTGAAGATCCACTTCCCAAGGTAAGAGAAGTCATTTCGGATGTTAAAAATGTTGAAACTAACATGAATGTAGGCCGAAGTATGTGGAATGCTAGACCATTGGCGGAGTTCATTCAATCCGGTTGGGTTCAAGTTGATTTCGCCCCACTAATTAACTACCGAAGGAAGGAGGAACGCCGACACGTTGCCAAACTAATTGAAGATATATTTGATCAAAAGATCAGTGGAGAGTCGATCCAAAAGATGTTTGAAGAAGAAAGAGAAGAAGGAGATGAAGGATGGATCAACCGGTTTGACAACTCAAAGATTTATGGTGAAGAGAAGAGTACAACCGTGATGAGCCTAGTGACTCAAAGGATAAATGGGAGGAGATAGGACTCAAGCTAGATGATAGCTTGTGTGCTATTGAAGCCTACACAAGCAAATCAAGACATGGAAGTACTCAAGGATGAATGAAAGAGTGAATCAACAATGAGCGATCTTGACGACATGTGGTACATAGAAGATAAAGAAAGCAACATACAAGTCTTTGAAGATGAAGATCTGGTTGATAAAGAAGACTTCAAAGAAGAGATGAATGCGTACATAGTTGAAGGATTACATGTTCCACATGATGAGTTGAAGAAATTGCAAGATGGTGATGAAGAGGCAACTACACTTGTTGAGATCGATTCGCCTTCAACACCGCTAGATGAACCAAATATCACTCTTGTTGAAAAAGCTCTAAGGCCAAGGTACGCGCTGAAATCTCAAGATATTATTGGTATTGATGTTGATAAATTCAAATACTCATGCTTAACCAATAGTATGAATGATATTTTAATGTCTATGCCTTGTTCCAATAGTGATCATGTTGATAAGCTAGATTTTCTTGAGAATGAAAAAGAGGAAAAATTTAAGTTTGATCCAATTAATCTCACACATAAAGAACCTTTGCCTAATGATGAGCTAAGTGCTATGCATGAAACATATGCTTCTTTCATTTACACCTTGACTTGTTGCTACAATTCACATGTGGTGTTAATTATGGACGCGTATGTTTACAATAAGTTTTGTAAATCTCGATTATGCTTTGCGCTTGGTCAAGCTAATGACCTTAAAGAATCGTATGTCAGGAAAGGCCCGATTTTCACTAACCATGTAGACAAGCCTTGAATAATGAAAAAAGAAGTCATGCCTAAAAGAGTTGCAAGATAAATTATCAACCTCTCTGAATCCCGCGATGCATGCTGCTGTCTTCATCAATTTGAGAGCTTGTTCAGAGGTGTACAAATGAAGAAAATGAGATATTCAGAAGATCATCAAATTACCATTCCAACGCATCAAGAACCAACAAGTTTGAAGACCCGTGCAAGGAGTTATGGAGAAAACATTGAGCGTTGCGCGTTCTGAAATTTCAGGACAGATTTCATCGCCGAAGTAAAACGGACGTAACTCTCTTGTCCGGAGTCCGATTTGAGCAAATAAAGACTCGTTGGAAAGGAAATTTTGTGCACTGTGCAATGGAGTAGATCTTGAGTATACTTTCTGTTCTGGACATTAAAAAAATTCATGGAGTGAAGGCAGCACCGAAGGATGATAAAGAAGGAGATAATGATGAAACAAAAGGATGCTTTGGGCAAGTCTTTTATAAGTGATCAAGCACAACATGAGGAGTAAATTAAAGCTGCATTGGTACCTTTTCTTCTTGCATGAAGGGCCATGGCTATGCAACGAAAAGAAGGTATGTGAGAAAGTCCAGCTCTATGACTTTAAATGAAGCGCTTTTCGGGAGGCAACCCGTTTCTTTATATTTTTACTACTTTCTTAGAGAAAATAAAGAATGGCACTATCTTATGATGATCAACTTGTGGTTATTAATCTAAGTTCAGTTTTCCTTTTTAGAACCACCATCATGTTCATGATAATATTTATTTGTATGCTTTGCATTTTGTTATCAATGTGATGTTTCTTTGTGTATACATGTTTTGCACATAGTTGACTTGGTTGTTTTATATACTTAATGATGTATGCTTCAGTTTCCATGTTAATGCTTCATAGGTACCTATGGGTATTTTCCTTTTGTGATCTTGTGTAAACGTGGTGTTTAAACAAGATTGCGGACCATCATCGTTAAGTTCGATAAACCTAGCTGGCTTTTCATATGTTTTCATGTTGCTTTGGTTAGTTTATAAGCTTTGCAATGCGCTTAATTTTTCTTGTGCTATAAGAGTTATTGATTTAAGGATAGACATGGTGTTTTAACCCTAGATATATAAACTTTTATGGCTATGGAGAAATTCAGCAACCTAGTTGTAAACATGGTGTTTAGAACTAGGTGAAAACATTGTCTTTGTTTATATGCTTTCCTATCATGTGCATACACACCTTGCACCACGTACACTCATTAGGTTTTTATTCCTCATTAAACTAATTATGCCACAAGTTAAGAATCTTAGGAGACATTGTTGGATTGTTGGCAATTCTACTCCCAACCGTCACCTTGGGTGTAGAATGTGCGTTTAAAACGTCTTACAGGCAAGATAAAGACTCTCACTACAAGGAAATTGAAGGATGACTAAGAAGTGCTTTGTCTTCTTCTTCCATGACTAGCAAAATGCTAAGCATGGGGGAGACCCTGAATCTTCAACACAGAAGTGCAACATGACACTCTAGAAGATAGAATGATCAATATCGTTAACATCTCCGGATCAATGCGCAAGAAGCCACCAATCTCATCAAAATTCTGCATGGTCTCGAAGGGAAAACACTAGATATTTTTGGATATTTAGAAGCCTAATGAAGTTACGATTCCAACAAATCAAGAATCAAGACAATCGGAGGTTCCTACAAGCGGTTATGCCCGAATCACCGAGTGCAACACGTCCTGAAATCAGTTTTGGACAGCACACAGCGCTGAAGTAAAATGGACATAGCTCCCTTGTTTGAACTCCGTTTTCGATGAATGACCACACGTTGGAAAGGTAATTTCATAAACTTTTCAATAGAGCTATATTTCGATATATGTTCTGTTCTGGACAGAGGGGGAAATCCATGAAAAAGAGACAGCAAGGAGATGATGAGAACAAGAAAGAGGAGATGGTGATGACAACATTGAAGAGAAGGATGACCGATGATTCCATTAAGCATACAAGATCAAATTCAGAAGTTTAGGAGCATTAATAAATCTAGACAAAAGCAAAAGCCACATCGATACATGGAGATGTCGGAAGAAGGCAACGAAGAATTACAAAGGATGGTAACATCTCCATGGACCTTCTCTTTTCCAAACACAAATGCTTGTAAGTATGCCTTCAATCTCAACTAGGTGCAACCTTTTGTTTTTCTCTTCCAACAATAACATGGCTACTAGGAGGACAACCTAGGTTTATTTTTACTTTCAATAGATAAGCATGACCATGTGTTCACCTCGATGTTCTATATTGCCTATGCTTACGGAAAGATGATGAAAGTTGCCGCTTTGTTTTACCTACATGAAGTTATACATGTCTTGGCTAATTGCTCTCTATAATATGATCTGAAATTAATTTAAATACCGGATCTTTTACTTGTGGAGGTGAAATGACTATGCTCTAGACCCACAACATATCTTTGCTCTTTGATTTAAGTTTATGGATAGCCGGATAACTTGTTGTTTTTATGAAAACTTAACTTTTATGCTATCTACATATTTGTGATGCTCTTGCAAAGTTCTACCTACCAAAGCCATATACATATATGTTTTATGATAACAAAACCCGTAGATTGCAAACATATGTTTTGATGAGTTGGATTAGGATTGATTTCTATGGTTAGAGACTAAGAAGCTGGTCATTCCTTTGTGTAACTTTTTCATGCTAGCCTTTTTGTCCATGCATTGTGGGTTTTCACATCGAAAATTTCACAAACTTCGCTGGGCATCCACCCTAAACCAAAAACATCTTTTTGTGATCACCTCCTTGTCCACAACCCAATTTGAGTATGGAGTAAAATTCTCGATGGAGATTCAAATATTCCGCAAGATTATGGAATTTATACTTACTTTAGTAGTCATTTCCCCTCTCTTTTATGCTCGAGGACGAGCATCGTTCAAGCATGGGGGAGGAGTCATTCTGTGACACAAATGCTATGTAAGTATTATGTTGCAAAAAGTTTGAGGAGCAAAAGAAAAATAAATGAAAAAAGAAAAAAAATATGATGAGAAGAAAAGAAAAGTAAGAAAAATAGGAAGAATAAAGTGAAAAAAAGAGAAAGAGAAAAACGAGAAGGAAATAAAATAAAAGTAAAAAAATAATAAAGATGCTCCTTGGATATTTTCGCTTCATAAGTTCTCAAGTGCCTTGGTGACAAATCCATACTCAAATCTTCCAACCATGTGCAATCCGATAACGAGGACTTCACTCGTGCCTCGGGATCATCCATTTGCCACTTGCACATGTCCACTTATCTAAATGTGTGTGTTTCATCCTTCTCTCTTTCCAACATTTATTTTCCATGGCCTTTTTGACGAGTCTCGGTAATTCCAATAGACCTCTCTCTTAATTTGACAATATTTCGGATATATGTTTTGCTAGGATTGTTTTTAACCTTCCAAGCTCCACATAAGCCTTCCACTATCACATATGAGTAGAGTAGGTTGAAAATACTAGTATAGGCTTGAGTGACTTAATGAGATGAGTGTTCCATGAGCTCTTGCAAGAGATTTTCACTTATGTTGGATATGCATCTTTTTGAAAATCTTCCATGTGACAAGGTAATGGTTTGAAGTTCACTTAAGTTTGAGAGCATCGTGTTAAATGTGGCTTGTTCTTTATTGTTAATCTACCTTCCATAATGAAAAAGAAGCCGGTCACAACTTGAACTTTAAAATAAGAGAGAGCAATTTGTCTTGTCATGAATGACTAAGTGCAGGGATAACATTGGAAGGCAATGCTGATTTCCCTTTTAAGCGAGGATTACTTACTCGAGGACGAGCAAGGTTTAAGCATGGTGGAGATGTTGACGGTGAATTTCCGTCAACCTAGAGTACTTGTTATACATTGGTTTCAATTATGATTTGCAACTAACTCGCCACTAGGCATACTGATGATATAACAAGTTCACACTTGTATGTCGATTTTGGAGTTTGTTGTTTACGCAGGAAATTAACGTTAAAGAGGAGACTTTCGGGATAAGTTCATCAAGCACTTCAAGAGAAGATCATGAAGCCCGTCACAAGTCAAGACACGAAATGAACAAGACTGCAAACAATGCAAGGACCGAAGCATCAACACGCAAAACTCCGGGGACTTGGATGTTTACCAACGAGATCAACTCAGCCCGAGAGATATTCTCGCAGCACAGGACAACATGATCTTTCGGTACAGATGCGGAGACTTAAACGGTCTTTAATGGCAAAAGTTTGACTACCAAAGTTGTGGGCCTCGACGATACCTTCGATTCGGACATGTGGAAGGCCCAATTCGGATAAGGGAGCTAGGAGATATAGCCCCCGAAATCTCTGCTGCGCAGTCAGTCCGAAATCAGAACAGATTATCTTCCAAGACCGATTTGGAGATCTTATATTCGTTTTTAAGGAAAGAAATGAATACCAAAGTTGAAGATAATTTCGTGGCACACAACCTGGACACCGAATTTGCATTATTTGGAGTCCGGACGTGGGAGATATGGCGCTGGCAAGGAAGGACTGCGAATCATGAAAATCTGGCTGATTTTATGGAAACCAAGTTTGCTTCTCTCCCAAGGAGGATCTCATGCAAGGTAAGGTGGAGCACGCCCAAAGGCACCCCAAGGACATAAATACAACCCTCTAGGCGCCCCAAGATGGTTACCCATCGAACAAATCATCCTACCGACACCAATCACTAGGAAACCGCCGCCGCAAGATGAGGGAGAGAGTTAGATGAGCTCGTCGCAAGGATCAACGTCGGCGGAGAGAAGGAAGCAAGAGGACTCCAAGCCGCTGGCCTAGGGGTGTTCCCAAGCTCCATCGCCGCCATCTTCATTGACGACATTCTCCGGAGTCTCCATCACCCCTATGTGCTTCAATCCGTGTAAGATGATGGGGTAATGTCTCCGTTCTTCCCTTGGATTAGATGGATACATGCTATGTGATCGCTACTTGATTCGTGGTTTCAATCTATTGTTTTCATGTTGATGATGCTTTGATGATTAAGGTTGGCCACCGTGTTTTTTCGGGCGTATGATATCCGCTACTCCCATAGATTCCATCAACATACCGTGTCCATCATAGGTCTAGTCACGAATACCTTCGCATAGTGACAGTACGAGAGGAGGGAAAGGGCAAAACCGTGGTCACAACCCCCGGTAGATTGGTTTACCGCTTTCGTGTAGTAGATGCATACCATGTTATCCTAGATCCTAGGGAGGGAACGCTTATCTTTCTTATTCACTCTCTTGTGTTCAACCTTTACCATCTAGTTTAACCCTAGATTTGTTTGATCAACTTAACTTAGATTAACTTAGGTAAGATTGTTTTACCTTTAGATTAATACTCTTTCAAAGGTTTTCCATTCAACTAGTTAGTACTTGGTTAAGCGCTAGTAATCCCCTTGCTCCGCGGATTGACAAGAACCTTGGGAATCCCGTGGTGAAAAAGGTGTAGGTCCGTGCGCTTGCGGATCGTAGGTGGATACGAGTTTCATCCGTCAACAGTCACTGCAAGAGTATATGCACAGGGTGGTGAAGTTGACAGCGTGTGCGCCCGGGGTGTCCGAAAGCAGCACTATCGATGCCATCGTTGGGAGCTTGAGAGTCGGAAACTGCCAGGATGTGCTTGACAGAATCAAGCCGAAGTCTCTGCAAGAACTGTTTGAGGTAATGCAAGAATACTGCAAGTTCGATAAAGGCCGTCGCCGAAGGCTGGACAGAGCCAACGCAGCAAAGAAGCAAAAGCAACAGGGGCAGTGGGACCAACCGAAGGGGTGGCAAAATCACCCGCCGAAGCAGGCAAACCGTCAGGTCAACATTGTATCTGCGCTCCCTGACCAGAACCAGAATCGGAATGGCAGTGGGCACAAAGGTGGACACAAAAATGGCAGAGGGCCGAAGCCACAGTAGCAAAACCTGCCACAGCGGGGCGGCGGCGAAAGGTTTTTTTGTTGGCTCCATGGGATCGACGCTCACCACCACACCCATCAATGCCCTTCGGCGATCAAGAAGAAGTTGGAGTGGGAAGCTGAGGAGAAGGCGAAGGCAGTGGGCCTGGCTGTGAATCACGTCATGAAGTGCCAGAACACGAGGCAGTTCAGGGCCCTGCCTCCACCATATCACCACCAATCTTTCCAGCCTTCGGCGCCCACGCAGGCGTTCCACCCAGCGCAATCGTACACTCCTTCGGCGCCGCAGCTGCCGCCGCCCCCACCCATGCACACGCAGCAACCGTCGGTATTTGTACCTTCGTGGCTGAACCCACCCATCCACCATCAAACGCATTACACCTAGCCACCTCCACCACCTCCACCAAAGCAAGAGGCACCTAACTCTAGCAGCTCGGGAATGATGGGCATGGTCAATATCATCAACGCAATCTCAGGCGGCTCCAATGAGCCAGTTCATGAGACGAAGAGGCAACGACAGGAATATTACCGAAGCGTATCGCACATTTGCTCCGGGAAGTACTTCCATTTTCCATGGTCCCACATCCCAATTACTTTCACGGCAGCCAACATTCGGCTGCAACACTATCCTCACAATGACCCGCTTGTCATAAGAGCAAACATTGGCAAGAACACAAAGTACTACTTCGGTAATGATGTGGGAAGAGTCCTGGTGGACAATGGCAGTTCAGCGGATATATTGACCTGGCAGTGTTTCTCCGGCATGGGTTTCAAAAAAGAAGACCTGAAGAAAGCGGAGCACCCGCTGTACGGCTTTGGCAACAAGAGGATCGAAGCCCTGGGTAAGATTGACGTCAATGTGACTTTCGGTCAAGATGCCACCATGAGGACGGAAGTCATAACCTTCGATGTTGTTGACTTCGTGTACCCGTATAATGCCATCTTCGGTCGTAACACCATCAACAAGTTCGCAGCAGTCATCCATCAAGGGTACCTACTAATGAAGATACCAACGGCAGCGGGGGTGATTTCGATGTATGGTAGCCAGGAGGAGGCTCGAAGGGCCGAGCGCAACACGCCAGTGCATAACAGGCAGGTGCATGTTATCAATGAAGATGAGGGCAATGAAGCCGTGGTAGCAGAAGAGCAGAGGGCCGAGGCCCAAATGAGACAGTCTATGAAAGGGGCCGAAGCCGAGCGCATGAAAGCAATCGATGTCACGAGGACAGTCCCTTTGTGCGCAGATGTGCCAAGCAGGACCGTCATGATAGGTACCGAAGTCAGTGCGGAGGAGGAAGGCAAACTCCTGCAGTTCCTTCGTCATAACCAGGATGTGTTCGCATGGTCCAAGTCGGATTTGACGGGTGTCCACCGTTCGGTTATAGAGCACGCTTTGAACACTGACCCGAAGGTCAAACTGAAGCTGCAGAGGAGCGGCCAATGTCAGGCGACAGGGTCAAGTCTGCGGAGGCCGAAGTGCAGAAGCTGCTTGATGCAAGAATCATAAGAGAAGTGCAGTGCCCCGTGTGGGTGGCCAATGTGGTGATGGTGCCGAAGAAGAATGGAAACATGCGCATGTGTATCGATTTCACAGAACTCAACAAGGCGTGTCCGAAGGACCCTTACCCGCTGCCAAGGATCGACGTTATCATTGATCAGGCAGCTGGATGTGAGATGCTGAGTCTCCTAGATTATTTCTCTGGATACCACCAGGTGTGGATGCGAAGGGAGGACGAAGCTAAGACCGGGTTCACGACCCCCTTCGGCATTTTTTGTTTCGTTAGAATGCCAGAAGGCCTTCGTAACGCTGGATCAACTTTCAATTGCATGATGAAGCTGATTCTGGGTAGCCAGCTGGGGCGCAACGCCTCGGCTTATGTCGACGACATCATCATTATGAGCGAGAAGGAGAGAGATCATATTGCGTACCTGACCGAAACCTTCGACAACATGAGGCAGAACGGCCTCAAGCTTAATCTAGAGAAGTGCGTCTTCGGCATTCGGAAAGGGCAATTGTTAGGGTGCATGGTCTCCAAACGGGGCATACAGGCAAACCCCTAGAAGATCGAAGCATTACAAAGAATGCAACCACCGAGCAACAGAAAGGAGGTCCAAAGGCTCACGGGCAGAATAGCATCGCTAAACCGATTCATCTCCAAGGCTGCTGAGCGAAGCCTACCTTTCTTCAAGGTCCTTCGCGCGAACTCAGTTTTTCAGTGGGGCGCGGAGCAACAGCAAGCCTTCGAGGATCTCAAGAAATATCTAGAAGAGGCAGCGATTATGACTAAATCGTCGCCGAAGGCCGAGCTGTTGCTATACATCACAGCAACCGACATAGCGGTCAGTGCAGTGCTTGTGGAAGAGCGAAAGGAAACAGACGCTTTGAAGCAGTTCCCCATCTATTACGCCTCTGAAGCTTTGAGCGGCTCAAAACTTTTCTACTCCGAGATGGAGAAGATGGCATATGCAGTTGTGATGGCAAAGAGGAAGCTTCGACATTATTTTCAGAGCCACAATGTATCGGTCCCCACAGCTTTCCCTCTTTGAGACATGTTTAAGAACAAGGACTCCACGGGGAGAATGGGCAAGTGGGCCACCGAGTTGGCGGAGCACGTCATAAACTTCGTTGCTCACAGTGCAATAAAGTCTCAGGTCCTCGCTGATTTTGTGGCCGATTGGACGCCTTCGGCGCCGAAGGGGGAAGCCATAGTCTCGGAGCCAGTATGGGAGGTTCAATGCGATGGGGCATATTGCCATCTGGGGTCAGCGGCAGCGGCAGTCCTCAAGTCCCCTTCTGGTATCAAGCTTCGTTACGCGATGCGATTGAATTGTGATAACTGCACAAACAACATGGCAGAATGCGAAGGTTTGCTGCTCGCGCTTCGGAAGGCTAGGGCGGTGGGGGCAAGTAGGCTTGTCATCTTGACGGACTCTGAACTCGTAGCCGGCCATATCGGGAAAACTTACAAGGCAAAGAAGCCAGACATGATGAAGTATCTGCAGGCTGTACGAAGCATGGAAAAGTTTTTCATTGCCATTACAGTGCGAAGTTTTCCCACTATAACAAGGAAGCCGATGCTATAGCAAAGGCAACTGCTTTGCTCGAACCTCTGCCCCCGGATGTGTTCTACGAAACAACAACCATAAGATCTGCCACTGACGAAGCAGCGCCCCCAAGTTTGTGAACGCCATACAGAGCGAGGACTGGCGTGCCCCAATAGTAGCAGCGGTCAGGGGCTACTATGAGGCCGAAGATGGCGTCGCCGATAAGAGAGTGGCCATCAGGGCGAGGAATTACCACATCATTGACGGTAACCTGTACCGAAAGGGGGTGTGCGCCCCATTGCTAAAGTGCATACCAGTGACCGAGGGCAAGCAACTACTCCATGAGCTCCACAGTGGCATGTGCTCACATCACCTCGGCACGAGAGCCTTAGTGCAGAAGGCTTTTCGCCAAGGTTTCTATTGGCCTTCAGCGGTTGCAGATGCACACGACATTGTGCGCCAGTGTCCAGAGTGTCAGCGCCATGCGCCTTACAGCAAGTTCGCATCAAACGAGATACAATTGATACCACTAGTGTGGCCTTTCGCTCGTTGGGGCATTGACATCGTCGGTCCGCTACCAACAGCACCCGGGAATTACTCCCACGCTGTGGTGGCGGTGGAGTATTTTTCCAAATGGGTAGAAGAAAAGCCACTGTTGAGAATTACTTCGGCGACAATACAGAATTTTTTCTGGCAGAACATCGTGTGCCGCTTCGGTGTGCCGCACGAAGTCACCGTGGACAATGGCAAGCAATTTGACAGTGCCGACTTCAAGGACTTCTGTACCTACCTGGGCACTAAGTTGTGTTTCGCTTCGGTCTACCACCAGCAGTCCAATGGGGCGGTCGAACGGGCAAATGGAGTAATCTTCGCCGGTATAAAAAGGAACATCACCGATCTGCCAAAAAGCAAGTGGGCTGAAGAGCTGCCGAGGGTGATCTGGTCCCACAACACCACGACATCTAGGACCACGCAGTTTTCACCATTCAAGTTACTGTACGGAGAGGAGGCCATGTTGCCCGAAGAGCTGTGTTTGGGCACTTGGAGGGACATCCTTTCCAGTGACGAAGACCTCAAAGATTCGGTCCAGAACATTGAGGAGGTGCGCTTGCAAGCAGCAACGAACCTGTCGTCTTACCAGGAAGAAACCAAGAGGTGAAAAAACAAAAAGATCAAGCCGAAGCTCATACGGTCGGGGGACCTAGTGCTACGCAAGATACCGAAGGGAAGGCTGAAGGCCGAAGGCCAAAGTGGGAAGGCCCATTTATAGCAACTGGAACATCGAACGAAGCAGCCTTCAAGTTGCATCGGTTGACCGGCGAAGTAGAGCCCTACACATGGAATGTGGATATGCTTCAGAAGTACTTCGTCTGAAGTCGCCGTGAGCGGCCGTTGTCATTTGTGTTTCAATAGTTTCTCTTTTCTCTTTCGTTGTGTTCAGGAGTTTGTAATATATGTACATTAAGTAGGGGGTACATGCTCTTTTCCTCACGGGGGAGGCTTCGTGGTTCCCATCTGGTCTCACGAAGTGTGAGGTTTTTAACGAGGAGGACCCGTGTATTGTGTTTTCTGACATGTAATATAAGTCAGGTTTCCCCCAGCTTTTCGCATCCAAGATTTTTCCTTTTTGAGTATGCTTTCGCAGCGCCGACGAAGCTATGCTACCCCCGTGCAGGGGGCATAGTCTTCGAGGTGGCCTTCGGCGGGGTAAGTGACGGCATGGGCACGGGCTGCATTGAGTGCGCACGGGCCGCGCTTGTCACTTATCGTCGTAACTGAAGTTTTAAGTCCGCTTCACGCGACGTAAGGGCCCCGATTTGGCCTGAGTAAAAGCGCACCTGGGGCGCTACGTCGGTCCCGATATGACTGAAGATTAAGTCTGCTTGACGCGGCGTAAAGGCCCCGATTTGGCCTGAGTAAAAGCGCGCCTGGGGCGCTACGTCAGTCCCGATATGACCGAAGATTAAGTCCGCTTGACGCGGCGTAAAGGCCCCGGTTTGGCCTGAGTAGAAGCACGCCTGGGGCGCTGCGTCGGTCCCGATATGACCGAAGATTAAGTCCGCTTGACGCGGCGTAAGGGCCCTGATTTGGCCTGAGTAAAAGCACGCCTAGGGCGCTGTGTCGGTGCCGATATGACCGAAGATTAAGTCCGCTTGACGCGGCGTAAGGGCCTCGATTTTGGCCTGGGTGAAAGCATGCCGGGGGCGGTGCGATTGGTCCAGTCGTGACCGGAGGCAAAGTCCGCTGGACGCAATGTGAAGGACATGACATGGCAGCGTTTTGCTTTGACACGGCCGAAGGACAGATCTGTTCGAGGAGACGCGAGGGTAATATCACTGGCCCAAGGCAACGCTACCCTTCGGTAAAAAAACAAAAAACAAAGAAAAAAACATTTGTCTCTCGCTGGCAGGTTCGGTCGTCCGAGACCGAGTCGAGGGGTGACGATGCAAAATGCAAGTGCCGGAACGAAGGTGACAAGTGGTGGTTACAGGCGCCTTCGTCTCTCTTTATCATATTTCGAATATACAGCGTATTTCGGTACAACAATCCAACATTACACTTTAACACAACAATACAATCACAATGAATTTCTTCACACGCACACGCTATACAAATCGGTTGGGGTCGCGCCGCCCCAGCGTGCCGTGAACACTTCCGGGGGTGGTTCCGAAGTAAGTCGCTTCAAGTCTTCACGGCATCATATGGTGCAACGCGGAGCCATGACCGGTTAGCGCCCCCAAGCGATCAATCCTCGTTAAGCATGTCTTCGCAGATCTCATCGATTAAACGAAGAAACACCGCGTCTATTATGTCCAGAGCCATCTGCCGAAGCTCGCTGTCGGTGGGCATCCGTCCTGCGCCGAAGATAGGATCATAATCAGTGCGCGAGAGCTCACACTGGCTCGGTCTTCATAACCGCAGGGCCACCTGATGAAGAATCAGGAATTAAATATACGTATTCGGGCGGCCCGATGACACCCTCCTCGACCGGCTCTGGTTTCGGAACAACCCCTTCGGTCACGAAGGGGTCTACTAAGCTTCGCCTGGACGCTCTACGGGCGGCTCGTTCTCTAAGGATGGCCTCTCGGCGCAAAGGGTCCTTCAAAAACTCCGCAAAGAAGTGCTTAGCGGCCTCGTTGTGGAGGTGGTAGCGTTTTGCACGATACAATAGGAACTCCGAATATGGCACGCCTGGGTGGCAGATAGTAAATTTCGTCCACACGTTTTGGGCAACAAAAAAGAGTTCAAGGGCAAGGGCGGGTCGCTCGCACCTTCGGCTCTCTACGCAGGCACCACCGAGGGGACCTGCACAGAGACACCTTACATTAGTGTTTAATACAACCACGGCTCCAGAAGAAAATGTATCATCTGTTTACAAAACTAGGCCTGGTGCCCATCAGACCTCGGCTTCGGCGGTGACGACCGGTGTCTCGACTGGCTCGGCGACCGCGGGCTCCGGGGGGCCCTCGTGCCCAGGAGAGCTGGCGGCTAGCAGCGTGGCCTCGAGCTCTGCGGCATGCGCCATCTCCGAGGCGTCGCCTCCAGTGTTCTCTTCGGTGTTGGCGGTGGCGGGGACGACCTCTTCAGGCGCAGGTGCGGTGTCTTCTTCGGGAACAGCGGCGGCTTCGGGGGAGGCGAGTGCAGGCGCAACGGTTCCCATGGTTGCCGCGGCGCGCTCAGCTTCGTCCGAGTGCTCCGTTGCCCTGTCAGCGCGCACTTCGTCGGACGCCGGCCCTGTCGCCTCTTCGGCAGTACGAGAGCCATCGCCGGGGGCGTTGGTCCCGTCGCCCTCCACGCCTGCGGCGGCTTCGGGGTTTCCGGCGGCGATCAGTGGAACCCTGGGCATGGCGATCCAGTCGCCCTCCATCATGAACCGGGGCTCGGGAAGAGTGCCACCGTATCGAGATCGCAGGCGCGCGTGAACGCGCGCTTGTAGCCGAGGCCCTATCTGCAAGACATCAAAGGCAACACGATTGCGTCAGCATGAGTTGACACCAAAAGTAGGGTTGTAGAGCAAAAATAAAGGTTGCTTCGGCAAACCTGAGCACTCAGGCGAACTGATTCGTCTAGCGTGAGACGGGACCCGCGCTCGGCGAAGAAGGTGTTCATGAAGTTCTTGGCGAGGTTCTTGGCGAGCACGGGAAGTTGCGCCACGTCGAGTTCCGCATCGGTGGGCCACTCGAAGTTGTCTTTCGTCAGCCGCCGAAGGTCACTCTTGCTGATTGTCTTCTCTGAGGAGGGGCGATCCGCAGGGACCAGAGAGCATACGGAGTAGGCCAGCGTGCGAACCCCTACCGCGGCTCCGAGCTCTCCGAAGATCTTCGCATTCATGGTGATGAGGTCGAAGCAGGCGCTCACCCACTTGTAGAATGCCCCGACAGTGCACCGGGGGAACGAGGTCGGCGGCGCATCAAGATTGCACTGCCCCAGCAACTCCAAGATATCTGAGCGAAGGGTCTCCGCGCTTTGTATATGCTCTGCTCGGTACCGCTCCAGCACGTCGCTCAGCTGGCTCGTCTCCTTCCGTGCTTCGGCCAATTTGGCGTCCCTGTCGCGAAGCTGAGCGTGCAGGTCCTCTTTGGTGCTGGCAAGGGTCTCAACGTCAAGGCGCAGCACTTCCAAGGCAGCTTCAGAGGTTTTCGCTACATCTTCTTTCACTTGCAGCAGCTCTCGGCTGCACTCCTGCTCAGCGGCCTGCCGCCCCTCGAGCTCCGCCACCCGATTTTGCAGCAAGGTAGTTGCGGTAGCTGCTAGCTCCTTCGCATCTTTGCTCTCTTGTTCCAACCTTCGGGAGAGGCACCGGGATGCGATGAAGGCTTTCAGGGACATATCCCCGCATGCAGTGGTTAGATCGGCGGAGCTGAGCTTCCCGAAGTATTCCTCCTCGTGGGGAATAGCGAAGCTCGACCCCGCCTCTTCCAGGAATTTCCATTCGTGGCCGCCGCTCGTCAGGCCCAGGAAGCGGATTTGTTTTCCACCAATCAGCTTGGCTTCGGTGGGAACCTGAAGGCGAACAGCCACGGCTCGGGGCTCCTCCGGTGTCACTCGATAGCTGCTACTGTCGGGTTCTTCCTCTTCGTCTTCCTCCGCGACGGCAACAAAATCATCTTTTTTGGCGCCCGTGGCCGAGGGGGAAGCGGATTGTTCGGTGCTCTCAGACGAGGAGTTGGATGAGCTAGTGGAAGTGGAGCTGGACTTGCCTTCGTCTTGGGGGGCGTCGGGGCCGAAGGCTGTAGGACTGCGACCGCGAGGGGCTTCACCAACAGAAGACATAATGCGGACCTCGCTGTCATCATCACTGTCCTTCTCCTTCGAGCTGAAGGGCACAAGCAGTGGCCCGCCGGCTTCTTCACAAGCCTCGGCCGAAGGTGCGTCCGAGCACAGCGGCATGGCAGCAATCACGTCTTCGACGACGCCGGTCTCGACGTCTACAATTCGGGTTCTCTTTGCCGAAGGGGGCGAGTCCGCCGGTCGGCTACCACGCTTCTTCTGGGCTCTCACCTCAGCGGTGGCGGTGGCCACGTTGGGAGCATTCCTCTTGCCAGCTCTCTTTGGAGCGGCACGCGGCGAAGTTGTCGTCTCACCAGCGTCTGCTTCGGCGGCTGCGAGTGCAGCAGCTTTCCTTTTGGCTGCTTCACGGTGCTTGGCAAACCCAATGCGTTCAGGCTCATTGACCTTGAAAAACTCGAACACTCGGTTTGTTCGAGATCCGTTGAGCTCTGCGACCGTCTCTTTGTATTCCTTCAGCGACACAGGGCCGAGGATGAAATCACCGTGGGCCTCCACCTTCCTTCTCTTCAGCACTGCAAGTTAGCGTTGTCGAATAGTCAATAGGTGAAGCATCGGAAACACGAGAAGCAGGTAAAAGGCCACTGAAAGGCACAAGAGCACTCACAATCGGAGGTGAAGCCAAAAGCCTTCGTCCAGTCGGGGCACGGGATACCACCACTGTCATCCGCCCAGGCGTCGTCGGCCACAGCCCAGCCGTCCACTAGCGGGCACACCGGGATACTGCGATACTCCTCCACGATGTCGCGCGTGCTGTACTTACGCACGAATCGGCGAAGCATCATCACAAACTCATCGCCTTCGGGGCAGGAGGGGTTCTTGGTGTAAGACTCGTGAAGAGGTGGCAGCTCCTTCGTGGCCAGGGGGTGAGACTCGTCGGGGGAGGGAGGAGTCACTAAGTGGTAGAACCAGTGTTGTTGCCAGTCCGAAGGCCACTTGTTGCGGTGGGCGGTCACGGGGCTCACCACGCCGGACTTGTAGGAAAAATTCAGACAACCAAATTGGCAGTCTTTCTTGACAGACTGATCCCCTTCTTCTTCGAAGACTGTCTGTCATTGGTGGTGGACTTGATGTGCCGAAGAAAATCCCCCGACAGAAGGCTTGATCTTCGTGGTGCGGCATATCCACATGTACACCGACAACTGAAGAATTGCATTGGGGGTGAGCTGGTGTAGGTATATGTCGAAGTACCGCAGGATGTCGACAACGACGGGGTGAAGGGGGAACCGAAGCCCCGCGTACAGGAGATCGCGGAAGATGACGACCTCATTGTCGCGAGGCCGCGTACGGTCTCCCGGCCAGGGGCTCGAGCAGTCCCAACCATGCGGTTCTTCACAAGAGAGCCCACATCGGTACCGTCGATCTGGCTTCGGCCGAAGGTGTACGTCTTCGGGATCTCCTTTGCGATAGCTTCGCGTCTCCGTTTTGGGGCCATGAATGCAATCTAAATGCGAAGTAGAAGAAAAGTAGTGGGGGCGAAGGAAATCTTACGGCAGAGCCTTCAGAGCTTTCACGTTTCGTGGCTGTAGATCACGGCTGTGGGGTGGGGCAGCCGAAGGGTCAGTCCCCTTTTTATAGTGCGTTAGCATCCGATAATCTCACCGGTAGCAGGCAAATTTATCTTTTTACCCCAATGATCACCTCTCACAACGGTAAAGTTTCCAAAGGGCAGAACACGTCTTTTACTCGGGTTCGCGTCAGCGTGGGCCGTTCGTGGGAGTTCCGAAGCCCGTTTTCGCCCTAAGAGTTGGTAGTAAGTTCGGCCTATCTAGAGGATGGGACGACCCTCACTGACGAGGGGCTACTGTTGGGAAAAATGGTCTTCGGAAGCATTTTGCCACGTCCGGCTGGGTTGTCGGCTTCGGCCCACGCACGGTTTCGGGTCTACGGAGGAAGTTTTGCAATGGTGATTTAATGAAAACGCTGATGCTGCTCGAGATATATGAGTTTTGTTGTGCAGGAACAGCCCAACTGCAATGGTGCTGGTCTTTGGTGCCGAAGGTGCGGATGGATGACTTTCGGCGCCGAAGGTATGGAGGAACCAAAAGCACCACGCGTTAGTTTCGCCTCGGCTCGGGGACTGAGGCGGTCTGGGCGAGATGTCCCAAAAAGCCCGACGCGACCAAAGCAGGATCATGGGCTGTCTCGGCGCCGAAGGCGTGGTGCGCTATGATACGTGGCTGCTGCAAACGTGTAAAGGGGCACCGTACAAGGCAGAGACAAGAGGCGCCGCGTGTAAAGGTGTTTCGGCCGTGCGAAGACACGCTGGAGGCCTGTACGACGCGGGGAGTTACTGTTATGCCCTTGTAAAGTGTTTAAAGCCGTTTGTCAGGAACGGAAAAGGTGTAATTGAGATAGATGATCATGCCCAGGGGCCTCCTGTTAACACCAAAATTTGGTAAGGAGTTTGACTTGTGGGTCCGGTTCGATAAAGAGTCTGTCTGGTGGAAGGAAGGATCTTTTCAGAGATATTCGGCAAAGAGATCTGCGGTCGGCTATCTGCTCCAGTTTGGCAAAGGAACAGTAGAGCTGATTTTGCGGGATTGGACGGTGACGTGGCTCGATCAGGGAGAGCGAATGGATGGATAGGCGATCAAGCTTAGAGATAAGTTGGGCAACGAATCCATTCGAAGTTGTACTTGACGGGGTATAAATATGACCCCCGAATGTATGTAACGAACACAATCATTCTTCAATACACACCGGCCTTACGCCATACCCTAGAGTCCTTTTGTCGTGTCGTCGAGTTCTCCGAGAGGGTTCATCGATCCGTCGACCTCCGTGAGTACCGGCAACCTTGTATCATGTCTAGTATCATGCGGTGGATTTAGATCTGATGCAAGTAGTCTTGTTACCATGCTTCGTGTCATGCGGTAGATTCAAGCTTGGTTCAAGAGGGTTTCTTGTTAGGTCATGAGCCATGCGGTAGGCTAAGATCTAGCTTGAAGCTAGTTATCGGCTCTATTGGATTTTGGCAAGATCCAATAGATTCATTAAGTTACCCCGTGTTACTTTGAGTTTTACTTTATGTTTAAATTCATGTAACACACTTTTGCCCAATCTAGATGGGTTTGGATCGGCTTTACCTCTTTTATGATCCTTGTTCGAGTAGATTTCATGTTTTAACACGTGGATCTTGTGCTTTCCGATAGCCGAAACCGAATCGATCTAGATTGTTACGTGTTGCGGGTTCAAGCTTACTAATGTTGGTATAAATCTTGAAAGAACTGAGTATCATGCGGTAGATGCAGGTTTTTGGGTTGCTTTGGGGCTAGTCATCCGGTGGATTAGATCTCAAATCAATCTGATAGATTTATTTACTTGGTAATGTTTGTTCCTTCTTCATGGACCCCGAATCGGTACATTCTCACCCGTATTCGGTTATGTTTCTTCACGAGTAGAACACGTGCGTTATTCATGCTTTAAATGATGTATGCTTTTAGCTTTCCATATTTAGATTGTATCATGCGGTGGATAGATCTATTTGTGGAAAGTGGTACGGTTTTTCATGCAAGTTGTATCATGCGGTGGATAGATTTGTTTGATATCGTACCCGACGGGTTTTGAAGTACCTAGACATGCGGTAGACTAGTGCTTTGGATCTATGCATGCTTGTTTATTACATGATCATGTCCGTGCTTTACTTTATTCATTTATTTAATGTTAATCTTCATGGGGATCGGTCATGGCCTCGTGCATGTGCATCCATGTTCAAACAAAGACCGATCGCTGTCATGCTTACGTCATCCATTCGGCAATACTACTTTTTCCCTTTACAAGTCCCCGAATGGTTTCAGTTTATTGGCAGATAGCTCTTCATAGCTATGTGTCATCCCATCTGGCTTCTTAGCCGTAAATATGGAACTGTCTGGTACCACCCGGCAAGTTCCAAACTTTTGTTAATTTTCAGGAAAAAATGACTGGCACGTCTCGTGACTCTTTGCGCGTGTTAAGCCAGCTTGTTCGGCTTGCTGTGTGTTTGGCGCTAGGTGCACTTTTTGCGTCAACACACTTTTTGGCACGCCCGGTGGGACCACAGCCGAATAGATCAAGATGCCCGAAATCGGGGACATCATGGACGTCAACCTTGAAGATCTCTCTCCCGAGCAGCGGCAGCAACTCCAGGACGCCATGGACCAGTTCCAGCAGAAATGTCTGCTGTCATTCAAGAAAAATAGAAGCGGCGTCCCATATTTGAAGAACGAGATGCCCAGGGTGTTGCTGCCAGGGGAGAGCGATACCACGGCTCAGCAGGAGAAAGAGGAGTGCATGCGAGTATTCCAGGAATCTGCAGACTACATGCTGAGCAAGCACAACAAAGCGTTCCTCGGCGCGCTCCAGCAGATGGTGGTGGCCATCTTTGGCCCAGGCATGGAACAAGCGTTTAGCAAGGCACCCATCCAAGGGGGCACCCTGGAGCTGGGCGAGTCAAGCTCTCAACCACCGTTACGGAGTCAGCCACATCAGCCTCCTCCTCAGAGCTCTGGAAGTCAGGCGTTCCAGCCTCCTCCGCAGGGTGCTGGGGGTCAGCCAGTTCAACCCCCACTACAGGCTTCAGGAGGGCAGCCAATACAGCCACCACCGCGAGCAAAGCACGGGTCAACTCCGTGCAACGCGGCCGAATCCGTACCAGCCTACGTATGGAGATCTAGCGTTCGGCTCGCCTGGAGCCCCACTTGCTTCCGGCCACAGGATTGCTCCGGCGAACAACTGGCTGCAGAGGAACTTGTACGGTGGAGGTTACCATGAGGTGGGAAATTATGGAGCATTTGACGCCTTCCCGCATCCAGGATACGCGCCAGCTGCAGGCGCGCAAGAAAACGACGCCCTGGCACGGAAGATGGCCGAGTTGATGCAAAATCAGTTCGGCCTCAAGCCAAAAATGCAGGGACCCGCCTACAAACCGCCGTTCCCAGAATGGTACTACAACGTGCTCTTGCCGCCAAGGGTGAAGCCGCCAACGGAGTTCACGAAATTTTCGGGGCAAGACGACACGAGCACGGTGGAGCACATCGCTCGTTACCTCATGCAGCTCGGGGAATGCTCAGCCGAAGAAACATTCGGGGTCCGCTACTTCCCCGCATCACCGACAGCCCGCATTCCGGTGGTTCTCGTCCCTACCCCCCGAGTCGGTTTGCGGATGGAAGGACCTAGAGCGGAAATTCCACGCTCATTATTTCGGTGGCGGCTCGGAGAAAAAGTTGATCGACCTTGCCACCCCGAAGCGAGCAGGCACGGCGAGACGCCGCTAGAATTTCTCGAAGATTCGGGGAGGTTAAGGGCATGTGCTTCTCGCTTAACTTGCCGGATGACCGGTTGGTCGATATGGCCGTCGCCGGGATGCCGCCGGCCGTACGTGAGAAATTGTTCGGGATGGAGTTTGAGAACCCGGGCCGCCTATCGCGAAGCTATCACCGATGAGCAACCAAGCGTATGGCTTCAAGAAGGATGCTAAGTTTGGCAAGCAAGCATGATGTCGCTGGCATCTACAACCAGTTCTTAGACAAGGCGATCTGCTCGAAGATTCTGATGATGAATTGGATGTGGCTGCGGCAGAGATCATGTGGGGGAAAGAGCCCTTGACGATGAACCAGCGCTGGGTCAAACAGACCAAGGGCGCCTACGATTTTGATATCACGAAGGCTGACAAACTGTTCGAGCTCTTAGTGAAGGAAGGCCGAATCAAGCTGCCTGAGGGGCATTCCATGCTTCGGCCCGATGGAGTTAAAGGGAAACGTTACTGTGGCTTCCACGACAGGGATTCGCACTCCATCAATGATTGCGGGGGTCTTCGGGATGAGGATCCGTAAGGCCATCCAGGAGGGTCACCTTAAGTTCGACAACAAAATGAAGCCGGATGGCCACCCCTTCCCTCGAACATGGTGGGCTTTTCTCGTTAACATGATAACGGCCGAGGAGAAGGGAAAGGTCAAGGTCTTGACCTCGGCCCGGGGCTAGACAAGATGGAGCAAAGTGGACCCGCAGCGCCAAGTGACTCTGGAACAGGTGCACGGTGAAGCCCCCCGCGTTCTTAGGAGTCACATCGAAATCGGGGAGTCATCCAGAGCTAAGCCCGGGGTGACCTCGCGCATCCTCCTCAACAAGTGGCGCGCCGCATGGAGAAAGAGCGCTACCAGAAGCGACGCTACGAGGAGGAGAAGCGTAGAGCCGAAGAAGAAGCACACAGAAGGGACCAGGAGCAATACACGCGCGAGCAGGAGCGCGCGCACTGGGGATGTGCCTTCTTCAGGCATTGCTGGAATGAGGGTTTGAAGCTGCCCACGTTGAAGAACTGTCCTGAATGCAGTGACAGGTATTTTGAGTACAGGCAGGAGACTGCCAATCGCCGATCCGTCCACGAGAGAATTGGAAGGATCCACCCTAATGGGGATCGGCGCCAAAAAATTGAAGTCATCGATCATCCTAGGAAGCGGCAAGCTGACCTCAGGTGGGCTGATCAGGAGGAGGATGAAGACGACTACATCTGGCAAAAGGGGCAATGGTGCCCGCCCGGCCTGAGGAGAAGCCAGAAGAGACGGGTCCAGCGCTTGAGGAACCGTGAACTGAGGCATGCCGGGATCCAAACAAAGCAGGTGTGGCGTCCCAAGGACCAACCGGAAGGATCAAAGCGTTCGGCTCCAACTTGCATGGTATACTTTTTGCCGAACGAATTCATGGCTCCTGCTAACCAGGTCGTGCGGGATGAGGCGTCCCTAGATGACGAGCGAGGTCGAGGGGATGATGGCACAACTGGTGCTGGCCAAGCAGGCGATTTTCGACAAACCGGCCAAGAATCGACATATGAGGCCGCTGTACTTGAGAGGATACGTCAATGGCAAGCCATTGACCAAGATGTTTGTCGACGGTGGAGCGGCAGTCAACGTAATGCCGTACACCACCTTCAGGAAACTTGGCATGGGCCCGAGCGATCTGACGCCTACAAGCATAATCTTGAATGATTTCGCCGGAACCCTTCGGACACCAAGGGATGCGCTCACGTGGATTTGATGGTTGGATCCAAGACACTCGCTCACTACCTTCTTTGTCATCGAAGGTAAAGGAGCCTACGGCCCCGCCGCTTGGGCGGGACTGGATTCATGCCAACTGTTGCGTCCCATCCACCATGCATCAACAGCTTATCCAGTGGGTGGACGATGAGATTGAGGTCGTCCAAGCAGATGACTCTGTGAGCGTGGCGAACATGGAACCAGCCTTCTGGGAATACCAAGGTATTGATTGTTTCTCAGGGAAAGACTGGGGAGAAGGTCCTGTTGAACCTGTCAGCAGTGATCAACAGCCGATTCAAGCAGTCGGCTCTTATAGCAATTTTTAATGGAGAACCCCGTAGATGGCACTAATGGCAAGTTGGGGCGAGGATTCATGTCGGCTGATAAATTAGAAGAGGTTGACATTGGAAGCGGTGATAAGCCAAGGACGACGTTCATCGGTGCAAACTTGCAGCCGGACTTCGGGGGAATTAATTAAGCTTCTCAAAGAATACAAGGATTGCTTTGCCTAGGATTATTCGGAGATGCCCGGATTGGATCGATCCATCGTCGAGCATCGGTTGCCAATCAAACCTGGTTTCAAACCATATAAGCAACCACCCCGGAAAATCTACAAGGATGAGGTATTGGCCGATGTGAAGAAGGAAGTTGAAAGATTACTTGATGCAAACTTCGTTCGGCCATGCGATATGCGGAGTGGATTTCTAACATTGTCCCCGTGTACAAGAAGAATGGAAAAATGAGGGTCCGCATAGATTTCGGGGACTCCGAACGGAGCTACTCCGATGGATGGTTACCCAATGCCTATTGCCGATTTGTTGATTGACGCCGGCACCGGACACAAGGTGATCAGTTTCATGGATGGCAATGTGGGATACAACCAAATCTTCATGGCAATAGAGGACATATCAAAGACGGCCTTCAGATGTCCCGGCCATATAGGCCTGTTTGAGTGGATAGTCATGACATTTGGGTTAAAAAATGCCGGTGCAACTTATCAGCGAGCCATGAATTACATTTTTCATGAGTTGATCGGCAAAATTGTGGAGATCTACATTGATGATGTGGTAATCAAGTCCCTAAGTCATGATACACATTTGGAAGATATAAAGAGGACCCTAGAGTGCACCCGGAAACATGGTTTAAAGATGAACCCAAACAAGTGCACTTTTGGGGTATCAGCGGGAGAGTTCTTGGGGTTTTTAGTCCACGAAGGAGGAATTGAAGTTGGCAAGAAGAGCATGAAGGCCATTGATGAAGTTGTTCCTCCAACTAATCTCAAGGAGTTGCAATCACTGCTCGGCAAAATCAACTTCGTGAGAAGATTCATTTCAAATTTATCACAGAAGGTTTTGCCATTCTCTCCATTGCTGAAGCTAAAGAAAGATCAGAAGTTCACATGGGGCGACGAACAACAAAAGGCTTTCGATGAGATCAAGCAGTACATGAAGGAGCCACCTGTGCTGGTCCCTCCTCAGCTGGAAAAGCCTTTCAAGTTGTACGTGGCGGCCGATACCCAAACTATTGGATCGGCCCTTATTCAAGAATTCGAAGGAAAGGAGCGGGTAGTAGCTTATCTTAGCCGAAAACTACTCGATCCTGAAACCAAGTATTCGGCTGTAGAGAAACTGTGTCTTTGCGTGTACTACTCATGTACAAAGTTTCGGCACTACCTGTTGAATGCCGAATGCACTGTGTATTCCAAGTTCGATGTGATAAAACATATGTTATCTATGCCAATTTTGAACGGCAGGATTGGCAAGTGGATTTTAGCTTTATCAGAGTTCGAGCTGAAGTTCGAATCGGCAAAAGCCATCAAAGGTCAGATCATTGCAGATTTTATAACTGAACATCGCGATCCGTCAATTGATTTGCTTGAGATTACCCCTTGGGCTTTGTTTTTTGATGGGTCATCATGTGGTAAAGGTGGGGGAGTAGGGATCCTACGGATTTCGCCTAGAGGTGAGATGTTTGAATTTGCCATCCTTATACAGCCCACTGTCACAAATAACCAGGCTGAATACGAGGCATTACTTCGAGGGCTTCAATACTTGAGAGAAGCAGGGGCCGTTTCAGTTGAAGTTTATGGAGATTCAGAGCTGGTGATCAAGCAATTGAACGGCCAATACGAGTGCAAAAGTGAAGCGCTAAGGAGTTACTACGAAGAATGTAGGGAAATCTTGAAGAGCTTCCCGTTGGTAACTCTACAGCACATTCCTAGGGAGCATAACGAAGAAGCAAACCGGCTGGCTGCTGGATCAAAGCGCCTCTGGTTACAAAGAGAGTCAAGAAGCGTTTGCTGCAGAGGTGTGTGCACTGGGGACGGATCTTGCAGAAGATGATTGGAGGAAAGAGATCGTTGATTACTTGAAGATCCATCCCGAAAGGTCTCTAGGAAGCTCAGGTACAAGGCCATAAAGTTCGTTCTTCTGGATGATAATTTATTCTATAAATCATTAGATGGGGTGTTACTACGATGCCTGGGTCCAGAAGAAGCCAAGAACATGATGAGCGAAGTGCACGATGGGATATGTGGAGCACACCAATCGGCCTACCGTATGAAGTGGGTTATTAGACAAGCTGGATGTTTTTGGCCGACGATATTAGAGGACTACTTTGAGTATTACAAGGGGTGTCAAGATTGCCAGAGGTTTGGAAATATTCAAAGGGTCCCCGCGTCAGCATTGAATCCCATCATCAAGCCATGGCCATTCAGGGGCTGGGGCATAGATCTGATTGGCCAAATTAATCCACCATCTAGCAAGGGGCATAAGTTCGTGCTTTTGGCTACAGATTATTTCACTAAATGGGTTGAGGCGATCCCACTGAAGAAGGTGACGTCAAAAAACATGATTGAATTCGTCAAGGAGCACATCGTCTACCGATTTGGAATCCCTCAGACAATTACCACTGATCAGGGGGCACAATTCGTGTCACTGGAGTTCGCAGAATTTGTCAAAAGCATGGGGATCAAATTGTTTAATTCCTCTCCCTATTATGCCCAGGCTAATGGTCAAGCAGAGGCCTCTAATAAGATCATGATCAAGTTGATACAGAAGAAGATCGACCAGAAGCCAAGAAGGTGGCATTCGGTACTCAGTGAGGCACTATGGGCTTACCGGATGGCCCCCCATGGAGCTACAAAGACTTCTCCTTACGAGTTGGTTTACGGGCACCACGCAATTTTACCTTGGGAGATGCAATCAGATTCAAGGAGAGTGGTGTTACAAAAGGATTTGAGCTCCAAGGATTACAGTGGCCTAATGATGGATGAGCTAGAGGATCTACACATGATCCGTCTTAGGGCCCTGGAAAACATTGAGAAAAACAAGCTGCGGGTTGCCAAGTACTACAACAAGAAGGTAAAAGTCGTGCAATTCGCAGAAGGCGATTTGGTTTGGAAAGCGCTATTGCCGATTGGAACTAAGTACAGTGAATTCGGCAAATGGTCCCCCAACTGGGAAGGGCCCTTTCGTGTGGTCAGATGCGTCCCTGGTAATGCATACATATTAAAAACTTTGCTAGGAGAAGAATTTTCCGCTGCAATAAATGGAAGATATCTGAAGAAATATTATCCTAGCATTGAGATTGATCGATGATTACACACATCTGACACAGAGATAGCCGGTGCTCAAGAATGAGGCCGCCTTCAGAACAAGAAATCCATAAACAGAAGAAATGGCCGGTGCCTAGATGCATTGCCCTTAGCACAAAAACTACATTACAACTGCTTCTTGCAGGTTTACATCTAACAACCCTGGTGGTCAGATCTTCAAGGAGGTGGGAAGCAGAAGGCGTGGAGAAAGAAGCGAAAGTATGATTCAATCTTTTCTTTGCTTCTTCTGTTGCTCCCTCTTCAGCTGTTCCAAGACCACCGTGACGGCAACTTGGAACGCGTGGGGGTGACCATGGTTCGCGGCCTCCACCAAGCTGTCCCAGGCCATCTTCAGGTTGTTGTACCTGTCAGAGACATCTAAAGCGGAGGAATCGGTGTTAGGGGCAAGAAATCCAAATGCAGGCATAAGGTCAAGAAAAGGTCAGGAGCATTTACCCCCTACTAGTGCCTCCAGAGCCATGCGACGCTCGCGCTCGGCTTGGCAACGGGCGGTGATGTCCCCGAGGTCGTGCTCCGGTGTGCCGAACGCGGCGGCGCGGCTTGATGGCCGGTCCTCTCGTTCGGGCGTGGCATCCTCTGCTTCGAGGGAGGAATCGGAGGAGATGTACTCGGGCACATCTTCGGTCCCGATGATTTCTTCAGGGAGCAAATCAAGGCTGGAAGAGGAAAAGAAGAAAACATGAAGCACGAGATCATGTGGAGAACAAGGAATAGATCAAGGGAGAACTCACCTTCGAATCGTGCGCTTCTTTGATGAGCTGCTCTCCTGGGGTTGCTTGCCCTTGTCCATGGCCTTGGGGTTTTCTCCTCTAGAGACAGGGGAAGAGACGAGAAATGATGGATGAGTGCGCGAGTGGATTTGCAGGGCATCCCGGCAGGCTATTTTATTGACCGAAGGGGTGCATTGGGAGTGATGACTGGCCAGTACACACTGTTGGAATACCAAACGGCAGGGTTTTCTCCCGGATGCGAAGGGTTTTTGCTTGAACAGTGTTTGCGGATTGCCGATTCAGGGATCTTCTGTGGATTTTTGCGCCAAGGGGCATCTGTTCGCGCGTATTCGGCTCAAGATAGTTCCCGGATGCGTTCAAAGAGAAAACAAGATTCACGGATGCAAATGTAAAGGGAGTCATCACAGAACAAGCACAGAATTCCAAAGTTCTTCATTTATTGCCGATGTTTAAACATCCCTAATACAATCTAGTCGAAAAGCCTGTTCAACACAGATTGGGGATGAATAATTTCAGCAATGGCGTCGCCATGGCCATCAAGGCGCTCCAGGATGAGCTCGATCTCCTCAATGTCCTCTGGCGCGCCGCCCCGGAAGCCGCGCGGCCTTGTGGAGTAGTCGACGTCCGTGTGCGTCGCCATGGCAGCCAGACCCAAGGTGGTGCCCAAGCGAACGCCATGGGTGGCCACCTCATCGACACGGTGCTCCACCGCGACAAGGCACTCCGCCGGCGTGTCGCCGCGGGCGTTCACCTTATCGGCCAGCTGCTCCACCAGCGCCTTCAGCTGGTTGAGCTCAGCGTCGCGGGCTGCAAGGAGCAAGAAGAAAGGAGATTAGTATCAAAAAGCCGGGTTGGATCAAGAATTGATTTCAGAGCCGTACCATCGATGGCTTCCAGCAGCTGTTTGCGCTGGTCCTCCCATTCCAGCTCGGCTATGCCCGCCTTCTTGGAGACGTCCTCTAGCTCGCGCCGGGCCGTCTCCAGCTCCTCCTTGAAGCGGAGGGCGTCGAGCTCCCCGTACGGCACGGGGGAGTGGCCATCGGACTCTGAGGAGTCACCTGGAAGGGGTTGATTGGCCGGCGCAGGAGACGGGTTCCACTGAATCAATCTGAAAGAAAGATGATCGTCAAGAAGAAGATCGAAAATTGAAGCAAAGAAGAGGAATCGACGATCATTGCCTCCGGCGCGCATTGGCGCTGCTCCCCTCTGCCTCGTCGGAGGCGCGGCGGCGGTTGAGGCGGCGCACCATGGTGGTTTGGGATGTGCACTGTTTGGAAAGAGAAAGGACTAAGATTGAAAAAGATTCGAGAGCTAAAAGGCCTGGTGGAGAGCTAGGGGCACCTACGGTTGCATTTATAGGCCTGGCAAGATGAATCGTGGCTTCGAGTCGTGGCTTTGGATCGTGGCGCATATCCCAAGAAAATCGGAAGGTGGAAAGGTTTCCTTGGCCAGCCCGCCGGCGGGTCGCTTGGAGTTCTAGGCTGAGTCACATTCAGTTGAATGGCTCGGCCAAGGAGAGTCAAAGTGCCATTCGGGAGTTGGTGTTTCTTTGCCGAATGGGTCGTTCAAAGATTATATTTGAAGGTACGCAGAAGAAAAGAAATAAATTGCAAGAGAAATATCACAAGAGCGACCAATTCGGTTATACATCAATTAGAGCATTCAAATGTTCAAATATTTCGCAATCACGCCACGGGCGTTGGATGATGCTTGGCGGAAATTGTCCAACAGCTCCTGACAATCTTTTTGAGCACTAGACAAGGTGGTGAGTTCTGCATCGCATTGCTCTATCTTGGTGATAGCCGATTTTGCTTCCGCTTGGGTCTTTTCTATCAATTCAGGAAGCTCGGCTATTTTCTTTTTATCAGCCTCTATCTCAGCTGACAGGCTTCTCAGCTCCGCTTCTAGAGCAGCTTTCTTGGCAATTTTCAGATCATAAGAAGTCTGTAGACTAGCCAATGTATCTTTGTGGCTCTCTACTTGGGATTGTGCCCCGTTCATGGCGCGTTCAGCATCGACTTTCTTCTTTTCAATAGCCGGGCGGGAGCGCAATCTCCTCAGAGCGTGCCTTATGGGCGCATAAAGGATGTCCAAGCCACAGATGGACACTAGAGAAGCTCTGACATCTTCAGGAAGTTCTTGGCTGATGGATTCAAGCATCTCCTCGAAGTGATCGAGATCCTTGAACTGATCTTGTGCATCTCCTTCCAGCCAGGCAACAATTTCTCTAAGCTTTGCTGGCACCTCATCTGACAGAGGCTGGTGCGTCCCTTCCATCGCCTCGGCAACTAGATTGTTCCCCGATGGCAGGCTTGATGATGATGGAGCCTGATCCTAAGAAGCAGTATTGCCGATTTAGGGGTGCTAAAAGTAAAGGTAGTGGAATTAAGTGCAAACGAGTACCTCGTGGCTGATTTCTTGAGCAGGGGTAATCACAGGTGAAGAAGGCGCTCCAGGTAAAGCTGAAGCTTCCAAGTTAGAAGGTGTTGATGCAGCCGCTGGTAATTCATGGGCTTCTGGCTGAAGAGGAGTTGGATCCACCTCTGTTGGGATTGGTGTCTCTGCATGACCAACAGGTGATTGTGCCCTTGGAGGGCTTGACGGCTCTGGCTGGATTGGGAGACTCATCTCTGGGGAATTCATTGCTTCTGCAGAGGGTGATGAAGATGAGATCTCCACTGGGATAGGTAATTCAACCCTGGATGGACTTGCTTGTTGAGCCACTGGAACATCCACAAGTTGTTCTTCCATTGTCTCTTCTACAAGTGTCAAATTAAAAGGGCAAATGCCAGTGTTCATCCTTAAAAAGAGGCAACAAAGGTCATACCAGTGGATGGAGCATTGGCAGGTTCTGACATTGAAGGTTGCTGGGTTCTGGTCTGAAAATGCACAAAGATATGATTTATCAGGAATAGAGTAATCTTGTGATCAGGAAGGCAGAGGATTTTACCTCAACAAGCATTTTCTTGACAGTTCTTCTCCTCTTGGCATTTGGAGGAGCAATCAGAGACAAACCTTGCCTCTTGTCAGCAGCAAGGCTAGAGAGGCTGGGGTCTGTTGTAGCAAACCTGGCCATTAACTGAGCCAGAGTTGTGGACTTGAATCCCAGTGCTGAGATTGGGCCTACAGCGTTGTAGGTGATATTCCTAGCTCGAGGGGCAGGCACTGTGTTCTGTGAGTAAGAAAATAAAGGTCAGAATCATGATTAAAAGAGGATATGTCTGATCCAAAGGTTCATTATATTACCTCTGAAGTTGGCTGAAAATCAGGCATCAACTCTGCACAGAACGAGTGTACAGGCTCATTGAAGATGTGATCATGAAATTCTTGCCACCAGGAGTTGAAGGTGGGATGAGCTGAGGTTATAGGCACAAAAGGCCAGGTATAGACAGTGGGACTGCACACATAATTAAAAACTCTACTGCTGTGCATAAGTTCTTTGATTTCCTCCCTGGGCTTAAGGAATTCATGCAGAAATAGCCGTGGGGGCACCTGGCCGCACCCAAGTTGCCGAGCCATTACATTGGGCTGATAATACTCATAAGTGCTATGATTCAGCCTTCCTCCATTAAATTCAGCCGGCAGCATACATGGGCGGATTATGATGTTGAAGATCTCTAGGAATCTACCATCTTGACGACCAGATTCAAAGGAGAATTCAACAGGGAAAGTCAAGGTGTCATTATCCAGATAGGGAAGCCAGAGAGGATTCTGGAAACCTTTGAAGAACAGTTCAAAAAGCTGGCTGATGTCTTGCTGAACAAGAACAGTTGAAGCCGCTTCTCCATAATTCTGGCATCCTCTGGTGGCTTGGGGCTCCCCTTCAGGGTGATTGGATAAAGGAAAGAGTCTGGTGTTCAAATCAACACCAATGATCTGATGCATGTGAAGCTGCAGCCACATTTGAACAAACCACCAAGGACCATTGACACATGTTATCCTCTGGCTAGTATACATTTGGGTGACAGTTTGGTGAAGCATATGGTATACACTGCCTAGGAGGAATTTTCCAAGGGGGAGGCGGTTGCCACTGGCCAAATGAGATGCCATTGTGATATGATTCAGGGTAGGTTCATTGGCTTTGCCACAGAAGACAAATCTGCACAGCCACATATTCAGGAATGCCCTATACTCGACATCACCAAGGGGGTTATCTTTCATGTGGCTCAGGATATACTGTTTGTATCCGTTCCCTGGTTTCACCCCTGTTTGGCGTGAAGAACCTTTGAAGTTCCAGGGTTGAACGGATCCTGTAATGTCGAGGCCGGTGATCATATACACATCGGCCAGGGTTGGAGACATTGGGCCATGGCCAAAAAAGAAGGCATTGACGCCGTTTGACCAAAAGTGGCAGGCTGCTATCAGGAGGTCTACATTCTTGGGGGTCTCGACCACGGATAACTCCAAGCATTGAGCAATGCGGAGGGTATCCCAGTTTTTGGTCAATCCACTTTTGTCTGCAAGAGTCCCCCGGTACCAAGTTCTCCAGCCTGCGATTGGAGGTAAAGGCCAGTTCTTGAAAGCGTCTTGCCACCGAGGAGGTGGGGACGGAGCTGCTTTGAAAGGGATTCTCTGAGATTCAGCCGCGATGAAATCTTGAGGATCCGAGTTCCCTACAGGACCAAGGAAATAGGATCTCGAATTGGCTCCGGTGCGAATCAGAAGCTCAGTGGAAGGCTCCTGAAGAAAAAGCGGAAGAAGAAATCTCAGGTAAAATTGAAAACCTAAATGCCGAACGAAGCTTACGGGAGAGAAATTTACCTGAGCATCTTGGTTTTGAGCTGCCATTGGGGATTTGAGCTCGGAACGAGGGGATCTAGGGCTTGGATCTAGAAGAAGATTCCGGCGGATTGCGAAGAACAGGTGTTGATAGATTTGATTTGAAGTATTCGTGGCTGGAGTCAATTGCGGAACAAAATTACTTTTATTCCACAATTGAAGGGGCATGTGTTAACACCAAAATTTGGTAAGGAGTCTGACTTGTGGGTTCAGTTCGATAAAGAGTCCGTCTGGTGGAAGGAAGGATCTTTTCAGAGATATTCGGCAAAGAGATCTGCGGTCGGCTATCTGCTCCAGTACGGCAAAGGAACAGTAGAGCTGATTTTGCGGGATTGGACGGTGACATGGCTCGATCAGGGAGAGCGAATGGATGGATAGGCGATCAAGCTTAGAGATAAGTTAGGCAACGAATCCATTCGAAGTTGTACTTGACAGGGTATAAATATGACCCCTGAATGTATGTAACGAACACAATCATTCTTCAATACACACCGGCCTTACGCCAAACCCTAGAGTCCTTTTGTCGTGTCGTCGAGTTCTTCGAGAGGGTTCATCGATCCGTCGACCTCCGTGAGTACCGGCAACCTTGTATCATGTCTATGCGGTGGATTTAGATCTGATGCAAGTAGTCTTGTTACCATGCTTCGTGTCATGCGGTAGATTCAAGCTTGGTTCAAGAGGGTTTCTTTTTAGGTCATGAGCCATGCGGTAGGCTAAGATCTAGCTTGAAGCTAGTTATCGGCTCTATTGGATTTTGGCAAGATCCAATAGATTCATTAAGTTACCCCGTGTTACTTTGAGTTTTACTTTATGTTTAAATTCATGTAACACACTTTTGCCCAATCTAGATGGGTTTGGATCAGCTTTACCTTTTTTATGATCCTTGTTCGAGTAGATTTCATGTTTTAACATGTGGATCTTGTGCTTTCCGATAGCCGAAACCGAATCGATCTAGATTGTTACGTGTTGCGGGTTCAAGCTTACTAATGTTGGTATAAATCTTGAAAGAACTGAGTATCATGCGGTAGATGCAGGTTTTTGGGTTGCTTTGGGGCTAGTCATCTGGTGGATTAGATCTCAAATCAATCTGATAGATTTATTTACTTGGTAATGTTTGTTCCTTCTTCATGGACCCTGAATCGGCTGTTCAGCCGTATTCGGTTATGTTTCTTCACGAGTAGAACACGTGCGTTATTCATGCTTTAAATGATGTATGCTTTTAGCTTTCCATATTTAGATTGTATCATGCGGTGGATAGATCTATTTGTGGAAAGTGGTACGGTTTTTCATGCAAGTTGTATCATGCGGTGGATAGATTTGTTTGATATCGTACCCGACGGGTTTTGAAGTACCTAGACATGCGGTAGACTAGTGCTTTGGATCTATGCATGCTTGTTTATTACATGATCATGTCCGTGCTTTACTTTATTCATTTATTTAATGTTAATCTTCATGGGGATCGGTCATGGCCTCGTGCATGTGCATCCTTGTTCAAACAAAGACCAATCGCTGTCATGTTTACGTCATCCATTCGGCAATACTACTTTTTCCCTTTACAAGTCCCCGAATGGTTTCGGTTTATTGCGAGATAGCTCTTCATAGCTATGTGTCATCCCATCCGGCTTCTTAGCCGTAAATATGGAACCTGTCGGTACCACCCGGCAAGTTCCAAACTTTGGTATCTAACTGCTTTATCTTTTGTTAATTTTCAGGAAAAATTGACTGGCACGTCTCGTGACTCTTTGCGCGTGTGAAGCCAGCTTGTTCGGCTTGCTGTGTGTTTGGCGCTAGGTGCACTTTTTGCGTCAACACCTCCTATAAATAGTGAACCCCTTGTAATGAAACGGACACACAATAATGAGAAGAGAGCACCGAAGGCTCCTGCAAGTCTTTCGGCTTTCGGTTTGCTAAGCGTCTCCTTATTTCCTTCCTTGTTTCGTGATAGTAGAAGTAACAAAGTAGAAGTAGACAGAGTGTAGAATCAGTAGGGGAGTGAAGGCAGTAGCAAGACTATAGTTTCTCCGCCCGCTTCCGAGGGGGGCCTCCGGCCGCCTTGCTTCGAAGGGGAGAGGGATTATCAGGTGGCTGTTGTGTTGGCGTCCACCTTCGGGCCCGATTTCCACCAACAATGTCAACATATGTTTGTCCCAGCATAGCACCAGCATAAATCATTTTAAAAAATCCTCATCCTCTTCATCAATGTCATCATCATCATCATCGCTAGATAACTGCAACAAGTTGTGTACATGATATAGATAAATAATTTATCGAAATGAAAGATAAGTAGTTTGTGCACATGACATAACAAAATAATTTATCCACATGACATAGATAAACAAGTTGTCCACATGACATAGATAAACAACTTGTCCACATGACATAGATAGATAACTTGTCAACATGACATACATAGACGACACTGACATGACACAAAAAGAAAGGTTTACATGACATAAATAAAAAGACACTAGACTGATAAAATGATACTAGACTGATCACTTTCCAAACATCATGTCGAACTTCCTCTTTAGCCAATTCAACCTAGCCTCATTGGTGGGTATAGTCATGAACATCTGCCTATGTTCTTTTTTCACAAACAACTCAGTTGCCACAAAGTGCTCATCACTCCCAAGATCAGCCCCACATGCAATGACATGACCCATGACTTCCTCAATATTGATCCCTCCAAACCTAGCTGCAACAAAAGCCTGAGAACTCTCTGTTATCTTTGTCATATTCTGCTATATAACTATTCTAGTGAGCACTCTTAGGCTTCCAGTGCTGCTGGCCGTGCCCCTCCCTAGGCCACCGGCTGCACCTAGCGCCAGGCCGGACGCGCCCCTGGGCAGGCCGTCGGCAACGCCTGTTCCTAGGCCGACGGCCTCTTCCTCGCCCAAGTCGCCAACCGCGTCAAATCCTTGTGAAAACGGAGCAAATGAATCCTCCCAGACATCGTCATGAACCCCGTTTTGCTGCTCGTCTCCGGCGGCCGCCACGCCATTGCCATCCGAGGCATCTAGGGTTAGAGGAGGAGGACGGGAAAGGCCAACTCGACGCCCGCAATTGAGAGGAGGAGGCGGAGGGGGCGACAGACGACTCATCTCCGACGTCTCCGGCGGTCCTGCCGGCCGACCGGTAGAGGGAAGGGCGGCGCCGGCGCCCCTGTTCACGAGACGCGGGCGCGGGAGGAGAGGAAAGGTCGGGGCAGGCGACGGGTCGCGTGGGGGGAGAGGAAAATAGAACGAACCGGTATGTTGTGTAATCGGTGGCAAAGGTGGGTAATATCCACCCAACTCCACGAGTCAGTACAAAACATACCTTTGCAGAGTACCCCTTGAGGCACTCCATGGATTTGGTGGAGTTGGGAGCTAGATCCATAGATTTGGTGGATCTGGAGTTTTTGGAGCTGGGGTGTTTGGCAGGAAAAAATGGAGTGGAGTTGTTTTTGTGGATCTGGAGCTGCGTGGAGCTCTCCCAAACACGCCCTAAATAAGGCCTGGAGCATGGAGCCTGGTGAGGCAAAGTTTAGTCAATTGGGACACCTCCAGAAATAGCACACATTACTTGAGATAAAAACTTGGAAAAAGTCCATTCCACAACCCTTATGTACAGGTTGTGTTCGGATTTCAACCTTATTTTGAAAACCAAACATTCACTACTCACTAACTATTGAAATTGTTTGACTTACCCCCTTCACTGGTTTTGACGACGGTTTTGGATGATGTGGCAGTGGGCTTCACATATCCGTCCTCTAAACAATTACTCGTAACCCCTAAACTTTCTTTCTTCTCACGGATAGGTCCCTTGCCTTCTTCTACCTTCGGCATGGGGGAGCCAGGCGAGGAGGGAGAGCGACTTGCGCCATGACAGGTGGAAGTAGTTGAGGAGGAGGACCGCATCAGAGGGGGAGCGCAGGGAGCCCTCAGGAAGAAGGCATCGAGGGTGGCAGCGAGGTCGGCGTCCTCGGGTAGCCCGCAGATGGCACAGAGGAGCGGCTGGAGCAGGGTGGAGGGGGAGTGATGGCACTGGTAGCGGAGGGAGAGTACAGTGAGTTGGGACGGGAGGGGTTCACCTAGGTGGGCTCCGGGGTGGGGCGGTCAGCGGCGACTGGCGTCGGCTTGTCGTGGAGGAGCATGCGGGAGAGCGGCTTGAGCTGCTCGGAGAGGGAGCGCGAGGAGGATGTCGAGGTAGTGGTGGAGGAGGAGCAGAGGGTGGACGACAGACCGGGGCCTGACCTTCAGGTGGCTGCGGCTTCGCCGCGGCGGGGAGAGGAAGAGGAAGGAGGAGGCCGAGGCGGCTGTAGGCGGCGCCCACCATGCGAGCCCCCTCACCATCGTCATCCTTGGTCACGGGGTCCGCAACCGGTCGTGCGGGCGAGCTCCGCCAGACGAGGAGGGGGCACCGCCGCAGGGTCCAACCTCGATATGTGCCTCTGATGGACTTGATCTGTGCTTCGGTGGTGGGGGGAGGGAGCGGCGGACGGCCATCTCCTCCCTAAATTCCTCGTCCTCGATGACGACAAAAGTCTCCTCGGCGGCCTCGGCCCGCAGCTTGTCCGTCAGAGTGAAGGCATCTAGGCCCATAATTCGTGTTTTGGTAATTAATGACAATCATTATGGACTAACATTTTTATTTGAGTTATAAGAATAAGTTAGTCTGGTGAAATGATGAGATCATGTGGTATGAACGAGAAAGTCTTGCATGGCATGTGTTGGAAAGAGCACAAGGCAAAGGTAAAAGATAGAGTTTTATTTTTGCTGGTCATAAGGTGATTAGAGAATGCTAAATGACCGGGTTGATAGGATAGATAGCCGTACTATCAAGAGGGATCAATTTTATTGGCTTGACTTTCCATAGTGCTACTTGGATCAAAAATTTGCTTGCATTGCATTTAGATGAGTGGCGATTTCTCTTGGTAAAAGGGTCTCGTTGAAAATCTTAAGAAAAATCAGTTTTCAGGTGTTGGGCGGACAGTTCGGGCTCTCGGGGCAGACGGTCCATGGGTGTTTGATTTTTATTTAATATCTGAGGTTTTTAGCAAAAGTTTTCGAGAAAAATACGCTTCCAGGCGGATAATCCGCGGGCCCTATGCGGACGGTCCGTTATTCTCCTTAAAAGCAAACAGAACAGTGTGCAGCTCGGTGGACCGGGCGGACGGTCCGCGGCACCGCTGCGGACGGTCCGCGGGGCCCAGGCGGAGGGTCCGTGGGGTCCTGGCGGACAGTTCGCCCGGCCCAACGGCTAGTTCTGCCAGCCGTTGACTTCGCGTTTTTTACCGTTGGAATTCAAATGCGGACAGTCCGCGAGGGCATCACGGATAGTCCGTGAGGTACGCGTTTTGCCCATAACGGCTAGTAACGGGAAAGGGGAGTATATATACTCCATGCCCAGGGTCGGAGAGGCTCTCTTGGCACTTTGAAAGATTCATACTCCCTTGTAGAGCTCTCCCTCTCCTCTCTCTCACTCACTTGGCTTAGTGGTTGCATTATTTGTGAGATTGAGAGCTTCTAGTGCATTGCATCAAGGTTTTGATCATTGTGGAACTAGGGAATCATCAAGCAAGTGATTGATTTATTACTCTTGGAAGTTGCCGCTTCCTAGACAGCTTGGTGGTGGAAGAATCCGTTGAAGCTCGCAAGAAAGATGTGCGTGGCTCTGGATTTCGTGTTGTGAGAGGTATTGTGCTCACCTCACCGGAGCGGTAAAGAGCAACTCTAGTGGAATCGAGGTGTGGAGTGGTTCTTTGGTTCTAACCGGCTCAAGATCAAGCGGTGCCTTGATAGAGGAGCGGTTGAACATTGAATCCACCTCAACATGGATTAGGGGTGACCGACAAGTCATCGATACCACGGGATAAAATTCGTATCTTGTGCTTGGTTATCTCTTTACTCAATTTCCTTTCAAGTACTTTACTTTGAGCATTTATTTTCTAGAGATTGAATCATATCTTGTTACCCTAGGTCGCAAACCCCCAATATAGGAATAGAATAGGTAGAGAATTAATCCTCCTTGTGGTTCTAATTAAATTTCTCTAGTGTTGTGCTTTTAGATTTTAAACCGCCTATTCCCCCCCTCTAGTCGGTATCCTAGATCCTACAAGTGGTATCAAATCTAAGGACTCCTTGTTTGTGAGATTTAACCATCTCGGAGTAGGATAAACGGCAGAGGAAGATAAGTTTCATGTTGGGAAGCCACCGGTCTTTGATGGAAACAATTATGACTATTGGAAGAAAAGAATGGAGGTTCACTTCAAGGCTTTGGGAAGAGAATTATGGAGAATTGTGATGGAAGGATATGTTATTTTGAATCCTAAAAATAAGACCGATCAAGATGATAAAAATGAGAAACTCAACAATAGAGCCTTGAGTGTGCTCTACAATGCTCTTGCTCTTAGTGAATTCAATAAAGTGAAGGGACTTGAAAAGGCAAATGAGATATGGGAGAAGCTTATGGAAATCTACGAGGGAACATCCACTGTTAAAGAAGCAAAACTCTATGTATACAAGGAAAAGTTCAATTAGTTCACTATGAAGAAAGATGAAGATGTTTCAACCATGTTCAACTGATTGAATGATATAGTGAATGAACTCAAGTGTCTTGATTTTGATGTCTCAAACAAAGACTTCTCTCACAAGTTCCTTAGATGTCTTTCGGAAAAATATGAGACAATTATGACTTTGCTTGTGAGGAGCGACTTGAGTAAGGTGACTCCTACGGAGGTGCTTGGTGAAGTGCAAACTCATAAATTATTCAAGCAATCACAAAAGGAAGTTCAAGGCCAATCAATGAATGAAGAGAAGAAAAATATTGCTCTCAAAGCCAAGGCTACTCAAGAAGAAAATGATGATGAGAACCAAGACATTGACTCCGATGAGGAAATGGCTCTTATTGTAAAAGGGCTTAAAAGAATTATGAAGAAGAAGAAGTTTGGCAAGATGGGGGCAATCATCAAAGAAGAATCCTTTTGAAGCAAAAATTGCTTCAATTGTGATGAAATTGGACATATCTGAATTAATTGTCCAAACAAGAAAGAAGACAAATGTGGCAAGAAGAAAGACAAGAAGAGTGTACCTAAGAGGAAGAAATATTACAATAAGGAGAAAAATGGCCAAGCCTACTTTGTTGAGTGGGATTCCGATGCAAGCTCTGATGAAGATGATGATGACAAGCCTTCAAGGGGTCTTGCCGGGGTTGCTATCAAGGAAGCTCCTTCACTCTTCTCCAAGCCATATTGTCTCATGGCAAAAGGTGAATCAAAGGTAATAATCGACGAAGATGATGATGATTGTGATAGTGATAATGATGATAATGCTTTATCTTATGATGATCTTGTAGCCATGGTCATTAAGTCCGATGACAAATTGCGCATGGAGAGATCAAAGTTGAGGGATTTGAGTTGAAAATGTTTCACTTCAAAACTCTTTTGAGGAGCTAAAGACTACTCATGAAAATCTTAAGACTTCCCATGAATCACTCAACATTTCGTGGGGAACTCTTAAAGAAAAGCATGAGGAGCTTAAGGAAGCTCACAACTCTCTCCTTGCGCAAGAAGTCAAAGAAAAAATGAGCATGGGTGTTGAATGTAATATATTGAATACTTCTCCATGTTCATCTAACCCATCTTGTAGCACAAGCACTAGCTCTTGCATTAGTGAGGATACATCTTGTGACTCCTTATTGTTGGAAAATGAATCTTTGAAGAAGGAGATTGAGTGTTTGTCAAATGATCTTGCACGATATTTTGGGAGTCATGTCCGGTTTAATCATATTTGGACAAATCAAAATTCACCTTGGAGAAAAATGGGCTTGGCTATTTGCCCAAGAAAGGGAAAGAGGCTTTCATCCCCAAAGAGAGAATTTTTGTGACTTCAAATGTGACATATGAAGAAGAGGAAGAAGTCAAGATGTGTCATAAATGCAAGGCAAAAGTTCATGTGAACCACCAATGCAAGAGTAAGAAGACCGTATCCTTGGATCCTTCCTATATTCTTAAGAAAGATTCTAAGGGTGTTGTTCGTGCTAAATATGTTGGTCGCTCTCTTGGTAGTAGTAAAAAGGAATCTATTTGGGTGCCAAAAATTTTGGTCACTAACATTGAAGGACCCAAGAAAATTTGGGTACCTAAAACAAAGTAATTTCTTTTGTAGGTGAACTATAAAGCCGGAGGAAGACATTGGGTAATTGATAGTGGTTGTACAAACCACATGACCGGCGAAAGAAAAATATTCTCTCATCTTGATGAAGACATTTCCGATTTTGATAACATCACTTTTGGAGATGATAGCAAGGGAGGTGTAAAAGGCATTGGTGAAGTACCTATCTCTAAAGATTATAATCTCTCTAATGTCTTTCTAGTTGATTCTCTCTATTTCAATTTGCTATCTATTGCTCAACTTTGTGACAATGGCTATAAATGTACATTCACTAACAATGATTTTGAGGTTACCTCACTTGATGGGAAAGATTCTATTTTTAAGGGATTTCGTCATGAGAGCTCATATCTAGTGGATTTCTCATCTAAAAAGGAAAATTTGACTACTTGCTTATTCTCAAAGGCCTCTATGGGTTGGTTATGGCATAGAATACTTGGTCATGTTGGTATGAAACAACTCAACCGATTGGTGAAGCATGACTTAGTTCTTGGTTAAAAGATGTAAAATTTGAGAAAGATAAATTGTGTAGTGCTTGTCAAGCCGGAAAGCAAGTTGCCAACTCACATCCTAACAAGAGTACTATGTCAACCACAAAGACCATTGGAATTGCTACATATGGATTTATTTGGTCTCACTACCTATAGAAGCATCAGTGGAAATACCTATTGTCTTGTAATTGTGGATGATTATTCAAGATACACATGGGTATTTTTTCATCATGACAAAGCTATTACTTGTGATATTTTCAAGTCATTTGTGAGAAGAGCCGAAAATGAATTTGAGCTAAAGTTGAAGAGAGTGAGAAGTGACAATGGTAGTGAATTGAAGAACACAAATGTTGAAGAGTTTTGTGATGAGAAAGGAATCAAACATGAGTTCTCAACTACATATACACCGGAGCAAAATGGTGTAGTTGAGAGGAAAAATAGAACCTTGATTGAGATGTCAAGATCAATGCTAGATGAGTACAATGTTTCAGATTCTTTTTGGGCCGAAGCTATCAACACCGCTTGCCATGCCTCTAATAGGCTATATTGTCATAGATTTTTCAACAAAACACCATATGAACTTCTAAATAGAAGGAAGCCCAATATTTCATATTTTAGGGTTTTTGGTTGCAAGTGCTATATTTTGAGGAAAGGCTCTCGGTTGTCTAAATTTCAAAGCAAGTGTGATGAGGGATTTCTTATTGGATATTCTTCAAATTCCAAATCTTATAGAGTATACAACAAGTCTAAGGGATTTGTTGAAGAAGCATATGATGTGCAATTTGATGAAGCAATGGGCTCTCAAGATGAGAAAGAAAATCTAGATGATGTGAGAGGTGAAGAATTGAGTAAAACAATGAAGACCATGGCTATCAGAGATATCATGCCTAGAGAAGAAGATGATGATGAAGGTCCATCAATCTCTATTTAAGCAAATCCATCTACCTCCACAACTAATGATCATAATCAACAAGAGGGTAACTTAAGCAACAATGACTCACCTCAAGAAGATGATCAAATGGCCCCTATGACTACACCTTCTACATCAACTCAAGAACCAATTGATCAACCAAGAATTCAACATCAAGTCGCCAAAGATCACCCCATTGACCAAATCATGGGTGACATTAGTAACGGTGTTCAAACTCGATCTTGTGTTGCTTCATTTTGTCAATATTATTCTTTTGTATCTTTTCATGAGCCTAAGCGGGTAGATGAAGCACTTGTTGATCCGGATTGGGTTATTTTCATGCAAGAAGAATTAAGTAATTTCACTAGAAATGAAGTTTGAGAGTTGGTTGAAAGACCCAAGAATCACAATGTCATTGGTACCAAATGGGTCTTCCGAAACAAAGAAAATGAAGATGGTATTGTTGTAAAGAACAAGTCTAGATTGGTTGCTCAAGGTTATACTCAAGTGAAGGGATTGGATTTTGATGAAACCTTTGCTCCTGTAGCTAGACTTGAAGCCATAAGGATCTTGCTCGCTTATGCTTGTTCTCGCAACATCAAGTTATATCAAATGGATGTCAAAAGTGCTTTCTTAAATGGGAAAATCACTAGTATATGTTGAGCAACCTCCTGGTTTTGAAGACCCCACAAAGCCTAATCATGTGTACAAGCTCTTTAAGGCCTTATATGGGTTGAAACAAGCTCCTCGTGCTTGGTATGAAAGGCTTAGGGATTTTCTTCTTTCAAAGGGCTTCAAAATTGGAAAGGTTGATACTACATTGTTCACCAAGCAAATTGGAAATGACATCTTTATTTGTCAAATTTATGCTGATGATATCATCTTTGGTTCAACAAATGAAGATTTTTGTAAAGAATTTGGAGAAATGATGCCTAGGGAATTTGAAATGTCTATGATTGGTGAATTGAGTTTCTTCCTTGGTCTTCAAATCAAACAATTGAAGGAAGGCACTTTTGTTTGCCAATCTAAGTATGTGAGGGACATCTTGAAGAAATTTGGCATGGAAGATGCAAACCCCATCAAAACTCCTATGGCTACTAATGGACATCTTGATCTTGATGAGGGAGGTAAACCGGTTGACCTTAAGCTTTATAGGTCTATGCTTGGTAGTTTGCTTTATCTTACCGCATCTAGGCCCGATATCATGTTTAGTGTGTGCATGTGTGCTAGATTTCAAGCCGCTCCTAATGAGTGTCATTTAACCGCCGTAAAGAGAATTATGAGATATTTGAAGTATTCTCCTAACATTGGTCTTTGGTATCCAAAGGGTGGTCAATTTGAGTTAGTAGGCTTTTCGAACTCGGGTTATGCCGGTTGCAAGGTTGATAGGAAGAGCACTTCTGGAGGTTGTCAATTGCTTGGACGTTCACTTGTTTCTTGGTCGTCTAAGAAGCAAAATTCAGTGGCTCTTTCTACCGCCGAAGCGGAATATATATCGACAGGAAGTTGTTGTGCTCAATTTCTATGAATGAAGCAAACACTTCTTGATTATGGTGTGAAATTCAAGGAAATTCCTCTCTTATGTGACAATGAAAGTGCCATCAAGATTGCCAAAAATTTGGTTCAACACTCTAGAACCAAGCATATTGATATTTGGCACCATTTTCTTAGAGATCATGTGAGCAAAGGAGATATCAAGATTGATGGAGTGAGCACAGATGATCAATTGGCGGATATATTTACCAAGCCTTTGGATGAATCTCGTTTTTGCAAATTGAGAAATGAGCTAAATGTCATTGACATCTCAAATGCGGCTTGAGAGCTAGCACATGTGTTTTTCATATGATTTTGTTTATCTCTCATATTTATTTCTAGCCTATCTTATATTTTTATATTTTTGTCCTCTAATTCTCTTGAAGCTTGCTTTCGCATAATTTTCTAGCATTATTTGGTGCTTTGCATCATATGACAAATTTCCTAATTAATCTTGAGCAAAGATCCCAAAAGATACGTTTTCAAGTCTAAAGGATCAGATGGCGACTAGAGAGGGGGGGAGTGAATAGGAGCCGGTAAAAATTCTTCCAAAAGAACCCGGCCTATACCCTAGACAAACCCCGGTCACACACGAGCGATGGATCGAATCACACACCAATCGCCAAGACCACGAGGTTATGGATCAACCTCTAGCCTTAGGAACAATTCCTTGAAGCACACGCGGAAGCACGAAAGAAGGAGGGGAGGAATCGAACCAAGAGGCAAAGAGCACGAGGCTACGGCGGACCGTCCCGGCCGGAGGGGCGGACCGTCCGCACCGGCCTCGCGGACCGTCCGGCCCGATGCCGCGGACCGTCCGTGCGACCTCGCGGACCGTCCGGCCCCGCGCCACGGACCGTCCGTTAAAGCACACGGAACCACCGAAGCGACCCGAGAAAACGGACCGTCCGCCAAGGCCGGGGCGGACCGTCCGCGCGGGTCACGGACCGTCCGCTACTCAAGCGCGGACCGTCCGCAAACCTCCGTCGCAACAAAAACCAAAAGCCAAACCGGATCGAAAGCAAGGACGCGCAAGAACACGACGAACACGCGACGAACCCTAGCCGCGTGGACCGTCCGCCAGCACCCCGCGGACCGTCCGCCAACACCCCGCGGACTGTCCGCCAGGTGCGGACAGAGCAGAAAACGCCCGACCCCGAAAGTCAACTCCCCCAAATCATCATCGGATTTCCCAAACGGTTGAAGCTATGGATACAAGGGTTTGGGGACTTGAAAAGCGTCACACAAGGATGCTATAGCCCAAAAATCTTGCCTCCTAACTCCCTAAATCACCGGGAATCGCGAATCCTTTGAGCACCACCAAAAGCTAGAGCACCGAACGAAAAACTGCGAATCCAAGTGGTTTCCCGGCGTTTGAGGGCACAAGATCAATCACAAAGATGCACGAGACATCAATCCATGTTTTCCTCAAAGAAATCCGGGGAGAAACTCACTCAAATCCGCGGAATCGAACCGGGAACAAAGGCACGAAAACAAGCACAAAAAGGCCACGAAAGCACAACCCCGAATCTTCTATACAAACCAGGAAAGATTCACAAGGTCTAGCATGCTGCCCTAGCATCCATCCCTCTCAACAAATCTCTCATGAAGCTCTCATGCTAGCCTAGAGAAAATGGAAGAAAAATAGCTACGAAAATGAGAAATGGGAGGGAGGAAATGAAACCCTAAGTCGCAGAGAGAGGGAGCCATCCACACACACTCATGGCTTATATATCAGGTCCCGCCGGAGTGGTAAATGACTCAACTACCCCTAACTTAACTACGGCGATACAACCCACGTAGGGGCATTTAGGTAATGTTTGTGGGTCTTGCCATCGGACGGCCACGCCTTTGCCGCACCCCGCGTCCTCCCGACGCAAGCCATGCGATCTCGCCGCGTGTCCTCCGCCTCGAAGCTTCCCGACACGCCGGATCCCGTCTCCGTCGTGTTGGGCCCTCGGACTTGGTTTTGAGGCCCAAACCAAGAAACCGTCCGCCGATGGTTTTGTGGGCAAACCACCAAACCACGCGTGCCCGGTCCGGCCTCCCGCCAAACCACTTGACTTGACCGCCACCGTGCACCGGCTCGATTGTCCATGACTTCGTCTCGCTCGTGTCGCCACCATGTGGCCCGCACCCGATCCCCACCGTCCACCTGGGTCCCTCGAACCGAGCCTACTTGTCTCTCCATCTCCCGGAGGCCCCTCAAGGCCGAAGACCTTTCGCGCCCGTTCTTCACCCGCAACAACACGAACTAGGCCGCAGCCTACACTGCGCACTAAGCCAAGAGTCGGTCCAACACCCGTTGTCAATCACTCATCACCGAGGAGCGGTCATCCATCGACCACCGGGACGCTCCCCGGTCCTCAATCTCCCCCTTGATGAGTGCATTGACAACACACAACGCGAAATGAAATTCAGAGAAAGAAAGAAAGGAAGAAGAAAGAAAAACAAAGAAGCTCAACTCATGACCAAAACCAAAGAAAGGCAAAGAAAAGGTCACAAGCCAAGCAAAACACAAACTCCACATCGAAAACAGCAAGAAAGCTCCCCCTGAACAAATGCAAGCTCCCCCTGAACATGTGAATGCAAACTCCCAAATTTCAGCTCACCTCTTCTGAATTTTCATTAAGCTCACCTCTTCTCCCCCTTGTTGACAATGTATGAATCAAGGTGAAAATGCGAAATGCAAAACAAAGCATATAAACATCTACATGAGCTTCTCAAATAGGCCAAATCTAGTGTCAAAGGCTAAAAATGAGACAAAGATCACACATATGAATCATAGCATAGTAAAAGCATCGCCACAAGTAATATATGAAAATACAAGCATGTGACAAAGCAAAATTTTCAGATTTAAGTAGTTTTACCAAAAGAGGGCTCGCCTCACATGTAAGAGCCTATCCATGTCACACTTGAGCCACAAACATGCATACCATTCAAAGATCATCCAAGGATAGCAAATTCTCAGCAAAAGATCATGGCAAACACCCATAAAGCAAAGCATGTCATGTCAAAGCTCATGAGCCATGTGTCCACTTCGGGGAGACTTCTCCACTGGTGAACATCATGCAACATGTTTTGCACCCATATGTGAAAGATAAGACATTTTAAGCATAAACATGATGGATGGAGCATTTTTCAAGCATACACACTTCTTTTCAAGATTATTTCATTTTATGGTACATGAAGTGCCTTTGCGGCAAAAAGAAGCTTATGCTCCCCCATGAATGCAATATAGGCTAAACATTCACAATGATATTCGGCCTTTGGCCCAAATGCAAGAACAAGGCATCCAAGCACAATCTAAGCATGAAAAGCACATCTAGACCAAACTGTGACATGGATACACAACTACACACGAGTGGAGCATATTTCATCAAAAATTAGTCAAGATTAGCATTTATTTCAAAAGAGGCTATCTCACCACACATATATCTCAAATATTCCAAGAGCATAGCCTCACATCACCATTTCTCCACACATATAACCAATATCTCACAAATAGCCAAAGAAACTCAAATATGGCATATGAAAGAAGCTCATCATCCTAAAATGCAATATGATACAAATGCAACATGATATATGACAAGATGGCTATCCTACCATGGTTTATACATCAAGCAAAGCATGTATATACATCAAAGTAAACATGGTATGATACATATAATACAAAAAGGAAATGCCCCAAGAATCAACTAGAAAGGGCAACAAACCCCAAGTTTTCCCCGCAAGCGCACAAATGTAGCTTGGTCGAGAGGTTTTGTAAAGATGTCGGCTAGCTGATCTTGGGTAGGGATATGGCTCAACACAATGGTTCCTTTCTCCGCATTGTCCCTCAAGAAATGATACCTCACTTCTATATGTTTGGTACTGGAGTGAAGCACTGGGTTTTTGGCTACGCTTATGGCACTATTGCTATCACAAAGAAGTGGGATCTGGGTGCACTCCTCACCAAAGTCTCTCAAAGTGTATGAAATCCACAACGGTGGGAACGACAACTCGCGGCGGCAACATACTCCGCCTCGGTGGTAGGCCGAGCTACACTAGACCGCTTGCGGGAAGACCATGAGACCAACGAAGACCCAAGAAAGCGGCAAGTACCGAAGTAGACTTCCTCTCGACTCGACAACCAGCAAAATCCGCATCGGAAAAACCATGAAGAGAAAGAGTCGAGGAGGAAGAATACCAAAGACCAAGACCAGGGGCAGACTGTAGATACCTGAAAATCCTCTTGACGGCCTGTCGATGTGATGTCCTCGGCGAAGCCTGAAAACGAGCGCACAGACACACGCTGAACTGTATGTCTGGCCTCGTCGCCGTCAAGTAGAGGAGGGAGCCGATCATGCTCCTGTACTCCCGCTGGTCCACTGGTTCTCCGTCCTCATCCGCATCCAAAGTGGCCGTACTCCCCATTGGAGTCGACATCGGCTTCACATCTTGCATACGAAACTTCCTCGGCATGTCTTTCGTGTACTTGGTTTGGTGCACAAATGTTCCATCCTTTACTTGCTTGATCCGCGCGAGAAAATACTGCAACTCACCCATCATGCTCATCTCGAACTCCCTGCTCATGTCATCTGCAAACTCGGCAACATGGTTATGTGACGAGCCACCAAAGACAATATCATCCACGTATATCTGAACAATCAACAAGTCATTTCCATGCTTGAGGAGAAACAAGGTCCTATCCACGGTACCCATCACAAACCCTCTCGCTCAACGAGAAAACCTCTCAATCTCCCATACCAAGCACGGGGCGCTCGTTTCAACCCATACGAGCCCTTTTCAACCCGTACACCCCGTGTGGGTACAACTCGCTCTCAAACCCATGTGGTCGCTTCACATACACCTCCTCCTCTATGACCCCATTCGGAAAAGCACTCTTCACGTCCATCCGAAACAACTTGAACCCTTTAGCCACGGCAAAGGCTAGAAGGATCCGAATTGCCTCAAGACGGGCCACGGGAGCAAAGGTCTCCTCATAGTCGATCCCCTCCTTCGACTAAACCCCCGAGCAACAAGTCTAGACTTGTTCCTCACAACCATCCCATTCTCTCCCTCTTTGTTCTTCCAAACCCACTTGGTTCCTATGGGATGGCAATTTGGAGGTGGTTCAACTAACTCCCACACACGGTTCCTCTCAAAGTTTTCCAACTCCTCATGCATAGAATTGACCCGGTTTGCATCGGATAAAGCATGTCCAATGTCCTTGGGCTCAAAAGTGGCAACAAAAGCAAGATGAGAAAAATGAGAGGAATTCCCGGACCTTGACCGTGTAGTGCGTTCGTCGATGTTCCCAATGATCTTCGACGGGGGATGCACTTCTTGAATCCGTTGGGAGCCTCACGCCTCGAGACTACCTCCCCCTCAACTTCGGCTTCTCTCGCCGGTCCTCTTGTTGCACCGTCGTTGTCCATGAAGTAGACGGTCCATGCTCCATAGTGGTCGTAGGGGAAGTAGTGGGTACACACTCAGCTTTAGGCGCATGGTTCTCCCCATCATCATCTCCAGCTTCATCCTTCTCCTCTTCAAAGAGGTCCTCGGCCATCTCCTCATCACCTGCACATTCAAAGCCAAGAGAAGTACATGGCATTGTCTCGTCGAAGGTTACCTCGCAAGTCTCCATGATTTTGTTAGTCTCAAGGTTAAGCACCCTATAGGCTCTAGAATGGTTAGCATATCCAAAGAAAATACCATCACTAGACCTAGCCTCAAACTTGTTGAGTTTTCCCTTCTTCGAGAATAAAGCATTTGCGGCCAAAGACTCGGAAATGACTCACCTTGGGTGCCCGACCATGCATCGGCTCATAACGGGTCTTCTTCTTGAAAGCTCGCAATAAAATCCCGTTGGAAACATGACAAGCCGTATTGACCGCCTCGGCCCAATACCTCCTAGGAGTCCCGTGCTCATCGAGCATCGTCCTAGCCATCTCACAAAGAGTCCGATTTTTCCTTTCCACGACTCCATTTTGAGGGGGCACATAAGTGGTCGAATACTGATGTTCAAGACCTAGATCACGACAAAAGGCATCAAAACGAGAGTTCTTGAACTCTGAGCCATTATCACTGCGGATAGCTCGAATAGCATTCCCATGCCTCTCGTTCTTCAACCTCACGATCAGATCTCGAACAAAACCAAATGTCTCACTCTTATCTTCCAAGAAAAACACCCAAGCATAGCGAGAGTAATCGTCCACCACAACAAGGACATACCACTTCCCACCCACCGAGCGAACTCGAGCTGGCCCAACAAGGTCCATATGCAACGGCTACGTCGGGACGCTCGGTCATGACATCGGTCAGGGGTGGATGGGGAGTGGCTACCATCTTGCCATGCCTACAAGGAGCACAAACCAAATCCTTCTCAAGCTTCAACCTCGGCAATCCTCGGACAAGGTCAAGACCACTCAAGCGGGAAACCAAATCAAAGCTCAAGTGTCCCAACCGCCTATGCCATTTCCACAAATCAGCGAAGGACCGGCCATCAAACGGCGAGCGGGGCCCAAAGAACAAGAGAAATCAGCCCTAAAAATCGACCCTCGGGGATGATCATACAGACAAGATCACCTCGAGAATCAAGCAAACGAGACTCGCCAGACTTGAAACGCACCTCAAAACCTTCATCAAGCAACTGATAAACCGAAAGCAAATTGAAACCCAAAGACTTCACAAGAGCCACTCTCTTCAACGTTACCATGTCACTCACATGCACAACACCCTCAGACAACACCCTTCCTCGTCCATTGTCCCCAAATGTGATGTACATTTTTTCCTTCACTGAGGTGAGGCTGGAGAACCACTTCTTATCTGCGGTCATGTGTCGAGAACATCCGGAGTCGATCAACCAAATGTCCTCCAAGCCTCCCTGCCCGCGATCGAAACAAGAACGAGAATGAGCTAGCGACTCGACACCGGGGTTAGCACACGAAAGTTAAACCGGTGTCGAGCCATCTCGCTCAAAAGAGGGGTTAGCAAACATCATTCCCTTGCCACCAAACTTCCCATGTCCCATGGGAGGAGTACGAGCACCACGAGGGGGAAAACGTGGTCCGTAGTTCCTCTGGAACCCAAAGCTGCGATCATCTCCCCTAAACCCGTACTGAGGACGAGTAGGAGGACGTCCAGCAAAGCCACCACGAGCCCGACCAAACCTCTCACCAGCACGCACACCATCATCTCTCCTCACAAACCTACCATTCTGAGCCCCAACTCTACCAACACTCTTCACACTTCCCACACCCCGTGGAAGTGGCACTCTAGGCTCAGGAATACCATGAGGCTGGCGATACCTGTCCTGGTTCACTTGCTCCCTAGCGGTGCCTCTCATCCCTCTTCCTCTTGTAGCAAAACTTCGCAAGATGCCTCTCCTTGCCACAATACTCACACCGAAGGGGATGGATTTTGGTTTTGGCTCGGCTTCTCTCTAGCCTTCTCACCCTTCTCACCCACAAACTTCACCGGTTTCTGGAAGTCATTTGTCTTAAGTGGGAATTTGGGTGGATCTTGGGTTGTGTCAAGCTTGTTGCAAAGGTGGTTGGGCTTTGGTGTGAAAGAGTTCTTGGGTGCTTTTGGAAGTGGGACTTGGATGTCTCCGATCACCTCAAACTCGGGGTTAGACTCAACACACTTCTCATACACACTCTCCCCACTGTTCTCTCCCACTTTCTCACCCAACTTCTCAAAACCCAAACCACGACCATCCGCACTCTTGAACTCCTCAATCATGATTTTCAATTGAGGTTCCCGCCCGTACAACCAACCCAACACCTTCCTCAAATAGTCATTCTCCTCATAGATGACATCCAAACAGGAAGTAAGTTCAAGATTGCGCAAAGTAACTTCATCACAGCTAGTGCATGCATTGACAACAGGATATTTCAAAGAAGCTTCCAAAGAACTAATGGTAGAACGAGCATCAACAAGCTTAGCATGCATGGTAGGACATGATTTACAAGCACCAAGCAAGGTAGGTCTAGCCTTAAGCTCATCATATTCAGTCCTAAGAGCATCTAGTTTAGCCAAAGTGGAAGCATTCTTCTCATTAAGCAGCTTGATCTCATTCAACCATGCATCACACTCAAGGCATTCAACATCATCAGGAGTAGTAGGAGCAAGTTTCAAAGAGTCATTCTCAAGTTTCAATTCAAGCAATTTGGACTCTAACTCTCCTACTTTCTCACTAGCATTCTCAAGTTGAGCCCTAAGATCTTTCCTCATCTTTTTGGCATCTCTAAGCACACTATCGCGGTTGTCAATCAAGCCATTCAACCTAGCGATCTCAGCTAGCAAAGAGTCGGGGTCACGGTTTACCTCATCCTCCGAGTCGGAGTCGTTGTCTTCCTTCTCGCTCTTCTTGCTGCTTGAGCTATGGGCCATGCCACAAAAGCCCTCAAGCGCCATACAACTCAACCCGCTGAGGTTCCGGCTTGCACTCTTCTTGCCCTTGCGCCTCCCGACGTCTTCATCTTCGCTGCTTGAGCTTGACTCCTCGTCGCTTGAGCTTGAGTCAACGTCGCTCGCACCGGCCACCATCGCTCTTGCCTTGTTCTTCTTGTAGCCGCTCTTGCTCGGTCGCCGCTTGTCCTTGTCCTTGCTCTTGGACTTGTTGAAGTGCTTTCCCTTGGAGGAGTACTTGTCTTCACGCCTCGGGTGCGCCTTGTACTCGTTCACCTTGTACTTGTTCTCCTCCGCTTCCGGGCACTCGGCGATGAAGTGGCCACGCTTGCCACACTTGTAGCACGTCCCTGAGCTCCGCCTTGCGTTCCTCCGACTCTCGTGTAGTCGATCAAACCTCCTTGAGAGCAAGGCCAGCTCCTCCTCGCCTAGCACATCAAACTCCTCATCTGGAATGGACATAAGAGAAGACAAGGAAAACTGTCGACAGGAAGGGTTAGATTTGCCCTTTGATCCGCCCACAAGAGCAAGACTATGGTCAGTCGAGCCCTCATGCTTGGATTGCAACTTCCTGTCAACCTCGGCCGACTTGAGCTTAGAAAAGAGGTCATCCAACTCAATAGTCAAGTACGCCCCGGACTCCTTGATGGCCTCAACCTTAGCACCCCAAACATTTGGGTCCAAGACATGCAAGAGCTTCAAAGCCTTATCATGCTCGGTGTAGGGAAAATCCTCAACATTAGCCTTCATGTTGTTCACGATGGCGGTGAACCTCCGAAACATCGCATCGATGTCCTCACCGGAAGTGGAGTGAAAGTCTCATATTGCATCCGGTAAGAGACAAAGAGGCGAGCCTTCACATGGTTATCACCACCGTGAGTAACCAACATCTTTTCCCAAATTTGCCAAGCAAGATTCAAATGGCGAACACGCTCAAACTCGGATCACACAAGCTCGGACCAAGTGATCAACGGCTTTTGCATTAGCCTCATACTTGGCCTTAGCACCGGCATCGGTCACCATAAGAGTATGGATGTTGACCGGAATAGCATAGGTCTTGTCAAGCACAATGAAATCCAACAGCTTCCCACGAAGAAAGATCATCATACGAGCCGCCCACTTGTGGTAACCCTTGCCATCGAAGTGCGGCGGACCGCCCCGCTCAACGTACGCCATCTTAGGATTCGGGACTTGTCAAAGTCGCAAAGAATCCGGCACCAAGCTCTGATACCAATTGAAGGATCAGATGGCGACTAGAGAGGGGGGGAGTGAATAGGAGCCGGTAAAAATTCTTCCAAAAGAACCCGGCCTATACCCTAGACAAACCCCGGTCACACACGAGCGATGGATCGAATCACACACCAATCGCCAAGACCACGAGGTTATGGATCAACCTCTAGCCTTAGGAATGATTCCTTGAAGCACACGCGGAAGCAAAAAAGAAGGAGGGGAGGAATCGAACCAAGAGGCAAAGAGCACGGGCTGCGGCGGACCGTCCGGCCGGGGAGGGGCGGACCGTCCGCACGGCCTCGCGGACCGTCCGGCCCCGATGCCGCGGACCGTCCACGCCAACCCCGCGGGACTGTTCGGCCTCGCGCCGCGGACCGTCCGTTAAAGCACACGAACCACCGTAAGCGACCCGAGAAAAACGGACCGTCCGCCAAGGCCGGGCGGACCGTCCACGCGGGTCACGGACCGTCCGCTACTCAAGCACGGACCGTCCGCAAACCCGTCGCAACAAAAACCAAAAGCCAAACCGGATCAAAAGCAAGGGCGCGCAAGAACACGACGAACACACGACAATCCCTAGCCGCGCGGACCGTCCGCCGGCACCCCGCGGACGTCCGCGCGGTGCGGACGAAGCGAAAAATGCCCGACCCCGAAAGTCAACTCCCCCAAATCATCATCGGATTTCCCAAACGGTTGAAGTTATGGAGACAAGGGTTTGGGGACTTGAAAAGCGTCACACAAGGATGCTATAGCCCAAAAATCTTGCCTCCTAACTCCCTAAATCACCGGGAATCGCGAATCCTTTGAGCACCACCAAAAGCTAGAACACCGAACGAAAAACTTCGAATCCAAGTGGTTTCCGGCGTTTGAGGGCACAAGATCAATCACAAAGATGCACGAGACATCTATCCATGTTTTCCTCAAAGAATTCCGAGGAGAAACCCACTCAAATCCGCGGAATCAAACCGGGAACAAAGGCACGAAAACAAGCACAAAAAGGCCACGAAAGCACAATCCCGAATCTTCTATACAAACCAGGAAAGATTCACAAGGTATAGCATGCCGCCCTAGCATCCATCCCTCTCAACAAATCTCTCATGAAGCTATCATGCTAGCCTAAAGAAAATGGAAGAAAAATAGCTACGAAAAATGAGAAATGGGAGGGAGGAAATGAAACCCTAAGTCGCAGAGAGAGAGGGAGCCATCCACACACACTCATGGCTTATATATCAGGTCCCACCGGAGTGGTAAATGACTCAACTACCCCTAACTTAACTACTGGCGATACAACCCACGTAGGGGCATTTAGGTAATGTTTGTGGGTCTTGCCATCGGACGGCCACGCCTTTGCCGCACCCCGCGTCCTCCCGACGCAAGCCATGCGATCTCGCCGCGTGTCCTCCGCCTCGAAGCTTCCCGACACGCCCGGATCCCGTCTCCGTCGTGTTGGGCCCTCGGACTTGGTTTTGAGGCCCAAACCAAGAAACCGTCCGCCGATGGTTTTGTGGGCAAACCACCAAACCACGCGTGCCCGGTCCGGCCTCCCCGCCAAACCACTTGACTTGACCGCAACCGTGCACCGGCTCGATTGTCCATGACTTCGTCTCGCTCGTGTCGCCACCATGTGGCCCGCACCCGGTCCCCGCCGTCCACCGGTCCCTCGAACCGAGCCTACTTGTCTCTCCATCTCCCGGAGGCCCCTCAAGGCTGAAGACCTTTCGCGCCCGTTCTTCACCTGCAACAACACGAACTAGGCCGCAACCTACACCTGTGCACTAAGCCAAGAGTCAGTCCAACACCCGTTGTCAATCACTCATCACTGAGGAGCGGTCATCCATCGACCACTGGGACGCTCCTGGTCCTCAAAGTCTTTATCTCGAAATATATCAAGCTGAACAAGAAAAGGCAGGTTGGAGTGTCCATGGAGGTGGGCCGGACTGTCCGTCCGCTCCTGGCGGACCGTCCGCGAGGGCTACGCGGACTGTCCGCGCGGCTCGGTGGGGAGAGGGGCCGTATTGGATGTTCTGGAACAAATAACGGACTGTCTGCGCCGGGGTGCCGGACCGTCCACGCACCACGCGGACCGTCCACGTGGGCTCTGCGGACTGTCCGCGGGTGTCGCGCGCAGGTGGGTCCCAGGCCGCGGGATGTAAATGAAGCAGGGAACCCCTTTCTCTTCTCCAACCCGACCAAGGTCTTCTTTTCCCTCTCTCTCTTGCTCTCTCTCAAGAAAAGACACCTTCCTTGGGGATTTCATTTGGGGCACTCCCCGGACCGTCCGAGCACGTCCACGGACTCTCCGCAAGGTTCACCACCATGTCATATGGGTATTTTTCGAATATCTCATTCCCTCTCTCGGATTTTGAGCAAGAAGGTGATTAGGGTTTGGTGATGTGATCTAAGTTTCGTCCATGGATTCAAGTTTTTGACTTGGTGAATGAGTTTGGGATACCAATGGGGTGTTGTGGAAAAATTTGGTGAAGAAATACTGGATTTTCATCAAGTTATGAGGATGGGCAAATCGGACGCTACTGTTCACAGGAGCTTGCCGGCCCGGACCGGGCGGACAGTTAGCCGCCTCGGCACGGACAGTCCACGCGGCCCCGACAGTAGCACCTGTGCCTAGTAGCCTTCTAGTTTGGGGTTTCATTCTCTCTTACAATTGCTCTAAATTGTTAATACTCATTCAAATATATGATTTTTGATAGTGCTCGCAAGGCTATCGCTTCGCTCACCAAAAAGGTAACCAAAAAGGCCACTTCAAAGAAGAAGTGCAAGGATGTTGGGACATCTAAGAGGCGTAGAAAAGATGATACCTCTGAGGAAGAAAAGGAGCCCAACAATCCTAATGACAGTGACTTTGATCCGACCGATGAAGCGGCTAGTGCCTCATTCATGGTGGATGAAGATGAGCTAAATCAAGGGGAGGTAACAATGCTGACATCATTGATGTGATTAATTACACAGCTCCTAGAAGGCGGTGGACACAAAGAGAGTTTTCTATTGCTAGGAATGACAATGCTTATAATCAACCCTGTGACACTCACAATTTGTATTTCCACATCACTGTGCAAGAGCAAGCCTTCTTTAGTAGTTTAATGGATTGCACAATATTTGCTCATCAAAGGGTTGATTTTGACTATTTTGAGTCTAAACCTGTCTTAGTTGGTGTGGCAACAAAACTTGAAAACTTGGGCTTGAAACCGTTTCTTCAGCATATATGTGATTGGAATGACACCATAATTAGACAATTCTATGCAACATATGAAATGGATTTTGAAGCTATGAACATTATGTGGATGACCAGTAAAAGTGTATATGAGGCCACTTTTGCAGAATTTTCAGCTGCCAATCATATTAATTATGAGTATTTTAGTGATGGTGTTGATGTTTATAATGAGGATATTCGTGAAAACACTGTTGTCTTTTATGAGCCTGGCACCTCAAATGCAACTATAATGAACTGGCTAGCAGCAGGACTTAGACATCATCCGGCTGCCATTAACAACATCATCAGACATACCTTTATGCCTAAGAGTGGAAATAAGGACAAGGTCCGAGAATATTATTGGAATGTGATTAGTCATATCATGCATGAAACTAGATTTGATGTTGTGAAGCTCATCCTTGATCAAATGATTTGCAAGAAGCGTCTTGTCAGAGATAGCATTTATTTTACTCCCTATATTATGTCTTTGATCAAGACCAAGACAGGGTTTAATGGTCTATGTGATGTGAAGCATGAAATTTATCGCCCCTTTTACAATGCTAAAGCTTTTCTCAACAAGCCATTGACACCTTATGAGTAGGCTGTAGAGGCTCAAAATGTTGCTGAAAATGTTGAGGTTCATGCTAGTGATGATGAAAATGCAAATGTTGGTAACATGGGTTATGCTAATGTTGATGAGGATGCTTATGCTATGCCACCTCCTCCCTCTCTAGTTCATCCCATGCATCCATAGTGGGAGCCTCCTACTCGATACTTTGATTCTTATTTTGCTAATATTCAGCAGTCCATGAACTCTCAATTTCAGCAGATGTAATCCGGGTTCAACTCTCACTTTGAGGCATATGGGCAATAGATGAATGATACATTTCAGACTATGCAACAGGGTTTTCAACAGCAAATTGACACTAGTCTGAATAATTTTGGTCATCATGTCTATAACACTATGCATGACCCCATGATGCAAAGGTTGGGTGATATGCAAACAGATCTTCAGAATGACCTCAATGCCTTGAATGACAGATTCTCTCAGATGTCCACTTCAGAGCAGTATCAGCAGCTATATGATCAGCAGACTCAGCTTCAGAACAATGTCAATGCTTTGAACACAACCTTTGGGGATTTCAAAGATCATTTTTATCATTACTATCCAGGTCCAACTCCACCACCATAGTTTTGTTCCCCTCCGCCATTCTATCCTCCTCCGCCGCCGCCTCAGGATGACTAGACCTTTTGGTATTTGATGCCAAAAGGGGAGAGATTTGGAGGAGTGTTGTGTGATCTTTAGGGGGAGCTCACTTCTTTGCATGCATCTGGAACTCTTGCATTGCAATTGCATGTTTAATTTTGGTTATGCATGAACTTTGGTTGGCTTGTAATAATTTGTGAGACTTACTTTATGGTGTGTGATGTGGTTGAGAACTAGAACTTGTGGTTATCTTGTGATGATCTATGGTCGTGATCTAAATTTGCTTACCTTATGTCTTGTTCTAGTTCTTGTAGTGATTTTGAGGCTAACCCTTGATCAATTTTATTGGATATATATGTGGTTGTTGCCTTGATCTCTATTTTTGTAGGGGAAACTCCGTCAAAATTACTATATCTATGCATATGTGTAAAAATCAAATGAAAATTATATGCACATATGTAGGGGAGTTCTCTCTATCCTCTTGTTTTGGATGCATTCACTCTATCTATTTATTGAATTTATTTGAGAAGAGTAAGTGATTCCAAAACTCAAAACCTTTCTTATATCACTCCTTTAAATGGTTGTCATCAATTACCAAAAAGGGGGAGATTTAAGGCATCTAGGCCCCTAATTCGTGTTTTGGTAATTAATGATAATCATTATGGACTAACATTTTTATTTTTGTTATAAGAATAGGTTAGTCTGGTGAAATGATGAGATCATGAGGTATGAACGAGAAAGTCTTGCATGGCATGTGTTGGAAAGAGCTCAAGGCAAAGGTAAAAGATAGGGTTTTATTTTTGCCGGTCATAAGGTGATTAGAGGATGCTAAATGACCGGGTTGATAGGATAGATAGTCGTACTATCAAGAGGGATCAATTTCATTGGCTTGACTTTCCATAGTGCCACTTGCATCAAAAATTTGCATCCATTGCAATTAGATGAGTGGCGATTTCTCTTGGTAAAAGGGTCTCGTTGAAAATCTTAAGAAAAATCAGTTTTCAGGTGTTGGGCGGACAGTCCGGGCTCTCGGGGCGTACGGTCCGCGGGTGTTTGATTTTTATTTAATATCTGAGGTTTTTGGCAAAAGTTTTCGAGAAAATACGCTTCCAGGCGGACAGTCTGCGGGCCCTATGCGGACGGTCCGTTATTCTCCTTAAAAGCAAACAGAACAGTGTGCAGCTCGGTGGACCGGGCGGACGGTCCACGGCCTGCCCGCGGACAGTCCACGGGGCCCGGGCGGACGGTCCGCGGGGTCCTGGCGGACAGTCCGCCCAGCCCAACGGCCAGTTCTGCCAGCCGTCGACTTCGTGTTTTTCACCGTTGGAATTCAAACGCGGATGGTCCGCGAGGGAATCGTGGACAGTCCGCGAGGTACGCATTTTGCCCATAACGGCTAGTAATGGAAAAGGGGAGTATATATACTCCATGCCTAGGGTTGGAGAGGCTCTCTTGGCACTTTGAAGGTCCATACTCCCTTGTAGAGCTCTCCCTCTCCTTTCTCTCACTCACTTGGCTTAGTGGTTGCATTCTTTATGAGATTGAGAGCTTCTAGTGCATTGCATCAAGGTTTTGATCATTGTGGCACTAGGGAATCATCAAGAAAGTGATTGATTTATTACTCTTGGAAGTTGTCGCTTCCTAGATGGCTTGGTGGTGGAAGAATCCGTTGAAGCTCGCAAGAAGATTGTGCATGGCTTCGGATTTCGTGTTGTGAGAGGTATTGTGCTCACCTCACCGGAGCGGTAAATAGCAACTCTAGTGGAATCGAGGTGTGGAGTGGTTCTTTGGTTCTAACCGGCTCAAGATCAAGCGGTGCCTTGATAGAGGAGCGGTTGAACATTGAATCCACCTCAACATGGATTAGGCGTGACTTGCAAGTCATTGATACCACGGGATAAAATTCGTCTCTTGTGCTTGGTTATCTCTTTTCTCAATTTCCTTTCAAGTGCTTTACTTTGAGCATTTATTTTCTAGAGATTGAATCATATCTTGTCACCCTAGGTCGCAAACCCCCAACATAGGAATAGAATAGGTAAAGAATTAATCCTCCCTTTGGTTCTAATTAAATTTCTCTAGTGTTGTGCTTTTAGATTTTAAACCGCCTATTCACCCCCAGTCGGTATCCTAGATGCTACACGGAGCTCGGGCGACTCCCTCTCCTTCTCCACCTCCCTCTCCGCAGCAAAGGGATACATGCAATGCGTTGGTTGCGGCGGATGACGGACGATGCGATGTCGGGGCGGAAAGCCGCAGCGGACGATGGGCACGGGAAGTCACGGTCGGCGAGCGCGTCCATGGCGAGCGTGGTTCCGATCTTGACGCTGCTGATGCTCCGCTTGCGGAGGCTGAGGTGGATGTTCTCCATCGTCGGGACCAGGTGCGGCCATGTGGAGTTGACGATGGAGTAGCCAGAGAGGATCTCGTTCCCACGACGAGGGGAGAGGAAGAGGAAGGTGGAGGTCGAGGCGGCGGTAGGTGGCGCCATGGCCGAAGAGGCGGGAGGAATGGATATGGCTGGGCTGGCTGGCATCACTTCCGGCTGTTTGGACTGGATTGGATTGGGTTCCCTTGTGAATTTGTTTGTGATGTGTATGCGATGTCGATGCCTCCGCCGCGAAAGAAGAAGAACGCAGCAGTTCAGGCTAGTGGCAGAAGCTAGAAGAAGGCAAGGGACCTATCTGCGAGAAGAAAGAAAGTTTAAGGGGTTATGAGTAATTGTTTAGGGGAGGGACATGTGGAGCCCACTGCCACGTCATCCAAAACCGTCGTCAAAACCAGTGAAGAGGGTAAATCACACGGTTTTAATAGTTAGTGGTAGTGAATGTCTGGTTTTCAAAATGAGGGTTGAAATCCGAACACCACCTATACATGAGGGTTGTGGAGACTTTTTCCTATCTTTTTGAGAATGACATAGTACAATGCAGATGCTCACAACACGCACGCACACTCACCCCTATGAATACACGTACGCAAACCCTACCCCTATCAGCACCTCCGAAGGACTGAGCACTGACACATCTGGAGATTCTCGAAGTCACCAATGGCGCTGCCGCACCGGCACATCTGGAGATTCTCGAAGTCACCAATGGCGCTGCCTCGTCATCGACGGGAACGTCACTTACCACTTAATGCATAACGCTGGTAAATCCTGGAAAATGTCACCAATGGCGCCTCGTCATCGACGGTAACGTCGCTTACCACTTAATGCATAACACCGGTAAATCCTGAAAATCCAGGAAAATGTGCGAGCACCAGGATTTGAACCCTGATGGATAGCGTCCCACTGGACTGTGGAGACTTTTTCCTAAAAACTTACCAGACGATGATGTGAGATTTGCGGCCCTCGAATATTAAGAGCCTAAAAGGCCCATAGTGAACCTCCGGCTGAACACAGAAACCCACATGTGATTAATATTCTGGCCCACTTAGAAGTTTTTTAGAGCACTTGGAAATTAGGGTTGACTCGTACACCGGCTGCATATAGCCGCTTCGTCTCTTCCCGTACCTCTCTTTTTTCCTAGGGTTTACTCCTCTGCTTGTACGGCGGGCGGCGGGCGGCCGCGGCGGTCCTTGTTCTGCCACTTTGAGTTTGAGCACGTCGCAGCGACTCAGATTGAAGTTTCCATAGTTTGCATGAAGAGGTCGGTTTCCACCAGATATGTTCCCTCATAAAAAACAGGTATCGGCAGAGGTCCTGCCATCCGGATTTTAGATCTTCAAGTGACGGTGTAGATTTTTTTTTTGCTTGGAAAGTGACAATGTGGATATTCCTATATATATAGTACATAATAATATGATGATCAAACAATAATTAGTCACATAATTATATGGTAAGATGATTGGAAAAAACAAAAAAATATAAAAATACAAGCAATCACAAATGCAACATAGTTAAACAAGTGTTATATTACTAAAGAAAATCAAATTGAACAACTACACAAATATTTCTATAGTAGCCAAATAACAAATATTTTTGGATAGTGAGAACCCCTCAGATAATCAAATGAAAACATAGCTAACAAATTACTAAGATTTAAAATTACATGACATAATACTGAAATTGACATTAACTCCATCACTGTAAATTAGTGAGTTACAAAACTGTAAATCCTTAAGCACGCCAATTTAGTGTGGAATTTAGGAGAGTAGGCCATTAAAACATTTAATTATCCTACATTGACGTCGGGAAAGGATTAGGATGGAGTGAAACAACTATTGGCAGAGGTCTGACTGCATAACAAACAAGGCAGTCAATGGAGACATGCAACATCATACGGAGAGAGGAAAAAGGGGGCAAGATCAAACAGTTCAAAAAATCAGGTGATGAAGCTGCCTGTTGACACCCAAAATTGGCAAGATTAGGTAGGCCGGTCTAACCGGTGGGCCCACCAGGTCAGACCGCCCTAGTCAAAGTACTCAAAAGGCAATTTGGACTTCACCACTGGATAGGTCTCGTCGAGTACATCAAGATCCATATATAGAACGTCCAAATTGGAGTCCGGATGAAGGAGATATGACTTCTGGAAGATCTGCACGTCGCAAAGGCGGTTAGACCGCCCCCATAGGCGGTTAGACCGCCCCGTCCTAGTTGTATTTCGACACGATTTTGTAAGGGTTTCGACTCCTAATGGGGCAAGACCTTCCCTCCCTATGAATATAAAGGGCCACAGCCGATTGAGGATCATCCAATCGATCAAACACAATTTACTATTTATTGTTTTGCCTTTACTTTTATCTCTTTGCCCAAGCTCTTCCAACCTCGATCTGCTGTTCTTCCTTCGTCTCCGCGACGACCGAAGGCGTTCTAGGTGGCCTGCCGATCCTAGAGCAACCCTACGTGCATCAACTCCGACGGGGTCCCTCCCGAGTCGACATTCGTAGGTTTACCGCCCCCCATACAGCAGGCGGTCTGACCGCCCCGTGCTTGTTGATCCTGTAAAAAGGTGTCAACACCGCCACAAACACCCAGGTAATGTATAGCTTTTCCCTTGAATAATGGTACTTGGAACCAGGATCCATGATGCAATTGTTAACTGCGTTATCTTCGTGCAACCTCTAAGGTGCTGAAGAATCCATTGTCTGCCGAGATCCATGGCAGAATTCACTTTGCAACCTATCCTGATTATTTCTATTCGTGAGTTACAGCAGAAAGGAATCGCTGGAACGCTAGTTGCTGCAGATGAGGAACCCATTCGCCCTCCGCGAGATCAGATCAGGCGCTAAAAGATTTCGCACGAGTGTTCTGTAAGAAAATTGGGGATAAAGTATTCCGAGTGAGACTCTCCTTGCCTTTGTTGTCCTTCAGCAAATCTGCTGGAGTTCAATTGATGCCTGCACCGCACCAACCGGCATAAATCAAATGAACACGGTTTGAAACGCCATGTGGACACAGATTATCTGTGAAACTACTTTTTGACCTGTATGGCCTCCAACTCTTCGTCTCAAGTTTCCCCTTGCGACGGATAATTTGGGAGTTTTGCTTTGCAGCCGCGAGCGATCGCCGAAGCAGATGCAGATTTCAGATTTGCAACGTGTAGTTGCTGTGCAAGCAGAACCAAAACTCCGGACAGTCGTGTGAAGCCGAGTTGCATCGATTCTTCAGAAGAATTTCGCTGAAAATAACCCCGGGCCGTGATGGACCGAGGTCTCTTGCGAGTCAGAGCACTCCGCTCAAACAAGAGGGTGTTTGGATTCATGGGTGACTAGAAATTAGAGACTAATCCGATGGAGGGAACGCTACGAACACGGCATTCGGCACATTGCCAAGCCTCTGGTTCACGTCGGGTTTTTAATAACCGGATGAGCCCCCCTGGCGCGTGACGCATGTCACGCACGAGCCGACACGAAAACGTCCTTTTCCCGTGAAACCCTGGACGATACGGTGAATCGCAAGCACTTTGCCAAGCTTCTGAGAAACCAAGGCGCCCCTGCACAGCACAGGTCAATCAGAGAGGCCGGGCACGGCAGGTGTGGTGCTGGGTGCTGCGGTTCAGACCCCCGCCGCCATCGCTAGACACCGTGTCGCGGCGTCGTCTCGCACGTTTACACCTGAGACCTGACACCTCGATCTCTAGCGCGTGTGCTTGCTCGCACGCGGTATATAAACGCACAGCTCTCCCCTCCGAACTCACCAACTCATCAACACAAACCAACAACTAGTAGCAACACGACTAGCTAGCCGTTTCGCGCTTTGCTGATCTTGGGCAAGCGAGCTAGCTCGATCGTTTATTGCATCGCCAATGGCTTTCCCTCTCACCGCCGCGTTCGCCATTCTCGTCGTCGTCCTCGCCGCCAACTCGGCTCTCGGTAACTAAACTTGTGCCACGCTAAGCGTCCTTTATTTTTGCCACTTCAACAGTGTTTCCATAATTCCATTTCGTTTAAGAGAACCATGGCGCGGCCGCCGGTCGGTAACTAAACTAATGCGAACGGATCCTCGCAGGTGCGCAGCTGTCGTGCGAGGAGCTGCGGCCGGACGTGTGCGCGTTCGCGGTGTCGTCGGGCGGGCTGCGGTGCGTGCTGGAGCGCACGCCGGAGGGCGCGCACCGGTGCCAGACGTCGGCGGTAGGCGGCGCGCGTGGCCTGGCCGCCGGGTGGGTGGAGACCGATGCCTGCGTGCGCGCCTGCGGGGTGGACCGCGCCGCGCTGGGCCTCCCCGTGGCCAGCGCCGCGGCCGAGGAGCGCCGCAGCCTCCGGGCGCTCTGCTCGCCGGCGTGCCGGGACGGGTGCCCCAACGTCGTCGACCTCTACGCCACCCTCGCCGCCGCTGAAGGTGCGTACGTTGCGTCGTAGTAGTCGCAGTGTCGTACGGTCCATATTTCGATCAACTAACGTATATTTTCTCCGTTTTGGCGATTAACGTACGGTCCCGAAACTCGATGGGTGCAGGTATGTCGCTGCCGGCGCTCTGCGAGGCCCAAAAGAACGCCGGCAACCGTCGCATGATGATGGCCGGTATGGCTCCACTCGGCGCTCCAGTCGTGGCTCCGGCTGCGCCCCCGGTCGTGGTTCCACCGGTCGCGCCTCCGGTGGCTGCGGCACCTCCATGCGAGCCTCCGGTGGTTGCGCCGCCACCATGCGACGAATGGTGAATTGAACAGCAACGATTTATATTTGACTGCTCATAGTAGTTTCGGACTTCGGAGGATATCCTTATTCAGTGTCAGTGCTAGATGCTCCACTTATGTATCGGAGATAGTTCCATTGTTTTAGCGTGAAATAAAGCGGTACGAAGAGCTACATTCGTGTAATGTTTATTTTCCCATGCTTATCGTATCAACTGTGCATGTCGTTCTTCTTCCACTAGGATTGTGTTGATATCTTGTAATTGCAATTGTTGCTTTTGTTCCCGCTCACCACGAATCCTTAATGTCCCATTACGGTGTAACGGTAATTTTTTTAATCAAAGGAAGATTGTATGATATCAGTAATCTTCAAGTTTACAAACAACACTTACAAAGTACTCACCCTCTAAGCAGCTCCAAAACTCAATCTCAAACCCGTGTAAAAAATCAAATAGAAGGCAGCACAGGCTTACGCTCAGCAAATAGACGGCGAATGTCGGGTTCTCTACCGCCGGCAGTAAATCTATGTCGGTCGTGCGTCGGGCTCGGATGGTTAGCTCGGGAGACAACGAGATTTATACTGGTTCGGGCCTCCGAGGAGCAATACCCTACGCCCAGTGCGTGGCTGCCGTGTTCCTGAGCCAAGTGTGCTCGCAGTAAAGTTTACAAACTGGTTGGGAGAGGGAGTTCGTTCCCAGGTCCCGGGTGGTGGTGTATGATCGTGTGTAAGTCTAACCCTTGTGACCGTTGCCCTCCTATCTCTTTTATAGTCTCAAGGGGAGGGGCACAAGGGGAAATACAAAAGAGTTACAGTGCTTGGCAGCTGGTACGTCCCGTCGTACGTCGCTGTCCGTCAGGGCGTATCGGCGCCGAGTTGTGATACCTTGTCGGGGAAGCCGCCTGTCGGTGCGGAATGTGGTCCCGACACTAACCAGTAATAAGCGCCAAGGTCTATCCCTCAATGGTCGATGCTAAGCAATAAAAGACACAGAGTTTATCCTGGTTCCAGCCGGAGGGGCCGTACGTCCAGCAGTGGTGTGCTCAAGGCCTTTGTATTGCTCGGCAAGACCGGGGTGCTCGTAGTGGGGCTGCTACAAGCAAGGCGGGAGAGGAAGCGTGACTTCCAAGTCCCTGGTGTAGTGGCTGAAGATGTTGTAGGAGAATTGGAGAGCAAGTGCGTGGTGCGATTTGTCTCGTGTTGGGCTTTGTTGTTCGTGTGTCGTGTGTCGTGTCCGTGTTCTTCGTCCCCTGCGGCAAGGGGGTTCGTCCTCCTTTTATAGACCAAGGAAGGAGCGAATCACATACGCGCCGCGCTATTTAGCTACGTGCGGGAGCGTGATGTGCTACGCTGTAGAGTAGGCAGCCGCCCAGATGATCCTTGCAGCGATCCGGCCATCATGGCGTATCTTGTACCCGAACAGTGGCGGCTTCGAGGGTAGAAGAGCGGCGGGCGGGCGCGGACGTCTCTGTTAGGCTCGAGGGAGCTGCTGACGTCGGTCCGTACGAAGCACAGTGGCAGGTAAGGTGGCGTCCCGTTCCCACACGCTCCACAGTGCCGGAGTTGTTGCCACAGCGCCTGGCGTGCGCCTGTACGCGCGGGGGCGGCGGCCATACCGTTAACAGTGGCAGGGATGGCGTTCCACCGGCCTAGCGCCTCCACCTAACCCTGTAAGGTCACAAGAAAGCAAATCGAGGGTGCAGCCGGCCCCCCTTCGAGGGCTCGGCGCGTTAGCCGTACCGGAGCAGGTGGCACGGCGTCACGGGACTGGCACCGGCCGCGCCGCACAGTCCCCCCCACAGTGATGGGGATGGGCTCCCTCCTGGGGAGTTGGTGCGGCGGCACGGGCGCGTGCCCCGGCGCATGATGGCGTCGTCCCGCCGATGTCGGGGCATTTAATGCCGCGCGCGCGGAGCGAGGCGCGCGCGTGCGGGGCGCCCTCGAGCGAGGCGGACCCCGTTCGAGGGCGGGGCGGACCCTCGAGCGAGGCGGATCTCGCTCAAGGGAGGCGCACCCCCTCGAACGGGGCGGAGCCTGCCCGAGGGAGGCACGCACCCTCGAGCGAGGCGAAGCCTACTCGAGGGAGTCTTCGAGTGGGCCGCCTGGTGGGCCGCTGGGGCCTTCGCGGCGTGGGCCATGTCCTGCACGGTTAAGTAAGGCGTACTTGGTTTTAGCTTTGTTGCGGGTTTTAAGTGGGGATTTCCCAGCTGTTTAAGGGGACCCCTAGGGCTGTCCCCGACAGTAGCCCCCGAGCATCTGTGGGTTTGCCATTGAGGCTCCCACAGATGCTGGAACCTACTGATATGACGTTCTTCCCTCCTGGTTTTGCGAACGCTTTCCGTGGGGCCGCGTCAGCGGACCCGCGGGTCTAGCCCCCGAAGCCCTGCAGGAGCATGGGCGCTCCTGTAGGGGTTGACCGCGAGACTTGGACAGAAGGCGTGGTACATGTTTCAACCGGCGTCGGCAATGTCTCAGCCGGCTTCGGTGACGCACACGCTGCCGGCATTATCCCCGGCGGGTGCAATCCAGGAGGTGTAGCCGTGCGTCAAGCCTCCGAGCCTGGGCCCATCCAAGGCGATCGGGTAGAGCTTTACGACTTGTCTTTCAACGCGCCCTCGTCGTCCCTCCGCGGGACGGAGGGTGAGGTTTCTACAACCCCCATCGGTCGGGTCGCGAATTGCGGATTCCTCGTCGAGCTGTTAGCAGGTGGTTCGAGTGGACGCCCATGCCCCGTTCGATAAGGGTAGGCTGTGTGGTCCAGAGACACGTCCATTGAAGCGCTTGCGTGGGTTTGCTAGGTGGGGCTCGGTCCCGTTCGCTAGGGACCGAGGGCGCGGAAGCTCTCCCTCGGTGGGATCCCCCGGCTAGCTGCCCTCGCTGGCTCTCGAACACGACATGTGGGGCACCCTCGAGCTGGCAGGCTCGAGGAACGGCTCGAATGCGCGTGCCCTCGTCGTCCCTGACTCCGGGTGACTCAGGGCGCCCGTTCGAACCCGTCGAGGGTCAGGCTTCGAACCCCTGATCAGTAGGGCCGTGCGGGGTGGCGCCTGGGCGGCCCCGTCTTTGCATCTGCGACCATCGAGGGGCCTGGGCAAGCCAGCCCTCGAGGCGCTGATCAGTAAAAATGGTGCGGGGCGGCGCCTAAGCGCTCCCGGCCTGGCATCTGCGACCATCGAGGGGCCTGGGCAAGCCAGCCCTCGAGGCGCTGATCAGTAACACAGCGTGGCATGGGTGCTTTGCGGTGCCTGTTTTGTTTCAAACGGGCCCCGAGGCGACCTTCTCACGCCGGTACCCTTTCGAGGGTTGAAGTTTTCCCGAGCCTGGAGCCCGTGCCGCTCGAGGGTTCTCCTTACTTTGTAAGGAACCGGGCCATTAAATGCTCCACAGTAGAGGCTGCGGTTTTGCGTCGCGGGCGCGCTTTTTTAGGCGTTACAGCCGCGCGCGCGCGTAGTGGGCGGCGTGGGCAGGCGGATGTGACCGCCTGCCACGGTCCCTGCTATTCTTCGCCGTGATGATGGCCTGTTCGCGGTGGCGTGGCCGCCGCGGTCGTGGTGGGGCCCGCCCGTCAGCGAGAAGAAAAGATTCCCTGCAGTTAATGCGCGCGGGACGTCCGCCCCGGAGAGCACGCCCGCGGCTTATAAATTTGAGGGGAGGAAAAACGGCGGTTTTTTACCTTAGCGCTCCGCCGTTCTTGCCCCTTGTGCTCTCGCCTTCGTTTTGCTTTCGCCACCGTGCGCCTTCGCCATTAGAGCTCTTCTCCTTCTCTTTGTCCTCCGCTCTCACGTTCCTCGTCCTTTCTCATGGCGCCGCTTCCGCCCTCACGATTCTTGACCCGTACGCCTGGGAGCGGTCGACGGTGACCCAGCTGGCCCTTGGCGAGCTGGTCTCCGCCGGCCAGTTAGCGGCGAACGAGGATGGCCGGCCGGCGGAGTGGATCGTGCCGCCGGCGGGGGACCGCGCGCCCAACCCGCCGGAAGGCTACGTGGTGAGCTTCACCCGCTTCCATGAGCGCGGCTTCGCCGCACCGGAGAGCCGCTTCATGCGGGCGCTGTGCCACCACTACGGCGTGGAGTTGCATAATTTCGCGCCGAACGCGATTTCGCAGGCGGCCACGTTCGTGGGCGTCTGCGAGGGGTATCTAGGGATCCCAGTCAACTGGGAACTCTGGATACACCTCTTCCGCGCGGAGCTCTTCACGCAGCCCACGACGGAGCCGAGGACCCGCCGCGCGGTGCGCGCCGGCGGGATGTCGCTCGCCCTGCGGGGGCAGTTCAAGGACGTCTACATCCCCCGCACCATGACGACGAACAACGCCGGGCCGGGAGCGGGGATGGTTCTACCCCGCGCAACGCCGAGCCCGGCCTCCCCGCCTACACCGGTCGGTGCTCGGGAGAAGCCCGACTCCCCGGGGTCATGGGGTGTCCACGGCCCGGCACCGGAGGCGGGCGGACTCGGTCCCGGCCGCCCCCGTAAGAACCCGGCGACGCGCGGGCCGACCGCGGCGGGCGTCCTCGCCTTCCTCCACCACCGGCGGGTTGTGCCTCCGATGGAGAGGCCGCTCGCGTCTACGAGATGACGAGAGGAGGCGGACCCCCATTGCGCCGGCGAGGTCGCGGATGCTCCCAACCCCCCTCGAGCGGGGGTATGCGCTTACCGGGCGCGGAGCGCCGTCGACACCGGATGCTTGCGCCGGGGAGCGGTCCCCGTGGGACCTCGAGATGCTCCCCCACCGGCCCGCCGGTGAGTGTGATTCTTGGCCTCGTCTTTGTTCTCAATGTTGCCCCTGGCCCCTGACGCGCTTTTGACGTTCTCGCATGCGGTTGGTGAACTTCGGCGCCGCGAAGTCCGTTCCGCCCACCCCCGACTCCCGCGCGCTTGGTCGGGCCGTGCAACGCGCGAGCGGGAGCGAGGAGCGGGCGGCGCGCAAGAGGGAGCGCGCGAGGCGGCACCGCGAGCGCCGCGAGCGGCGGAACGAGGAGTACCGCGGCGCGAGGAGCCGGGGCTTTCCTCCCCGGGGACCGAGGAGTACTCGTCCTCGGAGGAGGACGAAGAGGAGAGAAGGCCGGGGGCGGGGGCCCTTCCGATAGGTGGGAGCCTCGCGCCCCCGTCGCGGAGCCGACTCCGGCGGCAAGGGCGGCATCGCCCGGGGTGGGCGCGGCGGCGTCCGCCGCTAGGCAATCGACAATGGGGAGCGGCGCGAGCCACGGAGGTGCGCGCGCGCGCGCGCGCGCGCGGCAAGCGCGCGCGCGCGCGGCGCGGGGCCGCGCGCGCGGCGGGGGACATCGGGGAGGCGCGGCGGCGGGCGCGCCGGCCGCGCCGGCCTCATCCACCGAGGCCTCGAGGAAAGGAAGCACGACTTTTCCTCTTTGAGGTAAAGGGCTCGTCCTTCTGCGGGGTTTGGTTTTTTGGTACCCAGGCATTCTGATTTTTTGCTTGTGCTTGTGCAGGGTGGTGTCAACCGTGCCTCCCCCTCGTGCGGCTAAGGTGCCGAGGGCGGACACGTCCGTTCCCACCCGGCGGCGCTCATCGAGGGCGCCGCGGGCGGGGGCGAGCACGGCGGCGGCGGGCGAGAGCTCGCGGGGCCGGGCCGAGGCCTCGAGGCCGCGGCCGGCGGATCAACCCGTCGCGGCGCGGCCGGCGGTCGTCGAAGAGCGGCGGCCGTCGGTCGTGGCGGAGACGCAGCCCACGGCGGCGGGCGGCGCCGAGACGCGGCCCACGGTGGGCGCCGCGACGGAGGCGCGGTTCGCGGCGCCGGCCGCGGCGGAGGCGAGCGGGCGGCGGTGGCCGAGGAGGGCGGCCGGGCGCCCGCGGTCGCGGAGGCGCGGCCGGAGGCGGTGGCCGCGGCGCCGCGTCGGCGCCCGCGGCCGCGGAGGCGCAAGCGGAGGCGCCGGCGGAGGCGGCGCGGGGGCGGCGCCCGCCGGCGGTTCCCGGCCGACGGTGGTGGAGATCCCGGACGATGACTCCCCGCCGCCGGGTGGGATCGGTGGGCGAGCTCCACGCTCTCCCCGGGGTCCCGGGAGGGGGGCCCTCGTGAGGCGGCGCGAGGGCCACATGGTGGCGGGGGCCGAGGGTACGCGCGCCGAGGCCTCGTCTTCCCCGCGCCCGGCCACTCCGCCCGTGGGGAGGGGCCGCCGGCGACCCGCCCGTGTTCGCCGACGCCCGTGGGGGAGCAGGAGCTCGGGGACGGCTCCGCGGCCATGGCGCCACGCTTGACCGCACGTTGAACGAGGCGGCGAGAGTCCACGGCGGCCCCGCGTGGCGTGTCTTCCGGGTGGGGTGCCATTGCTTGCTTCCCTTTTTCCTTGTTTCTCGCGTGCTTGTCTTTGCGGCATGGTGTTTACGGTGTTTTGATTTGTGGGTGCCGGGAGCTCGAGCGTCGCGCCCGCGACAAGTACGGCGCCTTCGATCGGGTGAACGCCGAGCTCCACCAGCTCCGGGAGTGATGCGGCGCCTTCAACGCGCTCGCCGACGCCCTCAGGACTCCGGATGGCTGGTTGTCGTACCGGGCCATGGCCTTGCGCGATGAACTCCCCGAGAGCACAAGGCAAGACCCGGCGCATCTCTCTAGCCTCAAGCGGGTCTGCACAGCCCTCATCGACCGTGATGAGGCGTTGTGGCAGGCGCGCTCGGACCTGGAGAAGATGCGCACGCTGGCGACCAACTGGGAGGCGGAGGTGGCCAGCGTCCGCAGCGAGAACCGGGGGCTCCGCTCGTCCCTCGAGGGGGCGCGAGGCGCAGCAACGCCGGGCCGAGGAGCGGGCGCGCGCGCTTGAGCAAAGGGTCAAGGAGGCCGACGACTTGAAGGCCGCCCTCGACGCCAAGGTCGCGGCGCTCGCCGTAGCTGAGGACCAGCTCTGCGCAGGAGCGCACCGCCCGTCAAGGAGCTGAGGGGCGGCTTCAGCGGAGCGAGGGCCGCCCTCGTCGACGCTCGGTCGGCCCTGGAGCGGGAGCGCGCTGCTCGTGAGGTGGCGCAGATGTCTCTGGAGGACCGGAACACCGAGTTCTCCAGGGTCGAGGGCGAGCTGATAGTGCTCAGCATTACGAACGCGAACCAGGAGCTGGCCCTCCAGGAGCAAGGCGAGACCGTCCGGGGCCTCGAGCAGACGGTCGAGGCTGAGCGCCGCGCCCTCGAGGTGGAGAGGAAGCAAGTCGAAGGTGAGCCGCTGTTTGACTCTCGCGTTGTTGGGTTCTCCTTAGAAGGTTCGCACTCTTTTTCGACTTCTTTCTCGTCCGGCGACCCCCGAGCTTGCGCACCGCGGCGGGGCACGCGGTTGAGCGGGCCGAGGCGGCGCGGACCTCCTACAACTCTTCCGAGCAGGGAGGCTGCAGGAGTTGCACGATGCGGCCCTCGAGACCCGCCGATCCGTGGAGGAGGGCGAGGCGCAGGCGGAAGCTCGGCGGCCGGCCCGCTCGCGTGCCCTTAGCGGCCACGTCACCGAGCGTATGCGCCGGCGCCGCATCTTGGCGTCCAGAAGGCCCTCGGAGTGGTACGGTCCCACTACGAGGTTAACTTCGAGGCGCTGGCGGAAGGCTACGTCGTTCCCGAGGGTGTCGAGAACGAGGTGGTGATGGAGCGCGTGGACGCACTCGCTGGCGACGCCGCCGGGTCGCTCGCTGAAGCCTTCGAGGAGTTCCTCTTCCCGGACGCTGCTGGCGCCGCCGCTCCTCCCTCCTGAAGACAGCTGGGCGCTAGGCCCGTTTTTGTTTTTGTATCAGTATTCTGGCCATGCGGCCTTTGTAAATAAACAAGTTGTTTTTGCCATGAACATTTGTTGGTGTGAAATGAAGTCTTTTGTTTACTACGCTTTTTTGTTTCTCCTTCTTCCTGAGTAGATTCTAGTTAGGGGAGTTCGATTTTCGTGGGTGGCTTGCTGGGTTGGAGGCGAGAGAGAAGGGCAGTATCCTCACGGAGGCGTAGGCTATCTCTGGTTCGCGCGCTCCTTCCGCTAGGCTGCCCACACCCTGTTCGAACCGTTGCTCGAGGCCGAAGTAGAAAACAAACTTAGCGCGCGTGAGTTGTTTCGTTTTTGCGCGAAAATGGGGCCATTTTGGGGGGGGGGATGCCCCCCGTAGTAGCCCCCGAGGGTAACTTGGGTTTCAGGGGAAAGCCGAGTTGCCCTTTTCATTAGACTTATGGTGTTTATATTGTCGTCACCAACTGGGGCGTTGGTCATATGGTTTTTACAACAAAAAATGCTTGGAAATCCTAGCTAGGGGTAGAAGCGACGTAGCTGTTGGATGTTCCAAGCGTTTGTGAGCTCTTCACCGTCCTCGTTGGCCAGCTTGTATGTGCCGGGCTTGAGCACCTTCACCACGACATAGGGTCCCTCCCATGGAGGCGATAGCTTGTAGCGTCCCCGGTTGTCTTGGCGTAGCCTTAGGACCAGATCCCCTTCGCTGAAGTCCCGTCTGCGTATCTTGCGTGCTTGGTAGCGCCTGAGGGACTGCTGATACCTCGCGGAGTGCATCATCCAGTTGGTCCAGCGAGTCCTCGCGGGCTCGCTGGTTGGCATCCTCGTCGTAGCCTCGAACCCTGGGCGACCTGTATTCTAATTCCGTGGGGAGGATGGCCTCCGCGCCATGGACTAGGAAGAACGGGGTGAACCCGGTGGCTCTGCTCGGGGTGGTCCTTAGGCTCCACACGACTGCTGGTAACTCTTGGAGCCATTTTCGGCCAGATTTGTTTAGCTGGTCGAAAATCCTAGGCTTAAGGCCTTGTAAGATCATGCCGTTGGCACGCTCTACTTGGCCGTTGGTCTGTGGGTGTGCCACAGCTGCCCAATCCACACGGATGTGGAACTTGTCGCAGAACTCCAAGAATTTCCTGCCCGTGAACTGGGACCCGTTGTCGGTGATGATGGAGTTTGGCACTCCAAAGCGATGGACGATATCGGTGAAGAATGTCACCGCTTGCTCCGCCCTGAGATTCGTAATGGGGCGCACCTCCACCCATGGAGAACTTGTCGATCGCGACCAACAAGTGGGTGAAGCCCCCGGGCGCCTTCCGCAAGGGCCCGACGATGTACAGCCCCCACACGGCGAATGCCATGTTATGGGGATGGTCTGCAGGGCATGGGCGGGTAGGTTGGACTTGCGGGCGTAGAACTGGCACCCTTCGCAAGTGCGTACGATCTCGGCGGCGTCCGCGACCGCGGTAGGCCGCAAAAGCCTTGGCGGAAAGCGTTGCCAACTAGGGTGCGAGGCGCGGCGTGATGGCCACAGATCCCAGCGTGGATGTCCCGTAGGAGCTCGCGCCCCTCGGGGATGGGCACGCACCGCTGTAAGATGCCAGAGGCGGCGCGCTTGTACAGCTCTCCGTCGACGAGGGCAAAGGACTTGGCCATCCTGGCGATGCGCCTAGCCGTGGCCCGATCCGAGGGGAGCTCTCCTCGAGCCATCCAAGCGATGTATTTGTCGCGTAAGTCAGCCCTGACAGGAGCTGGCTCAATGTCCATCACGTCGGCCTCGTAGGAGCCATACCCCTCGAGGAGGGAGAGCACGTACGCCTCGTTCGAGGGGTCCTCGTCCATGGGTTCCGCACCCGCTGGATTCGAGGGAGCCCCCGAGGGTTCTGCGTGGCTCGAGGGGTGAGGCTCGAGGACGACCGAGGGCTGGGCTATATCGCGGGCAAAAACGTTCGGGGGAACAGTGATCCGCCCGGACGCGATCTTGGCCAGCTCGTCCGCCTCCTCGTTGTACCGGCGGGGCACGTGGTTGAGCTCGATGCCGTAAAACTTGTCTTCGAGGGCTCGCACCGCCTTGCAGTAGGCCTCCATCTTGTTGTCATGGCAGTTCGCGTTCTTCATGACTTGATCGATTACGAGCTGTGAGTCCCCCCATACGTCGAGACGCTTGACGCCTAACTCAATGGCGATTTTGAGGCCGCAGAGGAGGGCCTCGTATTCAGCCATATTGTTAGATGTGGGGAAATGGAGGCGCACCGCGTACCGCATGTGCTCTCCGAGGGGTGATACGAAGAGCAGGCCCGTGCTCGCCCCTGTTTTCATCACCGAGCCGTCAAAATACAGGTTCCAGCACTCTGCTTGGATCTGTGGCGGCGGCAGCTGCGTATCCGTCCACTCAGCGACGAAATCCGCCAGGATCTGGGACTTGATGGCCTTGCGCGGGGCGTAGGCGAGCGTCTCGCCCATCAGCTCCACGGACCACTTGGCTATCCTGCCTGCCGCGTCGGGATTACGGATGATCTCCCCTAGCGGGAAGGAGGAGACCACCGTGACGGGGTGGGCCTCGAAGTAATGGCGGAGCTTGCGCCGCGCGAGGACTACCGCATACGGCGGCTTCGGACCCGAGGGTAGCGCGTCTTGGTGTCGGACGGGACCTCGCCGATGTAGTGGACCGGCCGCCGGGACCGGCGGGCGTGCCCTTCCTCCGTGCGCTCCACCACGATCATGGCGCCGACCACCCGGGTGGTTGCGGCGACGTAGAGCTGCGGGGGTTCGCCGTCCCGTGGCGGCGTGAGGATCGGGGCGTGCGTTAAGGACGCCTTTAGCTTGTCGAGCGCATCTTGGGCCTCGGCGGTCCAGGAGAAGCGCTCGTGCTTCTTGAGGAGGCGATAGAGGGGCAGGCCCTTCTCGCCGAGTCGCGGGATGAAGCGGCTCAAGGCGGCAAGGCACCCCAGTACCTTTTGCACCCCTTTGAGGTCCCGGATCGGGCCCATTCGTTCGAGGGCCGCAACCTTTTCAGGGTTGGCCTCGATTCCCCGTTGGGAGACGATGTATCCCAGGAGCATGCCTCGTGGTACTCCAAAGACACATTTTTCGGGGTTTAATTTGACCCCATTGGCCCGTAGGCAGCCGAACGCGATGCCAAGGTCGCCAACCAGGTCGTCCACCTTCCTGGTTTTCACGACGATGTCATCTACATACGCCTCGACCGTCCGTCCGATGTGATCTCCGAAGACGTGTTGCATGCAGCGTTGATACGTCGCACCTGCGTTCCGGAGGCCAAACAGCATCGTGACGTAGCAGAACATCCCGAACGGCGTGATGAACGAAGTCGCAAGCTGGTCGGACTCCTTCATCTTTATTTGATGATACCCGAAGTAGGCATCAAGGAAGCAAAGTAATTCACACCCAGCCGTTGAATCAACGATTTGATCAATACGTGGCAAAGGAAAAGGAACTTTAGGACATGCTTTATTAAGACTGGTATAGTCTATACGCATCCGCCACTTCCCATTCTTTTTCTTTACAAGTACGGGGTTTGCTAGCCACGTTGGGTGGAACACCTCCTTGATGAACCCGGCCTCGAGAAGCTTCCGCAGCTCCGCTCCGATTGCCCGTCGCCGCTCCTCGTCGAAGCGGCGGAGCCGTTGTTGCACGGCGCGGGCGTGAGGCAGGATGTCAAGGGAGTGCTCAGCGACCTCCCTCGGGATGCCTGGCATATCCGAGGGGGTCCACGCGAAGATGTCGGCGTTGGCGCGGAGGAAGTCGACGAGCACCACTTCCTATTTAGGGTCGAGGGTGGAGCTGACCCTCAACGCCTTGCCCTCGGGGGCCGCGGGGTCGAGGGGTACTTCCTTGGTCTGCTCCGCGGCCTCGAAGGTGCCGGTGTGCTTGGAGGCGGAGTCGAGGTCCTCGTTGACCATCTTCTCTAAAGTGGTCACCAGCGCTTCATCCGGCGCCGCGTGCTTCCGCGTGCTCCACGCACTCGACGTCGCAGTCGAATGCGTGCTCGATGGACGAGCCTACGGTGATGACGCCGTTCGGTCCTGGCATCTTCATCTTCAAGTAGGTGTAGTTGGGGACCGCCATGAATTTGGCGTAGAAGGACCGCCCAAGTATAGCGTGGTAGGAGCCCTTGAACCCCACCACCTCGAAGGTGAGCATTTCCTTGCGGAAATTCTTCGTGGTGCCAAACCAAACCGGCGGTCGATCTCGCCCGAGGGGCCGGACCTCGCTTGCCGCGCAATGCCATGGAATGGCTTCGTGCCGGGCCACCGGTCCAACCCGATCCCCATCAAGCGCGGCGTGTGCGCGTAGAGGATGTTGAGGCCGCCGCCTCCGTCCATCAAGACTTTTGAGAACCGTGCGTTCCCAATGATTGGGTCGACCACCGGTGGCATGCGGCCCGGTTGGGGATGCGGTTCGGATGGTCTTCCCGGCTGAAGGTGATGGCGTCCTCTGACCAGTTGAGGAAGGAGGGAGGCGCCCTTTCCGCGGTGAGGACCTCGTGCCGCTCCCGCTTGCGCTGGCGGGTCGACATGTCGACGGTGGGTCCCCCGAAGATGAGGAACACATTTTCCACGGCGGGGAAACCGCCGGCGTCACCATCTCCTCCATCTTTCTTGGCCTCTGCCTCCTTCGCGGCGGCGCAGCCATAGAACTTCTTGAGCATGTCGCATTGCTCAAGGGTGTGGTTTAATGGGGTCTTGTGGTAAGGACATGGCTTTTTCAGCATGTCATCAAACACCCCCGGGCCTCAAGGGGCCGGTCGAGGGCCCCGTCGAGCCGGGTCGACAGCAAGGGCCTCGGCCTCATCGCCGTCGCGCCCCTGCTCACGCACCTCGCGACGCGGCTTCTTTCCTTTCTTGCCCCGCTTGTCCTTGCGGTGGGGCTCCCTGGACTTGCTGCCCTCCGCGGGCGCATCGTCCGAGCGCTTGCCCTTCTTGCCGTCAAAGATCGCCCCCACGGCCTCCTCTCCTGAGGCGAAGCTGGTGGCGATGTCGAACAGCTCGTTGGAGTCCGCGGGCGGGCTGCGTCCCAGCTCACGCACGAGGTCCCGGCACGTGGTGCCCTCGAGGAAGGCGTGCACAATCTCAGATTGCGCCACGCTTGGGAGCTCTGTGCAGCGCTTGGAGAAGCGCCGTATGAAGTCCCGCAGCGACTCGCCGGGCTTCTGAGTGCAGGAGCGCAGGTCCCAGGAATTTCTAGGGCGCACGTACGTGCCCTGGAAGTTGCCTACGAACGTGCGAACCAGATCGTCCCGCTTGTGGATCCGGGCCGGCGGGCGGTGCTCGAGCCACGTCCGAGCCGAATTGCCGAGGTGCGGGGGCAAGTTGCGGATGATGACTTCGTCGGCGGTGGCTCCGCCCGGGCCGGCACGCCAAGCGGTAGTCGTTGAGCCACACGCGGGGATCCGTCTCCCCGTTGTACTTGACGATGGTCGAGGGTTGGCGGAAGCGTTGGGGGAAGGCCGCCGCGCGGATCTCCCGGCTGAACACACGGGTCCCTGGGGGCTCCGGCGTCGGGGAGCGGTCCTCGTCGCTGTCGTAGCGTCCGCCCAGTCGAGGGTGGTAACCTACCGCCGCTCGGGCGTCTGCCCTGCTCGTGCGGCGGGCGTTGATGATGTTGCGGGCATCGCCGTCTAGCGCCCTGCGCGTGTCAAGGAGCCGCTCCTTGGCCGCCGCGCGTCCCGAGTTGGCGGGACGCCCGCGGCTTCACTCGCGTGGACCGAGGGTTCGCCCCCCCGTGCGGCCCCGTCCCCTCGTGCATTCCCCTCGCCGGCGGATACGTAAGGCCGAGCTTTCGGCCTTGTTGGACGGCCGCTTGCTCAATGAGAGCCCGCACTTCGTGTTGCGGGTTCCGCGCCTCGTGGGTCGAGGGTGCGGCATAGCTCGCGGCGGCGTCCGCGGCGGCAACGAGCTTCTGACTTGCCCGTGGAGGCGCGTCAGGGTTGTCGGCGTTGATGCGGTCGCGGGCCTGCCTGCCCAGCTCCCGCACGCGTTCGCCGCGAGCGGAGGCTTCTCCAGCCATCGAGGCACGGAGCAGCCGCACCGTTCGGTATTCCTCTGCCAGCTTAGCCTCGAGCTCACGGGCTTGGGCTAGCTGCGCGTCGGCATCGGCCCCAGCAGGAGTGCTTGGCCCCGCGGCCAGGCGTGGAGCGATCCCTGGGGCAGGCGTGACCTCCCCGTCTCCAGCGCCCACAGCGCCGGTGGCGTTCGCTGGGTCGTTGGCGACGACGACACAGCACTCCCGCGCGGGGTCGTAGCTCCCGGTGCTGGAGTCGTCGGAGCAGCCGAACCAGTAGTCCGTAGCGTCAAGGAAACGCCTGAACATGACTGGGTCCGGCACGCCGGAGAAGTCCCACTCCGCGTACCCGTGGAGGTTGGCGGGCGGCAACGCGTCGAGGGAACCCAGGGACGACTCGTCACCCGCTGAGGCGCCGGGATCCCCGGCGACGAAGACGTGACGGCCAAGCGGAACCCCCGCGCATCGTGGTGTTGACGTTGGCGTTGAAGGCCGTCATGGCACCACGCGGCCCAATGGGGAAAGCGCGGTCCGAGACCGTGCGCCGTCCCCGCCGGCCGCCGTCGCTCGGACCGTGCCCGGCGCGAACGCCGACCGCAGCGGCGGCGGCGTCGTGGCGTCGACGGGCCCGCGGCATCCGCGCCGGCGGGTGTCCGCACCGTGGTGGTGCGCGCGGCGGGGACCGGAGCGGGCCCGCCCCTCGGCGCCGCGCGCGGAGCTCCTCACGGTTGGTGAGGCGCATGAGGTAGCCGTTCCCCGTGGCCTGAAAGTTCAGTCCCCTGAATCGGATTTCGAACCCGGCGGGGAGGGGGTCCGAGCTACCCATGTAGTAGCGTGTACCACGGTACTCAGTGCGGATCACCATGGAGGAGTTGATGGATTGACCCTAGGCGCTCAATAGCCCCACGGTGGGCGCCAACTGTCGGTGCGGAATGTGGTCCCGACACTAACCAGTAATAAGCGCCAAGGTCTATCCCTCAATGGTCGATGCTAAGCAATAAAAGACAGAGTTTATCCTAGTTCCGGCCGGAGGTGCCGTACGTCCAGCAGTGGTGTGCTCAAGGCACTGTATTGCTCAGCATCGGGGGTGCCTGTAGTGGGGCTGCTACAAGCAAGGCGGGAGAGGAAGCGTGACTTCTAAGTCCCTGGTGTAGTGGCTGAAGATGTTGTAGGAGAATTGGAGAGCAAGTGCGTGGTGCGATTTGTCTCGTGTTGGGCTCCGTTGTTCGTGTGTCGTGTGTCGTGTCCGTGTTCTCCGTCCCCTGCGGCAAGGGGGTTCGTCCTCCTTTTATAGACCAAGGAAGGAGCGAATCACATGCGCGCCGCGCTATTTAGCTATGTGCGGGAGCGTGATGTGCTACGCTGTAGAGTAGGCAGCCGCCCAGACGATCCTTGCAGCGATCCGGCCATCATGGCGTATCTTGTACCCGAATAGTGGCGGCTTCGAGGGTAGAAGAGCGGCGGGCGGCTGTGACGTCTCCTGTTAGGCTCGAGGGAGCTGCTGACGTCGGTCCGTACAAAGCACAGTGGCAGGTAAGGTGGCGTCCCGTTCCCACACGCTCCACAGTGCCGGAGTTGTTGCCACAGCGCCTGGCGTGCGCCCCGTACGCGCGGGGGCGGCGGCCATACCGTTAGCAGTGGCAGGGATGGCGTTCCACCGGCCTAGCGCCTCCACCTAACCCTGTAAGGTCACAAGAAAGCAAACCGAGGGTGCAGCCGGCCCCCCTTCGAGGGCTCGGCGCGTTAGCCGTACCTCGCAGCAGTGGCACGGCGTCACGGGACCGGCACCGGCCGCGCCGCACGGTCCCCCCCCCCACAAAGTGATGGGGATGGGCTCCCTCCCCGGGGAGTTGGTGCGGCGGCACCGGGCGCGTGCCCCGGCGCATGATGGCGCCGTCCCGCCGATGTCGGGGCATTTAATGCCCGCGCGCGGGAGCGGGGCGCGCGCGTGCGGGGCGCCCTCGAGCGAGGCGGACCCCGTTCGAGGGCGGGGGCGGACCCTCGAGCGAGGCGGATCTCGCTCGAGGGAGGCGCACCCCCTCGAACGGGGGCGGAGCCTCGCCCGAGGGAGGCGCGCACCCTTGAGCGAGGCGAAGCCTACTCGAGGGAGTCTTCGAGTGGGCCGCCTGGTGGGCCGCTGGGGCCTTCGCGGCGTGGGCCATGTCCTGCACGGTTAAGTAAGGCGTACTTGGTTTTAGCTTTGTTGCGGGTTTTAAGTGGGGATTTCCCAGCTGTTTAAGGGGACCCCTAGGGCTGTCCCCGACACCGCCGCGTGGCTGGGGCTGAACTGTTCCTTCCGGGACGCTTGGCCTTCTCCCCGAGTAGTTTGGGCTTGCTTTAGTCTGCCCGAGTACTTGCTTGCCTTGCCACGCGTGAGCCTAAGTCTAGGCCTGCACGCGTCGTAGAGGGTGCTCGAGTGCCTCGGGCTGAGCTTTGCATGTGGCAGAGCGGAGGTTGATGGTGATGTGATAGCTGCGCGCCTACTCAGGTTCGCATTTAAGGCTCCTGCCGGGGCAGGTCGTCTGCATGGCCGCCAGCTGTCGCCCCCACATGACGTGGAGATTCGCTTTCCCGCATGCGTTGGTGGCCTCGCCCGAGCCATGTGTCTGGGCCCACGCACTAGTCGGAGCCGAACTTGTCGTGCGAGGCGGAGACTTGTCGGAGATGCAGCCGTTCGGCCAAGGACTAGTTGCTTTGCCAGTGAGGGTCTTGACGAAGATCTGCATGCCTCCCTTGAGACACAATGCTAGGTGGAGAGTGCTCTCCTTCTGGATGTTGTAATCAGCAAGGGTACGACCATCATCAAGCTGCTCGCCAGTTGACAAAAGTCTTTACCCAGTGGATCATGATTTTGTTGTCTTCAAGTTGGATAATCTTGCCGTCAAAGGGGGCCCCTAATCCGGGCCCTCGTCAGTAGCCCCCGAGCCTGAGTGGGAGTCGGGGAGTCGCGCTCAGGATCAGTTGGTGGATCTTGGTGTTGGAGGTGCTCCTCAGGTCTTCGGTGGGTGCCCGCGAGCGCATCCGCCGGATGTAGCCCCCGAGCTCGTGAGTGAGTTGGAGACTCGCTCGCGAGCTTTTATTCATTTTTGTTGCCGTTGTAGCCTTGGAAGTTTCGTCGGGGCAGTTACGGTCATGGTGGTGACGTGGGCGCGGTCGTGGGCGCGGGCATCTCGGCCGATGTGACTGATATGACCACTCCATCAAGACCGCGCTCAGTCTCTGCGAGTCTGCACGTCGTGGAAGTCGAGGCATTGCGGTTGCGTGTGGCTGCTCTGCCGGGACGTGCGCGTGAGTGGGCGAAAGTTTTGCTGACACGGCGGGCCCAGCGCCGAAGGTGAAGAGTCAGGCATGTCCCCTTTAAAACCGCGCGTCGAGCGCTGGTTTGCGGGTTTTGCTTTCCGTTCGCTTTTCTCCTCCCTCGCGCTTGCCCCTTGAGCTCCGAGTTCTTTCGCCTTCACATCGCCGCCGCCGCTCGCATTCCTGGCTTGCCCGAGACTTCATCGATGCGATGTCGAGTTGGGCGCGATCCACTCTCTCCCGTGAGCAGCTTCTTCGTCTCGTTGAGGCGGGCCAACTGCCTCCCCTCATCGAGACCGTTGAGTGGATCGTCCCTGCCGACGAATCTGTGCCACACCCTCCCAGGGGGTACGTGGTGTCGTTCGTGGCCTTCCACGAGCGCGGCTTCTCCATCCCTCCCGGCCGGTTCATCCGACGAGTGTTGTTCGTGTACAGGCTGCAACTCCAGCACCTCAACCCGAACAACATCCAACAGATGGCTTCCTTCGAGGCAATGTGCGAGGGATTCCTCGGCATTGGCATGCACTGGCATCTGTTCTGGTACTTCTTCAGGTTCACCTGTCTGAGGGAGGGATCCCATGCGGTGACGATTGGCTGCGCCAACCTTCGGATGAAGCAAGGCCGGGGCGATGACTACATCCCGGCGCTGCTGACTAGCTCGAACAACGGCTAGCACAGGGGGTGGTTCTACTTTCGAAACGACCCCGAGCATGCGCTTCCGTCGTACACCGGTTGGTCCATCGCGAAGTCGCAAAGGAATTGGGCGGACGGCCCCACCAAGACTGAGCAGGAGAAGATGCTCAAGTCCCACTGGGCCGTGCTTGGGCGTCTTTGGAACACTGGGATCACCTTGGCGGAGGTGGTCAGGCAGTACCATGCCCGAGGTGTTGTGCCGCTTTGGAGGCGGCCACTCCGGCTCTGCGACACGACCGTCGACAGGGCCCCATGGGCTGGGACGGTGACCGCGCCAAAGCCTTCGTCACTGCTCGAGGTTCAGCGTCGCATGGCGCAAGTGATCGGGAGAGCGACCTACTCGTGGCTGCCGTCGCGAATGCTCCCGATGCTCCCCAATGCGGGAACAGAGAAGTTTGTAAGTTGTCCGTCTTCTCGGCAAGTTTGATTCGCCTTTGTCGTGGGAAGATCTTCTCGGATTTGACCTCGGTGCGTTCAGCGTTCCTGTTGTTGTAGTTGAAATGTGCCCACCTTGTTCCGGCCAAGGCGCCTCTCCCGGAGGAGGCGATCTTCAATCAGAATCAGGCGGCGGCGGAGAGGAGGCACACTGTGCGTAAAGCGCAGCATAAGAAACGCCAGATCACCAAGCGCGATCACAACGACGACCGGAACAAGAGGCGCAAGGCGGGGGAGCAGGGCGTTTCCTCAGACAAAGATCCGTTGCCCGAGCCTTCGTGGAGCGGCGATGTCGCCAGTGCCGTGGTCGACTGGAGCAACATGTCGGGGGTCATCCTCGTCTTCGCCGCTCCATGGTGCCAAGGTGTCATCGTCGCGCCGACCGCGGGAGGTGGGGCACGACAAGGTTGTGGGGTCGAGCTCGCGTCCGGCAGCCCCCCCTGCCCGAGTGGGCCTTCGGTCGACCTGCTCCCATACGGCGCCTAGCGGGACGGGCACTCCCGAGCCGCCAAGGTCCGCGCCCCGTCAGATTGATCCCCCTAGGAGGTCGGAGGAGCATTCGGTGCCTGTCCGCCAACTGTACGACGGTTCAGATCGCCTGGACTCTAACTCCCTGCAGAGGCGCCGGTCGCGGGGGAGGTCGTCCGGTTCGACGTCGACGCCAAGCACGGCGCTGGTGGTGGAACCGAGCGCCACCCCATGGTGTCTGCAGTCGTTGCTTATCCAGGGTGGCGGGGCCCTAGATGTTCATGTGTCCCTTATCGCCGGCGGGGGCCACAGTCCAATCCCAGCCGTAGTGGAGGCCGGAGAGACAGCCCCCGAGCGAACGGGGGAGAATGTTGCCGCCGGAGAGGCGGCCGACCGAAGCAGAGAAGCGCCCGGGACAGCGCACTCGCGTCGCGCCGTACCCGAGCAGTGCTCGAAGCGCGCCGCCCCCGGGCAGGGCATGTCTGATCTCCCGGTGAAGAAGGCTCGAGTGCGCTCCAAGATGTAAGTCTCTAACCTTCAGCCTTCGCCTATCATGGCTCTTCCGACTTGTTCACCGATGTTGACTTGCGTCTTCTCGCAGCCATGCTGATATTGGTGTGCTTAGCCTGGGGCCCCTGAAGTGACTGGAGCTGAGGGCGCAGGTGATCTCCCCCGAGCCTCAGCCCCAGCCCCTGAGTACCAAGCCGGTGCCATTGCGGGCTGAAGAGACTTCGTCGGTGGTCGCCAAGATGAGGACACCAACCACGCCACCTCCGTCAGCCCCCGCTACCACCATCGAAGAGGGTGAGGCAGCCACGGAGGCAACAATCACTCGAGCGGCCCTGGAAACGCCGTCCGGGGCTGGCCCGAGCGTCGAGGGGGTGGTGGTGGTCTTGGATGAAGACGCGGCTCCTCCGCCCGCATCGGAGAGGCTTGATGCCACGGTGGTCCTGGCGTTGGAGTCAGCACAGGTGCCGGCGGCGACGAGCCATCTCTTGGCTGTGGAGGTGCCGGCACCCCCTCCGACGATGGAAGTTCAAGGTCCTCCCCTGACTGTAGAGGTAGCGGAGTCCTCCTCGGCCCGAGTTTCCCTCACAGTCGAGGAGATGATGGATCTGGAGACGTGCCGGTACATCGACCTCCTCGGTGTCGGGGTAATCGATCTCGAAGCGCCCCAGCTTCCCGAGAAGGAATACAACGCGGCGGCAGAGCGGAGGTCCAACAAGCCGACGATCATGGAGACGATCGCATCAGTCTCAAAGGCACTGCAGGAGTACGAGCGTGCCGACGGCTTTGCTACAGCTGCTGCAGAAGGCACGGAGGATGTGGCCCTCACAACGTGAAAGGATCAAGATGTCGACTAGAGGGGGGGTGAATAGTCGAACCTGAAAAATCACAACTTTTTCGCAGCTGTTAAATTCAGGTTCGGAGTTTCCAGATATTTTTCCGGATTCTCCGAGAAATTCAGAGAATCCGGGAAAATGTCCGGATACTCCAGCCTGTTAGGGGGGAATCAAATTCCACAAAGATTAAACTTTCTCAAATGTAAATCTGTGAAAATAGGTTATGCACTGAGATGAGACAAGCCTGTTTATCCACTCCAATCTTGTAGAAACCTCACCACGAGGTAGATCGGCACCAATCCCTAGATATGTGCTCAAGAGAGAAACAAGCATACAACAAGAAGAACAAGCACACGAGACACAAGGATTTGTTACCGGAGTTCAACCTCACACCTTGAGGTCTACGTCTCCGTTGATGTACCCACAAAGGGTGGACCTTTACACCTAGGTCAGTTTCCTCCCTCTAGCGACCACAAAGATCAAGCTAGAGTTACTTACTCAAAGTTGGGGTGATACAAACTTCCTTGGGCAGCCACAATCTTTGGATGCTCCAAGGCAATGCCTAGCCGGCTAGGAGCTTGAAGCTCCAAGAGTAACAAACATGAATTTTACCAACCAAGCGAAGAACGAGGTGCTCTAGAGATGGAAAATCAGCTCACTAGCACTCTCCAAGCTCTTGCTCTCAAACCCTCTCAAATCTCCACAACAAATTTCACCAAATTTGAGCCAAAGGGAGTAAAGGAGGGAGTAAATGAGGTCTGAAGTTGTTCAGGTCGAAATGGCAGGAGAGAAAGGTAAAGGAAGGGGTGGAGGGGGCTTTTATACCCCCCTCACCTAGAATATAGCCATTGAGGCTTTAAGACCCAGAGTAACCGGGGTAAACCCGGAAACTCTGGGAAGTCCGGAGATTCCGGGATAAACCTGGATACTCCAGTCTCCCAAGGTCAGCACCCAAGAAAAGATCCCCGTGAATGTGTTGGTGCAAAGGTGTCTCTCATAGGTTTTGTTTCAGCAACTAGAGCACCTGTTCGACTCTTGGAAGACACAATTCCTGTCCCTCTTGATAGTACGACATTCCTAGGACTCAAATTCAAAAGTATAAAATAAAAAAAGCCTCTTAGGAACCCTTTGTAGCATCACTTCCTTTTTGTAGGGTCAATGAATTGCACTTGATGCCAAATATAATTTTAATCCCTGCTCATGGACTAGATAAATCATTAGCTACTTAAGTGTGTGTCATTAAACCACCAAAACCCACTTAGGGGGCCAAGATACTCTTCAATCTCCCCCTTTTTGGTGATTGATGACAACACATTTAAGTCTTACAATGGATAAACAATGAATATCAAAAACTTTTGTAATACTCCCCCTTAATATGTGCATTTTGATTTTGAATATCAAAGGTCCTTTTAGGAGCAAATTTTGCACAAAAGAGAGAAACATGAGAGTATTACACTAGTGGGGTGCTTGTGATGTGCAACAGATAATAGTGAGATGCTCATGACAGATTATGCACTCAATCAAGGAAGAAAAAGAAATCTGAGGCTGAAAGTCTGGTCTGTCCAGGGAGAACCCGGAATATCCGGGAAATCCGGAAACTCCGGGAAAATCTCCGGACTCTCCCAAGCTTTCAAGACACCCGAAAAAACGAAATCACACAGATTTTCAATCTAGCATAAAACATCCTTAGAGAGTAAAAACAGAGTAGAACATCACAAGCACACAACCAAATGTCTCAAGCTCACATAGTCTTACACACATACGAATTTAGAGTTATTACAAGCCAAAGTTCCAAATCCAAATAAATGAAATTCAAAGTTCATTGTTCCAACACATAGATAAATTCACTCCCCCTTTGGAATCAAGCACCAAAAAGGAAGTGTGGAGCAGCTGGATCACTCGGAGTCGTCGTCGTCCACCTCTTCTTCGTCTTCATTGTCCTTTTCTGCTTCTTCCACTTGTCCTTCTCCCACATCTTGAGCGTCCCACTCCGCAAATGGATCATCAAACTCGGGAAGCTCACGGTAGGGATCGGTGGGAAGGCCAAGATGGGACTTGATCTCAATGATATCCCGGCTGTTCTCATTAGTCTCTATGGCTATGGTCTTGCACATACTAAAGATGCTCTTAAGGACCCTCTTGATCATGGAGCCACGGTGCCGACGGGGAGGCCTAGGAGGAGAGCGTGCAGCGGGCAAGTCATCATGGCGAGGAGCTGCACTAGAGGAGCCAACATACTTGCGACCTTTGGGAAGCCTCTTGGCTCGATCACGGAGGTGACAGAACGGTTCATGCACAACATCCTTGGGATAGCGAACATTGGTGACTCTCTCAATCATGTACATAAGATAAGGGGCATAGGGAGATACTTCATGGGATCGTTCATAGCCCTTCTCAACTCATTCCAAATGAAGTCAAATATGCAAAAGCCTTCCTCATCCGGTGCCATCCTATTAAGGAGATTGGGAGCATAGTACCTCAAAGCGGTGGCATCTCCTTGCTTGGGATCAATGGTGGCACGAAAGAATTGGTTGAGGTAGTAGTAGTAGTATGGATTGAGTTGATTCGCCTTGCCCTCTATAGCCAAATCACGGCTAGGAAACATGAAAGGGAGCTCCTTGGGCTTGTACTTGTTCTCCTTGTGCACGGGAGTGCGCTTTTCATCCTTAGATCCAAGTCCCAAAAGCCTAGAGAAAGTCATGTAATCTATGGTGTACTTGTTCCCTTGTGTTGTCCATGTGATTGTATTGTCATAGGGGTTGTAGTAGTAAGAGCAATGGAATTGAGCAAGAATCTCCTTGTTCCAATTATACCTAAACCCCATGAGATCATAGAGACCAACCTCCTTGCACTTCTCAATCACGGAGTTGAACACGGTGTTGTTGAGTTCTTCATAGTACTTCCAATCAATGTACCTCCTTTGCGCAATTGGAGCCATGTTCTTTGAAGCTAGCTTAGGATTCCGGATGACGGATTGATAGAAGTCTCTATGGAAGTCACACCAAAACCTTGCTTCTAGCCCTTCTCCTTTGAGATACAAATACACATTCTCCTCCCTTTGCTCCCTCACTGCTAGAGCATTCTTGGAATAGTCCCTTATCCTGTGCTCTGCGAAACCAAGGACGGAACCGGGATCCCTAAGCTTGATAGGAGTGTCGACTACCCGGACGTTTGGTGGAAGGGTAGGGATGAGTCTAGGAGGTGTTTTTGGGCAAATGTGGGCTGCTACTCTTTGCTTGTGTTTGGGAGGAATGCGAGTAGCAGCACGGCTTTGATGGACATATGGGGCTTGGTGGTTCTTTTTGGGGTGAGGCTTGTAGTGGGATTTCTCTTTTGCCGGCCCCTTTCCATGGCGACGACGAGGTTCAGGGGACTGCTCATAGGTTTCATTTTCTTCTTCACCACCATCACTCTCGGTCCTCTCCTCCTCCTCCTCCTCTATCTCTTCTTCACTCCCTTCGGCATAGGAGGGAGAAGAGTCACCTCTTCTTGGCCTTGAACTGCGCTTAGATCCCTCTTGTCCCAAGGCCTCTTGCACGACCCGCAAAGTGGCGGGGTCATGCCTCCTTGGTCCTCATTTGGGTGGAGGGCTCCTTGAGGACCATGTGTGGTTCGAGGACCAGTGGGTAGTTGCTTCCTTGTGTGATGAATGATTGACAACGTTGTGTGGACTGATTCTTGGCTAAGTATTGTAGGTGCAGGTTGCGGCTTGACTGGTGTTGGTGCAGGTGAAGAACAAGCGCGAAAGGTCGTCGCCGGTGAGGCCTCCAGGTGTGGAGAAGACAAGTAAGCTTCGTTCGAGGGACCCGGTGGCCAGCGGGGTCAAGTGCGGGCCACATGGTAGCATGAACAGCAAGATGAAGTCATGGACGGTTTCTTGGTTGAGCCTCAAAACCAAGGTCGAGCCGGGACTACGTGGGAACCGAGTCATGAGTGGAGATTGGAGGAGGCTACACCGAGTTCGCGGGGTTTCCAGTGGTTCACCAGAAAACCACTGGTTCCTTGGTTGATCACAAAGCCAAGACCAAAGAACCGAAGACGGTGCTTCAGCAGCTCCAGACCGGTCTGACCAGTGAGGAGCACCGGTATGACCGGTGTGCGACGACGCAGTCCGAAATCTTCGAAGCGGAGGACACGCGTCGGGATTGCATGGTTTGCGTCGAGGCTAAGCAGGGTGCGGTCGCCGGGCGTCCGTCCGATGGAGAAAATCTGAAGAATTCCAAAACTGCCCTTGAGGGGCTTGTATCCCTAGTTATTAAGTAAGGGTATTTTAGACTTTCGGTTGCCTCCATATAACCCATGAGGTGAGAGGATGGCAGCAATCTCTTGGGACCCTAGTTCAGTTGCTTTCCTATTTTCCCTTCCTATTTTCTTAGGATTTCTATAGGACTAGCTTGAGAGCTTCATGGTGAGATCTTGTGAGAGGGTTGGATGATTGGGCGGCAAGCTAGACCTTGTATGAACCTTCTTGGTTTGTATAGATGATTCGGCGTGGTTCCTCAAGGCCTTGTTGTGTTGTTTCCGGTTGTTCTTGGTGGTGATTTTCGGAGCCCTCTCTTGGTGTTTTTCTTGGGGTGTTTTCGGGTCCTTGCTCTTGGGGATTTGATAGGGGAAATTTGTGGGAACCCTTCGTGGTTCTTTGGGCCGTGATTCCCCTCCCAAATCCTTGAGTTAAGGGGCTCGATTTTGGGGTTTTCGGTGTTCTAGGGTTAGAGGAGGTCTTGGCAGAATTTCTTCGATTCCTCTTGTTTGGACAAGTTTTGGTGGGATTAAACTTGGCTATGGACTCCTCATGAGGTGTTCCTATTATCCCCAAAGTCTTGTTCAAGCCTGTGGAGCGATTCGGGAGATCAAGGCTTGGATTTGGAGGTGTTGACCCGCGGGTGCTGTTCACCCTGAGCTGCCCAGGCTACACCGGTCTGACCGGTGCTCTTGACCGGTCTGACCGGTGCAACCCTTGGTGGGTTTTTGCTCGGGTGAACGTCTGGGTGAGTTTGTTGTAGTCCTGTGTTGGGGCTGTTTCGTGTTCGGGTCTGTTTGGAGGTCGGTAGGCCTGTTTGGTTTGTTGGGGCTTTCTGGCTGTGACGGGTCTGACTGGTGTGTTGCACCGGCCTGACCGGTGTGGAGCCACTCTGTGGAAGTCGCCAAGTTTCACCAGCAGGGACCGGTCTGACCGGTGGTGCTCACTGGTCTGACCGGCGTTGGTCAGTGGACTCGAGGTTTGGTGTTCCGCTGCGTTCTCGGGTCTGTGAGGTTGGAAGTTGGTTCCTAGGTTCAGTAGCGCTCCAGTGGCTACGTGGACTTGGCCAATTTGGGTAGTGAGTCGGAGACGTGTGTTGGAAGCCGTGTTCGTCTTGTTGGAGCATCCCTCTCCTTCGAGAAGAATTTTTATCGGCTCCCATTCACTCCCCCCTCCTCTCCGGTTCGCCGTTTCGGTCCTTCACTCCTCGGTATCACGACGGATCTTCACCCTCATTTTCTGGATAGGTAAAAGGATATGGAATCGAGAGATGATCAATAGAGAAGATGTACAACACTGTGATTTTAGGGTTTTCAGAGTGAACCTCGGAGACTCCGGGAAAAAGTCCGGATACTCTGGACAGTCCGGAGTATCCGGGTTTCTCAACCCCGGAGTTTCCAGGTTTCGTCCCAGAAACCCTAATTCACAATGCTGCAGGAACCATCCATCCAAACCGCGAAATATTGCAGATCTAGAGCCTATGGAGTGTTCTCTACCTATTCCCTAAGAGGATACGACAAGAACAACTCTAGGAAAGTAGATCGAGAAAAGCTCCTAAAGAGATACCTTGGGAAGAGAGAGGGAGAGACTTCAATCCTTCGAATCTTGAGTAGATCTTCGATCTCCACACCTTGGAGCCCTCAATCCCTCACACTCACTTGATTTTGATGGTGGAAAGTGAAAATCGCCTAAGGGGTTGATGGGGGAGAGAGGGAGGCGACGGGGAGGGAGAGGGTGCGGTCAAACTGTAAAAAGGGTGAATGGGGCCTGTTGACTGCGGTAAAAAAGCATTTATACCTTCATAACCCGGAATCTCCTGACCAGGTCTGGACTATCCGGGAAACCCGGACATTCCGGGAAAAACCCGGAGACTCCGCTCCCCCTGAGTCCAGCGAGTAGATTTGCAAGGAATTTGATTTTGGATAGATTTGGAAGATTGTATATGTAATATATGTGAGTTTGAGCAGTATCAACATTTTGGACTAGCCACAAACAAGCAATGGGAACAATAGTCCAAGTGTTGTACTCTAAAGATCCAAATTTTTCAAAATAAATTCAACACAAGTTTTTCACAAATCTTTTGCTTTAAAAAATCTATACTAGGTCATTCAAACATGTGCATGATCTCAAGCCAAGTTGCGAGAATCCAAGATATTTAGCTCACTCCTCGAAGCACAAAACCTTAGTTCATCAAGAGGCTTTATGAAGATATCGGCTAGTTGCTTATCGGTGCTCACATGGCTTAAAGTGATATCTCCTTTGGCTTCGTGGTCTCTCAAAAATGGTGTCTTATGTCTATATGCTTTGTTCTTGAGTGGTTTACGGGGTTGTTAGCTAGCTTGATGGCACTCTCGTTGTCACACAAGAGTGGCACCTTGCTAAACTTGCAATCAAAGTCTCTCAAAGTGAGCCTCATCCAAAGTAGTTGAGCACAACAAGCGCCGGCTGCAACATACTCTGCCTCGGCGGTGGAAAGGGCAACGGAGTTTTGTTTCTTGGAACTCCAAGACACCAAAGACCTCCCAAGAAATTGGCAAGTCCCGGATGTACTCTTTTTATCTACTTTGCAACCGGCATAGTCTGAATCGGAGTAGCCAAGTAGATCGAAAGTGGAGCCCTTAGGATACCATAAACCAATGTTAGGAGTATGAACCAAGTATCTAAAAATTCTCTTAACGGCCATTAGATGGCTTTCCTTAGGATTAGCTTGAAACCTTGCACACATGCACACACTAAGCATAATATCGGACCTAGATGCACAAAGGTAAAGCAAAGAACCAATCATGGAGCGATATACCTTTTGGTCAATGCTTTTGCCATCCTCATTTAGATCAAGATGTCCATTTGAGGGCATGGGGGTTTTGATGGGCTTGGCATTGTTCATGTCAAACTTCTTGAGCATATCATTAGTGTACTTGGTTTGACTTATGAATGTCCCATCTTTGAGTTGCCTAATTTGAAAACCGAGAAAGAACTTCAACTCGCCCATCATAGACATCTCAAATCTTTTGGTCATGATCCTAATAAACTCATGAACCCAAGATTGATTAGTAGACCCAAATATGATGTCATCAACATATATTTGACATACAAACAAATCATTGCCTTGTTTAGGAGTGAAGATAATAGGATCGGCTTTGCCTATTTCAAAGCCTTTCTTTAAGAGAAATTCTCTAAGGCATTCATACCATGCTCGAGGGGCTTGCTAGAGCCCATAGAGCGCCTTATGGAGCTTGTAGACGTGGTTAGGAAGTTGAGGATCTTCAAAGCCTGGTTGTTGCTCAATGTAGACTTCTTCGGAGATTGGACCATTTAAGAAGGTACTCTTGACATCCATTTGATGTAGCTTGAAGTTGTGATGGGTGGAAAAAGCTAAAAGTATACGAATTGCTTCAAGCCTTGCCACTGGTGCATAAGTTTCTCCAAAGTCTATGCCTTCTACTTGAGTGTATCCTTTTGCCACCAATCTAGCTTTGTTCTTGGTCACCACGCCATCTTCATCTTGTTTGTTGCGAAACACCCACTTGGTTCCAATCACATTTTGTTTGGGGCGTTCCACCAAGGACCAGACTTCATTCCTAGTGAAGTTGTTGAGCTCTTCTTGCATGACCATCACCCAATCGGCATCTCCAAGAGCATCTTCAACCCTAATAGGTTCCAACATGGAAACAAATGAGTAATGTTCACAAAAATTTGCTAATCTTGAACGAGTTGTTACCCCTCTACGGATGCTTCCAAGAATGTTGTCAACGGGATGATCTCGTTGAACACTTTGTCGAACTCTTGGATGTGGGTCTCGTTGACGGTGAATTTCCGTCAACCTAGAGTACTTGTTATACATTGGTTTCGATTATGATTTGCATCTAACACACCACTAGACATATTAATGATGTAACAAGTTCACACTTGCATGTCAATTTTGGAGTTTGTTGTTTACGCAGGAAATCTACGCTAAAGAGGAGACTTTCGGGATAAGTTCATCAAGCACTTCAAGAGAAGATCATGAAGCCCGTCACAAGTCAAGACACGAAGTGAACAAGACTCCAAACAACCTAAGGACCGAAGCATCAACACGCAAAACTCCGGGGACTTGGATGTTTACCAACGGGATCAACTCAGCCCGAGAGATATTCTCGCAGCTCATGACAGCATGATCTTTCGGTACAGATTCGGAGACTTAAACGGTCTTTAATGGCAAAAGTTTGACTACCAAAGTTGTGGGCCTCGACGATACCTTCGATTTGGACATGTGGAAGGCCCAATTCGGAAAAGGGAGCTATGAGATATGGCCCCCGAAATCCCTGCTGCGCAGTCAGTCCGAAATCAGAACAGATTATCTTACAAGGCCGATTTGGAGATCTTATCTTCGTTTTTAAGGAAAGAAATGAATACCAAAGTTGAAGATAATTTCGTGGCACACAACCTGGACACCGAATTTGCATTATTTGGAGTCCAGACGTGGGAGATATGGCGCTGGCAAGGAAGGACTGCGAATCAGGAAAATCTGGCTGATTTTATGGAAACCAAGTTTGCTTCTCTCCCAAGGAGGATCTCGTGCAAGGAAAGGTGGAGCACGCCCAAAGGCACCCCAACGACATAAATACAACCCCCTAGGCGCCCCAAGAGGGTTAACCATCGAACAAATCATCCTACTGACGCCAATCACCAGAAAACCGTCGCCGCAAGATGAGGGAGAGAGTTTAATGAGCTCGTCGCAAGGATCAACACCGGCAGAGAGAAGGAAGCAAGAGGAGGACTCCAAGACGTTGGCCTAGGGGTGTTCCCAAGCTCCATCGCCGCCATCTTCATCGACGACGTTCTCCGGAGTCTCCATCACCCCTATGTGCTTCAATCCGTGTAATATGATGGGGTAATGTCTCCGTTCATCCCTAGGATTAGATGGATACATGCTTTGTGATCTCTACTTGATTCGTGGTTTCAATCTATTGTTTTCATGTTGATGATGCTTTGATGATTAAGGTAGGCCACCGTGTTTTTCGGGCGTATGATATCCGCTACTCCCATAGATTCCATCAACATACCGTGTCCATCATAGGTCTAGTCACGAATACCTTCGCGTAGTGACAGTACGAGAGGAGGGAAAGGGCGAAACCGTGGTCACAACCCCCGGTAGATTGGTTTACCGCTTTCGTGTAGTAGATGCATACCATGTTATCCTAGATCCTAGGGAGGGAACGCTTATCTATCTTAACCTCGCTCTCTTGTGTTCACCCCTTTATCATCTAATTTAATCTTAGATTTGTTTGATCAACTTAACTTAGATTAACATAGGTTAGATTGTCTTTACCCTTAGATTAATACTCTTTCAAAGGTATTCCATTCAACTAGATTAGTACTTGGTTAAGCGCTAGTAATCCCCTTGCTCCGCGGATTGACAAGAACCTTGGGAATCCCGTGGTGAAAAAGGTGTAGGTCCGTACGCTTGCGGATCGTAGGTGGATACGAGTTTTTTTCCGTCAACAAGCCCCTTTTTCTGACGCCGTTGCCGGGGAGCAAGCCAGTTTGCTACGTTTAATCTAGTATTAATTTTGTTGATTGCTAACACCTAACCCTTATTTTCTAAAAAAGAAAAAAAATCTTTTTTTGTTTTTCTTTCTACTTTTCTTGTGCCTAGATGGATTTGTTCACCTCACCATTGGAAGACGAAGAGATGTCGCTAAGGGAGCTAGCAATGCCGTCAAAGGAAGACATTGAGATGCAAAAATCAGATTTGACGCTTGCTACAACCCACTATGAAGTGAAGCCTGGAATCATCAAGTTAGTGGCGACAAAACCATTTAGAGGATTGGAGGATGACAACCCATATAGACACATTAAGGAATTCACGATGTTATGCAACACGGTGCAACAAAAAGGAGTTTCGGCCGCTTGGTTCAAATGGAATCTTTTTCCATTCTCTCTCGAAGATGAAGCGCGAAGATGGTACACACTTGCGTCCGTTGAAGCAAAAGGAAATTGGGATGAGCTAGTGAAGAAGTTTCTTTTGAAGTTCTTTCCCATAAGCAAGGTCCAAGACTTAAGGAGGCAAGTGCTCAATTTCAAGCAAGGAGAGGATGAAGGAATTGATGAAGCATGGGACCGATTTAATGAACTACTTGAGCGAGGCCCGAACTTGGGATTTTCCGGTGACTTGATGTTGCATACCTTTTATTTTTCACTAACCCCTAACTCGTCTCGTTTTGTAAGCATGTGTGCAAGCGGTGACATAATGGATAAAACAATTAGTGAAGCCACACAAATCTTGCAAAGGATAAGCAATGGACAAAGAACACTACGAGATTGGCAAAGATGTTGTCGAGAGGAGCAAAATGACAAAAGCAAGCCCAAGGTGCTTGCTGAAATTTCTGAAAAAGATGAACCGAAGGTCAAGGAAGATGAACCGACCATACAAGAAAGTGAAGATCCACTTCCCAAGGTAAGAGAAGTCATTTCGGATGTTAAAAATGTTGAAACTAACATGAATGTAGGCCGAAGTATGTGGAATGCTAGACCATTGGCGGAGTTCAAGCAATCCGGTTGGGTTCAAGTTGATTTCGCCCCACTAATCAACTACCGAAGGAAGGAGGAACGCCGACACATTGCCAAACTAATTGAAGATATATTTGATCAAGAGATGAGTGGAGAGTCGATCCAAAAGATGTTTGAAGAAGAAAGAGAAGAAGAAGATGAAGGATGGATCGACCGGTTTGACAACTCAAAGATTTATGATGAAGGAAGAGAAGAGTACAACCGTGATGAGCCTAGTGACTCAAAGGATAAATGGGAGGAGATAGGACTCAAGCTAGATGATAGCTTGTGTGCTATTGAAGCCTACACACTAGCAAATCAAGACATGGAAGTACTCAAGGACGAAGGAAAGAGTGAATAACAATGAGCGATCTTGATGACATGTGGTACATGGAAGATAAAGAAAGCAATTCTTTGAAGATGAAGATCCGGTTGATAAAGAAGACTTCAAAGAAGAGATGAATGCGTACATAGTTGAAGGATTACATGTTCCACATGATGAGTTGAAGAAATTGCAAGATGGTGATGAAGAGGCAACTACACTTGTTGAGATCGATTCGCCTTCAACACCGCTTGATGAACCAAATATCACTCTTGTTGAAAAATCTCTAAGGCCAAGGTACGCGCTGAAATCTCAAGATATTATTGGTATTGATGTTGATAAATTCAAATACTCATGCTCAACCAATAGTATGAATGATAGTTTAATGTCTATGCCTTGTTCCAATAGTGATCATGTTGATAGGCTAGATTTTCTTGAGAATGAAAAAGAGGAAACATTTATTTTTGATCCAATTAATCTCACACCTAAAGAACCTTTTCCTAATGATGAGCTAAGTGCTATGCATGAAACATATGCTTCTTTTATTTACACCTTGACTTGTTGCTACAATTCACATGTGGTGTTAATTATGGACGCGTATGTTTACAATAAGTTTTGTAAATCTCGATCATGCTTTGCGCTTGGTCAAGCTAATGACTTTAAAGAATCATATGTCGGGAAAGGCCCGATTTTCACTAACCATTTAGACAAGGCTTGAATAATGAAAAAAAGAAGTCATGCCTAAAAGAGTTGCAAGATAAATCATCAGCCTCTCCGAATCCCGCGATGGATGCTGCTGTCTTCATCAATTTGAGAGCTTGTCCAGAGGTGTACAAATGAATAAAATGAGATATCCAGAAGCTCCATCAAATTACCATTCCAACGCATCAAGAACCAACAAGTTTGAAGACCCGTCCAAGGAGTTATGGAGGAAACATTGAGCGTTGCGCGTTCTGAAATTTCTGGACAGATTTCATCGCCGAAGTAAAACAGACGTAACTCTCTTGTCCGGAGTCCGATTTGAGAAAATAAAGACTCGTTGGAAAGGAAATTTTGTGCACTGTGCAATGGAGTAGAGCTTGAGTATACTCTCTATTCTGGGCATTAAGAAAAATTCATGGAGTGAAGGCAGCACCGAAGGATGATAAAGAAGGAGATAATGATGAAACAAAAGGATGCTTTGGGCAAGTCTTCTATAAGTGATCAAGCACAACATGGGAAGTAAATTAAAGCTGCATTGGTACCTTTTCTTCTTGCATGAAGGGCCATGGCTATGCAACGAAAAGAAGGTATGTGAGAAAGTCGAGCTCTATGACTTTAAATGAAGCGCTTTTCGGGAGGCAACCCGTTTCTTTATATTTTTACTACTTTCTTAGAGAGAATAAAGAATGGCACCATCTTATGATGATCAACTTGTGGTTATTAATCTAAGTTTAGATTTCCTTTTTAGAACCACCATCATGTTCATGCTCATATTTATTTATTTGCATGCATTGCATTTTGTTGTCCTCGTGATGTTTCTTTGTGTATACATGTTTTGCACATAGTTGGCTTGGTTGTTTTATATACTTAATGATGTATGCTTTCATATCCATGTTAATGCTCCAGCTGGGCATTTTCCTTTTGTGATCTTGTGTAAACGTGGTGTTTAAACAAGATTGCGGACCATCATCGTTAAGTTCAATAAACCTAGCTAGCTTTTCATATGTTTTCATGTTGCTTTGGTCAGTTTATAAGCTCTGCAATGCGCTTAGTTTTCCTTGTGCTATAAGAATTATTGATTTAGGGATAGACATGGTGTTTTAACCCTTGATAAATAAACCTTTATGGCTATGGAAAAATTCGGCAACCTAGTTGTAAACATGGTGTTTAGAACTAGGTGAAAACATTGTCTTTGTTTATATGCTTTCCTATCATGTGCATACACACCTTGCACCACGTACACTCATTAGGTTTTTATTCCTCATTAAACTAATTATGCCACAAGTTAAGAATCTTAGGAGACATTGTTGGATTATTGGCAATTCTATCTACTCCCAACCGTCACCTTGGGGGTAGATGTGCGTTTAAAACGTCTTACGTGCAAGATAAAGACTCTCACTACAAGGAAATTGAAGGATGGCTAAGAAGTGCTTCGTCTTCTTCTTCCATGACTAGCAAAATTCTAAGCATGGGGGAGACCCTGAATCTTCAACACGGAAGTGCAACATGACACTCTAGAAGATAGAATGATAAAGATCGTTAACATCTCCGGATCAATGCGCAAGAAGCCACCAATCTCATCAAAATTCTGCATAGTCTCGAAGGGAAAACACTGGATATTTTTGGATATTTAGAAGCCCCATGAAGTTACGATTCTAACAAATCAAGAATCAAGACAATCGGAGGTTCCTACAAGCGGTTATGCCCGAATCACCGAGTGCAACACGTCCTGAAATCAGTTTTGGACAGCACGCAGCGCTGAAGTAAAACGGACATAGCCCCCTTGTTTGAACTCCGTTTTCGATGAATGACCACACGTTGGAAAGGTAATTTCATAAACTTTTCAATAGAGCTATATTTCGATATATGTTCTGTTCTGGACAGAGGGGGAAATCCATGAAAAAGAGACAGCAAGGAGATGATGAGAACAAGAAAGAGGAGATGGTGATGACAACATTGAAGAGAAGGGTGACCAATGACTCCATTAAGCATACAAGATCAAATTCAGAAGTTTAGGAGCATTAATAAATCAAGACAAAAGCAAAAGCCACATCGATACATGGAGATGTCGGAAGAAGGCAACGAAGGATTACAATGGATGGTAACATCTCCATGGACCTTCTCTTTTCCAAACACAAATGCTTGTAAGTATGCCTTCAACATCAACTAGGTGCAACCTTTTGTTTTTCTCTTCAAACAATAACATGGCTACTAGGAGGACAACCTAGGTTTCTTTTTACTTTCAATAGATAAGCATGACCATGTGTTCACCTCGATGTTCTATATTGCCTATGCTTACGGAAAGATGATGAAAGTTGCCGCTTTGTTTTACCTACATGAAGTTATACATGTCTTGGCTAATTGCTCTCTATAATATGATCTGAAATTAATTTAAATACTGGCTCTTTTATTTGTGGAGGTGAAATGACTATGCTCTAGACCCACATATATATCTTTGCTCTTTGATTTATGTTTATGGATAGCCGGATAACTTGTTGTTTTTATGAAAACTTAACTTTTATGCTATCTACATGTTTGTGATGCTCTTGCAAAGTTCTACCTACCAAAGCCATATACATATATGTTTTATGATAACAAAACCCGTAGATTGCAAACATATGTTTTGATGAGTTGGATTAGGATTGATTTCTATGGTTCGAGACTAAGAAGTCTGGTCATGCCTTTGTGTAACTTTTTCATGCTAGCCTTTTTGTCCATGCATTGTGGGTTTTCACATTGAAAATTTCACAAACTTCGCTGGGCATCCACCCTAAACCAAAAACATCTTTTTGTGATCACCTCCTTTTCCACAACCCAATTTGAGTATGGAGTAAAATTCTCGATGGAGATTCAAATATTCCACAAGATTATGGAATTTATACTTACTTTAGCAGTCATTTCCCCTCTCTTTTATGCTCGAGGACGAGCATCGTTCAAGCATGGGGGAGGAGTCATTCTCTGACACAAATGCTATGTAAGTATTATGTTGCAAAAAGTTTTGAGGAGCAAAAGAAAAAAAGAAAAAAATGAAAAATGAAAAAAAATTATTATGATGAGAAGAAAAGAAAAGTAAGGAAAAAGAAATAAAGAAAGAAAGAGAGAGAGAAAAAAGAGAAGGAAATAAAATAAAAATAAAAAAAATATAAAATAAAGATGCTCCTCGGTTCTTTTTGCTTCATAAGTTCTCAAGTGCCTTGATGACACATCCATACTCAAATCTTCCAACCATGTGCAATCCGATAACGAGGACTTCACTCGTGCCTCGGGATCATCCATTTGCCACTTGCACATGTCCACTTATTTAAATGTGTGTGTTTCGTCCCTTTCTCTTTCCAACATTTATTTTCCATGGCCTTTTTGACGAGTCTCGATAATTCCAATAGACCTCTCTCTTAATTTGACAATATTTCGGATGTATGTTTTGCTAGGTCTGTTTTTAACCTTCCAAGCTCCACATAAGCCTTCCACTATCACATATGAGTAGAGTAGGTTGAAAATAATCTAGTATAGGCTTGAGTGACTTGATGAGATGAGTGTTCCACGAGCTCTTGCAAGAGATTTTCACTTATGTTGGATATGCATCTTTTTGAAAATCTTCCATGTGACAAGGTAATGGTTTGAAGTTCACTTAAGTTTGAGAGCATCGTGTTAAATGTGGCTTGTTCTTTATTGTTAGTCTATCTTCCATAATGAAAAAGAAGCCGGTCACAACTTGAACTTTAAAATAAATTCTTAAGAGAGAGAAATTTGCCTCGTCATGAATGACTAAGTGCAGGGACAACATTGGAAGGCAACACTGATTTCCCTTTTAAGCAAGGATTACTTACTCGAGGACGAGCAAGGTTTAAGCATGGGGGAGATGTTGACGGTGAATTTCCGTCAACCTAGAGTACTTGTTATACATTGGTTTCGATTATGATTTGCAACTAACCCGCCACTAGGCATACTAATGATGTAACAAGTTCACACTTGCATGTCGATTTTGGAGTTTGTTGTTTACGCAGGAAATCTACGCTAAAGAGGAGACTTTCGGGATAAGTTCATCAAGCACTTCAAGAGAAGATCATGAAGCCCATCACAAGTCAAGACACGAAGTGAACAAGACTCCAAACAACCTAAGGACCGAAGCATCAACACGCAAAACTCCGGGGACTTGGATGTTTACCAACGAGATCAACTCAGCCCGAGAGATATTCTCGCAGCTCAAGACAGCATGATCTTTCGGTACAGATTCGGAGACTTAAACGGTCTTTAATGGCAAAAGTTTGACTACCAAAGTTGTGGGCCTCGACGATACCTTCGATTTGGACATGTGGAAGGCCCAATTCGGATAAGGGAGCTAGGAGATATAGCCCCCGAAATCCCTGCTGCGCAGTCAGTCCGAAATCAGAACAGATTATCTTACAAGGCCGATTTGGAGATCTTACCTTCGTTTTTAAGGAAAGAAATGAATACCAAAGTTGAAGATAATTTCGTGGCACAAAACCTGGACACTGAATTTGCATTATTTGGAGTCCAGACGTGGGAGATATGGCGCTGGCAAGGAAGGACTGCGAATCAGGAAAATCTGGCTGATTTTATGGAAACCAAGTTTGCTTCTCTCCCAAGGAGGATCTCGTGAAAGGAAAGGTGGAGCACGCCCAAAGGCACCCCAAAGACATAAATACAACCCCCTAGGCACCCCAAGAGGGTTAACCATCGAACAAATCATCCTACCGACGCCAATCACCGAAAACCGTCGCCGCAAGATGAGGGAGAGAGTTTGATGAGCTCGTCGCAAGGATCAACACCGCAGAGAGAAGGAAGCAAGAGGAGGACTCCAAGACGTTGGCCTAGGGGTGTTCCCAAGCTCCATCGCTGCCATCTTCATCGATGACGTTCTCCGGAGTCTCCATCACCCCTATGTGCTTCAATCCGTGTAATATGATGGGGTAATGTCTCTGTTCATCCCTAGGATTATATGGATACATGCTTTGTGATCTCTACTTGATTCGTGGTTTCAATCTATTGTTTTCATGTTGATGATGCTTTGATGATTAAGGTAGGCCACCGTGTTTTTCGGCGTATGATATCCGCTACTCTCATAGATTCCATCAACATACCGTGTCCATCATAGGTCTAGTCACGAATACCTTCGCGTAGTGACAGTACGAGAGGAGGGAAAGGGCGAAACCGTGGTCACAACCCCCGGTAGATTGGTTTACCGCTTTCGTGTAGTAGATGCATACCATGTTATCCTAGATCCTATGGAGGGAACGCTTATCTATCTTAACCTCGCTCTCTTGTGTTCACCCCTTTATCATCTAATAAAATCTTAGATTTGTTTGATCAACTTAACTTAGATTAACATAGGTTAGATTGTCTTTACCCTTAGATTAATACTCTTTCAAAGGTATTCCATTCAACTAGATTAGTACTTGGTTAAGCGCTAGTAATCCCCTTGCTCCGCGGATTGACAAGAACCTTGGGAATCCCGTGGTGAAAAAGGTGTAGGTCCGTACGCTTGCGGATCGTAGGTGGATACGAGTTTTATCCGTCAACAAGGGTCGGACACTTCTTGTTGGATCAAATCCTCAGTTTCTTGACTGCCTTGTGGAGCTTCAGCAGCAGGTCCGGAATGTCCGGACATTTCTCTGGAATTTCCGAAAAACCCGGAATCTCCAGATTTTTCTCCGGACATTCCGGGGTTCACAGCGGGAGTTAGAATTGCTGCTTCTTCTATTTCGCAGTCCTCTTCATCTCCTTCTTGAGGCTTGATTTCTCCAACGACCATCTTTCTTATAGCCTTTTCAGCAGGTACATCCTTGCCTACACACAATTCATCAACTTGCTCCTCTTGAGAGACATTAGATTCATCAAACGTCAAGTCACACGTGACTTCAACACAACCGGTGGTTTTGTTGAGGACACGATAGCCATGAGCGTTTGAGGCGTAACCAAGAAAGGTACCTTCATCAACTTTAGATGCAAACTTAGAGCTTTTGGGCTTCTTGTAAGAAACGTTAGGCTTTTTACCGATTAGGAGCTCATAGGCGGTCTTATGGTGAAGCTAGTGAAGATACAAACGGTTGATAGCATGACAAGCTGTGTTGATTGCCTCCGCCCAAAAACTATTCGAAGTTTTGTACTCATCAAGCATGGTTCTTGCGGCTTCAATGAGAGTTCTATTCTTCCTCTCCACTATCCCATTTTGTTGTGGACAATGCCTTCTTCATCAAGATACTCTTCAATGTTGGTGTTCTTGAACTCGGTGCCATTGTCACTTCTCACTCTCTTGATCTTTGTATCAAATTCATTTTGGGCTCTTGTGGCAAACTTCTTGAATATTTCATGAACTTTGCTCTTGTCTTTCATAAAGAATACCCAAGTATACCGAGAGTAATCATCGACAATGACAAATCCATACTTGTTCCCTCCAATGCTAACATAAGTCACCGGACCAAAAATATCCATGTGAAGTAATTCCAATGGCCTTGTGGTAGTGACTACATTCTTGGCGGGATGAGGGGCACCAACTTGCTTTCCGGCTTGACAAGCACTACAAATTCTATTTTTCTCAAAATGAATGTTTGTTAGTCCTAGGATGTGTTCCCCTTTAGAAGCTTATTGAGATTATTCATCCCAACGTGAGCTAGTCGGCGATGCCAAAGCCAACTCAAGCTAGACTTTGCCAATAAGCATGTATCAAGTTGGGCTTTATCCGATGAAAAATCCACTAAGTAAAGCCTTCCCTTGAGTTCACCCTTAAAGGCAACGGAGTCATCGCCCCTTCTAAAGACGGTCACACCCTCATTAGTGAACAAACAATTGTAGCCCATCTCAGAAAGTTGTGAAATGGACAACAAGTTGTAGTCCAAAGATTCAACCAAATAAACATCGGAAATTGAATGATTGATTGAGATATAAATTTTACCAAGACCAACAACCGTTCCTCCACCATTGCCTCCAAAGGAAATCCTTTCCGTAGGGTTTTCAATCATATCACAAGATGTAAACATTTTCTTCTCCCCGGTCATATGATTTGTGCAACCACTATCAATCACCCATTTTGTTCCACCGGAGGAGTATTCCTACAAAACAAGTTATGCTTGTGTTTTAGGTACCCAAGTGGATTTGGGTCCTAGAGTGTTAGTCACAAGAATCTTGGGCACCCACACATTCCTTTTGATCAATGTCCCTTTTGTGTGGGGTCCCACATACTTGGCAACCACCTTACCCTTGTGGTTCCAAGTCAACACATAATCGGCATAGAAGCTATCTTGTGATGCATGTGGTTTGGGCTTCTTGCTCAACTTGTTTGGCTTTGATTGTGGTGCTTGTGTTGTAGCTTGGGTGCTCTTGAACTTGATAGGAGTGTTGTATCTAACTTGGTTGTCATAGTTCTTGACACCCAATTTCTTCATGCTGTGCACCACATTTTTTGTTCCCATACCCTTGGTATGGTAGTTCTTGATGAATGGGATGGGGTCTTTTGTGCCTTGTTCTTGCTTACCAAGCCCCTTCCCATCCGCAAAGCCAAACTTCTTCATGTAGCTTGACCCAAAGCCTTTGGTGTGGTTTTCAAACTCAGCTCTCTTGGGTTCTTTCTTCTTTTCATCAATGAGAGAGTTTGACAACCTAGCAATTTCCTTCTTCATGGCATTCATCTCGGCAATATTAGTAGCACAAGCATTTATATCAATTTTATAACATCTAGTACAACCATTGCTTGTTGATGTTTTAGAGTTAGAGGAAGCATCATTAGATGAAGTTGTAGCATTATTCTTGAGGTTGTCAAGTTGAACTTCTAATGCTATGTGACTAGTCTTTAAGCTATCAAAGCTCTTTTGAAGTTCAAGCTTTTCACCCTCAAGTTTCTTGCAAGCATCCTTAGCTAGGAAAGATTCCTTAGTTAATTTATCTACTATCAACTCATCTTTAGCTAGGGATTTCTTGAGGCTAAGAATTTCTATCTCCTTTTCTTTGAGCGAGTCCTCTTGCACCTTGAAACCCTTCTTTTCAATTACAAGGGCATTCTCAAGGGCAATGGTTTTCTCCTGCTCAAGTCTAAAGAGCTCTTCTTGCACCTCTAGAGTCCCTTCTCTATTCTCTATTTCTTTCATTAAAAACATGATTTTTCTTAGTTGCCTTTTTACCAAAGCTAGTGATCATTTATTCAAAATCAAAATCACTTTCACTATCATCATCTAGGGCAGGGTGGGAGCGTCTACCTTGGAGCCCCTAGCCATGAGGCAAGTGTGGGTGAAGTCATCTTCATCATCGGTGAGATCTTCAAAGAGTGATGACTTGTTGATTGGTTCTCCGATGGATACGGTAGCAAGACCCGCTTCAACGTCGGAGTCGGAGCTATCATCATTTGAATCCCATTCTTCACCGAAATGAGCTTCACCAACTTCCTTTTTCTTGTTCTTGTCAAACTTGTTGGTGTCTCTTCTCCTTACTTTTACATTGGGGCATTCCGCAATGAAATGACCCTCCTTGCCACACCCAAAGCATGGTCTCTTGGAAGTCCTCTTCGTCTTGATCTTGTCTTTGTCCTTGTTCTTATTGAAGAAGCCACTCTTTTTGAACATTTTGTTGAACTTCCTCACAAAGAGAGCAATTTGCTCGGGAGTCATGTTCATGTCACTATCTTCATCACTATCTTCCTCGACCACGGTCTTTGAAGTTGATGAGCTTGACCTCTTCTCCTTGCTAGATGCCTTGAGAGCCACTCCCTTGTTCTTCTCAAGTTGTTCATGTATCTTTGACATTGCTTGTGAATGCTTTGACTCCTTGATGGTGATGAGGTGTTCTTCCATTCTTCCAATCACATCCGCCGGAGTGAACTTGTTGAAGCCTCTCTTTTCCCTTATGAGTGTTGGGAGTTGAACATCCCTTGCCATATACACGGAGAGAATCTTGTCAACCATTTCTCTTCTTCCCCATCTTGTGCTTCCAAGGGACTTGATTTTGTTGATGATCTTGTTCAAGCGGTTGTACATGTCTTGAGGGGACTCATCATCCTTGATGACAAACCGGTTGAGCTCACTTTCCAAGGCTCGAATCCTTCCTTCTCTTACTTGCTTTATCCCTTCATGATTGATGAACAATGTGTCTCATACTTCCTTTGCGGACTTCAACCCATCCACTTTATCATACTCTTTGGACGTAAGTGAACTCTTGATGATACGTATGGCTTGATAGTTTCTTTGTATCTCATTTGCTTGATCTTGAGTTAGCGTTGCATCACCACTAGGAAAGGTAATGCCCCTGTTCACAATAGTCCAAAGTGCGGGATTCACCGCCATCAAATACTCCTCCATTGAGTTCTTCCACTTGGAATAGTCGGTTCCATCAAATTGGGATATCTTCTCAATGTGGCTAGAACCCGATGGATGGTTAAAGGATAAGCGAGAGTAATCGAAAGAGGTTCGAGTATAGTCCCTTGATGGTCGTCGAGTGGAGCGGTTGGACCTTCCATCATCAAACTCCTCATCCTCACTATCGGAGGACTCATCACCATGTCCATGCGCTTGATGGCTCGTGCTTGCGCCATGGGTGTTTCCTCCTTGAGGTAGGACGGGAGGTGTGCCAACAACATTGTTGACGGGATCACCTTCGGCGAGAGGTGGGACTTGATCACTTGGATTTGACATCTTCTTAACTCCAAGCGGTTAAGCTTCAAATGTGGAGCACTTAGCTCTAATACCAATTGAAAGGATCAAGATGTCGACTAGAGGGGGGTGAATAGTCGGACCTGAAAAATCACAACTTTTTAGCAGCTGTTAAATTCAAGTCCGGAGTTTCCGGATATTTTTTTGGATACTCCAGGAAATCCGGAGAATCCAAGAAAATGTCAGGATATTCCGACCTGTCAGGGGGGAATCAAATTCCACAGAGATTAAACTTGCTCAAATGTAAATCTGTGAAAATAGGTTATGCACTGAGATGAGACAAGCCTGTTTATCCACTCCAATCTTGTAGAAACCTCACCACGAGGTAGATCGGCACCAAACCCTAGATATGTGCTCAAGAGAGAAACATGCATACAACAAGAAGAACAAGCACACGAGACACAAGGATTTGTTACCAGAGTTCAACCTCACACCTTGAGGTCTACGTCTCCGTTGAGGTACCCACAAAGGGTGGACCTTTACACCTAGGTCACTTTCCTCCCTCTAGCGACCACAAAGATCAAGCTAGAGTTACTTACTCAAAGTCGGGGTGATACAAACTTCCTTGGGCAGCCACAATCTTTGGATGCTCCAAGGCAACGCCTAGCCGGCAGGAGCTTGAAGCTCCAAGAGTAACAAACACGAATTTTACCAACCAAGCGAAGAACGAGGTTCTCTAGAGATGGGAAATCAGCTCACTAGCACTCTCCAAGCTCTTGCTCTCAAACCCTCTCAAATCCCCACAACAAATTTCACCAAACTTGAGCCAAAGGGAGTAAGGGAGGGAGTAAATGAGGTCTGAAATTGTTCAGGTCGAAATGGCCAGAGAGAAAGGTAAAGGAAGGGGTGGAGGGGGCTTTTATACCCCCCTCACCTAGAATATAACCATTGAGGCTTTAAGACCCGGAGTATCCGGGGTAAACCCAGAAACTCCGGGAAGTCCGGAGATTCCAGGATAAACCCAGATACTCCGGCCTCCCAAGGTCAGCACCCAAGAAAAGATCCCCGTGAATGTGTTGGTGCAAAGGTGTCTCTCATAGGTTTTGTTTCAGCAACTAGAGCACCTGTTCGACTCTTGGAAGACACAATTCCTGTCCCTCTTGATAGTACGGCATTCCTAGGACTCAAATTCAAAAGTATAAAATAAATAAAGCCTCTTAGGAACCCTTTGTAGCATCACTTCCTTTTTGTAGGGTCAATGAATTGTGCCACATATAATTTTAATCCCTACTCATGGACTAGATAAATCATTAGCTACTTAAGTGTGTGTCATTAAACCACCAAAACCCACTTAGGGGGCCAAGATACTCTTCACAACGCCCAGGGGCTCGCGTGGAGCCAACAGAAGACGCGACCACACCGCCTCATGTAGATGAAGGTCGGGAGGTGTCGCCTCCCGTGCTAGTGGAGGTCACCGAAACTCCAGTCCCCGTCGAGAAGCCTGTCTCGGCGGAGGCCATTGTTGGGGAAGAGGAGAGGCCACCGCTCGGTCCCATCGCCGTTGAAGTCGAGGATGTCGAGGCTCGAGCGCTTGACGAGCCGGTCGCCGACGTGCGAGAGTTGGCCGTCCCCGAGACGGTGACCAGGGCCACCACCCCAGAGATTCAAGTGGTCGAGGAGACAGGGGCGTCCCTTTCCCAAGGCACAGCGGGTGACGATGCCCGGACGCTTGAGCTCGTGTGTTCTTCATGGGCGACTACCACCAGGCTTGACGCTGATTCTGAGGACGACGAGGAGGCTGCGGCGTGCCACACCTTGGAGCGTGGGATGACTTGGGCGCGCCGAGCCTTCGACGAGCTCATCCTCCCTACGCCTCGGTGAGTTTTCTTGTCAAGGATTCCTTTTTTGATTTTGCAATCTTCTCGTGCTTTACCAGTTGTTCCGATTCTGTCAGTTGTAGACGTGAGGACCATGTGTGGTTGGAGGACCGGTAGATGGTCACTTCCTTGTGTGATGAGTGATTGACAATGATGTGTGGACTGATTCTTGGCTAAGTATTGCAGGTGCAGGTTACGGCTTGACTGGTGATGGTGCAGGTGAAGAACAAGCACGAAAGGTCATCGCCGGTGAGGCCTCTAGGTGTGGAGAAGACAAGTAGGCTTCGTTCGAGGGACCAGGTGGCCAGCGGGGTCAAGTGCGGGCCGCATGGTGGCATCAACAACAAGATGAAGTCATGGACGGTTTCTTGGTAGAGCCTCAAAACCAAGGTCGAGCCGGGACTACGTGGGAGCCGAGTCATTAGTGGCGAATGGCGGAGGCTACACCAAGTTTGCGGGGTTTCCGGTGGTTCACCAGAAAACCACTGGGTTCCTTGGTTGATCCACAAAGCCAAGACCGAAGAACCGAAGATGGTGCGAAGCGACTCCTCCCGCACCGGCCGTCGATCGGTAGGTCCGATCGAGTCCGACCGGTGGGTACCGGTCCGACCGGTGAGGAGCACCGGTCCGACCGGTGTGTGACGACGCAGTCCGAAATCTTCGAAGCGGAGGACACGCATCGGGATCGCATGGCTTGCGTCGAGGCTAAGCAGGTTGCGGTAGCCAGGCATCCGTCTGATGGAGCGATGACAAAGATTTCCGATTTCGCCCTCGAGTGGCTTATATCCCTAGTTGTTAAGTAAGGGTATTTTAGACTTTCGGTTGCCTCCTATATAATCCAAGAGGTGAGAGGATGGCAGCCATCTCTTGGAACCCTAGTTCATTTTGCTTTCCTATTTTCCCTTCCTATTTTCTTAGGATTTCTATAGGACCAGCTTGAGATATTTATGGTGAGATTTTGTGAGAGGGTTGGATGATCGGGCGGCAAGCTAGACCTTGTATGAACCTTCTTGGTATGTATAGATGATTCGGTGTGGTTCCTCAAGGCTTTGTTGTGTTGTTCCCGGTTGTTCTTGGTGGTGATTTTCGGAGCCCTCTCTTGGTGGTTTTCTCGGTGTGTTTTCGGGACCTTACTCGAGGATTTGATGGGGGAAATTCGTGTGAACCCTTCGTGGTTCTTTTGCCTTTGATTCCCCTCCCAAATCCGTGAGTTAAGGGGCTCGATTTTGGGGTTTTCGGTGCTCTAGGGTTAGAGGAGTTCTTGGCGGGATTTCTTCGATTCCTCTTGATTTGGCATGTTTTGGTGTACAAAATCATGGCTGTGGACTTTTCATGAGGTGTTCCTATTATCCCCAAAGTCTTGTTCAAGTCCGTGGAGCGATTCGGGAGATTGAAGTTTGGATTTGCAAGAGTTGACCCGCGGGTGCTGTTCATCCCGAGCTGCCCAGGCTACACCGGTCTGACCGGTGCTCTTGACCGGTCTGACCGGTGCGAGTCACTTGTGGGATCTGCCTCGGGTGAACTGCTTGACTCGTGTGTCTTTGGGTCTTGGTGCTGCTGGTCAGTTCTTGGTCTGTTTGGAGTTGTTTTGTTCCTTGCAGGCTATGTTTTGGGGGTGTTTTTGTTCCAGGGCCTAGAGAAGTCACTGAGGCTTTCTGGAACACTTGTTATGCGGCTGTTGTAGCCACCGGCCTGACCAGCTCTGTCCACCGGTCTGACCGGTGTCACCGGTCTGACCGGCGCAGGCCATCGGTCGACCGAGCAGCACAGCGGCAAGCCCGTGCAAGTTTCCGCTGTGCGTGTTGGTGTGTTTTGGCTTGAAAGGTTGTGTGTTGGTTCCTAGGTCCAATAGCACTTCAGTGGCTGTGTGGACTTAGCCAACTTGGGTAGTGAGTCGGAGACGTGTGTTGGAAGCTGTGTTTGTCTTGTTAGAGTTTTCATCTCCTTCGAGAAGAATTTTTATCGGTTCCCATTCACTCCTCCCCTCTCTGGTTCGCCGTATCGGTCCTTCAAGTGGTATCAGAGCCGGTTCGAGTCTTTGTTGACTCTAACCAGTCTAAGATCCAAGGATGGCGTACCAGGAACGAGGTTCGAGTCCTCCACACTTCAATGGCAAGAACTACCAGATGTGGAGTAAGCGGATGGCGGCGTTCCTCCGCGGAAAGGGTTAGATCCTTTGGGATGTCACGATGGACACAGGCTATGTCCAGCCGATGAACTTCCTTGCTCCAAGATCGAGGGACATGTTCGACGCCAACAATAAGGCGGACGACTACTTGTTTCGTGCTTTGTGTCAGCCTGAGTTCGATCGGGTGCACACTGAGCACTTGGCTTGTAGAATCTGGTTGGTGTTGAAGGAGGCTCATGTTGGGAATGCCCAGGTTCAGACTCGGATTTATGCGACCTACCTGAGAGAGTACGAGAACTTCACTCATCTCCCCGGTGAGTCCATCGATGCCTTGTTTCAAAGGTTCACGGTGGTTGTGAACAACATGAGGGCCAATGTGGACGTGCTCCCGTACGATGATCATGATAGAGCTGTCAAGCTCTTACACTCTTTGGATCGTACGATTTGGGGCGGAAAGTTCGAGGCCATTGTGGAGTCGGAGAAGTATGACACTCTGACGGTGAACGAGCTGTTCTCGAAGCTCAAGTCGGCTGAGGTGGATAGGGGCATGACAGCCAAGCTCGAGGGCCCGACTGACTCTCATAGTCTTGCCCTCGTTGGTGGTTCAAAAGGAAAGGCTAACACTAACCCATCCACCAGGATGTTCTCTTTGTCCTCTTTGATGTCTATGCCAGATGAGGAGTTCGACGTGCTTGGAGAGGACGAGCTGGCGTTGCTGACGAGGAGGTTCGAGAGGCTGCACGAGAACCGGGTGAACATGAGGAGGAACACGAGGACATGCTTTCAATGCGGCAAGCCGGGACACTTCATCGCCGACTGCCCGGAGAAGGTCGAGAACAAGGATGGCGACAAGCACAAGTCAAGGACGGATGGCAAGTACCGGTCGAGGGGTGACCACAAGAGCAAGCACAAGAACAAGTACAAGGACGAGCGACGATCGAGGAAGAAGGAGAGCCGAGGCAAGGCCCGAGCGATGGTTGGAGCGAGCGACGTCGACTCCAGTTCCGCGTACTCCACCTCGAGCTCAAGCAGCAGTGAAGATAAAGGTGATCATCGCAAGGGCAAGAAGTCATCCAAGAACCTAAGCGGGCTGAGCTGCTTCGCTAGAGACGTCTTCTGCACCATGGCGCTGAGCTCCGGCAGCAAGAAGAGCACACAGAGCGACTCAGACTCAGACTCCGATGATGAGGTGCATGATGAACTCCCCTTCTTGCGCCAGGAGAATGAACGGCTTGGCTTATTGCTTGACAACCGTGATGACATGCTTAGAGAAGCTAAGAAAATTTGGAGAGAGCTTAGGGCTTCACTCGAGGATGCTATGACTAGAGTGGCTGAGCTAGAAACACAAAATTTGGATGCTAAGCTGGAAATTGATTCTCTGAAAGCTTCACCTGTTGTTTCTGATGATGTTGAATGTGCTGATTGCTCTATTTTCCTTGCTGATATTGCCTTGTTTGGAAAAGCATGCCTCCAAGTGTGAGGAACTAGATGTGCTTAGGGTTGAAGTGGCTGATCTTAAGTCTAGATCTTCTTTGCTAGGTGCTTGCACTTCTTGCCCTGTCTTGCATGCTAAAGTTGATGAGATGCATGCTTACACTGTTTCTCTTGAGGCAAAGTTGAAAGAACCAATTCCTACATCTTGCTCTACATGTGAATTGCATGCTTTGAAGAATTTGGAACTTGCACATTATGTTGATCGTTTGCAGGATGAGAATGATGAGCTGAGAAAGTTGATGGGTTGGTTGTCTAGTCATGAGCCTCAGTTGAGGATAATGATCGAGACATTCAAGAGGCAGGATGGTGAGGGACTTGGGGCAAACAAGGTTGGTGAGGAAAGTGGAGAAAACATTCCAGAGCCACTTAAAACCCACCACAAAAATGATTTCCCTCCCAAAGCTAACCATCTTAGGAACTGACTAGACACAACACCAGCTCCACCTGTGTTCCCCCACAAACAAATGATTTCCAAAAGCCTATCAAGTTTGTGAGCACTTCGGGGAAAATGTTCAATGGGAAAGAGAGTCAGAAGGCTAGTGAGGAGAAACCCGTGGAGAAGTCGAGTGGAGAGAAACCAATTGAGCAGCCCCAACCCAAGCCTAAACCTAAGCTTGTGAGGTTTCATTGTGGCTATTATGGGAGAGATGGCCATAAGGATGAGTTTTGCTTCAAGAGGAAGCGAGAGGAGAGAATGGCAAAGGAGTGGGCTAACAAGGACAAGTACCACCCTTCTGATGGTGTACTTGAGCCTCGTGTGCAGATGCCCAGGGCCAAGGCGAGTGTGAGGACAGTTCCGGCTTGGGGAGAGCGAAAGGCTGTTGGAGGTGCTTTGCCGGCCGGCTACACCGGTCGGACCGGTGAGGGGCACCCCGGCGGACGGTGTAGGCCCGGACGAGCGGCGGTTCGGGTTTCGTGCTCGTACAGGTGCGAGGTTTGGTTCTAGAGGTCGTGGTTCTGGTGGTTGGGCTGGAGAGTTTGCAGGAGGTCAGTTTGCTAGGCGTTCTCCTCCTCGTGCTCAATACGGGGATGGGAGGATCCATAGCTTTGAGATGGAGAGGAGGGACGGTCCACGAGCTTTCTTTCGTGGTTTTGGTCCTCCTCCAGGTAGATAGGGTTGGTTCCCTCATGGTGGTTACCGTGGTGGTGTTCATGGAGGTAGCTTTGGTAGGAAAGATGGTTTTGTTTGTGCTAACCCCACTTTCGAGCAAATGGCTCGGCAAGATCGGTTTTACTCTTTTGGTACTAACCCCGATCTTTGAGTCGTTTGTTCGCTCATGTGCTCGTTTTTGAATTTCAGGTGGGAGACTTGAAGAACATTTGTTTGATTGACTCCGGTTGCTCGAGGCATATGACCGGAGACAAGGGGTGGTTCTCAAGTCTCATCCCGGTGGTGACAAGGAGGTACATCACTTTTGGGGACAATGGGCGTGGGCGTGTGCTTTCAGAAGGTGAGATTAAGGTGAGTGACAAGATCACTCTCAGGCGTGTTGCTCTTGTTCAATTGCTTGGGTACAATTTGCTTTCTGTGTCCCAGCTGTTGGATGAGGGATTTGAGGTGTTGTTTCGGCCTGGTGGTTCTCGGATTTTGGACTCTCGAGGGGACCTTGTCTGTATGGTCGTTCCCGAGGGTCAGGTGTTTCGTGCTAATTTTTCCCAGTCTTCTGTTGTGGAGCGTTGTTTCTTGGCTGGTTCTTCGAGTGAGTTGTGGAAGTGGCATAGGAAGTTGGGTCACTTGAGCTTTGACCTTTTCTTCGCTTGAGTAAACTCAATTTGAGCGTCCATGCGAGCTGCTCCATATGGACCTTGTTGGCCCAGCTCGTGTGCGATCTGCGGGTGTGAAGTGGTATGTCATTGTTGTGGTGGACGACTACTCTCGGTATGCGTGGGTGTTCTTTCTCGAGGATAAGGGGGAGACGTTTGGTTTTGTTCGAGATCTTGTCTTGAGGTTGAGGAACGAGAGGCACGGAGATGCCATACGAGCAATCCACAGTGACAATGGCTCAGAATTCAGAAACTCTCGTTTTGAAACCTTTTGCCATGACTTGGGTCTTGAACACCAGTTTTCGAGTCCGTATACGCCTCCCCAGAATGGTGTTGTGGAAAGGAAGAACAGGACCTTGTGTGAGATGGCTCAGACGATGCTTGATGAGCATAGGACTCCGAGAAGGTTCTGGGCTGAGGCTGTGAATACCGCGTGCTATGTGTCTAACAGGATCTACCTCAGATTGCACAAGAATAAAACATGCTACGAGTTTATGCATGGTCGTACACCCAAGGTGAGTCACTTCCATGTCTTTGGTTGCAAGTGCTTTATTCTGAAGAAAGGGAAAAAGTTGGATAAGTTTGAGGCTAGGTCGGTCGATGGTATTTTCTTTGGTTATGCATCTCATTCTAGAGCATATCATGTGCTCAATCTTGAAACTAACCAAATCGTGGAGACTTGCGAGGTAACCTTCGACAAGACACAACCACATAGTCAGCTTGTCTTTGAGTGTGCAGGTGATGATGAGCTTGGCGAGGAGATCTTTCAGGAGGAGGAGCATGAACTTGCAGATGATGAAGATGGCGGTGTGGTGCCCCCGGCTGAACATGTACATACTACTTCGACTACAGTGGTGGAAGGCGCTTCTCCTACACCTACGACGACGAATCAAGATCGAGAAGAAGCTACAATTGAGGGGGAGGTAGCATCAAGGCGAGAACCTCCCCGGCGAGTACAAGTGAATCGCCCAGCTTCAAGGATCATCGGCGACATAAATGAACGTACTACACGGTCGAGGGTTCGAAACAATTCTCATTTCGCTCATGCTGCATTTGTTGCTTCTTTTGAGCCCAAAGACATTGGACACACACTATCTGATCATAATTGGGTTAATTCGATGCATGAGGAGTTGGAGAACTTTGAGAGGAATCAGGTTTGGGAATTGGTTAATCCACCCCCAGGGTGTAAGCCGATTGGTACAAAGTGGGTGTGGAAGAACAAAGAGGGAGAGAAAGGTGAAGTAGTGAGAAACAAGTCGAGGCTTGTTGCTCAGTGGTTCAGTCAGAAGGAGGGGATCGACTATGAGGAGACCTTTGCTCCCGTAGCCCGTTTGGAGGCAATTAGGATCCTTCTAGCCTTTTCCGTGGCTAAAGGGTTCAATTTGCACCAAATGGATGTGAATAGTGCCTTTCTGAATGGTGTGTTGGAGGAAGAAGTGTATGTGAGGCAACCACCGGGGTTTGAGAGTGAGAAGTACCCCCACAGGGTGTACAAGTTGAGGAAGGCGCTTTATGGGTTGAAGCAGGCGCCTAGAGCTTGGTATGGTAGGTTGAGGGGGTTCTTGTTTGAGAGAGGTTTTGAGATGGGGAAGGTCGATCAGACCTTGTTTCTACTTAGGCAGGGCAGAGATATCCTGATTGTGCAGGTGTACGTGGATGATATTGTCTTTGGTGGCTCGTCTAACTCTCTTGTTGCAAGGTTTGCAGAGGATATGAGCAGAAATTTGAGATGAGCATGATGGGCGAGTTGCAGTTCTTCCTCGGGCTACAAATCAAACAATCAAAGGAAGGAACATTTGTTCACCAAGCTAAGTACACCAAGGACATTGTGCGGAAGTTCAAGATGGAGGACTCCAAGGCTATGACGACACCGATGAGTATGACTACAGCTCTTGATGCGGATGAGGAAGGTGAACACGTGGACAAAAAGGAGTACCAGAGCATGATCGAGTCACTCCTCTACTTGACGGCGACGAGGCCGGACATCCAGTTCTCGGTATGTCTGTGCGCTCGTTTTCAAGCGTCTCCGAGGACTTCGCATTGGCAAGCAGTAAAGTGAATTTTCAGGTACTTGTGTCACACTCTCGACTTCGGCCTTTGGTACTCCGCGTCCTCTTCTTTGGCGCTTCATGGTTTTTCGGATGCGGATTTTGCTGGGTGTCGGTTGGATAGGAAGTCCACTTCTGGGACTTGCCAGTTTTTGGGATCTTCTTTGGTGTCTTGGTCTTCCCGCAAACAGTCGAGTGTTGCTCAATCCACTACCGAGGCATAGTACGTTGCCACTACTAGTTGTGGCTCTCAGCTCCTTTGGATCACATACACCATGAGTGAATTTGGTGAGGAGTATACCCATGTCCCACTTCAATGTGATAGCACCATTGCCTTAAGCGTTGCAAAGAATCCAGTGCTCCATTCCAAAACCAAGCACATAGAAGTGAGGTATCATTTTCTAAGAGAACGTAGAGAAAGGAAAGATAGCCTTGATCCATGTACCCACACATGACCAACTAGTCGATATTTTCACCAAACCCCTAGATCAAGCAGCTTTCACTCGTTTGTGGGGGGAGCTTGGTGTGTGTTTGATTTCGTGAGTTGGGTGTGTGGGAGCTCCTTTGTAGCATATGTATAGTTTTCCTTTGTGCATTTCTTGCATTAGGAATGGCATATAACATGATGTATAGGCATCCTTGTATCTTAGATTGCATGCATTTTGTATCATATGCATTGGTTAGGAAAAGCTTCTATCATATACATTGTTCACCATGGAATGCTATTTATGTCTTTGTGAGCTTGTTTGGTATGCTATGGTTAGTTTGACTTAGCTCTTGATAATCTTGGTTTATAATCCATGGTTGATGGCTATGTTTTTGAAAAATGTCACATGTATGCTCTCTCATGTGTAAATGCCTTTATATGATCTTGACATGTTTTAGTGCTTTGTTATGCTTAATTTGTGGTTGGATAGCTAGTTTATTGATCATATGGGGCCAAAGGCTCATTTGCCATCATGAATGTTTAGCCCTCTTGCTTCATCTTGTGGAGGTGCATAAGTTCCTTTTTGTCGCAAAGACATTTCATGTACCAAATTTGAATTTGAAAATGAAATGTAAAATGCTTGGAAAATGTGTTCCCATGTCATATGTGCTAAATTTAATTTGCTTTGGGTGCTAAACCGTTGCATGATGCCTACCAACGAGAAGTCTCTTATATAGAAGTAGGCACATGGCTCGGTAGCTTTGACATGACATGAGGTGCTTGTGGGTGTTTGTGATGGTCTTATGGTTAGAATGGCTGTCCTAGCATGAAGTTTGTGTGGCTTTGCCATTTTGATCTGTTTTGATCATGTTTAGGACTTTGCTCATGAGAGGCAAATTTTTCGCAAAATTGCCCAAATCCATCTTAGCTTCATCCAATGGTTGTGAAAATTGGTGATCTTGTAGTTGATGTCAATACGAACCTATCGGGTATCTAACTTGCTCATTTGGACATGTGTAGCATCCTATGTTGAATTTTGTCTTTTTGAGAAGCTCTAGGTTGAAAGTTTTGCATTTTTGGCTTGATTCATGCATTGCTAACAAGGGGGAGAAGTTTGAGCTTGAAATGGCTTGCTGGATGCATTTAGAAGGTTTTCAGGTGGTTTCGAGCCATTTCTGGGCTCTGGTGTGCACCGGCCTGACCAGTCAAGATCATCGGTCTGACCGGCCAGAGTGCTGGCCCTGTTAATATGTTGGGCACCGGTCTGACCGGTGGTGGTGACCGGTCTGACCAGTGAGAGCTGAGTTGTTGCAGCTGCCTTGTTTCAAGTGGTGTTTTGCATGCATTCGTCCAAGGGGAGTTGCATTGGTTCAGGGGGAGCTTGCATGTGTGCAGGGGGAGGTCTTGTTTGGTGGTTTGCGCTCTTTGATTGAGCTTAGTTTTGTCTCGGATGTGTCGAGCCGTTGCCCTTGCCTAAGGGGTCCGAGACTTGTCTATTTCAAGTGATCTTGCTCTTTGCCTTTGTTTGGTTTTCGATCGCTTGTTGGAGTTTCATTTTATCCGTTTCTTTTATTTTTCTTTTCTCTCTTGTTACTTTATGTGGGTGTTGTCAATGCACTCATCAAGGGGGAGATTGAGGACCATGTGTGGTTCGAGGACCGGTGGATGGTCGCTTCCTTGTGTGATGAGTGATTGACAACGTTGTGTGGACTGATTCTTGGCTAAGTATTGCAGGTGCAGGTTACGACGTGACTGGTGATGGTGCAGGTGAAGAACAAGCGCGAAAGATCGTCGACAGTGAGGCCTCCAGGTGTGGAGAAGACAAGTAGGCTTCGTTCGAGGGACCCGGTGGCCAGCGGGGTCAAGTGCGGGCCGCATGGTGGCATGAACAGCAAGATGAAGTCATGGACGATTTCTTGGTAGAGCCTCAAAACCAAGGTCGAGCCGGGACTACGAGGGAGCCGAGTCATGAGTGGCGATTGGTGGAGGCTACACCGAGTTCGCGGGGTTTCCGGTGGTTCACCAGAAAACCACTGGGTTCCTTGGTTGATCCACAAAGCCAAGATCGAAGAACCGAAGACGGTGCAGCAGCAGCTGCAGGCCGGTCTGACCGGTGTGTCTGACAGGTCTGACCGGTGAGGAGCACCGGTCTGACCTGTGAGCGACGATGCAGTTCGGAATCTTCGAAGCGGAGGACACGCATCGGGATCGCATGGCTTGCGTCGAGGCTAAGCAGGTTGCGGTAGCCGGGCATCTGTCTGATGGAGTGATGACAAAGATTTCTGATTTCGCCCTCGAGGGGCTTGTATCCCTAGTTGTTAAGTAAGTGTATTTTAGACTTTCGGTTGCCTCCTATATAACCCAAGAGGTGAGAGGATGGTAGCCATCTCTTGGAACCCTAGTTCATTTTGCTTTCCTATTTTTCTTTCCTATTTTCTTAGGATTTCCATAGGACTAGCTTGAGAGCTTCATGGTGAGATTTTGTGAGAGGGTTGGATAATCGGGCGGCAAGCTAGACCTTATATGAACCTTCTTGGTATGTATAGATGATTCGGCGTGGTTCCTCAAGGCTTTGTTGTGTTATTCCCGTTTGATCTTGGTGGTGATTTTCGGAGCCCTCTCTTGGTGGTTTTCTCGGTGTGTTTTAGGGACCTTGCTCTTGAGGATTTGATGGGGGAAATTCGTGTGAACCCTTCATGGTTCTTTTGCCTTTGATTCCCCTCCCAAACCCGTGAGTTAAGGGGCTCGATTTTGGGGTTTTCAGTGCTCTAGGGTTAGAGGAGTTCTTGGCGGGATTTCTTCGATTCCTCTTGATTTGGCAAGTTTTGGTGGACAAAATCATGGCTATGGACTCTTCATGAGGTGTTCCTATTATCCCCAAAGTCTTGTTCAAGTCCGTGGAGCGATTCGGGAGATCGATGTTTGGATTTGGAAGAGTTGATGTTGACGCAAAATCTGCACTCTGAGCCAAGCACACAGCAAGCCGAACAAGCTAGCTTCACACACGAGTAGATTCCAAAGCGTGCCAGTTAATTTTCCATGAAAATTAACAAAAGATAAAGCAATCAAATACCAAAGCTTGGAACTTGCCGGGTGGTACCAGACAGTTCCATATTTACGGCTAGAAAGCCATGTAAGATGACATATAGCTATGAGAAGCTATCTGCCAGCAGATTAGAAACCGTTCGGGAGCTTTAAAATGTAAAACAGGACATAGCCGAACGGATGACGCAAGCATTACGATAGATCGATCTTTACTTGGACAAAATTATACGCGCACAAGACCATGACCGATCCTCGAGAATAAATAATAATAAACAATAAATGAAGCAAAACATGATTACAAACATGTAATGAGCAAGCATGCATAGGCCCAAAGCACTAGTCTACCGCATGTCTAGGTACTTCAAAACCCGTCAAGCATGAGACCAAACAAGTTTATCCACCGCATGATACAACTTGTTTGAAATCACACCACCAACCACAAATAGATCTATCCACCACATGATACAATCTAAATATGGAAAGCTAAAAGCACACGTTGTTTAAAACATAACTTATAAACATGTTTTACTCGTGAAAGCATAACCGAATACAGCTGAACAGCCAAATCGGGGTCCATGGAGAAGTAACAAACATTGCCAAAGATGATAAACCCATCAGATTGAATTAGAAAATCTAATCCACCGGATGATTACCTCTAAGACAACCCAAAAACCTGCATCTACCGCATGATACTCGGTTCTGTCAAGATTTATGCAAGATTAACAAGCTTGAACCCGCAACACGTAACAACCTAGATTGGTTCACTTTCGGCTATTTGGAGAACACGTGATCTGTGTGCCTTATTGAGACAAGATGTGAGTATGCGATGTAAAGACCCCTAATCAAGATAGAGCCGATCCAAATCAATCAAAATTGGGCAAAGGAGTGTTACATGAATTTAAACATAAAGTAAAACTCAAAGTAACACGAGGTAACTTAATGAATCTATTAGATCTTGCCAAAACCTAATAGAGCCGATAATTAGCTCCAAGCTAGATCTTAGCCCACCGGATGGCTCATGACCTAACAAGAAACCCTCTTGAACCAAGCTTAAATCCACCGCATGATACTAAGCATGGTAACAAGACTACTTGCATCACGATCTAAATCCACCGCATGATACTAGACATGATACAAGGTTGCCGGTACTTACGGAGGTCGACGGATCGATTGAACCCTCTCGAAGAACTCGACGACACGACTAAAGGACTCAAGAGTTTGGCGTAAAGCCGGTTTGTTATGAGAATGTTTCGATTACCATTACATACATACAGGGTTCATATTTATACCCTGTCGCGGCATGACTCCTGGTGGACTACGAGCACAATATTTGATACCTAATTTATCGCCCAAGTACGAATGCTTATCGACCAACTCGTCCCTTCCGCTCGGGCCACGTCACCACACAATCTCGCGATATCAGCGCAAATAGTCCCTTTGCCGAACGGAAGCAAACTGCCGACCGCAAGTTCCTCTGCCGAATCTTTTTGAAGAAACCTTCCTTCTCTGGACGGGATTTTTACCAAGTTGGGCCCACAAATCAGACTCCCTCCTGTACCAAATTTTGGTGTTAACATATGCCCCTTCAATTACGGGATAAAAGTGATTTTATTCCGAAATTGACTCCAATTGCCGACGTTGTTGGGGAAGTTGGCCTTCGGAAGCATCGCCCCCGTCCGCCCGCGCTGGCACCCTCGGTCTGCTTACGGCTTCGGTCTGGCGGGACGACCCTTCGCTGCACAGGGCACTAATGAAACACTAACACCGCTTGTGCCTCATAAGTCTCGTTGTGCGGGGAGTGACCCCTTGTGGCGGCGCCTACCTTCGGCGCCGAAGGTGCCGACGGCCGGTGCTCCGTGACGAAGGCCCGGGAGGGCCGGGGAGCGGGGAGCGCCGGCCGAGGACACCGCGTCCGGGGCCGGCGGCGGCGCGGACAAAGCGTCCGCGAAGGCTCGACGCCCCCGGTCCAGGGGTCGGCCGCTTCGTCACCGAAGGCCCCGGACACGTGGCCACCGCCAATGTGTAAAGTGGGCTCGGACAAGGCAGAGACAAGGGCGGCCGCGTGTAAAGGCGTTTCGGCCGTACAAAGACACGCTGGAGGCCGTGTGCGACGCGGGGACTTACTGTTATACCCTTGTAAAGTGTTTAAAGCGGTTTGTCAGGAACGGAAAAGGTGTAATTGAGGCAAATGACTATACCCAGGGGTCTCCTATAAATAGTGAACCCCTTGTAATGAAACGGACACACTGTAATGAGAAGAGAGCACCGAAGGCTTCCGCAAGACGAGCGGTCTTCGGTCTGTTGAGCATTTGCTTGTTTCCTTATTGTTCTATTAAGATTCGTGTTTCCTCTCCTCGCACAAGTAGAAGTAGTAGCCTAGGGGAAGAGGTCGAAGGGAGGGAGAGAACTCAGGGGGCTGTTGTGTCGGCGTCCACCCTTCGGGCCCGATTTCCACCAACAGTTTGGCGCCCACCTCGTGGAAGAATTCAAGACCACATGGCTAGGACACGCTCGGCAGGCGCCGAAGCCACAACGGCTCGGGCGTCCATCCCTCCACCCGCATCGGAGCCCGCCAACCCATTCGCTCGGCCGTCCAGCCTTCGGCGGGGACCGGCGCCGGGCCGAGCGCCCCGGAGGTAGAGCACACCGCTTCGGGGATGTTCGAGGTCAGCCTTGAGGGGCTGGGGGCTTCGGCGCAAGACATCGAGGCCCTCCGAAGGATCCGGGCCCTCATCGCTGGCAAGTCCGTGCGGCTCGGCCCCCGAGCAGAGACGCGTCCATCCTCGTCGCGGTGCGGCCATCCCGGCACCGGGATGCGGCTCCGCCCCACACCGCCTCCGACGCCATCGACTTCAACATCGGGCGGCCGAGCGCTACCTCGCCATGCCGCAAAGCCGGATCGCCGGCGCGACGCCGCCACGCAAGGCCGCTCCGACGCCGCCCGCACCGACACCGACGCCCGCCGCGCACGCCGCGCCGGCGGCCCGCGCGGATGCTCGGCTCACCCCGGCAGCCATGCGGGCTCGGGCCCGGATCGGTGGAGGCGCAGAAGGATGCCTCCGAAGGACAAAGCATAGGGCACCACCAAGACGGGGGCAGGTGCACGAGCACTTCGTTCCCGACGACGTTCCAGCCCCGTAACGTGGTCCCGGTGTCCCCGCTTTCGGTCGAGCTTGAGAGCGCGCCGTGGCCTCGTCGATTCAACGCCAACACCCCGCCCCGCATGACGGAGACTACGATCCCAAGGAGTTCCCGATGAAGTTCGAAGCGGCGGTTGAGTCCAACGGGGGTGATGCCACCACAAAGGCGAAGGCCCTCGTGCTCGCGCTCAAGGGAGAAGTCCGATCTTGGTATGCCAACATACCGAAGGGGTACATTACATCATGGTTCCAGAGCCGCGGAACAAGCCGCCGTCCGGCTTCAAAGGCATGCGGTCGAAGAGCCGGACTCCAACGACCTCGTCAACATGTGTGTCCAAGGGGACCGTGAATCACCGCAAGAGTACATGCACAGGGTTGTCAAACTAACAAGCACGCGCGCCCACGGTGTCCGAAAGCGAAAGATCATCGACGCCATCGTCGGTGGCCCGAGGGTTGGAAACCGCCAAGATGTGCTCGACGGGTCAAGCCGAAGTCCGTGCAAGAATTATTTGAGGTCATGCAAGAATACCGCAAGTCCGACAAAGGCCGCCGCCGAAGGCTCGACCGGGCAAACGCGGCAAAGAAGCAGAAACAACAGGGGCAGTGGGACCAGCCGAAGGGGTGGCAAAACCAGCCGCCGAAGCAAGCGAACCGCCAGATCAACAACGTGTCCGCGCCCCCCGACCAGAACCAGAACAGGGGCGGCGGGCACAAGGGCGGATACAAACATAGCAAGGGGCCGAAGCCGCAACAGCATAACCAGCAGAGGGCCGGAGGTGAGCGTTTTTTCTGCTGGCTCCACGGGATTGATGCCCAGCACCACACGCACCAGTGCCCTTCGGCGGTCAAGATGAAGATGGAGTGGGAGGCGGAGGAGAAGGCGAAGGCAGCAGGCATGGCCGTGAACCATGTCATGAAGTACCAAAATGCGGGTCAGTTCAAGGCCCTGCCACCACCATACCACCACCAGCCTTACCAACCTTCGGCACCTGCGCATGCATTCCACCCACCACAGCCATACGCACCCTCCGCGCCGCGGCCTCGCTTCCACCTCCTCCCCCGCTCGCGCAACAACCTTCGGTTTTCGTGCCTTCGTGGCCCAACCCACCTGCCCACCACCAAGTGCATTACACCCACACCCAACCGCCACCCCCGCCCCCGCCAAAGCAATAGGTCCCCGACTCAAGCGGTTCGGGGATGACGGGCATGCTCAACATCATCAATGCGATCTCCGGCGGATCAAATGAGCCAACGCACGAGACGAAGAGGCGCGCCAAGATTACTACCGAAGCGTGTCACATATCTGCTCCGGCAAGTATTTTCACTTGCCGTGGTCCCATGTCCCCATAACCTTCACGGCGGTGATATCGGCCGCAAAGCACTACCCGCACAACGATCCGCTCGTCATAAGGGCCAACATTGGCAAGAACACAAAGTACTACTTCGGCAACGACGTGGGAAGGATCCTCGTTGATAACGGCAGCTCAGCGGATATCCTGACCTGGCAATGTTTCACCAGCATGGGTTTCAAAAAGGAAGACCTGAAGAAGGCAGAACACCCGCTGTACGGCTTCGGCAATAAGAAAATCGAAGCCCTCGGCAAGATTGATGTCAATGTATCCTTCGGCCAAGACGCCACAATGAGAACCGAGGTCATAACATTCGATGTTGTGGACTTCACGTACCCGTATAACGCCATCTTCGCCGCAACACCATAAACAAGTTCGCGGCGGTTATCCACCAAGGGTACCTGCTGATGAAAATACCGACGGCGGCGGGGAGTAATATCGCTCTATGGCGGCCGGGAGGAGGCCCGAAGAGCCGAGCGCAACACTTCGGTCCACAACGGACAAGTCCATGTCATCAACGAAGATGAGAGCAACGAAGGCTGCAAGTGGCCGAAGAGCACAAGGCCGAAGCCCAAATGAGGCGATCCATGAAGGGGGCCGAAGCCGAATGCATGAAGGGCGTCGATGTCACAAAGACGGTCCCCTTATGCGCGGATGTGCCAAGCGAACCGTGTTGATAGGCACCGAGATCGACACGAGGACGAAGGCCGACTCTTGCGCTTCCTTCGTAACAACCAAGATGTCTTCACATGGTCCAAGTCCGACTTGACGGGCGTTCATCGCTCGGTCATAGAGCATGCACTCAATACCGACCCAAGGGTCAAACCGAAACCGCGAGGCAGCGGCCCATGTCGGCGGACGGGGGTCAAGTCCGCGGAGGCCGAAGTGCAAAAGTTGCTCGATGCAAGAATCATCGAGAGAAGTCCAATACCCCGTCTGGGTGGCAAACGTGGTCATGGTTCAAAAGAAGAACGGCAACATGAGAATGTGTATTGACTTCACTGAACTCAACAAAGCATGCCCGAAGGACCCCTTCCCTTTGCCAAGGATCGACGTCATTATCGATCGGGCCGCCGGGCCGTGACATGTTGAGCCTCCTAGATCGCTTCTCCGGCTATCACCAAGTGTGGATGCGAAGGGAAGACGAAGCAAAAACCGGATTCACAACCCCCTTCGGCGTCTTCTCTCGCTTTGTCGAATGCCCGAAGGCTCCGCGCAACGCCGGTCCACCTTCAACCGCATGATGAAGGCGATCCCGGCGGCACCGGGGGGGCGCAACGCTTCGGCGTACGTCGACGACATCGTCATCATGAGCGAGAAAGAGCAAGATCACATTGCGGATCTAACGGAGACCTTCGACAACATGAGGCAAAATGGCCTCAAGCTCAACCCGAGAGAAATGCATCTTCGGCATCCGAAAAGGGCAATTGTTGGGCTGCATGGTTTCCAAGCGGGGCATCCGGCGAACCCCCAAAAAATTGAGGCCCTACGAAGGATGCAGCCCCCGCCCACCCACAAGGAAGTCCAAAGGCTTGCGGCGGAATCGCCTCACCGAACCGTTTTATCTCAAGAGCCGCCGAGCGAAGCCTCGCCTTTTTTCAAGGTCCTCCGAGCAAACTCGGCCTTCCAATGGGGCCCGGAGAGCGGCGCAAGCCTTCGATGAACTCAAGAAATACCTTGAAGACGCCGCAAGTCATGACCAAGCCGTCACCGAAGGCCGACTCCGCTCGTTGTACATTGCGGCAACCGACACGGCGGTTAGTGCGGTGCTCGTGGAAGAGCGCAAAGAGGCGGATGTTCGAGGCAATTTCCTATATATTATGTCTCCGAAGCTCGAGCGGCTCAAAAGCTGCTCTACTCCGAAATGGAGAAGATGGCATATCTTGTGGTAATGGCAAAAAGGAAGCTTCGGCATTACTTCCAGAGCCACAACGTTTCGGTGCCCACAGCTTTCCCCCTTCGGGATATGTTCGAGAACAAGGAGTCAACGGGCAGAATGGGCAAGTGGGCCTCGGAATTGGCGGAGCACGTCATAAGTTTCGTCGCCGCGGCGCGATAAAGTCTCAAGTCCTCGCTGACTTTGTAGCTGATTGGACGCCTTCGGCGCCGAAGGGGGAAGCAGTGGTCATAGAGCCAATATGGGAAGTCCAGTGCGATGGCGCATACTGCCACCTTGGGTCGGCGGCCGCAGCGGTCTTAAAGTCCCCTTCGGGCATCAAACTCCGATATGCCTTGCGGCTGAATTATGATAACTGCACAAACAACGTGGCAGAGTACGAAGGCCTGCTGCTTGCACTTCGGAAGGCCAGGGCCGTAGGGGCAAGAAGGCTCGTCATCCTGACGGACTCCGAACTTGTCGCCTGCCACATTGGGAAAACTTACAAGGCAAAGAACCCGGATATGATGAAGTACCTGCAGGCCGTCCGGAGCATGGAAAAGTTCTTCATCGGTATCACAGTGAGAAGTTTTCCCGGAACCACAACAAGGAGGCCGATGCTATCGCGAAGGCAACCGCATTACTTGAGCCTCGCCACCGGATGTCTTTTACGAGACAACCACATCGAGGTCCGCGATCCGACGAAGCAAGCACCCTCCAAATTCGTCAATGCCATACGGAGCGAGGATTGGCGCGCTCCAATAGTTGCGGCGCTCAAAGGTTACTATGAGGCCGAAGATGGGCTCACCGCCAAGCGAGTAGCCATCGTGGCGAGGAACTATCACCTCGCCGACGGCAACCTCGTACCGAAGAGGGGTGTGTGCCCCAATGTTAAGGTGCATTTCGGCCACCGAGGGAAAACAACTCGCTCCACGAAATCCATAGTGGCATGTGCTCACATCACCTCGGCACCGAGCATTGGTGCGAAAAGCCTTCGCCGGGGTTTCCTACCGGCCTTCGGCGGTCGCAGATGCCCATGACATTGTGCGCCATTGTCCAGAGTGCCAACGCCACGCGCCCTACAGCAAGTTCGCCTCCAATGAGATACAGTTGTTGCCGCCAGTCTGGCCCTTCGCACGCTGGGGTATCGACATCGTCGGCCCGCTGCCCACGGCGCCCGGAAACTACACTCACGCGGTGGTGGCGGTTGAATATTTCTCCAAGTGGGTCGAGGCGAAGCCATTGTTGAGCATCACTTCGGCAACAATTCAGAAGTTCTTTTGGCAGAACATAGTATGCCGCTTCGGTGTCCCCCACGAGGTCACAGTGGATAATGGCAAACGAGTTTGACAAAGACGGAGTTCAAGGAATTCTGTGCGTACTTGGGGACAAAGTTGTGCTTCGCTTCGGTCTACCACCCTCAGTCCAATGGGGCGGTTGAGCGGGCCAATGGGATCATCTTCGCAGGGATCAAGAGGAACATCACTGACTTACCCAAGAGCAAGTGGGCCGAGGAGTTACCGAGGGTAGTCTGGTCCCACAACACCACCACTTCCAGAACTACCCAGTTCTCCCCCTTCAAATTGCTATACGGGGAGGAGGCCATGCTGCCCGAAGAGCTGTGTCTGGGCACCTGGAGGAGCACACCCTCCGGAGACGAAGACCTCAAGGCTTCGGTTCAGAACATCGAGGAGGTCCGCTTACAGGCGGCCAGAAACCTTTCAGACTATCAAGACGAGACCCGAAGGTGGAAAAACAAAAAGATCGGTACCGAAGCTCATACGGTCCGGGGACCCGGTGCTACGCAAGGTGCCGAAGGGCAAGGCCGAAGGGCAAGATGCACGGGAAATGGGAAGGCCCGTTCATAGCGACGGCAACCGCAAACGAAGCGGCCTTCTAACCGCGCCGGCTAACGGGCGACGAAGAGCCATACACTGGAACGTGGACATGCTTCGAAGTACTTCGTCCGGCGCTCGCAAGTTTTAGTATAGTCTTTGAGTTTCAATAGTTTCTCTTTCTTTTAAGTCAAGATACCGACTTTGTATCCTATGTACATTAAATTAGTGGGGGCGTACTCTTTTCCTCACGGGGGAGACTTCGTGGTTCCCCTCCGGATCCGCGAAGTGTGAGGTTTTTAACGAGGCGGCCCCTTGTATCCCTTCGATTTCTGACATGTAATATAAGTCAGTGTTCCCCCATACCTTCGTACTGCAGTTTACTTTCTTTACAAAGAACGCTTTCGCCACTCTTTCGAAGCTAGGCCACCGCCTTCAAGGGGGGCCTAGTCTTCGAGGAGGCCTTCGGCGCAGTAAGTGACAGCCTAGGCACGGTTCGCCTTAGGGGCGCGCGCACCAAGCCTGTCACTTATTGTTTTTGACCGAAGAGGCAAACCGCTTGACGCGGTGCGAGGCCACAATTGGGCGGAGTAAGCGCACGCCCGGAGCGATGCGTCGGTCACGATTGGACCGAAGAGACAAACCGCTTGACGCGGTGCGAGGCCACGATTGGGCCGGAGTAAGCGCACGCCTGGAGCGATGCGTCGGTCACGATTGGACCGAAGAGACAAACCGCTTGACGCGGTGCGAGGCCACGATTGGGCCGGGAGTAAGCGCACGCCCGGAGCGATGCGTCGGTCGAGATTGGACCGAAGAGACAAACCGCTTGACACGGTGCGAGGCCACGATTGGGCCGGAGTAAGCGCACGCCCGGAGCGATGCGCCGGCCACGATTCAACCGAAGAGAAAACCGCTCAACGCGACGCAAGGCCACGACTTGGCCGGCCCTAAGCGCGTACCTAAAGCGAGCGCTCTATCCCTGACCCGACCGAAGGGAAGCCCACTCTGCGTGGAATAAATACCCGTCCCGGTTCGAGTAAGCACGCCAAAAGTGGTCTGCGGAAGACGCACTTCTCAAACATGGCGGCGTTTTTCAGCCAAGGGGGCGACCTGTTCGCAAATTGACTCCGAAGGGGAAGCGCGATGCTGCTTCGTCCCAGCGCACTTAGGACGAACTTGTTAAACCAGGTAGGAAACGAAACAATGAAGCACTCCTCGTCATTACGCCTCTCTTAATCTTTCAATATACAACATCCTTCGTAAAAATAATACAACCTTAGAAGGGAAAAAAACAACACAAGTACAAAGTAGGCTCCGGGCATGCCGCGAACACTTCCGGGGGGGAGTTCCGAAGTCCTATGCTTCAAGTCTTCGCGCCAGCCGTAGCCGTACTTGACAATCAATCTTCGTTCAGCACGTCCTCACAGATCTCGTCGATCAACGAAGATATGCCATGTCTATGATCTCCAGAGCCATCTCTCGAAGTTCGCTGTCGGTAGGCATCCGTCCCGCGCCGAAGACGGGGTTAGAGTCCATGTGAAGGCGACTACTCCGTCTCCACCTTCACCGCCGCGAAGCTCTCCGACGAGGCGTCAGGAATCAAATACACGTACTCGGGTGGCCCAAGAACCCCCTCTTCGATCGGCTCTACCTTTGGAACGACCCCTTCGGTCACGAAGGGGTCAGCTAAGTTACGCTTAGCCGCCCTACGGGCGGCCCGCTCTCAAAGAATGGCATCCCGACGAGCGGGGTCCTTTGAAAATTCCGCGAAAAAACGCTTAGCCGCTTCATTATGAAGGCGGTAACGCTCCGCGCGATACGACAAAAACCCGGCGTACGAAACATCAGGATGGCGAATGCTAAACTTCGTCCAAACATTTGGCACGACAAAAAGGGAGTCAAGGGGCGCAGTTGCGTTGCTCGCACCTTCGGACCTCTCGCGCGGAACCACCGAAGGAACCCGCGCGGAGATACCGTGCATCGCTTACTTTACAAAAATTTCATCCCTTCAAAGGGGAGAATAGTTCACTCCATCATGAGTCCCGCGGCGACGCGTTTTCACACCTCGGCACCCTCGGCGACGACGGCAGTTCCGTCCACAACGGCGCTTGCTTCGGTGGCCTCGACCGCCGCTTCGGCCGGGGACTTCGCCGCCGGGAGAGCCGGCGGCCCAACGCAGTAGCTTCAAGTTCCGCCGCGTGCGCCGCATCCGAAGCCTCCACCGTGGCGTCCCCCGGCGGAGACCATTGCCCCCTCGGCGTCTCCGGCTTCGGGTGCGACCCCCTCCCTCGGAGGCGGGAGCAGCTTCAAGGCCGGCGGGGAGCCGAAGGGGCGGCCTCCGTGGTCGTTTCGGCGCGCTCTTCTTCGGTGGCGGGTCCCGTCGCGTCCTCGTGCCTTCCTTCGGCGTCGGGAGCCATCGCGTCTTCGGCAATGCCAGCTTCGCCCCCGGTAATGCCAGCGGCCGCCCCCTCCTCCGGTGCCGCAGCTCCCAGGCCCGCGGTGGTGATAAGGGGAACACCAGGCATGGCAATCCAGTCCCCATCCATCATGAACTGGGGCAGGGGTGGAGCGCCGCCATACCGAGCCAGAAGTCGGGTGTAAACGCGTTCCTGCAGCTGAGACCCTATCTGCAAAAACGGCGAGGGCAATGTGTCAAAACATTGACGACGACGTGTTTTCAGCGAAGTACAGGCAAAGGGAGGAAGCAGCTTCGGCGTACCTGGGCGCTGAGGCGAGCGGACTCGTCCAAGGTAAGCTGATAGCCACGTCGGGCGAAGAAGGTGTTCATAAAATTCTTTGCAAGATTCTTGGGGAGCACAGGAAGCTGTCCAACGTCTAGCTCTGCGTCGCTAGGCCATTCAAAGTTCTCCTTCGTAAGCCGACGAAGATCGCCCTTGTCGATTGTCTTCTCCGAAGATGGGCGATCCGAGGGCACTAGCGAGCACACCGAATACGCCGGGGTGCGAACCCCCACCGCAGCCCCCCAAGCTCCCCGAAGATCTTTGTGTTCATCGAGATGACGTCAAAGCGTGCGTTCACCCACTCGTAAAACGACTCAACAAAGGCGGCGAGGGGAGCGGGACAGGCGGAGCACTCGAGTTGCACTCGCTCCAGCGGTTGCGCATGTCGTCGCGAAGGGCTTCGGCCCCCCTCCGGATGTGGTCCGTGCGGTACCGATCCGCCGCTTCGCTCGGCCTCGCTTAACCCTTTCGCGCTTCGGTCGCGTTTGACCTCCTTGTCGGCGAGCCGAACGCGCATGTCTTCCTTGGCAATGCTAAGGACCTCTACATCGTGCCGCGGCGTATTGAGGAGGGCTTCGGAGGATCTCGCGGAATCTTCCTTCTCTGTTGCGGCCTTCCGGGAGCGCTCCTCGCTCCGCGCCCGCCCGCCCCTCCCGGCTCGCCACTCGTTCTCAAGCAAAGAGACGGAGGCCACCGATTTCTCCTTCGCCTCCTTGCTCTCCCTCCCGCTCCAACCTTCGCGAGAGGCACCGAGAGGCGATGAAGGCCTTCGGGGACGGTCCCCCGCACGCCGTCGTGAGCTCTGCGGCGGTGAGTTTCCCGAAGTACTCCTCTTCGTGAGGTATCGCAAAGCTTGCCCCGGCCTCTTCCAGAAACTGGCGCTCATGACTGCCGCTCGTCAGCCCAAGAAAGCGAATTGTCTTCCCGCCAATCAGCTTGGCTTCGGCAGGGATTTGAAGACGAACAGCGGCGGCCCGGGGCTCCTCAGGCGTCACCCGGTAGCTGCTGCTTTCGGGCCCCTCATCCTCTTCCTCCTCCGCTTCGGGGACGACATCATTCTTCTCGGAGGCGGGGGCCGAAGGGGAGGCGGACTGCTCGGTGCCGTCGGAGGATGTGTCAGACGAGCTGCTGGAGGTGGAGCCGGAGTCACCTTTGTCTTGGGGGGCTTCGGCGCCGAAGGCGGCAGGGCTTGGCTTGCGCGGCGCATCACCAACAGAGGACACGATGCGAACATCGCTGTCGTCGTCCACCGTCCTTCTCCCGGCGGGCCGAGGGGAACCGCAGCGGCCGGCGGTCCCCCTCGCCCGGCCCTCCCCGGAGGTGCGCCGGAGGGTACATCCGAAGGCGCGGCCGCGCGCGGCGGCACGGCGGCTATCACGTCTCCAACGAGACCCGCTTTCCACGTCCACGATGCGGGTCCTCTTAGGGGACGGGGGCGAATCCGCGGCCGCCCGCCCCCGCTTCTTCCGCGCCTTCCCTTCGCCGGCCGCGCGGGCCGCGGCGAGGTGCGGCCCTTCGGCCGGCTCTCCGCGGAGCGGCGCGCGGCGACGTCGCCGTCTCCTCCGCATCCGCTTCGGCGGCCGCGACCGCCGCTGCCTTCTTTTCGGCCGCCTCGCGGTGTTTGGCGAAACCGACGCGCTCAGGCGGCGCGATCTTGAAAAACTCAAAAATACGGTTTGTCCGGGACCCGTTCAGCTCCGCAACGGTGTCCTTGTACTCCTTCGGCGAGACGGGGCCGAGGATGAAGTCCCCGTGCGCCTCCACCTTCCTCCTCCTCAAAACTCGTAGAAAAACGACCAAGTCCGTTAGTTTTTCTTTTGCTAAGAACATGGCGAGGAACGATTCTCTCGAAGGATGCGAGCAACTTACGGTCGGGCCGTGAAGCCGAAGACCTTCGTCCAATCGGGGCGGGGATGCCACCGATGTCTTCCGCCCACTCGTCTTCGGCCACGGACCAGCCGTCGACCAGCGGGCACACGGGGATGCTGCGGTACTCCTCCACGATGTCGCGAGTACCGTACTTCCGCGCGAACCGACGCAGCATCATAACGAACTCGTCGCCCTCCGGACACGAAGGGTTCTTCGCGTAGGACTCGTGCAGGGGCGGGAGCTCCTTCGTCGCTAGCGGGTGAGTGCCTCCGGAAGAAGGGGGGCTCAAGGCATAGTAGAACCAGTGCTGTTGCCAGTCCGTAGGCCACTTGTTCCTGTATGCGGTGACCGGGCTCACCACGCCAGCCTTATAAGAGAAGTTGAGACAGCCAAACTGACAGTCCTTCTCCACGGATTGGTCCCCCTCCTCCTCGAAGACCGTCCGCCTCTGGTGATGCACTTGATGCGCCGAAGCGAATCCTTCGGCGGAGGGCTTGATCTTCGTTGTCCGGCATATCCACATGTATACCGACAGCCGGAGGATGGCGTTTGGGGTGAGCTGATGAAGGTAGATATCGAAGTACCGCAGTATGTCGACGACGGCGGGATGAAGTGGGAACCGAAGCCCCGCGTACAGGAGGTCGCGGAAGATGACGACCTCGTTGTCCCGGGGCCGCGGCACGGTCTCACGGCCGGGGCTCGGCCCGGCCCCAACCATGCGGTTCTTCACCAACGCCTCCACGTCGGTCTTGTCGATTTGGCTTCGACCGAACGTGTAGGTCTTCGCGATCTCCCTCGCGACAAAGCATCGCGTCTACACTTCGGCGCCATCAATGCTAACCACGCACGAAGTGAAAGCAGAAGCAAGGGGGCGGGAGCAAATCTTACAGTAGGCCTTCGGAGCTCTCGCGCGTCGAAAGCTCGGGCTGCCGCCCGCCGGGTGGGGTAACCCAAAGGACAGCCCCCTTTATATAGTAATGAGTCCCGATAATCGCGCCGGCGACGACCGAAATTACCTTTTTACCCAAAGGACGGCCCCTCTTAACGGTAACTTTGGTAGAGGGCGGCGCACGTCTTTTTCCGGACCACCATGTCGCGTGGGCCATCCGGGAGTTCCGAAGACCGTCCTTCACCCGGCTGAAGTTGATCATAAGTTCGGCCCTTCACGGTTTCGGGACGGCCCTCACCGACGAGGGGCTACCGTTGGGGAAGTTGGCCTTCGGAAGCATCGCCCCCGTCCGCCCGCGCCGGCACCCTCGGTGCCGCTTACGGCTTTGGTCCGGCGGGACGACCCTTCGCCGCACGGGGCACTAATGAAACACTAACACCGCTTGTGCCTCATAAGTCTCATTGTGCGGGAGTGACCCCTTGTGGCGGCGCCTACCTTCGGCGCCGAAGGTGCCGACGGCCGTGCTCCGTGACGAAGGCCCGGGAGGGCCGGGGAGCGGGGAGCGCCGGCCGAGGACACCGCGTCCGGGCCGGCGGCGGCGCGGACAAAGCATCCGCGGAGGCTCGACGCCCCCGGTCCCGGGGTCGGCCGCTTCGTCACCGAAGGTGCGACGGCCCCGGACACGTGGCCACCGCCAATGTGTAAAGTGGGCTCCGGACAAGGCGAGAGACAAGGGCGGCCGCGTGTAAAGGCGTTTCGGCCGTACAAAGACACGCCGGGAGGCCCGTGCGACGCGGGGACTTCCTGTTATACCCTTGTAAAGTGTTTAAAGCGGTTTGTCAGGAACGGAAAAGGTGTAATTGAGGCAAATGACTATACCCAGGGGTCTCCTATAAATAGTGAACCCCTTGTAATGAAACGGACACACTGGAATGAGAAGAGAGCACCGAAGGCTTCCGCAGGACGAGCGGTCTTCGGTCTGTGGAGTATTTACTTGTTTCCTTTACTGTCTTATTAAGATTCGTGTTTCCTCTCCTCGCACAAGTAGAAGTGGTAGCCTAGGGGAAGAGGTCGAAGGGAGGGAGAGAACTCAGGGGGCTGTTGTGTCGGCGTCCACCCTTCGGGCCCGATTTCCACCAACAGACGTCTTCGGGTTAAATCTGTTCAACACCTATTCTCTCTCCTCGCAATCCACCGGAGCCTCCGTCCAGATCCAAACCCTAGGTCATCCTTCCCCAAAGCTCGAATCTTCAATGGCGGGTCAAAATCAAGCTGTTCAGGTAAATTTTATCACTGTAAGCTTCATTCGGCATCCCCGTTTTCGATTTTTACTTCAGATTTCTCCCTCCGCCTTTTCTTGACAGGAGCTTTCCACCGAGCTTTTGATTCGCACTGAGACCAATTCGACATCTTATTTCCTCAGACCCGTGGGAACTTCCGATCCCCGCGAGTTCATTGCAGCCGAATCCCAAAGAATCCCTTTCAAGCCAGCTTTATCAGGACCTCCCCTGTGGCAAGACGCTTTCAAGAACTAGCCTTTGCCCCCAATTGTCGGCTGGAGAAATTGGTATAAAAGGATACTTGCAGATAATAGCGCCAAGACCAGCAATTGGGACAGCCTCCGCATCGCTCAATGCTTGGAGTTATCCTTGGCCGAGACCCCAAAGAATGAAAATCTTTTGATAGCGGCTTGCCATTTTTGGTCAAACGGCGTCAATGCCTTTCTCTTTGGTCATGGCCCAATGTCCCCAACTTTGGCCGATGTGTATATGATCACCGGCCTTGACATTTCAGGATCTGTGTACCCGTGGGAATTCAAAGGCTTTACAAGGCAGACAGGAGTGAAATCAAGAAGCGGATACAAATCATATATCCAGAATCATATGAAAGATGCCCCTCTGAGTGAAGTCGAATACAGGGCGTTCCTGAACATGTGGCTGCGTAGATTCATTTTCTGCAGTAAAGCCAATGAGCAAACTTTGAATCATATTGCAATGGCTACACGTTTGGCTGCTGGAAATCGCATTCCTCTTGGGAAATACCTCCTGGGGAGTGTGTATCATATTCTCCATCAAACCATCTCTCAAATGCACACCGGACAGAAGATACTATGTGTCAATGGCCCTTGGTGGTTTGTGCAGATATGGCTGCAACTGCACATGCACCAGATTGTCAACGTCGACCTCAACAATCAGCTTTTCCCCTCATCCAGCTACAAAGAAGGGGAAGTTCAAAGCACCAGAGGATGCCAAACCCATGGAGAAGCTGCTTCAACTGTCTCTATTGACCAAAATGTTAGTCAGCTCTTCGAGCTCTTCTTCAAAGGCTTTCCTGATCCTCTTTGGCTCCCTTATCTGAACAATGAAAATTTAACTCTTCCCTGTGAATTCTCCTTTGAAACTGGATGCCCTGATGCAAGATCTATAGAAATCTTTAATATCTTCATCCATCCATGCGCCTTGCCAGTAGAATTTTGTGGAGGGAGGTTAAATCACAGCACTTATGAATATTATCAGCCAAATATAATGGCCCGACAGCTTGGATGTGGCCAAATGCCCCCAAGATTCTTCCTTCATGAATTCCTCAAACCCAGAGAGGAAATCAAGGACAACATACAAGCCAGAAGGGTTTTTGAGTATGAATGCAGCCCAACTCTTTACACCTGGCCTTTCACACCCATAACAACAGCTCATCCCTCCTTCATCTCCTGGTGGCAAGAATTCCATGACCATATCTTCAGTGAGCCAGTGCACTCATTCTGCTTGGAGTTGATGCCTGATTTTCAGGAAACCTCAGAGGTAACACACTTGTCTTTTTACCTTTGATCAGGCATACCTTTCACCACTAACCACGATTTTTGATCATCCCCTGCAGAATACAGTGCCTGCCCCTCGAGCCAGGACAATTGCTTATAATGTGGTATATCCAGTTTCAGCTCTGGGATTTAAATCCCCAACTCTGGCCCAACTGATGGCCAGATATGCTACAATGGACCCAATCCTCTTCAGCTCTACTGCTGATAAGAGAAAAGGCTTATCCTTGGTTGCACCTCCAGCTGCCAAGAGGAAAAGAACCACCAAAAAGGTCCCTGTTGAGGTAAGATTTCCTCTCTCTTGAGCACAAGATCACCCTTATTCTAACAAATTTCATCTTGTGCAATTTCAGACTAGAACTCAGCAGCCATCAGCTTCGGAACCTGCCAATGCTTCATCTATTGGTATGACCTTCATTAATTTCCTTTTTCTCCAAAGATCATTACCCACACTGGCATTTACCCTTCATCTGGCATTTGCAGAAGAAATATTGGTAAATTATCCTGTGGAAACCTCTCCCCTTCAGCATGCAAGTTCACCAAGGGCTGAACCATCTTTTGCTCAAGTGGAGATCTTATCTTCATCAGGGACTCAGTCACCCCCTTCTCAAACAGAAGTGCCAGCTTCTCCAGAGATGAACCCATTAATTCAACCAAAAGCTTCAAGCCCTTTAAGGGTTCAATCTCCCCTTGGCCAAGCAGAAATTCCAGTCTTAACAGAGGTAAATCCACCTTCACCTCAGCCAGAAGCTCCAAATTTACCAGAGACTGCACCAGCTCCCCCTCAAGTAGAAGCTTCAGCTTCACCCAGAGCTCTTCAAACTCTTCTTCCACCAGTGGCCCAAGAAATCCCCTCTGAACCTGAACAAGTTCCTGCCCCAGTTCAGGGAATCAGGCATGAGGCAAGCGCGTGCACTCAACTCTGTTACCTTCTTTTAACAAACCATTCCTAACCCGACAATCTTTCCTTTTCAGGATCAAACTCCATCATCATCGAGCCCATTAGTGGTGAATGATCCAGCTGCCGAAACAGGAGGTGGAGGAACTCAAAATCAGGCTTTAGCAGAAGAAATTCAGGCAAGGCTCAAAGAAATCTTCGTTTGGCTGCAAAAGGATGCTCGAGATCAAATTAGAGATGTTGATCATTTCGAGGAAATGCTTGAACCCATTAGTCAGAAGCTCCCTGAAGACGTCAAGGCTTCATTGGAGCCCATCTCTGGTCTAGACATCCATTATGTGGCAATAAGGCGAGCCTTGAAGAGTCAATCTACCCGACCAACCATTGAGCAAAAGAAAGCCAAAGCTGAACAAGTTGCGAAGGGAGCACAAACCCAAACCGAGAGCCACAAGGAAATGTTGACCAACCTGCAATCTACTCGCGAATTGAAAATTGCCGTAAAGACCGCACCGGGAAACGTAGCCGAAGAATTTGTCGACCGAAATAGAAGCTGACGAAAAGAAGATAGCCGAGCTCCCTGGACTGATAGAGAAAACCCAAAAGGAAGCATCATCGGCCATAACTGAAGCAAATCAGTGCGAGGCAGAGCTCACCCTCCTGTCCAACACTCAGAAAGACTATCAGGAACGGATGAGGAACATTAATCAGACAATATCAAATGCCTCTAATGTAATTGCAAAGTACTTGAACATTTAGTTGTACTGAGCAATGTGTAACCGAATTAACTGTCCTTGCAATATTTGCCTTTTATAAATTTTGTTTTCCCTTTCCCTGCATGACTTCGATTGCAATTCTGAACGATCCATTTGGTAACTAGCGATTAAATAGTGCCACACCCGAACGGCACTCTGACCGCAATCCAGCCGAGCCAGTTAACCGAATATGACTCAGCTTTGAATTCCAAACGACCCGACGGCGAATCGGTTAAGGAAACCTCTCCACTTTCCAAGTTTCTCAGGATATGCACCACGATCTAAGGCCACGACCTTCTCACTAGTCTATAAATAAAACCGTAGGTGCCCCCAGCTCTTTACCAAGCCTTTAGCCTTCAAATCTTTGCCAACCTCAAGCTTTCTTTTCCCAATCACCAGCGCAGCCCCAAGAACCATGGCGGGTAGCAACAATAGGCGCTGCGCCACCGACGAGGCGGAAGGAAGCCGCGCCGGCGCGCGTCGGAGGCAGTGATCGCCAACTTCTTTCATGACTTGTCTTAGATTTGCCTCTGTTTCTGACGATCCTCTCTGTTTTAGGCTCATTCAATGGAACCCGTCCCCTGCGCCGGCCATGAATCAGCCTCTGCCGGATGACTCCTCGGAGTCGGACCACTACTCCCCCGTGCCCTACGGGGAACTTGACGCCCTCCGCTTCAAGGCGGAGCTTGAGGTGGCCCAGCGCGAGCTGGAAGACGTCTCCAAGAAGGCCGGCATCGCCGAACTTGAGTGGGAGGACCAGCGCAAACAGTTGCTGGCAACCATCGACGGTACACTCCTTAGATTGCTCCTCAATCCAATCCGGCTTTTGTTACTAATCATCATCGCCTTGCATTTTGCAGCCCGCGACGCCGAACTCGACCAGCTGAAAATGCTGGTGGAGCAATTGGCTGACAAGGTGAACGCCCGTGGAGACACGCCGGCGGAGCGCCTTACCGCGATGGAAGACCGCATGGACGAGGTAGCCACTCACGGCATCCGCCTGGGCACCACCCTAGGCTTGGCTACCATGGCGACGCATACCGGCGTCGACTACTCCATCCAGCCACGCGGCTTCCACGGTGACGCACCCGAGGACATCGACGAGATCGAAGTCATCTTGGAGCGCCTCGATGGCCACGGTGACGCCATTGTCGAACTTACTCATCCCCAGTCTGTGCTGAACAGGCTTTTCGATTAGATCGTACTAGGGATGTTTGATCTTCGGCAATAAGTAAAGATTTTCAATTTCCATGCTTGTATTGTGATGATTCCTTCGTGTTTGCAACTGCGAGCCTTATTCTTCTTAAACGCATTCGGGAACTTTGCTTGAGCTGAACACGCGAAAATAAGTGCCTCTTGGCGCAAAACCCGCAGAAAATCCTCAATTCGGGAATCCATAAGCAATATTCAATGAAAACTCCTCGCATTCGGGAGAAAAAACCCTGCCGCTTGGTATTCCAATAACGTACGCCAACCAGTCATCACTTCCAATGCGCTCTCTTAGTCAATAAAATAGCCCCCTGGGATGCCCCGCAAATCCACTCGCACACTCATCCATCACTTCACATCTTCTCCCTTGCTCCAGAAGAGAAAACCCCAAGGCCATGGACAAAGGCAAGCAACCCATCAAGGAGGACAACACCCCACCAAAGAAGCGCACCATTCGAGAGTGAGTTTTCTTTTAATCTACTTCTTGCTCTCGTATGCAATCTCATGTTTACCCCTACTTGTTTTCCTCCAGCCTTGATCTGCTTCCTGAAGAAATCTTTGGGGCCGAAGAAACACCTGAGTACATCTCCTCTGACTCCTCCCTTGAAGCAGAGGACGCCACGCCAGAACAGAGGATCATCCACCAGTTGCGCCGTCGCGTTCGACATCTGGAGCATGATCTTCGAGACATCACCGCTCGCTGCCAGGCCGAACGCGAATGTCGCATGACCTTGGAGGTGTTGGTAGGAGGTAAAACTTCCATCTTTATTTTGACTCCATGCTTGCGCTCAGATCTCTGTTTCTAACAACTGTTCTTCCGTTTCAGATGTCTCCGACGAGTACAAGAACTCGAAAGTCGTCCGGGACGACCTAATGGAGGCTGCGAGCCATGGTCACCCCCAAAGCTTCCAAGTTGCCGTCACGGTGGTCCTGGAACAATTGAAGAGAGAGGTGTCGGTGTTTTAGACCGGCAACCTACTAAGGGGAGTACCCGAAGTAGATGAATGTGGCCTCGCCGAGATCGGTAACTCGAAGGAAAGACACGTGGCACACAATTTAGACAGGTTCGGGCCGCGAGGTGCGTAATACCCTACGTCTTGTATGCTACGTAGCTCTAAATTGATTGGTTACGAATACAAGATGGTGCAATTGTACGCCGTGAGATGAGATGATGAGAGAAGGGTCCCTGCCTCGCCTTATATAGTCCGGGAGGCAGGGTTACAAGTCGGAGTAGGGAGAGAGTACTAGTCGAGTACGTCTAGGAGTCTTCCATACAGAGCGGGACATATACAGCTTCCTAACCGAGTACTTCTCCTCCGTAGTCCTTGTGCTTCACGCCATCAGGTACCGTGCAGCGCAAGTCGGGTAGTCCCAGGGGCCCACCGAGTAGTCGGTCCTGGTACCCACCGAGGTAGTGGGCCCAGGGAGGTCCATACGACAAGCCCCCGAGTACTTTGTAGTCGAGAAGGATAGCTTCAAGTAGTCTTGACGGCCTTAACGAATAGCCCCCGAGCGTCCCTGAGTACTACAAGTCAAAAGTCCTCAAGAGTAGTCGAAGCATCCCGAGGCTGGAATGTACTCCAGCTGATGTTTGAGCAATCTTGAAGTCTTCTCGAGTAGTCCCAAGCGTCCTCGAGTGCTGCCCTCGAAGGTCTTCAACAATGCTCGTGTTGTCTTGAAGCCGAAGCTGATATGGAGGTGCGATTGCAAAATCGCACTCCATATGGAGTAGCCCCCGAGCCTTAGGTTGAGTCGTAGGCTCTAGCTGAGGGTCCATCTGAAGTTTTGGCAAGAATATCCCGAAAAATCCGGAGAAAAAACCGAAGGACACGTGGCACGGAGCCCCTGAGCCTTGAGTCGAGTACTTCCTCTCGAATTGAAGGGTCATCTTGTAGAATGTGTCCCGAGATGCTGCGCAGTCTAGTCGCTTCCCAGGTAGTCGAGTAGAAGTAGCTGAGCCCCCGAGGTGAGGCGCGTCGACTAGTTGAAGTTGAAGAGTCACGCGCGGCCGCTGAGTCAGCCGAGCGCAAACTTATCCATCCGGCCGTTGGAGGGCCAAGTTGACTTATAAATAGAAGCCAAAACCCTTAGGGTTTTTCACCCCACGCAGTCGCAGCCATTCCAAACACATCTTGGTCAAAAATCACCACTAGTGCGCGCCGTCTCCGCTGAGAGAAGTGTAGATCCGAGCGCGCCGCCAGAGAGAGCCACCGCGGTAGCCCCCGAGCGAATGCGCGTGAAGACCTTGTGCACTTGGAGGATGAAGCCATCTCCGTCCAAGACCGCGAGGCCGCCGGCGGGAAGAAGAGGAGCCGCGACGAAGCCGCCGGATCTGCCGCAGGGGTAGCACCGCCGATGTCTCCACCGCGGCCAGATCCGAACCGCGAATGGAAGAAGTCGAAGGCAAAGACCGAAGACTTGCTGGCCCTCCTCAACAGCGGATTTATCCGGGAGAAGGAGGTGGACATGTGGAGGGCCGCCGCCGGGGATCCGTACCCGATGGAGAAGAGCGAAGACGAGATCCCGATGTTCGCGCGCTTCGCAGAGCGCGGACTCGCGCTCCCGGTGAGCAACTTCTTCAAGGGGCTCATGGGGTACTACAACATCGAGTACCTCAACCTCAACCCCAACGGTATTTTCCACACCGCCGTCTTCGTCCACTTCTGTGAAGTTTTTCTGGGGATCAAGCCCATTTGGATCTTGTTCCGGAAGTTCTTCTGGGTGAAGCCGCAACCGAGTGCCAGCAACCCGCGGGTAGTCGGAGGAGCGGGAATCCAGATGCGGGAGGACGCCGCCGAGCAGTACCTCTCGTACAAGCTCATCGACTCTAACCAAGACTGGAAGGCGAAGTGGTTCTACATCACGAACCACCACCCCGGGTTGCCGAAGCCGAGCGGGAAGCAGCCCAAGCATCGCCCGTGGTGGAACACGGAGCCGACGATGCAGGAGGGGATCCAGCTCCCCGAGTTGTTGGAGCGGATCAAGGCGCTGAGAGAAGCCGGGCTGAGGGCCGAGCACATGGCCTTCAGCTTCATGAAGCACAGGGTGCAGCCACTGATGGCTTGCGACACCCTGGGATTCGAGTACACCGGTGACAACGACACGTCGCGGATGCCTGGAGACGAAGTCGACGACGACGACATTGTTGACAGGATGGCGTGGATCTTTAAGGACATGCCACCGTACACGGCGTGCCCCGTCCCGGAGTACTCCGCCGCGCGCCCGCCAAAAGAGGTAAGTAGTCGTACCCCGTGTCGACTACCCATTCCGTGTGAGTAGTCGCGCTGATGAGTTGAGTCTTGCAGGATGACTTGAAGAAGTTCGTCTCCGAGCCACCGCCGCCCCCTCAGGAAGTCGAGATCCTAGAGGAGGGGAAGACCAAGGCCAAAGAGCGGCGGGAAGTCGGCGAAGGAGACGACACCGTTGTCGTGGAGGAAACGTCCGACGAGGACGACAACGAGGAGACGCTGCAGGACCACTTCCAGCTGCGGTCGAGGTTCAGCCGTCCTGGCCTACCTCACGTTACCCTTGTGCAGGATCCACCGGCTAGCCTGGAGGCTAGTCTAGCCGCGCCGCCGCGGAAGCCGCGCAATGCGTCCCGCAAGCGCGTGTCGAAGAAGTTGAAGGTCACCGAGACCACGTCCCCAGAGGTAAGCCGTCTGGAGTAGTGTAGTCGAGTACTCGTGTCTCGAGTTCACTTGTTGACGATGAACTTTCCTTGCTTGCAGGAGATGCCGCCTACAGAGCTTGTTGATCAGGGCGACGAAGGCGAGTGGGACACGGTGGGGGAAGTCACTGGGAATCATAGCCCAGCCCCCATTGTTGAAGAACTCCTGGTGCAGATGGAGCGCCAGCCCTCTGCTCGTCAAGAGAGCACGGAGCCCGCAGCTGCTGCTGCGGAAGAAGTGGTGGCCGCGAGAGGCGCGGAGAGAGCGCCGCACCGGCTGCCGTTGCTGCGAGAGGAGGGGCGGCGGGCGCAGAGGTGCAAGAGGAGGCGCCCGCCGAGGCTGGACTGGTGGACATCGCTAGCATCCTCGGCGCCCCGACCGTGACGATAGTCCGGTCAAGCCTGTAAGTGTTGGATCTTCCCGAGTAGTACTTGATGTGGTAGTCTTGCTTGACTAACAACCGACTTGTGTACTCTGCAGGAAGTCGACGGATCTGTCCTGGGAGGGGGATGAACCCTCTGCAGCGGTGGCGGAAGAAGAAGCCGCGCCGCCCGCCGAGGAGTCCGCTCCCACCCCTCAGGCGGAGACCGTAGCGCCGGCTGCTGAGGCTACGTTGCCTGAAGCCAGCGTGGTCGAAGGTGAGTACTCTGCTGAAGCTGTAGCATCCCCAAAGAGTAGTCGTAGTCGTCAGATGACGCTGAATGCATTTGTCTTCTCGTTGACAGGCGCTGAGGCCGAAGGGAGCGAAATCCCGGTGGCGGTGCCCATGGAGAATTTGACACCAGAGGTGCAGGAGGCTACTGGAGGAGCCCCCGAGTTGATGAGGTGGCCGCCGGAGAGGCCTCCACAACGACCGGAGGAGAGGAGGCCACCGCGCAGCCAGAACCCACTCTGGAGGTGGTCGTCCGCTCCCCGGAGATCCAAGACGCGGAGCCCATCTGCTCTGCGCCGATGACCGAAGCCGCCACAAGTAGTCATGGCGGGGTAGAGTTGCTGGCGGATGACTTGGTCGACCCGGCAACGGTGGCTCAGCATCTGGAGGCAGTCCGCCAAGCCGAGCAGTGGATGAAGGTGAGTAGTCTTAACTCCTGAGTAGTCAATCCTCTTGCGTTGAGTACCCAACTGACATATGTTGTCTGTGCAGGACGTCGTAGAGAGGTCCCGCAAGAAGTCCAGCATGCTTCAAGGCTTCGGCGACGTGGTGCTTCGGGCTGAGGCACTGGAGGACCAACTCGTGAAGCACGCGGCCGCTATGCAGTCCAAGCTTGATACCACCTTCGCCAAGTACCACAACGACATCCAGGAGATGCAGGCGAAGAGCGACGACTTGGTGTGGAAGAACAAGTCACTCCGCAACAAGAACAAAGGTACACCACTCGTCTTGTTGAGTACTTGTTGGAGGTTGAGAGGTAGTCTAATCCTCTGTGCCTTGTCGTTTGCAGAGCTTGTGACCCGGGTGGAGCAGTTGAAGACTTCAGAGGCGGATCTGAAGAATCTCTTCTACCGGGAGCAGGAGGCCCTCCAGGTACTCGAGTTAGATTATAAGGAGCTTGCCTACGAGTGTGACAAGCACATGGAGCTTCGTATTGCCTCCGATCGTGACCTCATCAACTGTTACAAATCGTTGCAGAAGCTGAACGAGGACTGTGAGGGGCTGCGGGCCTAGCTGAAGGAGCTTGAAGAAGCCGCGCTCCCCATCGCAAGACTCCTGGTGCCTCATCCTGGTGGCCCCAAGATAGCACCGCTGGTGGATCGACTGAAGGAAGCCCCCGGCCGGCTGGCGGCCTACGTGAAGCATCTGGCGAAGTCGATCCCGAACCAGGTGCTAGCCTTCATGAAGTCCTACTTCCCGAAGGCGCTCGTGGATGTAGTCGCTAGCGTGCTAGCCGCCAACTGTACAGACGAGCAGTATGCGGAGCTGCTGGAGCAGATGGCGCCCATCGCGGAACAAGTCGCCGATAAGCTTAACCTCCAGTAGTCCTGTAATAGTTAGCTCGTAGCAATAGATGTACAAAAACAATTGTAATGAAATTGTTTAAGTATTAATGAAGAGAAGTTCCATCAATGAGTACTCGTAGTCGCGATCTCAGCGTGCGGAGTCCCATCTTGGAGTTGTCGCAAGTAGTCGTACTCGGCAGTAGTCTCGTTGAGGGAAGTAGACAGTAAAGAAGTTGATGATCAATCGAACTTTATTACTGAAGAAGTACACCTGGATGGCCAGGGCCGTAGTTACAGAGTAGTCGCCAGGACCCGGAGGCCGCCTACGGCTAAGTGGTGCTAGGGCGAGTAGCCGCTTACAACAGTAGATCCGTAGGTAGCCGTATAGGCTGGATCTAGAAGTACATGGTCTCTCGCAGACCGCCGCTAGAGTCCTTGTCGCTCGTCGCGCCCCGGGATCCGTAGGTAGCCGCATGGGCCGGATTCGGAGAAGAGTAGTCCGGAGACTAGTGCCCGGACCGGAGGCCGCTTACAACGAAGGAGTAGTCCGGAGACTGGAGCCAGGACCGGAAGGCCGCTTACGTCGGAGGGGTCTTGATGTAGTCGGGTAGACTTGAGCCCCCAGGGTAGTCGTGTAGACTTAGGCGTAGAACCGACAGAGCTGGTCGACGTTCCACGAGTTGTTGACATCTTCGCCTTCAAGTGTCTGGAGGCGGTAGGAGCCCGGCCCGGTCACCTTTGCCACGGTGAAGGGACCTTCCCAGGGGGAGCTGAGCTTGTGTAGTCCTTCCGTGTTCTGGATACGACGGAGGACGAGATCGCCAACATTGAAGGAGCGTTCCTTGACGTTGCGGTCGTGGTAGCGTCGGATACCCTCCAGGTACCTTGCTGATTGGACGAGGGCAGCGCAGCGAGCTTCTTCGAGGCCATCGATGTCAACTCGTCTGCTGTCTTTAGGGACACCTTCATCGTAGTGCTCCACTGCTGGTGAATTCCATATGACATCAGCAGGGAGGATTGCTTCGGAGCCGTAGACCAGGAAGTAAGGGGATTGCCCCGTTGGCTTGGAGGGCTGAGTACGTAGCCCCCAGAGTGCATTGTGTAGTTCCTTGATCCACTTACCTCCTTTGCAATTAGCAGCGTCGTGTAGCCGCTTCTTGAGAGCGTCGAGTACCATCCCATTGGCGCGCTCGACTTGTCCGTTGGCCCGAGGATGGGGAACGGAGACATATCGGACGTCGATCCCGCTGTCCTCGCAGTACTCCCAGAACTGGTGATTGTTGAAGTTGGAGCCTAGATCTGTGATGATGCGGTGTGGTAGTCCGTAACGATGCACGAGTTCATCCAGGAAGTCGAGTACTCTGTCAGCCTTGGGGCATGTGACCGGCTTGACCTCGATCCACTTGGTGAACTTGTCAATGGCCACCAATACTCTGTTGAAACCACACGGCGCGGCTTGGCGGTGGCCCAATCATGTCGAGCCCCCAGCAGGCGAAGGGCCAGGTTGGCGGTATGGTGACTAGCTTGTAGGCTAGGACGTGTTGCTGCTTGGCGAAGTACTGGCATCCTTGGCACCTTCTGACGAGTTCTTCAGCGTCGCCCAGAGCTGCGGGCCAGTAGAAAGCTCGCCGGAAGGCCTTGCTGACCAGCGTGCGAGAAGACGCGTGGTTGCCGCAGACGCCCTTGTGGATCTCCTCCGAGATGTCCTTGCCTTCTTGCCTGGGGACGCACTTCATGAGTACTCCAGAAGATGCGCCCCGCTTGTAGAGCTTGTCTCCGATGAGGATGTAGGACTTGGCGCGGTGGATGAGCTGCTCATTTAGGTTCTTGTCCGAGGGAACCTTCTGCTCGCTGAGGTAGTCGATGAAGGGTTGCCTCTAGTCCACGTCGATCATCATGACCTCCTGGCTAGCGGGCGGATGCGCTGGGACAGTGGTCGGTGGCGCCGGGATGGATGGCGTGTGAAGCTCGTGGACGAAGACACCCGCTGGTACTTGAGCGCAGGTAGAACCGAGCTTCGAGAGGACGTCCGCTGCAACGTTGTTGTCGCGGACGGTGTGGTGGAACTCGAGACCGTAGAACTTGTTCTCGAGCCTGCGGACTTCTAGGCAGTAGGCGTCCATGTTCTCCTTGTTGCGGTCCCAGGACTTGTTGACTTGGTTGATGACCACTGCGGAGTTGCCGTAGACTAGTAGCCGCTTGATGCCCAGTGAAGCCGCGAGGCAGAGCCCGTGTAGGAGAGCTTCGTACTCGGCTTCATTGTTTGAGACCTTCCAGAAGATCTGCAGGACGTACTTGAGTTGTTCGCCCGTTGGAGAGATCAGGAGTACCCCTGCACTTGCGCCCTCGAGGTTGAGTGAACCGTCGAAATACATCACCCAATGCTCTGGTCGCACTGTTGGAGTAGGTAGCTGATTCTCCCACCACTCCGCCATGAAGTCGACTAGCGCCTGCGACTTGATGGCTGTGCGTGGCTTGAAGTCGATGGTGAGGGCGCCGAGTTCGACAGCCCACTTGGAGATTCTTCCAGTAGCGTCTTGGTTCCGCAGGATGTCGTCGAGCGGGTAGTCGGTGACAACGGAGATCGAGTACTCCCGGAAGTAGTGTCGTAGCTTCCGCGAGGTGATGAGTACTGCATACAGAAGCTTCTGCACGGGATGATAGCGTGCCTTGGACTCTGACAGGACCTCGCTAACAAAGTAGACTGGGCGCTGGACTGGGTAGGCGTGGCCGTCTTCCTGCCGCTCGACAACGATGGCAGTACTGACCACATGAGTAGTCGCAGCGAGGTAGAGCCGTAGCTGCTCGCCTTTGCGAGGAGCCGTGAGGACTGGTGGCTTCGATAGGAAGTCCTTGAGCTGGGCAAGGGCTTGGTCCGCCTCTGGAGTCCACACGAACTTCTCTTGGTGCTTGAGTAGTTTGAAGAAGGGGAGCCCCCGTTCTGCAAGCTTCGAGATGAATCTGTTCAAGGCCTCCATGCACCCGTTCAGCTTCTGGACGTCTTTGATGAACGTGGGAGCTTTCATGCTGGTGATGGCGGAGATCTTCTCGGGGTTGGCTTCGATGTCGCGCTGGCTGATGATGAAGCCGAGTAGTTTGCCCGAATGTACGCCTAAGACACACTTGTTCGGGTTGAGCTTCCAACGGTACTCGCGCAGGGATGCGAAAGTCTCTTCAAGGTCGTCGATGAGGGTACTGGAGTTTCTGGTCTTAACGACCACGTCATCCATGTAGGCTTTGACATTCTTGTTGAGCTGCTTCTTGAAGCAGGCCTGGATAGCTCGTTGATAGGTAGCTCCCCCCGAACGTCCTCTTCAACCTTGACCGAAGGACATGGTCGTGTAGCAGTACGCGCCAAACGGGGTTGGCGAGCCACTCAGGATGGAAGACTTCTCTGATGAAGCCAGCCGCGAGTTGTTTGGCAAGTTCCTTCTTGATGGCGTCCCTTCTGTCATCGGCGAAGCGTCGGAGGTGTTGTCGCTTGGGGGTGGCCTTAGGATCGACGTTGAGGCAGTGCTCAATCAACTCCCTGGGCACTCCTGGCATGTCCGTTGGCTTCCACGCGAAGATGTCGCGGTTAGCCCGGAGGAAGTTGATGAGCGCGTCTTCCTATTTGGGGTCGAGGCCGGCCCCAATGGTGGTGGTCTTGCTGCTGTCGCCTGTCCCGAGGTCGATCGTCTTGACTAGGACCTCCTCAGCTGGTTGAGGCTTGTTGCCTTTGTCAGACTTCTCAGGGATATCGAGTTCACTTGTAGCAAGCTTCTTCGACGCGGCGTAGACTTCCATCATCGCGTTGGGTACTTAATTTGTAGAAGCGATCTCCACGGCTTCGATGTCGCAGTCATGCGAGATCTTCAAGTCCCCTTGGAAAGAGAGTACACCTGCTGGGCTTGGCATCTTGAGCACCAAGTAGGTGTAGTGGGGGACCGCCATGAACTTGGCGATGGCCGGTCTGCGAGGATGGCATGGTAGGATGTCTCGAAGTCCGCGACCTCGAACTTGATGTACTCGGTACGGTAGTTATCCCGAGATTCCCCGAAGGTAACTGGCAGGACCACTGAGCCTAGTGGGATAGCCGCATTACCGGGGACGATGCCGTAGAAAGGCGTGTTGCTCTTGGTGAGCATGTGGGTGATGTCGAGCTTCATTTTCTTCAAGGTCTTGGTGAAATGGACGTTGAGCCCGCTTCCACCGTCGATGAGGACCTTGTTGAGCTTGGAGCCCGCGACCACTGGCTTCAGGACGAGAGGGAACCGCCCTGGTTCGGAGAAGCTGGTCCATTGATCCGCGCGGGAGAAGGTAATGGGTACCTCCGACCACCTGAGAGGGGTCGGGACGGTTCAATGCTCATGACTTCTCTACGGGTAGCCTTTTGCTCCCGCCTGCTGGGTAGTCCGCCGAAGAGGACGTTGACAGTCTTGTCGGGTTCCTGGAAGTCATTGTTGTCTCCATCGTTCTTCTTCTTGCCTTTCTTGTCGTGAGGGTGCAGTGGCTCTGGAGTACTCTTGAGTGCTCGCCTGAGTTGGTAGCACTGCTCGGTGGTGTGATTGCCGTCCAGATGCCACGAGCACTTCTCCTTTAGCAAGTCTTTGAAGCCGCCAGAGTTCTTCGAGTTCTCCTTCGCAGGGCGCTGGATAGCCGCGACAGTGTTGTCTGGCTTGCGCTTGCGGTTGGGACCCGAGAAGTTGTTGTTGTTGCGACCGCCTTGGTTCCCGTTGTTGCCGCTGCCGCCACCCGTGTTCTGCTTGTTCTTGCCACGAATGGCGTCGTACTTGGCGTTGGCCTTGTCTTCTTCATCCGCCCAGGACGTGATCATGTCCTTGAGGTGGGGGATGGACTTGGGGTGGCGACGACCGAAGTCTTCAAAGGTGCGGCGGTGGTAGAGGCCATCTTGGAAGAGGTCGATGACCTCCTTGTCGGTGACGTCGACTACGGTAGCACGCTTGTCGAAGAAGCGGCGCATGTACTTGCGGAGGGTCTCACCTTGTTCCTGCTTGACCATGGCCAGGTCCATGCGAGTACCCGAGCGACCCATGGCGCCCACGAAGTTGCTTTGGTGACCTGCTCCTTCGGTCCGGTCCCACTCGTCGATCGAGTGCTTGTCCAGCGACTCGAGCCATGTGAGTGGGGCTTGGTCCAGGCAGAAGGGGAAGTAGAGGCACTTGGTGTCGTTGTTGCCGCCAGCGTTCTCGATGGAGAGGGCGTAGCACCTGAGCCACTGGATGGGGTCCTGCTTCGCGTCGTACATGGTGATCCCCAAAGGCTTGAACTTGTCGGGGAGGAGCAAGTTGCGAAGTCGAGGTGAGAAGGCGGGGAAGCCGTCGTTGTCGCCTGCGGTGGTCGACTTCTTCCGCCGCGACTCCTCAATCTTCGGCGGGCGCCGTAGCCACCCCCGTGAGGCTCCGCAGGCGTGGTTGTTCGCGTGGTCTCGACCGCCGCGACCCGCCGCCGCCGGCGGCCCTCTCCGTTGGCTCCGTGGTTGGAGCTTCCGTCGTCCTCGCCGCCACCGTCGGGGTCACGGCCGCCGCCGCCATGGGCGCGGTGAGGGACGACCTCATGGTTGCTATTGCCACTCTGTGAGGGTCCGCCGGCGTTTGCGCGAGTACGGTTGGGCTGAGCTGGGAGCTCAGCTCGAGTACGGTTGCGACCGAGGTCGGCGCTGCGACTTGTAGCTTCGTTGTCGCGGTTCTCGGCGGGGAGGATGTCTGGTTGACCCCGTTGTCGACCCGCATGAAGTAGGCGTCTTCGGCCGAGCTTGGCGATGACTTCTCCGGTGCGTATTCCCTGAGCCTGGCGTGTGATCGTTGTGATCGACATGAGGCATTGCTCAGGGGTAGTGTGTACTCTGCTCTCGACTGCTTCGAGAGCTTCCGCAAGGTTGCGGATGGGGAGGTTGTCTCTGAGCCGCCGACGCCGTTCGTTGCGCTTCCTGTTACGCTCGCATCGAGCGTCCCTGTTGGCGGCGGTCTCGTCTGCAGGTGCGTCAGCAGACAGCTCATCTGTGGAGATGTCTTCAAGGCACTTGTCTGGAGCCGTCCCAGATGGTCCGGGGGTGTCACCAGCAGCCATGAAGACTTGGCGATCGGGGTTGCCAAGGCTGGACTCAGAGCTCGCCACTTCAGTTGGGGTGTACGAGTCAGCCCGGGCAAGTGGTGTTCCCTCCTGGAACGGGAGCGAGTCGAGGTAAGCAACGTAGCATGAGTCTCCACTTATCAGGTCAGCGGGCTTGCGGTCTGGCCAGTAGACGAATCTTCCGGCAGGCGTGGACGTTATAACCAGCCCAGAGGCCGGCCCTGATAGGGGATGCTCAGCAGAGTTGTCCTCGGACTCGGGATCCTCTGGGTCCAACCCGAAGTCGAACTCGTATGCGGAATCCAAGTAGAGCCCGGAGAGGGGTTGGAGTCCGAAGCGTGGTCGGGGGCGGTGTCGGAGTCCAAGTTGTACTCGGGTACGGGCTCCTTGCCGGCCCGGCGCGAAGAGGGAGCCCTCGTGTGGGCCCTGCAGGGGTTGCGGGGGCCACGCGTGGAACGCTCGCGGGATGGGGGGACCACATGCGATGGCTGAGCAGCCGGCTCGCATGCGATAGCCCATGGAGACGTCGAGTTCTAGTTGGAAACGGACTCGAGCTCGAAGTCAGCGTGATGGTTGAAGAGCGAAATTTCGCCGAACATGCCGGCGAGTTCGCCTATGACAACATCAGGAAGCGTCACGAAGCCGGTCTTCGGGTTGGGCTGCATGGTGAGGCGGCGCTGGAAAGATCCCGCGCCGTCAGCAGTGCAGACCCAAGCGCCGAAAACGGAGGTGTCACCGCGGTTGAAGGCGACGGTTGGCTTGAAGTAGACAGGAGCCGTCGAGTTCGCCATGTGATCTCGGGCGAGATGCCCTACCTGGCGCGCCAGCTGTCGGTGTTTTAGACCGGCAACCTACTAAGGGGAGTACCCGAAGTAGATGATGTGGCCTCGCCGAGATCGGTAACTCGAAGGAAGAGACACGTGACACACAATTTAGACAGGTTCGGGCCGCGGGTGGGTAATACCCTACGTCCTGTATGCTGCGTAGCTCTGGATTGATTCGGTACGATTACAAGATAGTGCAATTGTATGCCGTGAGATGAGATGATGAGAGAAGGGTCCCTGCCTCCCCTTATATAGTCCGGGAGGCAGGGTTACAAGTCGGAGTACGGAGAGAGTACTAGTCGAGTACGTCTAGGAGTCTTCCATACAGAGTGGGACATGTACAACTTCCTAACCGAGTACTTCTCCTCTGTAGTCCTTGTGCTTCACGCCATCAGGTACCGTGCCGTGCGGGCGGTAGGGTAGTCCCGTGGGCCCACCGAGTAGAGTCGTCCGGGTACCCACCGAGGTAGTGGGCCCAGGGAGGTCCATACGACAGGAGAAGCTGAAGAAGCAAAGAAAAAAGGATTGAAGCATACTTTCGCTTCTTACGCTAGGCCTTCTGCTTCCCACTCCCTTGTAATCCTGAGCAACTGGGTTGTTAAATAAAGAACCTGCAAGAAGCATCTGTAATGTCATGTAGTTTTGTGCTAAGGGCAATACACCTTAGTATTGGCCATTTCCCCTGTTTAGGATTTTTTGTTCTAAAGGTGGCTTCTTTCTCGAACGCCGGCTGTTTCTGTGCCAAATGTCTGTAATCCCGATTCTTGTGATCAATGATCAATTTCAATACTAGGATAATATTTCTTCAAATATCTTCCATTTATTGCAGCAGAAAATTATTCTCCTAGTAAAGTTTTCAACATGTAGGCATTACCAGGCACGCATCTGACCACCCGAAAAGGTCCTTCCCAGTTTGGGGACCATTTGCCGGATGCACTGTATTTGGTTCCAATCGGCAGTAGTGCTTTCCAAACCAAATCCACTTCTGCAAATTGCCTGACCTTCACTTTCTTATTGTAATATTTAGCAACTCACAGCTTGTTCCTTTCGATGTTTTCCAAGGCTCTAAGACGGATCATATGCAAGTCTTCTAATTCATCCATCATTAGGCCACTATAATCTTTGGAGCTTAAGTCTTTTTGTAAAACCACTCTCCTAGAATCTGATTGCATTTCCCAAGGCAAAACAGCATGGTGCCCATAAACCAATTCATAAGGAGAAGTCTTCGTAGCTCCATGAGGAGCCATTCGGTAAGCCCATAAGGCTTCATTGAGTACCGAATGCCACCTCTTTGGCTTCTGGTCGATCTTCTTTTGTATAAGTTTGATCATGATCTTGTTAGAAGCCTCTGCCTGACCATTAGCCTGGGCATAATAGAAAGAAGAATTAAACAGTTTGATTCCCATGCTTTCGGCAAACTCTTTGAACTCTAAGGACACAAACTGGGCTCCTTGATCAGTTGTGATTGTTTGAGGAATTCCAAACCTATAGATGATGTGTTCCTTAACAAACTCAACCATGCTCTCTGATGTTACTTTCATCAGTGGAATTGCTTCGACCCATTTGGTGAAGTAATCTGTGAGGACCGAGGAGCGTCCCAGAGGTCGGTGGATGACCGCTCCTCGGTGATGAGTGATTGACAACGGGTGTTGGATCCCGACTCTTGGCTTAGTGCGCGCAGTGTGTAGGCTGCGGCCTAGTTCGTGTTGTTGCGGGTGAAGAACGGGCGCGAAAGGTCTTCGCCCTTGAGGGGCCTCCGGGAGATGGAGAGACAAGTAGGCTCGGTTCGAGGGACCCGTACGGCACAGGAGCGGGGTGCGGGCCACATGGTGGTGACACGAGCAAGACGAAGTCATGGACGGAGCCGGACGAGCTTGCGGTAGGTCCAGAATCAAGTCAAGTGGTTTGGCGGGAGGCCGGGACCGAGCACGCGGGGTTTGGTGGTTTGCCCACAAAACCATCGGCGGACGGTTTCTTGGTTTGGGCCTCAAAACCAAGTCCGAGGGCCCAACACGACGGAGACGGGATCCGGGCGTGTCGGGAAGCTTCGAGGCGGAGGACACGCGGCGGGATCGCATGGCTTGCGTCGGGAGGACGCGGGGTGCGGCAAAGGCGTGGCCGTCCGATGGGAAGACCCACAAACATTACCAAAATGCCCCTACGTGGGTTGTATCGCCAATAGTGTAGTTAGGGGTAGTCGAGTCATTTACCACTCCCCGGGACCTCGATATATAAGCCATGAGTGTGTGTTGATGGCTCTCTCTCTCCGCGACTTAGGGTTTCATTTGCTCCCTCCTCTTTCTCATTTTCGTAGCTATTTTTCCTTCTATTTTCTCTAGGCTAGCATGAGAGCTTCATGAGAGATTTGTTGAGAGGGATGGATGCTAGGGCGGCATGCTAGACCTTGTGAATCTTTCTCGGTTTGTATAGAAGATTCGGGGTTGTTTTTCTTGGCTTTTCGTGCTTGTTTTCGTGCCTTTGTTCCCGGTGTGATTCCGCGGATTTGAGTGGGTTTCTCCCCGGATTTCTTTGAGGGAAACATGGACGTGATGTCTTGTGCATCTTTGTGCTTGATCTTGTGCCCTCAAATGCCGGAAACCACTTCGATTCGTGAGTTTTTCGTTCGGTGCTCTAGCTTTTGGCGGTGTTCAAAGGATTCACGATTCCCGGTGATTTAGGGAGTTAGGAGGCAAGATTTTTGGGCTATAGTATCCTTGTGTGACGCTTTTCAAGTACCCAAACCCTTGTCTCTACAAGCTTCAACCGTTTGGGAAATCCGATGATGATTTGGGGGAGTTGACTTTCGAGGTCGGGGCCAGTGTGTCCCTGCTCTCCCGTCCGCCGCCCGCCGCGGATCCCTCGTGGGGAGGTCGCGGACGGTCCGCGTGGGTCGTGTTCGTCCCGTGGTCTTCGTGTTCTTGTTCGTCTTTCGTTTCGATCCGGTCGCGATTTTGGTTTTCGGTTGGACGGAGTTTTGGACGGTCCGCGGTGTCGGGCGGGCGGTCCCGGGGTGGGGTGGCTGGGGACGGTCCGCGTGCTCCCGCGGACGGTCCGTGGTTCGTGGGTGGCTTTGGTTCGTTCGGTGAGATTTAACGGACGGTCCGCGGGAAGGGGCCGGACGGTCCGCGACGTCGGCGCGGACGGTCCGCGGGAGGCAGATGTTCGGGGCCCGCGCGGTTCATCGCGGACGGTCCGCACCGCCGGGCGGAGGCGCGGTGGGCGCCGTGTGCGGTCTTTGTTTGTTTCGATTCCTTCCTTCCCTTTCTAGTGCTTCCGCGTGTGCTTCTAGGAATCGTTCCTAAGGCTAGAGGTTGATCCATAACCTCGTGGTCTTGGCGATTGGTGCGTGATTCGATCCATCGCTTGTGTGTGACCGGGGTTTGTCTAGGGTATAGGCCGGATTCTTTTGGAAGAATTTTTACCTGGCTCCTATTCACTCCCCCCCCCTCTCTAGTCGCCATCCGATCCCTTAATTGGTATCGGAGCTTGGTGCCGGATTCTTTGCGACTTTGACAGTCTCGAATCCTAAGATGGCGTACGTTGAGCGAGGCGGTCCGCCGCACTTCGATGGCAAGGGTTACCACAAGTGGGCGGCTCGTATGATGATTTTTCTTCGTGGAAAGCATGTTGGATTTTATTGTGCTTGACAAGACCTATGCTATTCCGGTCAACATCCATACTCTTATGGTGACCGATGTCGATGCTAAGGCCAAGTATGAGGCTAATGCAAAAGCCGTTGATCACTTGTGCCGGAGCTTGTGTGATCCAGAGTTTGAGCGTGTTCGCCATTTGAATCTTGCTTGGCAAATTTGGGAAAAGTTGTTGGTTGCTCACGGTGGTGATAACCATGTGAAGGCTCGCCTCTTTGTCTCTTACCGGATGCAATATGAGAATTTCACTCCACTTCCCGGTGAGGACATTGATGCGATGTTTCGAGAGGTTCACCGCCTAATGTTGAGGATTTTCCGTACTCCGAGCATGATCGAGCTTTGAAGCTCATGCATGTCTTGGACCCAAATGTTTGGGGTGCTAAGGTTGAGGCCATCAAGGAGTCCGGGCATTACTTGACTATTGAGTTGGATGACCTCTTTTCTAAGCTCAAGTCGGCCGAGGTTGACGGGAAGTTGCTATCCAAGCATGAGGGCTCGACCGACCATAGTCTTGCTCTTGTGGGAGGATCAAAGGGCAAATCTAACCCTTCCTCGTCGACGCTTTCTTTGTCCTCTCTTATGTCCATTCCGGATGAGGAGTTTGATGTGCTTTGGGCGAGGAGGAGCCGGCCTTGCTCTCAAGAAGGTTTGAACGACTACATGAGAGTCGGAGGAATGCAAGGCGGAGCTCGGGGACGTGCTACAAGTGTGGCAAGCACGGCCACTTCATCGCCGAGTGCCCGAAACGGAGTAGAACAAGTACAAGGTGAACGAGTACAAGGCGCACCCGAGGCGTGAAGACAAGTACTCCTCCAAGGGCAAGCACTTCAACAAGTCCAAGAGCAAGGACAAGGACAAGCGGCGACCGAGCAAGAGCAACTACAAGAAGAACAAGGCAAGAGCGATGGTGGCCGGTGCGAGCGATGTCGACTCAAGCTCAAGCGAGGAGCGATCCAAGCTCAAGCGATGAAGATGAAGACACCGGGAGGCGCAAGGACAAGAAGAGTGCAAGCCGGAACCTCGCGGGGGGCGGAGCCGGTGTGGCGCTTGAGGGCTTTTGTGGCATGGCCCATAGCTCAAGACGGACAAGAAGAGTGAGAAGGAAGACGGCGCCGACTCCGACTCGGAGGATGAGGTAAACCGTGACCCCGACTCTTTGCTTGCCGAGATTGCTAGGTTGAATGGTTTGCTTGATAACCGTGATAGTGTCGCGAGAGATGCCAAAAAGATGAGGAAAGATCTTAGGGCTCGCCTTGAGAATGCTAGTGAGAAAGTAGGAGAGTTAGAGTCAAAATTGCTTGAATTGAAACTTGAGAATGACTCTTTGAAACTTGCTCCTACTCCTCCCGATGATGTTGAATGTGTTGAATGTGATGCTTGGTTGAATGAGATCAAACCTGCTTAATGAGAAGAATGCTTCTACTTTGGCTCAACTAGATGCTCTTAGGACGGAACATGATGATCTTAAGGCTAGACCCACTTTGCTTGGTGCTTGCAAATCATGTCCTACTATGCATGCTAAGCTTGTTGATGCTCGTTCTACCATTAGTTCTTTGGAAGCATCTTTGAAATCTCCCGTTGCAAATGCATGTTCTAGCTGTGATGAAGTCACTTTGCGTAATCTTGAACTTACTTCCCGTTTGGATGTCATCTATGAGGAGAATGACTATTTGAGGAAGGTGTTGGGTTGGTTGTCCCGGGGGGAACCTCAATTGAAAATCATGATTGAGGAGTTCAAGAGAGCCGATGGTCGTGGTTTGGGGTTTGAGAAGTTGGGTGAGAAAGTGGGAGAGAACAAGTGGGGAGAGTGTGTACGAGAAGTGTGTTGAGTCTAACCCCGGGTTTGAGGTGATCGGAGAGATCCAAGTCCCACTCCCAAAAGCACCCAAGAACTCTTTCACACCAAAGCCCAACCACCTTTGCAACAAGCTTGACACAACCCAAGATCCACCCAAATTCCCACCTAAGACAAATGATTTCCGAAACCCGTGAAGTTTGTGGGTGAGAAGGGTGAGAAACCTAGAGAGAAGCCGAGGGCCAAAACCAAAACCCATCCCCTTCGGTGTGTGAGTATTGTGGCAAGGAGAGGCATCTTGTAGAGTTTTGCTACAAGAGGAAGAGGGATGAGAGGCTTGCTAGGGAGCAAGCGAACCGGAGACGAAAATCGCCGGCCTCATGGTATTCCTGAGCCTAGAGTGCCACTTCCACGGGGTGTGGGAAGTGTGAGGAGTGTTGGCGAGGTTTTCCCACAAAGAGGTGGTGGTGAGAGGTTTGTCAGGAGAGATGATGGTGTGCGTGCTGGTGAGAGGTTTGGTCGGGCTCATGGTGGTTTTGCTGGACGTCCTCCTACTCGTCCTCAGTACGGGTTTAGGGGAGATGATCGCAGCTTTGGGTTCCAGAGGAACTACGGACCACGTTTTCCCCCTCGTGGTGCTCGTACTCCTCCCATGGGACATGGGAAGTTTGGTGGCAAGGGAGTGATGTTTGCTAACCCCTCTTTTGAGCGAGATGGCTCGACACTCGGTTTAACTTTCTTTGTGCTAACCCCGTTGTCGAGTCGCTAGTTCACTCTCGTTCTTGTTTCGCCCCTTACGCGCAGGGGGCTTGGAGGACATTTGGTTGATCGACTCCGGGTGTTCTCGACACATGACCGGAGATAAGAAGTGGTTCTCCACCCTCACCCCGGTGAAGGAAAAGATGTACATCACGTTTGGGGACAATGGACGAGGTAGGGTGTCCCTCGAGGGTGTTGTGCATGTGAGTAACAAGGTAACGTTGAAGAGAGTGGCTCTTGTGAAGTCTTTGGGTTTTAATTTCCTTTCGGTTTCTCGCTTGCTTGATGAGGGTGTTAACACCAAAATTTGGTAAGGAGTATGACATGTGGGTCCGATTCGGAAAAGAGTCCGTCCGGTGGAAGGAAAGGTATCTTCGAGAGATTTTCGGCGGAAGGATCCGCGGTCGGCTATCTGCTCCCGGTTCGGCAAAGGAACAAGAGAGCTGATTTTGCGGGATTGGACGGTGACGTGGCTCGATCGGGGGAAGCGAATGGATGGACGAGGCGATCAAGTTTAGTTAGGCAATGAATCCATTCGCAATTGTAATCGAGCAGGGTATAAATATGATCCCTGGATGTATGTAAAACGGACGTTCATTCCTCAATACACACCGGCCTTACGCCAAAACCCTAGAGTCCCTTGTCGTGTCGTCGAGTTCTTCGAGAGGACCAATCGATCCGTCGACCTCCGTGAGTACCGCAACCTTGTATCATGTCTAGTATCATGCGGTGGATTTAGATCTCGATGCAAGTAGTCTTGTTACCATGCTTCGTGTCATGCGGTAGATTCAAGCTTGGTTCAAGAGGGTTTCTTGTTAGATCATGAGCCATGCGGTAGGCTAAGGTTTAGCTCGAAGCTAGTTATCGGCTCTATTGGATTTTGGCAAGATCCAAGAGATTCATTAAGTTACCCCGTGTTATCATGAGTTTTGCTTTATGTTTTAATTCATGTTATACACTTTGCCCAATCTAGATGGGTTTGGATCGGCTCTTTTTCTTTTAAGATCCGTGCACGAGCGGGTTTCGTATTTTGACGCGTGGATCTCGTGCTCTCCGATAGCCGAAACCGAATCGATCTAGGTTGTTACATGTTGCGGGTTCAAGCTTGCTTTGTTGGCATAAATCTTGAAAGAGCCGGGTATCATGCGGTAGATGCGAGGTTTTGGGTTGCTTTGGAGCTAGTCATCCGGTGGATTAGATTTCCAATTCACACGATAGATTTATTCACGTGGTAATGTTTGTTCCTTCTTCATGGACCCCGAATCGGTTGTTCAGCCGCATTCGGTTATATCTTCACGAGTAGATCACGTGCGTTATTTGTGTTTTAAAAGACGTATGCTTTTAGCTTTCCATATTTAGGTTGTATCATGCGGTGGATAGATCTATTTGTGGAAAGTGGTGCGTTCTTTCATGCAAGTTGTATCATGCGGTGGATAGATTTGCCGATGTCGTGCCCGACGGATCTTAAAGTGATTAGACATGCGGTAGACTAACGCTTTGGATCTATGCATGCTTATTTTAATACATGATCATGTTCGTGCTTTACTTTATTTAATGTTAATCTTCATGAGGATCGGTTATGGCTTGGCACATGCATCCATGTTCATTCAAAGATCGATCGTTGTCATGCTTACGTCATCCATTCGGCAATGTTCTTTTTCCCTTCTTGGTTACCCGAATGGTCGTGTTTCTTTGACGGGTAGCTTCGCATAGCTACATGTCGTCTTGCTTGGCTTCTTAGCCGTAAATATGGAACTCGCCCGGTATCACCCGGTAGGTTCCAAATTTTGGCATTTAACCGTTTCATCTTTTGTTAATTTTCGGAAAAATTGATCGGCACGTCACTTTCTCTCTCGCGCGTGCGAAGCTAAGCTTTTCGGCTTGCCGTGTGACCGGCGCCCGAGTGCACATTTTGCGTCAACACACTTTTTGGCACGCCCGGTGGGACCATACAACCGGAATTGGTTCGGGATGCCCGAGATCACGGACCTCCCGGATGTCGGCATTGAGGAGCTTTCTCCCGCAGCGCATCGGCGGCTCGTAGACGCCGTGAATCGCCTTCAATAGAAGTGTCTCATGTCATTCAAGAAGAATCGAAGTGGTGTACCATATCCGAAGAATGGCCCGCCCGCAGTGCCGTTGCGGGAGAAACCGACGCTACGACCCAACAAGAAAAGGAAGAGTGCGCGCGGATCTTCCAAGAGTCAATGGACGACGTGCTCACCAAGCACAATCAAGCTTTCCTTGGGTCGCTCCAACAGATGATGGTGGCCCTCTTTGGTCCGGCGCGGGGCGGGCGTTCGGAAGGCGTACGCCGGAAAGAGCACCGTGGAGCTGGGCGAATCAAGCTCTCACCCGCCACCACGGGGCCGGTGCGGCAGCCTCCTCCTCAGAGCTCCGGGAGCCAAACGTTCCAACCTCCTCCACAGGGAGCTGGGGGGCAGCCAGTTCAGCCGTCGTTGCAAGCTTCAGGAAGTCAACCAATCCTGCCGCCACCACAAAGGCACAGCAGTCGCCCCGTGCAACGCCCGAATCCGTACCAGCCCACGTACGGAGACCTAGCGTTCGGCTCATCTGGGGCCCCACTCGACCCCGCCGAAGAATAGCTCCGTCCACCAACTGGCTCCGAAGAATCTATACGGCGGTGGCTACCATGAAGTGGGGAATTACGGAGCGTTCGATGCCTTCCCGCACCCGGGGTACGCGCCCGGCCGCGCGCGCTCGGAGGAAGATGCCCTAGCTCGCAAGATGGCCGAATTGATGCGAGAATCGCTCGGCCTCAAGCCAAGGATGCGGCCCCACCTACGTGCCGCCGTTCCCGCAGTGGTACTATAACGTGCTCCCGCCGCCAAGGGTAAAACCACCGACGGAATTCACAAAGTTCTCTGGGCAGGACGAGACAAGCACGGTCGAGCATATCGCTCGTTATCTCATGCAGCTTGGGGAGTGTTCAGCCGAAGAGACGTTCAGGGTTCGCTACTTCCCCGCCTCGCTGACGGGTCCGGCTTTTCAGTGGTTCTCGTCCTTGCCGCCTGAATCTGTGGCCAGGTGGAAAGATTTGGAGCGTAAATTCCACGCTCATTACTTCAGCGGCAGCGCCGAGAAGAAGTTGATTGATCTCGCCACCCTAAAGCAAAGGCATAGTGAAACACCGCTGGAGTTCCTCAGAAGATTCAGAGAAGTCAAGGGCATGTGCTTCTCATTGAACTTGCCAGACGATCAGCTAGCCGATATGGCCGTCGCCGGGATGTTACCAGCCGTGCGCGAAAAGCTCTTTGGGATGGAGTTCGAGAACCTGGGCCAGCTGTCGCAAAAGTTATCCCTGATGAGCAATCAGGCATATGGCCTCAAGAAAGATCCCAAGTTTGGCAAGCAGCACGACATCGCCGATATCTACAATCAATTCTTGGACAAAGCTGATTTGTTCGAGGATTCTGACGACGAGCCGGGAGATAGGCGCGGCGGAAATCATGTGGGGTAAAGAGCCTCTCACGATGAATCGGCGTTGGGTCGGACGGACCAAAGGAACTTACGACTTCGACATCACAAAGGCCGACAAGTTGTTCGAGCTCTTGGTAAAAGAAGGCCGAATCAAGCCGCCCGAGGGGCATTCTATGCTTCGGCTCGATGGAGTCAAAGCTAAGCGTTACTTCGCGGCTTCCATGACAGGGACTCGCACTCCATCAACGATTGCGGGGTCTTCGGGATGAGGATCCGTAAGGCTATCCAGGAAGGGCATCTCAAGTTCGACAACAAGATGAAGGTGGATGGCCACCCCTTCCCGCGAGAACATGCTCGGCTTTTCCGTCAATGCGATAACGGCCGAAGAGAAAGGGAAAGTCAAGGTCCCGACCTCGGCCCGTGTCCAAGCAAGATGGATCGGTTGACCCGAAGCGCCAAGTGACCATAGAGCAAGTCCGTGGCGACGCCCCCGCGTTCTCAAGAGCCACATCGAGATCGGGGAGTCGTCCAAGCCCAAACCCAAGGTGACGTCGCGCATCCTCCTTAATAAATGGCAGCGCCAGATGGAGAAGGAACGCTACCAGGAGCGTCGTCACGAGGAGGAGCAACGCAGGGCTGAGGAGGAAGCGCGCAGATGGAATCAGGAACGGCACGCGCGCGAGCGGAGCGCGCCCCGGGGGGTGCGCCTTTTTCAGGCACTGCTGGAATGAAGGCCTGAAACTACCCACATTAAGGAACTGTCCTGAATGCAGCGACAGATATGCCGAGGGCGGGAGAAACCGCCAATCGCCGATCCGTCCACGAAAGGCTTGGAAGGATCCGCCCGAATGGGGATCGGCGGCAAAAAATTGAAATCATTGATCATCCCGAGAAGCGCCGAGCTGATCTCGGGGTGGGCCGACCACGAGGAGGACGAGGAGGTCTACGTCCGGCGAAGGGGCAATGGTGCCCACCCGGTCCGCGCAAGAGCCGAAGAGGCGGGTCCAACGCTTGAGGAACCGCGAGATGAAGCAAGCCGGGGGTCCGTACGAGACGAAGTGGCGCCCCAAGGACCACCGGAAGGATCAAAGCGTCAAGCCCCCGCATGCATGGTATATTTCCCGCCAAACGAGTTCATGGCTCCCGCTAACCGGGTGATGCAGAGGAAGCTTCCTTTGACGACGAGCAGCCCGAGGAGATGATGGCGCGGTCGGTGCTTGCCAAGCGGGGCCATCTTCGACAAGCCGGCCAAGAATCGCCACATGAGGCCGCCGTACTTGAGGGGGGGGTACGTCAATGGCAAGCCATTGACCAAGATGTTCGTCGACGGTGGCGCGGCAGCTTAACGTGATGCCGTACACCACCTTCAGGAAGCTTGGCATGACCCCGAGCGATTTGACACCAACAAGCATCATCCTGAACGACTTCGCCGGGAACCCCTCATACACCAAAGGATGCGCTCACGTGGACTTGATGATCGGGTCCAAGACGCTGCTCACCACCTTCTTCGTCATCGAAGGGAAGGGAGCCTACAGCCCGTTCGCTTGGGCGGGGCCCGGATCCACGCCAACTGCTGCGTCCCATCCACTATGCACCAACAGCTGATCCAGTGGGTGGACGATGAAATTGAGGTCGTACAGGCGGACGACTCCGTGAGCGTGGCTAACATGGAACCAGCCTTCTGGGAGTACCAAGGCATCGATTGCTTCTCAGGGAAGGATCTGGGGAGAAGGTCTCGTTGAACCCGTCGGCAGGTGACCAACGGCCCGATTCAAGCGGTCGGCTCTTACGGTAATTTTTAATGGAGAACCCCGTGGATGGCACCGATGGCAAGCCGGGACGAGGATTCATGTCGGCCGATAAGCCGGAGGAAGTTGACATTGGAAACGGTGATAAACCAAGGCCGACGTTCATCGGTGCGGGTTTGCAACCAGGCTTCAGGGGGAACTTAATCAAGCTTCTCAAAGAATATAAAGATTGCTTCGCCCGGGATTACTCGGAGATGCCCGGATTGGATCGATCCATCGTCGAGCACCGGTTGCCAATCAAGCCTGGTTTCAAGCCATATAAGCAACCGCCCGGAAAATCTACAAGGATGAAGTATTGGCCGATGTGAAGAAGGAAATCGAAAGATTACTTGACGCAAACTTCGTTCGGCCTCCGCGTATATGCGGAGTGGATTTCCAACATCGTCCCCGTGTATAAGAAAAATGGAAAAATGAGAGTTTGCATAGACTTCAGGGACCTAAACAGAGCTACTCCCATGGACGGATACCCAATGCCTATTGCCGATTTGCTAATTGACGCCGCCGCTGTGGACACAAGGTGATTAGCTTCATGGATGGCAACGCGGGATACAATCAAATCTTTATGGCAATAGAAGACATCTCGAAGACGGCCTTTAGGTGTCCTGGTCATATAGGCCTATTTGAATGGATCGTCATGACATTTGGGTTGAAAAATGCCGGTGCAACCTACCAGCGGGCCATGAATTACATTTTTCATGAGTTGATCGGCAAGACCGTGGAAATCTACATTGACGACGTAGTGATCAAGTCCTTAAGCCATGACTCCCATCTGGAAGATGTGAAGAAAACCCTGGAATGCACCCGGAAGCATGGTCTGAAGATGAATCCAAACAAGTGTGCATTTGGGGTGTCAGCTGGAGAGTTCTTGGGGTTTTTGGTCCACGAAGGAGGGATTGAAGTTGGCAAAAAGAGCATGAAAGCCATTGATGAAGTCGTTCCTCCAACCAACCTCAAGGAGTTGCAATCACTGCTCGGCAAGATCAACTTTGTGAGAAGGTTCATCTCAAATTTATCACGAAGGTGTTGCCGTTCTCTCCGTTGCTTTGAAGCTAAAGAAGGATCGAAGTTCACATGGGGTGACGAGCAACAAAAGGCTTTCGAGGAAATCAAGCAATACATGAGGGAGCCACCGTCTTCGGTTCCTCCTCGCTTGAACAAGCCTTTCAAGTTGTACGTGGCGGCCGATACCCAAACTATTGGATCGGCCCTTATTCAAGAATTCGAAGGGAAGGAACGGGTAGTAGCTTATCTTAGCCGAAAACTACTTGATCCTGAAACCAGGTATTCGGCTATAGAAAGATTATGTCTTTGCGTATACTACTCGTGTACAAAGTTTCGGCACTACTTGTTGAATGCCGAATGCACTGTATACTCGAAGTTTGATGTGATAAAACATATGTTATCTATGCCAATTTTGAATGGTCGGGTTGGCAAATGGATTTTAGCTCTATCGAGTTCGAGTTGAAGTTCGAATCGGCAAAAGCCATCAAAGGTCGGTCATTGCCGATTTTATAACCGAACACCGTGACCCTTCGATTGATCTCGCTTGAAATTACCCCATGGGCTCTATTCTTTGACGGGTCATCATGTGGCAAAGGTGGGGGAGTAGGGATTCTACTAATTTCTCCCGGAGGTGAGATGTTCGAATTTGCCATTCCTATACAACCCACCGTCACAAATAACCAGCCGAGTACGAGGCGCCGCTTCGAGGGCTTCAATATTTGAGAGAAGCCGGGGCCGTTTCGGTGAAATTTATGGAGATTCGCAGTTGGTCATCAAGCAATTGAACGGCCGGTACGAGTGCGAGAAGTGAGGCGCCGAGGAGTTACTACGAGGAATGCGAGAGAAATCTTGAAGGGCTTTCCACCGGTAACCCTACAAGACATTCCTAGAGAGCATAACGAGGAAGCAAACAAAGCTAGCTCGGAGCGCCTCCGGTTATAAAGAGAGTCAAGAAGCATTTGCTGCAGAGGTGAGCGCACTGGGGACGGATCTTACAGAAGATGATTGGAGGAAAGAGATCGTTGAATATTTGAGAGATCCATCCCGAAAAGTCTCTAGGAAGCTCAGGTATAAGGCAATCAAGTTCGTTCTTCTGGATGACAATTTATTCTATAAGTCATTAGATGGAGTACTGCTACGATGCCTGGGTCCAGAAGAAGCCAAGAACATGATGAGCGAGGTGCACGATGGGATATGTGGAGCGCACCAATCGGCCTATCGCATGAAATGGGTTATTAGGCGGTCGGATGCTTTTGGCCGACGATATTAGAGGACTCGCTTTGAGTATTACAAGGGGTGTCAAGATTGCCGGAGGTTCGGGAATATTCAAAGAGTCCCCGCATCGGCATTAAATCCCATCATCAAGCCATGGCCATTCAGGGGCTGGGGCATAGACCTGATCGGCCAAATTAATCCACCATCTAGCAAGGGGCATAAGTTCGTGCTTTTGGCTACGATTACTTCACCAAATGGGTTGAGGCAATCCCACTCAAAAAGGTGACGTCAGAAAACATGATCGAATTCGTCAAGGAACACATCATCTATCGATTTGGGATTCCTCAGACGATTACCACTGACCAAGGGGCACAATTCGTGTCATTGGGATTCGTAGATTTTGCCGAAAGCATGGGAATCAAATTGTTTAATTCTTCTCCATACTATGCCCAAGCTAATGGTCAAGCGAGAGGCTTCTAACAAGATCATGATCAAGCTTATACAAAAGAAGATCGACCGAAGCCGAGGAGATGGCATTCGGTACTCGGTGAAGCGCCGTGGGCTTACCGAATGGCCCCCCATGGAGCTACAAAGACTTCTCCTTACGAGTTGGTTTACGGGCATCACGCGATCTTGCCCCGGGAAATGCAATCGAATCAAGGAGAGTAGTGCTTTGCAAAACGATTTGAGCTCCAAGGATTACGGTGGCCTAATGATGGATGAGTTAGAAGATTTGCATATGATCCGTCTCGGGGCCCCGGAAAACATCGAGAAAAACAAGCCGCGGGTCGCCAAATACTATAACAAGAAAGTAAAAGTAAAGCAATTCACGAAGGCGATCTAGTTTGGAAAGCGCTACTGCCGATTGGAACTAAATACGGTGAATTCGGCAAATGGTCCCCTAACTGGGAGGGGCCTTTTCGCGTGGTCAGATGCGTTCCTGGTAATGCATACATATTGAAAACTTTGCTAGGAGAGGAGTTTTCCGCCGCAATAAATGGAAGATATCTGAAGAAGTATTATCCTAGCATTGAAATCGATCGATGATTATACACATCTGGCACAGAAACAGCCGGCGCTCGAGGATGAGGCCGCCTTTAGAACAAAAATCCATGAACAAAAGAAAATGGCCGGTTGCCCGATGCATTGCCCTTAGCTCAATACTACACTACAACCGGTTTCTTGCAAGATTACACATAGCGCCCCCGAAGGCCAAGTCCCCTAAAGGAGGGAAGCGAGAAGGCGTGGAGTAAGAAGCGAAAGTATGGTTCAATCTTTTCTTTGCTTCTTCGAGGCCGTCGCTCCCTCTTCGCTTGTTCCAGGACCACCGTGACGGCGACTTGGAACGCACGAGGATGACCACGATTGGCGGCCTCTACCAAGCTATCCCGAGGCCGCCTTCGAAGTTGTCGTACTCGTCGAAACATCCGGGGCAAAAGAATCAAGGTTAGGGGCAAGAGATCCAGAGGCAAACATGAAGGGGGACAGAAGCGTTTACCCCCCACTAGCGCTTCCAGCGCCATACGACGCTCGCGTTCGGCTTGACAGCGGACGGACATGTCCCTGAGGTCACGCTCCAGGTGCCGAGCACGGCGGCGCAGCTGATGGACGACCTTTTGCTCGGGCGTGGCATCCTCCGCCTCAGGAGAAGAATCGGAGGAGATGTACTCAGGAACATCTTCGGTTCCGATGATTTCTTCGAGAAGCAAATCAAGGCTGAAAGAGGCGAGAGGAAAACATGAAGCGCAAGATCAAGCGAGAAGGACAAGGAGCGAGATCAAGAAAGAACTCACTTCCGAATCGTACGCTTCCTTGACGAGCCGCTCCCCCGAGGTTGTTTACCCTTGTCCATGGCGTTGGGGTTTTTTCTTCTAGCGACGAAGAAGAGACGAGAAGTGATGGAGGAGTGTGCGAGTGGATTTGCAGAGCACCCCACGGGCTATTTTATTGACCAAGGGGGCGCATTGGGAGTGATGATCTGGCCAGTACACACTGTGGGAATACCAAGCGGCAGGGGTTTCCACCAAGTGCGAAGGGTTTCTTTTGAACAGTATTCGCGGATTGCCGAATTGGGATCCTTTGTGGATCTTGCGCCAAGGGGCAGTTGTTTGCGAGCGTTCGGCTACAGACAGTTCCCAGATGCATTCGAAGAGGACAAGTTCACAGATGCAAATGCGAGGGGAAATATCACGGAACAAATGCGATTCCAAAAGTTCATCATATATTGCCGACATTTACACATCCCTAGTACAATCTAATCAAAGAGTCCGTTCGGCACGGACCGGGGATGGGTAATTTCGGCAATGGCGTCGCCGTGGCCGTCGAGGCGCTCCGGGGATGAGCTCGATCTCGTCGATATCCTCCGGCGCGCCGCCACGGAAGCCACGTGGCCCGGTGGAATAGTCGATGTCCGTATGCGTCGCCATCGCAGCCGGGCCCAAGGTGGTGCCCGGACGAACACCATGGACGGCCACCTCGTCAATGCGGCGCTCCACCGCGGCCGGGCGCTCCGCCGGCGTGTCGCCGTGAGCGTTCACCTTCTCCGCCGACTTGCTCTACCGGCGCTTTTAACGGTTGAGCTCGGCATCACGGGCCGCACAAGACAAACAAGAAGGGGTTAGCACCAAAGGCCGGACCGAATCAAGAACCGAACCATACCATCAATGGCTTCCGGCGGTTGTTTCCGCCGGTCCTCCCACTCTAGTTCGGCCACGCCCGCTTTTTTGGAGACGGCCTCCGGCTCAAGACGAGACGCCTCTAGCTCCTCCTTGAAGCGAACGGCGTCCGCTTCCCCGTACGGCACCGGGGAGTGGCCATCCGACTCCGAAGAGTCATCGGGGAGGGGCCGATTGGCCGGCGCGCGGGCGAATTCCACCGAATCAAACGAAAAGGGGAGATGATTGTCAAGGAAAAGGAAGATCAAAAGGAAGATCGACGGGGAGAAATTGACGATCATTACCGCCCGCGCGCATTAGCGCGGCTCGCTTCCCTCGGCCTCGTCGGAGGCGCGGCGGCGGTTGAGGGCGGCGCACCATTGCGGTTTGGGGATGTGCACTATTTGCAAGAAAGCCGAGAGATTGGCAAAGATTCGAGAGCTAGAAGGCCCGGTGGAGAACTAGGGGCACCTACGGCAACATTTATAGGCTCGGGGGTAATTGTGGCTTCGAATCGTGGGCGTGGATCGTGGCGCACGTCCCAATAAAATCGGAAGGCGGGAGAGATTTCCTTGACCAACCCGCCGGTGGGTCGTTTGGAGCTCTAAGCCGAAACGCGTGTGGGCCGATGGTTTCGGCTAAAGGAATTCAAGGTGTCGTTCGGCGAGTTAGCGTTTCACTACCGAATGGGTCGTTCGGCATCACATCTCAAAGTACGCCAAGGAAAGGAAACAAATTGCAAAGGAGATATTACAAGAACGACCGGTCCGGTATACATCAATAAGAACATTCAAGCGTTGAGGAGTTTTGCAAGTGCGTGACGAACATTGGATACTATCACGTGGGAGTTGTCCAAGATCTCCCGATAGTCCTTTTGGGCATCGGATAAGTCAATAAGCTCGCATCGCATCTGCTTTACTCGGTGACGACCGATTCGCCTCCGCTTCGGTCTTTGCTATTAATCCAGGAAGATCGGCTATTTTCTTCTCGGTCAATTTCCATCTCCGCCGACGGCTTTTTAATTCCGCCTCTAGAGCAACCTTTCCGGCGACTTTCAGATCGTAAGAAGCTTGCGGGTCGGCCAAGGTATCCTTATGGTTTTTTGCTTGGGATTGTATCCCGTTCATGGCCTCGTTCGGCATCGCTTTTCTCCTTTTCAATGGCTGAACGGGAGCGCAATTTCCTCCAAGTGCGCCTCAAGGGAACATAAAAGGGCTCTAAGTCGTAGACGGACGACGAGAAAAGCTCGATGTCATCGGGGAGTTTGCGGCTAATGGGCTCAAACATCTCTTCAAAACGGCGAAGATCATTGAGCCGATCCCGGACGTCTTTTTCTAGCCGGCTGCAATTTCTTTGAGCTTGAGCAATACCTCGTACGGCAACGGCCGGTTTACTTCTTTCATCACATCGGCGCCGATGGGCCCTCGACGGCAAGCTCGATGATGACGGGGCGTGATCCCGAAAACAACAACTGCCGAGGTGAGAATGCTAGCATCAAGGTATCAAGATTAAAGGCGGAATCAAGTACCTCATGAATGGTATCTTGAGCGGGAGCAATCGCGGACGGAGGAGGCGTCCCGAGTAGAGCCGAAACGTCCAAGTCGGGGAGATGCCGGTGCACCAATCGGCGACTCGTGAGTTTCCCGGGCCGGGGAAGAATTGGATCTTCCTCTCGTTGGGTTGGCCGTTGCTTTGCGGGGCCGGGTAGGCGATGGCATCCTGGGAGAACTTGGTGGCTCCAGTTGAGTTGGGGGATTCATCTCTGGAGAACATCTTGCTTCCGCGAGAAGGTGATGAAGATGAAACCTCTACTTTGGAATGGGCAATTCAACCCCGGAAGGGCTCGCTTTGTTGAACCACCGGAACATCTACAAGTGGTTCTCCAACAGTTTCTTCTGCAAATGTCCAATTGAAGGGATAAGTGCCAGTGCTCATCCTTAAGAAAGAACGAAGAAAAAGTCATACCAATGGATGGAGCATCGGCGGTATTGGTTCCGAAGAAGGTTGGGCTCTGGTCTGAAATACACAATGATATGATCTATCAAGAACAGAGTGACCCAGTAATCAGGAAGGTAAAGGAGTTTACCTCAACCAGTACTTTCTTGACAGTTCTCCTCCTTTTAGCGCTCGGAGGGGGAATCAGATGCAATCCTTGCCTCCTGTCAACAGCAAGGCTAGAGAGGCTGGGATCGGTGGTAGCATACCTGTCCATCAGTTGGCGCAGGGTTGTGGATTTAAACCCCAATGCTGAAATCGGGCCTTCGGCATTATAAGTGATTACCCTCGGCTCGAGGGGCGAAGGCGTGTTCGTGGACGAAAGATGAAGGTCAAAACCATGAATGGAGAAGGAGTGCTTGAGCTAAAGGTTCATTGTGTTACCTCCGAAGTCGGCGAGAAAATCGGGCACCAATTCCGCACGAACGTATGAACAGTTCACCGAAGATGTGGTCATGGAATTCTTGCCACCATGAGTTGAAGGTGGGGTGAACTACGATTGCGAGGCACAAAAGGACATGTGTAGACAGGTGGGACCGCACACATAGTTGAAAATTCTGCACTGCATCGCATTGATTCTTTGATTTCCTCCCCGGGCTTGAGGAATTCATGCGAAAACAATCTTGGGGGCAACATGGCCACATCCAAGTTGCCTGGCCATTATGTTAGGCTGGTAGTACTCATAAGTACTGGCATTCTGCCTCCCTCCATTGAACTCGGCTGGTAATATACATGGGCGGATTATGATATTAAAGATTTCCAGGAATCTCCCATCTTGATGGCTGGGTTCAAAGGAGAACTCGACAGGAAAGGTCAGAGTGTCATAGCCTATATAAGGAAGCCAAAGAGGATTGGGGAAGCCTTTGAAGAACAACTCAAAGAGTTGGGTGATGTCTGTCTGAACGATAACGATCGAAGCCGCTTCTCCATAGCTCGGCATCCTCCGGTGACTTGAAGCTCTCCTTCGGGGGGATTGGACCAGGGGGAAGGACCCGGAGTTCAAGTCGACGCCCACAATCCGGTGCATGTGAAGGCTGCAGCCAAATTTGAACAAACCACCAAGGGCCATTGACGCACGTTATCCTCTCGGGCCGGTATACATTTGGGTAAGCGTCCGGTGAAGCATATGGTATACACCGCCCAAGAGGAATTTTCCCGGAGGAAGGCGATTGCCATCGGCCGGATGGATCGCCATTGCGATATGATTTAGAGTGGGTTCATTGGCCTTGCCACGGAAGACAAACCCGCATAACCACATGTTCAAGAAGGCTCGTATTCAACTTCGCCAAGGGGATTATCTCTCATATGTTTCAAAATATAATTCTTGTAGCCATTCCCCGGCTTTACCCCTCGTCGGCGTGAGGAATTTTTGAAATTCCAAGGCCGAACAGACCGGTGATGTCAAGGCCGGTGATCATGTACACATCGGCCAAAGTTGGAGACATTGGGCCATGACCAAAAAGGAAGGCATTGACGCCATTGGACCGAGAAGTGGCACGCGGCTATCAGAAGGTCTTCATTCTTGGGCGTCTCAGCTACGGATAACTCCAAACATTGAGCAATGCGGAGAGTATCCAGATTGGTCAATCCGCTCTTATCCGCGAGAATCCTACGGTACCAAGTCTTCCGACTCGCGATTGGGGGCAAAGGCCGGTTCTTGAACGCATCTTGCCATTGAGGAGGTGGAGATAAAGCTGCTTTGAAAGGGATTCTCCGAGATTCGGCGGCAATGAAATCTCGAGGGTCGGGATTCCCTTCAGGACCAAGATAATAAGACTGCGAATTGGCCTCAATAGGAATCAAAAGGGCAGTAGACGGTTCCTGGAAGAGAGCGGAAGAAGAAAATCTCAGGTAAAATTGAAAACCTAATGCCGAACAAAGGCTTGGAGGGGTGAAGTTACCTGAGCAGCTTGGTTCTGAGTTGCCATTGGAGATTTGAGCTCGGAACAAAAGGGGATCTAGGGTTGGATCTGAACGAAGAATCCGGCGGATTGCGAAGAACAAAGTTGACGAGTTTGGCTCAAGGATTCGTGGGCGGAGTCAATTGTGGAACAAAATTACTTTTATCCCACAATTGAAGGGGCATGTGTTAACACCAAAATTTGGTAAGGAGTATGACATGTGGGTCCGATTCGGAAAAGAGTCCGTCCGGTGGAAGGAAAGGTATCTTCGAGAGATTTTCGGCGAAGGATCCGCGGTCGGCTATCCGCTCCCGGTTCGGCAAAGGAACAAGAGAGCCGATTTTGCGGGATTGGACGGTGACGTGGCTCGATCAGGGGAAGCGAATGGATGGACAGGCGATCAAGTTTAGTTAGGCAATGAATCCATTCGCAATTGTAATCGGCGGGGTATAAATATGATCCCTGGATGTATGTAAAACGGACGTTCATTCCTCAATACACACCGGCCTTACGCCAAAACCCTAGAGTCCCTTGTCGTGTCGTCGAGTTCTTCGAGAGGACCAATCGATCCGTCGACCTCCGTGAGTACCGGCAACCTTGTATCATGTCTAGTATCATGCGGTGGATTTAGATCTGATGCAAGTAGTCTTGTTACCATGCTTCGTGTCATGCGGTAGATTCAAGCTTGGTTCAAGAGGGTTTCTTGTTAGATCATGAGCCATGCGGTAGGCTAAGGTTTAGCTCGAAGCTAGTTATCGGCTCTATTGGATTTTGGCAAGATCCAAGAGATTCATTAAGTTACCCCGTGTTATCATGAGTTTTGCTTTATGTTTTAATTCATGTTATACACTTTGCCCAATCTAGATGGGTTTGGATCGGCTCTTTTTCTTTTAAGATCCGTGCACGAGCGGGTTTCGTATTTTGACGCGTGGATCTCGTGCTCTCCGATAGCCGAAACCGAATCGATCTAGGTTGTTACATGTTGCGGGTTCAAGCTTGCTTTGTTGGCATAAATCTTGAAAGAGCCGGGTATCATGCGGTAGATGCGGTTTTTGGGTTGCTTTGGAGCTAGTCATCCGGTGGATTAGATTTCCAATTCAACTTTCGATAGATTTATTCACGTGGTAATGTTTGTTCCTTCTTCATGGACCCCGAATCGGTTGTTCGGCCGCATTCGGTTATATCTTCACGAGTAGATCACGTGCGTTATTTGTGTTTTAAAAGACGTATGCTTTTAGCTTTCCATATTTAGGTTGTATCATGCGGTGGATAGATCTATTTGTGGAAAGTGGTGCGTTCTTTCATGCAAGTTGTATCATGCGGTGGATAGATTTGCCGATGTCGTGCCCGACGGATCTTAAAGTGATTAGACATGCGGTAGACTAACGCTTTGGATCTATGCATGCTTATTTTAATACATGATCATGTTCGTGCTTTACTTTATTTAATGTTAATCTTCATGAGGATCGGTTATGGCTTGGCACATGCATCCATGTTCATTCAAAGATCGATCGTTGTCATGCTTACGTCATCCATTCGGCAATGTTCTTTTTCCCTTCTTGGTTACCCGAATGGTCGTGTTTCTTTGACAGTAGCTTCGCATAGCTACATGTCGTCTTGCTTGGCTTCTTAGCCGTAAATATGGAATCGCTCGGTATCACCCGTAGGTTCCAAATTTTGGCATTTAACCGTTTCATCTTTTGTTAATTTTCGGGAAAAATTGATCGGCACGTCACTTTCTCTGCCGCGCGTGCGAAGCTAAGCTTTTCGGCTTGCCGTGTGACCGGCGCCGAGTGCACATTTTGCGTCACCGAGGGTTTTGAGGTGCGTTTCAAGTCCGGCGAGTCTCGTTTGCTTGATTCTCGAGGTGATCTTGTCCGTATGATCATCCCCGAGGGTCGATTTTCGGGGCCGATTTCTCTCGTTCTTTGGGTCCCGCTTCGCCGTTTGATGGCCGGTCCTTCTTCCGATTTGTGGAAATGGCATAGGCGGTTGGGACACTTGAGCTTTGATTTGGTTTCCCGCTTGAGTGGTCTTGACCTTGTCCGAGGATTGCCGAAGTTGAAGTTTGAGAAGGATTTGGTTTGTGCTCCTTGTAGGCATGGTAAGATGGTAGCCACTTCCCATCCACCCCTGACCGATGTCATGACCGAGCGTCCGACGTAGCCGTTGCATATGGACCTTGTTGGGCCGGCTCGAGTTCGCTCGGTGGGTGGGAAGTGGTATGTCCTTGTTGTGGTGGACGATTACTCTCGCTATGCCCGGGTGTTCTTCTTGGAGGATAAGAGTGAGACTTTTGGTTTTGTTCGAGATCCGATCGTGAGGTTGAAAAACGAGAGGCATGGGAATGCTATTCGAGCTATCCGCAAAGGATAATGGCTCGAGTTCAAGAACTCTCGTTTTGATGCCTTTTGTCGTGATCTAGGTCTTGAACATCGGTATTCGACCCCTTATGTGCCCCCTCAAAATGGAGTCGTGGAAAGGAAAAATCGGACTCTTTGTGAGATGGCTAGGACGATGCTCGATGAGCACAGGGACTCCTAGGAGGTATTGGGCCGAGGCGGTCAATACAACTTGTCATGTTTCCAACCGGATTTTATTGAGAGCTTTCAAGAAGAAGACCCGTTATGAGCTTATGCATGGTCGGGCACCCAAGGTGAGTCACTTCCGAGTTTTTGGCCGCAAGTGCTTTATTTTGAAGAAGGGAAAACTCGACAAGTTTGAGGCTAGGCCTAGTGATGGTATTTTCTTTGGATATGCTAACCACTCTAGAGCCTATAGGGTGCTTAATCTTGAGACTAACAAAATCATGGAGACTTGCGAGGTGACCTTCAACGAGACAATGCCATGTACCTCTCTTGGCTTTGAATGTGCGGTGATGAAGAGATGGCCGAGGACCTCTTTGAAGAGGAGAAAGATGAAGCTGGAGATGATGATGGGGAGAACCATGCGCCTGAAGCTGAGCATGTACCCACTACTTCCCCTATGACCACTTTGGAGCATGGACCGTCTACTTCATGGACAACGACGGTGCAACAAGAGGACCAGGCGAGAGAAGCTGAAGTTGAGGGGGAGGTAGTCTCGAGGCGTGAGGCTCCCCGGCGGATTCAAGAAGTGCATCCCCTGTCGAAGATCATTGGGAACATTGATGAACGCACTACACGATCGAGGTCCGGAAATTCCTCTCATTTTGCTCATGTTGCTTTTGTTGCTACTTTTGAGCCCAAGGACATTGGACATGCTTTATCTGATGCAAACCGGGTCAATTCTATGCATGAGGAGTTGGAAAATTTTGAGAGGAACCAGGTGTGGGAGTTAGTTGAACCACCTCCAAATTGCCATCCCATAGGAACCAAGTGGGTTTGGAAGAACAAAGAGGGAGAGAATGGGATGGTTGTGAGGAACAAGTCCGGACTTGTTGCTCGGGGGTTTAGTCGAAGGAGGGGATCGACTATGAGGAGACCTTTGCTCCCGTGGCCCGTCTTGAGGCAATTCGGATCCTTCTAGCCTTTGCCGTGGCTAAAGGGTTCAAGTTGTTTCGGATGGACGTGAAGAGTGCTTTTCCGAATGGGGTCATAGAGGAGGAGGTGTATGTGAAGCGACCCACCGGGTTTGAGAGCGAGTTGTACCCACACAGGGTATACGGGTTGAAAAGGGCTCGTATGGGTTGAAACGGCGCCCCGTGCTTGGTATGGGAGATTGAGAGGTTTTCTTTTGAGCGAGAGGGTTTGTGATGGGTACCGTGGATAGAACCTTGTTTCTCCTCAAGCATGGAAATGACTTGTTGATTGTTCGGATATACGTGGATGATATTGTCTTTGGTGGCTCGTCACATAACCTTGTTGCCAAGTTTGCGGATGAGATGAGCAGGGAGTTCGAGATGAGCATGATGGGCGAGTTGCGGTATTTTCTCGGGGCGCATCAAACAAGTGAAGGACGGTACATTTGTGCACCAAACCAAGTACACGAAATACATGCGAGGAAGTTCCGGATGCAAGATGTGAAGCCGATGTCGACTCCCATGGGGAGTACGGCCACTTTGGATGCGGATGAGGATGGAGAACCGGTGGACCGGCGGGAGTACAGGAGCATGATCGGCTCCCTCCTCTACTTGACGGCGACGAGGCCGGACATACGGTTCGGCCGTGTGTCCGTGCGCTCGTTTTCGTGCTTCGCCGAGGACATCACATCGACAAGCCGTCAAGAGGATTTTCGGTACCTACACCGCCCTCGGTCTTGGCCTTTGGTATTCTTCCTCCTCGACTTTGTCTCTTCACGGTTTTTCCGATGCGGATTTTGCTTTGGTTGTCGAGTCGAGAGGAAGTCTACTTCGGTATTTGTCGGCTTTCTTGGTTCTTCGTTGGTCTCATGGTCTTCCCGCAAGCGGCCTAGTGTAGCTCGGTCTACCACGGAGGCGGAGTATGTTGCTGCCGCGAGTTGTCGTTCCCACCTGTTGTGGATTTCATACACTTTGAGAGACTTTGGTGAGGAGTGCACCCGCATCCCACTTCTTTGTGATAGCACTAGTGCCATAAGCGTAGCCAAAAACCCAGGCTTCACTCCCGAACCAAACACATAGAGGTGAGGTATCATTTCCCGAGGGACAATGTGGAGAAAGGAACCATTGTTTTGAGCCATGTCCCTACCCAAGATCAGCTTGCGGACATTTTTACAAAGCCTCTCGACCAAGCTACATTTGTGCGCTTGCGGGGGAACTTGGGGTTTGTTGCCCTTTCTAGTTGATTCTTGGGGGCTTTCCTTTTTGTACCATATGTATCATATCATGTTTACTTTGATGTATATACATGCTTTGCTTGATGTATAAACCATGGTAGGATAGCCATCTTGTCATATATCATGTTGCATTTGTATCATATTGCATTTTAGGATGATGAGCTTCTTTCATATGCCATATGTGAGTCTCTGTGGCTATTTGTGAGATATTGGTTATATGTGTGGAGAAATGGTGATGTGAGGCTATGCTCTTGGAATATTTGAGATATATGTGTGGTGAGATAGCCCCTTTTGAAATAAATGCTTAACTTGACTAATTTTTTGATGAAATATGCTCCACTCGTGTGTAGTTGTGTATCCATGTCACAGTTTGGTCTAAATGTGCTTTTCATGCTTAGATTGTGCTTGGATGCCTGTTCTTGCATTTGGGCCAAAGGCCGAATATCATTGTGAATGTTTAGCCTATGTTGCATTCATGGGGGAGCATAAGCTTCTTTTTGCCGCAAAGGCACTTCATGTACCATGAAATGACTTAATCTTGAAAAGAAGTGTAAAATGCCTGAAAAATGCTCCATCCATCATGTCTATGCTTAAAATGTCCTATCTTTCACATATGGGTGCAAAACATGTTGCATGATGTTCACCAATGGAGAAGTCTCCCCGAAGTGGATACATGGCTCATGAGCTTTGACATGACATGCTTTGCTTTATGGGTGTTTGCCACGATCTTTTGCTGAGAATTTGATATCCTTGTATGATCTTTAAATGGTATGCATGTTTGTGGCTCAAGTGTGACATGGATAGGCTTTTACATGTGAAGCGAGCCTTCTTTTGATAAAACTGCTTAAATCTAAAAATTTTGCTTTGTCACATGCTTGTATTTTTCATCTATTACTTGTGGCAATGCTTTGACTATGCTATGATTCATGTGTGTGATCTTTGTCTCATTTTTAGCCTTTGACACTAAATTTGGCCTATTTGAGAAGCTCATGTAGTTGTTTATATGCTTTGCTTTTGCATTTCTGCATTTTCACCTTGATTCATACATTGCCAACAAGGGGGAGAAGAGGTGAGCTTAATGAAAATTCAGAAGAGGTGAGCTGAAATTTGGGAGTTTGCATGAGTTTGCATCCACATGTTCAGGGGGAGCTTGCATTTGTTCAGGGGGAGCTTTCTTGCTCGTTTTCGGTGTGGATTTTGTGCTTTGCTTGGCTTGTGACCTTTCTTTGCCTTTCTTCGGTTTTGGTCATGAGTTGAGCTTATTTGTTTTTCTTTCTTCTTTCTTTCTCTTTTTCTCGAATTTCATTTCGTGTTGTGTGTTGTCAATGCACTCATCAAGGGGGAGATTGAGGACCAGGAGCGTCCCAGTGGTCGGTGGATGACCGCTCCTTAGTGATGAGTGATTGACAACGAGTGTTGGACTGACTCTTGGCTTAGTGCGCAGTGTAGGCCGCGGCCTAGTTCGTGTTGTTGCGAGTAAGAACGGGCGCGAAAGGTCTTCGGCCTTGAGGGGCCTCCGGAGATGGAGAGACAAGTAGGCTCGGTTCGAGGGACCCGGTGGACGGCGGGGCCGGGTGCGGGCCACATGGTGGCGACACGAGCAAGACGAAGTCATGGACAGACGAGCCGGTGCACGGTAGCGGTCAAGTCAAGTGGTTTGGCGGGAGGCCGGACCGAGCACGCGGGGTTTGGTGGTTTTCCCACAAAACCATCGGCGGACGGTTTCTTGGTTTGGGCCTCAAAACCAAGTCCGAGGGCCCAACACGACGGAGACGGGATCCGGGCGTGTCGGGAAGCTTCGAGGCGGAGGACACGCGGCGGGATCGCATGGCTTGCGTCGGGAGGACGCGGGGTGCGGCAAAGGCGTGGCCGTCCGATGGCAAGACCCACAAACATTACCAAAATGCCCCTACGTGGGTTGTATCGCCAGTAGTGTAGTTAGGGGTAGTCGAGTCATTTACCACTCCGGCGGGACCTGATATATAAGCCATGAGTGTGTGTTGATGGCTCTCTCTCTCCGCGACTTAGGGTTTCATTTGCTCCCTCCTCTTTCTCATTTTCGTAGCTATTTTTCCTTCTATTTTCTCTAGGCTAGCATGAGAGCTTCATGAGAGATTTGTTGAGAGGGATGGATGCTAGGGCGGCATGCTAGACCTTGTGAATCTTTCCCGGTTTGTATAGAAGATTCGGGGTTGTTTTTCTTGGCTTTTCGTGCTTGTTTTCGTGCCTTTGTTCTCGGTGTGATTCCGCGGATTTGAGTGGGTTTCTCCCCGGATTTCTTTGAGGGAAACATGGATAGATGTCATGTGCATCTTTGTGCTTGATCTTGTGCCCTCAAACGCCGGGAAACCACTTCGATTCGTGAGTTTTTTGTTCGGTGCTCTAGCTTTTGGCGGTGTTCAAAGGATTCGCGATTCCCGGTGATTTAGGGAGTTAGGAGGCAAGATTTTTGGGCTATAGCATCCTTGTGTGACGCTTTTCAAGTACCCAAACCCTTGTCTCTACAACTTCAACCATTTGGGAAATCCGATGATGATTTGGGGGAGTTGACTTTCGAGGTCGGCCGTTTCGCTCTCGTCCGCACCGCGGCGGACGCTCCGCGGGGAGGTCGCGGACGGTCCGCGTGGGTCGTGTTCATCCCGTGGTCTTCGTGTTCTTGTTCGTCTTTCGTTTCGATCCGTCGCGATTTTGGTTTTCGGTTGGACGGAGTTTCGGACGGTCCGCGGTGTCGGGCGGACGGTCCGCGGGTGCTTGGCGGACGGTCCGCGTGCTCCCCGCGGACGGTCCGTGGTTCGTGGGTGGCTTTGGTTCGTTCGTGTGATTTAACGGACGGTCCGCGGGAAGGGCCGGACGGTCCGCGACGTCGGCGCGGACGGTCCGCGGGAGCAGGTCGGACGCTCCGCGCGGTTCATCGCGGACGGTCCGCACCGCCCGAGCCGGACGGTCCCACCGAGAGCCGTGTGCGGTCTTCGTTTGTTTCGATTCCTTCCTTCCCTTTCTAGTGCTTCCGCGTGTGCTTCTAGGAATCGTTCCTAAGGCTAGAGGTTGATCCATAACCTCGTGGTCTTGGCGATTGGTGCGTGATTCGATCCATCGCTTGTGTGTGACCGGGGTTTGTCTAGGGTATAGGCCGGATTCTTTTGGAAGAATTTTTACCGGCTCCTATTCACTCCCCCCCCTCTCTAGTCGCCATCCGATCCCTCAATCTTGCTAAAAGCACAAATTTAATCTGGCTAATCAAGTCTATACCCCAGCCTCTGAATGGCCATGGCTTGATAATGGGATTCAGTGCTGATGCTGGGACCCTTTGAATATTTCCAAACTTTTGACAGTCTCGACATCCCTTGTAATACTCAAAGCAATCCTCCAACATCGTCGGCCAAAAACATCCAGCTTGCCTAATAACCCATTTCATACGATAGGCCGATTGATGTGCTCCACATATCCCATCATGCACCTCACTCATCATCTTCTTTGCTTCTTCTGGACCCAGGCATCGCAGCAACACCCCATCCAATGATTTGTAGAATAGACTTCCATCCAGAAGAACAAATTTTATGGCTTTGTACCTGAGCTTCCTAGAAACTTTTTGGGATGGATCTTCCAAATAATCAATGATTTCCTTTCTCCAATCATCCACTGCGAGATCCCCTCCGAAAGCACACACCTCCATGGCAAATGCTTCTTGATTTTCTCTATAGCCTGAAGCACTTTGAGCCAACCTGTTTGCCTCTTCATTGTGTTCTCTAGGAATATGCTGTAGAATTACTAACTGAAAACTCTTTAAGATTTCCCTGCATTCCTCGTAGTAATTCCTCAGGGCATCACTTTTGCACTCATATTGGCCGTTCAACTGTTTTATAACCAGCTCTGAATCTCCATAAATTTCAACTGAAACAGCCCCGGCCTCTTTCAAATATTGAAGCCCCCTAAGTAATGCCTCGTACTCAGCTTGATTGTTTGTAACAGTGGGCCGAATAGGGATAGCAAACTCAAACATCTCGCCCCTGGGTGAAATTAATAGAATCCCTACTCCCCCACCTTTACCGCATGATGATCCATCAAAGAACAAAGCCCAAGGAGTAATTTCAAGCAAATCAATCGATGGATCACGATGCTTAGTTATAAAATCGGCAATAATCTGACCTTTTATAGCTTTTGCCGATTCGAACTTCAACTCAAACTCAGATAAAGCTAAGATCCACTTGCCAATCCTTCCATTCAAAATTGGCATAGATAACATATGTTTTATTACATCAAACTTGGAGTATACAACGCATTCGGCATTCAACAAGTAGTGCCGAAACTTTGTACACGAGTAGTACACACATAAGCACAGCTTTTCTGCAGCCGAATACCTGGTTTCAGGATCAAGTAATTTTCGGCTAAGGTACGCTACTACCCGCTCCTTTCCTTCAAATTCTTCTATAAGGGCCGATCCAATGGTTTGGGTATCGGCCGCCACGTACAACTTGAAAGGCTTGTTCAATTACGGAGGGACCAGCACTGGTGGTTCGTTCATATATTGCTTGATCTCATCAAAAGCCTTTGGTTGTACATTGCCCCATATGAACTTCTGATCCCTCTTGAGCTTCAACAACGGAGAAAAGGGCAAAACCTTTTGCGACAGATTTGAAATGAACCTTCTCACAAAATTGATCTTGCTAAGAAACGATTGCAATTCCTTGAGATTGGTTGGAGGGACAACTTCTTCGATAGCTTTCATGCTTTTCTGTCCAACCTCAATCCCCCCTTCGTGTACCAGAAATCCCAAGAATTCTCCAGCTGATACTCCAAAAGCGCACTTGTTTGGATTCATCTTCAACCCATGTTTTCGGGTGCACTCCAGAGTTCTCTTTACATCCTCCAAATGTGAGTCATGATTCAAAGATTTGATCACGACATCATCAATGTAAATTTCAACAATTTTGCCGACCAACTCATGAAAGATATAATTCATGGCTCGTTGATAAGTTGCACCGGCATTTTTCAACCCAAATGTCATGACTATCCACTCGAACAGGCCTATGTGACTAGGACATCTGAAGGCTGTCTTCGATATATCCTCTATTGCCATGAAAATTTGGTTGTACCCTGCATTACCATCCATGAAGCTGATAACTTTATGTCCAGCAGCAGCATCAACTAATAAATCAGCAACAGGCATTGGGTATCCATCCATGGGAGTAGCTCTGTTCAAATCTCTGAAATCTATGCAAACTCTCATCTTCCCATTTTTCTTGTAGACAGGGACGATGTTAGAGATCCACTCCGCATACCTGCATGGCCGAATGAAATTTGCATCAAGTAGCCTCTCAACTTCCTTCTTCACATCAGCCAACACTTCGTCTTTGTAGATTTTTCGGGGAGGTTGCTTATGGGGCCTAAAGCCAGGCTTAATTGGCAACCGATTCTCAACAATAGAATGATCCAAGCCAGGCATCTCCGAATAATCCCAAGCGAAGCAATCTTTATATTCTTTTAACAGCTTAATTAACTCTTCTCTGAAACATGACTCTAAGTTAGCACTGATAAATGTCAGCCTTGACTTGTCACCGTTTCCAATATCAACTTCTTCTAATTTGTCAGCCGACATGAATCCTCGCCCCAACTTTCCATCGGTTCCATCAACAGGATTGTCCATTAAAAATTACTATAAGAGCCGACTGCTTGAATCGGCTGTTGATCACTGCCGACAGTTCAACAGACCTTCACCCCAGTCTTTACTTGAGAAACAATCAATGCCTTGATATTCCCAGAAAGCTTGTTCAACGTTTGCAACGCTTATTGAATCATCTGCTTGGACTACTTCGATATCGTCATCTACCCACTGAACGAGCTGTTGATGCATGGTAGATGGGATGCAGCAATTGGCATGGATCCAGTCCCGCCCAAGCAGCAAGCTATAGGCTCCTTTGCCTTCAATGACAAAGAAGGTCGTGAGCAATGTCTTGGACCCGATCATCAAGTCCACGTGCACACAGCCCTTGGTATCTGAAGGATTTCCAGCAAAATCATTCAAAATTATGCTTGTTGGCGTCAAATCCCCGGGGCCCATGCCAAGCTTCCTGAAGGTAGTATACGGCATCACATTGACCGCAGCCCCGCCATCAACAAACATCTTGGTCAATGGCTTGCCATTGACGTATCCCTTCAAGTACAACGGCCTCATGTGTCGATTCTTGGCCGGTTTGTCGAAGGTGGCCTGCTTGGCTAATACCAGTTGCGCCATCAACCCCCCAAGCTGTTCATCATCATTGATATCCAGGGACGTCTCCTCCTGTACAACTTGGTTAGCGAGAGCCATGAATTCATTCGGCAAAAAGTATACCATGCACGCTGGAGCCGAACGACCCGACCCTTCAGGCTTGTCTTTTGGGCGCCACACTTGCTTTCTCTGGATCCCCGCCTGCTTCAGTTCCCGGTTCCTCAAGCGCTGAACCCTTCTCTTTTGGCTTTTCCTCAAGCCAGGCGGGCACCACTATCCTTCTTGCCAGATGTACTCGTGTTCCTCTTCTTGATCAGCCCATCTCTGGTCATCTTGCCTTTTCCTAGGGTGATCAATGACCTCAATTATTTTTTGACGCCGATCATCACTAGGATGCATCCTTCCAATTCTCTCATGGACGGATCGGCAATTGACAGTCTCCTGCCTATAATCAGAATATCGATCACTGCACTCAGGGCAGTTTCTCAATGTGGGAAGCTTTAAGCCCTCACTCCAGCAATGTCTGAAGAATGCGCATCCCCAGTGTGCGCGCTCTTGTTCCCGCGTGTATTGTTCCAGTTCTTTCCTGTGCGCCTCCTTTTCGAACCTGCGCCTCTCCTCCTCGTATCTTTGCCTCTGGTAGCGTTCTTTCTCCTGCTGACGCTGCCATTTGTTGAGGAGGATGCACGTGGTGACCCTGGGCTTGGTCCTAGATGATTCCCCAACTTCAACATGGCTCTTGAGAACGCGAGGGGCTTCTCCGTGGACCTGTTCCAACGTCACTTGTCGCGTGGGATCCACTGCTCCACCTTGTTTTGCTCTAGCTGACGTCAGGACCTTGACCTTCCCATTCTCTTCAGCAGTCACCATATTGACAGAAAAGCCAATCATATTTTGAGGGAAAGGATGGCCATCCAATTTCATCTTGTTGTCAAACTTCAGGTGTCCCTCCTGGATAGCCTTTTGGATCCTCATCCTGAATACCCTGCAGTCATTAATGGAGTGAGAGTTTCTATCATGGAAGCCGCAGTAACGTTTCTCTTTAACCCCATCGGGGCAAAGCATGGAATGCCCTCAGGCAGCTTGATTCGGCCTTCTTTTACCAAGAACTCAAAAAGCTTGTCAGCTTTGGTGACGTCGAAGTCATATGTGCCCTTGGTTTGCTTGATCCACCGCTGGTTCACAGTCAAAGGCTCCTTGCCCCACATAATCTCAGCGGCGGCCACTTCCTCATCCTCATCAAAATCTTCCATCTGGTCAGCCTTTTCGAGGAACTGATTATAGATGTCGGCTATGTCGTGGTGCTTGTTGAATCTGGTGTCTTTCTTGAACCCATAGGACTGGTTGCTCATCAGTGACAGCTTTTGAGACAATTGACCCAAGTTGTCAAATTCCATACCAAACAATTTCTCCCGTACAGCTGGTAACATTCCTGCAACGGCCATATTAGCCAACTGATCATCTGGTAGAGTCAAAGAGAAGCACATGCCCTTGACTTCCCTACTTCCCTGAATCTTCTGAGGAATTCCAGAGGCGTCTCATTGTGCCTCTATTTTAAGGTGGTCAGGTTGATCAGCTTCTTCTCTGTGCTACCACTGAAGTAATGGACGTGGAACTTTTGCTCCAGTTCCCTCCATGTGCCAACTGACTGGGGAGGCAGCGAAGTGAACCATTGGAACGCCGAGCCCGTCAACGACAGAGGGAAATACCTAACCCTGAATGCCTCATCAGCTGAGGCCTCTCCAAGCTGCATCAAATAACGAGCAATGTGCTCCACCGTGCTTATATCGTCCTGCCCAGAGAACTTCGTAAACTCCGTAGGAGGCTTCACCCTTGGCGGCAGGATCACTCTATAGTACCATTCCGGGAAGGGAGGCGTGTAAGCTGGTCCTTGCATTTTAGGCTTGAGGCCGAATTGATTTTGCATCAGATCGGCCATCTTCTGAACCAGAATATCATCTTCCCGCACTCCCCGCAATCGTGCCGTACCCAGGATTCAGGAGAGCGTCGATAGCGCCATAATCCATGACCTCGTGGTAACCCCCACCATACATGTTTCTCTGCAACCTGTTGTTGGCTGGAGCTATCTTTTAAGTGGAATTGGGCGGTACTCCAGACGAGCCAAACGCCATTTCTCCATATGTAGGCTGATATGGGTTTGGCTGTTGAACTGGTTGACCTGCGTTGCCTCGTAGAGGAGGCTGGACTGGCTGTCCCCCCGCGACTCGTAGAGGAGGTTGCGTCGGCTGACTTCCAGCGCTGTGTGGAGGAGGCTGGATTGGCTGGCTCCCAACGCTTTGTGGAGGCGGCTGGATCGGCTGTCCCCAACGCTTTGTGGGGGAGGCTGGATTGGCTGGCTCTGCAATGGTGGTTGAGCTCCTGTTGGTTGAGCAGAACTGGTTTCCCCTACTTCTGCAGAATATGCGTGAGGGGATACTCGACTGAAAACCTGTTCCATGCCTGGGCCAAACACACCCACCATCATCTGTTTGAACATGCTCAGGAAAGCCTTATGATGCCTACCCAGCACAGCCTCTGCAGAATCCCGAAACACCTCTAGAGCCTCTTCCTTCTCTTGAAGAGATGTGGCGTCAGTCTCCCCTGATAGCAGAACCCTAGGCATTTCAGTTTTAAGATATGGAACGCCACTTCTGTTCTTCTTGAATGACATCAAGCACTTCATCTGGAACTGATCCGTAGCGTCTTTCAGTTGTTGTAGTTGCTCTAGAGAAGGGTCATCAACGGTGACGTCCATAACGTCGCTGATCTCAGGCATCTTGATTTCAACTATAATGGTCCCACTGGGCGTGCTAAAAAGTGTGTTGACGCAAAATCTGCACTCTGAGCCAAGCACACAGCAAGCTGAACAAGCTAGCTTCACACACGAGTAGATTCCAAAGCGTGCCAGTCAATTTTCCCTGAAAATTAACAAAACATAAAGCAATCAAATACCAAAGCTTGGAACTTGCCGGGTGGTACTAGACAGTTCCATATTTACGGTTAGAAAGCCATGTAAGATGACATATAGCTATGAGAAGCTATCTGCCAGCAGATTAGAAACCGTTCGGGAGATTTAAAATGTAAAACAGGAAATAGCCGAATGGATGACGCAAGCATTACGATAGATCGATCTTTATTTGGACAAAATTATACGCGCACAAGACCACGACCGATCCTCGAGAATAAATAATAATAAACAATAAATGAAGCAAAACATGATTACAAACATGTAATGAGCAAGCATGCATAGGCCCAAAGCACTAGTCTACCGCATGTCTAGGTACTTCAAAACCCGTCAAGCATGAGACCAAACAAGTTTATCCACCGCATGATACAACTTGTTTGAAATCACACCACCAACCACAAATAGATCTATCCACCGCATGATACAATCTAAATATGGAAAGCTAAAAGCACATGTTGTTCAAAACATAACTTATAAACACGTTTAACTCGTGAAAGCATAACCAAATACGGCTGAACAACTGTAAACCCATCAGATTAAATTAGAAAATCTAATCCACCAGATGATTAGCTCTAAGACAACCCAAAAACCTGCATCTACCGCATGATACCCAGTTCTGTCAAGATTTATGCAAGATTAACAACCTTGAACCCACAACACGTAACAACCTAGATTAGTTCGGTTTCGGCTATTTGGAGAACACGTGATCTGTGTGCCTTATTGAGACAAGATGTGAGTATGCGATGTAAAGACCCCTAATCAAGATAGAGCCGATCCAAATCAATCTAAATTGGGCAAAGGAGTGTTACATGATTTTAAACATAAAGTAAAACTCAAAGTAATACGAGGTAACTTAATGAATCTATTAGATCTTGCCAAAACCTAATAGAGCCGATAATTAGCTCCAAGCTAGATCTTAGCCCACCGCATGTCTCATGACCTAACAAGAAACCCTCTTGAACCAAGCTTAAATCCACCGCATGATACAAAGCATGGTAACAAGACTACTTGCATCAAGATCTAAATCCACCGCATGATACTAGACATGATACAAGGTTGCCGGTACTTACGGAGGTCGACGGATCGATTGAACCCTCTCGAAGAACTCGACGACATGACTAAAGGACTCAAGAGTTTGGCGTAAAGCCGGTTTGTTATGAGAATGTTTCGATTACCATTACATACATCCAGGGTTCATATTTATACCCTGTCGCGGCATGACTCCTGGTGAACTACGAGCACAATATTTGATACCTAATTTATCGCCCAAGTACGAATGCTTATCCACCAACTCGTCCCTTCCGCTCGGGCCACGTCACCACGCAATCCCGCGATATCAGCGCAAACAGTCCCTTTGCCGAACAAAAGCAAACTGCCGACCGCAAGTTCCTCTGCCGAATCTTTTTGAAGAAACCTTCTTTCTCTAGATGGGATTTTTACCAAGCTGGGCCCACAAATCAGACTCCCTCCTGTACCAAATTTTGGTGTTAACAGTTGACCCATGGGTGCTGTTCATGCCAAGCTGCCCAGGCTACACCGGTCTGACCGGTGCTCTTGACTGCTTGACTCGTGTGTCTTTGGGGCTTGGTGCTGCTGGTTAGTTCTTGGTCTGTTTGGAGTTGTTTTGTTAGGTTTTGTGTAGGGTTTTCCTTCCTTGCAGGCTGTGTTTTGGGGATGTTTTTGTTCCAGGGCCTAGAGAAGTCACTGAGGCTTTCTGGAACACTTGTCGTGCGGCTACTGTAGCCACCGGCCTGACCGGCTCTGTCCACCGGTCTGGCCGGTGTCACTGGTCTGACCGGCGCAGACCATCGGTCTGACTGGTGCAGCACAGGCAGCAAGCCGTGCAAGTTTCCGCTGTGTGTGTTGGTGTGTTTTGGCTCGGAAGGTTGTCTGTTGGTTCCTAGGTCTAGTAGCACTTCAGTGGCTGTGTGGACTTGGACAACTTGGGTAGTGAGTTGGAGACGTGTGTTGGAAGCCATGTTCGTCTTGTTAGAGTTTTCATCTCCTTCGAGAAGAATTTTTATCGGCTCCCATTCACTCCCCCCTCACTGGTTCGCCGTATCGGTCCTTCAAGACGCTCCAGTCTTCGGGTCGGAAACGTGCTCGCGAGGTGCGCTAACCTTGCGCAGAGCGGACCCAGCTGGAGATGCAGGTTGTTGTAGCTCGGGTTGCGGCAGCTGGTGCCGTGGTGAGTGAGACATCCGCGCGGGCGTCCCTTGAGGCCGCCCGTCAATCCGCGGAAGGCCGAGCCATCTCTGCCGAGACCACCACCACGACCGCCGTCACCGACAGGGACTTGCTTGCGTCAAGGCTCGCGCTCGCTGAGGCCGAGATCGAGAAACTCCGAGTGGCCACTACGTCCGCAGAGGAGGCGGTTGAGAGAGCCAAGATCGCCGCGGCCATAGCGGAGTCCACTGCCTGAGAAGCCTCCCAGACTGCTTCTTGCGAGAAGGCGGACCTCGAGGCAAAGGTGTCAGAGCTGGAGAGCGACTTAAGGACGGCTAAGACAGACCTGACGACGATGAGCCGTCAGTTTTCCCAAGCCACAAACCAGCTTCAGGTGGTGACCGAGGAAGCGTCGCGGCTTCAGAGCTCCAACACCAAGTTGTCGCAGGATCTCGAGGGTAAGTTGGACGGTCCCCAGGCTCTTGTTTATCTCAGCGCCTGCTTCTTGTCGAGGCTTTACTTGGTGACCTTGGTTGCAGGATCGCGCGTGATCCGCGCGGGGATGGTGGTGCAGCTGGCGGCGGTCAAGCAGGAACAAAACGCCTCCATCCTCAAAGTTATCGAGAAGGACAGTGTCCTCAAGCGCTTGTCGGAGCAGCTCCAGAAAGTCCAGACTGAGCTGGAGCAGGTTCGTGCATCTCGAGAACAGGACACGACCGCCCTGAACCAGGCCCGCGAGGCCCAGTGCAAGTCGGAAGCCATTCCCGAGAAGGCGATTGGGGACGTCGCCAAACTCAGGAGGTCATTGAGCTAGGTGATGATTGCACTCGGCGTGTCGTTTGGGTCGCGGACGCCCGAGACGTTGATCGAAGAGGTTGATCGCCTTCGCGGCGTGGTGTGAGAGCTCAAGTTGTCGACGGCGCGTCGCGCGGTACACCGGATCCTCGCCATGATCGAGTCGCACTACCAAGCGCTGGACCGCACGGTGCTGAGTGGCGGCTGGGCCCCAGGCATCTCCGACGACCAATGCGACGAACTGGAGGCAGACTGCGCTGCCTTCGCCCGCGAGCTGGCCGATGCCACGTTAAAGGATCTGGAGCTATTGCCACAAGACGAGTCAGAGGCTCCAAGAGTTCCTGAGCCCCCGAATTAAACATGCCACAAATTATCGTACTGTAATAATCTAAAACAAGTTGCATGGCTAGTATGTAGCCAGACCTTTATTTTGAGTTATCTCTTGATCGCTTCCGAGCGTCCGAGGACGACTGCAGCAACGCGCAGCCGAACTTAGGAGACAGAAATATTCAAGCCGTGCTCCGGAGCCGCGGGGGCGTGAGAGTCGTAAGGCTTGACTCCTTCGATCCACTAAGTGCAACTGTCCGTTTGCAGCCCCCGGGAACTCAAAAGGTTCGGGAGATATCTTAGCCAGGGTTTTGCTTGTAAATACATTTTCTCGAACTGGAGTCCTGACGGCTACTCGAAATCTCTTGAAAAGAGGTCGGATGAAAACCGGAGACAAGAGAAGTACTCACAAGTCTTCGTGTCATAGCCGCAGAGGCGTGAGCACTAGGAACTTTGAAGGAGTAGTGACTCGTTATCCCATGGAAGCCGTCATCTTTACCTTTCGCGAGTTTGAGTTTCCGTTCAAAAAACTTTTTGCTTGTGCGATCAGTATCGACAAAGTTGTCGTAATTTTTTTGAAAAAACTTTGAAAAACGAGGATGCACGAGGGAGTCATGCCCTTGGTAGCCCCCGAGTAGGGAGCCTGTTTGCCTTAGTGCAAAGACGCTGGCTGCTCAAAATGAGAGTTACCGTAATAAAAAGAACACAGTCGAGCATAAGTTCGGAACTTAGAGACATGTGAACTAGACAGACGACATTTATTTATTGACACATAAGAATGGAACATTTACTCAAGGGTAAAACGGTCGTAGATGTTCGATGTTCCATGTGTTAGTGAAGACTCGCCCGTCCCTTGTTGTGGACCTAGTACGTTCCTGGTCGGAGGTGCAGCTCATCCCCGAGTCCAGGGGTCTTCTCCATCACCGGCCCCCATCGCATTCACCCCATCGACCGCGTCGCCAACTCCGACCGTGAAGCGCTCACGCGCGGGATCATAGTCTTCGATGCTGGAGGTATCGCAGTAGCCGAACCAGTAGTCCGCAGCGTTGAGGAACCGCCGGAACATCACCGGATCTGGCACGTCGGAGAAATCCCATTCCGCGTACCCATGCGAAGTCGCGGGCGGTAGCTCGCTGTCGGAGCCGTGGTACGACTCGTCGTCCGTGGCGATGAGTCTTTTGGCCGCAAGGAGGTGGTAGCTAGGAAGATCGTCGTATGCTGCAATGTCAGTGCCTGCGGACGAGGTGTAGGTGGTCGCGGCGTTACAGATCCCGTGGGGGAACCCTTCCACCGGCGTCATTGTGTCGAGGAGTGTGTCGCGTTGTGCCGCGGCGCGCGCGGCCTGTTGCCTTTCCGCCCGTGCCCGGCGCGACCACCGGCCGAGGGGCGGCGGCGTCGAGGTGCGGAAGAACCCGCAGCGCCCGGTGGTGTGGGTGCTGGAGCGCCGACGGTGGGCGTAGCAAGGATCGGTCCAGGCCCAGTCGATCACAACGGGTGGAGCTCGGCGCGGTTGGTGATGCGCATCAGGTAGCCGTTCCCCGTGGCTTGGAAGTTCAAACTCCCAAACCGGATCTCGAATCCGGCCGGGAGGGGGTCCGAGCTGCCGATGGAGTATCTCTGCCCACGGTACTCGGTGCGGATCACCATCGTGGCGGTTGTTGGGAAACAGATCTTGAGCGTGAGGTCCCCTACCTGGCGCGCCAACTGTCAGGGTTCTCTACCGCCGGCAGTAAATCTACGTCGGTCGTGCGTCGGGCTCAGATGGTTAGCTCAGGAGACAACGAGATTTATACTGGTCGGGCCTCCGAGGAGTAATACCCTACATCCAGTGCGTGGCTGCCGTGTTCCTGAGCCAAGTGTGCTCGCAGTAGGGTTTACAAACTGGTCGGGAGAGGGAGTTCGTTCCCAGGTCCCGGGTGGTGGTGTATGATCGTGTGTAAGTCTAACCCTTGTGACCATTACCCTCCTCTCCCTTTTATAGTCTCAAGGGGAGGGGCACAAGGGGAAATACAAAATAGTTATAGTGCTTAGCAGCTGGTACGTCCCGTCGTACGTCGCTGTTCGTCAGGGCGCATCGGCGCCGAGTTGTGATACCTTGTCGGGGAAGCCACCGCGTGGCTGGGGTTGAATTGTTCCTTCCGGGACGCTTGGCCTTCTCCCCGAGTAGTTTGGGCTTGCTTTAGTCTGCCCGAGTACTTGCTTGCCTCGCCACGCGTGAGCCTAAGTCTAGGCCCGCGCGCATCGTAGAGGGTGCTCGAATGCCTCGGGCTGAGCTTTGTGTGTGGCGGAGCGGAGGTTGATGGCGATGTGATGGTTGCACAGCTAGTCAGGTTCACATTTAAGGCTCCTGTCAGGGCAGGTCATCTGCATGGCTGCCAGCTGTCGCCCCCACAAAATGTGGAGATTCGCTTCTCCGCATGTGTTGGCGGCCTCGCCCGAGCCGTGTGTCTGGGCCCACGCACTAGTCGGAGCCGAAGTTGTCATGCGAGGCAGAGACTTGTCGTGCGAGGCGGAGACTTGTCGGAGATGCAGCCGTTCGGCCAAGGACTGGTTGCTTTGCCAGTGAGGGTCTTGACGAAGATCTGCATGCCTCCCTTGAGACACAATGCCCGGTGGAGAGTTCTCTCCTTCTGGATGTTGTAATCAGCAAGGGTACGACCATCCTCAAGCTGGTCGCCAGCTGATAGAAGTCTTTACCCAGTGGATGATGATTTTGTTGTCTTCAAGTTGGATAATCTTGCCGTCAAAGGGGGCCCCTAATCCGGGCCCTCGTCAGCGAACAAGGGTCTAAAGAACAACAACCAACATTGTTGTAGGCTGAAATGAGCACAATCTTCTTCTGCCTCTTTTCATCTTTCTTCTTCCTCATTCTACCACAAATGGTTCTTCTTCCTTTTTGCATATTTCTCCTTCCTCTTTCTGCCACCAATGGAGTAGAGAGATTGATCCCAATCTATCCGAACCAAGACTGATATACATCATCTCGGGGGACAGACTTATTCTTAGAGGCTTTTCACCGTGGTTGGATCTAACCATGACAAAACGGAGAAGTGGTCGGAGACATTTATTCCTCGATAACGACACCATCTCTGCCACAATGTCGGCATCCGAGAACCTATCTAACCTCCAAGATGAGCCACCAAAAGACGCACCATGGGCGACATCAAAACTCGTTTGGAGGAGAAGGAGCAACATGGGAGCATGGTCACCGCACAGACGAACGCTAACTTCGCCCCATCCGCAAAACCTAATTACTACTCTAAGCACTAGACTGCACTACATAGACGAACATCTGGAGGAGGAGCAACCATGGGAGTATGGTCACCGCACAGACGAACGCCAACTTCACCCCATATGCAAAACCTAATTACTACTCTAAGCACTAGACTGTACTACACATATTGGCTAGAGCCAACCACAGATCCAGACCCGCCAGCTTGAAATCCTGCTCTCCTGGTGTCGGAAATGACACCAGAGGGAGTAATCAAAGCCGACGGGACGGAAATTGACGTTGCCACTTTTCCGCCTCGGTGCAGGGAAAGGGGAAAGACGATTCCCGCTACAGTGTAATGAAAATTGAAAAGGTAATTAGAAGAACACTTTGTCACTTCGTGGGTATTTTATAACCACCAACAATGGTTTCATGTTATCGTAGAACTGTTCACTTTCGAAATCATTTTTTGATTATCACAATTCATTAGGATAACTAGTATCGTTTCTCAGCCACCTTCAAATCCGTCAAGGGATCACAAACCATTTGGTCTCAACTGTCGCAATATCCGGTGATGTGAATTCTGCTTCCATTGTTGACCTCATTAGAGGATCTGCTTGAAACTTTCAAGAAACCCTTTGCCTTCTAGAAGCGTTGCCTTATACATATCCACTTGTGGTTTATATCTTATCAACATCTAAAATCCAATTTGAGTCACTATAGCGTTCTAGTACCCTAGGATACTCAACATAGTGAATTCCATAACTCGTGGTGTTTATTAGATAGCGCATTACTCTATGAAGAGCACGCTAATGATCATCTCCAGGATTTGAAACAAACATGTTGAGTTTGCTCACAACAAATGAGATGTCAGGGCTTGTAGCACTATCTAAATAATTAGTGTGCCAATGATTTAAGAATATAACAATTGATCCCTTGCAATCCTTTAAATCATGGCAGTTGTAGGGTGTGGAAGTAAGCCTGTAGTCACTGTAACCAAAGCAACACAATATGTTCTCCACATAATAGGATTGTAGAAGTGTAACCCCACCATTGCTTTCTCTCAATAATTTATTATTTAAGATCACACCAGCCACTACATCTCTTTCATCTCAAAACTTTGAGACAAAAATCTCTTAACCTCCTCAATCACATTGAGATTACTACCAAAAATAAATATGTCATTGACATACAAACATAAGATCACTCCTTACCCCCACCAAAACGTAGTACACACTTGTTGGCTTCATTCACAACAAATTTTGCACATGTCAGAGTCATGTCAAACTTCTCATGGCATTGCTTAGGTGCTTGTTTGAGTCCATACAAAGATTTTAACAACTTGCGCAACTTTTCTTCACGACCTTCCATCATATATCAATCAGGCTTATCCATGTATATTTTCTCATCCAACTCTCTGTTAAGGATAGTCATCTCATCTTAATGTCCATCTCATGAATGGGGCAGCCAAGGATAAGTAGTACTTGAATCGTGGTCAGTCTGGCAACAGGTGAGTAAGTATTAAAGAAATCTTCACTTTCATTTCAGGTGTAATTCTTGGCCACAAGCCTTGCCTTATATTTTTCAATAGTACCATCAAACATAAGCTTCTTCTTGCACACTCACTTGCATCTACAAGTTTGCACCCATATGGACAATCAACGACCTCCCAAGTCCCATTAGACATTACGGAATCCATCAGATTTCTGATTGCATCCTTCCAATAGTCGACATCAGGAGTAAGCCTCAACAATGGTTTTTTAGTGTTATATGCAAGGTACACAATGAAGTCATCACCAAAAGTGACGTGTCTGGCCCAGGTGGGGTTGGATGGAGGATTCTGGAATCTCGCAATCTTAGCAGCATCAGGAGTAAGCCTCATCAATGGTTTTTAGTGTCATCTGCAAGGTACACAATGAAGTCATCACCAAAACTGACGAGTCTATGATGCGAGTAACTATATGAGTGTACTGCTCATATTAGTCTATGATGCAAGTGAAAGTGAGAACATTGTATACACCTGACCTGAGCAATGATAATTAGGCCTCCTAGAAGCTAACCTTGGTGTCTTGGTGCAGGTACTGATAAAATTAGAAAACCTGCACAGATCCAAAACCAAAAGTCAATGTGTAGTCACAAACCCAGCAGTGACAGTCTACACACTCTCCTAATACATTTTTGAAACCTGAAAAATGATAGACAATCAATAATGATGAAATAAGTCTTGTTGCAGGTTGTATTCAAGCCAAATAGAGAGAATATTTTTGCAAGCAGCATTTAAGGCAAAGTCTAATACGTCCTCCTATCATCTCAATAATAGACACAACGATAGTTCAGGAAACTAACTCACTACAACTCAAACTCAACATTGAAGTTACGCAGTGCAGACAGTAGTGCAATTGCAACCCCAAAGGAAAAATTGGAATACCAAACACATATCATTCATATTTATCGATCTAAATTTTGAGATACCCTCTGTACAACCAGAAACATTTCTAATTATACAACCATCCTTGTTGATGATCTTTATTCTACAGGTTTTCAAATGCATATATCGAAGCGCAGTTGATACATTAAAAAGTGTAAACAGAAGAGGCAATACATGCATCACAAGGCTAGTACTACAACATCACGGAACAGGCTGTTGTGGAGCTCACTGTGCTAGGGTCTGGACATTTTCTCGAGCACCTTGCAGTTGAAGGCACCGAAGGCAAGGTCATAGCCCTTCAATTTTCCTCTAGGTTCCCCTCCTAGTCCTGCATATTCGTGCATTTTTTTTGACAAAGGACCCCCCTGCTTTTTATTGAAAGCAAATTGAGTTTTCGGTATGGACGCCAAACCATGCTGGGTTTGCCAGCTTACAAGCAGTCCAGGAAAGATTAACAAAAGAGACCATTACTAGGCACAAAGAGGACACAAAAGAGACTGGAAAAAAGGAAAGCTTCTCTCCAGGTTTTTGAGGCCACGGCTCAAAGGAAATCTTCTAGCGGCGGTCTGACTTTAACATCTTCCTGAAAGCTTGACACCCATTCTTGCAGTTGCAAAATTATTTTGTCCATTTTGTGTTGGTCAGTGCCCCCTAATAGCACACGCCACCTTTGCAATGAGGAATGAATTTTGTAGAACAAGTCAGACGGAGATTTTGGCGGCACCCCCTCTATAGCTAATTCGTTCCTAGTAATCCATAGAACCCATAAGAAAACCCCCAACAAGAACAATTTGAGATTGTAGTTGACACATCCTAGTGGACTCCAGTTATCGAAAAAATCTTGGAGACTATGTTAACGGATAAAAGACTTATCCCTCTACGATTCGCAAGTGTACGGACCTACACCTTTTTCACCACGGGATTCCCAAGGTTCTTGTCAATCCGCGGAGCAAGGGGATTACAAGCGTTTGATCTACCTCTACACACTAGCTACTCAAACCCTAACTATGATTAAACTAGAAAACAACTAAACTACACTAGAGAGAATGATTAAGCAATCAAGATAAAAGACACTTGCCCATGGGTCTATGATACTAGAGCATGCAATCGCTTTAAACAAGAAAACCAATCTAATCTATCAGGGGTTGTGACCACGGTTTCGCCCTTTCCCTCCTCTCATATTGTCACTACGCGAAGGTATTCGTGACTAGACCTATGATGGACATGGCGTATTGAATGGATCCAAGGAAGCATTGGAGCTCTACTCCCTTTACGGCATGGTAGCTAACCTTAAGCATTAAAGTATATTCAACACAAGATGATAGATAGATTATCCAACAAAGTACGATTACATCTCAAGATCGATTACAACCCATGGACGAATAAGGAGATTACCCCATCAAGGTGCTAGACATAGCACCGTTGATTATGGTTTCCCTTCCGACGGTGTCTTCCTTCTTGTCCACTTGTGGGTGCTTCCTTCGAGGTGGACGATCCACCTCCGGAGATCTCCCTCTCTCTCTAGATTGTGGATGGCCTCCTGATGCGAATGGCTCTCCCCCGTCCGTATGGCGGCGCCTCCAGGGTTTTAGGGTTGAAGATCCTTCAGGTGCAAGGAAAGGGGAGCCGAACCGATGCCGGAAGTGGGCTGGGCCGGCCGGCCTGGGCCAACCGGCCCAGGCCCATTTCGGCCCGGTTCGGTCCCACTTCGCTCCCGTGGGTCCTCAGGTGATTATGCACTTTGCCCCTTCCACTTGCATGATTTTGATGATGCCATCCTCGCGTCCAAGATAAAGGTTCTCCACGCATGAAGTTCGGTCTTTTACGCTTCAATCCCCGGGGGTGTTCCTACGTAGCACTTCGGTCCTTGCCACCATTAGAAGTGATTTCATCAAGCACATGAACACGAACAAGACTCCATAAATGCTCCTTTGAACTTGTTGTGAATCCCTCCTTTATGTCCATGTTTTCCTACATAAACACAACACTTCCAAATGCATGCACATAGATGAACTTGTTATATGATTAGTGTGCCTAGTGGCGGGTTAGTTCCATAAACAAATCCAAACCAAAGTGTAATGAACATGTTTGGTGCACCAAAATACACCGTCAACAGACTATAAGGAGCTCTGTCCCATCCCAAGGCCTCTTTGAAACATGTCCAGATGGATTTAGCCAAGACACAGGAGAAAAAAAAGGTGATCTCCTGATTCCGGCGCACCGCAGACAACACAATACATGCTGCCTTTCCATTTTTTCCTCTTCAGCGTCACCCCAGTTTGCAACCTGTCCTGACAGGCTTGCCACATGAATATTTTCATCTTCATTGGCAGCTTTGACCCCCCCCATATTTTTCGCATCTGGATATTGACAACCCCTCTATGGGAAAGGGCTCTGTACATGGACTTGGTAGTGTATTTTCCAGACTTCTCAAGGCACCATCGCATTCTGTCCTGCCCCCCACACTAGGGTTGACCTCCCTCAGCATCTCTAGTAACTTTTCCCATTCATTTACTTCCCGAGGACCAAAGGCCCTCCTGAAATCAACGATCCAATCCCCCCTTGTAGCATTCTCTCACTGTACTATTTTTGTCCCTGCAGCAATCATAAAGTTTGGGGAAAACCAGTTTCAGCGGAACCTGGCCATCCAAGTGTCTCCCCAAAAGAGTGTTTGCTCACCATTGTTTACCTGATTTACAGCACCCCATCTAATTTTGTTTTTCACCTTTTGTACACCCTTCCAGAACTGCGATCCTCCGGTACCTTTGGTGCGCATGAAAGCGTTGTTTGGAAAATATTTAGCTTTTAGGAGCTTACAATAGGTATCATCTTCCTCTAGGTTTTGCATTCTCCACACCCACTTAAGCATCAACGCCTCATTGAGGTGTCTAGTATTAATTATGCCTGCCCCACCGAAATCCCTTGGAAGACATACATTTTCCCATTTCACCATGTGGTACTTGAACTTATCGATATCACCGCTCCAAAAAAAAATTAACCCTTATTGTGTCCATTTGTGCATGCACCCCCATGCAACATGAACATCCCCATCAGGTTGATGGGCATGCTCCTCAAAGACGAATTTGTCAGAATTAAGCGCCCCCTGAGGATAAGTTCTTGCCCTTCCAAGGTTGTAGTTTCTTTCTCATCTTCTCCACCATCCCTCTAAACATCCCCATCTTTAGTTTCGTGTTGCTGATAGGAAAACCCAAATATTTTATTGGCAGCCCCCCTTGCTTGCAGTTGAGCATGTTGGCAATTTTAGTCTTTCTTTCATCGTCCACCCCAATGACCACTACCTCGCTTTTGTGGTAGTTAATTTTGAGCCCCGACATCCACTCAAAGCAATAAAGCAGGAATTTCAGATTCCTAAGAGAGTATTGGTCACATCCCACCATTACTACCGTATCATCCACATATTGCAAGTGAGTGACGCCCCCAGGGATGAGATGTGGCACCACCCCTCTTATACGCCTTTTTTCTTTGGCCTTTGATAGCATGTGATCAAGAGCATCCACTGTTAGATTAAAAATTAGCGGCGAAAGCGGGTCCCCTTGTCTCAACCCCCTATATGTCTTAAAATACAGCCCATTCTTGCCATTGATGTTAATGCAAACCTCCCCCCCTCTAATGGTGCTCATGATCCAGTTTCGTAATAGCGTACTGAAACCTTTTCTTTCCAACACCTCCTCAACAAAGCCCCAACAAATGTTTTCATAAGCTTTTTCGAAGTCAATTTTTAAAATCACCCCCTACATTTTTTCCGACTCATCTCATGTACTATCTCGTGCATCATTACCACCCCATCAATGATGTATCTCCCCCTAATGAAGGTCGTTTGGCTCAGGTTGATTATTTTGTTTGCTACCCCCGTTAACCTTACTGTGAACAGTTTCGTGAAGATCTTGAAGCTCACATTCAAGAGACAAATTGGCCTGAATTGCTTGACATTGGTGGCTTCTTTAACTTTAGGGATCAAGGTTATCACCCCATAGTTTAATCTAGCAATGTCTAGATTCCCCATAGAGAAGTCATTCACCATATTCATCAACTCCGCCTTAACAGTATCCCAGCTACTTTTGTAGAAGCTCACACTGAATCCATCTGGCCCTGGTGCAGAATTCTCTCTCATTTCAAATACCACCTTCTTCACCTCCACTTCTGTAAAAGGTTTGGTCAGTTCTTCATTGTCTACTTGTGTTAGTCTGCCTTGCAGTCTCTAGGCCCCCACTCAGGCTGACAGTACTCCTGGTTTGGGACCCGAAAAGCTGTTTATAAAATTTGTAAATTATGTCTTGAATCTGTATTTGATCCGTTGTTATCACACCATCATGTTCAAGCAACAAGATTACTTTTTTCCGTCGCCTCCCATTAGCTGTCAGGTGGAAAAATTCTGTGTTGTTGTCCCCCTTGAAGATCCATTTTTCCCCTCCTCTTTGTTGCCAGTAGGTTTCTTCTTCCTCCATTGCCTTTTCCAGTTCTCCTTCCAAGCGACGTCTTTCCTTGATCGCCTCTTCCGCTAATTCTGATCCCTCCCCCTTGTGTCAATGTCTTGTATTTTTTTCTAAGATAGACTTCTTTTTCCTTCTATATTCCCCCCTCAGATTGGCACCCCAGCCTTTTAGGAACTGCCTTAGCGCGGCAAGCCCCCCATGCCACACATCTAGAGAGTAGGCATTATCTAGACTTCTGTTCTTTATCATTTTCCATTTCTCCTTGATTGTATCCTGGAAGCCTTCCGCTTTTGTCCACTGCCTTTCAAAGAAAAAATGTCTTTGTTTGTTCCTCATTTGCTCCCCCGAGTCCAACATAAGAGGACTATGATCAGACCCTACCCTTATCAGGCTGGTAAGTGTGCAGGTTGGGAAGTGTACTTCCCAATCTGTGGAGATCAGAACCCGGTCAATGTTGCTCAAGATCGGAGAAACTTGATTATTAGTCCATGTGAACATGCTCCCCCCTTGTGCAGCTCCCTTAGGTCAAGCTCCTCTATAAAACTGTTGAAAGCATTCATGATCTTCTTATCCCCCACACAAATGCTTTTGTCCTCCTCAAATCTGATTAGGTTAAAATCTCCCCCAATTATAGTTGGTAGAACAAAAGTTCTGAAATAACCCCCCAATTCTTCCAAGAAAGCACAGAGCCGGCATGATCTGCTGGTCCATATACTGTCACCATGCGCCATCTCCAGTTATCACACATGTTTCTGATTATCGTTGCAACAAAATGTTCTCCCACTTCCCAGTCCTCCACTTGCAGTGTATCTTCTCTTATCCCTAGAAGAATCCTCCCGAGTGGCCCTTGGCCGCCACCCAGTTCCAAGAAAAACCTTTTCCTGGTGCTAAACCCTCCAGTTCTGTGCTATAGAAATTTTTCTTGATAGTTTTTTGCACCCTGACAATATCTATATGTTCCCCTGTTATCAGGTCTTCAGTTGTCGCACCCTCGCTTTTTCCCCACGCCTCTGATGTTCCAAAAAAAGACTCTCATTTTTTAACTAATTCGTTTGAGCTATCTACTGAGCTTGCTCCCAGTCTGTTTCCCTTTGCATGTTTCCCCCCTTCGCGGTTTGCCATCCCATCCCTTTCCTTGTTTGTAATTATACCCAATTCAAGGTTCTCCCCCTCTAAAGAATGCAATCTATCAAGTTTCTCTTGAAGATGGTGTTTATAATTGGCTTCCGGTACCGCTGCCCTAGCTTGCTCTGCTAATTTCATAGCACTCAAGGTTTCTCTGACCTCTTCTCTACTCGTGCCTAGTCTCACATCACATTCATGGGCAATATTTTCTAGAGTCTCATCACCACACGAATTTAATACTGTAAATGTGTTTGTCAAAATTGTGTGCGTGCCTTCTGCTTCATGTGGAGGTTTGTGAGTCCTGAAGCTTTTCCTTGCCACCACAACTAGCTGAAATCTCCTTTTTGCCGGTGTTTTCTTCTCTCCCAGTTGTGTTCCTGTATTTTTTGTCCCTTCTTTTGGTTCTGACATCTCTGCCCTTATGCCATGCTCAACTTCACCCGCCCCCAAAGATTCTTGAGAGGCATCCCCTTCCTTCCATCCCAACTTCTGACCAATTTCTTCTTTGTTCAGCAGCAGTTTGGGCCATTTGTCCTTGTGTAACATCATCTGACCACCTCCTTCAGTGTGAACTAAGTAGTAGTCCATAGCATGGTTTCGCCCCCAGTATACTCTCCCCCCTCTCTAGTGTTTAAGGTTTCTTCGTCCTTTTCCGTGTTGTCACTGTTGTTATCATCTGTTCCAAGTGATGTTCTTGCTGAGCGACCATGCGCATCTTGGGGTAGCGCATGAGTCCTTTCATCCTCTTGAGTGGTCAGCACTTCCTCCTCCATCCCCACACCATCAGTGTTGCCTGTGTCCAGTTCTAGAAAGGCTCTCCCAATGGGATCATACACAGCCAGAGGTAGCATGGTATCTCCCTCACCCTTCTGAGTGTCTTTCCCCTCCTTCTTGTCCCCCATATCCTCACCTCTCCCCCGTTGTCTCCCGTCACGCCTCTCATTAGTTTTTTCATTTTGTTTTTCGGGCTTTCTCCTCCTCCTGACCCCTGCATTTCCTTTGTAGGATCGTCGTCGAAGTCGTACAGGTCGTCGTCATCGTCATCACCATATCCCCCTTCATCAGGTTTTTGTTCTTGTTACTGGTGGCGCCTCCTTTCGCATCTTCTTCTTTGTAGCTTCCGGGACAATTTTGATGTCAAAGCCTTCTCCTTTGATGAATATTTCCACGAAACCTCTGATCATGTAAATGTCTCTCGCTCTGATTTTAGCCCTGACCGGCCCTACTTTGATCAGAGAGACCTCATCAACCACCACCACTTCTCCCACTAGCTCAGGTATGGCTGTCACAACATCCACACTCCTGGCTTCATCAGGTATATTGCTCATCAACACCCACCCCTCTTGCAGCTTGGATGATGTCCCTGGGTTCACATCTGTAGGAGTGACAGTTATCACAATCTTGTGAAGAGACAACTCAAAACCACTGGACCTAGAGAAGGTTTCCAGGATTTGCTTGTTAGGAAAGATAGCGATGTATTCTCTGTCAGAGACCTTCTTTACCTCCCATTGCCATTTGCTGTCAATGAGGTGTCTTAACTCCTTTTCCATTTTCTCCATGGTGCCATCACCCTGTTTCACTCTGATGAGCCCAACATTTTCTGATATTGTCTTTGGCTTTCCGGCATTTGGGAGCTTGAGGCAAAAGAATCCCTGACCAGGTAGGCCGAAACCATACATATGCATCGAAGTTCCTTTGTTGCTTGGGCACTTGGATGCAAGGTGCCCCGATTCTTTGCATCCGCGCGAACGGGGGGGGGGGGGGTTCGTGCATTCAGCTTGGTGGTGTCCCTCCTCCCTGCACCAAAAGCAGATGCTCACTTCCCTCTGTCGAACGCTTGATTTCCCAACCTCCACTCCATCCCTCTCTGTTCTTGCACTGTCGCTCCCCCGATTGAAGTTTCCTCTGCTATCATTCCCCAAACGGTCTTGCATCAGTTGATGTGTGTTGCCCTGACCCTGCTCTGCTCGATTTATCTGAATCTGCTTGAGGTCTGTTGTAGTTTGCTCCCCTCTGCTCATACGACCGTCTGTTATCATACGCCCCATCTCCCCTAGCGTTCCTGGGCCCTCCGAACTGAGCTCGCCCATCCCCCCTCAGCACCCGGTCCCTCAGCTATTGTTCCCGACGGAGCTAATCACCCTGGCGCCGCCAGCCGGAGTCGTTCGGGAATCCTCTTCCTCCTTGTTGATGTTTAGCGAGTCTTCTCTTGGGACCTCCCCTCTCGTCATCACCTCTGGTAATCTCTCCCAATCTCACTCTATCAGCAAAAGTCTGTGTAAGTGGTGGCGGCGGGTGAACCCTAGTTAGCTTGCGAGCTCTCCATCCATATCGTTTTATCTCATCTGGCCAGGTTGGATATTCCTCGGCCCCTAGTACCATGGGCTTGGGTACCCATATCCATTTTTCTACAGGATCAAGTCTCCACGAATGCCTGAACACGTCGCCAATTGTTCGCCCAAATCTGCTCCCCCCAATCTTCAAATCATTCTCGGCCATGTTGCAATCTTCATTCTCCTCTCTGGTTCGTCGAAAATTGCCACTCCCCCCAAGTTCCATTGTATGCGCTTCAATTTCATAAACATCAATTTCCTTCGGCCTCTTCGAGATATAGTTGGTTGATTCATCCAATTGATTGCAGGCGAGTTGCAGATGCTTAAACGCCTCATCACCCCCTGGCTTGATCGATCTTCTCCCCCAATGTCTGCCGAACTTCCTGAGAACAGGCTGCGCTTGATGTCTCGTGCAATTTTTGACCATCAAACATAATTGAAAAGAGAATACACAAGTATAAATTAATGGCAGTGAATAGCAAGCTAGGGTCAGGGACGGTGCGCCACTCCTTGCGCGCCGCCACAATCTCCATCTGCGGTGGGGTGGCCGCGGTCCCTGCCCTGCGCCTCCTCTTCCTCCTCCTTGCGGGGCCCCCCGGGGAAGAGGCCATGACGAGCAGGCCACCACCAAGCCGGCCACCACGCGCGTTGATATCCACGGCCTACTCCTCGCTCCTTGTACCTCACGCTGGCCCGAGATGGGGAAGGAGGAAGGAGGCCAGGAGGGAGGAGAGGCAGAGGGGGATCTCCTCAGCACCGCAACAGTGGCTAAGTGAGGTGGCGGATCTGCAGGGCGCCGACGGCAGAGGATGGGATGTGGGCGTGCGGAGTGGGGAGGTAGAGTTTCAAATGGAGCGGGGGGCGGTGGATCTGCAGGGAGGTGACGGGAGGGGAGGTGATGGAGATAAGGCTGGTGGTGGGGAAATTACCGGTGTGCACGCGAATGAATACCTGGTGCAAGTGGAAATTCATGGGTATTTCAGTCAATTTATGCGGGAAATTTCGTTACGCAGCGCCCGCGGTGGCTGGGTGCCCGCGCGGTTTCAATTTGTTTAAGGTTCTCCAAGTCCAAAGAGGTTGATGTATGGGTCTGATGTTAATTTTTTTTACTAAACTTCTCATCCCTCAAAATCCTTGCTACTCAAGTCCAAAAATTCAACGATAAAATTTCTAGAAATCTGGAAAGATAAAAACATATATAACAATATAAGACATGTATCGCCCTTTGAATTTTCATGGTTTGATCACAACTCAAAAAGAAAAATTCAACACAAATAATAACTAGAAACAAGTTTTTTAACACTAAATGATGTCAAATAAAAAGTGGTGAATATAAAAGTTTCATAACTCAACAAGATGTACAAACTTTATTTGGGTCATTTCTCCATTTGACTCTGTTTGAACAATCCAAATTTTGAATTTTAAAAAATGACAACTAGATGCAAGTTTTTCGAACACTAAATGATGTCAAATCAAAAAGTGATGAATACAAAAGTTTCATAACTCAACAAGATATGCAAACTTTATTTTGGTCATTTCTCCATCTGACTCTGTTTGAACAATCCAAATTTTGAATTTCAAAAAATGACAACTAGATGCAAGTTTTTCGAACACTAAATGATGTCAAATCAAAAAGTGATGAATACCAACGTTTCATAACTCATCGAGATCTACAAACTTTGTTTAGACCACTTTATCATTTGAGAAAGTGGTTACAATACTTAGTTCAAATTTGACAAACTCGTGAACATAGGATTAATGAGTGACGTACACTATCACTTTCTCAAATAAAAAATTGACCTAAATAAAGTTTGTAGAGCTTGACGAGTTATGAAACTTTGGTATTCATCACTTTATCAACTGAAATCATTTCGGGCTTCGAAATCTAGTCTAAAATTGTTACTTTTAAAAACAATTCAAATTTTGAATTCTCAAACTTGATCACATGAAAAAAGACCAAACTCAACACATTATCTTTATAGAGCATGATTTTAGAAAATTTTAGAAAAAAGAATCATCCTATTTGGAGTTAGTATGAGGGAGAAAAACTAGTTACAAGTTTTAGTCAAAGATTAAAAAGAGAAACCAAGTTTGTTCATCCCAGTTCATCCATAGCTGTGAGATAGATGTGTCAAATTTTACCCCTGTTTCAATTCAAAATATAAAAATAATTTGATATTGGTAACAAAAGTAATATTTTAGATCTTTTCATGATGGACAATATTGGTATTTTTTTAGTTTTCAAAATTTTCATAAAATTTAGAGTAATTTTAAATTTCAAAAATTTCAAAAAGTTTCAATTAACATATAAAAATATGATCAAATGAAAAGATTTTTTTAGAAAATTTTGAAAAAAAAAGAATCATCAAGTTTGGAGTTTGTATGAAGGTGAAATACCGATACAAATTTAAATTTTCGATCAAAATGAGAAACACAAACTGTTTCGCCACATGTTCCATTAAAATGTTTAAAAGAAACCACATACGCTAAAAGGACACAAACCTTGTTATAGATTACTGGTAAGTACCTGCTTTCCCACCGAGGAGTCCAGGGTTCAAATCCCCCGCCCCCTTCTTTTTTTCCGTTGATTAAATTCTGGTCGCCGTCCTACTGTGGGCCGAGCCGACGTGGCCTGCTGACGCCGCTACTGTGGGCTGCCGCTTATCTGGGCCCATGTGTTAGAAAGAGGGTAATTCAAAATACTTAAAAGGAAAAAACACATAACGACTTGTGGTGTAGTGGTTTGGGTAGCTTGATGGAGTGCCAACAACCTAAGTTCGAATCTCGGTTTCACAACATTTTTTTGGAAAATTTTGGTTCACATGTGGGACCAAGCGTGTTACAGAAGTAAATTTGCTATTACATATAAGTTGTCACCTAGGAGTTTCAAGAATTTTTTCTATCATTTAATTGTCTTTTTGCGTGTTTATCTGGGCCCATGTGTTAGAAAGAGGGTAATACAAAATACTTAAAAAGAAAAACACATAACAACTTGTGGTGTAGTGGTTTGGGTAGCTCGATGGAGTGCAAGCAACCCAAGTTCTAATCTTGGTTTCACAACATTTTTTGGAAAACTTTGGTTTACATGTGGGACAAGCGTGTTACACAAAACATATAAGTTGTCACCTAGGAGTTTCAAGAATTTTCAAGTAAATTTGCTATTTTCTATCATTTAATTGACTTTCTGCGTGTTTATCAAAAGTAATTCCAAATTGATCTATATGTGAAAAACGTCTAGGAGGCTGTCGAAAAATTCAATTGACATATAGGGAAATTCAAATTTCTACTAATCAGGTCATTATAAATTAATGATAATAATACCTAAAACTTATCCAAAAATTATGTAAATTGGAATAGAATTATTTTATAGATATTTAAACTTGACATAAAGGTTTCATTGGATTTTGCAAAAAAGAAATGTACAATGTTCACAAAATGAATGGACCCCCACATTGTTTCGTACATCTCAACACAAACTTTGAGATTTGAACACCTCATAACATTTTCAAACTCCATTGCATCTAAAATTTTTGCACAAACTTAAGTTGACCTTGACTTTAAGAATTATGAAGTTTAATTACTAATTGGTATGAAAAACATGTATTTATATTATATGCTTTAATATAGGAAACAAGTCGTATGGAGAATATACTATTAATAATAATTAACATACTAACCAATGCAATTATATGGAAGAACGTGATTTTAGAAAAAAATTAGGGAAAAGAATTATCGAATTTGGAGTTCATATGAGTGAGAAAGATGGACAGATATGAATATTGGGCTGCACAAACGAAGCCCAAAAGTATAGCCCAGAACGATGAGGCTGAGGGGAGGGAGTGGAACAGAGATGCTAGTGTTTTTTATCCTTTTATACGAAGCAAACACGATTTCAGCCAGTGGATTCACAATTTCAGCCGCGTCGATGGGTGTACCAGGGACCTCGATCACGCGCCCGATGTCGGTGCGGAATATGGTCCCGACACTAACCAGTAGATAGCGCCGTGGTCTATCCCTCAATGGTCGATGCTAAGTAACAAGTGACACAGAGATTTTATCCTGGTTCCGGCCGAGGGGGCCGTACGTCCAGCAGGGGCGTGCTCGGGGCACTATATTACTTAGCACCGGGGGTGCTTGTAGTGGGGCTAATACAAGCAAGGCGGGAGAGGAAGCGTGGCCTCCAAGTCCCTGGGAGAGTGGCTGAAGATATTGTGGGAGAATGAGAATGAGCACGTGGTATGTGGTGTTGAGTCTCTATCCCCCCCCCCCCCCCCCCGGCCGGGGGGTTTGCCCCCCCTTTTATAGATCAAGGGGGCAGCGGGTTACATGCGCGCCGCGCTACCTAGCTACGTGGAGAAGTGCGACGTGCTACGGTGTAGAGTGGGCGGCCGTCCGGGCGATCCTCGCAGCGATCTGGTCATCATGGCCTAACTCGTACCCGAACAGTGGCGGTTCGAGGGTAGGAGGGCAACGGATGGCGGTGATGTCCTCTGGTAGGCTCGAGGGAGGTGCTGACGCAAGCTTGTACGGAGTACAGGGGCAGGCAGAACGGCGTTCCTTCCCAACGCGCTTCACGGGCCGGAGTTGTTGCTACGGGGGTCCGGCGTGCGCCCCGCACGCGCGGGTACGGCGGCCACGCCGTTACGCGTGGCCGGGATGGCGATCCACCGCCCTAGCGCCTCCACCTAACCCCCGTAGGGTCACAAGAAAGTGAAATCGAGGGTGCGCCCGCCCCCTTCGAGGGTCCGGCGCGTTAGCCGTCCTGTAGTGGGTGCGCGGTGTCACGGGGCCGACACCGGCCGTGCGCACGGTCCCTCTCCACGGGGGTGGGGATGGGCTCCTCCCCCGGGGAGTTGGTGCGGCGGCACCGGGCGCGAGCCCCGGCGCATGATGGCGCCGCCCCGCCCGTGTCGGGCGTTAAATGCCCGGCACGGGGGCCGGCGCACGCGTGAGGGGCGCCCTCGAGCGTGGCGGACCCCGCCGAGGGCGGGACGTACCCTCGAGCGAGGCGAAACCCGCTCGAGGGGGAGTGAACCCTCGAGCGGGGCGGAGCCGCTCGAGGGAAGGGTTGCCCCTCGAACGGGCGGAGCCCGCCCGAGGGGAGTGCGCCCTCGAGCGGGGCGAAGCCTGCTCGAGGGGACTTCTAAGAGGGCCGTCTTGGTGGGCCGTCGGGGTCCCTGCGGCGTGGGCCGTGTCCTGCATGGTTAGGCACCTGCATGGTTAGTCTTAGCATGTTGTTGCGGGTTTTGTGTGAGGATTTCCCCCGTTGTTTAAGGGGACCCCTAGGGCTGTCCCCGACAGTAGCCCCCGAGCATCTGTGGGTTTTCCATTGAGGCTCCCGCAGATGCTGGAACCTACTGATAGGACGTTCTTCCCTCCTTGTTTGCGAACGCTTTCCGTGGGGCCGTGTCAGCGGACCCGCGGGTCTAGCCCCCCGAAGCCCGCGCAGAGTGTGGGTGGTCCCGTAGGGGTTAACCGCGAGAATTTTGGTCAGAGGGCGTGGCACATATGCCAACCGGCATCGGCGGTGTTTCAGCCGGCTTCGGGGGTGCACGCGCTGCTGGCACTGTCTCCGGCGGGTGCAATTTCAAGGAGGTGTAGCCGTGCGTCAAGCCCCCGAGCCTTGGCCCGTTCGAGGCGATCGGGTCGAGCTTTACGACTTGTTTTCTTACGCGCCCTCGCCGTCCCTCCGCGGGACGGAGGGTGAGGTTTCCGCAACCCCCATCGAGCGGGTCGCGGATTGCGGATTCCTCGTCGAGCTGCTAGCGGGTGGTTCAAGTGGACGCCCATGCCCCGTTCGATAAGGGTAGGCTGCGCGGTCCGGAGACACATCCATGGAAGCGCTTGCGTGGGTTTGCTAGGTGGGGCTCGGTCCCGTTCGATGGGGACCGAGGGCGCGGAAGCTCTCCCTCGGTGGGATCCCCCTGCTAGCTGCCCTCGCTGGCTCTTGAACACGACATGTGGGGCACCCTCGGGCCGATGGGCTCGAGGAACGGCTCGAATGCGCGTGCCCTCGTCGTCCCTAACTCGCGATCCGTGGCGCCCGTTCGAACCCGTCGAGGGTCGGGCTTCGAACCTCGATCGCAGGGGCCGTGCGGGGCCGTGCCCGGACGGCCCCGTCTTTTCGCGTTTGCGGCGGTCGAGGGATCCGGGGCGAGCCGGCTCTCGAGGCGCCGGTTGGCGGCACAGCGCGGCATGGGTGCTTGCGGTGCCCGCTTTACTTCAAGCGGGGCCCCGGGCGACCCTCTCGCGTGCGTGCCTTCTTCGAGGGTTGACATTGTCTTGAGCCGGGGGCTCGCGCCGCTCGAGGGTTTTACGTGGCATGGGTGCCCGCGGTGCCTGCTCTACATCGAGCGAGTCCCGGCGACCTTCTCACGTCGATATCCCATCGAGGGTTGCTTTTGTCCGGGAGCCGAGGGCTCGCGCCGCTCGAGGGTTTTACGTGGCATGGGTGCCCGCGGTGCCTGCTCTACATCGAGCAGGTCCCGGGCGACCTTCTCACGTCGATATCCCGTTGAGGGTTGCTTTTGTTTCGAGCCAGGGGTTCGCGCCGCTCGAGGGTTTTACGTGGCATGGGTGCCCGCGGTGCCTGCTCTACATCGAGCAGGTCCCGGGCGACCTTCTCACGTCGATATCCCATCGAGGGTTGTTTTTGTTTCGAGCCGGGGGCTCGCCCCGCTCGAGGGTTCTCCTTGCTTGGCAAGGGACCCGGGCATTTAAGTGCCTTGCGGTCGTGGCCGCGGTTTTGCAGCGCGGGCGCGTCTTTTTAGGCGCTGCAGCCGCGCGCGCGCGTGTAGTGGGCGGCGTGGCAGGCGGACGTGACCGCTTCGCCTCGGTCCACCGCCGGTCTTTGCCGTAATGATGGCCCGCCCGCAAGGATGTGGCCGCCGCGGTCGTGGTGGGGCCCGTCCGTCGACGTGAGGGGAAGATTCCCCGCAGTTAATGCTAGTGGGGCGTCCGCTCCGGAGAGCTCGCCCGTCGGCCTATAAAGCTGCGGGGAGGAGGGGACGGCGGTTTTTTACCTTGGCATCTCACCATTTTCAGTCCCCCGCCCCTTCGTCTTCCTCTCGCTTTTGCCACCGTGCGGCGTCGCCATTAGCGCCTTCCTTCCGTTCCTTGTCCTCCGCTCTCGTTTTCCTTTGCTTTCTTCATGGCGCCGCCTCAGCCTCCCCTCACGATCCTGGAGCCGTACGCTTGGGAGAGGTCGACGGTGACCCAGCTCGCCCTTGGCGAGCCGGTCGCCCGCCGGCCACCGGCGGTTAATGAAGACGGGCGCCCGGCGGAGTGGATAGTGCCGCCGGCGGCGGACCGCGAGCCCAACCCGCCGGGAGGGCTACGTGGTGAGCTTCGTCCGCTACCACGAGCGCGGTTTCAACGCGCCGGCGAGCACCTTCATGCGGGCGATGTGCCACTACTACGGGGTGGAGCCGCACAACTTCGCCCCCAACGCGATCTCGCGGCGCGGCCACGTTCGTGGGCGTCCGCGAAGGGTACCCCGGGGGATCCCAGCACCGGGAGCTGCGGGTTCACCTTTTCCTCGGGGAGCTCGTCACGCAGCCCCACGTCGGAGCCGAGGACTCGTCGCGCGGTGCGCGCCGGCGGGATGTCGCCCTGCCCCGCGGGGGCAATTCAAGGACACCTACATCCCCCGCACCATGACGACGAACAACGCCGGGCCGGGAGCGGGGATGGTTCTACCCGTGCAATGCCGAGCCCGGCCTTCCCCCTACACCGGTCGGGTGTTCAAGAAGAGGCCGGACTCCCCGGGGCTATGGAGTGTCCACGCCCCAAGATCGGAGGCGGCGGAGTCCGTCCCTCGCCGCCCGCAGCGCCCGGCGGCGCACGGCCGAACGCGATGGGCGTCCTCGCCTTCCTCCACCACCGGCGGGTCGTGCCCCTGATGGAGAGGCCGCTCTGCATCTTCGAGATGACAGAGGCGGCCAACCCCGTCGACCTGGCGAGGTCGCGGATGCTCCCGACGCCCCTCGAGCGGCCGTATGCGCTCACCCGGGCGCGGAGCGCCGTCGACACCCGGACGCCGATGCCTGCGGGCCGGACCCCATTGGACCTTGAGATGCTCCCCACGGGCCCGCTGGTGAGTTCGGTTCTTGACTTTGTTTTGGTTCTTGGTCTTGCTTTCGTTTCCTGACGTGCCTTTGGTGCTCCTGTGTGCAGCTGGTGAACTTCACCATCGCCAAGTCCGTTCCGCCCACCCCCGATTCCCGTGCGCTCGGCCGGCGGCGCGGCCAGCCGGGAGCGAGGAGCGGCGCGCGCGCAGAGGGAGCGCGCGAGGCGACATCAAGCGCGCCGCGACCGGCGGGCCACGGAGTACCGGCGGCGCGAAGAGCCGGGGCTCTCCTCCCCCGGGGACCGAGGAGTACTTGTCCTCGGAGGAGGACGAAGAGGAAGAGGCCGAGGGGGGAGGGCCCCTCCGACGGTGGCGCCTCGCGCCCCGTCGCCGAACCCGCGCCGGCGTCAAGGGCGGCTTCGCCGGGGCGGGCGCACCGGCGCCCGCCGCCGGGCAATCGACATCGGGAGCGGCGCGCGCGCGCGGAGGGTGCCGGCGCGCGCCACGGAGGCGCGCGCGCGCGAGCGCGCCCCCGTGCGCGCGGCGAGCGTGCTCGCGCGCGGGCGAGCGTGCCCGCACGCGCGGCGCCGTCGTCGGGGAGGCGCGACGGCGGGCGTGCCCGCACGCGGGCGAGCATGCCCCCGCGCGCGGCGGCGACTTCGGGAGGTGCGGCGGCGGGCGCGCCCGCGCACGGGGCGGGCGTGCTCGCGCGTGCGGCGGCACCGTCGGGAGGCGCCACCGTAGGTGCGGCACCGCGCCGCCTCATCCGCCGAGGCCTCGAGGAAAAGGAACGGCCTTTTCCTCTTCGAGGTAAGGAGCTCGTCTTTTTGCTTGGTTCGATTGGTTGATGTCCGGGCGTTCTAATCCTCTCGTCCGTGTCCGCGCGGGGGTGGTGCCAACCGTGCCTCCTCTCGCACCGGCCCAAGGTGCGAGGACGGACACATCTATTCCCCACCCCGGCGGCGCTCGTCGAGGCCGTCACGGGCGGGGGCGAGCGCGGCGGCGGCGGGGCGGCGAGAGCCCGCAGGTCCGGTGGAGGCCACGAGGCCTCGGCCGGCGGATCGCTCCGCCGCGGGCGGCGGCGGCGGCCGCCGAAGAGCGGCCGGTGCCGGCCGTCGTGGGGACGCAGCCGCGGCGGCGGCGGTGGTGGAGGCGCGGCCCGCAGAGCGCTGTTGCGCGGAGGCGCGGCCCACGGCGCCGGGCGCGGAGGAGGTGGAGCGGGCGCAACCCGTGGCGGCGCCCGTGGATGCGGCGGCGCAGCCGCAGGTGGTGGCCATGGCGCCACGACGGGCGCCCGCGGCCACGGAGGCGCGGGGAGGTGCGGCGGAGGCGGCGCAAGTGGCGCGCCCGCCGGCGATCCGCAGGCGGAGGTGGTGGAAGTCTCGGACGACTCTCCGCCGCCTGGGTGGAATCGCGGGGCCGCCCGGCCCACGAACTCCCCCCGAGCCCCAGGAGGGGGCCCTCGTGAGGCGGCACGAGGGTCACATGGTGGTGGGGGGCCGAGGACACGGGGCCGAGGCCTCGTCCTCCCGCACCGCCGCCCCGCCTAGGTGGAGGGGGCCGTCGAGGATCCCCCTGCGTTCGCCGACGCCAGGGGGAGCAGCAGCTCTGGGGCGAGCTCCGGAGCCATGGCGCTACGCTCAACTGCGCGCTGAACGAGGCGCTGCGGGTCCATGGCGGTCCGGCGTGGCTCGTCTTCTAGGTGAGCCGTGGTTGCTCGTTCTTTTCCCTCTTTCGTTTTTGTACGCTGCATTCAAGTCCTGGCGCTTACGGGTTTTGATTATGTGGTTGCCAGGAGCTCGAGCGTCGCGCCCACGACAAGTACGATGCGTTCGACCGGGTGAACGCCGAGGTCCACCAGCTCCGGGAGCGGTGCAGCGCTTTCGACGCGCTTGCCGACGCCCTTAGGACGCCGGACGGTCGGGCCGGCGTGCCGGCCCCGGCTCGGCTCGACGAGCTCCCCGAGAGCTCGAGGCAGACACGCGCGCGTCGCTCGAGCCTCGAGCGGGTCCGCGCAGCCCTCATCGATCGCGATGAGGCACTGTGGAATGCGCGCTCGGACTTGGAGAAGACGCGGACGCTGGCCGCCAACTGGGAGGCGGAGGTGGCCACCGCCGCGCCGAAACCCGGGAGCTCCGCACGTCGCCGAGGGGGCGCAGCGCAACAGCCGCCGGCCGAGGAGCCGGGCGCGCGGGTTGGAGCAACGCGCCAAGGAGGCCGACGACTTGAAGGCCGCCCTCGACGCCAAGGCCGCGGCCCTCGTCGCCGCCGAGGAGCAGCTCCGGCAAGAGCGCATCGCCCGCCAAGGGGCCGAGGGGCGGCTCCGGCGAGAGCGAGTCGCCCTCGTCAACGCCCGTGCGGCGTTCGAGCGAGAGCGCGTTGCCCATGAGGTGTCGCGGAAGTCCTTGGCGGATCGGGACGCCAAGCTCTCCAAGGTCGAGGGCGAGGTCATCGTGCTCAGCATTGCGAGCGCGAACCAGGAGATGGCCCTCCAGGAGCAGAGCGAGGCCGTCAAGCGCCTCGAGCTGGCGGTCGAGGCCGAGCGCCGCGCCCTCGAGATGGAGAGGAAGCAAGTCGAAGGTGAGCCACTGTTTGACTCTTGCTTGTTGGTTTTTCGTTTGGGAACTCGCATTCCCTTGTTCGACTTCTTTCTTGCCTTGGCGTTTCCGGGCTTGCGCACCGCCCCGGGGCACGCGGGCGAGCGGCCGAGGTGTCCGCAGGCTTCCTACAACTCCTCCGAGCAGAGGCCGCGGGAGCCGCACGATGCGGCCCTCGAGACCCGCCGCGTCGTCGAGGAGGGCGAGGCCCGTGTCGGCGGCCTCCCCCTCGGCCGGCCGTCCGCGTGCCCTTGGTGGCCATGTCACCGAGCGGATGCGCCGGCGTTGCGGCGGGCGTCCGAGAAGGCCCTCGGAGTGGTGCGATCCCACTACGAGGTCAACTTCGAGGCGCCGCGAAGGCTACATCGTTCCCGAGGGCGTCGAGGACGAGGTGGCCATGGAGCGTGTGGATGCGCTCGCCGCCGACGCCGCCGGGTTGCTTGCCGAGGCCTTCGAGGAGTTCCTCTTCCGGACGCCGCCGATGCCGCCGCCCCTCCCGCCCGAAAGCGCTTGGGCGCTAGGCCCGTTTTTTGATGTGTATCGCTATTCGGCCTCGTGGCCTTTGCAAATAAACAAGTTCGTTTCATAAACGTCCGTCGTAAATGAAGTTATTTATTTATCACGCTTTTTGTTTCTCCTTCTTCCCCGAGTAGATTTTACTTAGGGAAGTTCGATTTTCGCCGGGGGTCCGCCGGGTTGGAGGCGAGAGAGAAGGGCCATATCCATGCGGAGTAGGCTATCTCGGCTCGCACGCTCCTCCCGCTGGGCCGCCCGCGCCCTGTTCAAATCGTTGCTCGTAGTTGAAGTAGAAAACGAACTTAGCGCGTGTGAGTTGTTTTTATTTTTGCACAAAAAATGGGACCATTTTGGGGGGGGGGTGCCCCCCGCAGTAGCCCCCGAGGGTAACTTGGGTTTCAGGGGAAAGCCGAGTTATCCTTTGCGTTCGAACTTGAAGTATTTACATAGTCGCTGCCAACTGGGGCGTTGGCGATGTGATTTTTACAACAGAAATACTTGGAAAATCCTAGCTAAGGGTAGAAGCGACGTAGGCCGTTGGATGTTCCAAGCGTTGGTGAGCTCTTCACCGTCCTCGTTGGCCGCTTGTATGTGCCCGGTTTGAGTACTTTCACCACGACGTAGGGTCCCTCCCATGGGGGGCGATAGCTTGTGGCGCCCTCGGTTATCTTGGCGCGGCCTTAGGACCGCATCCCCCTCGCCGAAATCCCGTCGACGTATCTTGTGTGCTTGGTAGCGTCTTAGGGACCGTTGATACCTCGCGGAATGCATTAAGGCTACGAGGCGTGCCTCGTCCACCGGTCCACGAGTCCTCGCGGGCTCGTTGGTTAGCATCCTCGTTATAGCCTCTAACCTTGGGCGACCCGTATTCTAGATCCGTGGGGAGGACGGCCTCCGCGCCGTGGACTAGAAAAAATGGGGTGAACCCGGTGGCTCGCTTGGGGTGGTCCTTAGGCTCCACACAACCGCCGGTAGTTCTTGGAGCCATTTTCGCCCGCATTTGTTGAGCTGGTCGAAAATTCTGGGCTTAAGGCCCTGTAGGATCATGCCGTTGGCACGCTCCACTTGGCCGTTGGTCTGTGGGTGTGCCACAGCTGCCCAATCCACACGGATGTGGAACTTGTCACAGAACTCCAAGAACTTCCGGCTCGTGAACTGGGACCCGTTGTCTGTGATGATGGAGTTTGGAACTCCAAAACGGTAGACGATATCGGTGAAGAATGTCACCGCCTGCTCGCGCCCTTATGTTCGTGATGGGGCGCACCTCCACCCACTTGGAGAACTTGTCGATCGCGACTAGCAAGTGGGTGAAGCCCCCGGGCGCCTTCCGCAGGGGCCCGACGATGTCCAGCCCCCACACGGCGAACGGCCATGTTACGGGGATGGTCTGTAGGGCGTGCGCGGGCAAGTTGGACTTGCGGGCGTAGAACTGGCACCCTTCGCAGGTGCGTACGATTTCGCTGGCGTCCGCGACCGCGGTAGGCCAGTAAAAGCCTTGGCGGAACGCGTTGCCGACGAGGGTACGGGCGCGGCGTGGTGGCCACAGATCCCTGCATGGATGTCCCGTAGGAGCTCGCGCCCCTCGGGAATGGGCACGCACCGCCGTAGGATGCGGAGGCGCGCGCTTGTGCAGCCTCGCCGTCGACGAGGGCAAAAGACTTAGCCATCCTAGCGATGCGCCTAGCCGCGGCCCCGTCCGCGGGGAGCTCCCCCTCGAGCGATCCAAGTGATGTATTTTTCCCGCCAATCCGCTTGGACAGAACCGGTTCGATGTCCATCGCATCGGCCTCGTGGGAGCCGTACCCCTCGAGGAGGGAGAGCACGTACGCCTCGTTCGAGGGGTCCTCGTCCATGGGTTCCGCACCCGTTGGATTCGAGGGAGCCCCGAGGGTCCGTCGTGGCTCGAGGGGTAGGGCTCGAAGACGACCGAGGGTTGCGCGATGTCGCGCGTGAAAACGTTCGGGGGGAACGGTAATCCGCCCGACGCGATCTTTGCCGGTTCGTCCGCCTCCTCGTTGTACCGAGGGGCACATGGTTAAGTTCGATGCCGTAGAACTTGTCTTCGAGGGCCCGCACGGCTTTGCGAGAGGCCTCCATCTTGTCGTCATGGCGGCTCACATTCTTCATGACTTGATCGATCACGAGTTGCGAGTCCCCTCGCACGTCGAGGCGTTTGACGCCCAACTCAATGGCGATTTTGAGGCCGCAGAGAAGGGCCTCGTATTCGGCCATATTGTTGGACGCGGGGAAGTGGAGGCGCACCGCATAGCGCATGTGCTCCCCGAGGGGCGACACAAAGAGCGGTGCCCGCGCCCCCGCTCCCGTTTTCATCACTTAGCCGTCGAAGAACGCAGTCCAAAGACTCGCTTGGATTTGTGGGGGCGGCGACCGCGTGTCCGTCCACTCGGCCGACGAAATCGGCCGAGATTTGCGATTTGATGGCCTTGCGTGGGGCGTAGGCAAGAGTCTCGCCCATCGCCTCCACGGACCACTTGGCAATCCCGCCCCGCGGCGTCGGGGTTGCGAATGATCTCTCCTAGCGGGAAGGAGGAGACCACCGTGACCGGGTGGGCCTCGAAGTAGTGGCGGAGCTTGCGCCGCGCAAGGACTACCGCGTATAGCAACTTCTGGACCTGGGGGTAGCGCGTCTTCGTGTCCGAGAGGACCTCGCTGATGTAGTAGACTGGCCGCTGCACAGGCAAGGCATGCCCTTCCTCCGCGCGCTCCACAACGATCACGGCGCTCACCACCTGGGTGGTCGCGGCCACGTAGAGCTGCAGGGGCTCGCCGTCCTGGGGCGGCGTGAGGATCGGAGCGTGTGTTAGAGACGCCTTCAGCTTGTCGAGCGCATCCTGGGCCTCGGTGGTCCAGGAGAAGCGCTCGTGCTTCTTGAGTAGGCGGTAGAGGGGCAGGCCCTTCTCACCGAGCCGCGAGATGAAGCGGCTCAAGGCGGCAAGGCACCCCAACACCTTCTCGCACCCCTTTGAGGTCCCGGATCGGACCCATTCGTTCGAGGGCCGTGACCTTTTCGGGGTTGGCCTCGATTCCCCGCCGGGAGACAATGTACCCCGGGAGCATGCCTCGCGGCACTCCAAAGACACACTTTTCGGGGTTTAATTTGACCCCATTGGCCCGTAGGCACCTCCGAACGCGACGCCAAGGTCGGCGACCGTGTCGTCCGCCTTCCTCGGTCTTTACGACGATGTCGTCCACGTAGGCTTCGACCGTCCGTCCAATGTGGTCCCCAAAAACGTGTTGCATGCAATGCTGATATGTTGCACCCGCGTTTCTGAGGCCAAATGGCATCGTGACGTAGCGTAACGTCCCGAACGGTGTAATGAACGAAGTCGCGAGCTGGTCGGACTCCTTCATTTTTATTTGGTGGTATCCGGAATAGGCATCAAGGAAACGAGCAATTCGCACCCACCGTTGAATCAACGATTTGATCAATGCGTGGCAAAGGAAAAGGAACTTTTGGACATGCTTTATTAAGACTAGTGTAGTCTATACACATCCGCCACTTCCCATTCTTCTTCTTTACAAGCACTGGATTAGCTAGCCACGTAGGGTGGAATACTTCCTTGATGAATCCGGCCTCGAGAAGCTTCCGCAGCTCCGCTCCGATTGCCCGTCGCCGCTCCTCGTCGAAGCGGCGCAGCCGCTGCTGCACGGCGCGGGCATTTGGCAGGATGTCAAGGGAGTGCTCGGCGACTTCCCTCGGGATGCCTGGCATATCCGAGGGGCTCCACGCGAAGATGTCGGCGTTGGCGCGGAGGAAGTCGACGAGCACTGCTTCCTATTTGGGGTCGAGGGTGGAGCTGACCCTCAACGCCTTGCCCTCGGGGGCTGAGGGGTCGAGGGGACCCCTTTGGTTCGCTCCCGCGGCCTCGAAGGTGCCGACGTGCTTGGCGGCGGAGTTGAGGTCGTCGTTGACCATCTTCTCCGCCGTGTTCACCGGCGCTTCATCCGGCGCCGGTGCCTCCGCGTGCTCCACGCACTCGACGTCGCGCTCGAATGCGTGCTCGATGGACGACCCGACGGTGATGATGCCGTTTGACCCGGCATCTTCATCTTCGGTAGGTATAGTTGGGGACCGCCATGAATTTGGCGTAACGGGTCGCCCAAGTATAGCATGGTAGGCCCCTTTGAACCCCACCACCTCGAAGGTGAGGGTCTCCTTGCGGAAGTTCTTAGGGGGTGCCAAACCGTACCGGCGGAGTCGATCCGCCCGAGGGGTTGAACCCCGCTTGCCGGCGCGATGCCGTGGAACGGCTTCGTGCCGGGCCGCGGCCGGTCCAACCCGATCCCCATCGAGCGCAATGTATGCGCGAAGAGGATGTTGAGGCTACTGCCTCCGTCCATAAGGACCTTCGAAAACCGGGCGTTCCCAATGATGGGATCGACCACCAGCGGGTACTGGCCCGGTTGGGGATGCGGTTTGGGTGGTCCTCCCGGCTAAAGGTGATGACGTCTTCCGACCAATTGAGGAAGGCCGGAGGCGCCCTCTCTGCGGCGAGGACTTCGTGCCGCTCCTTCTTGCGCTCGCCGGTCGACATGTCGACGGTAGGTCCCCCAAAGATGAGGAACACATTTTCGACAGCGGGGAAGCCACCCGCGTCGCCGTCGCCCCCGTCTTTCTTGGCCTCCGCCTCCTTCGCGGCGGCACGGCCATAAAACTTCTTGAGCATATCGCACCTTGCTCAAGGGTGTGGTTCATGGGAGTCTTGTGGTAGGGACATGGCTTCTTCAAGCATGTCGTCGAACACTCCCGGCCTCGAGGAGCCGGTCGAGGGCCCCGTCGAGCCGGGTCACCGGCGAGGGCCTCGCCGTTGCCGCCGTTGCGCCCTGCTCGCGCGCCGCGCGGCGCGGCTTCTTCCCCCCCCTTCTTGCCCCGCTTGTCGTTGCGGTGCGGCTCCTTGGACCCGCCGCCCTCCGCGGGCGTGTCCTCGGGCGCTTGCCCTTCTTGCCGTCGAAGATCACCCCCACGGCCTCCTCTCCCCGAGGCGAAGCCGGTGGCGATGTCGAACGGCTCATTGGAGTCCGCGGGCGGGGCCGCGTCCCGGCCTCCCGCACGAAGTCCCGCACGTGGTACCCTCGAGGAAGGCGTGCACAATCTCGGACTGTGCCACACTGGGGAGCTCCGTGCAGCGCTTGGAGAAGCGCCGTATGAAGTCCCGCAACGACTCGCCGGGCTTCTGCGTGCAGGAGCGCAGGTCCCATGAGTTTCCAGGGCGCACGTATGTGCCCTGGAAGTTGCCCACGAATGTGTGGACTAGGTCGTCCCAGTTATGGATCTGGCTGGCGGGCAAGTGCTCGAGCCATGTCCGGCCGCGTCGCCCGCATGCAGGGGCAAGTTGCGGATGATCACTTCGTCACTAGTGGCCCCGCCCAGCTGGCAAGCCAAGCGGTAGTCGTTGAGCCACACGCGGGGGTCCGTCTCCCCGTTGTACTTGACGATCGTCGAGGGTTGGCGGAAGCGTTGTGGGAACGCCGCCGCTCGGATCTCCCGGCTGAACACACGGGTGCCGGGGGCTCCGGCGTCGGGGAGCGATCCTCGCCGCTGTCGTAGCGTCCACCCCGTCGAGGGTGGTAACCCCTTGTCGCTCGTGCGTCCGCCTTGCCGGTGCGCCCGGCGTTGATGACGTTGCGGGCGTCACCATCCCGGCGCCCGCGCGCGTCAAGGAGTCGCTCCTTGGCCGGCGTGCGCCCTTGCTCGGTGGGTCGCCCCGCGTGCACCGAGGGTTCGCCTCCCCGGTGCCGCTTCATCGCCCCGCGCGTCCCCTTGTTGGCGGATGCGTGAGGCCGAGCTCTCGGCCTGTTGGACGGCCGCTTGCTCGATGAGAGTCTGCACCTCGCGGTGCATGTCTCGAGCCTCAGGGGTCGAGGGTGCCGGCATAGCTCGCAGCAGCGTCGCGGCGGCGATGAGCTTTTGGCTTGCTCGCGGCGGAGCGTCCGCGTCGTCCACGTTGGGGACGGTGTTGATGCGGTCGCGGACCTGTCGGCCCAGCTCCCGTGCGCGTTCGCCGCGCGCGGAGGCCTCCCCCGCCATCGAGGCGCGGAGCAACCGCACCGTTCGGTATTCCTCCGCCAGCTTGGCCTCAAGTTCACGGGCTTGGGCCAGCTGTGCGTCGACGTCGGCCCCTGCAGGAGCGCTTGGCCCCGCGGTCAGGCGCGTAGCGATCCCCTGGGCGGGCGTGACTTCCCCGTCTCCTCGGCGCCGCCGCACCGGCGGCGTTGGCCGGGTCGTTGGTGATGACGGCGCGAAGCACTCCCGCGTGGGATCGTAACTCCCGTGCCGGAGTCGTCGGAGCAGCCGAACCAGCAATCCGCGGCGTCGAGGAAACGCCGGAACACAACCGGGTCCGCACGCCGGAGAAATCCCACTCCGCGTACCCGTGGCGGTTGGCGGGTGGCAACGTGTCGACGGAGCCCGGGGACGATTCGTCTCCCCGCCGAGGTGCCGGGACCCCCGGCGATGAAGACGTGGCGGCCGGTGGAACCCCCGCACATCGTCGTGTTGACGTTGGCGTTGTAGGCCGACGTAGCACCACGCAGCCCCGATGGGGATGCGCGGTCCCGAGACCGCGCGCGGTCCCCGCCGGGCGGTGGCGGCCGTCATGACGGTGGGCGCGCCACTTTGAGTGGCGGCGCGCTCGGCTCGCCGCCGCCGGGACCGCGCCCGGCGCGAGCGCCGTCCCGAGCGACGACGGCGTCGTGGCGTCGATGGACCCGCGGCATCCGTGCCCCCGCGGGCGCCCGCGCGGTGTCGTGCGTGCGGCGGGGGTCTGAGCAGACCTGGCCTGGCGCCGCGCGCGGAGTTCCTCACGATTAGTGAGGCGCATGAGATAGCCGTTCCCCGTGGCCTGAAAGTTCAGGTCCCCGAAGCGGATTTCGAACCCGGCTGGGAGGGGGTCCGAGCTACCCATGCAGTAGCGTGTACCACGGTACTCAGTGCGGATCACCATGGAGGGAGTTGGCGAAATGACCTTAGGCGCTCGCTTGCCCCACGGTGGGCGCCAACTGTCGGTGCGGAATATGGTCCCGACAATAACCGGTAGATAGCGCCGTGGTCTATCCCTCAATGGTCGATGCTAAGTAACAAGTGACACGAGAGATTTTATCCCCGGTTCCGGCCGAGGGGGCCGTACGTCCCGACAGGGGCGTGCTCGGGGCACTATATTACTTAGCACCGGGGTGCTTGTAGTGGGGCTAATACAAGCAAGGCGGGAGAGGAAGTGTGGCCTCCAAGTCCCCGGGGAGAGTGGCCGAAGATATTGTTGGAGAATGAGAATGAGTACGTGGTGCGTGGTGTTGTGTGTCTATCCCCCCCCCCCCCCCCCGCGCGCCGGGGTTCGCCCCCCCCCCCCTTTTATAGATCAAGGGGGCAGCGGGTTACATGCGCGCCGCGCTACCTAGCTACGTGGAGAAGTGCGACGTGCTATGGTGTAGAGTGGGCGGCCGTCCGGCGATCCTCGCGGCGATCCGGTCATCATGGCTCGACTCGTACCCGAACGAGTGGCGGTTCGAGGGTAGGAGGGCAACGGATGGCGGTGATGTCCCTCTGGTAGGCTCGAGGGAGGTGCCGGGCGCAAGCTTGTACGGAGTACAGGGGTAGGCAGAATGGCGTTCCTTCCCAACACGCTTCACGGGGCTGGAGTTGTTGCTACAGGGTCCGGCGTGCGCCTGCACGCGCGGGTACGGCGGCCACGCCGTTACAGTGGCCGGGATGGCGATCCACCGGCCTAGCGCCTCCACCTAACCCTGTAGGGTCACAAGAAAGTGAAATCGAGGGTGCGCCCGGCCCCCCTTCGAGGGTCTGGCGCGTTAGCCGTACTGTAGTGGGTGCGCGGTGTCACGGGGCTGACACCGGCCGTACTGCACAGTCCCTCTCCACAGTGGTGGGGATGGGCTCCTCCCTGGGGAGTTGGTGCGGCGGCACCGGGCGCGAGCCCCGGGCGCATGATGGCGCCGCCCCGCCCGTGTCGGGGCATTAAATGCCCGGGACGGGGGCCGGCGCACGCGTGAGGGGCGCCCTCGAGCGTGGCGGACCCCGGCCGAGGGCGGGACGTACCCTCGAGCGAGGCAAAACCCGCTCGAGGGGGGTGAACCCTCGAGCGGGGCGGAGCCGCTCGAGGGAAGGGTTGCCCCTCGAACGGGGCGGAGCCCGCCCGAGGGGGGAGTGCGCCCTCGAGCGGGGCGAAGCCTCGCTCGAGGGGACTTCTAAGAGGGCCGTCTTGGTGGGCCGTCGGGGTCCCTGCGGCGTGGGCCGTGTCCTGCATGGTTAGGCACCTGCATGGTTAGTCTTAGCGTGTTGTTGCGGGTTTTGAGTGAGGATTTCCCCGTTGTTTAAGGGGACCCCTAGGGCTGTCCCCGACACCCGACGCCTAGACCGCGATAACTCCCGCCGCTCTCCCTGAGTCGCAATGAACTTCGCCACGAACCAGCGCTCACGACGGAAAAAAGATACTTAGGTCACATGTATCGTCGACCCATTATGATCGATGTCATGACAGGCCCAAGATTCAATAATTAACTTACAAATACACTAAATGCAAACTCACAACATGAAACAACATGTAGTGCAGTGGTATGGTTCCTACTTCTAAACTGTATAGTCCTTGGTTCGAAGCTCCGCGGGAGCACTTTTTTGCCAATTACAATTAAAATACTCATGTGCAGAGAGTGGGCCCAAACATCTGTGGACCCCACGCCGTCACGCTGTGAAGTGCAAAAACCTAATCTGTGACCAATTTGATTCATCATTAGTTGTGCCAAACGATACTACTTAAATTATGACGATACTAAATCTAATTTGTGACCACTAGTTTTCGTCATTACCATACTTCATACCAAAATTTAATCTATGACGATCTCTTTTTACTGTTATGTGACGGTTTTTTTATTTTCATCATAATTCTTTAACCCAAATCTTCGTCACTCGCATTATAACGAAAATGAACATTTCGTCATGGAATACATACCATTCTGTGACCAAAGTAAGCAGCGTCCCGAGCAAATCATCACTAATGATCAATCTGTGACCAATTTGATTCATCATTAGTTGTGTCAAACGATACTACTTAAATTATGACGATACCAAATCTAATTTGTGACCACTAGTTTTCGTCATTACCATACTGCATACCAAAATCTAATCTATGACGATCTCTTTTTACTGTTATGTGACGGTTTTTTTCATTTTCATCATAATTCTTTAACCCAAATCTTCGTCACTCGCAACTTATAACGAAAATGAACATTTCGTCATGCAATACATACCATTCTGTGACCAAAGTAAGCAGCGTCCCGAGCAAATCATCACTGATGATCACTTTTCTAGTAGTGTTGCCTTATCTCTTCGTCTTCAATTTCCACCCACCGTTCGCTCTCCTTCCCTTTCCTCTCTCTCCCGCATGGGCATTGGGCGCTTTGCTCCAGTACATCGAGGTTGCAAGCTGCCGCTCTCCCAGCAATCAGGTGCAGGCTGCTGCTTCACGGCCAGGGGTGCAGTAGGGGCGCCTGCCATGGATGGGAGGAATGCTCCGCGGAGACTCAGGTGCACGGCCATGGACGGGGGAGCTCCTTCTTCGTGCCACCCGAGCACGACCGGCAACGCGCCCCGCACATGGCTGTGCTGCCCACCAGAGGGGAGGTCGGAGATGGGGGTGGGGCCGCTTGCGCCGTCGCGCACGTCATCACCGGAGGAGAGGCTAGGGGATTGGGGGCAGGGCCGCCTGTGCCCGTCACCGCGGGGGGAGCACCGGCTTGCGCGACGGCACCTACGACGATGGAGTGGCAGTGGCAACCTTGCTCCACGCGAAACTCACCCCGACGGCGGTACACCTCTGCGGCCAACATCCGGCGGCCAAGTGGCTCCCTCTCCCTCCCATGGCCTAGATCTAGTGGTTGGCTGGCTCATTAATTTACACCCGAAACCTCTCCTGCCCGTGGTATATAAACGCACAGCTCTCCACTCCGAACTCACCAACTCATCATCAACACAAACCGATTAGTACTAAATACGACTAGGGCCGTGTCGCGCTTTGCTGATCTTGGGCAAGCTAGTTCGATCGTTCGCATAATAGAGCATCGCCAATGGCTTCCACTCTCACCGCCACGTTCGCCATTCTCGTCGTCATCGCCGTCCCCGCGCACTTGGCTCGTGTTAACTAAACTGTGCCCAACCGTTCTTTACTTTCCACTTCAACAGCCTCCATTTCGTTTACGGATCCGCCGTCCGCGCATGCAGGTGCGCAGCTGTCGTGCGAGGAGCTGCCGCCGGACGTGTGCGCGTTCGCGGTGTCGTCGGGCGGGTGGCGGTGCGTGCTGGAGGGCGCGCACCGGTGCCAGACGTCGGCGGTGGGCGGCGCGCGGGGCCTGGCCGCCGGGTGGGTCGAGACCGACGCCTGCGTGCGCGCCTGCGGGGTGGACCGCGCCGCGCTGGGCCTCCCCGTGGCCAGCGCCGCGGCCGAGGACCGCCGCAGCCTCAGGGCGCTCTGCTCGCCGGCGTGCCGGGACGGGTGCCCCAACGTCGTCGACCTCTACGTCACCCTCACCGTCGCTGAAGGTGCGAGACTGCGTCGCGTGATCGATCGTATCTCTTGATCCTTAATGTGGACGATTAATTAGCATAAGTACACACACGGTCGTGAACCTTGATGATGGGTGCAGGTATGTCGCTGCCTGAGCTGTGCGAGGCCCAGAAGAACGCCGGCAACCGCCGCATGATGATGGCCGATATGGCTCCGGTCGGCGCTCCGGTCGTGGCTCCGGCTGCGCCCCCGGTTGTGGCTCCTCCGGTGGCTGCGGCATCTCCATGCGAGCCTATGGTCGTTGCGCCGCCTCCATGCGAGGAGGAACGGTGAATTCATAAATAGCATCGATTACCTACTACTTCAATTTGAAGGGAAACGGGGTGGCTACGCTAGCGCAAAACAAAATTTTCCCCGCAAAACGAGGCAACTGCTGCTGTCGAGATCACGGGATTACCACTAGACGCGCGGATGCGGCGGAACCGTCTCGATGTAGACGAACGCGTCGAGGGTAGCAGGCGGTGCGGTTGCTCACGTCCTTCTTGACTTGCACGTGCGGCTTGTCCGATCCAAGTGCTCCGGATGCAGCACCTCTAAGGTATCCACACGTACGGAGAAGGAAGCGACGCACGCCGGATCGCTAGGTCCGCGAGTGCGACGAGGAGGGAGCGTTGGCGCGCGCGGCCGCTACTTGAGAAAGTTGTGTCTTTTCGGGAGGGCGTGGTCCATATTTATTGGGAGGAAAAACCCCCACACCATCCATTAGCAATACGGGACTAATAGATGGTGTACCCCTTCCAATACTAATGGGCTTTACAACATTTGTGGCTCATTAGGACTTTTACACCATAATGGATCAAATCCATCCGAGCCCACTAGTGGATCAAATCCGCTTGACTCTAGGGCATATTTCCAACGTCTCCCACTTGCACTAGAGTCAACTATGCAAGTATATTCATCCTCATTCGGCTTCCAACCCCTTAAGTGTGTGACCCTATAGGTTCACATACACATAGACTTGACCCGAGTACATTACTCGATCAATAGTTGATAGCGGCCTCTAGCAAGACGTGTCAACTCCTATGCTTACGTAAAGATCTTATCAGACAAACCATCACAACAATTCATACATGCTATTCCCTTTTCCTCACGATATTTGGTCTAGCTCCAAGCTGATTTCTCTTTCTCGACACTGTGATTCGGATCATCAAAAGGGGGTTAACCCTTAACCCAGCACGGCCATGCATTTCTTGATCCGATCACTCGAGGGGCCCAGAGATATCTCTCTCAAGTAGAGGGGCAAATTCTATCTTGATTGACCATGCTTCACAAGCATTCTTCCCGACAAACCCTTATGACTACCCGGTTACGGAGTAGCGGTTGATGGCCCCTAAGTAGGTCAATTCACATCTTGAGTACATGCGACAATCTCAAGTCTAAAGACATAGCGTATACGTTGTGTAAACGAGAGAACAAGGTCTCAAATTGGGTCAGTCCAGCCCCATGTCATACATGTGCCCACATTATTAGTTATACATCTCCATGTTCATGACTTGTGAAACATAGTCATCAACTAATTCATGTGCTAGTCATTAACTCATACTAGGGACAACTTTTGAATAACCATACAAGTAAAAGAGTTTCACAAACAATTCACATAATTGTCAATCAAATACAAGTCGTCTTTCATGGATATTCAATAAAAGAACCAAGTGACATGGATATAATGAAATATAATCATCTCTATAATTCCTTATAGGACATATTTCTAACATTCTTCCACTTGCACTTGAGCTAATCTAGAATATATCTAATACCCATAGCTCTCATGTGCGCCTCATGCTTAGACTGTGGAAGGGGTTTTGTCAAAGGATCTGCAACATTCAAGTCCGTGTGTACTTTGCATATCTTGATATCACCTCGTCCAACGATCTCTCTCATCAGATGAAATTTCCGCAGTACATGTTTATTCTTTTGGTGGTTCCTTGGCTCCTTTGCTTGCGCAATAGCCCCATTGTTGTCACAATAAAGATCCAATGGGCTAGAGACACTCGGAAACACACCAAGTTCATAAAGGAACTTCCTTATCCAAACACCCTCCTTTGCAGCTTCCGAAGCCGCGATGTACTCGGCTTCTGTTGTAGAATCAGCCACTGTCTCCTGCTTGGAACTCTTCCAGCTCACAGCTCCACCATTTATCGTAAATATGTATCCTGATTGCGACTTTGAATCGTCTTGGTCAGTTTGGAAACTAGCATCGGTGTAACCCGTTACAACGAGCTCCTCCTCACCTCCATAGACTAGGAACATGCCTTTAGTCCTTCTTAAGTACTTAAAAACATTTTTAACCGTTGTCCAGTGACCCTCACCTGGATCAGATTGGTATCTGCTTGTAACACTGTGTGCATACGAAATATCCGGACGTGTACATATCATTGCATACATAATAGATCCGATGGCCGAAGCATACGGTATTCTACTCATGCGTTCCCGCTCATCGGTTGTCGAAGGACACCGAGTCTTGCTAAGATGTATGCCATGTGACATAGGCAAGAACCCTTTCTTTGCCTCTTCCATGTTGAACCTTTTCAACACTTTATCAATGTAAGTGTCTTGGCTTAATCCTATAAGCCTTTTTGGTCTATCTCTATAGATTTTGATGCCCAAAATGTATGCCGCCTCACCTAAGTCCTTCATTGAAAAACTATTTTTTAATGAGGTCTTAGCGGCCTCAAGCATAGGAATGTCATTTCCAATCGGTAATATGTCATCCACATATAAGATTAGAAATACTACGAGCTCCCACTTGCCTTCTTGTAAACACAAGGCTCTTCTTCACTCGAATGAAGCCAAACCCTTTTACCACCTCATCAAAGCGAAGGTTCCAACTCCGAGATGCTTGCTTCAATCCATAAAAGGATTTTTGAAGTTTGCACACGTTTCCGGCATTGGTGGGATCAACAAATCCCTCAAAGTTGTGTCATATACACATCCTCGCTCGTATTTCCATTTAGGAAAGTTGTTTTGACATCCATCCGCCATATCTCATAATCGAAATATGCAGCTATAGCTAGAATGATCTGAATAGATTTAGCATCGCTACGGGTGAGAATGTCTCGTCGTAGTCAACTCCTTGAACTTGTCAAAAACCTTTTGCAACAAGTCGGGCTTTATGGATGTGAACATTTCCATCCATGTCCCTCTTCTTCTTATAGATCCATTTGCACAATATGGGTTTAACACCATCCGGCGGGTCAACCAAGTTCCAAACTTGATTGTTATCCATGGAATCTATTTCGGATCTCATGGCACTTTGCCATTTCTCGGAATACGGGTCCATCATTGCTTCCGCATATGTCATAGGTTCATCATTGTCTAACAACAATATGTCGCGCTCTCCCGCGATCATGAGATTGAGCTTATCAGTTGCGCGACGTGCCCTTTCAGACCTTCGTGGTTGTGGTGGTGCTTCTCTTGCCACAGGCATCTCAACTCGTTCAGCTACATTAGCATCAATTTTGAAATCTTGCCCAACCGTCTCATCTTGAACTTCTTCAAGATACACCTTCTGTCTACATTTTTCCTTTTTAAGAAACTCTTTCTCTAAGAAAACGCCGTTCCGAGCGACAAACACTTTGCCTTCTGACCGGTTGTAGAAATAATATCCCAAGGTTTCCTTTGGATATCCCACGAATATGCACTTGCCCGATTTAGGTGTTAGTTTATCTGATTGAAGTTTCTTCACATAAACCTCACAACCCCAAATTTTCAGAAAAGACAAACTGGGAGTCTTACCAGTCCACATCTCATATGGTGTCTTAACTACGGACTTAGAAGGTACCCTATTTAAAGTGAAAGCTGCGGTTTCTAGAGCATAACCCCAAAATGACAATGGTAGGTCCGACTGGCCCATCATTGATCGGACCATGTCCAACAAAGTTCGATTATGTCGCTCGGATACACCGTTTCTTTGAGGTGTTCCAGGTGGCGGAAGTTGTGGAACAATTCCGCAACTCTTTAGATGATTGCTAAACTCATGGCTCAAATACTCACCTCCACGATCAGAACACAAGGTCTTGATTTTCTTGCCACGTTGATTTTCTACTTCACTCTGAAATTCTTTGAACTTTTCAAAAGTTTTAGACTTGTGCTTCATTAAATAGACATAACCATATCTACTTAAATCATCAGTGAACGTTATGAAGTATTGGTATCCACCTCTAGTTGTCGTACTCATTGTTCCACACACATCTGTATGTATGAGTTCCAGTAAGTCTGAGGCTCTCTCAGGAAAACCTGAGAAAGGCATCTTGGTCATCTTGCCTAGCAAACAAGCTTCACATGTCTCATAGGATTCAAAATCAAACGAAGTTAAAAGTCCATCGTTATGGAGCTTCTTCATGCGCTTTTCACTGATGTGACCCAAACGACAATGTCATATGTAGGTAGGACTTAAATCATTAGGTCGAGACCTTTTAGCACTTATGTTACAGATAGGTGAATCATCAAGATTTAAAACAAATAAGCCATTCACAATGGATGCACAAGCCACAAACATATTATCCTTAGAGATCACGCAACCATTGTTTTCACTCACAAATGAATAACCATCCTTCATCAAACATGAAGGGGATAAAATGTTTCGACTCAAACTAGGAACAAAATAACAATTATTCAACTCCATAATAAATCCTGACGGGAGGTGGAGTTGCATCGTCCCGACGGTCAACGCAGCAACTCTTGCATTATTGCCCACGCGGAAATCAACTTCTCCTTTTCCAACGCTTCTACTTCTTATCATTCCCTGTGTCGAATTGCAAATGTGAGCAACCGATCCGGTATCAAATACCCAAGAATTAATGACAGTATTAGCGAGGAAAACATGATCTGTAACATAAACATGAAGTGTACACGAAGTGGAAGTACCCTTGATTCCCTTGTTCTTCAAAGAAGCTAGGTACAACTTGCAGTTTCTTTTCCAATGACCAATTTCCTTACAATGAAAACATTCAGCATTGGCAGCTGGACTAGCCTTGGGCGTCGGTTTGGCATGGGGTTCTTATCCTTGGCCTTGCCTTTCTTCTTCCAAGACTTGCCCTTCCTTTTAAAGGTCGGCTTGTTTTGGATCGCCATCACATGACTAGCTGTCGGTGCCTTTCTTGATGTCACTCTCTGCTTTGTCTTTAGCATACCACACAGTTCATTCAAGCCCTTCTCCGCCCCATGCATATGGTAGTCCGAGATGAAGTTCGCATAGCTAGGAGGAAGAGATGTGAGAATGAAATCGGTGGACAACTCCTTGCCCGGTGGGAAGCCTAACTTCTCCAACCTTTGAACGTGACCAACCATTTTGATTACATGTGGTCCTACTAGCGCGCCTTCTCGCCAATTTGCACTCCACAAAGGCTTTAGAGACATTGAACCTTTCGGTCCTAGCCCGTGTGGCGAACATATCATTGAGTGCCACGACCATATCGTGCACATGGACCGACTCAAACCGCATTTGCAAGTCGGGTTCCATACACGCAAGCATAAGGCAACCCACTTCAAGATCGACATCCCATGCCTTCTTGTAAGCGTTCTTTACGGCGAGTGTTGCATTTTCATCGGGCTCATCGGGTAAAGGGGTGTCTAGAACCTCTTCCTTTTTCTCGGCCTTGAGAATAATTCTAAGGTTACGGATCCAATCCGTATAGTTCGTTCCATTCAACTTGTCCTTCTCAAGGATCGTACGCAAAGAAAATTCCTTACTAGGTGCCATCTACAACAAAATAATAAATGCAAAATACTGAGACAAAATATCCATGACTGAGTAAAATAAAATAATTTACTCCCACTAAAATCAATATCCCTACACTGATACTTAGTGATTCAGAATCCACAACTAACAAGTCTACTAGTGAGCTTTTGCGTCACCGCTAGTAAACAAGGTAGATCGGTAAGCAACTTCTTGCTAATCATATCACATATGACTCCTGTTGTTGGGTGACATCTCTATGTCTAGGCTCCCAACCTTTATGCCCCAAAATCCTTAACCGTTAAGATGACTTTGATAAGCAAACCAACACTTATGCGTGTAAGTATCCGATACAAACCCGTCTAGTCAAGGAAAACTAGTGGCACCCTAATTTCATAGACCCACCACTAATTGTACGAGACGTGGGACGGTGGCAAGTGTTGGGAGGGCATGTTAACTTAAAATTCCAAAGGGATCGTTCTACTCGTAACATCACACGCAAGAAAATAACATTGTCGCATGTAAAAGTAGAACGGTAAGAACGACATTCACACAATTGTAACACGGTATGGCCTATTGTCGCATGGTGATCTCCATCTCCATTGACCCGTACATCATGTTGATCTCCATCTCCATGATCCGTGTGTGCCATCCTCCATGTGATGAGTCCTCCAAGAACTATCTAACGCGTGCTAGTAATGAAAGTTACACAATCGCGTATTAGATCATCACAAATTTGGTACGCAGACCATTACATTAATTTTGACAATACATGTGGCTCCAGCCGTATTGCCTTATGCGTGACATGCAAGTCACGAAAAAATTACACACATGCATCACATACACATACAGGCCATACCAATTACAAAACCTGCAAAACAGATTATCGCAATTCCGACGTCCAAACTTAAAACGCCCGAAAACCCATCTTGCAAGCCGAATTTGGCAAAACTAATTTCACCGAGACCAGTATGCCTGGTTTATCATATGTGTAAAATTTTCTGTAGATCAATTTTCGTATAGAAAACGTCTTCATTCGAGTTAACCACGAAAAGTTATGACTGTTTTACCGAACAGTATATTTTCCCGGTTTTTCCCGGCCGTAGAGATCCAATCCGCCACCGCCACGCATCCCATGCGCCCGGCACTTGACCTAGCTTCGATTCGACCAATCCAATTGATCTCCTTCTCGTTGTGAGCGGGTTTACGTGTATCACTTAACTCCGATGGCGGAACTCCGACCGGTAGGAGTAATTCGTTACACGACCATCACGTCAAGAACACGAAGCCGATCAAAACTTTGATCTACATCTGCATATCTCTATATGCACACATCCCGAATCTAAAACTTAGCAGCTACGGCTCTGGTACCACTGAAGGGAAACGGGGTGGCTACGCTAGCGCAAAACAAAATTTTCCCCGCAAAACAGGAACTGCTGCTGTCAGAGATCACGGGATTACCACTAGACACGCGGATGCGGCGGAACCATCTCGATGTAGACGAACGCGTCGAGGGTAGCGAGCGGTGCGGTTGCTCACGTCCTTCTTGACTTGCACGTGCGGCTTGTCCGATCCAAGTGCTCCGGATGCGGCACCTCCAAGGTATCCACACGTACGGAGAAGGAAGCGACGCACGCCGGGCCCCGCTAAGTCCGCGAGTGCGACGAGGAGGGAGCGTTGGCAGCGCGGCTGCTACTTGAGAAAGTTGTGTCTTTTCAGGAGGGGTGTGGTCCATATTTATTGGGAGGAAAACCCCCCACACCATCGTCCATTAGCAATACGGGACTAATAGATGGTGTACCCCTTCCAATACTAATGGGCTTTACAACATTTGTGGCCCATTAGGACTTTTACACCATAATGGATCAAATCCATCTGAGCCTACTAGTGGATCAAATCTAGTTGACTCTAGGGCATATTTCCAACAGAATTGCTCGTGGGAAGTCTACTCGGAGGATTGAGGATACGCTTGTTCAGTGTCAGTGCTAGATGATGTTCCACTTATGTACAGAGATAGTGCCCTTGTTTTAGTGTGAAATAAAGCAGTAAGGAGCTACATTCGTGTGATGTTATTTCATTTTGTTCCATACCTGTCAACTGTCACCCTGTTCGTTTGGCTTATCAGCCACCAGCCAGCATTACTTTTCTCCCAGAACAAATTCACCATCAACCAGCCAGTAGTACTATTCTTTCTGAACAAATTAGCACCAGCCATCAGCCACCAGCCAAACAAACAGGGTAGGGTGTGTGCTGCGTTGTTCTTCAATTCCACGACTTAATTACTAGAGTATTCAGAGGATTTTTTAGTACACAGTACAATGTAGACGCTCACACACGCACACACACTCATCCCTATTAACACACGTACGCAAACTCTATCTGTATGAGTACCTCAGATCTGGAGGTTTCGATAGAAACATCGCTTACCACTTAAAACATAATCCCGAAAAATATCAAACTAAATATATAAAAATACGAACACTCATGTCAAATCAAGCCGCCTGTTCGTTTGTCTTATCAGCCACCAGCCAGCAGTACTTTTCTCTCAGAACAAACCAGCCACCAGCAACCAGCCAGCGGTACTTTTCTCTCAAAACAAATCAGCACCAGCCACCAGCAAAACGAACAGGCTGGAGAACTTGAATGGGTAGGTTTCACCAAAGGGAATGTTGACACCCAAATTTGGCAAGAGCCGACTCAGGCCAGGTAGGTCGGTTAGACCGGGTCCCCAGGGCGGTCGGCCGGTGTGTCTTGTGGCCGGTCCCGCACGAAGGTGCCGGGCGGTCTAACCGCCCCCACGGGCGGTCTAACCAGGTCTTCCCGATTTCGGGTAGAATTAGGAGTTTAGCTTGATTCCAAGTTGTAAAGTGTTGTTTGCAGGGCAAGTCCTCTCACCCTATAAATATAAAGGGTCGTGGCCGATTGAGACAGATCATCCAATCGCAAACCCTAACCTTTCCAACCTCCATTGCTCTCCTCCTTCGTCATCAAGACGGTTGAGGGAGTTCTGAGTGGCCTGCCGATCTCAGGACAACCCTAGGAGCACTGTTCCCGACGGGGTCCTTTCCGGAGCAACGAATCTAGGTTTTTCGACGTGCCTCTTGTCCAAGGCGGTTAGACCGCCCCCAGGCGGTTAGACCGACCCGTGCTGGGAGGTTCGGCGAGTGGATTTCTGACGACCGGTGATCTAGCGCATTCGTGTGTTCGACCGAGAAAAGCGTCAACACACTTTTGGTGACTCCGCTGGGGAAAATAGATATGGTTTCACAACCGATCTTTCGATTTTTGCATGGGATCACAGTGCGATATTGACAAGAAGAACGTGATCATGGTGAATATCAAAGAACTCAGTGAGGAAGACCAGAGGAAGTACACCGAGCTGCAAGAGTACATCAAGCAACAATTTCTTTCTAGCGCCAAGAAGGATCGTTCAGGCAAAGTGACACTCACTCAAGATTTGAGGAACCAAGTTGAGAAGTACCTTGGTCCGTGTGTGATGAGTGATTGACCGGATGGTTTGAAGCTTTGTGTGTAGTGTTGAGTTGTGTTGTGTGTGTTTTATTTTGTGTATTTACCTTATTGTTTATGTGGTGTCTTGTCAATGCACTCGTGAGAAGTGGTTGACAACGTTGTGTGGACCGACTCTTGGCCTAGTATTGCGGGTGTTGGTTGCGGCTTGGTTTGCGTTGGTGCGAGGTGAAGAACAGCGCGAAAGGTCTTAGCCATTGCGGGGCCTCCGAGGAGTGGAGAGACAAGTAGGCTTGGTTCGAGGGACCCGGTGGCCGACGGATCAAGTGCGAGCCGCATGGTGCAAGAAGAGCAAGACGAAGTCGTGGACATGGAGCCGGTGCATCGGTGGTGGCCAAGTCAAGGAACGAGGCAAGACGAGTAGACCGTCCGGCGCCGGAGGTGAAAGGCTTGGCGAGCTCGACGCTTGGCGTGGTGAGGCCGGGCCGTGTACGCGGGGTTTGGTGGTTTGGCCACAAAACCATCGGAGGAGGGTTTCTCGGTTTGGGCCTCAAACCGAGCCCGAGGGCCCGGCGTGACGGAGACGGTATCCGGGTGCGTCGGGAAGCTTCGAGGCGGGCGACACGCGACATGATCTTGGTGCTTGCGTCGGGAGGACGTGAAGGCCCGATGGATGCACGGTCGTCCGATGGTGAACTTCATGTGTTGACCAAAACGCCCCGTGAGGGCTTGTGTAGTACTCCTAGTGTAGGGGCACTTCGGTCTTTTCCGGAGTGCCTATATATAGGAGGAGGGGGCTGAATTTTCAGCCAACTCTTGGGCTAGAGGTGGCGGTACTCTTTCATTTTGGAGTGCTTTGGGAGAGAGGGAGAGAGGAGAGAGTGGCTCTTTGATTGGAGCTTTTTGCCATCTTAGATTTTGATTCTAGGAGTGGCTTGTAATCGATTGGACAAGATATTCATAGTGAATTCATCCTTCTCAATCTTGTGCCAAATCCTTTGCTCCGGCGTTTTTCTTTTTCGCGATTTTCGGAGGTATTTTTTTGAGGATTTTCGTTCGTCGCTCGATTCATCGATTTGAAGGCGTTTCTCTCCGGATTTCTTTGAGGGGATCATGGGTGAGTGCCTTGTGCCTCTTTGTGGATGATCTTGACCCCTCAAACGCCGGATTTGGCCTTCGATTCGTTGACTTTTGGATGAACCCTAGGTTATTGTGTTCTTGGCAAGGATTTACGATTCCGGGAGTTGTAGGTAGTTTGAGGCCGTAATTTTTGGGGCATAACCTCTCCTTGGGGTGTTCATCATCTCCCCAAAATTTCGTCTCAAGACTCCAAGTGGTTTGGGAGATCCTTTGATCTAAAGTTTGGGGCGATTTCGCGGGCAGTTTTCTGGGCTGTCCCGGGTGATCCGTCACCTGTGCCGGGTGACCCGAAGGGGGTAGGTTGACCCGGTCACTTGTGCCCGGGTGACCCGGTGCGGCTCGTAAGGCTCGGGGTGACCCGGTCACTTGTGCGGTTGACCCGTAGGTCTCGGCCTTCTTCGTTGTTGCTCAAGTTCTTTCGTGCTTGCTTCCGCTTTGCTTCCTAGCCCTTAAAGCCTTGTTCCTAAGGTACCGAGAGAGGTTTGTGTGTGCTTCCGCTTGTTCGTGTGTGACTCTTGGAGTTTCGATTGGGATATAGGCCAAGTTCTTTTGAGAAAAATTTTTTATCGGCTCCCATTCACTCCCCCCTCTCGGTCACCAATCCGGTCCTTCATTTGGTATCGAGCCGGTTGTGGATTCTTGTGGCTCTAACAAGTCTTGAATCCATTGGGTGACTAGAGGAAAAAGGTGCTTTTGCTTGCGACTTTGGTTTGCGCGATTTGAGTCCGGCGATTTGGAGTTGTGCCCTTGGAAAAACATAACTTGAGATACCTTCGAGAAAACGGGCATAACTTTTCGCTCGGTGCTCCGTTTTGGCTCAAATTTTTACAGCGGTTTCGTGACTCCATTTTTAGGTGATCCAAAATGATCTAAAGATAATTGAAAAATCCTCATTTAAGTCTCTTGCGGCTTTGTCTTGTTTCTTATGGATTTTCTCTAGGCTTCATTTCACCTTATTTTGAGCTGGAATTTTTTGTGCCTCTAACTTTGGTGCTCCCTGTTCAGTGGTAAAATTATGGGAAAAAGATAAGATCCTTTGCTATTGAACTCATGAGTACTTGTTAGAGAATTGAGGCTTTTTGAGTGCTTTCTTTGCATCGTTGCTTGTCCCTTGAGCTTGGTCTCGGCTAATCCTAACCGGTACTTTGATTATGGCACCAAGTTCTTCTCCTTGTGCTTCTTTGAGCGGGGAGGAGTATGGAGGTTGAGGCGAAGCCGAAGTGGAGGAGATGATATCTCTCATCGAGGACTATCAAGATGGTGACATCAAGAAAGGCGAGCTCTACCACAAGCTAGGAGGCATGAACCAAGGTACACTTGCCAAAGCTATCTTGATCCTATGCAATAGGTTGGATGATTGTGAGCGTGATTGTGGAGACTTGCATAGGAGAAACATAGATTTGTGTGATGCCTTGCGTAGGAAGAATGAGAAGATGAAATGCTCTTTTACTAGGTTGAAATGTGGTATGGCTCATTGGAGGTCTCGTGCTTTGAATTCTTGCACTTCTTGTAACACCATGCATGCTAAAAATGATGCTTTGATTGCTTCAATTGCATGCTTGAAATCTGAAATTAAGGTGTTAAATTTCAAAGCTTCTTTGCCTTGCAAATCTTGCGATGCCTTGTGTGCTGAAAATGAGAAATTAAAAGATGAAGTTAATTGGCGCAAAATGCATGTTGAAGCTTTTAGAAGAGCATGCGACAATCTTGATTTTGAGAATGATGAATTGAGATCATCTCTTGCTAACTTGCAATCTGAAATTGACTTGTTGAAATCCAATGCTTCTATGCCTTGCAACTCTTGTGTTGTTTTGAATGATGAGCTTGATATGGCTAGGAGTAAGATTGCTTTGTTAGAGACAAGTGCTTCTTTACCATGTGTTTCTTGTGAGTCTTTGCATGCTGAAATTAATGAATTAAAATTGACTCACACCACATGTGTAGATGATCTTGAGCATGCTAGGGCTGAAATTTGTAATATAAAATCCATGCCTTGTAGCAAGTGCTCTTTGTTTCTTGTAGAGGATGCTTGCCATACTTCTTGTGATAATGATGATGATGATGCTTTGATGGGTGTAAATGATGATACTTGTTCATGTGGTCTCATTTGCACTTCATGCATTGATTTGGAAAGTGAAGTTTTGGCTTTAAAGAAAATGCGCGATGATATGAGCGCCAAGTTGGTTGAGCATGATGAGGTGAGTGCCAACCTTGAGAAAGAAAATGAACTCTTGCGTACCACATATGCTAAATGCATTGAAGAAGAAATCAATAATTTGAGAAATATGACATGTGGTAGTTGTGAGCGCCTCAAGTCTCAAAATGAGGTTTTGCGCACAAGGTGCAAGAGTCTTTGTGCCAAGGGTTTGGATTCATGCTTCTCGTGTCACTCCGATGTTGATGCTTCTAAATTTGCTTCTTCTAAACCGGAGTCGACTTCTTCTCTTGAGTGTGAGTCTTTGGATGGTGGTAATTGTGCTAGTGCTTTGGATAGCTCTCTCATAGCTACTCCTAAGCTTGTTGCTTCTTCCGGTGTTGCCCAAGGTGATTTGAATGGAAAGGGTGCCTCCCACATATTTGGGACTCATATTCCCAAGCTGAGGTTCCAATGCACCTTTTGCAAGAAGGATGGGCATACCATTGAGTTTTGCTTTCGCCGTGTGAAGCACGAGCGACGTGTGCGTGCCAAAGCTTTTAAGAAGCCACGTAGCCTTTCTCATGGCACGTGTGATTCTAATGTGGGCACCAAGTTGGATGTTGGGGTTGATGCTTCATGCTCTAAGTCCCAAGGGACTTCCCACTTACAAGAGAATGGTGATTCATCCACTCGGACCGTGCCCTGTCGATAGGCCTTTGTACCATTGCTCTCACCGTGGGAAGGATGGGCATCAAGAGAGTTTTGCTACCGCCGGCAAGGAGAATACGGCGAGGAGGTGCCTCTAGGCGTTTGGTTATTCATAGCCCTTCTCATGGCATGAACACTTGTGAGCCTAAGAAGGCGCGATTTGTGGATGGGTTTTATGACACTCTTTCTAGTGAGTTAGGCCATGCTCGTGGACATGCATCTAGTGTTTCTTGTGTTGGTCCGCGACATGCTTCCCGTGGTGCTTGTGTTGGTTCTTCTCCTACGACCCCGAAGGATCTTTGCCTTTTTGCTTGTGGTAGCACTCGACTTTCTTCGTGAGTGACTTCTTTGAGGCACGGTTCCAAGGGTGTTCGAAAGACTTTTCATTCCAACCGCATTTGCATCATACTAACCCACATGATAGGTTGTGTGCACCACTTACCCGTGTGACCAAATCTTGGATTCCCAAGTACGTGCTTGCTAACCCTTTGGGATCCAAGGCTCGGTCTTTCTCGTCTCATTGTGTGTAGGTATGGAGACGCGGTTGGAGAACATGAGCTCAATGGAGACATGATGGTTCTCCACACCGTTTTGGATGGCTCTTGAAAGCCTTTGTACACATGTATAGTGAGTTTTCTTTTCCCCTTGTCCTCTCTTGTATATACTTGTGTCTTGCTTGTGTGAAAACCATGGTAGGCTAGCCACCTTGTTCATGATAGCCTTGTGATCTTGAATATCTATCTTGCTATCTTTGTATGATTTTATGGTGGATGTTATTTATGAACATCATGTCATGCTTTATGGTTGATTGCTCGGATATGTCATGATGTTCATTCATATCATGTTTGTCTAGCTCGATGGTACCTTTCTTGTTAGCATGTTTGTCCCCCATGTATCTCTTGTCATGCTACCTTTGTAATATATGTTGGTGGTTGATCCATGTGATCTTGTATCATGCCTTTGTTTAGTTCTTGTATATTGTTTGGCATGTTGTTCTTTGGTATCATGTTGGTTTAGTGTTGTACCTTGTTGACGTACTTGCTTGCCCATGCTTATTAATATTTGTGGAATCATGTTACAATGCTCTATTTATGTTAATTGATATTATCAATGCATTGTGTAGCATGTTGTGAGCTTTCCTTGGAGTTTTGGGCTTGTCTTGTCTTTGAGTTGTGTTGTTGTTCCTCTTTTCGGTTGGTTTTAGAGTTTTTCCTTGCTCTTCCTTTTCCTAGCTTTTGCTTTGTTAGTTGCCCTTGGTTGAGGGGGAGCTTGGCTTCTTTTGATAGGGAATTTGATTCCAAGAAGGGTTGTGGCTTTCTGGTAGTCTTTGTGATCCTTGAATTGATATTCCTTCTATGGTATTCAATTGGGATCTTTGTGGTTTTGCAATTGGTACTTTTTCTATGGTACTCAATTGGGACCTTTGGTGGCTCTTCTCTCGCTTGGAGCGATTCTTGGTTGGTGTGTTCCCTCGTGAGCTTTATTGGTGTTAAGTCAAGTTCCTTGTCTCCCTATGCATTCCGCATTGCATTTGTATCATATATCATGATGTATAGACTTTGGTAGGTTTGACATTTGTGTCTCGCATTCTCGTCATATATCATGTTCCTTTTGATGTACATATCTACCTATGTTGCATTTGTATCATATTGCATTTTAGGATGATGAGCTTCTTCCATATGCCTCATTTGAGTTTCTTTGGCTACTTGTGAGATATTGGGCATGTGTGTGGAGAAATGGCTATGTGAGGCTATGCTCTTGGAATATTTGAGATATATGTGTTGTGAGATAGCCTTTTTGAATCAAATGCTAATCTTGACTAAATTTGATGAAATGTGCTCCACTCATGTGTAGTAGTATATCCATGTCACTTTTTGGTCTAAATGTGCCTTTCATGCTTAGATTATGCTTGGATGTCTCTTTCTTGCTTTTGGGCCAAAGGCCGATATCATTGTGAATGTTTAGCCTATGTTGCATTCATGGAGGAGCATAAGCTTCTTTTTGCCGCAAAGGAACTTCATGTACCATGAAATGAATTAATCTTGAAAAGAAGTGTGTCCGCTTGAAAAATGCTCCCTCCATCATGTTTATGCTTAAAATGTTTTATCTTTCACACATGGGTGCAAAACCTGTTGCATGATGTTCACCGGTGGAGAAGTCTCCCCGAAGTGGACACATGGCTCATGAGATTTAACATGACATGCTTTGCTTTATGGGTGTTTGCAATGATCTTTTGTTGAGAATTGGATATCCTTGTATGATCTTTGAATGGTATGCATGTTTGTGGCTCAAGTGTGACATGGATAGGCTTTTACATTTGAAGTGAGCCATCTTTTGATATAATTATTCAAATCTGAAAATTTGCTTTGTCACATGCCTATATTTCCATATATTACTTGTGGCAATGCTTTGACTATGTTATGATCCATATATGTGCTCTTTGTCTCATTTCTAGCCTTTGTCACTAAATTTGGCCTATTTGAGAAGCTCATGTAGATGTTTATATGCTTTGTTTTGCATTTCGCATTTTCACCTTGATTCATACATTGTCAACAAGGGGGAGAAGAGGTGAGCTTAATGAAAAATTCAGAAAACTGCATTTAAAATTTGGGAGTTTGCTCCACATGTTCAGGGGGAGCTTGCATTTGTGTAGGGGGAGCTTTGGTGAGTCTCCTTTGTTTGCCTAAGTTGTGCTTTGGTGGTTGCTTTTTGCTCTATCACGTGTGTTTAGGGTGAGCTTTGTATGCTCTTTGTCCCTAGTGCATGTGTTTAGGGGGAGCTTGTGAGCTTGGTGTGCTCTTTTCTCTATCTCATGAGTTTAGGGTGAGCTTTGTATGCTCTTTGGTCCTAGTTCATGTGTTTAGGGGGAGCTTGTGATTTTTGTGCTCTTGTGCGGTGGTGTTGAGCCCCTTTGCCTCTTCTTGAGGAGCCGGCGGTTGACTTATGTTTTCGATTATTCCATGATCGGTGTTGAGCCCTTTGTGCCTCTTCTTGAGGGATCATGCATTCTTGTCTCGGTTGTGTCGAGCCGTTGCCCATGTCTTTGGGGACCGAGACATTGAGTTGGCCTTTGTGGTTTCTCTCATGCCAAGTGACCTTGTTCTTTGCTCTTGTGTGGTTTTCTTTCACTTGGATGAGTTGTTCGGCCTTTGCCCTCTCAAACCATTTCTTTGTGCTCACTTGTTGTCAATCCGCTCCTCAAGGGGGAGAAATTTGGAAAATCAAGTTGATATGAACCTTGTTTGATGGTGATGAGCGGTTGACAAGTGTTTTGGTAAGAGTTTTATGGCACTTTGTGTTGAGCATTTTGGTTTGATGGTTTTTAGGGATTGCATGTTGGTAGTGTGTCTCTTCGATTGCGCTTAGCCTTTGTGCTTGCTTTGGTTTCAAGAGGAATTTGTCGGAGCATGTTGTTATCCCTTCTCACTTCAAGTGGCCTTTTGTTTGCTTTTTATTGGCTTTGTGGCACTTGAATGAGTTCTTATTTGCTTTTTGACCTTCTTTTGTCAATGCACTCATCAAGGGGGAGATTGAGGAACCAAGTTGAGAAGTACCTTGGTCCGTGTGTGATGAGTGATTGACCGGATGGTTTGAAGCTTTGTGTGTGTAGTGTTGAGTTGTGTTGTGTGTGTTTTATTTTGTGTATTTACCTTATTGTTTATGTGGTGTGTTGTCAATGCACTCGTGAGAAGTGGTTGACAACGTTGTGTGGACCGACTCTTGGCCAAGTATTGCGGGTGTTGGTTGCGGCTTGGTTTGCGTTGGTGCGAGGTGAAGAACGAGCGCGAAAGGTCTTAGCCATTGCGGGGCCTCCGAGGAGTGGAGAGACAAGTAGGCTTGGTTCGAGGGACCGGTGGCCGACGGGATCAAGTGCGAGCCGCATGGTGCAAGAAGAGCAAGACGAAGTCGTGGACATGGAGCCGGTGCATCGGTGGTGGCCAAGTCAAGGAACGAGGCAAGACTGAGTAGACCATCCGAGCGCCGGAGGTGAAAGGCTTGGCGAGCTCGACGCTTGGCGTGGTGAGGCTGGGCCGTGTACGCGGGGTTTGGTGGTTTGGCCACAAAACCATCGGAGGAGGGTTTCTCGGTTTGGGCCTCAAAACCGAGCCCGAGGGCCCGGCGTGACGGAGACGCGTATCCGGGTGCGTCGGGAAGCTTCGAGGCGGGCGACACGCGGCATGATCTAGGTGCTTGCGTTGGGAGGACGTGAAGGCCTGATGGATGCGCGGTCGTCCGATGGTGAACTTCATGTGTTGACCAAAACACCCAAGTGAGGGCTTGTGTTGTACTCCTAGTGTAGGGGCACTTCGGTCTTTTCCGGAGGGCCTATATATAGGAGGAGGGGGCTGAATTTTCAGCCAACTCTTGGGCTAGAGGTGGCGGTACTCTTTCATTTTGGAGTGCTTTGGGAGAGAGGGAGAGAGGAGAGAGTGGCTCTTTGATTGGAGCTTTTTGCCATCTTAGATTTTGATTCTAGGAGTGGCTTGTAATCGATTGGACAAGATATTCATAGTGAATTCATCCTTCTCAATCTTGTGCCAAATCCTTTGCTCCGGCGTTTTTCTTTTTCCCGCGATTTTCGAAGGTATTTTTTTGAGGATTTTCGTTCGTCGCTCGATTCGTCGATTTGAAGGCGTTTCTCTCTGGATTTCTTTGAGGGGATCATGGGTGAGTGCCTTGTGCCTCTTTGTGGATGATCTTGACCCCTCAAACGCCGGATTTGGCCTTCGATTCGTTGACTTTTGGATGAACCCCGTGTTATTGTGTTCTTGGCAAGGATTTACGATTCCGGGAGTTGTAGGTAGTTTGAGGCCGTAATTTTTGGGGCATAACCTCTCCTTGGGGTGTTCATCATCTCCCCAAAATTTCGTCTCAAGACTCCAAGTGGTTTGGGAGATCCTTTGATCTAAAGTTTGGGGCGATTTCGCGGGCAGTTTTACGGGCCGTCCCCGGTGATCCGGTCCACCCGTGCCGGTGACCCGAAGGGGGTAGGTTGACCCGGTCACTTGTGCCCGGGTGACCCGGTGCGGCTCTGTAAGGCTCAGGGTGACCCGGTCACTTGTGCCGGTTGACCCGGTAGGTCTCAACCTTCTTCGTTGTTGCTCAAGTTCTTTCGTGCTTGCTTCCGCTTTGCTTCCTAGCCCTTAAAGCCTTGTTCCTAAGGTACCGAGAGAGGTTTGTGTGTGCTTCCGCTTGTTCGCGTGTGACTCTCGGAGTTTCGATTGGGATATAGGCCAAGTTCTTTTGAGAAAGAATTTTTATCGGCTCCCATTCACTCCCCCTCTCTCGGTCGCCAATCCGGTCCTTCAAGATTTCGAGTTGCCGACGATCAAGCTGAACAAGGACAAGGTTGAGGTAATACCCACTGTAAGTCAAGCATCTCCTCCTGATCTAGTTACACAATTATCTGCTATTACTGATAGATTTGAACGTGCGTTTAACGATCAGAGTAGTTTGGTTGCTAGTGTCCTTACTCGCCTTGAAAAAATAGAGGGTAAGTGTGTATTAATATATCTAATGACGGTATCCCTCAAGTAGATTCACAAGGGGTTCTGCATTAGCACTGGAAACTTCACTTGAAGCTCCTCTGTATGGTATGCCAACGAGGTTTTATCCGGGACAGACACCATTGCCTAAGCCGACCCCGGTTAAACCACCCCCAGGTCGGTTCAACCGCCCTGTCTGACCAGATGGTTATTGTTCCGGATCAGCCATTGCCTTTGTCGGTTGTGCCTAGTACATTGGTTCAAAGTCATAATAATGCTTATGGTAATGTTCCACCAATGTATAGTACAATAGCTCACACATCACCACCTATTCCTAATGTTGCTCCATCTTATGGTGTGCCTAATGATGTGTTTACCGACTTGCATTGCATGCAAAATCCTAATCAACCCCCTGTGAGTAACTTAAGAACAGCTGCAATGCAATCTCAGTTAGTTGCTAGGAGTGAATTGGCTCAATTTAAGGAAGAGATAGCTAACATGATGAAAAATAAGCTCGATGTTGATATGGGCAATACTAGATTATATCAAAAACCATATAGGGCCGATTTTGATTATGTGGCTTTCCCCCTGGTTGGCGTATGCCCGATTTTATTAAATTTAGTGATGATGATAACCGTACAACCTGGGAACATATTAACCAATATACTGCTCAACTAGGTGAAGCTGGTACCTTTAATTCTTTAAAAGTTCGCTTATTTTCATTGTCATTGACTAGTACCGCTTTTGCTTGGTTCTCTTCGTTAGCTCCTAACTCTATTGATTCTTGGGATCAACTAGAGCAAAAGTTTCATGATCACTTCTTTAGTGGGAGCTACCAACTAAAATTGACATATTTAACATTGGTTAGACAAAGTAAAGAGGAATCAGTTTCCGATTATCTTAAGCATTTTAAAGAAGTTAAAAACTGTTGTTTTAATTTGTCTCTCACTGATACTGACCTTGCTGGTCTTGCTACTCGAGGATTAAGACCTGCTATTAGAGATAGATTAGAAGGTGTAGAATTTCATACGCTTGCTAATGTGCTTGTTAGAGGTATGGCACAAGAATTAAAACTGAATAAAGAAAAAGAACACTCTAAACCTCGTCTGTCTAATGTGCATATGATTGAATATAATTCTGATAGTTCAGACGACGAGAATGAGGTGTATGTTGCTGAATTTGTGTGGCCTTCAAAGTCTAAATTAAAGCTAGTTCTTGTGCATCTCTTAAGCTGGCTACTAAAGGTCGGCAAAAAGAACTAAAATTTACTTTTGATGTTTCTAAATGTGTTTCATCATCAGATTCAACTGGCCATTAATGAAGGTCGTTTGATGCTTCATGAGATGCAAGTGGATAAGCAATCTTTTCCCATCAATACCATGGAGTTGCAGCAGCCCAAGGTCTTGGTTCGGCCACATCAAGCCGAAGCTACTAAGGGCAAGAACGTGATGGTCGGGGAAGCTAAGCCCGATTTGAGGGGAAAAGAGTTGACAAGAGAAGTGACATATGAAAAGACCCCTGATGGAAGAGAAACTTTCAAGATTACTGTCAAAGCTTCTGGACATGGGGGACAAAGATCGTCCACGCCGTCTGGTCAACAAACAACTAAGCCTGTCCTGGACAGGGCAGTTAGACCGGGAGTACAGAGCGGTCAGACCGCCCCTGCATATGGTCGTCCAAAGATGCTTATTCCGAAGCGGCCGAAGATTGGGAACTGGAAGCTCAACGTGGCAAAGAATCAGGGAAGTATTCCAAAGCCAAAGGTCATGTTTGATATGCTATTTGACAAGTATTCCAAACAAAAGGCCGTTACAAGTGATCGACCGATAAAAAAGGATGAGATCACCTCCACATCAAGAGAGGCCAGCATCACCTCCCAGGGCAGCCATCATATTCAGAGGTGAATCATCTCAGAGGCAACACTTTACTCCGGATTGGGCTCCTACAAGTTCAAATCTGCTTCGTCCTATCTATGATGATAATGGGGTAATGTGGGTGCCAGCAATCCTTCCATCCTGGATGGGGGGGACCAAGGAGATCAGCGCTGGATCGAATCTCAAGACATGCACAAGATCGCTGGGCTCCGCGACAAACCGAGCAGGGTCATCAGGCAGACCCGGTTAGACCCCCCTACAGGCGGTTAGACCCCCTGCCCAGGAGAGAGTAGTTTCCTCCGAAAAAGGTGTACAAGCCCAAAATCAGAGAGGAGGAAGTTCAGAAGATGGACATCCACCCAGAGAGGACCACTAGTCTTGACATCATTCAGTTTGGGACGATAAACATTCCCATTGAGGGAAGTGGCAAAAGACCAGTTGTGCTAAACAATCCGGTTGTGACACCAACTCAAAAGGGATATGTTGCTACAAATGAACATGAGGCCAGTGGAAGCAAGTCTCGTCCGGAGTGCTTTTTGCCAAGGTGGTGCCCTCCTGGTCTGACTCATACTCAAAGACGGAAGCTTCAACGGTTGAGGCTACATGAGAAAAGGGAGAAGGAACTAGAGAAGAAGAGGGACGAGGACTTCAATAGCTATAGGCCCATGGTACCACAGGGAAAGGAGTGGAGAGTCAAGACGGCACCACAGAACGAGGTGGTCAAATCGCCAGAGGGGGTGGTTGAACCGTTTGAGGCGGTTGGCTGACCAGGCGGTCAGACCGGGTTCTCCAGAAACGCCGCCCCATTTCGCTTCTTCAATCCCCATGGCTTGTGATGACAAAGGTTCATTTGTCCCTACTTCAGAGGACGACGAGGAGCTTGTGGATTACAGTTCTTCTCCAGAGCGGATGAACCTTGAGATCAATGTGGTTCATTTGTTTGTTGATGATTCGGTGCCTATAGAGGAGGATTTCACTCATCTTGACTTTAGGCCTAAAGACACTATATTTTAGAAGCCCAAAGATACTGATAATCATATGAAGGCTTTGTATATGAAAGGTCACATCAACGGGAAGCCTATCTCTTGGATGCTAGTGGATGGAGGTGCGATTGTCAACTTGATGCCGTACACTCTATTCAAGAAGCTTGGAGGTTCAGATGAGGAGCTGGTCAAGACCAACATGACCGTCAACAAAGTTGGAGGAGGCGATCCGATATGAGCTAAAGGTGTGATCTCCATGGAGCTCACTATTGGAAGCAAGACGCTCGCTACGACTTTCTTCGTCGTCGAGACACAAGGTAATTTCAGTATTATCCTTGGTCGTGATTGGATTCATGCAAATAAGTGTGTTCCTTCTACCTTGCACCAAATTTTAATACAATGGGTAGGTGATGAGGTAGAAGTAGTGCATGGTGATAATTCTGCTTGTGTAGCTGTAGCTGATAATCATTCTATAGGTGTGCATGATGATGTAAAATATCTATCTGGTTTAGATTTATCTAATTATGAGTTTGTAAGTTGTTCCAACGATGGCTTCATTCCTGCTGTCATAAAGCCATTTGATAATCAGTTAAACCACTTTATGTGACTCAATGAGTTCAACAAAAGAGTGATTGCAACAGAGGATTGATCATTATCGGGTGCATAAGACCAATACATGTGAAGCCATTGAGGATCTTGATGATTTGGGTAAGCTAGGACAAGGGTTTACGTCGGCTGATCCTCTTGAGGAGGTAGATATTGGTGATGGCACTGTACCTAGGCCGACTTTTGTAAACAAGAGTCTTGATCCTACATTCAAGCTTGAATTAATAAAGTTATTAAAAGAGTTTGTCGATTGTTTTACTTGGAGTTACAATGAAATGCCTAGTTTAAGTAGTGACTTAGTAGAACATAGATTGCCTATTAAACCTGGTTTTAAGCCTTATAAACAACCTCGTAGGAATTTTAATCCTGATAGTTATGACCGGGTGAAAGAAGAAATCAATCGGTTGCTTGATGCTAAGTTTATTAGGCCTTGTCGATATGCTGATTGGATCTCTAATATTGTGCCTGTTGAGAAAAAAGGAACAAAGAAACTTCGTGTTTGCATTGATTTTAGAGATCTTAATAAAGCTACTCCTAAAGATGAATATCCTATGCCCATAGCTGACTTTCTTGTTAATTCTACATCTAGACATAGTGTTTAGCTCTCTTGATGGTAACGCTGGTTACAATCAGATCTTTATGGCCGAAGAGGATATCTCCAAAACGGCTTTCATATGTCCAGGATTTGTGGGTTTGTTTGAGTGGATAGTCATGACTTTTGGTTTGAAAAATGCTGGTGCTACTTATCGAAGGGCTATGAACTTTATTTTTCATGACTTGCTTGGTATTATCGTAGAAGTCTATATCGATGATATTTGTTGTTAAATCGGCTAATCTAGATTCTCATTTAGCCGATTTAAGACTTGCATTTTAAAAGATGCGTCGGTATGGTGTAAAGATGAATCCACTCAAATGTGCTTTTACAGTGTCAGCTGGCAAGTTTTTGGGTTTTATTGTGCATGAGAAAGGTGTGGAGATTGATCCTAAAAAGATTGAGTCGATTAAAAAGGTTCAAGCTCCTACTTGTAAAAAAGAGTTGCAGAGAATCTTGGGCAAGGTTAATTACTTGAGGCGATTCATTTGTAAATTGTTTGGGAAGGTTGATGCTTTTACTCCTTTACTTCGGTTGAAAAGTGGAGCTGAATTCACTTGGGGGCAACACAACAAGAAGCCTTTGATGAAATTAAGAGCTATTTCACTTCACCGCCTGTTCTTCAAGCACCCAACAATGGTGTTCCATTCTGACTTTATGTTGCGCCGGAGCCAAGTGTGATTGGGTTGTTTTGACTCAAGAGCCCGATGGCAAGGAGTATGTTGTTGCTTATGAGAGTAGAAGATTGCTAGACACCGAAACAAGGTACACCTTTATTGCCAAACCGACATAATTAAATACATGTTGCAAAAACCTATTCTAAGTGGTAGAGTCGGCTAGTGGGCTTAAGCTCTTGTTGAATTTGATTTGCGTTGTGAACCTATTGGATCAATGAGAGGTCAAATAGTAGCCGACTTTATTGTTCAACATAGAATTGACAAGCAACTTGATTTAGATGTCGGTTATGTAACTTTTACTCCATGGAATTTGCATTTTGATGGGTCGGGTTGTAGAAGTGGTTGTGGTGTTGGAATTATTATTATGTCACCTAGTTGAGCTATTTTTGAAGCCCTTAGCCGGTTGGATCGTAAATGTACTAATAATCAAATTGAGTATGAAGCTCTTGTTTGGATTGCAAATCTTACATGATATGGGAGTGAAATATATAGAAGCTTATGGTGATTCTTTACTGGTGGTACAACATGTGTCCAAGGTATGTCAATGTCTAAATGGTTCTTTAAATGCTTATCTTGATAAATGCTTGGACATTATATCTTGTATGGATGCGTTTGTGATCTATCACGTAGCACGAGAGGAGAATCCGAAGGCTAACGCTCTGGCTCAGCAAGCATCTGGTTATAGTGTCAAGAAAAGAAATTTTCAGGAATGAAAACCGATGTTTAGCGAACCTGAGGGTTACATTCTGGAGGAGTCAGTTCAACCGCCCCCTCACGCCGGTCAGACCGCCCTCGGGGGGCAACCCTACTTCAGCCACTGTTTTTTTCCAAAACTGTTGAGGACGAAGTGGGAGATTGGAGAATACCTCTGATGAAATACTTGCAGGATCCTAAGAGCATAAGTGACAGAAAAGTCCGACGTTGGGCCCTTAAGTTTATCTTAGATGATGATGAGCTATATCGTCGGACGACAGATGATTTGCTTTTAAAGTGCTTAGGTTCTGATCACTCAAGATTGGCTATGGCAGAGCTACATGAAGGAGTTTGTGGTACTCATCAATCGGCTCCCAAGATGAAGTGGCTTCTTATGCGGGCTTGCTTTTATTGGCCTACTATGATAGCCGATTGTTTTAGGTACTATAAAGGATGTGAAAAGTGTCAAAAGCACGAAGATGTTCAGTTAGTGTCTGCTGTGTTAATGCATCTGATTATCAAACTTTGGCCATTCAGAGGTTGGGGATTGGATTTCATTGGCAAGATACATCCTCCGTCGACTAAAGAGCATTGCTTTGTGATTGTGGCAACTGATTATTTTACCAAATGGACTGAAGCAATTCTTCTCAAGAACATGACACACAAGAAGGTAATTGGGTTTATTACGGAGCATATCATACATAGGTTTGGCATTCCACAAACTTTAACTACGGATCAAGGTACTTCATTTGTGGCCAAGGAGGTGCGTGATTTTGTCAATTCCTATGGTATTAAGTTGCTCAATTCATCTCCATATTATTCTCAAGCTAATGGTCAAGCCGAGTCTAGCAATAAAACTTTAGTTAAGCTCATTAAGAAAAAGATAGAAGACAATCCTAAAAGATGGCATGAAGTATTATCTGAAGGTTTATGGGCTCATCGCATATCTAGACATGGGGCTACTAAAGTTACTCCTTTTGAACTTGTGTATGGTCAAGAGGCCGTTTTACCCGTTGAGGTGAATCTAGGCGCATATAGACTTGCAAAGCAAAATGATCTTAATGTTGATACATATCATGCTTTGATGATGGATAACATTGATGAAGTGACCGACAAGCGTTTGGAAGCTTTGGAAGCAATTGAGAAAAATAAAAGGCGAGTTTCTAGAGCATATAACAAAAGGGTAAGAGCTAAGTCTTTTCAAGTAGGAGATTTGGTTTGGAAAACTATTTTGCTTGTAGGATCCAAGAGCAACAAGTTTGGTAAATGGTCTCCAAGTTGGGAAGGTCCATACAAGGTTGTGTGAGTTTGCTCCGGAAATTCTTATATGGTGGAATATTTGCAAGGACAGCAGCGACCCAGGGCGCTCAATGGAAGATATTTGAAGAAGCTCTATCCAAGTATATGGCAAGATTCTTGAAGGTCCATGGCCGGTTTCTATGAAAATCACCCTTAGTATAAAAAATGGCCGGCAATAGTTTTTGTCGTCCTTAGGGTTATTTTTAGCATGCAAGCTTTACTAAAAAACAGGGGGGCATGTGTTGGCACCCAAATTTGGCAAGAGCCGACTCAGGTCAGGCAGGCCGGTTAGACCTGGTCCCCGGGGCGGTCTGACCGGGTGTGTTGTAGTCGGTCCGACACAAAGGTGCTAAGCGGTCTAACCACCCCCCACGGGTGGTCTAACCGGGTCTTCCCGATTTCGGTTAGAATTAGGAGTTTACCTTGATTCCGAGTTGTAAAGTGTTGTTTGCAGGGTAAGTCCTCTCACCCTATAAATATAAAGGGTCGTGGCCGATTCAGACGTATCATCCGATCGTCATTATAAATTTTACTCTATTTTCTCCAAACCCTAACTTTTCCAACCTCCATTGCCGTTGACGGTTAATAATTGTATCAAAGTTCGTTTGTGACTCGCAAGCGTACAAGTCTCCCGTCGTAGTCAAGGGACCCTTCTTCCCTCGAGTGGTGAACCCAAGGTATCGAATACGTGGAACAAATGTGTGACGCAAAACTTAATCTATTAAAGCCAAGTAACTTCAATCTCCGATAAAACCCTAATGCATCTAAGTAAAAGACACAAAACGAATCTAATCTACTAAAGACCGGAGAAAACAAAGTAAGATTGGGTAGATAAATCGATCTAGAGGGATCGGGGTAAGCCTTTTGTTGAAGTTCCAAGCAAGAGAAGAAGTAGCAAATCGAATCTTAATAGAAGCCTCTTTAAATCGTGCTTTCCCGTCCAAATCCGAAAACATCCGCCTTTCGAGACCCCCGTTCGTCACAACGTATCCCTATTCATGTGGGGAGCTTAGGGTGAGTCAAAAGACAAGTCGAGATTCTTTCGGAAGATTCGGCGTGTACCTCTAGCCACCGCGGCTACAAGAACACCCTATGTAATCTATCTCGAGAATAGAATTGGAATAAGCAAAGCCGATCGAAAAACGAAATCTTCGAGGAAACACTTGATCGCTAGGAAAAGATTCAACTTGATAATTCAACTATAACAATGATACATACACAAGATCACCACCGGGATCCTTCCTTGATCTTGCTTCTAGCTCCGGAACTCCGACGTGGTCTTCCGTGCAAGGTTCCCACGTCGGCTAGGGGAACCCTAGTCAACTAGCTCGACCCTCTCCTCTCCAAGATGGTGTCCCTCTCTTCTCTCGCTTCTCGGCGGCGAAGTCGAAATCTTCTCCCCGTGGCTCTCGGTCGGGGGGGCTATAAATAGCCCGATTGGCGGCTAGGGCAAAGGAGAGGGTGTTTGGGCCCTAAATGGGCCCGGGCCGACCGGACCGGGCGGCCGCCCGGGGCCCATTTAGGCCCCGGCCCGAGGGCTCCTTCGCTCCACGTCGGTTCCCTTGCTTCTCGGATGTTTCCCCCTTCGCATGTAGGTTCATGTCGTCGGTTTCTCTCCGAATTGGACTCAACTCCTTGTCTTGCAAGATTCGAAGCACTTTTCCGGTCGTGTCCCTAGAGTCCGTCGTCTTCTCGGATCAAGTCCCCGCTTCTTGGAGTTAAGTTTGCTTCATTGCATGACTTGTACGGGCTTCAAGGTCTTGTCATGAGGTGCTTGATGAACTTATCCCAAAAGTCTTGCATTCAACACTAAAACCCTGCATAAACATTAAACTCCAAAACCGACATGCACACGTGAACTTGTTATACCACGGGGGTTAGTACCAATGGATAAGGTATAAAACTAATGCCAACACCGAAGGTAAACTCATGGCTAGGTTGACGGATTTTCACCGTCAACATCTCCCCCATGCTTAAACCTTGCTCGTCCTCGAGTAAGCCTTCGATGGATATCATCATTGCCAAACAATGTTTAAACTTTGCACTTGATCACACATGAGAAAACATAATGCTCTCAAAATTTTAATTCATTAAAGTTCCATAATGTACTAGCCTTCATCTCTACGGAGGGTAGATTCTTATTAAGCTTATCCCACAAATATTAACATGCTCACAAAGTTTTAAATAGATCTCGAATTTTTTGAAATAAAGAACGAGATAAAGAAAAGCTAAACAAAGTTCACAAATTTAAATCATCTTGTATATTGCTCATGAACTCTCATCTCACTTGTCTCTCAAGCCTATATATTCTACTCCTTTCCCTCTCATATATATGTGGTAGGCTTTATATGGAGCTTTGGGAAAGTTTAGTCCTAACAAGATTTTATAAATGAGGTGTTGTCAAAACAAGACAAGCTTCTCATGGTCTTACCGAGACTCGTCAAAAAGGTCATTGGAAAATAATGTTAAATCAAGGAGGGGAAAGAGAAAAATACACACACTTTTAGATAAGTGGACATGTGCAAATAGCAAAGAGTGATCCCGAGGCACAAAGGAAGTCCTCGTTATCGGATTGCACATGGTTGGAAAATGAGAATAGATCTTTTTAACTTGAAGCCTTGAATGCACTTTTAGAGACCCGGGAGTTCACTTTACGCACAAAAATTTTTTTCTCTTTCTCATATTTCTCATTCTTTTCTTTCTTTCTTTCCTTCTTTCTTTCATATATATATATATTTTTTCTTTCTTCACCTTGGAAGTCACGTATATCGCCGAATTTTTTCTTTCATCATTATATTATTTTTTTTGAAATACTCCCTTTTGAACTCTAAAACTGCACCGTACCTACCTCCTCCCCCATGCTTAGACGATGCTCGTCCTCGAGCAAAGAGGCGAAAAATAAGGTAGGTACCGGAAATATTTTTCCTTGGAGAGATACTTGAAATCTTCAATGTTGGCACCGTCTTGCGATCTTCCTTGAATTGATGATCCATTCTCAACGATAGGTTGTGGTCAAGGAGGTAATAACAAAAGATGATATTTGGTTTAAGGGTGGATATCCGGCGAAGTTTGTGATATCACCGATGCGGGGATACACAATGCACGGATAAAAGGCTAGCAAAAAGATAGATACGCAAAAATGGAATGACCAGCTTCTTAGTCTCGGGCCGCAGAAATCATGGCCTGCAATAACTCACTCAAAAATAAATCTTGTACACTAAGGTTTATGCACTCAAATATATATAAGGCTTTGGATAGGTTGAGCAACACACAAGCGATATTTGTGACAAGGTTAGCGATATTTTTGAGCATAAAAGACATCTTTAATCTATTCATAACTTGAGAGCACATAAAACACTATGGGTCTTTATTTTAATCATAACCTCCGCTGAAAATTAAGCTAGCATTTAAATAAATTCAGATCTGTATTTTTAAGAGAGCACTAGCTTAAACATGCATAAATCAATTACAAAGATGAACAAAGCTGCAATTATAATCATATATCATCATGGCACGAATTTTGTAGCTTTTCCAATGATATAATCAAGGTGGTGTCTTTATTAATGATGACATCAAGTTGAAATACAAACTGAAAATAAACAAACATGCTTGCTGAAATTTAAATAAAAACAGGAAATACTACGCAAACACACATAAGCAAAAGCTGAAAATTACGAGAGAAAAAGAAAAGAAAAGAAAACTAAAGTTCCTAAATCTTCTAGTCCTCCGCCGGTGGTTGATGTTGATGATCTTGATAATAATACCCTTGCTCATAATATGATTGGACATTCCCTCCGACGAATTGATTTGGCTCCACAAGGTGAAGGTGTCCAAGTTCAAAGGCAATATTTGCGTTGCCTTCACCAAGTTGAGCTGCGTTAGCTTGGATGGCTGCGATGTTTTGAGCGTTTCTTGCAGCATACCCTCCAATAATGGCCATGCTTTGTTGTGGTTGGGGATGATGAGCGTAGGACTCCGCGAAGTTAGCGTTGGGCACAACATAATTTTGTGGGGGTACCGGTGCACCACCCCCCATGCTTGCTCTTGTGGCCCTCCGTAATAACTTGGCGGAGGAGGGACCCCGCCGAATGGTTGCACATTGGGTTGTGCTCCACTCGCTTGTGCGGAGGATGTTCCCTCCTCTACGATTCTTCCTCTCTTGTTCTTCCTTGCAGGGACAAGTAGTCCCTCTTCCAACCAATCTTCTCTCCCTTCATTGAAAAGCCTAAGCCTCTCGTTGGGAAGGGGTAGGTTCACTATGGCCAACCGATAACCTCCTCTCTCATCTCCACTAATGTATTTGCCTTGCCGCAAATATTCAAAGCCGAGAGAGGTACCACGCAAAAGGTGGGCGGGGTTTCTTGCGATCCCCGGCCGCAAGGAAAAGGACAACATGGAGAGGTAACACCCCGAACCAATATTACCCGCCCCCGATGTTGCTTCACAACACCAACGGTTGATCATGAGGTAAGAGGGGTCTATTGGCTGCCTGGCAATTAAAGCCGAGTATAGCCAATTCAACTCCGTGTCGGTCACCTTTGTTTCCTTCATCCTCCCCAATACCCTCTTGCACATCCAAGAGTGAAATATCCGGATAATGGGGTTGCGGATGCAATTGCGTTGTTGATGGGCTTCTTCGGAGATCATGTTCCAAAATCCCGCTAACATGCCGGGTGGCACGTCAACTTTCTCCGGAGCTCCCTTGTGGAATCCAAGTAGCTCCCTAACGTGCTCGTAGGGAACCACTTGTTGGACTCCCTCCAAACGGAATGACAAGCTTTGCACCCCATCATCATCAACGATGGGTGCAATAGTCATCAAAATTTCCAAGGCGCACCCCAAATGGGTATCCACCGATACTCCGTTGGAGAACCGCACCCATCCGAGGTGCCCCAACATATAGTATATGTCGGTGCCAAAACCCAAGGTGTAGAGTGCTTGGTCGTCGAACTCGACATTCGGCACAAGCCTCTTCTCAAGATTGGCGAGCCTCTCATTCTCCTCCGCCGACAAGATGATGAAGCCGTACGAAGAGTATGTCGGGGTGTAAGGAGGTGGCGCGGTTGAGCGAGTCGATCGTCGTGGTGGCGCGGGCTGCTCCTCCGTGTGCCCACGAGGTTCGGTGAACCTCATGGAAGTGCTTCTTGCAGCCCTCATACCACCAAGGAGGAGAGCATCGTTCCTCCTCGGTGGCGCCGTATCCATCTCCATGCTCCGGGGAGACTCGGAAACCGAGTGCCTTCTCGAAAACGTGGTTGATGACGGCTTGGATGACAACGAACTCTTCTTCTTGGAGAAGAGACTTGTGGTCTTCTTCCACATGGTTGCTGCACTCTTTCTTCAACTAAAATTCCGGGTTGCAACCGGTAAACTAGGCACTTAAACTCTTTGCTTCGGATGTGGACTTTGAGTGGATTAAGGATGTGGATTTTTTTTCTTGAGCTATCAAGCTTGGGAAGGTTGGCTATGTCTACGGAGGTTTTGAGCACACAAACTTGAACACACAAACAAGGGAAGGAGAGGGAAGCTTGCTGCAGAAAACGGGAGCCGGGGGCTCCTTATGTAGGGGAGGCCGGCCGGCTCGGGCCGGCCGGCCGGGGGCCTCCCCGGCTCCTCCCCGCCGCGTCTTTCTTCCGGCACGATCATTTCGCCTCTGCAACTTTCCCCGCCTGCGTGCTCCACGAGTTGCACCGCCCAAACGCTCTCGTCCACTCCTTTTCTTGCATTATTGGTCCTCCCACTTGATGCTCCATGCTTTGGGTCATGTCCATGCTCCCTAGCTCCACTTGCTTCACATGCCACAATGAAAATCCTGCAAAGTTGATGCTTGCTGCCCACCATACTTGTCCTTTGCATGTGGAATTGGTGAAAGTTGATAAAAGGGAATCCAATGGTGCATGCATGATTAATTCAAACTAGATTGCCTCCATTAAGGTGTGTTTAAGGTTAAGCACTCCTCCAATTCGAAATTTAAAATATTTTTCAGAGCCATGCAAGAGCTCAAACATAATTTTAGAGAAGTTTTTAAACCATTAAAAACAAATGTAAGTCGAAAATATTTTTCGACTACGTCGATTTCGGTCTCACCGGTATAGTTTGCCTTCATTGGTTGAGAGCAAACATTTTCCCGGCTTGATCATGGGGGCATGGGTTTAGGTTCTAATTTTGGCTAAATAAGAAAGATTTTGAATAAAACAAAATTAGAATAGGCTTAGAAAAATTCTAATCCTAGAGAAACCAAGGATAAAGATTTTTAAAACCAACCAAAAGCTTTGATTTCTAGGTTCACGCGAGTCCTACCACGTGCTGAATTTTATTAACACTTAAACATAAATCGTGGCTCTACTCGTGTGGTTTTAGCATGAAAAATAAGTCAACCTCAGCACCATAATGAGGGTGAAAGGTTGAGTTAAGGTTCTGAAATTATTTGGTTGAGGTTTCTCGAAAAGAAAAGAATAAACAAGCACATAGGAGGGTTCATGCAAGGGGTTTATGATAAAGCAAACATCCAATCAAGAATTATGTCTCTAATATTGTTCAACCACTTCTAAGTCTAATGTCTTTGCATAATAAAGCTCAAAAACTAAATTATTAAAAATACTCGAAAAACCCGGAATCGGGTTGTCCTCCCGTAGCTTATTCTTGACTCGACGAAACGGGTTGCCTCCCGCCTAGCGCTTCGTTTATAGTCTATAGCTAGACTTCTTCACTTGATTACTCCGGATCAACGCTCTTTGCGGGCGTTGCAATCTTGGGTACCCACTTCCGCACCATCTTGGGCGCGGGCTTGTCTTCCGCTTAGTTGGCTTAGTCATTTTTTTGGTCTTCACAGCGGCTTCTCTTCCTTTGTCTTGACGGATGCAACACCTTCTTTGATTTTCTTTACGTTCATTTTTTTCGGCTCCTTCTTCTTTTTCAGCCCCTCCGTTTGTTTTGGTTCTCCCTTCACTCCAATCATGTTGCATGCCTCAATCCTTGGACGAAACTTGAAGGAACTCCTTTCTCCGTTGATATCGAACATGATCTCCCCCTTGCCAACATCAATAGTAGCTCCCACGGTCTTGAGGAATGGCCTCCCTAGGATGAGCGGCGGCTTCTCCCTCTCTCCCATCTCGAGCACAACGAAGTCGACGGGGATGAAGTGGTGTCCAATCTTCACGGGTACATCTTCGCAATGCCCAAGGGATAGCGAATGGAGTTGTCTCCCAACTCCAAACATATTTCCGTAGGCTCCATCGGTAGGCGTAGCTTCTCGAACACATCCCTCGGCATGACACTCACACTAGCTCCAAGGTCGCATAACGCCTTCTCGAAGTTGAAGGAACCAACCGAACATGGAATTGTAGGGCACCGGGGTCTTTTTGCTTCTCTAGCCCATTAGCAATAGCTGCACTACACTCCTCGGACATCTTGACATGATCTACCCCGAGTGTTGCTATCTCATATTTATTTGCAAGTATGTCTTTAAAGTAACGAGAATATGTAGGTACTTGTAGGGCATCTAGTAATGGCATGTTGATGCTAAGTCTACGCACAACTTCCACAAACTTCTCAAAGTGGTTGTCAAGTTTACCTCGGAAGTAGCGTGGCTTGAGTTGCGGTATCCTCGTGTCTTCCTCCGGCATCTCAAATTCGGGTTCCTCGGTGACGATCCCCGTAACCTTCTCTTTAGCAACTCCTTCCACCTCGGTGGATGGTTTAAGCTTCCTTGCTCCCGCGGAACGTTCCGGATCTTCGGTCTCCTTCCCCGAACGTGTTTGAATGGCCTTCGCCGATTCGGGACATTTGGGTTGTCCCGAAGCTTCCCTTCATCATTAGTGAGGCGCCCCGCAAGTTGTCCAACTTGCGTCTCGAGCATCTTCATCATGTTGAGCACTTGATGATTGGAACTTCCGACCTCCGTCACTTTGCTATCGATGTTTTCCAACACCTTGTCTATGGTCTTGAACTTGGTGACGGTGTCCTTGTTGATCTTAGCTTGCTCATCCATGAACTCCTTCAATTGTATACGAAGCGGAACCGCGTTAGGAATAGATGAGCTTGCATTAAATTGAGGCCTACCTTGCCCGTAGCGGAAGTTCGGCAATTCTCCCTTCCTCATGTAGTCGAGCACTTTGGCTTCCTCCGGACAATCTTTGCGGACATGGCCATACTCTCCACATTCTTCGCATGTGGACCTTGCTTCGGCGGCCTTCAAGTCTTGAGCCTCTTTCTTTTCCATCTCCATCTTCTCCAACCTCCTCATTAGCGAGTCGATCTTGCCTTCAAGTATGTTCTCCTTTTCCACTTGCAAGACTCCTTTTACGTTTCCCGTGGGTTGAACCGGATGTAGGCGCCCGGATGACGCCCACGTGTCATTATCCGCGACCTTCTTGAATAGCGTGAAAGCTTCCGTCGGTGTAAGCTCGATGATAGATCCTCCCGCCGATGCATCGATGATCGTCCTTGACGCCATGGTGAGTCCTTGATAGAACTTTTGCACGAGGTCTTCTTTCGGGAACTTGTGATGTGGAACCGCCCGGTGTACTCGTTGAAGCGCTCGAATGCCTCCGAGATAGTTTCCGTAGGATATTGAACAAAGGTGGCAATCTTATTACGCAAGCTTTGAGTTTTACCCGTGAGTAGTATTCCTTCATGAAAGCCTTCATCAACGTGTTCCAATTTTGCACCGTCTCCGCCGGTTGAGAGTGGAACCATTGCAAAGCCTTCCCGAGTAGTGAAAAGGGAAAAAGCCTTGCCCTCATTTGATCTTGAGTCACCCCATCCATGTTGAAAGTCTGACATAGTTGGATGAATGCTTGGAGGTGAAGGTTCGGATCCTCTTTGCCGGTGAAGGGTGAATGTTGCACCATGCGGATTGTTGAGGTCTTGATCTCGAACGGTCTTCCGATCTCCTCGAGGTTCAAGATTGGTAGGTCGATGATGTCTGGGGTGCATAGCTCCCCAATCTTGCGTTCTTCCGGTGGTTGGTCACCCATTGGTGGAAGTCGATTCTCCCGCGGACTTTGAGGTGGTGAATTCTTCGGAGATTCCTGCGATCCTTTGTCTTCCGACTCCGAATCTACAAAATCCAGCTTTTTAGCTTGATGTGCTTCGCGTCTCCTTAGCCTGTAAAGTTTTTCTGGATCATCCACAAAATTATTGGGTTTGTTGGAGAGGTAGCTGTCCATCTCCTGTTAGGGTTAGCAATAAACAAAGTATGCAAAAAACTAGAAAGCAAAAACAAATCTATAAAGACTAGAGTTAGACAAACTAGATTAGATGTAATTTGAGGATGATCAAAGTTTAGTAGATGCAAAAATAAAAACAAAAAGAAAACTGAAAATTACAAAAAGGCAATAAAAAATCAAATCTTGATCACTTGTTCCCCGGCAACGGCGCCGAAAAAGGGGGGCTTGTTGACGGTTAATAATTGTATCAAAGTTCGTTTGTGACTCGCAAGCGTACAAGTCTCCCGTCGTAGTCAAGGGACCCTTCTTCCCTCGAGTGGTGAACCCAAGGTATCGAATCCGTGGAACAAATGTGTGACGCAAAACTTAATCTATTAAAGCCAAGTAACTTCAATCTTCGATAAAACCCTAATGCATCTAAGTAAAAGACACAAAACGAATCTAATCTACTAAAGACCGGAGAAAACAAAGTAAGATTGGGTAGATAAATCGATCTAGAGGGATCGGGGTAAGCCTTTTGTTGAAGTTCCAAGCAAGAGAAGAAGTAGCAAATCGAATCTTAATAAAAGCCTCTTTAAATCGTGGTTTCCCGTCCAAATCCGAAAACATCCGCCTTTCGAGACCCCCGTTCGTCACAACGTATCCCTATTCATGCGGGGAGCTTAGGGCGAGTCAAAAGACAATTCGAGATTCTTTCGGAAGATCCGGCGTGTACCTCTAGCCACCGCGGCGACAAGAACACCCTATGTAATCTATCTCGAGAATAGAATTGGAATAAGCAAAGCCGATCGAAAAACGAAATCTTCGAGGAAACACTTGATCGCTAGGAAAAGATTCAACTTGATAATTCAACTATAACAATGATACATACACAAGATCACCACCGGGATCCTTCCTTGATCTTGCTTCTAGCTCCGGGAACTCCGACGTGGTCTTCCGTGCAAGGTTCCCACGTCGGCTAGGGGAACCCTAGTCAACTAGCTCGACCCTCTCCTCTCCGAGATGGTGTCCCTCTCTTCTCTGCTTCTCGGCGGCCGAAGACGAAATCTTCTCCCCGTGGCTCTCGGTCAGGGGGCTATAAATAGCCCGATTGGCGGCTAGGGCAAAGGAGAGGGTGTTTGGGCCCTAAATGGGCCTGGGCCGACCGGACTGGGCCGGCCGGCCTGGGCCCATTTAGGCCCGGCCCCGAGGGCTCCTTCGCTCCACGTCGGTTCCCTTGCTTCCCGGATGTTTCCCCCTTCCGCATGTAGGTCCATGTCGTCGGTTTCTCTCCGAATTGGACTCAACTCCTTGTCTTGCAAGATTCAGCACTTTTCTAGTCGTGTCCCCGGAGTCCGTCGTCTTCTCGGATCAAGTCCCCGGCTTCTTGGAGTTAAGTTTGCTTCATTGCATGACTTGTACGGGCTTCAAGGTCTTGTCATGAGGTGCTTGATGAACTTATCCCAAAAGTCTTGCATTCAACACTAAAACCCTGCATAAACATTAAACTCCAAAACCGACATGCACACGTGAACTTGTTATACCACGGGGGTTAGTACCAATGGATAAGGTATAAAACTAATGCCAACACCGAAGGTAAACTCATGGCTAGGTTGACGGATTTTCACCGTCAACAATTGCTCTCCTCCTTCGTCACCATTGCGATTGAGGGAGTTCTGAGTGGCCTGCCAATCTCAGGACAACCCTAGGTACACTGTTCATGATGGGGTCCCTCCCGGAGCAGCGAATCTAGGTTTTTCGACGTGCCTCCTATCCAAGGCGGTTAGACCGCCCCAGGCGGTTAGACTGGCCCATGCTGGGAGGTTCGGCGAGTGGATTTCAGACGACCGCGCGATCTAGCGCATTCATGTGTTCGACCGAGAAAAGCGTCAACAGGGACCTAACCAATTGTTGATTGGTTCGCCGAAGGATTGTGTTGTCACTTTTGTTCCTGTTAAGAGTCCTGGGTATGTTATCACAGAATTGGGAAAAAAATCATATTTGGGTGCCCGGGAATGGAAAGACGATTGGACAAACTAGTGGGCTTTGGAATTGAAAGACATTTTGGTGCACTAGGTGGGCTTCATGCTAATAATTTTGGGTTGTCGGCCTATGGGTGTCCATCCCACAAAGTTTGTTCCATCTCGTTTCCTGTCCCATTATCGTCTGAGAATTGCAGTGATCGTTAGAATTGAAGTGTAGGGGTTTTTTCACGACAATGTAGCGAAATGAGGTTACTTTTGTGGTGGAATTGGCCACAGTGTTTAGTCAGTAGAGCATCTCCAATAGTTCCCCATTCCGAGTTGTCATTATTACTTTTTTAAGCAAAAACAGAAAAAACCTTCTCCAACAGTTCTCCATCTAAGAGCATCTCCAAGAGTTTGCCAAATTTTACTTGGAAAGTTTTGTGTTTTGCCAACTTCTAAAAACATATGCCAACTAAAAAAATAGTTCATCTCCAATAATTTGGCATAATTTACTTGCCAAACTCAGATCTAAGTAACATCAGGAATCCTGAGAGAAACATATGTTCTTCCATCTCTTGAAAACTTATATCATGAATCCTTCTCTATTCTTTATTTCATTTTTCACCCTCCAACCTATAGGGAAACGACGATGGCAACCACGATCTGCGTGCGCATATATGCGTGTGGGGAGGTGAGTTTTGCCAAGTTTCTATTTTTGCCAAGTTGGTTTGCCAAACTTTGGAGATCAATTTTTCTTTTTTTTGACAAAATTAGATGGAAGCCAAGTTGGTTCGCCAAACTGTTGGAGTTGCTCTTAGGTTGCCATCTATCCCAAGTTGGGAAAAATGACTCTGCGCGTGCAGCGATCCGCGACGCATTCTTCTAGATTATAATAGGTGGAAGGGTATAAAAATAATTTTGTTTTTTCTCATGATTCCTGAATTAAGTTTCAAGAGGTGGAAGGGTAGAAACATAATTTTGTTTCTCTCTCAGGGTTCCTGAAGTAAGTTAAATCTGGATTTGTCTAGTGAATTGTGCCAAACTGTTGGAGATGAACTATTCTTTTACTTGGCATATATTTTTAGAAGTTGCCAATGTAAGTGTGGAAGGTAACGAGGCTGCCTATCTTGGCTTGCTCTCGGTTGCATGTTTATATAAGGGACAATGTGCCCAAGGTTTACAGGAGTTGGACATTGGTTAGCTTGATCTCCAAGTACAATAAAACTATCTCTAAGGAGATCTTAGCTGACTCAACTACCAACACGATATACACAAGTTTGTTACATACGATATCTCTAACACCCCCTCTCAATCTAAACATATCTTGGCTCAAGATTTAGATTGCTTCTGAAGACTTCAAGCTTATGCGTCGGTAAGGCCTTTGTAAATCCATCTGCAACTTGATCATTGGATGCAATAAAACGTACTTCCAATAATTTCTTAGCAACCCTTTCTCGCACAAAATGAAAGTCTATTTCTATGTGCTTTGCCCTTGCATGGAAGACAGGGTTTGCAAACAAATATGTAGCACCAAGATTATCACACCATAATCGAGAAGGCCTTCGAAATTTGACACCAAGCTCAACTAGGAGAGACTCTACCCATATTACTTCAGCTGTAGCATTTGCCATAGCTTTATACTCAGCTTCTGTACTAGAACGTGAAACTGTAGCTTGTTTTCTTGCACTCCATGAGATAAGATTACTTCCAAGATATACTACAAAACCTCCCGTTGATCTTCTATCATCAACACTTCCTGCCCAATCAACATCAGAAGATGCACTGACAAGTGTAGAGCTTGTTTTTCTAATTCTTAAACCAACATGCAGAGTGAACGCAATATATCTGAGGATTCTTTTGACTGCTGACCAATGAACAGATGTTGCAACATGCAAGAATTGACAAACTTTATTTACTGCAAAAGCTAAATCCGGCCTAGTAAGAGTGAGATATTGTAGCCCTCCTACCATGCTTCGGTATTTTGTGCTATCACTTGGATTTAATACATCACCTTCATATTCGGACAATTTCTCCGAAGCAGACAAAGGTGTGACCGACGACTTGCACTTGAGCATTCCTACTCGAGCCAAAATCTCACGTGCATATTTCTCTTGAGCTAGAATGCTGCTTTCCTTCTCCTTTCTTACGTCAATTCCCAGGAAATAATTGAGCTCACCAAGATCTTTAAGGGCAAAATCCTTCTTGAGATCACATAGTAAGGCTGTAACCGCCTCCTGAGAGCTTCCAGTCACAATAATATCTTTCCCAAGCTTGATCTATTCCCTCTTCTTCTCCTTGCGCAAAATTTATCACTTGCTTCCTCACATTTTGAACCCTACTTATCGGAAAGAATTTTTCACAAAATTTCTTCACCAATCGATTCCAATTTCCTTCCACCTCGAAGGATGCAAGTGAGTGCCATCGTTTTGCTCTATCCGCAAGTGAGTATGGAAAAAGATTCCATTTGTACCAATCGACGAGAACTCCTTCTTGTTGTACCGTGTTGCGTAGCATCGTGAAACGCTCGATGTGCCTATATGGATTGTCCGTCTTCACCCCTCTAAATAGGTTGGCTGCCACCATCTCAATCATTCGAGGCTTGATCTTGTACTCGGTAGCCTCGAGTATCAAATCTGATTTTTGGACTTCAATATCCTCCAATTGCGGGTGTAACAACCCAGGAATCTAGGTGTGTGAATTTTGCGAAAAATTTAAAACTTTTTGTTTGCTTTGGAGTGCTATCAATTTTTGAGCCGAAATTGCTAGCCTCTCACCCAATTCTCCACTAATTTATCCTATTTATAAATCTTATATTTAAAATATGGTATAATTTGTGAGTTGGATTTTCCTTGGTTTATTTGAAGTTCATTTGAGTGTTGTTTGAATTTGAATTGCAATCAAACTCAAACCCTTATTCAAACCTTAGTCAACTTATTTGATTTAACAGCCAAGGTTCGGCACGGTCCTTGGGCCGAAATCTCTTCACCCTTACGTTGCGGCCCGGCCCAATCCACGCAAAGATTCCGGCCCACCCGGCCCCGCTCCGCGGCTCACCCCTTTTTACACCCGCCGACCGGGGGACCCCGCCGGTCATCCTTATCTCCACCCCCCTTTCCCACCTAACCCCGAGCGAGCCGGCCCGCCCGCGCGCGCGCCGCCGCCGGTCCCGTCGCACCGCTTGCGCGCGCGGGGCGCGGCCGAGCCGCCCGGCCGGCGCGCACGCCGAGGGGGCCGGCGAGCGCGCGAACCGAGCCGTGGTCGGGGAGAAGGAAATCCCCTCTTTACCCCTGTGCCTTTTTCCCAGTGGCAACGTGAGCAAGGAGAAAGGGGGAGCGCCGCCGCCTCGGATGCCAAGCGGTCCAAGCCGGGGAAGGGCACCGCCGGGAATTCGCCTAGGCCTCGCATCGCCCTGGATTCAAAAGGGAGAGCAGGGAGCAGTTGGCCTCGCAACCAACCCGCATTGGGGTTTTTGCCCCAACTCGGTGCGGCCATCGGAGGGGGGGGGAAGAAGGAGGGAGAAGCGGGGAAGAGGAGCCGAGGGGGAGAGCGGCACGCGCCGCCGCCGGCGACGCCGCCGCGCAGAGCGAGTACGTGTGGAGCCGGACGAGAGGGGAGGCGCCGTTCGTGGTCGAGGAGGAGCCGGGACCGGAGCCGAGGGACGCGCGCCGCCGTGTACACCGACGCCGCGCCGCCAAGCCTGCTACGCCTACACCGTCGACCCACGGTGAGCACCGCGGTCACCTCCCGCTTTTCCTTGCGCCGGCCGCCGTAGGTGACTTGCCCGTGCGCGTGCCATCGAGCCGCCTCGTCCGAGCGCGCGCGCCGTCGCCTCCTCATGGGCGACGCCGCGTCGCGACATGTCGGCCGGCGACCGGGGTCGAGGCTACCCCAAGCCGTGACGCCCTCGGTCGTCGCCGTTTCCGTGGGGTTCTTGGATGCCTTTGCGGTGGGGCCGGGGGAACACCCCGTGTCGCGCCGCTGGGTGCCGCGCCGTCGTGCGCCGCGCCGAGCGCGCGACGCGCCGCCAGCCCGGAGTTCAGCTCACCCTTTTCGCCGTAGCGTGCCGCGAGGTGAGCCGCTGTAGGAGCTTGCGCGTCGTGTGTTGTGAACCCGGCCTTGAAGCCGTGGGCTTTTGCGCAGGATCTGGTGGCGAGGAAGCCGGCCGGCCACATCCATGCGTGGCCGTGGCCGTGGCCTCGTCACCGGTGGGGGGGGGGGCACCGCCACGGGCGTTATGCGCCGTGTCACGTTCGCCGTGAATCCGGCCTTCGTGCCGTGGCCGTGCGGATGCGGTGTGTGGTGGAGGGCGCGGGCGCCGGCCGCCGCACCCATGCGCGCCATGGCCGTGACCCCGCCGCCCGGAGAGCTTCGCGAGCAGGCGTTCCACGCCGCAAACCTTGCGCGCCGCGCCGGCCTTGAGCCGTGTTCGTGTTTCTGCGGGAGCGTGAGTGCGTGCGACCCGGCCGCCGCACCCCGGCGCGCCCGGGCCGTGGCCGCGCGCGTAGAGACGCACGCGCGCGCGGGCTTCAACGCCGCGCGCCGCGCGCCGTGGCGAGCGTGCGGCGGACCGACCCTCGAGACGTGTGCGCGCGTGTGAGATCGGGGGGAAAGAAGAAGGGCGAAGCGCCCGACGCCGTGTCCGGGGCGCCGCCGCCGCCGATGCCGGCTTGCCGGCTGCGCCGCCGCCCGGCGTGGAGAGCACCTAAGGGAGGAGCAGGGGATCTCCCCTGGTTGCGGTAAAGAGGAAAGCAGGCCGCTGGGCCATCAGCGCTAGCTGGGCCTTAAGAGCCGTCCGGCCCGTCGGGCCACTTTAGGAGCCAGCGCGTTAAGAGAGGGGCCCAACCTGTAGTTTGGGGCCTCAGCCAGAAAAACCAGGGAGGTTTTCTGGACTTCCCTCGCCTGGGCCCGTTGGACCGAGCCCAGAGGACTGTTTTCAGCCCAGTTAGCCTTCCAGCCCATTTTCGGCCCATGGAGCAGGAAAACCCCTTTTCTTTTCTGTTTTAATTTCCAGAAAATGTTTTGGACCTTTAAAAATTAGTAAGAAATTCTAGGGTGCTCAGAAAAATACAAAACTAATTTCTATAAATCCGTATTTGCAAAACCTTGCTGATTGTAGGTAGTTCGGGCTCTTTTGGATTTTCTAAATTGGATTTTATTTGGAGTTATTGCTTAGATGTGCACCGTTATCTTATTTTCGCGTCGAATCTCGTGCCGCAGACCCGAGCTTCGACCAGGAGGACGTGGAGGACCCCGAGTACACTGCACCGGACAGCGACTGCTTCAACGGCACAGAAGGTGTCATGTCACTCCCAACCATATAGATCCTATGTTGATATTTAGCTGCTAGTGCTTTACTTTAATGCATTGTTCTGATGAATTGCATAACCCGTTTATTAGCCTTGCCTTGATGTTTTGATATATCCTGTTCCTTGTTCTGCTACCTGCGGGACTAGCTACAGACCCCTAGCTAGTCCCTTACTTCAACTATCCATACTTTTGTTGTTTGATTATGGATGGTGCTCTGGGTTTGAGCTGAGATGTGGGTATCTCGGTGTGATTCTAGCGTGTGTTCTGGGTTGTGTACCCCTTGCTGTGTTTTGGCGGGAGCGAGCCGCTGGTTACTTGTGAACGGCTGCCGAGGGAAGATGCGCCCAAGGGTCGTGTCGTGTGGGATGGAGATGTTGAGTGCTCGCTCTCGGCCCCTTAAGGACCGATCGTCGCTGACCTTGTTTCGAATGACTACTTTCGTACGTACCGCCCGCCTTGTTTTGGGCGGGGGTGCGGGGTGAGACTTGTAGTGGATAGCACCCCTCCCGTAGGAGGATCGGTGTGATCGTGTCGGGAGTGGTCTTTCCCTCCTTAGTAGACTTTGCCCCGGCGAGGCCAGGGAAGGGTTCCACGGCCTTCGAGGGACCTCTCGCGGGTAGTATGAGCTCGCCGCGGAGGCCGGGCCGTGCTCGGAGATGCGAAGGGTACTATCCACTTACTTGGGCTTCGGCCGTATGGTAGGGTCGGACACCGGTGACGGCGGTTCCCGACCTATTCGGGCGGGTACGCTTGTACAACCTCTCGCGAGTGTTAAACCTATAGCTATAGTCCGTGTCCACCGGTTATGGACAGCTCTTTCGATCTCTCACCCGACTAGTTACACTTCTCTTGTGCTTCTTCTCTCCCCCGAGTGTGTGAGCCCGGCTGCGGCCGTTGAGATGTGGGGATAGGAGCCGGTGGGCCCCACATCGCAGATGAGAGTTGGGTTCGGATCGTGGTTGAGATCCGGTGCTTTGGTGTGGTGTTCCTTGAGCGGGGTGTGGACCCCTGAGGTGTGGACCTCGGAAGCGGAAGCTTCCCCGAGGTGTGGACCTCCTCGCTACTCGCTTACCTTGTATGTTGCACTCGCTTGCTTTGCTTAAGCTTTCTACGACCCGACTAGGGTTACCTCATGCATAGTAGATTATACACCGCTTTTGCCTCTTTGTTGGGAAGCTGACATGACCTACCCGCTTATCGGGTAGACCCTGGTGACTCTGACGCAGAGCCAGACTACGACTTCGACAACGACGGCTGGGTGGACTGAGCTCTTCCTACACTTGAGCTGCCTGCGGATATGGAGTTTCCCGCGCTTTCATGGAGCCGCTGCTAGACGATTTATTTCTGTTTGATTCGGTCCTCCGATGGACTTGTACCCGCATGTGCCGAAGAGATGTACTCTGATTAATGTAATAAAATAAATGTTGTACTCTATTCATTGTTTTTACTTTTCTGTATGGATTTTGGAATCGCTGAGACAGGGATTGCACGTGGTAGCCTCCTGGGACTACCACCGAGGTGCTAAGATTCGGGGTTCCGTTCGCGGAAATCCGGGTCGTTTCAGTTGGTACCAGAGCCATGCTTGACTGTAGGACGAGCCCAGGAATGGTCGATAGTACAGGAAGCCGTTTCTGAACCTTGAAACTTTATATAAACTCCTTGGCTTCCGTATGTATATAACTATACTTATATATATGCATTACCTTGATTAACTTTCACTAACTGCCTTACTAACTACGCTCTAACAACGTTGTGCAGATGGCGGAGACGACGTGGGTCCCCTTGGAGTCGGACGGCAAGAGCTACGGAGGCTTCTGCCACCTGCTGAGGGAGTGCCTGGAGGCAGCAGGAGTGGAGACCGACGGTGTCAGCTACAAGGGGAGGGCCATGGGGCACTTGGAGCAGACTCCCACTTACCTGACCGTCACGGTGCCAGCAGACCCACGGGTGCCAGAGCTTGAGGAGGTAGTGGTGTACTGCTTCGAGAGCTCGGTCACGGAGGCGCACCAGACCGGCGCACGCAGGGCTCTCAAGAAGGTTTGTGACCTGCTCAGGGAGAGGCTGAAGGACACACCGTTCAGAGTACTTCCGGCAGAGATCTTCGACCACGGTCGCTGGGACTCGAGTGACCGAGCACGGTACCAGGAGGTGACTCCAGTGGACGGGGAGGACCAGGTGATGCTCGCGGCCAGGCGGTGCATCCTGGCCCAGGACCAGGCACTGTTCTGGGCGGACGGGGAGGTACTGTACCTTCGGTGGAGGTGTGACGCTGCCCTGCGGCAGGTTCGGGACTTGGAGGAGGACAGAGAGGATTTACTGGACGAGCTGGAGGCGGCGCACGAGAGGAATGGAGAGCTAGTACAGCTTGGACTAGCAGCGGCTGCAGCCAGCACTGAGAGAGACTCCTGGAGGATCGCTACTTTGGAGGCACGGTTGAGGGCAGAGCGGGAGGCTCACCGGGCTTCGGTGGAGGCCGCGCGAGAGGATCGAGTGAGGCTGGCAGAGGCTCGAGACCAGGTGGAGTCGATCGGAGCCGCAGCAGTCGACTACCAGGTCAAGGTGTGGGACCTACAGGAGGCGAGCCGACACAACTACCACCACATGTGTTACCTGGGGGGACTGGTCTACGAGGAGAGGGACCGAGCGGACAGGACCCGCGCGGCCTGGGAGCGTTCCGACCAGCAGAGGCTGGCAGAGCTGGAGGCGCTTTCCGCACGCCTTCCACCCAAGAAGAGGCCCAGACTGAGGATGGAGACTTTCGAGCTTCCCCCGACGCTCCTACCACGAGTGCGGCCGTACCCGAGTGGTTCGCAGACACAACGGAGATGGATCGTGCTCTACAGACACTCGTGACTACTACGGGGGACCGGCGATCGTGGTGCCGGTTACCCAGAGTCCACTCACCACCGTTCTACTCGGTTCCACAGACACCGCTCCGAGGCACCTCGCAGTATTCAAGTGATGGGAGTAGAGATCTTGTAGCGTATTCGCAGTAGATGTAATGAGTTAGATGTAATGCTACCGTTCATGTGACATGCCTGTAGTAGCTACCCCATGATGTACCATGCGTTAGCAGGATGTGTTGCCGTGTACCCTCGAAGGTCGTAGGAGTAAACCTCGAGGTGCACCTCTTTTGTATGGTGGCATTGATTGAGTGACATGGATCTTCATGGTTTCTTTCGGATTTCATGCTTCTTAATGTCTGTCTGAAATTTTGTGATTGTTAGCAGGATTACTCCATTATAGTTTATAACCTGATTAAATACATTCTCCCTACCACTACTAATCAAGCAACCGGAAATCGTATGTCGGGAGCAAGGAGGTCCGGCGACTCCCCGGCCCGTTTCGAGGAGGTCGCCGGGGACGACGGAGGGGAGGATGCCCCTAACCCGGACAGGAGCGAGAGGCCGCGACGCCGTGGAGGTCACGCGCCACGAGGCGGGCTTCGCGGAGGCCCGGGCCGGCCGTGTTGGCCGAGGAGGCCGAGTGGGCGGACGAGGAGCCGCGCACGACGACGAGGGAGCTCGGGGAGCAGGAGCTCGAGCACGAGCAGTACCCCGGCCGCAGGGGAGGAGCAGCCGTGCTCGTGGACACGAGGTGCCACCACCGCCACCTCCCCCCGAACTTGGCCGACGTGATGGCAAGCGGCACTCACCGATGCGTACGATCACCCAGATGCTAGCCCAGAACAACAACCACAACAACCACAGGGGTCAGAACCGCAACGCTCCAGAGGGCTTCCAGAAGAAGGTTGAAAACTTCAACAAGCTGCGCCCGCCTACCTTTGACCACTCAGCTGACCCGATGGACGCGGACAACTGGCTACGTGAGATCGAGAAGAAGCTGGAGCTGACTGAGCTTACAGAGGAGGAGTGTGTGACCGTGGCCGCGCACCACCCGGGTTGGCACGGCCCGGGCGTGGTGGGACAACCATCGTGACTCGCACCGGACCCGTTGCACATCGGGTGGGACGAGTTCGTGGAGGCCTTCAGGAGCCACCACATCCCAGACGCAGTGATGGACAGAAAGGCTGACGAGTTCAGGCACCTCAAGATGGGAAACATGTCGCATGACAGGAGTACGCCAACCGTTACCCGTGAGCCGATGAGGTACGCGCCCGACGACACCGACACGTAAAAGAAGAAGGTGTACCGGTTCGAGAAGGGGCCGCACAAGGGGATGGCACACCACTTGTCCGCGCACGACCGCCCGACACTTCGCTCCATAATCGACAAGGCACTGATCGTGGAGAGGTCAAGGCTGGAGTACATGGAGGTACGAGGGAGCAAGTCCAAGCGCACGGACCGTGCAGACGCTCGTGTCCACCCCGCAGGCAGAGGGACAAAGCTACGCACGGGGCCACCAGACTCAGCAGAGGCACCACACCTCTCAGTCTCAGCCGCAGAGCAGAGCCCACCCAGGTGGGAGTGGAGGTCAGAACAGCTGGAAGCCGAGGCCACCACCGCAGTGCGCAGAGCATCCAAGGTGACATGCTTCAACCGCCGTCGGTTGGGCATAAGTCGTTTGAGTGTCCCCGCAGTACCACCAGGGAGTCGAGCCGCAAAGACTCGGTTTCGTACCCCGCCCAAGCCACCAGCACCAGGGAGGACAAACCACCCCGTACACGAGCAGAGGTCCGCTCGCCCCCGCCTACTCGAGGCCGTCTGAACCACCTCACCGCTGAGGATGCAGCAGCGGCACCCGACGTCACACTTGGTGAGTTCCTTGTTGACTCAGTTTTGGCTACTGTTTTGTTTGATACTGGAGCTCGGGCCAGATATTTCTACCAAGTTTGCTAAAGAAAGGTCTTTACCAACTAAGCCTCGACCAAGGCCAATCTTGACTAGCTCTCCGCTAGGAGAGAAGAGGAGTACGTTAGAGTGCAGGGGAGTGAGGATGGTGTTTGAGGGGCTACCGTTCACGGCAGACTTGACAGTTTTGGAGTCTCACGGATAGACGTGATCTTAGGGATGGATTGGTTGGCAAAGCACAACGGGATAGTTTCTTGCAACCCCGCAGTGATTCAACTTGAACACCCCGCCGGAACTACAAGGTGGATTGAGCCACAGAGTCCGAAGGTTACTACGATGATGTGCAACATGAGTGGGAAAGAGATTGAAGAAATCCCAGTGGTCCGTGAGTTTCCAGACGTGTTCCCAGAGGAGCTTACGGAGTTACCCCCAGACCGGGACGTGGAGTTCGTGATTGAGCTGATGCCAGGGGCGGGGCCCGTTGCAAAGAGTCCGTACGGAATGTCGTCGACGAGCCGGACGAGTTGAAGAAACAGCTCAAGAAGTTGCTCGAGCAAGGGTTTGTTCGGCCGAGTGCCTCACCGTGGGGTTCACCAGTGCTCTTCGTGGAGAAGAAAGATGGCACAAAGAGGATGTGCATTGACTACCGCACGCTCAACTCGATGACAATCAAGAACAAGTACCCACTACCCAGAATCGAGGATTTGCCTGGATAGACTCAAAAAGGCAAGGTTCTTCTCCAAGATCGACTTGAGGTCGCTACCACCAGCATGAAGATCCGGGAGCAGGACATACCCAAGACAGCCTTCACCACACGCTACGGCTTGTACGAGTTCGTGGTGGTTTTTTTTTGGCCGACCAACGCCCTCGCCTACTTCATGAACTTGATGAACAAGGTCTTCATGGAAGAGTTGGACATGTTTGTAGTGGTGTTTATCGATGATATCTTGATCTACTCTGAGACCACTGAGGAGCACGAGGAGCACCTGAGAGTTGTGCTAGAGAGGCTGAGGCAGCAGAAACTGTACGCCAAGTTCAGCAAGTGCGAGTTCTGGATGGAGAAGGTCGCGTTCTTGGGACACGTGTTGTCAGCAGAGGGGATAGCCGTGGATCCGTCCAAGGTTGAGTCGGTGACCAAGTGGGAGCAACCGTTAAACGTGACAGATGTCAGAAGCTTCCTTGGGTTGGCAGGTTACTACCGGAGGTTCATTGAGAACTTTTCCAAGATCGCAAAGCCAATGACAGAGTTGCTCAAGAACAACACAAAGTTCGAGTGGTCAGAAGCGTGTGAGAAGAGCTTTCAAGAGCTGAAAAAGAGACTCACCACAGCCCCAGTGCTTACCTTGCCCGATATCAAGAAAGACTTTGTGGTCTACTGTGACGCTTCAAAGCAAGGACTTGGTTGTGTGCTGATGCAGGAAGGGAAAGTTGTGGCTTATGCTTCCAGACAGCTGAAGAAACACGAGGAAAACTACCCGACGCACGACTTGGAGTTGGCAGCTGTTGTGCATGCGCTCAAAATCTGGAGACACTACCTGATAGGGAACAAGTGTGAGCTGTTTTCCGACCACAAGAGCCTGAAGTACTTCTTTACACAGACCGAGCTGAACATGAGGCAGAGACGGTGGTTAGAGCTGATCAAGGACTACGACGTCGAGATCAACTACCACCCAGGCAAAGCTAACGTCGTGGCAGATGCACTGAGCCGGAAAACATATTGCAACAACCTCATGGTAAAAGAAGAGCAACCTGCTTTGCACGAAGAGCTAGAGAAGCTGAGAATCGAGATTGTGGATCAAGGCCAAGTCAACGTGATGCAAGTGACCTATGACCTGGAGGAGCGAATCCGTACAGCCCAGAAAGAGTGTGCAGAAATCAAAGTGTTGCGAGAACTAATGAAGCAGGGCAAAGCAGAGGACTACCGGGTTGATGAACAGGGCACTGTGTGGTTGAAAGAACGGATCTGCGTACCGCAAGACAAGGCACTCCGGGATCAGATCATGAGAGAAGCTCACGACTCGAGGTACTCGATTCACCCGGGCAGCACCAAGATGTACAGAGATCTGAAGGTCAGGTACTGGTGGAAGGATATGAAGAAGGACATAGCACACTACGTGGCCTGTTGCGACACCTGTAGCAGAGTAAAGATTGAACATCAGAAACCTGCTGGTTTGTTGAAGCCGTTGGATATCCCAGTGTGGAAGTGGGAGGACATATCCATGGACTTTGTGGTGGGACTCCCTAGATCACCAAAAGGAAACGACTCAGTTTGGGTCATAGTGGACGGCGACTAAAGTGGCTCACTTTGTGCCGGTGAAGACCGTGTATGCAACCGAGAAGTTGGCGGAGTCGTTCGTAGAACACATACTCGAAGCACACGGGGCACCCGTAAGTATCGTGTCCGATCGAGGGCCATAGTTTGTCTCCAAGTTTTGGCAAAGCTTTCACAAGCTTATGGGCACCACACTCGCCTACGGCCACGCCTTTCCACCCGCGACGGATGGACGACAGAGAGAGTCAACCAGGTCCTGGAGGACATGCTGCGAGCGTGTGCACTCACCTATGGTACTGATTGGGAGAGCAGTTTGCCGTTTGCAGAGTTCTCGTACAACAACAGCTTTCAAGCAAGTCTCCGGATGGCACCCTTTGAGGCACTTTACGGTCGGAAGTGCAGGACCCCGCTAGCTTGGTCAGAGGTTGGAGAGCGAACTCTGTTTGGGCCAGCAATCATTGAGGAAGCAGAGGAGAAGGTTGAGAAAGTTCGTGAGAACCTGAAAATCGCTCAAAGTCGTCAGAAGAGCTATGCCGACAAGAGAAGGAGAGAGTTGACCTTTGCAGTTGGTGACAGGGTGTACTTGAAAGTCTCACCGCTCCGCGGGACTAAGAGGTTCTTGGTGAAGGGAAAGCTTGCACCGAGGTACGTGGGGCCGTACCTTATCACCCGTAGGATTGGGAGATTGGCCTACCAGCTTGCACTACCCGAGACAATGGCAGGAGTTCACCCAGTGTTCCACGTGTCACAGCTGAAGAAGAGTGAGAAGGCAGTGGAGGCAAAGCAAGTGCCCATGGAGTTGCTTGACTTGCAAGACAACCTAGAGTATACAGAGTATCCTGAGAAAATCTTGGACAGAGCTGTCAAGGAAACAAGGAGAACTACCATTCCTTTCTGTAAAGTGTTGTGGAGCAACCATACAGAGCGAGAGGCAACATGGGAGAAGGAAGCGGATCTCAGGAAAGAGTACCCTCACTTGTTCACGGAGGAGGTCGAGGACTAAATCTCGAGGACGAGATTCTCGGTGGTGGGGGAGAATGTAACAACCCAGGAATCTAGGTGTGTGAATTTTGCGAAAATTTAAAACTTTTTGTTTGCTTTGGAGTGCTATCAATTTTTGAGCCGAAATTGCTAGCCTCTCACCAAATTCTCCACTAATTTATCCTATTTATAAATCTTATATTTAAAATATGGTATAATTTGTGAGTTGGATTTTCCTTGGTTTATTTGAAGTTCATTTGAGTGTTGTTTGAATTTGAATTGCAATCAAACTCAAACCCTTATTCAAACCTTAGTCAACTTATTTGATTTAATAGGCAAGGTTCGACACGGTCCTTGGGCCGAAATCTCTTCACCCTTACGTTGCGGCCGGCCCAATCCACGCAAGCATTCCGGCCCACCGGCCCCGCTCCGCGGCTCACCCCTTTTACACCCGCCCGACCGGTGGACCCCGCCGGTCATCCTTATCTCCACCCCCTTTCCCACCTAACCCCGAGCGAGCCGGCCCGGCCGCGCGCGTGCCGCCGCCGGTCCCCGTCGCACCGCTTGCGCGGCGCGGGGCGCGGCCGAGCCGCCCGGCCGGCGCGCACGCCGAGGGGGCCGGCGAGCGCGCGCGAACCGAGCCGGGGTCGGGGAGAAGGAAATCCCCTCTTTACCCCTGTGCCTTTTTCCCAGTGGCAACGTGAGCAAGGAGAAAGGGGGAGCGCCGCCGCCTCGGATGCCAAGCGGTCCAAGCCGGGGAAGGGCACCGCCGGGGGTTCGCCTAGGCCTCGCATCGCCCGGGATTCAAAAGGGAGAGCGAGGGGAGCGCTTGGCCTCGCAACCAACCCGCATTGGGGTTTTTGCCCCAACTCAGTGCAGCCATCGGAGGGGGGGAAGAAGGAGGGAGAAGCGGGGAAGAGGAGCCGAGGGGGAGAGCGACGCGCGCCGCCGTCGGTGCGACGCCGCTGCGCAGGAGCGAGTACGTGTGGAGCCGGACGAGAGGGGAGGCGCCGTTCGTGGTCGAGAAGGAGCCGGACCGGAGCGCGAGGGACGCGCGCCGCCGTGTACACCGACGCCGCGCCGCCAAGCTCGCTACGCCTACACCGTCGACCCTCGGTGAGCACCGCGGTCACCTCCCCCCGCTTTTCCTTGCGCCGGTCGCCATGGGTGACTTGCCCGTGCGCGTGCCATCGAGCCGCCTCGTCCGAGCGCGCGCGCGTCGCCTCCCCATGGGCGACGCCGCGTCGCGACGTGTCGGCGGCGGCAGCTGGGGTCGAGGCTACCCCAAGCCGTGACGCCCCCGGCTTGTCGCCGTTTCGTGGGGTTCTTGGATGCCTTTGCGTGGGGGGCGGGGGGGAACACCCCGTGTCGCGCCGTTGGGTGCCGCGCCGCCGTGCGCCGCGCCGAGCGCGCGACGCGCCGCCGGCCGAGTTCGGCCTCACCCTTTTCGCCGTAGCGTGCCGCGAGGTGAGCCGCTGTAGGAGCTTGCGCGTCGTGTGTTGTGAACCCGGCCTTGAAGCCGTGGGCTTTTGCGCAGGATCTGGTGGCGAGGAAGCCGGCCGGCCACATCCATGCGTGGCCGTGGCCGTGGCCTCGTCACCGGTGGGGGGGCACCGCCAACAGGCGTTATACGCCGTGTCACGTTCTGCTGTGAATCCGGCCTTCGTGCCGTGGCTGTGCAGATGCAGGTGGTGGAGGGCGCGGGCGCCGGCCGGCCGCACCCATGCGCGCCATGGCCGTGACCCCGCCGCCCGGAGAGCTTCGCGAGCGGGCGTTCCACGCCGCAAACCTTGCTTCTGGCGCCGCGCCGGCCTTGAGCCGTGTTCGTGTTTCCGCGGGAGCGTGAGTGCGTGCGACCCGGCCCGGCCGCACCCCGGCCGCGCCCGGGCCGTGGCCGCGCCGTAGAGACGCACGCGCGCGGGGCTTCAACGCCGCGCCGCGCGCCGTGGCGAGCGTGCGGCGGACCGACCCTCGAGACGTGTGCGCGCGTGTGAGATCGGGGGAAAGAAGAGGGGCGAAGCGCCCGACGCCGTGTCCGGGGGCGGCCGCCGCCGATGCGGCTTGCGCGGGCCGCGCCGCCGCCCGCCGTGGCGAGCACCTAAGGGAGGAGCAGGGGATCTCCCCGGTTGCGGTAAAGAGGAAAGCGAGGCCGCCGGGGCCATCGCCGCTAGCCCGGGCCTTAAGAGCCGTCCGGCCCGTCGGGCCACTTTAGGAGCCAGCGCGTTAAGAGAGGGGCCCAACCTGTAGTTTGGGGCCTCAGCCAGAAAAACCAGGGAGGTTTTCTGGACTTCCCTCGCCTGGGCCCGTTGGACCGAGCCCAGAGGACCGCTTTTCGGCCCGCTTAGCCTTCCGGCCCATTTTCGGCCCATGGAGCGGGGAAAACCCCTTTTCTTTTACTCGTTTTAATTTCCGAAAAAATGTTTTGGACCTTTAAAAATTAGTAAGAAATTCTAGGGTGCTCGAAAAAATACAAAACTAATTTCTATAAATCCGTATTTGCAAAACCTTGCCGATTGTAGGTAGTTCGGGCTCTTTCGGATTTTCTAAATTGGATTTTATTTGGAGTTATTGCTTAGATGTGCACCGTTATCTTATTTTCGCGTCGAATCTCGTGCCGCGGACCCGAGCTTCGACCGGGAGGACGTGGAGGACCCCGAGTACACTCGCACCGACGGCGACCGCTTCAACGGCACAGAAGGTGTCATGTCACTCCCAACCATATAGATCCCATGTTGATATTTAGTTGCTAGTGCTTTACTTTAATGCATTGTTCTGATGAATTGCATAACCCGTTTATTAGCCATGCCTTGATGTTTTGATATATCCTGTTCCTTGTTACTCGCTACTGCGGGACTAGCTACGGACCCCTAGCTAGTCCCTTACTTCAACTATCCATACTTTTGTTGTTTGATTATGGATGGTGCTCTGGGTTTGAGCTGAGATGTGGGTATCTCGGTGTGATTCTAGCGTGTGTTCTGGGTTGTGTACCCCTTGCTGTGTTTTGGCGGGAGCGAGCGGCGGTTACTTGTGAACGGCTGCCGAGGGAAGATGCGATCTGGCCTCTTACCCAAGGGTCGTGTCGTGTGGGATGGAGATGTTGAGTGCTCGCTCTCGGCCCCTTAAGGACCGATCGTCAGTTGACCTTGCTTCGAATGACTACTTTTGTACAGACCGCCCGCCTTGTATTGGGCGGGGGTGCGGGGTGAGACTTGTAGTGGATAGCACCCCTCCCGTAGGAGGATCGGTGTGATCGTGTCGGGAGTGGTCTTTCCCTCCTTAGTAGACTTTGCCCGGCGAGGCCGGGGAAGGGTTCCACAGCTTCGAGGGACCTCTCGCGGGTAGTATGAGCTCTGCCGCGGAGGCTGGGCCCGAGCTCGGAGATGCAGAAGGGTACTATCCACTTACTTGGGCTTCGGCCGTATGGTAGGGTCGGACACGGTGACGGCCGGTTCGCGACCTATTCGGGCGGGTACAGTTGTACAACCTCTGCAGAGTGTTAAACCTATAGCTATAGTCCGTGTCCACTGGTTATGGACAGTCTTTCGATCTCTCACCTGACTAGTTACACTTCTCTTTTGCTTCTTCTCTCCCCCGAGTGTGTGAGCCCGGCCGCGTCCGTTGAGATGTGGGGATAGGAGCCGGTGGGCCCCACATCGCGGATGAGAGTTGGGTTCGGATCGTGGTTGAGATCCGGTGCTTTGGTGTGGTGTTCCTTGAGCGGGGTGTGGACCCCCGAGGTGTGGACCTCGGAAGCGGAAGCTTCCCCGAGGTGTGGACCTCCTCGCTACTCGCTTACCTTGTATGTTGCACTTTCGCTCGCTTTGCTTAAGCTTTCTACGGCCGGACTAGGGTTACCTCATGCATAGTAGATTATACACCGCTTTTGCCTCTTTGTTGGGAAGCCGACATGACCTACCCGCTTATCGGGTAGACCCCGGTGACTCGACGCGAGCCGGACTACGACTTCGACAACGACGGCCGGTGGGTGGACCGAGCTCTTCCTACACTTGAGCCACTCGCGGTTATGGAGTTTCCCGCGCTTTCATGGAGCCGCCGCTAGACGATTTATTTCGTTTGATTCGGTCCGATGGACTTGTACCGGCATGTGCCGAAGAGATGTACTCTGATTAATGTAATAAAATAAATGTTGTACTCTATTCATTGTTTTTACTTACTGTATGGATTCTGGAATCGCTGAGACAGGGATTGCACGTGGTAGCCTCCTGGGACTACCACCGAGGTGCTAAGATTCGGGATTCCGTTCGCGGAAATCCGGGTCGTTTCGGCGGGCTAGCATAGTACCATAGTGGTTTTTCTTCTTTCTCCATGGGGTGATTGACAAAAGCCATCTAGACAACAAAAACAAAACAAAAAAACAAGGATTTCTAGACAAAAGGTCAAGTGTTAGTAATCAACAAAATTAAGACAAAGTTAAATGTTGCAAACTAGCTTGTTCCCCAGCAACGGCACCAGAAAAGCTTGTTGACAGTTAAATAACGCATCAAGTTACGATCCGCAAGCGCACGGGTCGGTTGTAGATTTTCTCTTAGAGTATTCCCCCAAGATTAATCAATTTGTGGAACAAGTGGATTGCTATGCTCAACTAAGCACTAATGTTGTTGATTCAAAGCTCTTTATCAAATATATGTAAGGAACTTAATCTAATTTAATCTAGGTTAAAGAAGACAAAGTAGAGAGTGATGGAAAGGAGATCTCAAGAACGTAGAACGCTTGTTGAAGGGATCTAGGATCACTTGAAGATGTAACCACCTAGCAAGAACAACCCCATCTAATCTATCAAGGTAAAAGTGCACGGAGTCCAACCCTTTCCCTCTCGCATACTAGTCACTACACGAGGGTAATCCGTGATCGAACACCAAGTGCACAAGACGTTGATGTGTTCTAGGCATGCATGATCAAAGGTGTGAACCAAGTTCATTATGTTTTCCCTCCCGCGCACTATCACTACACGACGGTAATCGCATAAAGAACAAAAGGAACACGATAGCGAAGCTACGAGCGATGCATCCCAAAGCAAGCCAGCCGACCAATAAGATTAAAGCACCATCAACATGAACATGAATATGATAGCAAAAGATTCAAAACATAGGTTCGGTGATTACAACTCAAGATCCCCCTTCAACCCCTAGGACAAACAAGGACTTTACCCCATAATGTTACTCATTGTAGCACTGATCATGGTGTAGAATCCGTCGAAGTAGATGAAGGCCACGAGTTCTCCCTTTGCGATCCAATCTTCTTGTTCTCGATCTTGTGGCGGCGGATGACGAATGAATTTCTTTGTGGCTTCGGCCAAGGGGCTATAAATAGCACGAGAGGCAGCTAGGTCAAAGGGGGCGTCGAACCGGGCCCGAAATGGGCTGGGCTGGCCGGCCCAGGCCGGCCGGCTCAGGCCCGTTTCGGCCCCGGTTTCCTCCCCGGTTGCTTCTCGCGCGATTCCCTATTTGTGTGCACTTGCATGTGGGCCTTTGACGTCGTTTCCTTCACGGTTAAGGCTTGAATCTTGCTATCCAAGCTTCGCCGTTTTCTGGTTGAGTCCCGGAAGATTTGCATGTTGACGCTTCGGTCCTCGGGTTATTTGGAGTCATGTTCATCGTGTGTCTTGACTCTTGTCGGGCTTCATGATCTTCTTCTAAAGTTCTTGATGAACTTATCCCAAAAGTCTCCTCTTTAGTTTAGATTTTCTACATAAACAATAAACTCCAAAATCGACATGCAAGAGTGAACTCGTTATATAAGGGGGGTTAGTTCCAGCAGTTAGAATAATAAATCAATGTCAACATTAAAGGTAAACTCATGGCTAGGTTGACGAAAATTCACCCTCAACAACTCCCCCATGCTTAAACCTTGCTCGTCCTCGAGTAAGCCTTTAATGAATATCAGTGTTGCCTCTCATTGCTTTATACCCTGCACTTGATCATACACGAGAAAACATAATGCTCTCAAGGATTTAATCATTAAAGTTCCATAATGTACTAGCCTTCATCGTTATGGAGGGTAGATATTAATTAAAGCACTTCCCACAAGTAATTACCTCATGCTCCCAAATTTCAAATAAATCTTGGAAATTATGAAGTTAAGAGCGAGATGAAGAGAAAGAGCTAAACCAAGTTCAAAAATAAACCTCCTTGCATCTTGCTCATGAACTCTCATCTCATCTTGTCTCTTAAAGCCTATTCATTATATTCCTTTCCCCTCTCAATATATATAGTGGAAGGCTTTATGTGGAGCTATATGGGAACGTTTAGTCCTACCAAGATATTATAAATGAGATTTTGTCAAAACAAGACAAGCTTCTCATGGTCTTACTGAGACTCATCAAAAAGGTAATTGGAAAATAATGTTATGTCAAGGAGGGGGAGAGAAAAATACACACTTTGAGATAGGTGAACATGTGCAAATGGCAAAGAGTGATCCCGAGGCACAAAGGAAGTCCTCGTTATCGGATAGCACATGGTTGGAAAAATGAGTTTGGATCTTAAATCTTGAAACTTTTGATATTCCTAATGCACTTTAGAGAACTGAGGAGTTCACTTTAATTTTTTTCTTTTCTCATACATATTTTTCTTTATACTCATTTTTTCATTTTTTGCTTTTTTTTTCTTTTTTTTCTTTATTTTTTATTTGCTCCCCTTGAACTCTAAATTACATTATACCTACCTCATCCCCATGCTTAGACGTTTGCTCGTCCTCGGGTAAAGAGGTTAGGTACTAGAAATATTTTTCCTTAGGAGAGATACTTGAAATCTTCAACCTTCTCACCATCTTGCAATCTTCCTTGAATTGACGATCCATACTCAATGATAAGTTGTGGTCAAGGAGGTAAACACAAAAGATGATATTTTTGGTTTTAAGGGTGGATATCCGGCGAGATTTGTGAAATCTTTGATGTGGGAATACACAATGCACAGATAGAAAGGCTAGCAAAAAGAGAGATAAGCAAAAACAAAATGACCGGCTTCTTAGTCTCGGGCCAGAGAAATCAAGGCCTGAAATAACTCACCCAAAAATAATTCTTGTACACTAAAGTTTATGCACTCAAGATATATATATATATATATGGCTTTGGATAGGTAGAGCAAAATGGAAGTAGCATTAGTTGACAAGGTTAGCATATATATTTTTAAGAACGAATCATCTTTAACTCATCTGAAATTGAGATCATGAAAATAACACTATGGGTCTTATTTTTATCATACCCTCCACAAAGATTAAGCTAGCATTTCATTAATTTCAGATTCATATTAAAGAGAGCATTAGCTTAATCATGCATGAAACAAGTACAAAAGTTGAGCAAAGTGGCAACTTTTCATCATATATTTCATGGCATCAACTTAATATTTTTACCAAAGGTTGATCAAGGTGGGAAACTTTATTCATGGTGATCTTAAACACTGACACACATGCTGAAAAATAAATAAAGTAGAAGGCTATTTACAACTTACCTTGTTTTCGTTGCTTAGTCTTGATGGTCCGGGTCACCATCTAAGGTGTAGACGTCAATGTATTTTATAGGCACACCGTCAGGCTCCAAGAATACCTTGAGTCATTGTCCATTCACAACATATTGAAAGGATCGAGGCAATATGGCCTAGAGGGGGGTGAATAGGCCTGCACACAAATTTAAACCTTTTCTGCAGAAAGACTGTCAGGGTCCGAAACTTCCGAGATTATTTCCAGAACCTCCGAACAAGGCAGCCTCCGAGAATAATCTCGGAACTTCCGAGAACTGTTAGAATAGAGCAAATATGAAATAAGCCACGGCTTACTTGATGAAAAACAGATCTACCAAATTCTAGGAGATACTTAGGACCTAGCAAGAAGATTTCTAAGCAAAGAACCGGCTAGGAAGCTACCACAACGTAGATCGGAGAAAAACACTAATAGATCTAGTCAAGAACAAGCATGAACATGAACAAGCAAGAATATAAATCACAGCACACACGAGATAAGGATTTATCTCGTGGTTCAGCTCGCCACAAAGGCTTGCCTATGTCCACGTTGTTGAGGAAGCCACAAAGGCTAAGGACCACAAAGGTCTACTCCTCTCTCACACCTATCACTTTGGGTAATAGGTGGAGACTTTCCACTAGATTCACAAAGGGTAATACAAACACCTTGGAGCTTCCACAAATCAGGTTGGAGAGCTTCCAAGAACCTCTATCCGTCTAAGAACCAAGCTTGCTAGGACTTCTCCAAGTGCTCAGGAACAAGGAATGGAAGGTTTTGCTCACAATCTCACTTCAAATTCCACTCTCAATCAATGCTAGGCAAGGATTTGGAAGAGAGTAGGTTTGGAGTCAATGCTAGGTGAGAGAATGAGGCTTCAACGGGTTACTATTCTGGAAGGAGAGGAAATAATTGTTGGGGGACCAAGGGGTATAAATACCCCCAGATCCAGAACAATATTAGTCATATTTCAAAGTTCGGAGCCTTCGAGAAAAATCTCAGAACTTCCAACCTCTAAAATCTCTGCTGATTGTTGCCCGTACGGTCGGAACCTCCGAGATAAAACTCGGAACCTCCGAACAAGGAAACAACAGGGGCCAAACAGCAGCAGATCTCTCTCCTTAAGGTACGGGTTAGGATTTAAGAAAGATATTCTATGAGCACTTGAATCCACTCTAACTCACTATTAGTATCCCTCTTGATAGTACGGATTGTCCTATACTCAAATTCAAAAGATAAAATAAATATAAACCTCCAAAGAGCATAGGAATCCTTCTTCAAGTTATTGAGGGGTCTTCTTTCATTCTTTTGCACCTGTAAAACATTCTCATACTGCACAATAATCTCAAAGGGTCATTAGCTCTTTAATTGTTGGTCAACATCACCAAAACCCTCATAGGGCTTGATTGCACTTACAATCTCCCCCTTTTTGGTAAATGTTGACAACCCAATTAAAGTTTACAATTTAATTTAAAAGATTGAGCTTTTTGGTGATTTGATTACAGGTCTCCCCTCAATGTATGCATGTCCCTTTTGAATAGGGTAATATGTCTCATATGACATTTAAATTGCATACATTGTGAGTAAAGTGACAGGATAAATTGTACTCAAACCATCGAGGGGTGCAAAAGAAGTGTAACTGGTAATTTGTGATGCATATGACGTGTTAATACACTCAGAGAGTTATCTGTTAACAGAGTTCGGAACCTCCGAGAAAGTTTCCGAAACTTCCAAGAGTTGGATCCTCCGGAAAAATTCTCAGAACCTCCGAGGTCTGCAACAGATATTCCAACATTCAAACATACACAGACAATGTAACAACATAACCAGAAATAGCAGCTAGATAAAGATAGAAACATCCAGCACATCTAGCCCTATTACACACATCACACAAGAGTGTTAAAGTTTTCACATCCCAAAGATTAACCATGACCGGACCATGCTTGCCAACAGAGGCAAGCTTAAAGTTTTACAGTAGTTTCAACAACAAAAGACCACTAGGAGTTCATGAGAGAATAGTTAGCCACTCTCATCTCACCAAAAGAACAAAAGAATTTGTTAGTCAGCAGCCACCATCTCAATCTTCATGCTTCTCCCCCTTTGTCAATAGTTAATAAAAAGGGAAGAAAAGAAGAGAGGAAGTTAAAGTAGGACCTGCAGGGAATCACTCCTCATCACTGAAGCCAGAGTCCTCCTCCTCAGCTTGAGGAACAGTACTGTCAGACCCAAAGTCAAAGCCAGAGCCAGAAGAGATATCAACAGGCCTTCTGACAGGTCTTCCAGCAGTGGCCTTCCTCCTTGGTCTGCCAGCAGAGGAAGTTCCCATAGCTTTCTTCCCAGCAGCTTCTTTCTTCAGTCTGTCCATCTTAGCACTCAGTGGCTCAATGTCTTCCTCCTCTTCAGATTGATCAGCAGGCACATTCCTCCCAGCCAGTGGACTGCCAGTGTCCTTCTCACCCTCATCTTCACTGGTAGTGTACTCTGGAAAGTTTGGAAAGATAGGTGGAGGAGGGAGCATGGCATTGAAGGATAGCCCCTGATGCTTTAGCAACCTGTTCATGTCTTCCCTAAGCTCATATATCTGAGTTGTTGTCCAGTTGCAAAACCTCCAGGTGTCCCTCACCATGCCTCTCAACTTGTGCAGACCAATAGGCATAGGTGCCCTGCTGGGTCCCTCTTCACCCTCTTGCTGCTCAGACCCTGCCTTCTTCAAGATATACTCCTTAACCACCTACTACTTCTTCTGATGCTGCCACTGTTTCACCTGATACGATGCATTCTCCACATCCTTCTTAAAACTGATCCCTGAAACCATCTCAATCATGTACATGATGTAGGGAGCATAGGGCAGATTACACTTACCACTCTCAGTCACTTCCACAAGGTTGAACCAGATGAACTTGCTAACAGTGAAGGGCTTTGCCCCAGGCAGCAGCCTTGCAATCAAATTAGGATCAAACCTTCTGAGGCTGGTTGAGTCACTTCCTCCTTTAGGATAAATGGTTTCTCTGAACATGTTGTTTAACACATAGTATACTGACTTCAAGGAAGTTGTAGACCCATCTGCAAGCTCATAATATTCATAAGCTAAGGCAATACTGATGTGAATCATGTGTTGCTCAAAATGAATCACCTCAGCCTCCCTTTCATCCTTGCTGAACCCAAAGAGCCTTGCAAAGGTGGTGAAGTCTACTCTGTAGTGAACCCCCTCTTTCATCCAGTGGATGGTCTCCTTGATGTCCTCATAGAAAAAGGTGGCATGAAATTGAGCTAGAACCTCAATATTCCAATCATACTTAAAGCTCATAATGTCCCTCATCTTGTACTTATCCACCAGATCAAGCACATCTCTTTTCTCTGCCTCTTCTGCTGCCTCCAAATGAGTGAAATCAATCCAGTTCATCTTGATCAGCTTCATCTTGGTGTTCAACACTGTCTCATAGAACTTGAAATGAAAAACTGACCAAAACCTATAATCTATGGTAGCCATCTTAGGGTTCACATAGGGGTTCTCCTCTCTGGCCTTCTTAACCAAGTATCCTGCCCCATCATAGTTGTGATGCTCAATATATACTGAGTTGTCATACTTGGTTGGGGGTTGTCTCTTGAGCAGTACCTTGTGATACTTCAAGTAAGTGGAGTCAATCTCCCCAAGAAGCATGCCATCTTCAAGCTCTATGGGGATGGTCTTCCCTTCTGTCCCCCCATTATCCTCAACATGTGCTGCGGAGCCAGATCCTCTTCCTCCTGACAAACAGCTCCCTTTTCCTCTTCTGGGGGTTGCCTTTCCCCTACTGCCACTGCCACCCACAGCTTCCCTTGCTGCAATCTTGAAAGCCCTCTCTCCAGCAGGAGTCTCAAAAGGTTGCCTCTGCCTCTTGACATAGGTCTTGTCACCAGGGGTCCTAGACATCTGCCAGAAAGGGTGTGGACAACATATAAGGAGTAGATCAAGAGATATAAAAGTTGAGGATCACAGATAAACATTGAAGTTCAATTGGTTAAAATTCAGTGGAATTTTGAATCACAGACTGTCTTTTGTCAGTACAGACTTCGAAACCCCCAAGGATTTTCTTGGAACCTCCGAGGTCTGGGCACTGACAGAGGATAGTTTGTTGATTCAACCTTTAACTGAACCTTAACAAATGGAAGCAAACATGATGGAATTGAACTACGATAGACATAAGGTGAGGTGTTGCAAGTGAATTATAACTCAGTGGAACTTTGAATTAAAGTCAGCCTACAGTAGGTTACAGAGTTCGGAACCTCTGAGAATTTTCTCGGAACCTCCGAGACTCTTTGAACCTTACTGCATTTTGAACTTCGATTCAATTTTCAACTGAATCTAATCTACACATGCATCACATCATCCAGAATATGGCACAAGATAGCATTCTACCACTTCAAAACCTAGAACCCTAAGAGCTAATGGATCTGGGAAATAGGGTTAGGGTTAGATTTAGGTTTACCTTGAATAGGAGAAGAGAAGAGTGAATTCAACGAACTTGAGAAGCTTTTACGCCAGGGGACGTAGCCCAGAGGTCCCCTCCAAATCAAAGATCTGGTTGCGCTGAAGAGGAACAACTCACTGGAATGGATCCAAGCGGTGCAATGTCGTTCCTCTTCTGCTTTTCAAAGGTCGGCGAGGAAGAAAGATGATGATGCAGATCGAGGCCCCCTCCTTCTCCTTCACTGGATCAGGGCGAATCTAGGTCAACTCCCACGAACGGCTCCCCCTCCTTCTTCTGCTTCTGCGGCCCACCGACGAAGAAAGATGCGCGGCCTCGCACGCGGGAAGCACGAGAAGCACGGGCACCGGCGGCAAGGAAGAACGGTGGCAGCGCGACGGTGGAGAGATGGAAAGCAATGCGGGGGCAGTCGAGAGAGAGAGAGAGAGGGGTGCGGTGAAAAGTAGATCTGGGAGAGTAACCACGCGGTGAGAAGGGAAAAGGTGGGTTAACCTAGGGGTAAAAGAATATTCCAAGAAAGATGTCAGATTCTCTTAGAACTGCCTCTTTTGACGAACTGAATGCTGAGTCGATAAAGATTGGAAGTTCCGAGGAATTTCTCAAAGCTTTCGAGGCTCGGAACCTCCAAAGATTTTCTCAGAGCTTCCGAAACTTGAATTCCAGAGACTGTCAACTTTCACTCCTTTTGAGATTTCGAACCTTTTATCAACTGAGATCCTTAGGTCATGGTATCCTTGACTCAAGTGGCTAGAACACAAGCAATCACACATTCAACTATAGCCACTTAAGACACGTTAGGGATATGAAAATAGATTTTGAAATACTTTTCAAGACAAAGTTCTTACTAAAGCTTTTTCTTCAAACAAATTTACGGAGAATATCAACATTTTGAAGCAAACAATCAGGGCATGCTAGAGATAAACCACGCAACGAGAATCAAGAATATTTAGTTCATTCCTTAAACTACAAAATCTTAACTCATCGAGAGGTTTAGTAAAGATATCAGCTAGTTGTTTGTCGGTGCTCACATGACTTAGAGCGATATCTCCTTTGGCTTCGTGGTCTCTCAAGAAGTGATGACGGATGTCTATATGTTTTGTGTGAGAATGGATTACGGGGTTGTTTGCAAGCTTTATAGCACTTTCATTGTCACACAAAAGTGGGATATGGGTAAAGTGACATCTGTAATCTTTTAAGGTTTGCTTCATCCAAAGTAGTTGAGCACAACAAGCGCCGACTGCAACATACTCGTCCTTGACGGTGGAAAGGGGCACTGAGTTTTGCTTTTTAGAATTCCAAGACACTAGGGACCTACCAAGGAATTGGCAAGTCACTGATGTACTCTTTCTATCTACCTTGCAACCGGCATAATCGGAATCTGAATAGCCAAGTAGATCGAAAGTGGACCCCTTAGGATACCACAAGCCAAGGTTAGGGGTATGCACTAGATATCTCAAGATTCTCTTTACGGCCATGAGATGGCACTCTTTCGGGTTAGCTTGAAATCTAGCACACATGCACACACTATGCATAATATCCGGCCTAGATGCACACAAGTAAAGAAGAGAGCCGATCATGGAGCGATATACCTTTTGGTCCACGGATTTCCCTTCTTCATTTAGGTCCATGTGTCCATTGGTAGGCATTGGAGTCTTGATGGGCTTTGCCTTGTCCATGTCAAACTTCTTAAGCATGTCCCTTGTGTACTTGGTTTGACATATGAACGTCACTTCCTTTGCTTGTTTGATTTGAAACCCGAGAAAGAACTTGAGCTCACCCATCATGGACATTTCAAACCTCTTTGTCATCACCCTACTAAACTCTTCACAAAAAGTTTCATTAGTACTACCAAATATTATGTCATCGACATATATTTGGCACACAAAGATATGACCATCAACTTTTCTAGTAAAGAGAGTAGCATCGGCTTTGCCTATCTCAAAGCCTTGCTTGAGCAAGAAATCCTTAAGGCATTCATACCATGCTCTTGGTGCTTGCTTGAGCCCATAGAGCGCTTTACGGAGTTTGTAGACATGATTAGGACACTTGGGATCTTCAAAACCCGGTGGTTGCTCAACATATACTTCTTCGGAGAGTGGTCCATTGAGAAATGCACTCTTAACATCCATTTGGTAAAGCTTGAAGTCATGATGGGCAGCAAAAGTGAGTAGAAACCGAATTGCTTCAAGTCTTGCTACCGGTGCATATGTTTCTCCAAATTCTAGTCCTTCAACTTGAGTGTACCCTTGAGCAACCAATCTTGCTTTGTTCCTAGTCACAACACCAAACTCATCTTGCTTGTTTCGAAAGACCCATTTGGTGCCAATGATGTTCGTATTTGGTCTTTCCACCAACTCCCACACTTGATTTCTTTCAAAGTTGTTCAACTCCTCTTGCATAGCTACCACCCAATCCGGATCCTCAAGAGCTTGTTCTACCTTGGTGGGTTCAAGAGAGGAAACAAACGAGTAAAATGCGCAAAAATTCTTAAGACGAGATCGTGTTGTTACCCCCCTCCTTATGCTCCCAAGGATATTGTCAATGGGATGACCCCGTTGAATAACTTGATGTACACGAGGATGTGATGGCCCAAGAGGTTGGTGTAGAGGTTGGTCTTCATCATCTTCATCAGCTTGGGGCTCAGATGTACTTGCTTGAGCAGCCCTTGCTGATTAGTTTGTTGGTTCACAGTATCTTGTGGTGCTGAGTTTCCAGACCCCACAACCTCTAGAGAATTTCTCAGAGGTTGAGTCTCAGTGCCAGTTCCCTGAACCTCCGAGGAATTTCTCGGAACCTCCAAAGTCTGCACATCTACTGAACCAGTGACTTCAGGCCCTTCGAGTGGTGTTGAAGCTTGGATTTGGTCCTCATCTTCCTCTTGTGCTTCAACTGGTCTAACATCACCTATGGCCAATTGCTTGATTGCTTCACAAGATGGCCTCTCATTACCTACAACATTTAAGTCAACTTGCTCCACTTGAGAGCCATTAGATTCATCAAAGGTCAAATCTACCATGACTTCAATCATCCCGGTGGTTAGATTGAAGACTCGATAAGCATGCTCATTTGGACCATAACCAAGAAGAAATCCTTCCTCAACCTTTGGTTCAAACTTAGAAGTTCGGGGCCTCTTGTTTAGAATGAAACATTTTCACGCAAACACTCTAAAGTAAGACACCTTGGGTTTTTTTTCCGGTGATAATCTCAGAGGAGGTCTTCTTGTGAAACTTGTGAAGGTAGAGGCGGATGATGGCATGGCAAGCCGTGTTGATATCTTTGGCCCAAAAGATATCTTGAGTTTTGTACTCATCCAACATGGTTCTTGCCATCTCAATAAGAGTTTTATTCTTCCTCTCAACCACCCCATTTTGTTGAGGGGTATAAGGAGCTGAAAATTCATGCTTGATGCCCTCTTCATCAAGAAACTCTTCAACATATGTGTTCCAGAATTCCGAGCCATTGTCACTTCTCACTTTGTTGATTGGTAGCTCAAACTCCCTTTGTGCTCTCCTTATGAAGGTCTTCACCTTCCCTTGTACTTCACTCTTGTCAAACACAAAGAACACCCACGGGAAGCGAGAATAATCATCAATAATAACCAAGCCATATTTGTTACCACCAATGCTTATGTAGGCCACCGGTCCAAATAGATCCATGTGAATGAGCTCCAACGGGCTTGATGTAGTGAAGATGCTATTTGGTGGGTGAGGTGCTCCTACTTGCTTCCCGGCTTGGCAAGCTTTGCATATCCTATCTTTCTGAAAATGTACATTTGTTAGTCCAAGGATGTGTTCATCTTTCAAAAGTTTGGCCAAGTTCCTCATGCCAATATGAGCTAGTCGGTGATGCCATAGCCAACCCATGCTAGAGTTTGACACTAAAAAAGTCTTGGGAGAAACTTTATTTTTGTTGAGATCAACTAGGTAAAGCCTCCCCCTCAAGTGACCCGTAAGGACAATAGAGGAATTCTCCCTTCTTATGATGGACACACCCTTATACGAGAAGTGACAATCAAAACCAATGTCACTAAGTTGTGAAACCGATAATAGATTGTAACCCAACAGATCAACATCAAGAACATTTGTAATTGAATAGTTTTGAGAAATAGGCATATCACCTACACCGATGACTTCTCCTTTTGTATCCCCTCCATAAGCAATAGTTTCTTTTGGTCCTTCCAAATAGAGGTAGGATGAAAACATACTCTTTTCTCCGGTCATATGATGTGTACATCCGCTATCAAGCACCCAACTTGATCCACCAGAGGAGTATGCCTACAAAAACAATTTAGTTCCTTCTTTTAGGTCCCCAATTTGACTTGGGGCCTTCCACGTTAGTAACCAAAACCTTTGGAACCCATAGTGATCTTTTCACATATATGTTGGATTCATTTCCAACATATGTGGCAACAACTTTACCAAGATTGTTGCGTCTCAACACATAGCTAGGAGGTATATCTCTAGATGCATGAGCCTTGTTCTTGTCGGGAAATAAATTTCTTCTAGGCATGATTGGATGATTCTGGACCTGCAAATGAGTGTTAGATGTCTTGGAACTATGCTGGTGCAGAGTCATGCCCTTCTTCTTTGTTCTTTTGTCCCAGTCCTCAGAACCTTCGAGAATTTTCTCGGAATCTCCGGGCTTTGAGCTCGGAACCTTCGGGTCTGGGTAAACAGAAATCTAGTGCTCTTGAATTAAAGACACTCTTTCTCCTTGATGATCTTTCTTTCATTTGTCTTGCCACCTTCAACATAGCCAAAACCTGGTTTCTCACGTTTCTCCAACATTTTCCTTTTGAAGAACTTTCCTTTCTTATTTCCTTCACTCATGCATCCTCTAGCTATGATTGAGTTTAACCTAGCAATTTCTTTCTTCAAAGCTTCCATGTTAGCAAGGTTAGTAGCAAAGGATTCAAGATCAATATTGTAGCACTTATCACAACCCTTGCTAGTAGAAGCGCTAGAGTCACCATTTATTCCTGAAGGATGTGAGGTGCTACTCCAAATGAGACTATATTGCTCCTCAAGCTCTTCATTCCTCGACTTGAGAGAATTACATTGAGCTTGAGAGGCAGCAAGGTCTTCCTTGAGAGTAGCTATGACACTCTCTGCTTGACTTACTTCCAACCGTAAAGCCTCAAGCTCACTTCTTGCGGATCTAAGTGTGTCTTGGCTCTTCTCTAGTTCTACTATCAACGTAGCCATAAAATCTCTAGATTGCTTATCAATTTCACTAACAAGTTGATTTTCTTCCTCATCACTAGATTCATCACTAAAGTCCATTTCCAACTCATCACTAGGTGGAGAAGAGGGTTTTGAGTCAATTTTTACCTTCTCACCCTTGGTCGTAAAGCAATGAATGGATGATCTCTCTTCATCATCAGTCAAGTTGTTGAACAACCTTGTAGTGGAGGGAAGTTTCTTGATAGCCATGGTTGCAACCTTCTTCCCTTCATCACTAGAGCTCTCATCTCCAGAGTTCCACTCATGACCAATATGAGCCTCTCCACTATATTTTTTTCTCTTGTGATGCGGTCTTTGATCTTTCTTGTATCTCGCCTTGCCCTTGTCATTCTTGTTTTCTCTCTTCTCATTTGGGCAATTCGCAATAAAGTGCTCGGTTCTCCCACGATTGTAGCAAGTTCTCTTTTTCTTGTTGGGAAATTTCCTCTTAGAAAACTTGTAACCTTGCTTCTTCGAACCTTTCTTGTATGTCTTCATGAACAAGGCCATGTCCCCAATCTCAACATGAGAAACCTACACCTTTTTCACCACGGGATTCCCAAGGTTCTTGTCAATCCGCGGAGCAAGGGGATTACTAGCGCTTAACCAAGTACTAATCTAGTTGACTAAGGAAACCTTTAAAGAGAGTATTAATCTAAAAGTAAAGACAATCTAACCTAAGTTAATCTAAGTTAAATTGATCAAACAAATCTAGGGTTAAACTAGATGGTAAAGGGGTGAACACAAGAGAGTGAGTAAGAAAGATAAGCGTTCCCTCCCTAGGATCTAGGATAACATGGTATGCATCTACTACACGAAAGCGGTAAACCAATCTACCGGGGGTTGTGACCACGGTTTCGCCCTTTCCCTCCTCTCGTCATCGTCACTACGCGAAGGTATTCGTGACTAGACCTATGATGGACACGGTATGTTGATGGAATCTATGGGAGTAGCGGATATCATACGCCCGAAAAACACGGTGTCCTACCTTAATCATCAAAGCATCATCAACATGAAAACAATAGATTGAAACCACGAATCAAGTAGCGATCACATAGCATGTATCCATCTAATCCTAGGGATGAACGGAGACATTACCCATCATCTTACACGGATTGAAGCACATAGGGGTGATGGAGACTCCGGAGAACGTCGTCGATGAAGATGGCGGCGATGGAGCTTGGGAACACTCCTAGGCCAACGGCTTGGAGTCCTCCCCTTGCTTCCTTCTCTCCGCCGGCGTTGATCCTTGCGACGAGCTCATCTAACTCTCTCCCTCATCTTACGGCGGCAGTTTTCTGGTGATTGGCGTCGGTATGATGATTTGTTCGATGTGGCGGTCGACGGCGGCGAAGGCAATAAATAGACGAACACCTAGGGCAAAGGGGGGACCGAACCGACCCCGGAGTGGGCTAGGCCGGTCGGCCCAGCCGGCCGGCCCGTGCCCACTTCGGCCCGGTTCGGCCCGGTTTCTTCCCCCCGGTTGCTTCTCGTGTGATCCCTTATTCGTGTGCACTTGCATGTGGGCCTTTGACGTCGTTTCCTTCACGGTTAAGGCTTGAATCCTTGCTATGCAAGCTTCACTGTTTTCTAGTTGAGTCCCTGAAGATTTGCACATTGACGCTTCGGTCCTCGGGTCATTTGGAGTCATGTTCATCGCGTGTCTTGACTCTTGTCGGGCTTCATGATCTTCTTCCAAAGTGCTTGGTGAACTTATCCCGAAAGTCTCCTCATTAGCGTAGATTTCTGCGTAAACAACAAACTCCAAAATCGACATGCAAGTGTGAACTTGTTACATCATTAGTATGCCTAGTGGCGGGTTAGTTGCAAATCATAATCGAAACCAATGTATAACAAGTACTCTAGGTTGACGGAAATTCACCGTCAACATCTCCCCCATGCTTAAACCTTGCTCGTCCTCGAGTAAGTAATCCTTGCTTAAAAGGGAAATCAGCGTTGCCTTCCAACGCTATCCATGCACTTAGTCATTCATGACGAGACAAATTGCTCTCTCTTAAGAATTTATTTTTAAAGTTCAAGTTGTGACCGGCTTCTTTTTCATTATGGAAGATAGACTAACAATAAAGAACAAGCCACATTTAACATGATGCTCTCAAACTTAAGTGAACTTCAAACCATTACCTTGTCACATGGAAGATTTTCAAAAAGATGCATATCCAACATAAGTGAAAATCTCTTGCAAAAGCTCATGGAAACACTCATCTCATCAAGTCACTCAAGCCTATACTAGATTATTTTCAACCTACTCTACTCATATGTGATAGTGGAAGGCTTATGTGGAGCTTGGAAGGTTAAAAACAATCCTAGCAAAACATACATCCGAAATATTGTCAAATTAAGAGAGAGGTCTATTGGAATTACCGAGACTCGTCAAAAAGGCCATGGAAAATAAATGTTGGAAAGAGAGAGGGGCGAAACACACACATTTAGATAAGTGGACATGTGCAAGTGGCAAATGGATGATCCCGAGGCACGAGTAAAGTCCTCGTTATCGGATTGCACATGGTTGGAAGATTTGAGTATGGATGTGTCATCAAGGCACTTGAGAACTTATGAAGCAAAAAGAACTGAGGAGCATCTTTATTTTTTTCTTTATTTTATTTCCTTCTCATTTTTCTCTCTTTCTTTTTTTCACTTTATTCTTTCTATTTTTCCTTACTTTTCTTTTCTTCTTATCTTATTTTTTTCATTTTTCATTTTTATTCTTTTTTTCTTTTGCTCCTCAAAACTTTTTGCAACATAATACTTACATAGCATTTGTGTCAGAGAATGACTCCTCCCCCATGCTTGAACGATGCTCGTCCTCGAGCATAAAAGAGAGGGGAAATGACTGCTAAAGTAAGTATAAATTTCATAATATTGCAGAATATTTGAATCTCCATCGAGAATTTTACTCCATACTCAAATTGGGTTGTGGACAAGGAGGTGATCACAAAAAGATGTTTTTGGTTTAGGGTGGATGCCCAGCAAAGTTTGTGAAATTTTTGATGTGAAAACCCACAATGCATGGACAAAAAGGCTAGCATGAAAAGTTACACAAAGGAATGACCAGCTTCTTAGTCTCGAACCATAGAAATCAATCCTAATCCAACTCATCAAAACATATGTTTGCAATCTACGGGTTTTGTTATCATAAAACATATATGTATATGGCTTTGGTAGGTAGAACTTTGCAAGAGCATCACAAACATGTAGATAGCATAAAAGTTAAGTTTTCATAAAAACAACAAGTTATCCGGCTATCCATAAACTTAAATCAAAGAGCAAAGATATGTATATGGGTATAGAGCATAGTCATTTCACCTCCACAAATAAAAGAGTCGGTATTTAAATTAATTTCAGATCATATTATAGAGAGCAATTAGCCAAGACATGTATAACTTCATGTAGGTAAAACAAAGCGGCAACTTTCATCATCTTTCCGTAAGCATAGGCATTGTAGAACATCGAGGTGAACACATGGTCATGCTTATCTATTGAAAGTAAAAAGAAACCTAGGTTGTCCTCCTAGTAGCCATGTTATTGTTTGAAGTGAAAAACAAAAGATTGCACCTAGTTGAGGTTGAAGGCATATTTACAAGCATTTGTGTTTGGAAAAGAGAAGGTCCATGGAGATGTTACCATCCTTTGTAATTCTTCGTTGCCTTCTTCCGACATCTCCATGTATCTATGTGGCTTTTTCTTTTGTCTTGATTTATTAATGCTCCTAAACTTCTGAATTTGATCTTGTATGCTTAATGGAGTCATTGGTCACCCTTCTCTTCAATGTTGTCATCACCATCTCCTCTTTCTTGTTCTCATCATCTCCTTGCTGTCTCTTTTTCATGGATTTCCCCTCTGTCTAGAACAGAACATATATCTAAATATAGCTCTATTGAAAAGTTTGTGAAATTACCTTTCCAATGTGTGGTCATTCATCGAAAACGGAGTTCAAATAAGGGAGCTATGTCCATTTTACTTCAGCACTGTGTGCTGTCCAAAACTGATTTCAGGACGTGTTGCACTCGGTGATTCGGGCATAACCGCTTGTAGGAACCTCCGATTGTCTTGATTCTTGATTTGTTGGAATCGTAACTTCATCTGGCTTCTAGATATCCAAAAATATCCAGTGTTTTCCCTTCGAGACCATGCAGAATTTTGATGAGATTGGTGGCTTCTTGCGCATTGATCCGGAGATGTTAACGATCTTTATCATTCTATCTTCTAGAGTGTCATGTTGCATTTCCGTGTTGAAGATTCAGGGTCTCCCCCATGCTTAGCATTTTGCTAGTCATGGAAGAAGAAGACAAAGCACTTCTTAGCCATCCTTCAATTTCCTTGTAGTGAGAGTCTTTATCTTGCCTGTAAGACGTTTTAAACGCACATTCTACCCCCAAGGTGACGGTTGGGAGTAGATAGAATTGCCAACAATCCAACAATGTCTCCTAAGATTCTTAACTTGTGGCATAATTAGTTTAATGAGGAATAAAAACCTAATGAGTGTACGTGGTGCAAGGTGTGTATGCACATGATAGGAAAGCATATAAACAAAGACAATGTTTTCACCTAGTTCTAAACACCATGTTTACAACTAGGTTGCCGAATTTCTCCATTGCCATAAAGGTTTATATATCTAGGGTTAAAACACCATGTCTATCCCTAAATCAATAACTCTTATAGCACAAGAAAAATTAAGCGCATTGCAAAGCTTATAAACTAACCAAAGCAACATGAAAACATATGAAAAGCCAGCTAGGTTTATCGAACTTAACGATGATGGTCCGCAATCTTGTTTAAACACCACGTTTACACAAGATCACAAAAGGAAAACACCCATAGGTACCTATGAAGCATTAACATGGAAACTGAAGCATACATCATTAAGTATATAAAACAACCAAGCCAACTATGTGCAAAACATGTATACACAAACAAACATCACATTGGTAACAAAATGCAATGCATGCAAATAAATATTATCATGAACATGATGGTGGTTCTTAAAAAGGAAAACTGAACTTAGATTAATAACCACAAGTTTATCGTCATAAAATAGTGCCATTCTTTATTTTCTCTAAGAAAGTAGTAAAAATATAAAGAAACGGGTTGCCTCCCGAAAAGTGCTTCATTTAAAGTCATAGAGCTGGACTTTCTCACATACCTTTTTTTCGTTGCATAGCCATGGCCCTTCATGCAAGAAGAAAAGATACCAATGCAGCTTTAATTTACTTCCCATGTTGTGCTTGATCACTTATAGAACACTTGCCCAAAGCATCCTTTTGTTTCATCATTATATCCTTCTTTATCATCCTTCGGTGCTGCCTTCACTCCATGATTTTTTTTAATGTCCAGAACAGAAAGTATACTCAAGCTCTACTCCATTGCACAATGCACAAAATTTCCTTTCCAACGAGTCTTTATTTGCTCAAATCGGACTCCGGACAAGAGAGTTACGTCCGTTTTACTTCGGCGATGAAATCTGTCCTGAAATTTCAGAACGCGCAACGCTCAATGTTTTCTCCATAACTCCTTGCACGGATCTTCAAACTTGTTGGTTCTTGATGCGTTGAAATGGTAATTTGATGGAGCTTCTGAATATCTCATTTTCTTCATTTGTACACCTCTGAACAAGCTCTCAAATTGATGAAGACAGCAGCATCCATCGCGGGATTCGGAGAGGTTGATGATTTATCTTGCAACTCTTTTAGGCATGACTTCTTTTTTTTCATTATTCAAGCCTTGTCTACATGATTAGTGAAAATCGGGCCTTTCCTGACATATGATTCTTTAAGGTCATTAGCTTGACCAAGAGCAAAGCATGGTCGAGATTTACAAAACTTATTGTAAACATACGCATCCATAATTAACACCACATGTGAATTGTAGCAACAAGTCAAGGTGTAAATAAAAGAAGCATATGTTTCATGCATACCACTTAGCTCATCATTAGGCAAAGGTTGTTTAGGTGTGAGATTAATTGGATCAAAAATAAATGTTTCCTCTTTTTCATTCTCAAGAAAATCTAGCCTATCAACATGATCACCATTGGAACAAGGCATAGACATTAAACTATCATTCATACTATTGGTTGAGCATGAGTATTTGAATTTATCAACATCAATACCAATAATATCTTGAGATTTCAGCGCGTACCTTGGCCTTAGAGATTTTTCAACAAGAGTGATATTTGGTTCATCAAGCGGTGTTGAAGGCGAATCGATCTCAACAAGTGTAGTTGCCTCTTCATCACCATCTTGCAATTTCTTCAACTCATCATGTGGAACATGTAATCCTTCAACTATGTACGCATTCATCTCTTCTTTGATGTCTTCTTTATCAACCAGATCTTCATCTTCAAAGACTTGTATGTTGCTTTCTTTATCTTCCATGTACCACATGTCGTCAAGATCGCTCATTGTTGATTCACTCTTTCCTTCATCCTTGAGTACTTCCATGTCTTGATTTGCTAGTGTGTAGGCTTCAATAGCACACAAAGTATCACCTTGTTGGGGAGGGGCCTTCTTGGAGTACTTGATCTATGTCAACCCCTTCCCATTCATCTTCTAGCTTGAGTCCTATCTCCTCCCATTTATCCTTTGAGTCACTAGGCTCATCACGGTTGTACTCTTCTCTTCCTTCATCATAAATCTTTGAGTTGTCAAACCGGTCGATCCATCCTTCATCTCCTTCTTCTCTTTCTTCTTCAAACATCTTTTGGATCGACTCTCCACTCATCTCTTGATCAAATATATCTTCAACTAGTTTGGCGACGTGTCGGCGTTCCTCCTTCCTTCGGTAGTTAATTAGTGGGGCGAAATCAACTTGAACCCAACCGGATTGAATGCACTCCACCAATGGTCTAGCATTCCACATACTTCGGCCTACATTCATGTTAGTTTCAACATTTTTCACATCCAAAATGACTTCTCTTACCTTGGGAAGTGGATCTTCACTTTCTTGTATGGTCGGTTCATCTTCCTTGACCTTCGGTTCATCTTTTTTCAGAAATTTCAGCAAGCACCTTGGGCTTGCTTTTGTCATTTTGCTCCTCTCGACAACATCTTTGCCAATCTCGTAGTGTTCTTTGTCCATTGCTTATCCTTTGTAAGATTTGTGCGGCTTCACTAATTGTTTTATCCATTATATCACCGCCTGCACACATGCTTACAAATAAAATAAAAGGTATGCAACACCAAGTCACCGGAAAATCCCAAGTTCGGGCCTCGCTCAAGTAGTTCATTAAAATGGTCCCATGCTTCATCAATTCCTTCATCCTCTCCTTGCTTGAAAATGAGCACTTGCCTCCTTAAGTCTTGGACCTTGCTTATGGGAAAGAACTTCAAAAGAAACTTCATCACTAGCTCATCCCAATTTCCTTTTGCTTCAACGGACGCAAGTGTGTACCATCTTCGTGCTTCATCTTCGAGAGAGAATGGAAAAAGATTCCTCTTGAACCAAGCGGCCAGAACTCCTTTTTGTTGCACCGTGTTGCATAACATCGTGAATTCCTTAATATGTCTATATGGGTTGTCATCCTCCAATCCTCTAAATGGTTTTGTCGCCACTAACTTGATGATTCCAGGCTTCACTTCATAGTGGGTTGTAGCAAACGTCAAATCTGATTTTTGCATCTCAATGTCTTCCATTGACGGCATTGCTAGCTCCCTTAGCGACATCTCTTCGTCTTCTAATGGTGAGATGAACAAATCCATCTAGGCACAAGAAAAGTAGAAAGAAAAACAAAAAAGATTTTTTTTCTTTTTTTAGAAAATAAGGGTTAGGTGTTAGCAATCAACAAAAATAATAATAGATTAAACGTAGCAAACTGGCTTGCTCCCCGGCAACGGCGCCAGAAAAAGGGGCTTGTTGACGGATAAAACTCGTATCCACCTACGATCCGCAAGCGTACGGACCTACACCTTTTTCACCACGGGATTCCCAAGGTTCTTGTCAATCCGCGGAGCAAGGGGATTACTAGCGCTTAACCAAGTACTAATCTAGTTGACTAAGGAAACCTTTAAAGAGAGTATTAATCTAAAAGTAAAGACAATCTAACCTAAGTTAATCTAAGTTAAGTTGATCAAACAAATCTAGGGTTAAACTAGATGGTAAAGGGGTGAACACAAGAGAGTGAGTAAGAAAGATAAGCGTTCCCTCCCTAGGATCTAGGATAACATGGTATGCATCTACTACACGAAAGCGGTAAACCAATCTACCGGGGGTTGTGACCACGGTTTCGCCCTTTCCCTCCTCTCGTACTGTCACTACGCGAATGTATTCGTGACTAGACCTATGATGGACACGGTATGTTGATGGAATCTATGGGAGTAGCGGATATCATACGCCCGAAAAACACGGTGGCCTACCTTAATCATCAAAGCATCATCAACATGAAAACAATAGATTGAAACCACGAATCAAGTAGCGATCACATAGCATGTATCCATCTAATCCTAGGGATTCCGGAGAATAGATGAACGGAGACATTACCCATCATCTTACACGGATTGAAGAACATAGGGGTGATGGAGACTCCGGAGAACGTCGTCGATGAAGATGGCAGCGATGGATCTTGGGAACACCCCTAGGCCAACGGCTTGGAGTCCTCCCCTTGCTTCCTTCTCTCCGCCGGCATTGATCCTTGCGACGAGCTCATCTAACTCTCCCCCTCATCTTAGGCGGCGGTTTTCTGGTGATTGGCGTCGGTAGGATGATTTGTTCGATGTGGCAGTCGACGGCGGTGGAGGCAATAAATAGACGAACACCTAGGGCAAAGGGGGGACCGAACCGACCCCGGAGTGGGCTGGGCCGGTCGGCCCCGGCCGGCCGGCCCAGGCCCACTTCGGCCCGGTTTCCTCCCCGGTTGCTTCTCGCGTGATCCCTTATTCGTGTGCACTTGCATGTGGGCCTTTGACGTCGTTTCCTTCACGGTTAAGGCTTGAATCCTTGCTATGCAAGCTTCACTATTTTCTGGTTGAGTCCCTGAAGATTTGCACGTTGACGCTTCGGTCCTCGGGTCATTTGGAGTCATGTTCATCGCGTGTCTTGACTCTTGTCGGGCTTCATGATCTTCTTCCAAAGTGCTTGGTGAACTTATCCCGAAAGTCTCCTCATTAGCGTAGATTTCCTACGTAAACAACAAACTCCAAAATCGACATGCAAGTGTGAACTTGTTACATCATTAGTATGCCTAGTGGCGGGTTAGTTGCAAATCATAATCGAAACCAATGTATAACAAGTACTCTAGGTTGACGGAAATTCACCGTCAACAGGCATTCAAGGAACTAAGGAGTATACTTGTAGCTTGAGCATTCCTCTTAATGTTGTGACGATCATGTGGTGTGAGGTTTCTAAAGTCTTAGGTATTATCAAAACCTACACACACAATATTCCACACCTCCAAACTTAAACCGGTTAGATAGGCTTTCATAATATGCTTCCATTTAACAAAGATAGTCCCATCAAATTGGGGTAACTTGCCAACGGGTATGGTCACATCATCCTTGGATTTGGTATCCACAGAGTCATAGTTAAAGGATACACTTCTGTAGTCATCCTTTGCTTTGGGCTTCGGCTTTGGTTTGATTGACCTCTTTGGAATTCTTGTGCTGTAGTACTCATCATCCCCATCTCCATTCTCACTAGATGAAGATGATGATGACGATGATGAAGATGGTGATGGTGAAGGTGTTCTCTTTCTTCTATTCTTTTCTCCCTTCTTTCTTTTCTTCTTCTTTTCTTGCTTGCTGTCCTCCTTCTTCTTTTCTTCTTCTTTCTCTTTCTTTTTGTCTTCCTTCTTGCTTTTCTTGCTGTTTTCCTTCACGGCCTTATTTAGCTTGTCAAACTTTTCTTGAGCTAATGAATTACCAACTTCCGAGGCATCTCCTCCAACCTCACTTGGTATATCTTCAAATTCCTTATCCTCTTGCTTGTCATCTTCACTTGCCATATCCCCACACGAAGTGTTTGTGAGGATAACCTGCTCTGATACCATTTGAAAGGATCGAGTATATGGCCTAGAGGGGGGAGGGTGAATAGGCCTGCACACAAATTTAAACTTTTTCTGCAGAAAGACTGTTAGGGTCTGGAACTTCCAAGATTATTTCCGGAACCTCCGAACGAGGCAGCCTCCGAGAATAATCTCGGAACTTCCGAGAACTGTTAGAACAGAGCAAATATGAAATAAGTTGCGCATTACTTGATGAAAAACATATATACCAAATTCTAGGAGATACTTAGGACCTAGCATGAAGATTTCTAAGCAAAGAACCGACTACGAAGCTACCACAACGTAGATCAGAGACAAACCCTAATAGATCTAGTCAAAAACAAGCATGAACATAAACAAGCAAGAATATAAATCACAGCACACACGAGACAAGGATTTATCACGTGGTTCAGCTCGCCACAAAGGCTTGCCTATGTCCACGTTGTTGAGGAAGCCACAAAGGCTAAGGACCACAAAGGTCCACTCATCTCTCACACCTATCACTTTGGGTAATAGGTGGAGACTTTCCACTAGATTCACAAAGGGTAATACAAACACCTTGGAGCTGCCACAAATCGGGTTGGAGAGCTTCTAAGAACCTCTATCCGTCTAGGAGCAAGGCTCCAAGAGTAATAGATCCACCAAGCTTGCTAGGACTTCTCCAAGTGCTCAAGAACAAGGAATGGAAGGTTTTGCTCACAATCTCACTTCAAATACCACTCTCAATCAATGCTAGGCAAAGATTTGGAAGAGAGTAGGTTTGGAGTCAATGCTAGGTGAGAGAATGAGGCTTCAACGGGTTACTGTTCTTGAAGGAGAGGAAATAACCGTTGGGGGACCAAGGGGTATAAATACCCCCAAATCCAGAACAGTAACAGTCATATTTCAAAGTTCGGAACCTCCGAGAAAAATCTCAGAACTTCCAACCTCTGAAATCTTTGCTGATTGTTGCCCGTACTGTCGAAACCTCCAAGATAAAACTCGGAACCTCCGAACAAGGAAACAACAGGGGAAAAATAGCAGCAGATCTCTCCTTAAGTATGGGTTAGGATTTAAGAAAGATATTCTATGAGCACTTGAATCCACCCTAACTCACTATTAGTATCCCTCTTGATAGTACGGATTGTCCTATACTCAAATTCAAAAGATAAAATAAATATAAACCTCCAAAGAGCATAGGAATCCTTCTTCAAGTTATTGAGGGGTCTCCTTTCATTCTTTTGCACCTGTAAAACATTCTCATACTGCACAATAATCTCAAAGGCTCATTAGCTCTTTAATTGTGTTGTCAACATCACCAAAACCCTCATAGGGCTTGATTGCACTTACACATATTTGAGGACCATGTGTGGTTTGAGGACCGGTGGATGGTCACTTCCTTGTGTGATGAGTGATTGACAACGTTGTGTGGACTGACTCTTGGCTAAGTATTGCAGGTGCAGGTTGCGGCTTGACTAGTGTTGGTGCGGGTGAAGAACAAGCGCGAAAGGTCGTCGCCGGTGAGGCCTCCAGGTGTGGAGAAGACAAGTAGGCTTTGTTCGAGGGACCCGGTGTCCAGCGGGGTCAAGTGCGGGCTGCATGGTTGCATGAACAAGAAGATGAAGTCATGGAAGGTTTCTTGATTGAGCACGAAAACCAAGGTCGAGCGGGACTACGTGGGAGCCAAGTCATGAGTGGGGATCGGCGGAGGCTACACCGAGATCGCGGGGTTTCCAATGGTTCACCAGAAAACCACTGGGTTCCTTGGTTGATCCACAAAGCCAAGACCGAAGAACCGAAGATGGTGCTTTGCCGGCCCGGAGGCGGCTCGACCGGTCCGACGGTGGGTACCGGTCTGACCGGTGAGGGGCACCGGTCTGACCGGTGTGTGATGATGCAATCCGGAATCTTCGAAGCGGAGGACACGCGTCGGGATCGCATGGCTTGCGTCAAGGCTAAGCAGGGTGCGGTCGCCGGGCATCCGTTCATTGGAGAAAATCTGAAGACTTCCAAAACCGCCCTTGAGGGGCTTGTATCCCTAGTTATTAAGTAAGGGTATTTTAGACTTTCGGTTGCCTCCATATAACCCATGAGGTGAGAGGATGGCAGCCAATCTCTTGGAAAGTTGGAACCCTAGTTCATTTGCTTTCCTATTTTCTTAGGATTTTCATCGGACGAGCTTGAGAGCTTCAAGGTGAGATTTTGTGAGAGGGTTGGATGATCGGGCGGCAAGCTAGACCTTGTATGAACCTTCTTGGTATTTATACATGATTCGGCGTGGTTCCTCAAGGCTTTGTTGTGTTGTTCCCGGTTGTTCTTTGTGGTGATTTTCGGAGCCCTCTCTTGGTGGTTTTCTCGGTGTGTTTTCGGGACCTTGCTCTTGGGGATTTGATGGGGGAAATTTGTGTGAACCCTTCGTGGTTCTTTTGCCATTAATTCCCCTCCCAAATCCGTGTGTTAAGGGGCTCGATTTTGAGGTTTTCGGTGTTCAAGGGTTAGAGGAGTACTTGGCAGGATTTCTTCGATTCCTCTTGATTTGGCAAGTTTTGGTGGGCAAAATCATGGCTATGGACTCTGTTAACACCAAAATTTGGTAAGGAGTCTGACTTGTGGGTCCGGCTCGACGAAGAGTCCGTCTGGTGGATAGAAGGATCTTTTCAGAGATATTCGGCAAAGAGATCTGCGGTCGGTTATCTGCTCCAGTTTGGCAAAGGAACAGTAGAGCTGATTTTGCAGGATTGGACGGTGACGTGGCTCAATCAGGGAGAACGAATGGATGGATAGGCGATCAAGCTTAGAGATAAGTTAGGCAACGAATTCATTCGAAGTTGTACTTGACGGGGTATAAATATGACCCCCGAATGTATGTAAAAAAACACAATCATTCTTCAATACACACCGGCCTTACGCCAAACCCTAGAGTCCTTTTGTCGTGTCGTCGAGTTCTTCGAGCGGGTTCATCGATCCGTCAACCTCCGTGAGTACCGGCAACCTTGTATCATGTCTATTATCATGCGGTGGATTTAGATCGATGCAAGTAGTCTTGTTACCATGCTTCGTGTCATGCGGTAGATTCAAGCTTGGTTCAAGAAGGTTTCTTGTTAGGTCATGAGCCATGCGGTAGGCTAAGATCTAGCTCGAAGCTAGTTATCGGCTCTATTGGATTTTGGCAAGATCCAATAGATTCATTAAGTTATCCCGTGTTGCTTTGAGTTTTTACTTTATGTTTAAATTCATGTAACACACTTTTGCCCAATCTAGATAGATTTGGATCGGCTTTACTCCTTTTGTGATCCTTGTACGAGTCGAGTTCGTGTTTTAACACGTGGGTCTTGTGCTTTCCGATAGCCGAAACCGAATCGATCTAGGTTGTTACGTGTTGCGGGTTCAAGCTTGCCAATGTTGGTACAAATCTTGAAAGAGCCGGGTATCATGCGGTAGATGCAGGTTTTTGGTTTGCTTTGGAACTAGTCATCCGGTGGATTAGATTTCAAATCAATCTGATAGATTTATTTACTTGGTAATGTTTGTTCCTTCTTCATGGACCCCGAATCAGCTGTTCAGCCGTATTCGGTTATGTTTCTTCACGAGTAGAACACGTGCGTGATTCATGCTTTAAATAATGTATGCTTTTAGCTTTCCATATTTAGATTGTATCATGCGGTGGATAGATCTATTTGTGGAAAGTGGTACGGTTTTCATGCAAGTTGTATCATGCGGTGGATAGATTTGCCTGACATCGTGCCCGACGGGTTTTAAAGTACCTAGACATGCGGTAGACTAGTGCTTTGGATCTATGCATGCTTGTTTATTACATGTTTGTGTTCGTGCTTTACTTTATTCATTTATTTAATGTTAATCATCATGGGGATCGGTCATGGCCTCGTGCATGTGCATCTTTGTTCAAACAAAGACCGATCGCTGTCATGCTTGCGTCATCCATTCGGCAATGTTACTTTTCCCTTTTTACAAGTTCCCGAATGGTTTCAGTTTATTGACAGATAGCTCTTTATAGCTATGTGTCATCCCGTCTGGCTTTCTAGCCGTAAATATGGAACTGTCTGGTACCACCCGGCAAGTTCCAAGTTTTGGTATCTAACTCCTTTATCTTTTGTTAATTTTCAGGAAAAATTGACTGGCACGTCTCGTGACTCTCGCGCGTGTAAAGCCGGCTTGTTCGGCTTGCCTGTGTGTTTGGCGCTAGGTGCACGTTTCGCGTCAACACACTTTTTGGCACGCCCGGTGGGACCACAGCCCAAATAGATCAAGATGCCCGAGATCGCGGACATCATGGACGTCAACATTGAAGACCTCTCTCCCGAGCGGCGGCAAGCAACTCCGGGACGCCATGGACCGGTTCCGGCGAAATGTCCGCCGTCATTCAAGAAAAATAGAAGTGGCGTCCCGTACTTGAAGAACGAGATGCCCAGGGTGTTGCTACCGGGGGAGAGCGATGCCACGTCTCAGCAGGGAGAAAGAGGAGTGCATGCGAGTATTCCGGGAATCTGCAGACTACATGTTGAGCAAGCACCACAAAGCTTTCCTCGGTGCGCTCCGGCAAATGATGGTGGCCGTCTTTGGCCCGGGCATGGAACAAGTGTTCGGCAAGGCACCCGTCCAAGGGGGCACCGTGAGCCGGGCGAGTCGAGCTCTCAACCACCATTACGGAGCCGGCCACTCCAACCTCCTCCTCGCAGCTCGGGAAGTCAAGCTTTCCCGGCCCCTCTCCGCCGAGTGTTGGGGGTCGGCCGGTTCGGCCCCCGCTACAGGCCTCAGGAGGGCAGCCAATCCGGCCCACCACCGCAGGCGGCACGGGTCAACACCGTGCACGCGGCCGAAGTCCGTGCCGGCCTACGTACGGGGAACTAGCGTTCGGCTCGCCCGGGCCCCACCGGAGCCCCACTTGCCTCCGGCCACGAGGATTGCTCCGGCAAACAACCGGCCCGGAGAGGAACTTATACGGCGGAGGCTACCATGTGGTGGGAAACTACGGGGCATTTGACGCCTTCCCGCATCCGGATACGCGCCGGTTGCGGGCGCACATGAGGACGACACCCTGGCACGGAAGATGGCCGAGTTGATGCAAAATCAGTTCGGCCTCAAGCCAAAAACGCAGGGACCTGCCTACAAGCCGCCGTTCCCAGAGTGGTACTACAACGTGCTCCTTCCGCCAAGGGTGAAGCCGCCGACGGAGTTCACGAAATTTTCGGGGCAAGACGACACGAGCACGGTGGAGCACATCGCTCGTTACCTCATGCAGCTCGAGGAATGCTCAGCTGAGGAAACATTCAGGGTCCGCTACTTCCCCGCATCACTGACAGGTCCAGCATTCCAGTGGTTCTCGTCCCTACCCCCTGAGTCAGTTTGCAGATGGAAGGACCTAGAGCGGAAATTCCACGCTCATTATTTCGGTGGCGGCTCGGAGAAGAAGCCGATCGACCTTACCACCCTGAAGCAGAGGCACAACGAGACGCCGTTAGAGTTTCTCAGGAGATTCGGGGAGGTTAAAGGCACGTGCTTCTCGCTTAACTTGCCGGATGACCGGTTGGCTCGATATGGCCGTCGCCGGGATGCCGCCACCGTACGTGAGAAATTGTTCGGGATGGAGTTTGAAAACCCGGGCCGGCTATCACGAAGCTATCATTGATGAGCAACCGGGCGTATGGCTTCAAAAAGGATGCTAAGTTTGGCAAGCGGCATGATGTCGCCGACATCTACAACCGCTTCTTAGACAAGGCGATCCGATCGAGGATTCGATGATGAACCGGATGTGGCCGCGCTCGAGATCATGTGGGGGAAGGAGCCTTTAACGATGAATCAGCGCTGGGTCAAACAGACCAAGGGCACCTACGATTTCGATATCACGAAGGCTGACAAACTGTTTGAGCTCCTGGTGAAGGAAGGCCGAATCAGACTGCCTGAAGGGCATTCCATGCTTCGGCCCGATGGAGTTAAAGGGAAACGTTACTGTGGCTTCCACGACAGGGATTCGCACTCCATCAATGATTGCAGGGTCTTCAGGATGAGGATCCAGAAAGCCATCCAGGAGGGGCACCTCAAGTTCGACAACAAGATGAAAGCGGATGGCCACCCCTTCCCTCAGAACATGGTGGGCTTTTCTGTTAGCATGGTGACGGCAGAGGAGAAGGGAAAGGTCAAAGTCTTGACCTCAGCCAGGGCCAGACAGGACGGAACGGTGGACCCAGAGCGCCAAGTAACTCTGGAACAGGTGCATGGTGAAAACCCCCGCATTCTCAAGAGCCACATCGAAATCGGGGAGTCAACCAGAGCCAAGCCCAGGGTGACTACGCGCATCCTCCTCAACAAGTGGCAGCGCCAAATGGAGAAAGAGCGCTACCAGAAGCGCAGATACGAGGAGGAGAAGCGCAGAGCCGAAGAGGAAGCACACGAAGGGACCGGGAGCAATACACGCGCGAGCGGCGCGCGCGCACGGGGATGTGCATTCTTCAGGCACTGTTGGAATGAGGGTTTGAAGCTGCCCACGCTGAGGAACTGTCCTGAATGCAGTGACAGATATTTTGAGTACAGGCAGGAGACTGCCAATCGCCGATCCGTCCACGAGAGAATTGGAAGGATCCACCCTAACGGGGATCGGCGCCAAAAAATTGAAGTCATTGATCACCCCAGGAAGCGCCAAGCTGATCTAAGGTGGGCTGATCAAGAAGAGGATGAGGACGACTACATCTGGCAGAAGGGGCAATGGTGCCCGCCCGGCCTACGCAAAAGTCAGAAGAGACGGGTTCAACGCTTGAGGAACCGTGAACTAAGGCAGGCTGGGATCCAGACCAAGCAGGTGTGGCGCCCGAAAGACCAACCGGAAGGATCGAGGCGTTCGGCTCCAACTTGCATGGTATACTTTTCGCCGAACGAGTTCATGGCTCCTGCTAACCAGGTTGTGCAGGATGAGGCGTCCCTAGATGATGAGCAGGTCGAGGGGATGATGGCACAACGGTGTGGCCAAGCGAGGCAATCTTCGACAAACCGGCCAAAAATCGACATATGAGGCCGTTGTACTTGAGAGGATACGTCAATGGCAAGCCATTGACCAAGATGTTTGTCGACGGTGGAGCGGCGATCAACGTAATGCCGTACACCACCTTCGGGGAAACTTGGCATGGGCCCGAGCGATCCGATGCCTACAAGCATAATACCGAATGATTTCACCGGAAATCCTTCGGATACCAAGGGATGCGCTCACGTGGATTTGATGATCGGGTCCAAGACGCGCTCACTACCTTCTTTGTCATCGAAGGTAAAGGGGCCTACGACCTCTGCGCTTGGGCGGGACCGGGATTCATGCCAATTGTTGCGTCCCATCCACCATGCACCGAGGCTTATCCGGTGGGTGGATGATGAGATTGAGGTCGTCCAAGCGATGACTCCGTGAGCGTGGCGAACATGGAACCGGCCTTTCGGGAATACCAAGGTATTGATTGTTTCTCGGGGAAAGACGGGGAGAAGGTCTCGTTGAACTCCGTCGGCGGTGATCAACAAACGATTCAAGCGGTCGGCTCTTATATTAATTTTTAATGGAGAACCCCGTAGATGGCCCCGATGGCAGGTTGGGGCGAGGATTCATGTCGGCCGATAAACTAGAAGAGGTTGACATTGGAAACGGTGATAAGCCCGAGCCGACGTTCATCGGCGCAAACTTGCGGCCCGGACTTCGGGGGAGAGTTAATTAAGCTTCTCAAGGAATACAAGGATTGCTTCGCCTGGGATTATTCGAAGATGCCTGGATTGGATCGTTCTATCGTCGAGCATCAGTTGCCAATCAAATCTGGTTTCAAACCATACAAGCAACCACCACGGAAAATCCACAAGGATGAGGTATTGGCTAATGTGAAGAAAGAGGTTGAAAGATTACTTGATGCAAACTTCGTTCGGCCATGCAGATATGCGGAGTGGATTTCTAACATTGTCCCTGTGTACAAGAAGAATGGAAAGATGAGGGTCTACATAGATTTCGGGGGACCCCAACAGACCAGCTACTCCGATGGATGGTTACCCAATGCCTATTGCTGATTTGTTGATTGACGCCGCAGCTGGACACAAGGTCATCAGTTTCATGGACGGCAATACGGGTTACAACCAGATATTCATGGCAATAGAGGACATATCAAAGACGGCCTTCAGATGTCCTGGTCACATAGGCCTATTTGAATGGATAGTCATGACATTTGGGTTAAAAAATGCCGGTGCAACTTATCAGCGAGCCATGAATTACATTTTTCACGAGTTGATCGGCAAAATTGTGGAGATCTACATTGATGATGTGGTAATCAAGTCCCTAAGTCATGACACACATTTGGAAGATGTAAAGAGGACCTTGGAGTGTACCCGGAAGCATGATTTAAAGATGAACCCGAACAAGTGCGCTTTTGGGGTATCAGCTGGGGAGTTCTTGGGATTTCTGGTTCACGAAGGGGGAATTGAAGTTGGCAAGAAGAGCATGAAGGCCATCGATGAAGTTGTTCCTCCAACTAATCTCAAGGAGTTACAATCACTGCTCGCAAAATCAACTTCGTGAGAAGATTCATTTCAAATTTGTCACAGAAGGTTTTGCCATTCTCTCCACTGTTGAAGCTAAAGAAAGATCAGAAGTTCACATGGGGCAACGAACAACAAAGGGCTTTCGATGGAATCAAGCAGTACATGAAGGAGCCACCGGTGTTGGTTCCTCCTCAACTGGATAAGCCTTTCAAGTTGTACGTGGCGGCCGATACCCAAACCATTGGATCGGCCCTTATTCAAGAATTCGAAGGGAAGGAGGGGTAGTAGCATATCTTAGCCGAAAACTACTTGATCCTGAGACTAGGTATTCGGCTACGGAAAAGCTGTGCTTGTGCGTGTACTACTCGTGTACAAAGTTTTGGCACTACTTGTTAAATGCCGAATGCACTGTGTATTCCAAGTTCGATGTAATAAAACATATGTTATCTATGCCAATTTTGAATGGCAGGATTGGCAAATGGATCTTGGCCTTATCGAGTTCGAGTTAAAGTTCGAATCGGCAAAGGCTATCAAGGGACAGATCATTGCCGATTTTATAACTGAACATCGCGATCCGTCAATTGATTTGCTTGAGATTACCCCTTGGGCTTTATTTTTTGATGGATCATCATGTGGTAAAGGTGGGGGAGTAGGGATCCTACTGATTTCGCCTAAAGGTGAGATGTTTGAATTTGCCATCCCTATACAGCCCACTGTCACAAATAACCAGGCTGAATACGAAGCATTACTTCGAGGGCTTCAATATTTGAGAGAAGCTGGGGCCGTTTCAGTTGAAGTTTATGGAGATTCAGAGCTGGTGATCAAGCAATTGAACGGCCAATACGAGTGCAAAAGTGAAGCGCTGAGGAGTTACTACGAAGAATGCAGGGAAATCTTGAAGAGCTTCCCGTTGGTAACTCTACAGCATATTCCTAGGGAACATAACGAAGAAGCAAACAGGCTGGCTCAAAGCGCCTCTGGTTACAAAGAGAGTCAAGAAGCGTTTGCTGCAGAGGTGTGTGCACTGGGGACGGATCTTGCAGAAGATGACTGGAGGAAAGAGATCGTTGATTACTTGAAGGATCCATCCCGAAAGGTCTCTAGGAAGCTCAGGTACAAGGCCATAAAGTTCGTTCTTCTGGATGATAATTTATTCTATAAATCATTAGATGGGGTATTATTACGATGCCTGGGTCCAGAAGAAGCCAAGAAAATGATGAGCGAAGTGCACGATGGGATATGTGGAGCACATCAATCGGCCTACCGTATGAAATGGGTTATTAGACAAGCTGGGTGCTTTTGGCCGACGATATTAGAGGACTGCTTTGAGTATTACAAGGGATGTCAGGATTGCTAGAGGTTTGGAAATATTCAAAGAGTTCCCGCGTCAGCATTGAATCCCATCATCAAGCCATGGCCATTCAGGGGCTGGGGTATAGACTTGATTGGCCAGATTAATCCACCATCTAGCAAGGGGCATAAGTTTGTGCTTTTGGCTACAGATTATTTTACTAAATGGGTTGAGGCGATCCCACTGAAGAAGGTGACATCAGAAAACATGGTTGAATTTGTCAAGGAGCACATCATCTATCGGTTTGGAATCCCTCAAACAATCACTACGGATCAAGGGGCACAATTCGCCGTCACCGGAGTTCGGAGAATTTGCCGAAAGCATGGGGATCAAATTGTTTAACTCTTCTCCCTATTACGCCCAAGCTAATGGTCAAGCAGAGGCTTCTAATAAGATCATGATCAAGCTGATCCAAAAGAAGATCGACCAGAAGCCAAGAAGGTGGCATTCGGTACTCAGTGAGGCACTGTGGGCTTACCGAATGGCCCCCCATGGAGCTACAAAGACTTCTCCTTACGAATTGGTTTACGGGCATCACGCGGTTCTACCGTGGGAAGTGCAATCTGATTCAAGGAGGGTTGTGTTACAGAAAGATTTGAGCTCCAAGGATTACAGTGGTCTAATGATGGACGAGCTAGAGGATTTGCACATGATCCGTCTTAGGGCCCTGGAAAATATTGAGAAGAACAAATTGCGGGTTGCCAAGTACTACAACAAGAAGGTAAAAGTGAGGCAATTTGCGAAGGCGATTTGGTTTGGAAAGCGCTATTGCCGATTGGAACTAAATACGGTGAATTCGGCAAATGGTCCCCTAACCGGGAAGGACCTTTCCGTGTGGTCGATGCGTCCCCCGGTAATGCATATATATTGAAAACTTTGCTAGGAGAAGAATTTTCCGCTGCAATAAACGGAAGATATCTGAAAAAATATTATCCTAGTATTGAGATCGATCGATGATTACACACATCGACACGAGAGACACCGGCGCTCAAGAACGAGGCCGCCTTCGGAACAAAAAAATCCATAAACGAAGAAATGGCCGGTGCCTAGATGCATTGCCCTTAGCACAAAAACCACATTACAACTGCTTCTTGCAGGTTTACATCCAACAACCCTGGTGATCATGACCTCAAGGAGGTGGGAAGCAGAAGGCGTGGAGGAAGAAGCGAAAGTATGATTCAATCTTTTCTTTGCTTCTTCTCCGGTTGCTCCCTCTTCAGTTGTTCCAGGACCACCGTGACGGCAACTTGGAAGGCACGAGGGTGACCATGGTTCGCGGCCTCCACCAAGCTGTCCCAGGCCGCCTTCAGGTTGTTGTACCTGTCAGAGACATCTGAAGCAGAGGAGTGGATGTTAGGGGCAAGAAATCCAGATGCGGGCACAAAGTCAAGGAAAAGTCAGAAGCATTTACCCCCTACTAGTGCCTCCAGAGCCATGCGGCGCTCGCGTTCGGCTTGGCAACGAGCGGTGATGTCCCTGAGACTGTGCTCCAAGTGCCGAACGCGGCGGCGCAGTTGATGGCTGGCCCTCTGTTCAGGCGTGGCATCCTCTGCTTCGAAGGAGGAATCGGAGGAGATGTACTCAGGCACATCTTCAGTCCCGATGATTTCTTCAGGGAGCAAATCAAGGCTGAAAGAGGAAAAGAAGAGGAGGTAAAGCGCAAGATCACGAGGAAACGGGAAGTAAATCAAGGGAAAACTCACCTTCGAATCGTGCGTTTCTTTGGAGGGGCCCCCTCCTGGGGGCTGCTTGCCCTTGTCCATGGCCTTGGGGATTTTTCCTTCCGGAGACGGGGGAGGAGATGAGAAGTGATGGATGAGTGCGCGAGTGGATTTGCGGGGGCATCTCAGCGAGGCTATTTTATTGACCGAAGGGACGCATTGGGAGTGATGACCGGCCAGTACACACTGTTGGAATACCAAACGGCAGGGTTTTCTCCCAGATGCGAAGGGTTTTTGCTTGAACAGTGATCACGGATTGCCGATTCAGGGATCTTCTGTGGATTTTGCGCCAAGGGGCATCTGTTCGGGCGTATTCGGCTCAAGACAGTTCCCGGATGCGTTCAAAGAAAGACAAGATTCACGGATGCAAGTGTAAAAGAAAACCATCACAAAGCAAGCACAGAATTCAAAAGTTCTTCATTTATTGCCGACATTCAAACATCCCTAATACAATCTAGTCGAAAAGCCTGTTCAACACAGATTGGGGATGAGTGATTTCGGCAATGGCGTCGCCGTGGCCATCGAGGCGCTCCAGGATGAGCTCGATCTCCTCAATGTCCTCTGGCGCGCCGCCCCGGAAGCCGCGCGGCCTGGTGGAGTAGTCGACGTCTGTGTGCGTCTCCATGGTAGCCAGACCCAAGGTAGTGCCCAAGCGAACGCCATGGGTGGCCACCTCGTCGACGCGGTGCTCCACCGCGGCAAGGCGCTCCGTCGGCGTATCGCCGCGGGCGTTCACCTTATCGGCTAGCCGCTCCACCGGCACCTTCGGTGGTTGAGCTCGGCGTCGCGGGCTGCAAGGAGCAAGAAGAAAGGAGATTAGCATCAAAAGCCGGGTTGGATTAAAGAGCCGATTTCGGGGCCGTACGTCGATGGTTTCCGGCGGTCCGTTTGCGCCGGTCCTCCCATTCCATCTCGGCTATGCCCGCCTTCTTGGAGACGTCCTCCGGCTCGCGCCGGCCGTCTCCGGCTCCTCCTTGAAGCGGAGGGCGTCGAGCTCCCCGTAAGACATGGGGGAGTGGCCGGTCGGACTCGAGGAGTCGTCCGGGAGGGGTTGATTGGCGGCGCGAGAGACGGATTCCATTGAATCAACTCGAAAGGGAGATGATCGTCGACAAGAAAAGAATCAAAATTGAAGCAAAGAAGAGGAGTCGACGATCATTGCCTCTCGGCGCGCATTGGCGCCGCTCCCCTCTGCGCTCGTCGGAGGTGCGGCGGCGGTTGAGGCGGCGCACCATGTTGGTTTGGGATGTGCACTTTGTTTGGAAAGAGGAAGAACTAAGATTGGCAAAGATTCGAGTGCTAAAAGGCTTGGTGGAGAGCTAGGGGCACTTACGGTTGCATTTATAGGCCTGGCAAGGTGAATCGTGGCCTCGAGTCGTGGCTTTGGATCGTGGCGCATATCCCAAGAAAATCGGAAGGTGGAAAGGTTTCCTTGGCCGGCCCGCCGGCGGGTCGCTTGGAGTTCTAGGCCGAGTCACATTCGCTTGACGGCTCGGCTAAGGAGAGTCAAAGTGCCATTCGGGAGTTGGCGTTTCTTTGCCGAATGGGTCGTTCGAAGATTATATTTGAAGGTGCGCAGAAGAAAAAGAAATAAATTGCAAGAAAAATATCACAAGAGCGACCAATTCGGTTATACATCAATTAGAGCATTCAAATGTTCAAATGTTTCGCAATCACACCACGGGCATTGGATGTTGCTTGGCGGAAGTTGCCCAGTAGCTCCTGGCAATCTTTTTGGGCGCTAGACAAGGTGGTGAGTTCTGCATCGCATTGTTCTATCTTGGCGATAGCCGATTTTGCTTCCGCTTGGGTCTTTTCTATCAATCCAGGGAGCTCGGCTATTTTCTTTTTATCGACCTCTATCTCGGTCGACGAGCTTCTCGCTTCGCTTCTAGAGCGGCTTTCTTGGCAATTTTCGGATCACAAGAAGCCGCGGACTAGCCAATGTATCTTTGTGGCTCTCGTTTGGGATTGCGCCCCGTTCATGGCTTGTTCGGCATCGGATCTCTTCTTTCCGATAGCCGGACGGGAGCGCAATTTCCTCAAAGCGTGCCTTATGGGCGCATAAAGGATGTCCAAGCCACAGATGGATACCAGAGAAGCACTGATATCCTCAGGAAGTTCTTGGCTGATAGATTCAAGCATCTCCTCGAAGTGATCGAGATCCTTGAACTGATCTTGTGCATCTCTTTCTAGCCAGGCAACAATTTCTCTAAGCTTTGCTAGCACCTCATCTGACAGAGGCTGGTGCATTCCTTCCATCGCCTCGGCAACTGGATTGTTCCCCGATGGCAGGCTTGATGATGATGGAGCCTGATCCTAACAAGCAGTATTGCCGAGATAAGGGTGCTAAAAGTAAAGGTAGCAGAGTTAAGTGCAAATGAGTACCTCATGGCTGATTTCTTGAGCAGGGGCAATCACAGGTGAAGAAGGTGCTCCAGGTAGAGCTGAAGCTTCCAAGTTGAAAGGTGTTGATGCAGTCGCTGGTAACTCATGGGCTTCGGTCGAAGAGGAGTTGGATCCACTTCGTTGGGATTGGTGTCTCTGCATGACCAACAGGTGATTGTGCCCTTGGAGGACTTGACGGCTCTGGCTGGATTGGGAGACTCATCTCTGGAGAATTCATTGCTTCTGCAGAAGGTGATGAAGATGAGATCTCCACTGGGATAGGTAATTCAACCCTGGGTGGACTTGCTTGTTGAGCCACTGGGACATCCACAAGTTGTTCTTCCATTGTTTCTTCTGCAAGTGTCAAATTAAAAGGGTAAATGCCAGTGTTCATCCTTAAAAAGGGGCAATAAAGGTCATACCAGTGGATGGAGCATTGGCAGGTTCTGGCACTGAAGGTTGCTGAACTCTGGTCTGAAAATGCACAAGATACGGTTTATCAGAACCAGAGTAATCTTGTGGTCAAGAAAGTAAAAGATTTTACCTCAACAAGAATTTTCTTGACGGTCCTCCTCCTCTTGGCATTGGGAGGAGCAATCGAGAGACAAACCTTGCCTCCTATCGCGGCAAGGCTAGAGAGGCCGGGGTCCATTGTGGCAAACCCGGCCATTAGTTGAGCCGAGTTGGGGACTTGAACCCCGATCTTGAGATCGGGCCTACGGACATTGTAGGTGATATTCCCGGCTCGAGGGGCGAGGCACCGTGTTCTGTGAGTAAGAAAGTGAAGGTCAGAATCATGATTAAAAGAAGGTATGTCTGAGTCGATGATTCATCATATTACCTCGAAGTTGGTCGAAAATCGAGGCATCAACTCGCACGAACGAGTGCACGGCTCATTGAAGATATGATCATGGAATTCTTGCCACCGGGAATTGAAGGTGGGATGAGCTAAGGTTATAGGCACGAAAGGCCAGGTGTAGACAGTGGGACCGCACACATAATGGAAAACTCTGCTACTGTGCATGAGTTCTTTAATTTCCCTCTCCGGGCTTGAGGAACTCATGCGGAACGATCTTGGGGGCATCCGGCCACACCCAAGTTGCCTAGCCATTACATTGGGCCGATAATATTCATAGGTACTTGGAGTTCGGCCTTCCTCCATTGAATTCAAATTGTGGCAACGATACATGGGCGGATTATGATGTTGAGGATCTCTAAGAATCTCCCATCTTGGCGTTCGGCTTCAAAAGAAAAGTCACAAGGGAAAATCAAAGTGTCATTGTCCGGATAAGGAAGCCGAGAGAGGATTCTCGGAAACCTTTGAAGAATAGCTCGAAAAGGCCGTGATATCTCGTCGAACAAGAACGATTGAAGCCGCTTCTCCATAATATTGGCATCCTCTCGGTGGCTTTGGGCTCCCCCTTCGGGGTGATTGGATAAGGGGAAGAGCTTGGTGTTCAAATCAACACCAACGATCCGATGCATGTGGAGGCTAGACCACATTTGAACAAACCACCAAGGACCGTTGACGGATGTTATCCTCTGGGCTAGTATACATTTGGGTGACAGTTTGGTGAAGCATATGGTACACACTTGCCTAGGAGGAATTTTCCAAGGGGGAGGCGGTTGCCACCGGCCAAATGAGACGCCATTGTGATGTGATTCAGGGTAGGCTCGTTGGCTTTGCCGCAAGAAGACAAATACGCACGGCCACATATTCGAAATGCCCCGTATTCGATATCACCAAGGGGATTGTCTTTCATGTGCTTCAAGATGTAATGCTTGTATCCATTCCCTGGCTTCACCCCTGTTTGCCGAGAAGAATTTTTGAATTCCCAAGGTTGAACAGATCCTGTGATGTCAAGGCCGGTGATCATATACACATCGGCCAGGGTTGGAGACATTGGGCCGTGGCCAAAGAGGAAGGCGTTGACGCCGTTTGACCAAAAGTGGCAAGGCGCTATCGGGAGGTCTTCATTCTTAGGGTCTCGGCCAAGGATAACTCCAAGCATTGAGCAATGTGGAGGGTATCCCGCTTTTTTGTCAATCCACTCTTGTCCGCGAGAATCCTCCGGTACCAAGTTTTCCAGCCGCGATTGGAGGTAAAGGCCGCTTCTTGAAAGCGTCTTGCCACCGAGGAGGTGGGGACAGAGTGCTTTCTTTGAAGGGGATCCTCTGAGATTCAGCCGCGACGAAATCTTGAGGATCAGAGTTCCCTACGGGACCAAGATAATAGGATCTTGAATTGGCCCCGGTGCGAATCAGAAGCTCAGTGGAAGGCTCCTGAAGAAAAAGCGGAAAAAGAAATCTCAGGTAAAATTGAAAACCTAAATGCCGAACGAAGCTTACGGGAGAGGAATTTACTCCGAGCATCTTGGTTTTGAGCCGCCATTGGGGATTTGAGCTCGGAACGAGGGGATCTAGGGTTTGGATGCTCGTTAACACCAAAATTTGGTAAGGAGTCCGACTCGTGGGTCCGATTCGAAAAAGAGTCCGTCCGGTGGAAGGAAGGATATTTTCAGAGATTTTCGGCAAAAGATCTGCGGTCGGCTATTTGCTCGGTTCGGCAAAGGAACAAGAGAGCTGATTTTGCGGGATTGGACGGCGACATGGCTCAATCGGGGGAGACGAATGGATGGGTAGGCGATCGAGCTTAGTTAGGCAACTAATCCATTCGCAGTTGTACTCAACGGGGTATAAATACGACCCATGAATGTGTGTAACGAGAGACAATCATTCCTCATTATACACCGGCCTTACGCCAAACCATAGAGTCCTTGTCGTGTCGTCGAGTTCTTCGAGAGGGCCAATCGATCCGTCGACCTCCGTGAGTACCGGCAACCTTGTATCATGTCTAGTATCATGCGGTGGATTTAGATCTGATGCAAGTAGTCTTGTTACCATGCTTCGTGTCATGCGGTAGATTCAAGCTTGGTTCAAGAAGGTTTCTTGTTAGATCATGAGCCATGCGGTAGGCTAAGATCTAGCTTGGAGCTAGTTACGGCTCTATTGGATTTTGGCAAGATCCAATAGATTCATTAAGTTATCCCGTGTTATCTTGAGTTTTTACTTTATGTTTTAATTCATGTAACACACCTTTGCTCAATCTAGATGGATTTGGATCGGCTATATCTCTTTTATGATCCTTATTCGAGTAGGTTTCATGTTTCAATACGTGGATCTTATGCTTTCCGATAGCCGAAACCGAATCGATCTAGGTTGTTACGTGTTGCGGGTTCAAGCTTGCTATGTTTGTATAAATCTTGAAAGAACCGGGTATCATGCGGTAGATGCAGGTTTTTGGGTTGCTTTGGAGCTAGTCATCCGGTGGATTAGATTCCCAAATCAGTCTGATAAATTTATTCACGTGGTAATGCTTGTTCCTTCTTCATGGACCCGAATCGGTACGTCCGGCCCGCATTCGGTTATGTTTCTTCACGAGTAGATCACGTGCGTTATTTATGTTTTGGATGATGCATGCTTTTAGCTTTCCATACTTAGATTGTATCATGCGGTGGATAGATCTATTTGTGGAAAGTGGTGCGTTTTTTCATGCAAGTTGTATCATGCGGTGGATGGATTTGTTTGATATCGTACCCGACGGATCTTAAGGTAACTAGACATGCGGTAGACTAGTGCTTTGGATCTATGCGTGCTTATTTAATACATGATCATGTCCGTGCTTTACTTTATTTATTTAATGTTAATCTTCATGGGGATCGGTCATAACTTCGCGCATGCATCTCTGTTTATACGAAGACCGATTGCTGTCATGCTTACGTCATCCATTCGGCAATGTCTTTTTTCCCTTTTGGTTTCCCGAATGGTCGTGGATCTCTGACAGATAGCTTTCTATAGCTATTGTGTTATCCCATCTGGCTCTTTAGCCGTAAATATGGAACTGTCTGGTACCACCCGGCAAGTTCCAAGCTTTGATATCTAACTGCCTTATCTTTTGTTAATTTTCAGGAAAAATTGACTGGCACGTCATTTGCTCTCCGCGCGTGTGAAGCCAGCTTTGTTCGGCTTGCTGTGTGATTGGCGTTGAGTGCACTTTTTGCGTCAACACACTTTTTGGCACGCCTGGTGGGACCACAGCCGAATTGGTTCAAGATGCCTGAAGTTTCAGACCTCCTGGACGTCAACATCGAAGAGCTTTCTCCAGAGCAGCATCAGCAGCTCCTAGACGCCGTGAACCAGTTTCAGCAAAAGTGTCTCATGTCGTTTAAGAAGAATAGAAGTGGTGTACCGTATCTGAAGAATGACCTGCCCAGAGTGCTGCTGCCAGGGGAGAGCGATGCCACATCCCAGCAGGAAAAGGAGGAATGCGCGCGCGTATTCCAAGAGTCAGCGGACTACATGCTCACCAAGCACAACAAGGCTTTCCTCGGGTCGCTCCAGCAGATGATGGTGGCTTTCTTTGGCACGGGCATGGAGCAAGCGTTCGGGAAGGCGCCCGTCGGGAAGAGCACCGTGGAGCTGGGTGAATCAAGCTCCCAGCCGCCGCTACGGAGCCAGCCGCAACAGCCTCCTCCTCAGAGCTCCGGAAGCCAAGCATTCCAACCTCCTCCGCAGGGCGCTGGGGGGCAGCCAGTTCAGCCCCCGTTGCAAGCTTCAGGGAGGTCGGCCAATCCCCGCCGCCACCACGGAGCAAAGCACGGAGTCGGCCCGTGCAACGGCCGAATCCGTACCAGCCTACGTACGGAGACCTAGCGTTCGGCTCGTCTGGGGCCCCACTTGATCCCGGCCGGAGGATTGCTCCGTCGACCAACTGGCTCCAGAGGAATTTGTACGGCGGTGGTTATCATGAAGTGGGAAACTACGGAGCGTTCGACGCCTTCCCGCACCCAGGGTACGCGCCAGCTGCAGGCGCGCAAGAAGATGACGCCCTAGCGCGCAAGATGGCCGAATTGATGCAAAATCAGTTCGGCCTCAAGCCAAAGATGCAGGGCCCCACCTATAGGCCGCCGTTCCCAGAGTGGTACTATAACGTGCTCTTACCGCCAAGGGTGAAGCCGACGACGGAATTCACAAAGTTCTCGGGGCAGGACGAGACAAGCACGGTCGAGCACATCGCCCGTTACCTCATGCAGCTTGGGGAATGCTCGGCCGAGGAGGCGTTCAGGGTTCGCTACTTCCCCGCCTCGCTGACAGGTCCAGCTTTTCAGTGGTTCTCGTCCCTGCCTCCTGAATCAGTGGCTAGATGGAAGGACTTGGAGCGTAAATTCCACGCTCACTATTTCAGCGGCAGCGCTGAGAAGAAGCTAATTGATCTCGCCACCCTGAAGCAGAGGCACAGTGAAACACCGCTGGAGTTTCTTAGAAGGTTCGGGGAAGTCAAAGGCATGTGCTACTCGGCCCGAACTTGCCGGATGATCGGTTGGCCGATATGGCCGTCGCCGGGATGCTCGCCGGCCGTGCACGAGAAGCTATTTGGGATGGAGTTTGAGAACCCGGGCCGGCCTGTCACGAAGTTGTCTCGATGAGCAATCAAGCATATGGCCTCAAAAAGGACCCCAAATTTGGCAAACAACACGACGTCGGCCGACATCTACAACCGGTTCTCGGACAAAGCCGATCCGTTCGAGGATTCGAGGACGAATTGGATGTAGGCGCAGCGGAGATCATGTGGGGCAAGGAGCCTTTGACAATGAATCGGCCCGGGTCAACGGACCAAGGGGACATATGACTTTGACATCACGAAGGCTGATAAGTTGTTTGAGCTCTTAGTGAAAGAAGGCCGAATCAAGCTGCCTGAGGGGCATTCTATGCTTCGGCCCGATGGAGTTAAGGCGAAACGTTACTGCGGCTTCCATGACAGGGATTCGCACTCCATCAACGATTGCAGGGTCTTCAGGATGAGGATCCAGAAGGCCATCCAGGAGGGACACCTCAAGTTCGATAACAAGATGAAGCTGGATGGCCACCCCTTTCCTCGAACATGCTCGGTTTTTCTCGTCAATGTGATAACACCGAAGAGAAGGGAAAGGTCAAGGTCCCGACCTCAACCAGGTCCAAGCAAGGTGGAGCAAAGGGACCCGGAGCGCCGGTGACTCGGAGCAAGTACAAGGTGATGCCCCCGCATTCTCAAGAGCCACATCGAGATTGGGGAGTCGTCCGAGCCTAAACCCAAGGTGACGTCGCGCATTCTCCTCAACAAATGGCGACGCCAAATAGAGAAAGAGTGCTACCGGAAGCGTCGTCACGAAGAGGAGCGACGCGAGAGCTAAAGAAGAGGCGCGCGAAGGGACCACGAGCGGTACACGCGCGAACGGGAGCGCGCACACCGGGGATGCGCCTTCTTCGAGCACCTACCGGAATGAGGGCCTAAAGCTGCCCACACCGAAGAACCGTCCCGAATGCGGCGACGGGTATGTTGAGTACAGGCAGGAAGCTGCCAATCGCCGATCCGTCCACGAGAGACTTGGAAGGATCCACCCTAATGGGGATCGGCGCCAAAAAATTGAGGTCATCGATCATCCCAGGAAGCGCCAAGCTGATCTCAGGTGGGCTGATCAAGAAGACGACGAGATTGACTACATCTGGCAAAAGGGGCAGTGGTGCCCGCCCGGCCTACGCAAGAGCCAGAAGAGACGGGTCCAGCGCTTGAGGAACCGTGAGTTGAAGCAGGCCGGGATCCAGACGAGGCAGATGTGGCGTCCCAAGGACCAACCTGAGGGATCGAAGCGTTCGGCTCCAGCATGCATGGTATACTTTCTGCCGAACGAGTTCATGGCTCCTGCTAACCAGGTTATGCAGGAGGAAGCTTCCTTCGACGACGAGCACACCGAGGAGATGATGGCACAACTGGTGCTGGCCAAGCAGGCCATCTTCGATAAGCCGGCCAAGAACCGTCACATGAGGCCGCTGTACTTGAGAGGATACGTCAATGGCAAGCCATTGACCAAGATGTTCGTCGACGGTGGAGCGGCAGTCAATGTAATGCCGTACACCACCTTCAGGAAGCTTGGAATGGGCCCGAGCGATTTGACGCCTACAAGCATCATCTTGAACGACTTCGCCGGGAACCCCTCAGACACCAAGGGATGTGCTCACGTGGACTTGATGATCGGGTCCAAGACGCTACTCACCACCTTCTTTGTCATCGAGGGCAAAGGAGCCTACAGCCTGCTGCTTGGGCGGGATTGGATTCATGCTAACTGTTGCGTCCCGTCCACCATGCATCAACGGCTTATCCGATGGGTGGATGATGAGATCGAGGTCGTCCGGGCGGATGACTCCGTGAGCGTGGCCAACATGGAACCAGCCTTCGGGAATACCAAGGCATTGATCTGTTTCTCGGGGAAAGAGCGGGGAGAAGGTCCTCGTTGAACCCGTCGGCGGTGATCAACACCGATTCAAGCGATCGGCTCTTATAGTAATTTTTAATGGAGAACCCCGTAGATGGCACCGATGGCAAATTAGGGCGAGGATTCATGTCGGCCGATAAACCGGAAGAAGTTGATATTGGAAGCGGTGATAAGCCAAGGCCGACGTTCATCGGTGCAAATTTGCGGCCCGGACTTCGGGGGAATTTAATTGAGCTTCTCAAGGAATATAAGGATTGCTTTGCCCGGGATTACTCGGAGATGCCTGGATTGGATCGTTCCATCGTCGAGCATCGGTTGCCAATCAAGCCTGGTTTCAAACCATATAAGCAACCACCCCGGAAAATCTACAAGGATGAAGTATTGGCCGATGTGAAGAAGGAAATTGAAAGATTACTTGACGCAAACTTCGTTCGGCCATGCAGATATGCGGAGTGGATTTCTAACATCGTCCCTGTGTATAAGAAGAATGGAAAAATGAGGGTTTGCATAGACTTCGGGGACACGAACGAGCTACTCCCATGGATGGATACCCGATGCCTATTGCCGATTTGTTGATTGACGCCGCTCGCTTGGACACAAGGTGATTAGTTTCATGGATGGCAATGCGGGATACAATCAGATCTTCATGGCAATAGAAGACATATCCAAGACGGCCTTTAGATGTCCTGGTCATATAGGCCTGTTCGAGTGGATAGTCATGACGTTTGGGTTAAAAAATGCCGGTGCAACCTATCAACGGGCCATGAATTACATTTTTCATGAGTTGATCGGCAAAACTGTGGAAATCTACATTGATGACGTGGTGATCAAGTCCTTAAGTCATGACACCCATCTGGAAGATGTGAAGAAGACCTTGGAGTGCACCCGGAAACACGGTTTGAAGATGAATCCAAACAAGTGCGCTTTTGGGGTATCAGCTGGAGAATTCTTGGGGTTTTTGGTCCACGAAGGGGGAATTGAAGTTGGCAAGAAGAGTATGAAAGCCATTGATGAAGTCGTTCCTCCAACCAACCTCAAGGAATTGCAATCACTACTCGGCAAGATCAACTTCGTGAGAAGATTCATCTCAAATTTATCACAGAAGGTGTTGCCGTTCTCTCCCTTGCTGAAGCTAAAGAAAGATCAAAAATTCACATGGGGTGACGAACAACAAAAGGCTTTTGATGAGATCAAGCAAGACATGAAGGAGCCGCCGGTGTTGGTTCCTCCTCAGCTAAACAAGCCTTTCAAGTTGTACGTGGCGGCGATACCCAAACCATTGGATCGGCCCTTATTCAAGAATTCGAAGGAAAGGAACGGGTAGTAGCCTATCTTAGCCGAAAACTACTTGATCCTGAAACCAGGTATTCGGCTATAGAGAGACTGTGTCTTTGCGTGTACTACTCGTGTACAAAGTTTTGGCACTACTTGTTGAATGCCGAATGCACTGTATACTCCAAGTTTGATGTGATAAAACATATGTTATCTATGCCAATTCTGAATGGTCGGATTGGCAAATGGATTTTAGCTTTATCGAGTTCGAGTTGAAGTTCGAATCGGCAAAAGCCATCAAAGGTCGGTCGTTGCTGATTTTATAACCGAGCATCGTGACCCGTCAATTGATCTCGCTTGAAATTACCCCTTGGGCTTTATTTTTTGATGGGTCATCGTGTGGCAAAGGTGGGGGAGTAGGGATCCTACTAATTTCGCCCGCAGGTGAGATGTTTGAATTCGCCATTCCTATACAACCCACTGTCACAAATAACCAGGCTGAGTACGAGGCACTACTTCGAGGGCTTCAATATTTGAGAGAAGCTGGGGCCGTTTCAGTTGAGATCTATGGAGATTCAGAGTTGGTAATCAAGCAATTGAACGGCCAATACGAGTGCAGAAGCGAAGCGCTGAGGAGTTACTACGAGGAGTGCAGGGAAATCTTGAAAAGCTTCCCATTGGTAACCTTGCAGCACATTCCTAGAGAGCATAACGAGGAAGCAAACAGGCTAGCTCAGAGCGCCTCTGGTTACAAGGAGAGTCAAGAAGCGTTTGCTGCAGAAGTATGTGCACTAGGGGCGGATCTTGCAGAAGATGATTGGAGAAAAGAAATCGTTGATTACTTGAAAGATCCATCCCGAAAAGTCTCTAGGAAACTCAGGTACAAGGCAATTAAGTTCGTTCTTCTGGATGATAATCTGTTCTATAAATCATTAGATGGGGTATTACTATGATGCCTGGGTCCAGAAGAAGCCAAGAACATGATGAGTGAGGTGCACAATGGGATATGTGGAGCGCACCAATCGGCCTACCGTATGAAATGGGTTATTAGACAAGCTGGGTGCTTTTGGCCGACGATATTGGAGGACTGCTTTGAGTATTACAAGGGATGTCAGGATTGCCAAAGGTTCGGGAACATTCAAAGGGTCCCTGCATCAGCATTGAATCCCATCATCAAGCCATGGCCATTCAGGGGCTGGGGTATAGACTTGATTGGCCAAATTAATCCGCCGTCTAGCAAGGGGCATAAGTTCGTGCTTTTGGCTACTGATTACTTCACCAAATGGGTTGAGGCGATCCCACCGAAGAAGGTGACGTCGAAAAACATGATCGAATTCATCAAGGAACACATCATCTATCGATTTGGGATCCCTCGGACGATTACCACCGATCGGGGGGCACAATTCGTGTCATTGGAGTTCGAGAGATTTTGCCGAAGGCATGGGAATCAAATTGTTTAATTCTTCTCCATATTATGCCCAAGCTAATGGTCAAGCGAGAGGCCTCTAACAAAATCATGATCAAGCCGATACGAAGAAGATCGACCGAGTCCAAGAAGGTGGCATTCGGTACTCAGTGAAGCGCTGTGGGCTTACCGAATGGCCCCCCATGGAGCTACGAAGACTTCTCCTTACGAGTTGGTTTACGGGCATCACGCAATCCTGCCTTGGGAAATACAGTCAGATTCAAGGAGGGTGGTGCTGCAAAACGAGTTGAGCTCCAAGGATTACAGTGGCCTAATGATGGATGAACTAGAAGATTTGCACATGATCCGTCTCAGGGCCCTGGAGAACATCGAGAAGAACAAACTGCGGGTTGCCAAGTACTATAATGAGAAGGTAAAAGTAAGGCAATTTGCAGAAGGCGATCTAGTTTGGAAAGCGCTATTGCCGATTGGAACTAAATACAGTGAATTCGGCAAATGGTCCCCTAACTGGGAGGGACCTTTTCGTGTGGTCAGATGCGTCCCTGGTAATGCATACATATTGAAGACTTTGCTAGGAGAGGAATTTTCCGCTGCAATAAATGGAAGATATCTGAAGAAATATTATCCTAGCATTGAGATCGATCGATGATTACACGCATCTGGCACAAGAAATAGCCGGCGCTCAAGAATGAAGCCGCCTTCAGAACAAAATCCATGAACAAGAGAGAATGGCCAGTGCCTGGATGCATTGCCCTTAGCTCAAAATTACATTACAACTGTTCCTCGCAGACTACATTTAACAACCCCGGTGGTCAGATCCTCAAGAAGGAGGGAAGCAGAAGGCGTGGCGGAAGAAGCGAAAGTATGATACAATCTTTTCTTTAATTCTTCGGCCGCTCCCTCTTCAGCTGCTCCAGAACCACCGTGACGGCGACTTGGAACGCACGGGGATGACCATGGTTGGCAGCCTCCACCAAGCTATCCCAAGCCGTCTTCAGGTTGTTGTACCTGTCAGAGACATCTAAAGCGGAGGAATCAAGATTAGGCAAGAAATCCAAGTGCAAGCACGAGGTCAGGAAGGAGTCAGAAACATTTACCTCCTACTAATGCCTCCAGAGCCATGCAACGCTCGCGCTCGGCTTGGCAACGGGCGGACATGTCCCTGAGGCCGTGCTCCAGGTGCCGGACGCGGCGGCGCAGCTGATGGTTGGTCCTCTGTTCGGGCGTGGCATCCTCTGCTTCGATGGAGGAATCGGAGGAGATGTACTCAGGCACATCTTCGGTCCCGATGACTTCTTCGGGAAGCAAATCAAGGCTGAAAAGGACGAGAGGAAAACATGAAGCGCAAGATCATGCGGGAGAACAAGGAGCAGGTCAAGAAAGAACTCACTTCCGAATCGTGCGCTTCCTTGATGAGCTGCTCTCCTGAGGTTGTTTACCCTTGTCCATGGCGTTGGGGTTTTCTCCTTTAGAGGCAGGGGAAGAGATGAGAAATGATAGATGAGTGCGCGAGTGGATTTGCAGAGCACCCCGCAGGCTATTTTATTGACCGGAGAGGCGCATTGGGAGTGATGACTGGCCAGTACACACTGTTGGAATACCAAGCGGCAGGGTTTTCTACCAAGTGCGAAGGGTTTTCTCTTGAACAGTGTTTATGGATTGCCGAACTGGGATCCTCTGTGGATTTTGCGCCAAGGGGCAGTTGTTCTCGCGCGTTCGGCTAAAGATAGTTCCCGGATGCATTCAAAGAAAACAAAATTCGCAGATGCAAAATGCAAAGGGAGTCATCACAGAACAGGTGCAGAATTCAAAAGTTCTTCATCTATTGCCGATATTTACACATCCCTAGTACAATCTAGTCGAAGAGCCTGTTCAGCACAGATTGGGGATGAGTAATTCGGCAATGGCGTCGCCATGGCCATCAAGGCGCTCCAGGATGAGCTCGATCTCCTCGATGTCCTCTGGCGCGCCGCCCGAAGCCGCGCCGCGCCCGGTGGAGTAGTCGACGTCCGTGTGCGTCGCCATGGCAGCCGTGCCCAAGGTGGTGCCCGGACGGACGCCGTGGACGGCCACCTCATCAACGCGGCGCTCCACCGCGGCAAGGCGCTCCACCGGTGTATTGCCGAGGGCGGTCACCTTCTCGGCCACCGCTCCACCGGCTCTTTCGCGCCGGTTGAGCTCCGCGTCGCGGGCTACAAGAAGCAAGAAGAAAAAGATTAGCGTCAAAAGCCGGGTGGAATCAAGAACTAATCTCAAAGCCGTACCATCAATGGTTTCCAGCAGCTGTCTGCGCTGGTCCTCCCACTCTAGCTCGGCTATGCCCGCTTTCTTGGAGACGTCCTCCAGCTCACGCCGGGACGCCTCCAGCTCTTCCTTGAAGCGGATGGCGTCTTCTTCCCCGTACGGTACCGGGGAGTGGCCATCGGACTCCGAGGAGTCATCTGGGAGGGGCTGATTGGCCGGCGCACGAGGCGGATTCCACTGAATCAATCTGAAAAAAGGGGGTGATCGTCAAGGCGAAAGAAGATCAAGAATAGAATCAAAGAGGAGAGATCGACGATCATCACCGCCTGTGCGCATTGGCGCTGCTCCCCTCGGCCTCGTCGAAGGCGCGGCGGCGGTTGAGGCGGCGCACCATTGTGGTTTGGGATGTGCACTGTTTGCAAAAGGGCTAAAGATTGGCAGAGATTCGAGAGCTAGAAGGCCTGGTGGAGAGCTAGGGGCACCTATGGTAACATTTATAGGCCTGGCAGGATGAATCGTGGCTTCGAGTCGTGGCTGAGGATCGTGGCGCATATCCCAAGAAAATCGGAAGGTGGAAAGGTTTCCTTGGCCAGCCCGCCGACGGGTCGCTTGGAGTTCTAGGCTGAGCCGCGTGCGCTTGATTGGTTCGGCTATAGAAAATCGAAGTGCCGTTCGGGAATTGGCGTTTCACTACCGAATGGGTCGTTCGAAAGATTATATTTGAAAGTGCGCGAAAGAAAGGAAACGAGTGCAAGAAGATATTACAAGAACGACCAATTCAGTTATACATCAATAAGGATATTCAAGCATTCAGAAGTTTTGCAACCACACTGCGAGCACCGGATGTTATCAGATGGGAATTGTCCAGCAGCTCCTGGCAATCCTTTTGGGTACCGGATAAATCAGCGAGTTCTGCATCGCATTGCTCTATCTTGGTGATAGCCGATTTTGCTTCCGCTTGGGTCTTTGCTATCAATCCGGAAGTTCGGCTATTTTCTCTTTATCGACCTCTATCTCCGCCGAAAAGCTTCTCGCTTCCGCTTCTAGAGCGGCTTTCCCGGCAATTTTGAGATCATAAGAAGCCCGCAGTTAGCCAATGCATCCTTGTGGCTCTCTCGCTGAGATTGCGCCCCGTTCATAGCGTGTTCAGCATCAGTTTTCCTCTGTTCAATGGCCGGGCGTGAGCGCAATTTCCTCCAAGCGCGCCTTACTGGTGCATAAAGGGTTTCTAAGCCATAAACGGATGATAGAGAAGCTTTGATGTCTTCAGGAAGCTCTTGGCTGATAGATTCAAACATCTCTTCGAAGCGATGGAGATCATTGAACTGATCTTGAACATCTTTTTCCAGCCAGGCAGCGATTTCTTTGAGCTTTGACAGTACTTCATCTGGTAAAGGCTGGTATACTCTTTCCATCACCTCAACAGCTGGATTGCTCTCTGATGGCAGGCTTGAGGATGATGGAGCCTGATCCTGAGAAACAACATTGCCAAAATAAGAATGCTAAATATCGAGGTACCAGAATTAAATGCAGGTGGATACCTCATGGCTGGTTTCTTGAGCAGGGGCAATCCCAGGTGAAGGAGATGCTCCAGGTAAAGCCGAAACTTCCAAGCTGAGAGGTGCCGATGTGGTTACTAGCAGCTCATGAGTTTCTGGCTGAAGAAGAGTCAGGTCTGCCTCTGTTGGGTTGGTTATCTCTGCTGGACCAGTAGGTGATGGCATCCTTGGGGAACTTGGTGGCTCCGGTTGAATTGGGAGATTCATCTCTGGAGAGTTTATTGCTTCTGCAGAGGGTGATGAAGATGAGATTTCAACTGGAATGGGTAATTCAGCCCTGGATGGACTTGCTTGTTGCACCACTGGAACATCTACAAGCTGTTCTTCCATGTTTTCCCCTAGGAAATGTCAAATTGAAAGGGTTAATGCCAGTGCTCATCCTTGAGGAAGAACAGTAGAGGTCATACCAGTGGATGGGGCATTGGCAGGTACTGGTTCTGAAGGCTGTTGGACTCTGGTCTGAAAATGCACAATGATATGAGTCATCAAGAACAGAGTGACCTGGTAATCAAGAAGGTAAAGGGTTTTACCTCAACGAGCACTTTCTTGACAGTTCTTCTCCTTTTAGCACTTGGAGGGGCAATCAGATGCAGGCCTTGCCTCCTGTCTGCAGCAAGGCTAGAAAGGCCGGGATCCGTGGTAGCATACCCGGCCATTAGCCGATGCGAGTTGTGGATTTGAATCCCGGTCTTTGAAATTGGGCCTTCGACATTGTAAGCAATTACCCTGGCTCGAGGGGCAGGCACTGTGTTCTGTGGACAAGAAGATGAAGGTCAGGACCATGAATAAAGAGGACATGTCTGATCCAAGGGCTCATTGTATTACCTCTGAAGTCGGCGGAAGTCAGGCACCAACTCGCACGTAATACATGAACGGCTCACTCGAAAATGTGATCGTGGAATTCTTGCCACCAGGAGTCAAAGGTGGGGTGAGCTATGGTTGTGGGCATGAAAGGACATGTGTAGACAAGTGGGACCGCACTCATAGTTGAAGACTCGTCGCCCCGCATCGGCTCTTTGATTTCCTCTCGGGTTTGAGGAATTCATGCGGGAACAATCTTGGGGGCATCCGGCCGCATCCAAGTTGCCTCGGCCATTACATTAGGCCGGTAGTACTCATAAGTGCGACATTCCGCCTTCCTCCATTGAACTCGGCGGCGGTATGCATGGGCGGATTATGATATTAAGGATCTCCAAGAATCTCCCATCTTGATGGCCGGGCTCGAAAGAGAATTCAACGGGGAAGGTCAAGGTGTCGTTGCCCAAATAAGGAAGCCGTAGAGGACCGGGGGAAACCTTTAAAGAATAGCTCGAAGAACTGGCCGATGTCTTGCTGAACGGGGACGGTTGAGGCCACTTCTCCGTAATTCTCGGCATCCTCCGGTAGCTTGGGGTTCTCCTTCGGGGTGATTGGACATGGGGAAGAACTCGGAGTTCAAATCGACACCGATGATCCGATGCATGTGGAGCTGCAGCCACATTTGAACGAACCACCAGGGGCCGTTGACACATGATATTCTTTGGCTAGTATACATCTGAGTAACGAGTTTGGTGAAGCATGTGGTATACACTGCCGAGGAAGAATTTTCCAAGAGGGAGGCGGTTGCCACCGCCAAATGAGATGCCATCACGATATGGTTCAAGGTGGGCTCGTTGGCTTTCCCACGAAGACAAATCCGCACGGCCACATATTCGAAAGGCTCGTATTCAATTTCACCCGGGGGATTATCCTTCATGTGTTTCAAGATGTATTGCTTGTATCCGTTCCCTGGCTTCACCCCTGTCTGCCGTGAGGAATTTTTGAAATTCCAAGGCTGAACGGATCCTGTAATGTCAAGGCCGGTAATCATATATACATCGGCCAAGGTAGGAGACATCGGACCGTGGCCAAAAAGGAAGGCGTTGACGCCGTTTGACCAAAAGTGACAAGCTGCTATCAGAAGATCTTCGTTCTTGGGGGTCTCAGCCACGGATAGCTCCAAGCACTGGGCAATGCGGAGAGCATCCAGGTTGGTCAATCCACTCTTATCCGCAAGAATCCTCCGATACCAAGTCTTCCAGCCTGCAATTGGGGGTAAAGGCCAGTTCTTGAATGCATCTTGCCACTGAGGAGGTGGAGACAAAGCTGCTTTAAAGGGGATTCTCTGAGATTCAGCGGCAATGAGATCTCGAGGGTCAGGATTCCCCACAGGACCAAGGTAATAAGACCTCGAATTGGCCTCGGTACGAATCAAAAGTTCAGTAGAAGGCTCCTGAGAGAAAGCGAAAAAGGAAAATCTCAGGTAAAATCGAAAACCTAATGCCGAACAAGGTTTGCGGGGGATGAATTTACCTGAGCATCTTGGTTCTGAGCTGCCATTGGAGGTTCGAGCTTGGAACGGGGGAGATCTAGGGTTGGATCCGGATGAAGATTCCGGCGGATTGCGAAGAACGAGGCGTTAACGATTTGATTCGAAGATTCGTGGTGGAGTCAATTGTGGAACAAAATTACTTTTATCCCACAATTGAAGGGGCATGTGTTAACACCAAAATTTGGTAAGGAGTCCGACTCGTGGGTCCGATTCGAAAAAGAGTACGTCCGGTGGAAGGAAGGATATTTTCGAGAGATTTTCGGCAAAAGATCCGTGGTCGGCTATTTGCTCCGGTTCGGCAAAGGAACAAGAGAGCTGATTTTGCGGGATTGGACGGCGACATGGCTCAATCGGGGGAGACGAATGAATGGGTAGGCGATCGAGCTTAGTTAGGCAACTAATCCATTCGCGAGTTGTACTCAACGGGGTATAAATACGACCCCCGAATGTGTGTAACGAGACAATCATTCCTCATTATACACCGGCCTTACGCCAAACCCTAGAGTCCTTGTCGTGTCGTCGAGTTCTTTGAGAGGGCCAATCGATCCGTCGACCTCCGTGAGTACCGCAACCTTGTATCATGTCTAGTATCATGCGGTGGATTTAGATCGATGCAAGTAGTCTTGTTACCATGCTTCGTGTCATGCAATAGATTCAAGCTTGGTTCAAGAAGGTTTCTTGTTAGATCATGAGCCATGCGGTAGGCTAAGATCTAGCTTGGAGCTAGTTATCGGCTCTATTGGATTTTGGCAAGATCCAATAGATTCATTAAGTTACCCCGTGTTATCTTGAGTTTTTACTTTATGTTTTAATTCATGTAACACACCTCTGCCCAATCTAGATGGATTTGGATCGGCTATATCTCTTTTATGATCCTCGTTCGAGTAGGTTTCATGTTTTAATATGTGGATCTTATACTTTCCGATAGCCGAAACCGAATCGATCTAGGTTGTTACGTGTTGCGGGTTCAAGCTTGCTATGTTTGTATAAATCTTGAAAGAACCGGGTATCATGCGGTAGATGCAGGTTTTTGGGTTGCTTCGGAGCTAGTCATCCGGTGGATTAGATTCCCAAATCAGTCTGATAAATTTATTCACGTGGTAATGCTTGTTCCTTCTTCATGGACCCCGAATCGGCTGTCCAGCCGCATTCGGTTATGTTTCTTCACGAGTAGATCACGTGCGTTATTTATGTTTTGGATGATGCATGCTTTTAGCTTTCCATATTTAGATTGTATCATGCGGTGGATAGATCTATTTGTGGAAAGTGGTGCGGTTTTTCATGCAAGTTGTATCATGCGGTGGATAGATTTGTTTGATATCGTACCCGACGGATCTTAAAGCAACTAGACATGCGGTAGACTAGTGCTTTGGATCTATGCGTGCTTATTTAATACATGATCATGTCCGTGCTTTACTTTATTTATTTAATGTTAATCTTCATGGGGATCGGTCATAACTTCGCGCATGCATCTCTGTTTATACGAAGACCGATTGCTGTCATGCTTACGTCATCCATTCGGCAATGTCTTTTTTCCCTTTTGGTTTCCCGAATGGTCGTGGATCTCTGACAGATAGCTTTCTATAGCTATTGTGTTATCCCATCTGGCTCTTTAGCCGTAAATATGGAACTGTCTGGTACCACCCGGCAAGTTCCAAGCTTTGATATCTAACTGCCTTATCTTTTGTTAATTTTCAGGAAAAATTGATCGGCACGTCATTTGCTCTCTCGCGCGTGTGAAGCCGGCTTTGTTCGGCTTGCCTGTGTGATTGGCGCTGAGTGCACTTTTTGCGTCAACAGGATCTAGATGAAGATTCCGGTGGATTGCGAAGAAAGAAGAACAGTGTTGACGGATTTGATTTGAAAGTATTCGTGGTCGGAGTCAATTGCGGAACAAAATTACTTTTATCCCGCAATTGAAGGGGCATGTGTTAACACCAAAATTTGGTAAGGAGTCGACTTGTGGGTCCGGCTCGATGAAGAGTCCGTCCGGTGGAAGGAAGGATCTTTTCGAGAGATATTCGGCAAAGAAATCTCGCGGTCGGTTATCCGCTCCGGTTCGGCAAAGGAACAAGAGAGCTGATTTTGCGGGATTGGACGGTGACGTGGCTCAATCGGGGAGAACGAATGGATGGATAGGCGATCAAGCTTAGAGATAAGTTAGGCAACGAATCCATTCGAAGTTGTACTTGACAGGGTATAAATATGACCCCTGAATGTATGTAAAAAAACAATCATTCTTCAATACACACCGGCCTTACGCCAAACCCTAGAGTCCTTTTGTCGTGTCGTCGAGTTCTTCGAGAGGGTTCATCGATCCGTCGACCTCCGTGAGTACCGGCAACCTTGTCTCATGTCTAGTATCATACGGTGGATTTAGATCTGATGCAAGTAGTCTTGTTACCATGCTTCGTGTCATGCGGTAGATTCAAGCTTGGTTCAAGAAGGTTTCTTGTTAGGTCATGAGCCATGCAGTAGGCTAAGATCTAGCTCGAAGCTAGTTATCGGCTCTATTGGATTTTGGCAAGATCCAATAGATTCATTATGTTATCCCGTGTTGCTTTGAGTTTTTACTTTATGTTTAAATTCATGTAACACACTTTTGCCCAATCTAGATAGATTTGGATCGACTTTACTCCTTTTGTGATCCTTGTACGAGTCGAGTTCGTGTTTTAACACGTGGATCTTGTGCTTTCCGATAGCCGAAACCGAATCGATCTAGGTTGTTACGTGTTGCGGGTTCAAGCTTGCCAATGTTGGTACAAATCTTGAAAGAGCCGGGTATCATGCGGTAGATGCAGGTTTTTGGTTTGCTTTGGAACTAGTCATCCGGTGGATTAGATTTCAAATCAATCTGATAGATTTATTTACTTGGTAATGTTTGTTCCTTCTTCATGGACCCCGAATCGGCTGTTCAGCCGTATTCGGTTATGTTTCTTCACGAGTAGAACACGTGCGTGATTCATGCTTTAAATAATGTATGCTTTTAGCTTTCCATATTTAGATTGTATCATGCGGTGGATAGATCTATTTGTGGAAAGTGGTACGGTTTTCATGCAAGTTGTATCATGCGGTGGATAGATTTGCCTGACATCGTGCCCGACGGATTTTAAAGTACCTAGACATGCGGTAGACTAGTGCTTTGGATCTATGCATGCTTGTTTATTACATGTTTGTGTTCGTGCTTTACTTTATTCATTTATTTAATGTTAATCATCATGGGGATCGGTCATGGCCTCGTGCATGTGCATCTTTGTTCAAACAAAGACCGATCGCTGTCATGCTTGCGTCATCCATTCGGCAATGTTACTTTTCCCTTTTTACAAGTTCCCGAATGGTTTCAGTTTATTGACAGATAGCTCTTTATAGCTATGTGTCATCCCGTCTGGCTTTCTAGCCGTAAATATGGAACTGTCTGGTACCACCCGGCAAGTTCCAAGTTTTGGTATCTAACTCCTTTATCTTTTGTTAATTTTCAGGAAAAATTGACTGGCACGTCTCATGACTCTCTGCGCGTGTAAAGCCAGCTTGTTCGGCTTGCTGTGTGTTTGGCGCTAGGTGCACGTTTCGTGTCAATAGACTCCTCATGAGGTGTTCCTATTATCCCCAAAGTCTTGTTCAAGTCCGTGGAGCGATTCGGGAGATCGAAGTTTGGATTTGGAGGAGTTGACCCGCGGGTGATGTTCATCCCGAGCTGCCCAGGCTACACCGGTCTGACCGATGCTCTTGACCGGTCTGACTGGTGCGAGTCACTTGTGGGATTTGCCTCGGGTGAACTATTTGACTCGTGTGTCTTTGGGTCTTGGTGCTACTTGTCAGTTCTTGGTCTGTTTGGAGTTGTTTTGTTAGGTTTTGTGTAGGGTTTTCCTTCCGTGCAGGTTGTGTTTTGCGGGTGTTTTTGTTCCAGTGCCTAGAGAAGTCATTGAGGCTTTCTGGAACACTTGTTGTGCGGTTTCTATAGCCACCGGCCTGACCAGCTATGTCCACCGGTCTGACCGGTGTCACCGGTCTAACCGACGCAGGCCATCGGTCTGACCGGTGTAGCACCGGCAGCAAGCCGTGCAAGTTTCCGTTGTGCGTGTTGGTGTGTTTTTGGCTCAGGAGGTTGTTTGTTGGTTCCTAGGTCTAGTAGCACTTCAGTGGCTGCGTGGACTTGGCCAACTTGGGTAGTGAGTCGGAGACGTGTGTTGGAAGCCGTGTTCGTCTTGTTGGAGTCTCCATCTCCTTCGAGAAGAATTTTTATTGGCTCCCATTCACTCCCCCCTCTCTAGTTCGCCGTATCGGTCCTTCAAGTGGTATCAGAGCTGGTTCGGGTCTTTATTGACTCTAACCAGTCTAGATCCAAGGATGGTGTACCAGGAATGGGGTTCGGTCCTCCACACTTCGATGGCAAGAACTACCAGATGTGGAGTAAGCGGATGGCGGCGTTCCTCGACAGAAAGGGTCAGATCCTTTGGGATGTCGCGGTGGACACAGGCTTTGTTCAGCCGATGAACTTCCTTCCTCCAGGATCGAGGGACATGTTCGACGCCAACAATAAGGCGGTCGACTACTTGTTTCGTGCTTTGTGTCAGCCTAAGTTCGATCGGGTGCACACCGAGCACTTGGCTTGTCGAATCTGGTTGGTGTTGAAGGAGGCTCATGTCGGGAATGCCCAGGTTCAAGCTCGGATGTATGCGACCTACAAGAGAGAGTACGAGAACTTCACTCATCTCCCCGGTGAGTCCATGGATGCCTTGTTTCAGAGGTTCACGGTGGTTGTGAACAACATGTGGGCCAATGTGGACGTGCTCCCGTACGATGATCATGATAGAGCTGTCAAGCTCTTACACTCTTTGGATCGTACGATTTGGGGTGGAAAGTTCGAGGCCATTGTGGAGTCGGAGAAGTATGACACTCTGATGGTGAACGAGCTGTTCTCGAAGCTCAAGTCGGCTGAGGTGGATAGAGGCATGACAGCCAAGCTCGAGGCCCGACTGACTCTCATAGTCTTGCCCTCGTTGGTGGTTCAAAAGGAAAGGCTAAGACTAACCCATCCACTAGGATGTTCTCTTTGTCCTCTTTGATGTCTATGCCAGATGAGGAGTTCGACGTGCTTGGAGAGGATGAGCTGGTGTTGCTGACGAGGAGGTTCGAGAGGCTGCACGAGAACCGGGTGAACATGAGGAGGAACACAAGGACATGCTTTCAGTGCGGCAAGCCGGGACACTTCTCGCCGACTGCCCGGAGAAGGTCGAGAACAAGGATGGCTACAAGCAAATGTCAAGGGCGGATGGCAAGTACCGGTCGAGGCGTGAACACAAGAGCAAGCACAAGAACAAGCACAAGGACGAGCGACGATCGAGGAAGAAAGAGAGCTGAGGCAAGGCCCGAGTGATGGTTGGAGCGAGCGACGTCGACTCCAGTTCCACGTACTCCACCTCGAGCTCAAGCAGCAGTGAAGATGAAGGTGATCGTCGCAAGAGCAGGAAGTCGTCCAAGAACTTGAGCGGGCTGAGTTGCTTCGCTAGAGACGGTTTCTGCACCATGGCGCTGAGCTCTGGCAACAAGAAGAGCACACAGAGCGACTCGGACTTTGACTCCGACGACGAGGAGCGTGATGAACTCCCCTTCTTGCACCTGGAGAATGAACGGCTTGGCCTGTTGCTTGATAATCGTGATGACATGCTTAGAGAGGCTAAGAAAATGAGTAAAGAGCTTAGGGCTTCACTCGAGGATGCTAGGACTAGAGTGGCTGAGCTAGAAACTCAGAATTTGGATGCTAAGCTTGAAATTGACTCTCTGAAAGCTTCACCTGTTGTTTCTGATGATGTTGAATGTGTTGATTGCTCTATTTTCCTTGCTGATCTTGCTTTGTTTAAGGAAAAGCATGCCTCCAAGTGTGAGGAACTAGATGTGCTTAGGGTTGAAGTGGCTGAGCTTAAGTCTAGATCTGCTTTGCTAGGTGCTTGCACTTCTTGACCTGTCTTGCATGCTAAAATTGATGAGATGCATGCATACACTGTTTCTCTGAGGCAAAGTTGAAAGAACCAATTCCTACATCTTGCTCTACATGTGAATTGCATGTTTTGAAGAATTTGGAACTTGCACATTATGTTGATCGTTTGCAGAATCAGAATGATGAGCTGAGAAAGTTGATGGGTTGGTTGTCTGGTCATGAGCCTCAGTTGAGGATAATGATCGAGACATTTAAGAGGAGGATGGTGAGGGACTTGGGGCAAACAAGGTTGGTGAGGGAAGTGGAGAGAATATCCCAGAGCCACCAAAAACCCACCACAAAAATGATTTCCCTCCTAAACCTAACCATCTTAAGAACCGACTAGACACAACCCTAGCTCCACCCGTGTTTTCCCCACAAACAAATGAATTCCAAAAGCCTATCAAGTTTGTGAGCACTTCCGGGAAAGTGTTCTTTGGAAAGGAGAGTGAGAAGGCTAGTGAGGAGAAACCGGTGGAGAAGTCGAGTGGAGAGAAACCAGGTGAGCAGCCCAAACCCAAGCCCGAACCTAAGCTTGTGAGGTTCCATTGTGGCTATTGTGGGAGAGATGGCCATAAGGATGAGTTTTCCTTCAAGAGGAAGCGAGAGGAGAGAATGGCGAAGGAGTGGGCTAACAAAGACAAGTACCACCCTTCTGATGCTGTACTTGAGCCTTGTGTGCAGATGCCCAGGGCTAAGGCGAGTGTGAGGACAGTTCCGACTTGGGGAGAGCGAAAGGCTGTTGGAGGTGCTGCAGGCCGGGCTACACCGGTCAGACCGGTGAGGAGCACCGGTCAGACCGGTGCAGGCCTGGACAAACAGTAGTTCGGGTTTCGTGCTCGTACAAGTGTGAGGTTTGATTCTAGAGGTCGTGGTTCTGGTGGTTGGGCTGGAGAGTTTGCAGGAGGTCAGTTTGCTAGGTGTTCTCCCCCTCGTGCTCAATACAGGGATGGGAGGATTCGTAGCTTTGAGATGGAGAGGAGGGACAGTCCACGGGCTTTCTTTCGTGGTTTTGGTCCTCCTCCAGGTAGAGAGGGTTGGTTCCCTCATGGTGGTTACCGTGGTGGTGTTCGGGGAGGTAGCTTTGGTAGGAAAGATGGTTTGGTTTGTGCTAACCCCACTTTCGAGCAAATGGCTTGGCACTGGTTTTACTCTTTTGGTACTAACCCCAGTGCTGAGTCGTTTGTTCGCTCACATGCTCGTTTTTTAATTTCAGGTGGGAGATTTGAAGAACATTTGGTTGATTGACTCCGGTTGCTCGAGGCATATGACCGGAGACAAGGGGTGGTTCTCAAGTCTCGTCCCGGTGGTGAAAAAGAGGTACATCACCTTTGGGGACAATGGGCGTGGGCATGTGCTTTCAAAAGGTGAGATTAAGGTGAGTGACAAGATCACTCTCAGGCATGTTGCTCTTGTTCAATCGCTTGGATACAATTTTCTTTCTGTGTCCCAGCTATTGGATGACGGTTTTGAGGTGTTGTTTCGGTCTGGTGGTTCTCGGATTTTGGATTCTCGAGGGGACCTTGTTTGTATGGTCGTTCCCGAGAGTCAGGTGTTTCGACCTGATTTTTCTCAGTCTTCTGGAGTTGAGCGTTGTTTCTTGGCTGGTTCTTCGAGTGAGTTGTGGAAGTGGCATAGGAAGTTGGGTCACTTGAGCTTTGACCTTTTGTCTCGCTTGAGTAAACTGAATTTGGTCCGAGGATTGCTACGGTTGAGGCTTGAGAAAGAGTTGGTTTGTGCTTCGTGTAGGCTTGCCAAGATGCTAGCCTCTTCTCACCCGCCTCTCACTGATGTGATGACTGAGCGTCCATGCGAGCTGTTCCATATGGACCTTGTTGGCCCAACTCGTGTGCGATCTGCGGGTGGGAAGTGGTATGTCCTTGTTGTGGTGGACGACTACTCTCGGTATGCGTGGGTGTTCTTTCTCAAGGATAAGGGGGAGACATTTGGTTTTGTCCGAGATCTTGTCTTGAGGTTGAGGAACGAGAGGCACGGAGATGCCATACGAGCAATCCGCAGTGACAATGGCTCAGAATTCAGAAACTCTCGTTTTGAAACCTTTTGCCATGACTTGGGTCTTGAACACCAGTTTTCGAGTCCGTATACGCCTCCCCAGAATGGTGTTGTGGAAAGGAAAAATAGGACCTTGTGTGAGATGGCTCGGACGATGCTTGATGAGCATAGGACTTCGAGAAGGTTCTGGGCTGAGGCGGTGAATACCGCGTGCTATGTGTCAAATAGGATCTACCTCAGAGTGCATAAGAAGAAAACATGCTATGAGTTGATGCACGGTCGCACACCTAAGGTGAGTCATTTCCATGTCTTTGGTTGCAAGTGCTTTATTTTGAAGAAAGGGAAGAAGTTGAATAAGTTTGAGGCTAGGTCGGTCGATGGTATTTTCTTTGGTTCTGCATCTCATTCTAGAGCATATCGTGTGCTCAATCTTGAAACTAACCAAATTGTGGTGACTTGCGAGGTAACCTTCAACGAGACACAGCCACGTAGTCAGCTTGTCTTTTGTTGACGGTGTATTTTGGTACACCTAGCATGTTCATTACACTTTGGTTTGGATTTGATTATGGAACTAACCCGCCACTAGGCACACTAATCATATAACAAGTTCATCTATGTGCATGCATTTGGAAGTGTTGTGTTTATGTAGGAAAACATGGACATAAAGGACGAATTCGCAACAAGTTCAAAGGAGCATTTACGGAGTCTTGTTCGTGTCCATGAGATTGATGAAAACAATTCCGATGGTGGAGAGGACCGAAGTGCTACCAGGAACACCCCCGGGGATTGAAGTGTAAAAGACCGAACTTCATGCGAAGAGAACCTCCATTTTGGACGCGAGGATGACATCGTCAAAATCATGCAAGTGGAGGGGGCAAAGTGCATAATTACATGAGGACCCACGGGAGCGAAGGGGCGACCGACTGGGCCGAGGTGGGCCAAGGCCGGTCGGCCCAGGCCGTCCGGCCCAGCCCACTTCGGTGGCCGGTTCGGCCCCGTTTTACTTGCACCCGAAGGATCTTCAACCCTAAAACCCTGGAGGCGCCGCCATTCGACAAGGGGAGAGCCATTCGCACCAGGAGGCCATCCACAAGCTAGAGAGAGAGGAGGAGGATCTCTGGAGGGAGATCAACCACCTCGAAGGAAGCACCCTCTCGTGGAGAAGAAGGAAGACACAGTCGGAAGGGAAATCATGATCAACGGTGCCATGATAAGCACCTTGATGGAATAATCTCCTGGTTCGTCCATGGGTTGTAATCGATCGTAAGATGTAATCATACTTTGTCGGATTATCTATCTATCATCTTGTGTTGAATATACTTTAATGCTTAAGGTTTGCAACCTAGACGTAAAGGGAGTAGGGCCCCAATGCTTCCTTGGATCCATTCAATACGCCGTGTCCATCATAGTTCTAGTCATGAATACCTTCGCGTAGTGACAGTACGAGAGGAGGGAAAGGGCGAAACCGTGGTCACAACCCCCCGATAGATTAGATTGGTTTAATGTTTTTAATTGATTGCATGATCGTAGACCCATGGGCGAGTGTCTCCTACCTTGATCGTTTATCGTTCTCTCTAGTGTAATTTAGTTGTTTTCTAGTTTAATAATAGTTAGGGTTTTAGTAGCTAGTGCGTAAAAGTAGATTTACGCCTGTAATCCCCTTGCTCCGCGGATTGACAAGAACCTTGGGAATCCCGTGGTGAAAAAGGTGTGGGGTCCGTACGCTTGCGGATCGTAGAGGGATACGTCTTTTATCCGTCAACAAGCCCCTTTTTCTGGCGCCGTTGCCGGGGAGCAAGCTAGTTTACATCGTTTGATTTGCATTTAACTTAGTTTTATATTTAGTTTATCTTTTACTTGCTATATCTAACATATATTATCTAGAAAACCACTTGTTTTGTTTTTGTTTTTATCTTATTGTCTAGATGGCATTCGTTAATGAACCCGTGGAAGAACCGGAGAAATCATTAAGGGATTACGCTAGCCCTCGATGTGAAGACATAAAAGTACAAGAGTCGGATTCGAAGCTCGAAGCGACCAAGTATGAGATTAAATCCAAGATCATCGAGATGGTGGCGGCAAACCCATTCGAAGGGATGGTTACGGAGAACCCATATAGACACATAAGAAATTTCACGACGATATGCAACACGGTGCGTCAAGAAGGAGTCCCCGATGAATGGTTCAAGTGGAATCTCTTTCCCTACTCACTTGCCGGCAATGCAAAGACAAGGTACTCGTTTGCGTCCTTTGAAGTTGAAGGCAATTGGAACAAGTTGACAAAGAAGTTTTGCGAGAAGTTCTTTCCAATTAGCAAGGTTCAACATCTAAGGAGGCAAGTGATCAATTTCATGCAAGGAGAAGAGGAAGGGATAGACCAAGCCTGGGATAGGTTTAATGGGTTGATCGAACAAGGACCAAGACTCGGCTTCACCGGTGACGTACTCTTGCATACATTTTTCTTTTCCCTAACCCCTAGTTGCATGCAACACGTCGAAATGTGTGCAGGTGGGGATCTCATGGAGAAAACACTCACGGAAGCCGCTCAACTTCTACAAAAAATTAGTAAAGCAGCTGCCATGCGAAGAGATTGGGAAACAAGACTTGCGGAAGAGCCGGAATACAATTCAAGGAAGAAGAAGTGTGCTGAATTTTCTAAAGAGGCAACCCCGGAAGTCACAAAAGAGGAACCAATCACGGAAAAGCTTGAACAAGAACATATCAAGTCAAGGACTACACCGAGCGTTGACTTCGTCGTACCAAATGAGACGAACAAGAGAAGCATGTCAAGCGCGAAGCCACTAAGGGAGTTCGAACCAATGGATTGGGTTCCTATCGATTACGGAGAAGTATTCGACAAGAGAAGACCATTCCCTAATCAAAAGGGAATGGCGAGAGCATTGGAAGTGAATTTCCCACCGGAGAAGAAAGCGGAGAATTCATACGACCTTGAAACCACCGGTGAGATTTTTCAAAAGCTCTTTGGAGATGACATAGTGGATCCGAACACATAGCCGAGGTGAAGAGAATCATGTGGATCAAGCCCGAAGCATCACCATATGCTCGCCTCGCCGAAATTTACGCGATAGGATCTGAAGAAGAAGAGAAGATGACACCACACTTGAGTTGCGAGATCAACGGAGTTCAATGCAAAGCTTTATGCGACATCGGAGCACAAGTAAGTGTCCTATCTTCTAAAATTTATGATAAAGTTCAAGACCACAACCTAGACTTAGCTCCAACATCAACGAAATTAATTATGGGATATGGTAGAACTATTAAACCTCTAGGTATTGCTTGCAACATGAAAGTAAAAATCTCTAGAAACTATATACCAACCGATTTCTTTGTTATTGATGCTTACCATAGTAATCATGATCACATAATCCTAGGTAGGCCCTTTCTTAAGTTGGTTGATGTCGTGTTAGATGCCGGAGAAGGCAAAGTAACAATGAACCTTAATGGAACAAAGTACACATATAACTTTCTTTGTGCTTCTAAACACCTTACACCCTTTCCTCCCGAAGACGAAGAAGTAGAAGAGATAGATAGCCTTTGTTTTGTTGAAACCCTTAGAGACCCGCTGCAAAGAGCGATGGAAAATCAAATTAATAATCAACAAGATGAAGAACTAGAAGAAGCAACGAAAGGCTTAGAACCACATGATGGAAGCGTGGAGGAAGGAAAATTCGAAGACATAGGAGAGATTGAACCCGAGGAGCCACAAGCGCCCAAGGTAGACCTTAAACCTTTGCCCAAAGGATTAAAGTATGAATTTTTGGGCCCCGACAAGACCTATCCAGTCATCGTGAGCGACGAGTTGAGTCCCAAAGAAAATGAGGCGTTGCTGATTTTATTGAAAAAAACATAGGAAGGTGATTGGATATTCGATTAATGATCTCAAAGTTATTAGCCCAGCCTTTTGCACTCATGGTATACTAATGGAAGACCAATGTAAGCCCGTAGTGGACCACCAAAGGAGGCTAACCCATGCCATGCGAGAGGTAGTAAAGAAAGAGGTCATCAAGTTACTTGATGCCGGAATCATCTACCTGGTTCCGCATAGTGAGTGGGTGAGCCCGGTACATTGTGTACCAAAGAAAGGAGGTTTGACCGTGGTGAAGAATGAGAAAAACGAATTGATACCGCAAAGAACCGTGACCGAGTGGCGGATGTGTATCGATTATCGTAAGCTTAACGAAGCGACGAAGAAAGATCACTTCCCCCTACCGTTCATTGACGAGATGCTCGAGAGGTTAGCAAACCACTCTTATTTTTGCTTTCTCGATGGGTACTCGGGGTTCATGCAAATTCCCATTCACCCGGAAGATCAACACAAGACAACGTTTACGTGCCCTTACGGAACGTTTGCATATAGAAGGATGCCCTTCGGTCTATGCAACGCTCCGGCCTCTTTTCAACGTTGCATGATGGCCGTATTTTCGGAATTCATCGAAGAAATTGTCGAGGTGTTCATGGATGATTTTTCCGTTTATGAGAAGACGTTCATGTATTGCTTGGCAAACTTGGAAAAGGTCCTCATGAGGTGCGCGGAGGTAGACTTGGTGTTAAATTGGGAAAAGTGCCACTTCATGGTTACGCAAGGCATAGTGCTCGGACATGTTATATCCGAGAGAGGCATTGAAGTGGACAAGGCTAAGGTAGAGACGGTTGAGCAACTCCCACCTCCGACGGATGTTAAGTCCTTAAGGAGCTTTCTAGGCCATGCCGGATTCTATAGAAGATTTATTAAGGACTTCTCAAAGATCACTAAGCCTTTAACACATCTTCTTCAAAAGGATGTGGCTTTCGACTTTGATGAGAAGTGCCTAGCGGCATTCCGGAGTTTGAAAAGTGCGTTGGTGAGTGCTCCCATCATCCAACCTCCGGATTGGAGCCAACCTTTCGAGATCATGTGTGACGCAAGTGACTACGACGTAGGCGCGGTTTTGGGTCAAAGAAAGGAAGGCCGAGTTCACACCGTTTACTATGCTAGCAAAACTCTTAGTGGGGCGCAATTAAATTATGCCATTACGGAAAAAGAGTTGCTGGCGGTGGTATTCGCTTTCGAAAAATTCAGATCTTACATCGTGAACTCGAAGGTTATTGTTTACACCGATCACGCAGCCATCAAGTATCTCTTGGCTAAGAAGGAAGCTAAACCACATTTGATTCGTTGGATCCTTCTTCTCCAAGAATTTGATGTTGAAATTCGTGATAAAAAGGGGGTGGAAATGTTGTGGCCGATCATTTGTCTAGGATGAATCGTGGACAAGACGATAAAGAGCCCATAGAAGATAAGATGAGAGATGACCACCTCTATAGAGTGCTTGATAAAGATACTTGGATGATCGATATCATTCGAGTGATTCGAAAGATGCCTCTCGATCATCTAGACAAAAACTCTCAAAAGAAGATAATCTCCGAAAGTAGGAAATACTTTTGAGATGCACCATACCTCTTCAAACTTGGCAATGATGGAGTAATGAGAAGATGTGTGCCAAGAGAAGAAAGGGTAGAGATTTTGAGGAAGTGCCACTCGGCGGAGTACGGTGGACACTATAGCCATTTTCGAACCCAAGCAAAAGTATGGTCGAGCGGATTCTTTTGGCCGGAGATGCATGAAGATACTAAAAGATATGTTGCATCATGCCTCGAATGCCAAAGAACTGGAAACATCTCTCAAAGAAATTCTATGCCTTTGACATACAACCTACAAATCGACATATTCGATGTATGGGGTATAGACTTCATGGGGCCTTTTAAAAACTCATTTGGATTTGAGTATATCCTAGTCATGGTTGATTATGTATCCAAGTGGGTAGAGGCCATACCATGTCGTAAAGCTTCCACGGAGGAGTCCATTACTATGATCAAGAACGTGATTTTTCCTCGTTTCGGTACACCGAGAATCTTGATAAGTGATGGAGGAACTCACTTCACCAGGAAGAATTTCAAAAAGTGCTTGTCCAAGTTGGGAATTGAGCATATGGTCTCTACGACCTATCACCCACAAACCAACGGACAAGCGGAAACGTCAAATAGGCAATTAAAAAGCATCCTCAACAAAACCATAGAGAAGGGAGGCAAAGATTGGTCAAGGAAATTAGACGAGCTGTATGGGCTTATCTAACGGCGTTCAAAACACCGATAGGTATGACCCCTTATCAATTCGTCTATGGAAAGGCTTGCCACCTTCCGATTGAGTTGGAACATAAAGCCTATTGGGCAATTAAAGAGATGAACCTCGATCTCGATGCCGCGGTGGTGAAACAAAGGATCCAAATAAGTGAGCTAGAGGAGATGAGGTTGAAAGCATATGAAAATGCAAGCATATACAAGGAGAGAATCAAAAGGTGGTATGATAAAAGATTGAAAAAGAAAGAATTTAAAGAAGGAGATAAGGTCCTCCTCTACAATTCGAGGTTTAAAACCTTCGGAAAGGGGAAATTGCAAAGCAAGTGGGACGGACCTTATGTTGTGCATTCGGTGCTCTCCAACGGAGCGGTAACCATTATGGATATAAACGGTGATCAATTTGTGGTGAATGGTCAGCGGCTTAAGGTTTACTACGAACTCGACGTTGTGCCCCTTCACCATGTTGATGTCTTCACCATGGAAGAAGAGCCCGAACGTCCCGCCTAGGACGAAAAACAAGGCATGAATTTCTGTAAATAGTTTTTCTTTTAGTTTTCTGGAGTTTCTCGCGAAGATTTACTGGGCCAACTTTTTCCCATGGGCTAAGGAGGTGAAAAAAGGGCGGTGCACGAAAAACCGGACCGGCCCGGCCCCCGAGACAGGGTGGGCCGGCCGGCCCAGGCCGACCGGCCCAGGTGGGTCCCGGCGGCCGACGTCCCCGATTTTTGCCTGAATTGCTCATTTTCGAATTCCTTCTTCGGTCAGAAAATTTTAAGGGAAGTTCAAAAAAGGAAAATGAGGTTCTCAGGGTTTCCCTCTCTGGACTATTTATTTGGCCGAATTGGGAGCTCGGGAATCAACGCCTTCAAGCAATATTTTGCACCCTTGCAGCAGTCATTGTGTCCCCAAGAAGCTTAGAGTTGAAGCTAGAAGCCAAGGAGCCATCAATGGAGGAGGCGATGCGATGCGAGCTCAAGCTACCCGTCAAGAGGACCGCCCGCATCCGTTGCGGAGGGCGTGTCCCGACCGGAGCTCTTGCATCTCGCAACCCCGTCGAAGGAGAGAAGGTCCCTACGCCCGTTCGAAGGTCGGCACGCATCCAAGGCATGAAGCGCAAAGACTACAAGGAGGCGTTGCCTGAGCCTAAGGATTATGGGGGTAGCGACTACTCCGACGATCGTAGCCCAAGCTCGTGGGCGGCCGTCGGAAGAGATGATAACGACCTTTACATTTGGGATGAGCAGCCCAAAGAAAGGACTCCCGAAGGCCCCAATGGCGATGGTAACGATGGCAACAATGGCGGCGGCGACGACGGTGGAGACGACGGTGGAGACAATGGCGATGAAGACCCCTTCGGATTGCATCGGATGTGTTGTCAAACTTGCCGTCAATCCATCGGGGATCTCTACGCGTCGGTCGATGAATGTCTCCAAGCCATGGAAGCGATGAAGCATCGTATGGAGGATTTGGAGCACGTAGTTGAAGACAACTACAAGTTCCTTAACCGTAACATGCTCAAACTTTTTGGCATGGTTGGAAACATGAGAGGCAAGTGGTGCAACACTTGCTTGAAGTACCACTAGGTCTAGTTTTCCCCTTAGGAATTTTGTAAGATACGACGAGGACGTCGTATGTTTTTAGTGTGGGGGAGAGCTAGCTAGCTAGCCTTAGCTTTTGAGTTTCACGTTTAGGTTCGGTTTAGTCTTCGAGAGAGTCTTAGAGTTTAATGAGTCTTAGTTTGTGAGTGTGTTTTAAATTTTTGCAAGTTTGAAAGTGTCTTAAATTAGTGTTGAGTCAAAGAAAATCAAATAAAAAGAGTCTTTATATATTTTGTGTCTTGTGCGATGCTTATCTTTATTCACTTGTTTGTTTATCTTTGATTCTTGATATATGAACATAAGTGTGTGGTTTGAAAAATGTTTACCGTGGTGCTTAGTGGAATTGCTACTACTTAAAGTATCCATACCACACTTCGATCTTGAGCTTCACATGTTAGTTGTGCTATGTTCAATGCTAAAAGTTGGAGGTTTTCAGTTCTGAAAATTATCTTAAAACCTTGTAATAAAGGTTAGCAAAACCTCTTTTTCCAAGTTGAGAGTAAGAAAAAAATCCTATACAAAGCCAATTTATTTTTTGCTCCACCATAAGTGTGATTAGCTTGATGAGTTGGGCTAGGATCCTTCTCTCTTGGTGAGTTTTAATTTCGAGCAATGATCATGTCCTTGTGCTTATCTTTTGTTGGTAGCCTCGTCATACATTCGGTAACGAGACTTTCACATTGGAAGTCCGGTACATCGCCGAATTCCATTCCCAACCCTATACATCTCTTTTGTACATCGCATTCCTTGAACACAACCTATTCTCAAAGTTTCGTCTCATCTCTAGCATGATTTATTTAAAATTTCAGATTGTATGCATGCAAGAAAGAGGGGAGTTGAGAGCTTTGAAAAGTTGTCAAGAGAAAAAAATAAAGAGAAAAGTATGAGTATGGAGAAGAAAGAAAGAAAGAAAGAAAGAAAGAAAGAAAGAAAAATATAGAAAAGTAAAGAAAGAGAAAAAAATATGAGAATGAAAGAATGAAAGAAAAAAAGAGAAAAGAGGAGGTAGCAATAAAGATATGAGAGGGATGGATCAAGTGAAAGAAAAGAAAAATAAAGTGTAAGGAAGGATGTCATGTTGTTGAGAGACGAAACTTTCATTTTTTTAAACCATGTGCAATCCGACAACGAGGACGTCATCGGTGCCTCGTATTCACAATTTTCTTTTGCCCTTGCACATGTCCACCATTCTAAATCTTCTCGTCCTTGATATCCCTACATATGGTTAATTCTCATGATCATTGGCTTTGAAAGGTAAACAACCATTAGAGGAAGTTCTTAGTTTGACAATACTTGTGTTGATTGCGCTAGCCCTACCTATAGCTCCACTTTACATGTTATATGAGAGACTTATGGGAGGTGAAAGTTTTATAAAATTGGTTTAGGATAGCCACCTCATATGAGTGATTTGAGAGAGCTTGGAGAAAAGGTTTTTGTCTAATACTTGTTGCAGGAATTTTGTTTTTAAAATCATAAAAACCCTCCGATGGAAGCAAAGAAGTAAGCATGGCTGAAATTGAAGACTTCGAGTGAAGAGTTTGAGTTGTGGGGTAAATCTTGACGTGGTAAAAATTCTAAACGCCCATGTTTATGTTTAATGATCATTACTTTATGTTTATGTATTAAAGATGAAAGGATTGACTAACTTGTGAAGAAGGATTAGCAATTCACGATTATAACACCTTTGACGAAGTTCTTTTACGAGTACTTGCTCGAGGACGAGCAAGAGCTAAGCGTGGGGGAGATGTTGACGGTGTATTTTGGTACACCTAGCATGTTCATTACACTTTGGTTTGGATTTGATTATGGAACTAACCCGCCACTAGGCACACTAATCATATAACAAGTTCATCTATGTGCATGCATTTGGAAGTGTTGTGTTTATGTAGGAAAACATGGACATAAAGGACGGATTCGCAACAAGTTCAAAGGAGCATTTACGGAGTCTTGTTCGTGTTCATGAGCTTGATGAAATCACTTCCAATGGTGGCGAGGACCGAAGTGCTACCAGGAACACCCCCGGGGATTGAAGTGTAAAAGACCGAACTTCATGCGAAGAGAACCTCCATCTTGGACGCGAGGATGACATCATCAAAATCATGCAAGTGGAGGGGGCAAAGTGCATAATTACATGAGGACCCACGGGAGCGAAGGGGCGACCGAACTGGGCCGAGGTGGGCCAAGGCCGGTCGGCCCAGCCCACTTCGGTGGCCGGTTCGGCCCCGTTTTCCTTGCACCCGAAGGATCTTCAACCGTAAAACCCTGGAGGCGCCGCCATTCGACAAGGGGTGAGCCATTCGCACCAGGCGGCCATCCACAAGCTAGAGAGAGAGGAGGAGGATCTCTGGAGGGAGATCAACCATCTCGAAGGAAGCACCCTCTCGTGGAGAAGAAGGAAGACACTGTTGGAAGGGAAACCATGATCAACGGTGCCATGATCAGCACCTTGATGGAATAATCTCCTTGTTCGTCCATGGGTGGTAATCGATCGTAAGATGTAATCATACTTTGTCGGATTATCTATCTATCATCTTGTGTTGAATATACTTTAATGCTTAAGGTTTGCAACCTAGCTGTAAAGGGAGTAGGGCCCCAATGCTTCCTTGGATCCATTCAATACGCCGTGTCCATCATAGGTCTAGTCATGAATACCTTCGCGTAGTGACAGTACGAGAGGAGGGAAAGGGCGAAACCGTGGTCACAACCCCCCGATAGATTAGATTGGTTTAATGTCTTTAATTGATTGCATGATCGTAGACCCATGGGCGAGTGTCTCCAACCTTGATCGTTTATCGTTCTCTCTAGTGTAATTTAGTTGTTTTCTAGTTTAATACTAGTTAGGGTTTTAGTAGCTAGTGCATAAAAGTAGATTGAACGCTTGTAATCCCTTTGCTCTGCGGATTGACAAGAACCTTGGGAATCCCGTGGTAAAAAAGGTGTGGGGTCCGTACGCCTGCGGATCGTAAAGGGATACGTCTTTTATCCATCAACATCTTTGAGTGTGCAGGTGATGATGAGCTTGGAGAGGAGATCTTTCAGGAGGAGGAGCATGAACTTGGAGATGATGAAGATGGCGGTGTGGTGCCCCCGGCTGAACATGTACCTACTACTTCGACTACAGTGGTTGACGGCCCCTCTCCTACACCTACGACGACAAATCAAGATTGAGGAGATGCTACAGTTGAGGGGGAGGTAGCATCAAGGCGAGAACCTCCCCGACGAGTACAAGTGGATCACCCAGCTTCGAGGATCATCGGCGACATGAATGAACGCACTACACGGTCGAGGGTTCAGAACAATTCTCATTTCGCTCATGCTGCATTTGTTGCCACTTTTGAGCCCAAAGACATTGGACACCCACTATCTGATCAGAACTGGGTTAATTCGATGCATGAGGAGTTGGAGAACTTTGAGAGGAATCAGGTATGGGAATTGGTTGATCCTCCCCCAGGGTGTAAGCCGATTGGTACAAAGTGGGTGTGGAAGAAAAAAGAGGGAGAGAAAGGTGATGTAGTGAGAAACAAGTCGAGGCTTGTTTCTCAGGGGTTCAGTCAGAAGGAGGGGATCGACTAGGAGGAGACATTTGCTCCCGTAGCCCGTTTGGAGGCGATAAGGATCCTTCTAGCCTTTTCCGTGGCTAAAGGGTTCAAGTTGCATCAAATGGATGTGAATAGTGCTTTCCTGAATGGTGTGTTCGAGGAAGAAGTGTATGTGAGGCAACCACCGGGGTTTGAGAGTGAGAAGTATCCCCACCTGGTGTACAAATTGAGGAAGGCGCTTTATGGGTTAAAGCAGGCGTCTAGAGCTTGGTATGGTAGGTTGAGGGGCTTCTTGTTTGAGAGAGGTTTTGAGATGGGGAAGGTTGATCAGACCTTGTTTCTACTTAGGCAGGGCAGAGATATCCTGATTGTGCAGGTGTACGTGGATGATATTGTCTTTGGTGGCTCGTCTAACTCTCTTGTTGCAAGGTTTGCAGAGGATATGAGCAGGGAATTTGAGATGAGCATGATGGGTGAATTGCAGTTCTTCCTTGGGCTACAAATCAAGCAATCAAAGGAAGGAACATTTGTGCATCAAGCTAAGTACACCAAGGACATTGTGCGGAAGTTCAAGATGGAGGACTCGAAGGCTATGACGACGCCGATGAGTACGACTACAACTCTTGATGCGGACGAGAAAGGTGAACATGTGGACCAGAAGGAGTACCGGAGCATGATCGGGTCACTCCTCTACTTGACGACGACGAGGCCGGACATCCAGTTCTCGGTATGTATGTGCGCTCGTTTTCAAGCGTCTCCAAGGACTTCGCATCGGCAAGCGGTGAAGCGAATTTTCAGGTACTTCAGCCTTTGGTACTCCGCGTCCTCTTCTTTGGCGCTTCATGGTTTTTTGGATGCGGATTTTGCCGTGTGTCAGTTGGATAGGAAGTCCACTTCTGGGACTTGCCAGTTTTTGGGATCTTCTTTGGTGTCTTGGTCTTTCCGCAAACACTCGAGTGTTGCTCAATCCACTACCGAGGCAGAGTACGTTGCCGCTGCTAGTTGTTGCTCTCAGCTCTTTTGGATCACATACACCATGAGTGACTTTGGTGAGGAGTATACCCATGTCCCACTTTAATGTGATAGCACCAGTGCCATAAGCGTTGCAAAGAACCCAGTGCTCCATTCCAAAACCAAGCACATATAAGTGAGGTATCATTTTCTGAGAGACAACGTAAAGAAAGGAAAGATAGCTTTGATCCATGTACCCACACATGACCAACTAGCCGATATTTTCACCAAACCCCTAGATCAAGCAACTTTCACTTGTTTGCGGGGGGAGCTTGGTGTGTGTTTGATTTCTTGAGTTGGGTGTGTGGGAGCTCCTTTGTAACATATGTATAGCTTTCCTTTGTGCATTTCTTGCATTTGGCATGGCATATGTAACATGATGTATAGGCATCCTTGTATCTTAGATTGCATGCATTTTGTATCATATGCATTGGATAGGAAAAGCTTCTCCTATATACATTGTTCACCATGGAATGCTATTTATGTCTTTGTGAGCTTGTTTGGTATGCTATGGTTAGTTTGGCTTAGCTGTTGATGATCTTGATTTATAATCCATGGTTGATGGCTATATTTTTGAAAATTGTCACATGTATGCTCTCTCATGTGTAAATGCCTTTATATGATCTTGACATGCTTTAGTGGCTTGGTTATGCTTAATTTGTGGTTGGATAGCTAGTTTATTGATCATATGGGGCCAAGGGCTCATTTGCCATCATGAATGTTTAGCCCTCTTGTTTTATCTTGTGGAGGGGCATAAGTTCCTTTTTGTCGCAAAGACATTTCATGTACCAAAAATGAACTTGAAAAATGAAATGTAAAATGCTTGTAAAATGTGCTCCCATGTCATATGTGCTAAATTTAATTTACTTTCGGTGCTAAACCATTGCATGATGTCTACCAATGAGAAGTCTCATATATAGAAGTAGACACATGGCTCGGTGGCTTTGACATGACATGAGGTGCTTGTGGGTGTTTGTGATGGTCTTATGATTAGAATGGTTGTCCTAGCATGAAGTTTGTGTGGCTTTGCCATTTTGACATGTTTTGATCATGTTTAGGACTTTGCTCATGGAGGTAAATTTTACGCAAAATTGCCCAAATCCATCTTAGCTTCGTCCAATGGTTGTGAAACTTGGTGATCTTGTAGTTGATGTCAATACGGAGCTATAGAGTATCTAACTTGCTCATTTGGACATGTGTAGAATCCTATGTTGAATTTTGTCTACTTGAGAGGCTCTAGGTTGAAAGTTTTGCATTTTTGGCTTGATTCATGCATTGTCAACAAGGGGGAGAAGTTTCAGCTTGAAATGGCTTGCTGGATGCATTTATAAGGTGTTCAGGTGGTTTCGAGCCATTTCTGGGCTCTGGTGTGCACCGGTCTGACCGGTCGAGGTCACCGGTCTGACCGGTTGAAATGGCTTGCTGGATGCATTTAGAAGGTATTCAGGTGGTTTCGAGCCATTTCTGGGCTCTAGTGTGCACCGGTCTGACCGGTCGAGGTCATCGGTCTGACCGGTCAGAGTGCTAGCCCTGTTCACATGTTGCACACCGGTCTGACCGGTGGTTTTGACCGGTCTGACCGGTCAGGGCTGAGTTGTTGCAGCTGCCCTGTTTCAAGCGGTGTTTTGCATGCATTCGTCTAGGGGTTACATTGGTTCAGGGGGAGCTTGCATGTGTACAGGGGGAGCTCTTTGTGGTTTTTCGAGCTTTGGTTTGGTGGTTTGCGCTCTTTGTTTGAGCTTTGTTTTGTCTCGGATGTGTCGAGCCGTTGCCCTTGCCTAAGGGGTCCGAGACTTGTCTTCTTCAAGTGATCTTGCTCTTTGCCTTTGTTTGGCTTTCGATCGCTTGTTGGAGTTTCTTTTTATTCGTTTCTTTTCTTTTTCTTTTCTCTATTGTTACTTTATGTGGGTGTTGTCAAAGCACTCATCAAGGGGGAGATTGAGGACCATGTGTGGTTCGAGGACTGGTGGATGGTCGCTTCCTTGTGTGATGAGTGATTGACAACGTTGTGTGGACTGACTCTTGGCTAAGTATTGGAGGTGCAGGTTGCGGCTTGACTCGTGTTGGTGTAGGTGAAGAACAAGCGCGAATGGTCGCCGCCGGTGAGGCGTCTAGGTGTGGAGAAGACAAGTAGGCTTCGTTCGAGGGACCCGGTGGCCTGCGGGGTCAAGTGCAGGCCGCATGGTGGCATGAATAGCAAGATGAAGTCATGGACGGTTTCTTGGTTGAGCCTGAAAACCAAGGTCGAGCAGGGACTACACGGGAGCCAAGTCATGAGTGGTGTTTGGCAGAGGCTACACCGAGTTCGCGGGGTTTCCATTGGTTCACCAGAAAACCACTGGGTTCCTTGGTTGATCCACAAAGCCAAGACCAAAGAACCGAAGATGGTGCTTCGTAGCGGCGCCGGACGGCCTCGACCGTGGGTCCGACCGGTGAGGGGCACTGGTCTAACCGGTGTGTGACGACGCAGTCCAGAATCTTCGGAGCGGAGCACACGCGTCGAGGCTAAGCAGGGTGCGGTTGCCGGGCATCCATCCGATGGAGAAAATCTGAAGACTTCCAAAACCGCCCTTGAGGTGCTTGTATCCCTAGTTATTAAGTAAGGATATTTTAGACTTTTGGTTGCCTCCATATAACCCATGAGGTGAGAGGATGGCAACCAATCTCTTGGAACCCTAGTTCATTTGCTTTCCTATTTTCCCTTCCTATTTTCTTAGGATTTTCATAGGACTAGCTTGAGAGCTTCATGGTGAGATTTTGTGAGAGGGTTGGATGATCGGGCGGCAAGCTAGACCTTGTGTGAACCTTCTTGGTATGTATAGATGATTCGGCGTGGTTCCTCAAGGCTTTGTTGTGTTGTTCCTGGTTGTTCTTGGTGGTGATTTTCGGAGCCCTCTCTTGGTGGTTTTCTCGGTGTGTTTTCGGGACCTTGCTCTTGGGGATTTGATGGGGGAGATTTGTGTGAACCCTTCGTGGTTGTTTTGCCATTAATTTCCCTCCCAAATTGATAAACAAATTGATAAGGGGTCATACCTGTGACGCCCCAGGTTTTCAGCCGGGTTTATTAACCCTAATGAGCCGGGTCAACCGAGTTGACTTTGGTCAAAAGATGGTCAACCTGGGCCATCACCTCGAAAACATCCCCGACAACCCCTAATGACACCCCTTGGTCAACTCATGGTCAAGGTTTGGTCAAAACCCTAGTCAAACCCCTTAAACACCCTTTGACCCTCCTATGTCGCCCGGAACTTTTGCCGCGTTCTCCATATTTCACCTAAACACTTCAAAATCGCCCAATGTAAAAGTTATGTGTTTTGTCGAGGGACACAACTTTCATGTTGAGTGGCATTTGAGATTTGAAGCCGCCTAGGGTTACTATTCACAAGCGCCCAGAAAACAGCCAACTTGGCATGTGATTTGTGCACAATTGGTTGAGAAACAGGCCATACGCCCTTTGTAGAAGTTGTAGAGGGATGCTAGATCTACAACTTTCCTATTCAAACTTTTGTTCACTTATGTTCAGCTTTTTGGAGTTTTGGTCGGTCAAACAGGGCTAAACCGAAATTTTGACGCCACCCGCCAAAGCTCTGCGCTCCAGGACGCGCGCCGACGTCGCGCACCGCCACCCCGCGGTTCTGCTGGGCCCGCACGCCGAGGCCGGCCTTGGTCCTCCGGTCCGCACGCCGTGGACCCCCCCCCCCCCTTGTGCCGCACCGCCTTCCTCCCCCCACTCCCCTTGCGCCACGCGCGCGCGCCCCGTGGCCGAACGCGCCGACCTTGCCGCCGCCGGCCACTGGGGTCTCTGCCGTACCCGCCCCACGTCGCCGCCGTACCCTGCGCCATACCGTGACCTTGCCGTTGTGGTGGACTTGCGAACCGCCTCTCCGTCTCACCCGCGTGTATAAAAGGCCGTCGCCGCTCTCTTCACGCGCGACCGAGCCGCCACCGTCCACCATGGCCGTCACCTCGGTGAACATGGTGCGTCGGCCGTTTCCACAGCTATCCAAAGTAGTGAAACTCTTCCTTAGATCACCCTAGAGCTAGCACCGACAAAAGTTTGTCTGCACCACCCCTCTCCTTGTCGGAACACGTGCTCCAGCGGCTGCCACCGCACTGCGCTGCCGAGTCCCTACGCCGGCGTGGTCTCCCGCCCAACCGGAGTTTCCAACCGGTGCCCACAAGGTTGTGGAGCACCCCACCGCCACTTCTTGCCTTGGCCGACGTGCCAGCTCGCCGGAGCAATAGTACCCGCGTCCATCACCAGACGCCGTCGTCGAACTCGCTCACCGGTACTGCCTCCACCGCAACTCCGGCTGCCAATGTGTCCGTAGTGAGCCCCTAGTCGATATCCCCCACCTCCCCGACCTGCTCCGCCGCCGGTCTTGCCGGATTCCGGTGAGGACCGCCGCCAGCTAGAGCCAGGGACCCAATTGCTTGGGAGCTTTTCTCTCCAGGGGTGTAACTGTGAACCAAGGGCATAACTGTGATCTTTAATTTGTTTCAAGGGTCTGTGTGCAAAATGATTCTTACCCCTTGAGTGTTTTTATCTGCAACTTGTAAATTCAATATAAAATCGTAGAAAAATCCTAAAATTGCAAACCTGATTTTGTTGTGCTCTGTGTGACTAGAACTACAACATCCTCAAAGCATGTATATACGTTTGAGCTCTAATTTTTGCATGAAAAATAGAAAACCCTTTTACCTAGATCTGTGTTTCTGCAAAATCCATACATGATCTTGAGCTGGAATTTGAATATGTTGTGGGGACTAGCATGTGTAGGTCCTGTGGCAAAAATTGCACAAAGTTACCGAAGGAATCTTTTTGTATAAATTATCTTGTGATATTGTCAAATCTGCCTAGATGATTTTTGTAGCTTAAAATAAAAATATTTTTGAGCCCTACTCCTGGATATTGTCTTGTTATTCTAAAATGCACCTCTGGTGAATTTACCCTGATTTTATCTCTGTTAGAAATGTTATTCCCAAATATATGCTTGTTTTTATTCATAAATGTGTATATCAAGATCCATAGTAACTACAAGTGTGTTTGTTAGTTTCTTGGGCTTGTTTTAGGCCAAAGCATGCGTAGGAGAAAGTTTGGCCTCATTGCTGTTATATTTATTTCTATATGCATTAATCCCGTAAATGCTAGCTAGAAATGCCTTTATTGTGTGCATTTAGTTTACAGTGGATCAAACTTGTTGCTTGCTGTCCAAATAGGCGTTTCCTGGTCGGTAGGACTAGTGGGTACTGTTGGGTAAGTTTGAAGTATGATTGGTGGATTAAAGGTTGAAAACTAGATTAATCTAGTGAGGAAAAAATAGGAAAAAACAATTCTTTTGTGCATAAGTTATATGAATGAGTTAAGAAAGTAATTTGTGGCATAAAAGTAACTTTCCTTGCTGACTTGCATTTAAAGTAAATATTCTTTTATATATGTACACAATCACCATCATGAGAATGTTATATAGTCTTTTTGTGTTTATCTTTAAATGAGTAAACGTTTAGGTGCTTTTGTTAAAGTGAATATGGCCAACCATAGAATTCTTGTGGCTGTTTGCTACTGGTTGATAAATTAAATTAAATTTATTTATCTTTTGTATGTACTCTGTCAATATTAATGAGTCTAGCTAATAAAGCACCACAAAATATTCCTTTATAGGAAGAGTATGTTGAATGTATCTTTATCTAGGTGAATATGGTCAACCATGCACCCCATGGTTACCAATTGTGGTTTTGTGATGAATTAACTCAATCTGCCAATTAAGTCTTGCATTTGCATCCTCCGTGTAGAAGTCCCCGACGGTAGCTATACGCTTGTGCTGGCTGATGAGGACAAGGGAGCAGGAGGAGACGTGCACTACGTGACCGTAGAGCAAGACCCGGACCAAAGTCCGGAAGGTTGTCGGTCTGCTTGTGCTGACAAAGGAAAGCCCCGGTTTAATCATTTAACCCATGTGTTTACTTTCAAGTTTTGAATTTATTATTGCTATCTTATGTGCATTTACGTTCAGGAGTTGATTGAAACCCTAGTTGCATGATCCATAAGCACCTATGATCTTTTACTAGCATGTTAGGTCGCTAGTTGCTATGCTTTAAGGATCCGGTACAAGTAGAGTGATGTTCGTCACTCGCGAGAATAGGATCTCCTTTTTGGAATCACCATATTGTATAAATGGATTGCTCACGTGGTAAGAGCATGGGATTGGGCTCTGGTCCAATGGCTTCGTTGGTTAAGTGTTTGAAAGTACTAAGCACTTGTCGGAAATGGGTACGATAAGCCTAGTACCTAAATGAGACGGTGCGAGAACTTTGCGCTACTAAACTTAGGGTTGCGGCCCCGGGCTCGCCACCCGAGTACTTGTGTGAGGCTGAGTGACCTTGGCGGCATAGCCCAGTAAACCTCGTACTTGAGACTGTAGGATCTGATCCCAATCCGAGGAATGACGGGAACCGCCTGGTTGGTCAACTCTTGGTGAGGGCACCTCCCGTGTGCTTAGGTCCACCTTGCAAGGTTTTGAATCAATCGATTGTCGGCCTCTCACCGTTATCTGAGACTACTTACCCGACTCGCCATGATATCCCTTTATGACGGAACTTTGTGAAGATTATTACTTTGATTAATTGTTTGTACAACTTTGATTGCAATAGTTGCCTATCTAGTAATGATTACTTGTACTAGAACATGAGCTAAAATGTGAAAGGAAGGATTCACTACTTAGTAGCTTTTTGGCAAACAAACCCACTAGCCAAAAGTCTTGCATGATTAGAGGTAAAGTCTTTCTTTTAGACGAGTAAGCCTTGCTGAGTATTACTATACTCAGCCTTGCTTTATAAATGATTGTTTCCAGGTAATGCATGCGATGTGTGGCCCGGAGAACTTCCACCCGGTTGGGAGCTGGAATGGGTGGATGACGAGGAGTGATTACATCATGGACATACCTCCTATGATGTGATTGTATCGTTTAGTTATCTTCCGTTGTTTTTAATAAACTCTGAACTATTTACTTTCATGTCAAAGAACTATGTTTGTAATAATGGACCCTACGGGGATTTGATGTTAATTTGTAAGGCACTCTGGACTCTCCTTCGTGGGAGTTTTAATGCATACGTTCGATCCTCTCTGTGTTGTCAAGTGATTTACCGGGCGTTAACCCAGCAACACTCAACAGGATGATTCTTTATTATCGCTTAATGACCAAGAGGAGTGGTTTAGGCGATAGTACGGAATTATCTTGGGTGGGGTTGTCACAATACCTATCGGTGTTTTATGTGCGGTCCGGTATGTGTCGGGCATACTCCCCGGCTACCCATGCAAGGAAGAATGAAGACGGACTCCTACTAGAATTCCCTGTAATCCTACTAGGACTCGTTCTGTGTAATCCTACTAGGACTCCTGCCTTGTAACCGACTAGGAACCCGCCACCTGGACTATATAAAGGAGGGTCGGGTACCTAGTCGGGCACCTGATCTCAACCAACACCAAGCGCAGGGCGCCATACTTGATCCCCAAACAGGACGTAGGGTTCGCCACCTTGGCAGCCCAAACCTGTATAAATCTTGTGTCCCGTGTCCATGCGCACACCTTCGAGTTCTCGGTCTCTTGATCACGATCCCCACCGCACAATCTACTACCTCGGGAACCCCCTTGGTAGGTTTGCCGGTCTAAAACACCGACAGTATGCCCACAATGCTCCGTCTAGCTTCTTTGACCAATCTTTTCCTTCTTTAGTCACCGTCTTCATGAGGATTCCTTTGAGTTGCTTGTTCGATGTTTCCGCTTGGCCATTTGTTTGCGGATGATAGGTCGTAGACACCCTATGCTCGATTCCCAACTTTGCCAAACATCTTTTAAAATCCTTGCCAATAAAGTGTGATCCACCATCACTTATTAAAAATCTAGGAATGTTGTATCGAAGGAATATCACCATCTTGATCATTTGAATAGCCTCTTCCATAGATGCTTTCCAACATGGAATTGCTTCAACCCATTTTGATACATAATCAACTACGACCAAGATGTGTTCATATCCATTCGAGTTCACGAATGGTCCCATAAAGTCGATGCCCCAAACATCAAATAGATCAACTTGCAAATTATAATTTAGTGGCATTGCATTCCTTTGTGATATATTTCCACTCCTTTGGCACTCCGGGCAAGTTGAAACAAACCTTTTAGCATCCGCGTGCATCTCAGGCCAATAGAATCCACTTGCCCATACCTTTGCTTGTGTTCTAAAATGTCCATAGTGTCCTCCATATTCCGACGAGTGGCATTTTCTTAGAATTTCTTGTCTTTCTTCCCGCAGCAGACATCTTCTTAGCACTCCATCATCTCCACATCTATATAGGTATGGTGCATCCCAATAAAATTTTCTACTCTCAGCAATTACCCTTCTTTTAGCATTTTTGTCCAAGTGGTCTAATGGCATCTTTCATAGGCATCTTATGATATCATGCATCCATCTTCCTTTATCAAGTATTCGATATAGATGGCCATCTCTCATTCTATCTTCAATTAGCTCCATCCCATCATCTCCATGATGCATCCTTGACATTGTCCGACCCTTTCTTGTCTCTAATTTTCATATCAAACTCTTGTAATAATATAATCCATCTAATCAAACGTGGCTTGGCATCTTTCTTGGACAAAAGGTACTTGATTGCAGCGTGGTCGGTGTACACGATCACCTTCGAGTTCACAATATAAGATCTGAATTTTTCAAATGCGAACACTACAGCAAGCAATTCCTTCTCCGTAGTTGCATAATTCACTTGAGCATCATTTAAAGTTTTACTTGCATAATAAATTGCGTGTACCATCCCTTCCTTCCATTGTACAAGAATGGCTCCAACGTCATAATCACTTGCGTCGCACATTATCTCAAATGGTAGATTCCAATCGGGAGGTTGCATAATTGGTGCACTTATGAGAGATTTCTTCAACGTCCGGAAAGCATGCAAGCATTCTTCATCAAAATCGTACTCCACATCTTTTTGGAGAAGTCGTGTCAATGGCTTGGTGATCTTTGACAAATCCTTTATAAATCTTCTATAAAATCTGGCATGCCCGAGAAAGCTTCTTAACGATTTGATATTTGTCAGAGGCGGTAGCTTTTCAACCATTTCAATCTTAGCTTTGTCCACCTCTATTCCTCTTTTGGAGATTACGGGTGCGTTTGCGTGGGTGGCTGAGGCCAGCTCGGCCCGTCTGCCAGGGACAGGCCGGCCTGAGCACGGCTACAATGGTGCAACATCACGTGTTTGTTCCCTGGTCCAATCTAGCCCGGTTCTAGCACAAAAAAGATCCAAGTACTCTACACTAGACACGGGTATGCTTACCCCAGCTCAGGAAGCTTTTTCTCCTTGTTGGCATTTCATCGAGCACCTGGCGTGCGTTTACAGGCCACGGCCGCCGGCGAGCTTAAAGCCATGGCGTCCGGCGAGCTTTCTCCTTATTGGCACTTCAGCAAGCACCTGGCGTACGTCTACAGGCTATGGCCACCGGGGAGCTTAAAGCCATGGCTGCCAGCGAGCTTTATCCTTATCGGCATTTCAATGAGCACCTGGCGCATGTCTGCAGGACATGGCCGCCGGCGAGCTTGAACCCCGCCCGTCCCGTCCCCATTCGCTGGCCCGTAGCACACCTCCTCCGCCGACGTGTGCACCAACCCTGCCACGGTCCTCCACCTCATGCACTTCGGTGCTCCTCGACGCCAACCACCGAAGGTATTCACACTGTCATCCACCTCACAGCCATCCATGGCCGCTGCGGCCATGGCATCCTCCCCGGCAGTCTTCCACCTCCGTCACTCCCATCATCTCCGCTTTCATCCTCCTCTTCTCCAACCCCCTCTCTACCTCCGCCTCCTCCCCTTACCCATGGGTCCCCACCCCGGCCACCGCAGCCGCCTCCGCCCGCCGCCTGCCACGGGCGTGATTCCATCCTCCCGCGAGCACCTGCGAGCCGTCACGCGCTTCAGCCAGCCAGGCCGTGGAGAAACGCATAAAATTGGTGTTTCTCCAGGGCCAGGCCGCAGCGTCAATTTTTGCTCCCGGGAGCCGGGCTCGCTCACGGTCCAAGACCGCGAACACGGGGGCCTGCACCCCGCGAGCGCAAGGCCGTCGAGGGCCACCCTCACAAACGCACCCTACATGTCCCAAGACTATCCCTTGTTTCACCATAAAGTGACACTTCTCCTAACTAAGCACTAGGTCAATTTCTCCACACCTTTCAAGAACTTTTTCCAAATTTCTCAAGCAACTTTCAAAACATGTATCATGCACCGAGAAGTCGTCCATGAATACCTCCATTTCTTCAATAAAATCCGAGAATATAGCCGTCATGCATCTTTGAAAAGTGGTCGGTGCATTACATAAACCAAATGGCATTCTTCTATATGCAAAAGTTCCATACAGACATGTGAAGGTTGTCTTTTTTTGATCATCCGGATGAATGGGAACTTCCATGAACCCCTAGTGTCCATCAAGGAAACAAAAGTAAGAATGTTTAGTTAACCTTTCAAGCATCTCGTCGATAAAGGGTAGCGGAAAGTGATCCTTCCTTGTTGCCTTGTTCAACTTCCTATAGTCGATGCACATTCTCCATCCGGTCACCGTTGTGGTATCAACTCATCCTTCTCATTCTTTACAACTGTTATTCCTCCTTTCTTTGGTACACAATGCACCGGGCTCACCCATTCACTATGTGGCACGGGGTATATTATTCCGGCATCCAACAATTTGATCATCTCCTTCTTCACCACCTCATGCATGGCATGACTTAATCTTCTTTGAGTCTCAACAATGGGCTTGCATTGTTCTTCAAGTGGTATGCGGTGGGTGCAAAAGGCTGGACTAATACCCTTCAAGTCACTTATCGAGTACCCGATCACCTTCTTGTGTTTCCTCAATAAATTCAGCAACTTATCCATCTCCTCCGGACTTAATTCATCACTCACGATGACAGGGTACGTCTTATCGGCTCCTAAAAATTCATAATTTAATCCCTTGGGAAGTGGCTTTAACTCAATATCGGGCATTTTGGGTTCTTGTTGTTTCAAATCTCCAATATCTTCATAATTTTTTTCATCCAAGCTTTCATCTTGTGCCTTCAACCCCTCGATTGCTTCCACTAGCTCTTTGTCTTGATCATCATACATAGCATCATTCTTCATTGCTCTTTGGATAGGGTCTTTGAAAGTATCAACAAAACAAAGATCCTCTACCTCTTCGTTATCAAGAGGTAGAGGTAAAGCAATACAAGAAGCGGGTAGAAAATCGTATGTGGATTTAGTTCCATCTAGATCAATAGTAACTCTACCCTTTCCGGCATCAAGAACGGCATTGACCAACTTAAGAAAAGGCCTACCAAGAATTATATCACTGTGTTCATTATGGCAAGCATCGATTACGAAAAAGTCGGTTGGAATAATTTTACCTGAGATAGCAACATCTAAATCTCTAAGCACACCCAAAGGTTTTATTGTTCTACCATCTCCCATGATTAATTTTATTTGTGTTGGAGCAACATTTAAAGTTTTACTAAAAATCTAATAATAAATCTTGGAAGTCATGACACTAACATGAGCTCCTATGTCACATAAGGCTTTACAAATTTTCTTTCCATCAATGTTGCAACTTATGTGAGGTGTCGGAACAGAGGTACCTTCGACATGGTTGGCTCCTATCACGTAAACTTCGGATAGGTGTGCATATGGTGAGGCCTCCGACTTCACTCCCATAATCCACTTTACTTCGGCAATGTGATCCGAATCTACCTCTTCTTCCTCATTGAAAAGCCTTTGGATAATCTCTCCGGTTGATTCTTTGTCCAACTCATACCCGGAGTGCCTCTCCTTTGGGAAGTTGAATTCTATAGCTCTCGCCGACTCTTTTTGGTTTGGGTATGGTCTCCTCTTGTTGAATATTTCTTCGAAGTTAATTGGGATCCAATCCATTTGTTCGAACTCCTTTAACGTCTTTGCATTCACCAAACTTCTTTCTTGTAACTCTTCGAGCTTGCGAATTTTAATGCCTTGGATTGGTCCTCCTTCATTGTGGGTTGCCCCTTCAATCTTCTCTTGCCTTGATTCTTCTTTCTTCACTTTCAGGGCTTCTTTTCATGAAATTCCAGCAAGTACCTCCACACAAGTTTCTTGCTCAACGCTTCCCGAAATATGTTCTTCCCAATCACTTTGCATGGCCACCCCCTCGCTTATTCCTTGTAGTAATTGGGTGGCCTCTGTGAGTGTTTTCTCCATGATATTTCCGCCTGCAAACATTTGAACATACCACATGCATTCGGGGGTTAGGGAAAAATAAAAAGTATGCAAGACTACATCACCGAAGAATCCTAGCCTTGGTCCTTGTTTGATTAATCCATGGAATCTTTCCCAAGCTTGATCTATTCCCTCTTCTTCTCCTTGCGCAAAATTTATCACATGCTTATTCACATTTTGAACCCTACTTATCGGAAAGATTTTTTCACAAAATTTCTTCACCAATCGATTCCAATTTGTTTCCACCTCGAAGGATGCAAGTGAGTGCCATCGTTTTGCTCTATCCGCAAGTGAGTATGGAAAAAGATTCCATTTGTACCAATCGACGGGAACTCATTCTTGTTGCATCGTGTTGCATAGCATCGTGAAACGCTCGACGTGCCTATATGGATTGTCCGTCTTCACCCCTCTAAATAGGTTAGCTTCCACCATCTCAATCATTCGAGGCTTGATCTTGTACTCGGTAGCCTCGAGTATCAAATCTGACTTTTGGACTTCAATATCCTCCAATTGCGGGCTAGCATAGTACCATAGTGGTTTTTCTTCTTCCTCCATGGGGTGATTGACAAAAGCCATCTAGACAACAAAAACAAAACAAAAAACAAGGATTTCTAGACAAAAGGTCAGGTGTTAGTAATCAACAAAATTAATACAAAGTTAAATGTAGAAAACTAGCTTATTCCCCGGCAATGACGCCAAAAAAACTTGTTGACGGTTAAATAATGCGTCAAGTTACGATCTGCAAGCACACGGGTCGGTTGTAGCTTTTCCCTTAGAGTATTCCCCCAAGGTTAATCAATCCGTGGAACAAGTGGATTGCCATGCTCAACTAAGCACTAATGTTGTTGATTTAAAGCTCTTTATCAAATATATGTAAGTAAGGAACTTAATCTAATTTAATCTAGGTTAAAGAAGACAAAGTAGAGAGTGATGGAAAGGAGATCTCAAGAACGTAGAACGCTTGTCCAAGGGATCTAGGATCACCCGAAGATGTAACCACCTAGCAAGAACAACCCGATCTAATCTATCAAAGGTAAAGGTGCACGGAGTCCAACACTTTCCCTCTCGCATACTAGTCACCACACGAGGGTAATCCGTGATCGAACACCAAGTGCACAAGACGTTGATGTGTTCTAGGCATGCTTGATCAAAGGTGTGAACCAAGTTCATTATGTTTTGCCTCCCGCGCACTGTCACTACACGACAGTAATCACATAAAGAACAAAAGGAACATGATAGCGAAGCTACAAGTGATGCATCCCCAAAGCAAGTCGGCCGACCAATAAGATTAAAGCACCATCAACATGAACATGAATATGATAGCAAAAGATTCAAAACATAGGTTCGGTGATTACAACTCAAGATCCCCCTTCAACCCCTAGGATAAACAAGGACTTTACCCCATAATGTTACTCATTGTAGCGCTAATAATGGTGTAGAATCCCCCAAAGTAGATGAAGGCCATGAGTGCTCCCTTCGCGATCCAATCTGCTTCTTGTTCTCGGTCTTGTGGCGGTGGATGACGAATGAATTTCTTTGTGGCTTTCGGCCAAAGGGCTATAAATAGCATGAGAGGCAGCTAGGTCAAAGGGGGTGTCGAACCGGGCCCGGAATGGGCTGGGTCGGTCAGCCCAAGCTGGCCGGCCCAGGCCCGTTTCGGCCCGGTTCGGCCCCGGTTTCCTCCCCGGTTACTTCTCGCGCGATTCCCTATTTGTGTGCACTTGCATGTGGGCCTTTGACGTCGTTTCCTTCACGGTTAAGTCTTGAATCTTGCTATCCAAGCTTCGCCATTTTCTGGTTGAGTCCCTGAAGATTTGCACGTTGACGCTTCGGTCCTCGGGTTATTTGGAGTCATGTTCATCGCGTGTTTTGACTCTTGCCGGGCTTCATGATCTTCTTCTAAAGTGCTTGATGAACTTATCCCGAAAGTCTCCTCTTTAGCGTAGATTTCCTACGTAAACAATAAAATCCAAAATCTACACGCAAGAGTGAACTCGTTATATACGGGGGCTTAGTTCCAGCGGTTAGAATAATAAATCAATGCCAACATTAAAGGTAAACTCATGGCTAGGTTGACGGAAATTCACCGTCAACAGTGAGCATTATAGGGCCTTAGATTAGGCCAGCATGCACACCCAAACATGCGAAGAGCACTATAATCCGGTGTTTCCTTAAAGAGACGCTGAAAGGGTGTATCAAAATCTATAACTTTGCTAGGAAGCAGATTGATGAGATAAGTCGCAATGAGGAATGCCTCATCCCAAAATTTTAAGGGCATTGCGACATTGGCTAGAAGAGCAAGACCAACTTCTACTATGTGCCTGTGTTTACTTTCTGCAGATCCATTTTGCTGGTGTTCATGCAGACAAGAGACGTGATGAGAGATCCCTACTCGTCGGAAGAAGGAATTGAGTTTCTCATATTCTCCTCCCCAATCACTCTGAACAGAGATTATTTTCCTATTGAACTTCCTTTCAACAAAATTCTGGAAGTCACGAAATACATGAAAAACATCAGATTTCTTTTTAATTAGATAGATCCAATTATATTTGCTATAGTCATCTATAAAGCTAACGTAGTATGTGTGTCTTCCAACGGAAGTTGGTGCCGGCCCCCACACATCAGAAAAGATTAAAATCAAGAGGAGCTTGAGACACAGTAGTGGATATAACATACGGAAGCTGATGACTCTTAGCTTTTAAACATGAATCACAAACTGAGCTGGAACTCTCATCACTAAAACAAGGTAAATTATTGTCTTTAACGACACGATCAACAATAGGAATCGAGGGATGACCTAAACGACTATGCCATCTTGATGTAGATGGTTTTATTACTCCAAGGATTTGCTTCTATGACTTGGCTTCTCTTGATTGAAGCCGGAGAGGGTATAATCCGTCCTCACACTTGCCTTGATGGATTATTCTCTTCGTGACCCGGTCCTTTACAAGAAACAGATTCGAATGAAATTCAACAAGGGCATTGTTATCAGATGTAAAACAATGAACAGAGGCAAGACTCTTATTTGCAGTGGGTACATGAACAATATTTTTCCTATGCAAATTTCTATGTGGGGTATGTAAAATTGTACGACCAATGTTACTAATTTTCATACCTGAACCACTGGCGGTATGCACCTGATCTTGTCCATGATACTTGTCATGAACGGTGAGCTTGTCAAGTTCACTTGTGATGTGGTCGGTGGCGCCACTATCCATGTACCAATTCGTGTCTACCCCATAATTGGTGGTAGCCGACCCGGCATTCTTGCCTTGGTAGCTTTCATCATAGCGATGCCAATAATCAATTGTCTCATGATTTCCTTTGCCACAGATTTGGCATGTCAACTTGCTGGATCCTCCCTGATTCGCCTGCTTGAGGGGTTTGTTGCCACGACCACCAAAGTTTCCACGGCCACCACGGCCACCACGACCACCACCACAGCCACGGGAGTTGTTGCCATGACCTCTGTCAGCTGAATTTGCAGAGGACTGATAGCCTCCACCGGTATTGTCCTAGAGCATCTCAAGTCTTGAATCAAAAGCTAGCAACTTGGAGTAGAGCTCACTCACCAAAATAGGAGTTGCACGCCCCAAAACTGAGGACACAAGAGGGTTGTAGTCGATGTCGAGTCCAGCAAGGATGAGAGTCACCATCTCATCATCTTCGATTACTTTCCGGCTGCAGCTAACTCGTCACCAAGCTTCTTCATCTTGGAGAAGTATGTCGTGGCAGTCATGCTACCTTTCTTGTAGTTCGCGAGTTGCATCCGGAGATTCGTGACCCGTGCGCGAGATTGCGCCGAGTACATAGTCTCTAGGGTCGCTACTTACGCCAATATGTTGGAGGTGAGGGAGTTAAGGAGATGTGCCAGGAGGTGTTTATCTTGGGCGATCCACTTCTGATGCTCCAGATTGAGGATGGTAATATTCTTGCCGTCGCTGCCATCGACCTCCATGGTGGGTTCTGGCTCTCGTGATTTTCCGGTGAGGATTGGCACGAGATCAGCACCACGGATAGCCGGCATGACTTGTGCTTTCCATAGGAGATAATTCTCCCGCATCAACTTCTCAGACACCTTGGCGCCGAGAGGAGGAAGGTTGCTCACGGTGGAAGAGGAGGACACCATGGATGGAAGGATGGATTAGATGTGTTTTGGAAGGTTGGCTCACCATGTAAGTTTGGAAGGTAACAAGGCTACCTATCTTGTCTTGCTCTTAGTTGCATGTTTATATAGGGGATAATGCTCCCAAGGTTTATAGGACTAGGACATTGGTTAGCTTGATCTCCAAGTACAACAAACTATCTCTAAGGAAATCTTAGCCGACTCAACTACCAACACGATATACACAAGTTTGTTACATACGACATCTCTAACAGCCAAAACATAAGATTTGCAAAGTAAAATCTGATAAACTCTTGGAGATGCTCTAACTCCGTGTTCACATTTTTTTGGTTCTATTTAGAATTGAATCAACGTTATTCTTTCAATAGTAGGTGATATTCCTGTCAATAGCAAGGCATTGCGGTGACTTCGTCAATCTCAAGGATTTGTCGGCTTAGTCTTTCGGAGGTGCTTGTGGAGATGAGTATGTGTGAGTGTATGTGATTGTATATGTATGTACTTCGTTTTTTGGCCCATTATTGTGGAGCATTGCAGTAACGTCAAAAGCCAGCTAAGAGTAGGTTATTTGTGCTGGAACTGGACTCCCAGAATTGAGTTCTCGACTCCGTGTTATTGTTTGCATTTTTTAAGATGTATTCAGGATTTAACCACGCTATTCCTTCATGGAGTAGGCGACGTTCCCATCGACAGCGAAACACCAGTAGTGACTTCGTCAATATGGAGGATTTGTCGGTTCAGTCTTTCAGAGGTGCTCATCCTGCGTCCACCATGATTAAAAAAGTAACCATTATAACTCACAAGAGAGGAGCGGGTCTCTCACGGTAAATGTTGCATACTCCCTTGGTCCCAAAATAAGTGTCATTTTTACTTCTCAAGAAAAAACTTTGACTAATTCTGTATTAAAATTATCTTTAAAAGACCTAAAACGGGGGAGATTTTTGTCTCCCCATTGTGCCACGTCACCAAGAAAAGGTAAGCCATCGGATCGCGCATTGATGGCGTGAATCATCCACAGACCACATATACTGTTCATGCAGGACCCACATTATGTTTAGGTGGAACCCACATGCCGGACCCATGTGGATTCATGAGTTATTCGTGTGGGACCCACATCAGGTGGGATCCACACATTTTGGTTTGCGGGGCCCACAATTATATTGAGTGAAATTTCTTCTTTAATAAACCTAAATCATGGCGGATCTTTGCCCCCCCCCCATTGCGCCACATTTGCAACAAGATCTCAGACGTCGGATCGCGTGTTGATGGTTTAGATAGATCCATAAGGCTCAAGAGTTAAAAAAACTCGCACTTTACAGAAATTAATATGTAGTCCAACCCACACTCAGGATAATTTAGAGAAACCTCTTGAACTTTACGAAAATAGCTCACCCAAGGCACCTCTCTGGTAGTTTTATGGAAACCACGTCGAGCTTTGGAGGAATGCCGAATGGCTGCCAATTTTATAACCCCCCCTCAAACTTTATGGACACTGATGTCAGGGTTTGATACCGCCGAAAAGTAACCTTTGGTATGATTCGTGTGTATGATCCGGATGGTTGGGCTTAGGACACCGGGATTATACTGGTTCAGGCTCCGAGGGGGTGCCCTATGTCTAGTTCGGGAAGATGTTCTATATGCCCACATGGGCTTGTAGTAGGGGATACAAGCTTAGGTCGAGAGAGGGAAAGAGTCCCAAGTATCTATGCGTGGATGGGAGCAGCCAGTGCTCGATTAGTGGGTGCGGTTTGTGTTGTTCAATCTATTTTTTCTGTTGTGTTTTCGTCTCTCCGTTTACGGTGCCAACCTCCCCTTTTATAGTTCAAGGAGGGTCAGTGTACAAGAGATAAGATGGTAAAATAATGTTCTGCTACAGTGCTGCAACAGTGCTTGAACAGTGCCACGCTGTGGGCCTTCGTCTCCCATTGGCACCGTACACTGCACCAGTCGTGGTAGCCTTCATAGGGTGGCGTAGCTTCCGCCTCCGTCCTGAGGCAGCTTCTCCCGACCTAGGGGCACTAATCACGTTAGGTCGGGGCTTCCCTAGCAAGTCTTGACCTTCTCCCTGATACCTGTTGGGTCGGGTCTCGTTGTTCGATGTCTTACAGGCAACAGATTCGCATGTCCTTGGCTGTCCTTCGCAAATCTCCGAATCTGCACCGAAAGATCATGCTGTCCTGGGCTGTAAGAATATCTCTCGGGCTGAGTTGATATCGTTGGTAAACATCCAAGTCCCCAGAGTTTTGCGTGTTGATGTTTCGGTCCTTGGGTTGTTTGGAGTCTTGTTCACTTCGTGTCTTGACTTGTGACGGGATTCATGATCTTCTCTTGAAGTGCTTGATGAACTTATCCCGAAAGTCCTCTCTTTAACATTACTTTCCTACGTAAACAACAAACTCCAAAATCGACATGCACGTGTGAACTTGTTACATCATTAGTATGCCTAGTGGCGGGTTAGTTGCAAATCATAACCGAAACCAATGTATAACAAGTACTCTAGGTTGACGGAAATTCACCGTCAATACCTGCGCCTCATTGGCTGGTCGATAGCGTCTTCAAGGGAGACTTGGTTTCCTTTGTTGGTGTAAGATCGCACCCTTGGGCTTCCGTAGTTGATGTTAGTCGAGAGGACCGCCTCTGACCCATGAACCATGAAGAATGGGGTGTATCTAGTGTCGTGTGTTGGTGTAGTTCGCAGGCTCCAGAGCACCAAGGGTAGCTCGACCACCCATCTTGCTTTAAACTTCTCGAGTATCTTGAAGATGCACGGCTTTAGCCCATGTAGGATCATTCCGTTCTCCCTCTCAACCTCTTTGTTGGTCCTCGAGTGACTGACCGCGGCCCAGTCTATCCGGATGTTGTTGTTGTCACAGAAGCAGAGGAACTTCTTGCTGGTGAAGTTTGATCCGTTGTCGGTGATGATGGCGTTCGGGATCCCAAAGCGGTAGATGATGTCGATGAAGAACTCAACGGCCTCCTTCGATCTAATGCTGCAGATAGGTCATGCTTCGATCCATTTAGAGAACTTGTCGATAGCCACAAGTAGGTGCATGATGCCCCCGGGTGCCTTCGTCAGCGGTCCGACCATGTCGAGTCCCCCACACAGTGAAAGGCTAGGTGCGGGGATGGTTTGGAGCTCCTACGTCGGAAGGTGCATTTGTCGAGCATGTGAGGACCATGTGTGGTTCGAGGACCGGTGGATGGTCGCTTCCTTATGTGATGAGTGATTGACAACGTTGTGTGATGAGCGAAAGGTCGTCGCCGGTGAGGCCTCCGGGTGTGGAGAAGACAAGTAGGCTTCGTTTGAGGGACCCGGTGGCCGGCGGGGGTCAAGTGCGGGACTCATGGTGGCATGAACGGCAAGATGAAGTCATGGACGGTTTCTTGGTTGAGCCTCAAAACCAAGGTCGAGCCGGGACAACGTGGGAGCCAAGTCATCGGTGGAGATTGGCGGAGGATACACCGAGTTCGCGGGGTTTCCGGTGGTTCACCGAGAAAACCACCGGGTTCCTTGGTTGATCCACAAAGCCAAGACCGAAGAACCGAAGACGGTCTTTGCGAAGATGCCGGACCGGTCGACCGGGGTGGGCATCGGTCCGACCGGTGGGGAGCACCGGTCGGCCCGGTGTGCGACGACGCGATGCTCGGAATCTTCGAAGCGGAGGACACGCGTCGGGATCGCAAGGCTTGCGTCGAGGCTAAGCAGGTTGCGGTCGCCGGGCATCCGTCTGATGGAGAAAGCTTCAAGTCTTCCAAAACCACCCTTGAGGGGCTTGTATCCCTAGTTGTTAGAGAAGGGTATTTTAGACTTTCGGTTGACTCCATATAACCCAAGAGGTGAGAGGATGGCAGCCAACTCTTGGAACCCTAGCTCATTTGTTTTCCTATTTTCCTTCCTATTTTCCTTAGGTTTTCTATAGGACTAGCTTGAGAGCTTCATGGAGAGATCTTGTTGAGAGGGATGGATGATCGGGCGGCTTGCTAGACCTTGTATGAACCTTTGTTTCATGTATAGATGATTCGGCGTGGTTCCTCAAGGTTTGGATGTGTTTTCCCCGGTTGTTCTTGGTGGTGATTTTTGGAGCCCTCTCTTGGTGATTTCTTTGAGTCGTTTTCGGGACCTTTCTCTTGGGGATTGGATGGGGGAAATTTGTGGGAACCCTTCGTGGTTCTTTGGGCTGTGATTCCCTTCCCAAATCCGTGAGTAAAGGTGCTCGATTTTGGGGTTTCTTGAGTTCTTGGGTTGGAAGTGCTCTTGGCGGGATTTCCTTGATTCCTCCTTTTTGGACGAGTTTTGGTGGGATTAAACTTGGCTATGGACTCCTCATGAGGTGTTCCTAATATCCCCAAAGTCTTGTTCAAGTCCGTGGAGCGATTCGGGAGATCGAGGTTTGGATTTGGGGGAGTTGACCCGCGGGTGTTGTTCATCCCGAGCTGCCCGAGCTACACGGTCGACCGGTGCTCTTGGCCGGCTCGGCGGTGCAACCCTCGGTGGGATTTTGCTCGGGTGAACGTCTTGGTGTGTTTGTTGTTGTCCCGTGGTGCTTCTTGTTTCGAGTTTGGGTCGGTTTGGTGGCCGGTTAGCTTTGTTTGGTGCTTTGGGGGCTTTCGAGCCGTGATCGGTCGACCGGTGTCTCACCGGTCTGGCCGATGTAGAGCCATTTAGTGAAAGTTGCTCGGTTTCACCGGCGGGGACCGGTCGGCCGGTGGTGCTCACCGGTCTGACCGGTGTTGGTCTGTAGACTCGAGGTTTGGTGTTCCGCTGCGTTCTCGGGTCGGAAGGTTGTGTGTTGGTTCCTAGGTCCAGTGGCACTCCAGTGGCTACGTGGGCTTGACTAACTTGGGTAGTGAGTCGGAGACATGTGTTAGAAGCCGCATTCATCTTGTTGGAGTCTCCATCTCTTTCGAGAAGAATTTTTATCGACTCCCATTCACTCCCCCCCTCTGGTTCACTGTATCGGTCCTTCAAATGGTATCAGAGCCGGTTCGGGTCTTTATTGACTCTAACCAGTCTAAGATCCAAGGATGGCGTACCAGGAATGGGGTTCGGGTCCTCCACACTTCGATGGCAAGAACTACCAGATGTGGAGTAAGCGGATGGGTGCGTTCCTCCGCGGAAAGGGTCGGATCCTTTGGGATGTCACGGTGGACACGAGGCTATGTCCGGCCGATGGACTTCCTCGCTCCGGGATCAAGGGACGGATTCGACGCCAACAATAAGGCGGTCGACTACTTGTTTCGTGCTTTGTGTCGGCTCCGAGTTCGATCGGGTGCACACCGAGCACTTGGCTTGTAGTATTTGGGCGGTGTTGAAGGAGGCTCATGTTGGGAATGCCCGGGTTCGAGGCACGGATGTATGCGACCTACGGAGAGAGTACGAGAACTTCACTCATCTCCCCGGTGAGTCCATCGATGCCTTGTTTCAGAGGTTCACGGTGGTTGTGAACAACATGAGGGCCAATGTGGACGTGCTCCCGTACGATGATCGTGATAGAGCGGTCAAGCTCTTACACTCTTTGGATCGTACGATTTGGGGCGGAAAGTTCGAGGCCATTGTGGAGTCGGAGAAGTATGACACTCTGACGGTGAACGAGCTGTTCTCAAAGCTCAAATCGGGCCGAGGTGGATAGGGGCATGATCGCCAAGCTCGAGGGACCGACCGATTCCCATAGTCTTGCCCTCGTTGGTGGTTCGAAAGGAAAGGCTAACACTAACCCATCCACCGGGATGTTCTCTTTCTCCTCTCTCGATGTCTATGCCGGATGAGGAGTTCGACGAGCTTGGAGAGGACGAGCGGCGCTCCCGACGAGGCGGTTCGAGAGGCCGCACGAGAACCGCGTGAACATGAGGAGGAACACGAGGACATGCTTCCGGTGCGGCAAGCGGGACACTTCGTCGCCGGCCGCCGGAGAAGGCCGAGAACAAGGACAGCTACAAGCACAAGCCGAGGATGGACGGCAAGTACTGTTCGAGGCGTGACCACAAGAGCAAGCACAAGAACAAGTACAAGGACGAGCGACAATTGAGGAAGAAGGAGAGCCGAGGCAAGGCCCGAGCGATGGTCGGAGTGAGCACGTCGACTCCAGTTCCACGTACTCCACCTCGAGCTCGAGCAGCAGTGAAGACGAAGGTGATCGTCGCAAGAACAAGAAGCCGTCCAAGAACCTGAGCGGGCTGAGCTGCTTCACGAGAGATGGCTTCTGCACCATGGCGCTGAGCTCCGGCAAGAAGAAGAGCACACGGAGCGAATCGGACTGCGAGTCCGACGACGAGGTGCGTGATGAACTTCCCTTCTTGCGCCGGGAGAATGAGAGGCTTGGCTCTTTGCTTGATAACCGTGATGACATGCTTAGAGAGGCCAAGAAAATGAGAAAAGAGCTTAGGGCTTCACTCGAGGATGCTAGGACTAGAGTGGCCGAGCTAGAGACACGGGTGCTTGATAGCAAGCTTGAGATTGATTCCCTTAAGGCTAACCCCGTTGTTTCGGATAAAGTTGATTGTCTTGATTGCTCCATATTTCTTGCCGATCTTGCTTTGTTTAAGGAGAAGCATGCCTCCAAGTGTGAGGAACTAGATGTGCTTAGGGTTGAAGTGGGCCGAGCTTAAGTCTAGACTGCTTTGCTAGGTGCTTGCACTTCTTGCCCCGTTTTGCATGCTAAGATTGATGAGATGCATGCTTACACTAGTTCACTTGAGGCTAAATTGAAGGAACCCATGCCTACATCATGCTCTACCCGTGAAATGCATGCTTTGAAAAATTTGGAACTTGCACATTATGTTGATCGTTTGCGGGATGAGAATGATGACTTGAGAAAGTTGATGGGTTGGTTGTCCGGTCATGAGCCTCGGTTGAGGATGATGATCGAGGCATTTAAGAGGCAGGATGGTGAGGGACTTGGGGCAAACAAGGTTGGTGAGGGAAGTGGAGAGAATATCCCGGAGCCACCAAAAACCCACCACAAAAATGATTTCCCCCAAAACCTAACCATCTTAGGAACCGACTAGACACAACCCCAGCTCCACCCGTGTTTCTTACACCCACAAATGATCTACAAAAGCCTATCAAGTTTGTGAGCACTTCAGGGAAAGTGTTCTTTGGGAAAGAAAGTGAGAAGGCTAGTGAGGGGAAACCGGTGGAGGAGTTGAGTGGAGAGAAACCTAGTGAGCAACCACATCCCGAGCCTAAGCCTAAGCTTGTGAGGTTCCATTGTGGCTATTGTGGGAGAGATGGCCATAAGGAGGAGTTTTGCTTCAAGAGGAAGCGTGAGGAGAGAATGGCAAAGGAGTGGGCTAACAAGGACAAGTACCACCCTTCCCATGGTGTACTTGAGCCTCATGTGCGGATGCCCGGGGCCAAGGCGAATGTGAGGACGAGTTCGGGCTTGGGGAGAGCGGAAGGAGTTGTTGGAGGTGCTTCTTGCCCGGTCACACCGGTCGGACGGTGTGGGGGCACCGGTCGGACGGTGCGGCCTGGACGGACAGCGGTGTTTGGGTTTCGTGCTCGTACGGGTGCGAGGGTTGTTTCGGAGGCCGTGGTTCGGTGGTTGGGCCGGAGAGTTTGCGGGTGGTCGGGTTGCTAGGCGCTCTCCCCCTCGAGTTCACTACGGGGATGGGAGGAGTCGTAGCTTTGAGAAGGAGAGGAGGGACGGTCCACGGGTTCTCTTTCGTGGTTTTGGTCCTCCTCCGGGCGAGAGAGGGGTGGTTCCCTCAGGGTGGTTACCGTGGTGGTGTTCGTGGAGGTAGCTTTGGTAGGAGAGATGCTTTGGTTGGTGCTAACCCCACTTTCGAGCAAATGGCTCGGCACTGGTTTTACTCTTTTGGTACTAACCCCGGTCTTTGAGTCGTTTGTTCGCTCACATGCTCGTTTTTTGAATTTCAGGTGGGAGACTTGAAGAACATTTGGTTGATTGACTCCGGTTGCTCGAGGCATATGACCGGAGACGGGGGGTGGTTCTCAAGTCTCGTCCCGTGCCGACAAAGAGGTACATCACTTTAGGGGACAATGGGCGTGGGCGTGTGCTTTCGAAAGGTGAGATCAAAGTGAGTGACAAGATCACTCGAGGCGTGTTGCTCTTGTTCAATCGGCCGGGGTACAATTTGCTTTACGTGTCCCAGTTGTTGGATGAGGGCTTTGAGGTGTTGTTTCGGCCGGGTGGTTCTCGGATTTTGGACTCTCGAGGGGGCCTTGTACGTATGGTCGTTCCCGAGGGTCGGGTGTTCCGTGCTAATTTTTCTCGGTCTTCGGGTGTGGAGCATTGTTTCTTGGTGGTTCTTCGAGTGAGTTGTGGAAGTGGCATAGGAAGTTGGGTCGCTTGAGCTTTGACCTTTTGTCTCGCTTGAGTAAACTCAATTTGGTCCGAGGATTGCCACGGTTGAGGCTTGAGAAAGAGTTGGTTTGTGCGCCTTGTAGGCATGCCAAGATGGTAGCCTCTTCTCACCCACCTCTCACCGATGTGATGACTGAGCGTCCATGCGAGCTACTCCATATGGACCATGTTGGCCCAGCTCGTGTGCGATCTGCGGGTGGGAAGTGGTATGTCCTTGTTGTGGTGGACGACTTTTCTCGGTATGCGTGGGTGTTCTTTCTCGAGGATAAGGGGGAGACGTTTGGTTTTGTTCGAGATCTAGTCTTGAGGTTGAGGAACGAGAGGCACGAAGATGCCATACGAGCTATCCGCAGTGATAATGGCTCGGAATTCAGAAACTCTCGTTTTGAAACCTTTTGCCATGACTTGGGTCTTGAGCACCAGTTTTCGAGTCCGTATACGCCTCCCCAGAATGGTGTTGTGGAAAGGAAGAACAGGACCTTGTGCGAGATGGCTCGGACGATGCTTGATGAGCATAGGACTCCGAGGAGGTATTGGGCTGAGGCGGTGAATACCGCGTTCTATGTGTCGAACAGGATATACCTCAGAGTGCACAAGAAGAAGACATGTTATGAGTTGATGCATGGTCGCACACCCAAGGTGAGTCACTTCCATGTCTTTGGTTTGAAGTGTTTCATTCTAAAGAAAGGAAGGAAGTTGGATAAGTTTGAGGCTAGGTCTGTCGATGGTATTTTCTTTGGTTATGCATCTCATTCTAGAGCATATCGTGTGCTCAATCTTGAAACTAACCAAATCGTGGAGACTTGCGAGGTAACCTTCGCGAGACGAGCCACGTAGTCAGCTTGTTTTTGAGTGTGCAGGTGATGATGAGCTTGGTGAGGAGATCTTTCAGGAGGAGGAGCATGAACATGGAGATGATGAGAATGGCGGTGCGGTGCCCCGGCTGAACATGTACCCACTACTTCGACTACGGTGATGGACGGACCCTCTACTACACCTACGACGACAAATCAAGAACGAGGAGAAGCTGATGCTGAGGGGGAGGTAGCATCGAGGCGAGAACCTCCCCAGCGAGTACAAGTGGATCACCCAGCTTCGAGGATCATCGGCGACATGAATGAACGCACTACACGGTAGAGGGTTCGGAACAACTCTCATTTCGCTCATGCTGCATTTGTTGCTACTTTTGAGCCCAAAGACATTGGACACGCACTATCTGATCACAATTGGGTTAATTCGATGCATGAGGAGTTGGAGAACTTTGAGAGGAATCAGGTTTGGGAGTTGGTTATCCCTCCCCCAGGGTGTAAGCCGATTGGTACAAAGTGGGTGTGGAAGAACAAAGAGGGAGAGAAAGGTGAAGTTGTGAGGAACAAGTCGAGGCTTGTTGCTCAAGGGTTCAGTCAGAAGGAGGGAATCGACTACGAGGAGACCTTTGCTCCCGTAGCCCGTTTGGAGGCGATTAGGATCCTTCTAGCCTTTTCCATGGCTAAAGGGTTCAAGTTGCACCAAATGGATGTGAAGAGTGCTTTCCTGAATGGTGTGTTGGAGGAAGAAGTGTATGTGAGGCAGCCTCCGGGGTTTGAGAGTGAGAAGTACCCCCACCGGTGTACAAGTTGAGGAAGGCGGCTTGTATGGGTTGAAGCGGACGCCTAGAGCTTGGTATGGTAGGTTGAGGGGGTTCTTGTTTGAGAGAGGTTTTGAGATGGGGAAGGTCGATCGGACCTTGTTTTTGCCGAGGCGGGGCGGAGATATCCCGATTGTGCGGTGTACGTGGATGATATTGTCTTTGGTGGCTCGTCTAACTCTCTTGTTGCAAGGTTTGCAGAGGATATGAGCAGGGAATTTGAGATGAGCATGATGGGCGAGTTGCAGTTCTTCCTCGGGCTACAAATCAAACAATCAAAGGAAGGAACATTTGTGCACTAGGCTAAGTACACCAAGGACATTGTGCGGAAGTTCAAGATGGAGGATTCCAAGGCTATGACGACGCCGATGAGTACGACTACATCTCTTTATGCGGACGAGGAAGGTGAACACGTGGACCAGAAGGAGTACCGGAGCATGATCGGGTCACTCCTCTACTTGACGGTGACGAGGCCAGACATCCAGTTCTCGGTGTGTCTGTGCGCTCGTTTTCAAGCGTCTCCGAGGACTTCGCATCGGCAAGCGGTGAAGAGAATTTTCAGGTACTTGCGTCACACTCCCGACTTCGGCCTTTGGTACTCTGCGTCCTCTTCTTTGGCGCTTCATGGTTTTTCAGACGCGGATTTTGCCGGGTGTCGGTTGGATAGGAAGTCCACTTCTGGGACTTGCCAGTTTTGGGTTCTTCTTTGGTGTCTTGGTCTTCCCGCAAACAATCGAGTGTTGCTCAATCCACTACCGAGGCCGAGTATGTTGCCGCTGCTAGTTGTTGCTCTCAGCTCCTTTGGATTTCATACACCATGAGTGACTTTCTTTGAGGAGTATACCCATGTCCCACTTCAATGTGATAGCACCGGTGCCATAAGCGTTGCAAAAAAACCGGTGCTCCATTCCAAAACCAAGCACATAGAAGTGAGGTATCATTTTACGAGAGACAACGTAGAGAAAGGAAAGATAGCTTTGATCCATGTACCCACACATGACCAACTAGCCGATATTTTCACCAAACCCCCGATCAAGCAACTTTCACTCGTTTGCGGGGGGAACTTGGTGTGTGTTTGATTTCTTGAGTTGGGTGTGTGGGAGCTCTTTTTGTAGCATATGTATAGTTTTCCTTTGTGCATTTCTTGCATTTGGCATGGCATATGTAACATGATGTATAGGCATCCTTGTATCTTAGATTGCATGCATTTTGTATCATATGCATTGGTTAGGAAAAGTTTCTCTCATATACATTGTTCACCATGGAATGAGATATATGTCTTTGTGAGCTTGTTTGGTATGCTATGGTTAGTTTGGCTTAGCTCTTGATGATCTTGATGAATAATCCATGGTTGATAGCTATGTTTTTGAAAATGTCACATGTATGCTCTCTCATGTGTAAATGCCTTTATATGATGTTGACATGTTTTGGTGGCTTGGCTATGCTTAATTTGTGGTTGGATAACTAGTTTATTGATCATATGGGGCCAAAGGCTCATTTACCATCATGAATGTTTAGCCCTCTTGATTTATCTTGTGGAGGAGCATAAGTTCCTTTTTGTCGCAAAGACATTTCATGTACCATTTATAAATCTGAAAATGAAATGAAAAATGCTTGGAAAATATGCTTCCATGTCATATGTGCTGAATTTAATTTGCTTTGGGTGCTAAACCGTTGCCTGATGCCTACCAATGAGAAGTCTTATACATAGAAGTAGGCACATGGCTCGGTGGCTTTGACATGACATGAGGTGCTTGTGGGTGTTTGTGATGGTCTTATGATTAGAATGGCTGTCCTAGCATGAAGTTTGTGTGGCTTTGCCATTTTGATATGCTTTGATCATGTTTAGGACTTTGCTCATGAGAGGCAAGTTTTCTCGCAAAATTGCTCAAATCCATCTTAGCTTCGTCCAATGGCTGTGAAACTTGGTGATCATGTAGTTGAGATCGATACGAAGCCGTAGAGTATCTAACTTTCTCATTTGGACATGTGTAACATTCTTTGTTGAATTTTGTCTATTTGAGAAGCTCTAGGTTGAAAATTTTGCATTTTTAGCTTGATTCATGCATTGCCAACAAGGGGGAGAAGTTTGAGCTTGAAATGGCTTGCTGGACGCATTTAGAAGGTTTTCAGGTGGTTTCGAGCCATTTCTGGGCTCTGTTGTGCACCGGTCTGACCGGTGAGGAGCACCGGTCTGACCGGTGTGAGTGCTGGTCCTGTGCACATGTTGGGCACCGGTCTGACCGGTGGTGGTGACCGGTCTGACCGGTGTGAGTGAAGTTCTTTGCGGCACCTGCCCCGTTTTCAATTTGGTTTGCATGCATTGGTCCAGGGGGAGGTGCATTGGTTCAGGGGGGGCTTGCATGTGTGCAGGGGAGCTCTTTGTGGTTGTTCGAGCTTTGCTTTGGTGGTTTGCGCTCTTTGCTTGAGCTTTGCTTTGTCTCGGATGTGTCGAACCGTTGCCCTTGCCTAAGGGGTCCGAGACTTGTCTTCTTCAAGTGATCTTGCTCTTTGCCTTTGTTTGGCTTTCGATTGCTTGTTGGAGTTTCTTTTTGTTCGTTTCTTTTCTTTTTCTTTTCTCTCTTGTTACTTTCGTGTGGGTGTTGTCAATGCACTCATCAAGGGGGAGATTGAGGACCATGTGTGGTTCGAGGACCGGTGGATGGTCTCTTCCTTGTGTGATGAGTGATTCACAACGTCGTGTGGACTGATTCTTGGCTAAGTATTGCAGGTGCAGGTTGCGGCTTGACTGGTGTTGGTGCAGGTGAAGAACAAGTGCGAAAGGTCGTCGCCGGTGAGGCCTCTAGGTGTGGAGAAGACAAGTAAGCTTTGTTCGAGGGACCCGGTGGCTAGCGGGGTCATGTGCGGGCCGCATGGTGGCATGAACTTCAAGATGAAGTCGTGGACGGTTTCTTGGTTGAGCCTCAAAACCAAGGTCGAGCCGGGACTACGTGGGAGCCGAGTCATGAGTGGAGATTGGCGGAGGCTACATCGAGTTCGCGGGGTTTCCGGTGGTTCACCAGAAAACCACTGGGTTCCTTGGTTGATCCACAATGCCAAGACCGAAGAACCGAAGACAGTGCTGCAGCAGTGCCATACCGGTCTGACCGGTGGGTACCGGTCTGACCGATGGGGAGCATCAGTCTGACCGGTGTGCGACGACGCAGTCTGGAATCTTCGAAGCGGAGGACACGCGTCGGGATCGCAAGGCTTGCGTCGAGGCTAAGCAGGTTGCGGTCGCCGGGCATCCGTCCGATGGAGAAAGCTTCAAGTCTTCCAAAACCGCCCTTGAGGGGCTTGTATCCCTAGTTGTTAGAGAAGGGTATTTTAGACTTTCGGTTGCCTCCATATAACCCAAGAGGTGAGAGGATGGCAGCCAACTCTTGGAACCCTAGCTCATTTGTTTTCCTATTTTCCTTCCTATTTTCCTTAGGTTTTCCATAGGACTAGCTTGAGAGCTTCATGGAGAGATCTTGTTGAGAGGGATGGATGATCGGGCGGCTTTCTAGACCTTGTATGAACCTTTGTTTCATGTATAGATGATTCGGCGTGGTTCCTCAAGGTTTGGATGTGTTTTCCCCGGTTGTTCTTGGTGGTGATTTTTGAGCCCTCTCTTAGTGATTTCTTTGAGTCGTTTTCGGGACCTTTCTCTTGGGGATTTGATGGGGGAAATTTGTGGGAACCCTTCGTGGTTCTTTGGGCCGTGATTCCCCTCCCAAATCCGTGAGTAAAGGTGCTCGATTTTGGGGTTTCTTGAGTTCTTGGGTTGGAAGTGCTCTTGGCGGGATTTCCTTGATTCCTCCTTTTTGGACGAGTTTTGGTGGGATTAAACTTGGCTATGGACTCCTCATGAGGTGTTCCTAATATCCCCAAAGTCTTGTTCAAGTCCGTGGAGCGATTCGGGAGATCGAGGTTTGGATTTGGGGGAGTTGACCCGCGGGTGTTGTTCATCCCGAGCGCCCGAGCTACACCGGTCGACCGGTGCTCTTGGCCGGTCCGACCGGTGCAACCCTCGGTGGGATTTTGCTCGGGTGAACGTCTTGGTGTGTTCGCTGTTGTCCCGTGGTGCTGCTGTTTCGAGTTTGGGTCAGTTTGGTGGTCGGTTGGCCTGTTTGGTGCCTTGGGGGCTTTCAGGCTGTGATCGGTCTGACCGGTGTCTCACCGGTCTGACCGATGTAGAGCCATTTAGTGAAAGTTGCTCAGTTTCACCAGCAGGGACCGGTCTGACCGGTGTTGGTCTGTAGACTCGAGGTTTGGTGTTCCGCTGTGTTCTCGGCTCGGAAGGTTGTGTGTTGGTTCCTAGGTCCAGTGGCACTCCAGTGGCTACATGGGCTTGACTAACTTGGGTAGTGAGTCGGAGACGTGTGTTGGAAGCCGCGTTCATCTTGTTGGAGTCTCCATCTCCTTAGAGAAGAATTTGTGTAGGCTCCCATTCACTCCCCCCTCTCTGGTTCGCCGTATCGGTCCTTCAGCGTGGAACTAGCAACCTTCGCAGCTTCGCACGATGTTCTTGGCGTCAGCGACCGCTGTGGGCTAGTAGAAGCCCTGTCAGAACGCGCTTCCGACGATCGCTCTGGGGGAACGTGGTGGCCACAAGGCCCCGCGTGGCTGTCCTGCAGCAGCTGGCGCCCTTGATCCGCGAGGATGCAGTGCATGAGTATTCTAGCCGCACCCTGTTGGTAAAGATCCCCATCGATGAGCCTGAAGGATTTGGCCCGTCACATGAAGCATCAGGACTCGGTGCTGTCGCTCAGGAGTTTCCCCTCCACCATCCACTCCAGGATTGGGATCCTCTAGTCGGGGTCCTCTGAAGCCTCTCCCAACGCCATGACCTCTTGAAGATCTGGCGGTGAGGGATGGTTGTCTTCCTCATAACGAATGGATGGCTCCCGCAAGTCACTTGCAAAAACGCCATTTGGGACCCGACGTTCGATTCGAGGCCGCCTTTGCGAGAGTGTCGGCACTTCGTTGTACTTCCGCAGTACATGCTTAAGCTCGAGCACATGGAACTTATCCTCGACCTCCCGGATAGCCTTGCAGTAAGCTGCCATCTTCGAGTTGACGCAGTAGGCTTCTTTCATCACCTAGTTGAAGACAAGCTCAGAATCCCCTCGTATTTCTATTGACGGTCGATTTTGGTACACCTAACTATGAGTTTACCATCAACATTTGCACGTTGTTGATATTCTAACTAATGGTACAAACCCCCCGGAGGTATCGAGTTCACTCTTGCATGTCAATTTTGGAGTTTGTTGTTTACGTAGGAAACTAGCGCTTAAAGGGAGACTTTCGGGATAAGTTCATCAAGCACTTCAAGAGAAGATCATGAAGCCCGACACAATTCAAGACACATGATGAACAAGACTCCAAGTGGCCCAGGGACCGAAGAATGAAGTCGTAAAACTCCAGGGACCCGAACAGAAGGCTGAAACTTGCATGACAAGGAGCTCTATCTAAACCTTGGAGAAGACGACGTCAAGGGCCCACATGCATAAGGGAGCAAGTCAACAGTTGACCGAGAAGCGTCGGGGAGCGAACCGGGGCCGAAACAGGCCCAGGTCAGTCGGCCCAGCCCGTTTTTGTGGCGCTTCGTGATGCCCTTTGACCTAGGTGCTCCTCTATAAATTGCCTCTACCTCCACCGGCCGCCACATCCATCCATTCATCAGAGAGTCGTTGACACGAAGGAGAAGCACGGGAGGAAGTCGACGGCCGCCGCAAGTCCTTGAGTTGCCTAGGAGATGGCCTAAGCCATGCCCTAGCCGCCATGGTTGGCCCTACGTGGTGAATCCATGGTGGAGTTCAGGAGCCGCCAATTGAATTCGTCAAGTCCTTTGTACCTTCAACATTCGATGGTGATGTAATCATATCTTGTCGTACTTTGATCTACATCGATGAGTGTTTTATCCAATAAGTGTATGTCACACCCGATTTTCCAAAGAAAACCAAGTGCAAACCTATATGCATGCCAGGATCAAGTTTCATGCATATAGTGACATATAAGTGTATACAGAAATAGTATCACGTAAGAAAAAGAAAGATTATCGAGATTTATGCTTTATCCTGGAAACGAAGGCTCCAAACATCACAGGCAGTCGACTGGGGTTGCGTACTCCTAGCACCAGCACATCTTCATAGCAGCTTCCTCCTTCTGAGCAACATTGTTTATAGCAAGGATGAGCACTTGTCGTACTCAGTAAGTGTGGGGAAGATATGAATGCAAAGGCTTTATAGTGGACTGGGCTATAAGCATTTAAGTAATTTTAGTTGGTCAAATTTTATTAGCACCTGATTACTAATAAAGTATAAGTTTATACCAACCCACATTAAGCATAAGGTAAGAGATACGCCATAAGCATATGGCAAGCATAACCAGAGAGCACGATTTAAGTCCATCTTCAAGTTCACTTATCATGTGAGGGTCCAGGCCGCTCTTGACCGTGAGCACGGCTAATCGATTAGTTTTACACTCTGCAGAGGTTGTACATCTTTACCCACAAGTCGCGTAAAAGTCCCGAAGAACTTTAGACCCAACCATGCGATGTTGCGCAGGCATCATACCACACTACCGAGGTCTGATTGCATAGGGACGCTACGAGGCCGTTACAAAGATCCCCAGATGCAGGCTGCCCGCTAGGTTGCCTGATCAGTGCGGTGTATAAAGCTCCCGGACGAGTACAGTGTCTTAGTTAAGCCCACACCTACGCCCGAGCAGGTCCATACGCCATCTACCGTCAGCCCCCAACCCTTATCAAGTAAAGCATACCTAAGACAGAGCCATATGTCTTGTGGTTGTACTATTTTCCTGGGTGGTTCTCCATGTTCCGATTAAACATATGGTCTTGTATATTAAACATCACAAATCACATTGGAACATAAAGTAAAAGAGTATCCATGTTGTTTATTACCAACCCAGTTGAGCAAACTAAGCAATATCTACCATCAGGATTAATTAAGCAACCAGTTTAAACAAGGCAATGGTAAAAGAATACTAGTCATCATCCTTAGTAGGAACCCATTAAAGTTAATGCAAAGCATATGCAATAGTGATTAGTAAAGTTATTGGGACAAAACAACAAGGACACACTTGCCTTTAACCAGAGGGTAATTGCTCAGAATCTTCCACTTCAAGCTCTTCCAAACTTCTTGAACGGCGTTCACTCTAAACGCATCAATCATCGGGCACAAGCATACACAAAGAAAACAAACAAGCATACTAAGAACAAAGCATCAACCAATAGAAAACTTTAAAAGAACGCACTAAAGGATAGGCTCGATTAGGTGGATCACTAAAGAACACAAAGTGTGCTTAGAGGAAGAAAAGCTTGGTTAACTTTAAGGAGATGGTTGTGAAAGATTGGGCAAGAACTGGAAAGATCACATTGAGATAGAGCTCAATTCTATTGGTTACGCAAGTGCAAGGAACGCTGAAAACAGAACTAAGCTCGAAACTATCATGAGATCATTATCAAACAACAAGAGACTACGCTTGGTATATTTTAATCAAGAAATCATGTGAAAGAATATTTCAGAGAAATACTCTATGTTACCATTAAACAATTTACATTTAATTAAAGAAATCACGATAAACCTAATCATATTTTATTTATAACATTCAAGTAGAAGTTATGTCAAATTAACAATTACTTTAGAAAGATAAAGCAGGTATAAGATATCTAGACGAGTAACTTTATGTCACGTGTTCAACTAAACATATTTAATATTGAAAAGGCATTTATGATGTCATTAGGCATATTAAATTTATTATGAAAACCGATGTTTAACGCTAAGCATCTTTTATTTAAAGAAAGCTAGTTAAAAATAGGAATTAACAAATAGATCTTAGCTTATGAAAACCGGAATAGAACCTAGTCACTTTTATTGAAAAGTAATGGAATAAGAATTAGTCGAGATTAACATGCAACTTTAGTGTTAAAACAAGTAACAGGTGATGCACATGCTAACGTACAGGATATGGTGAAACGAACCAGAACGGCACAAACGAACTATCAACGCACAAGAAAACCTTAAGGTGGGTTTAGGAAAACTAGTCTACGAAGAGAACTAGACCGAAGGGCAACAACTGAGCAAAAGGTAAGCTAAACTAGTTGGTAAAGGAATCGATAACAAGATTAGCTCTAAAGAAAGGTACAGCTACAAAAGATTGGGCATAAGAACATAGCTGATTTATAAAAAGACAACCTAACAGAGATGGGGTAGACATCAACTAGATAGATGCTGATAAACAAGATTCTAAGACAAACATGAAACAAGAGTGATAAGATTACTTGATAGGCAAATGAGCAGTGCAAACTACTCACACAGATAAAGCTACTAAGCTAAGCAGAAACTCTAAGGCTTGATTAGATGCACACGGTTTAGCTTGGGCTAACACTAGAAAGGTTTAGAGCTTCTGATAAACTTGATCAAAAGAGATACTAAGATAAAGCTGACATCGAATGTCTAACGAATTATTTGCATTTACGATAGAACAAGATTATGAGCTAGGTTCATTTTAATTAACAAAACAAATATAAAAGATATTTTAGAAATAAAATACCCTATGTTGACATTAATGCAATATTAAACTTTATTTACCTAACCGGTGTAAAGAACTAGTCAAGTTTTATTAATAAAGATTCATATATTGATTAAACCGATTAAACATTTAATTTATTAAAACTAAACCATATGAACAATCTAAACGAAACTTTGTAATTCGAGTAGATCATATTATTATTAAAAACATTACGGTACTGGCATTAATCAAATTACTATTTATTATAAAAGCCGATGTAAAAGGCTAATCAAATTTTAATTAGAAGAGATTAAATAACTATTAAACAGATTAACATTTGGTTTACGAAAACCGAGATAAAGATCTAATTAGATTTTATATATAAAAGCATGTGATATAATTGTTAATCAAATTAACATTAATTATGAAAAACGGTGTGTAGCACTATATTGCTTTTAGTTATAAAAGGCATGTATAACTAACCATTAATCAAAATTAATATTAAATTAATTTTCAGAAAACAATCATGATGATAACACACGACTAACGCGTAGTTTGCATTATTATGAACCTAACGCAACTTGACTAAATTAAAACGGAGCTAAAACGAGAAAGATATGGAGAAAACAAGATTGGAGGAGCTATTCGTGATTAACTATAGATCTCAGGGAGTAGCAAAGGAAATTTGCAAGACACAATGAATAGTGCTCGCGAAAAGGACAAAGGACAGGGTTAGATCTATAAAAGGGTCGGGTGAGATTTATGTGCGAATGGTGGGATTAATCAAGGGGGGTTTTCCATAAAAGGTGCAAGACACATATCATAGGTGGCTTCCTTTTTCTCCAGGGATCTAATCGCAAAACAGCCTTATCTTCTTCAACCTTAGCATGGGACGGGATGGACACAGACGCACGACACGAGAGCTCCTGGCATTTGTGTCGCTGGCGCTATGGGCAGCTAGAGGCTCGGGTGAAGTGCGGAACGGAGAGAGGAGGTGAGGGGGATCTCAGATGTGCGCTCACCAGCGATAGGGACGGTTGGAGATGGCGGGAATCGGTCGGAATCGAAGAGGACGGCGGCAGCCTACATCCTGCAGCTTCGGGTTTTCACGGGCAGAGCTCCCCTGTGCGTCTACCGGTGACAAGGCTGGTCGGCGGGCGGGCAGTCCGGTGAGGCGAAGCTCAAGGTGGGGACGGCTTGCTCCGGCGGTCAACTCAGTCGGCAAATCGGAGATGACCAGTGGCGGTGCTTTGGTACTGCAGGTCACAGGAGCAGGTAGGGTGAAAGGGATTCGATGGGGATGACCACGAAATTGTAGATTGAATGGCAAAATGGAAAGGAATCGACGAGACGAACGCGATGGTGTGCTCACCTTCGGCCAAAGATGAACGACGGCTACGGAAGAGCTCGTCAGAGTTGTGGAGGAGTCGCCGGAGTTGGGGAAGATGACGGAGTCGACGTCGGATTCGCGTGATCGACCCCATCACGGCATAGAGCTCAACGATGGAAACTCCAGGGTGGTGTCCCTTTGCACCGGAAGTGCACGGTATCGCCGGAAGTTCACCGGAATTTAGTAGATGTAAAAGTTCGGCGAGGGCTTGTGGGACCTAGGGTTATCGAAACGGGATGAGGTTGCCGGCATTGGAAAGAGGACGCCAAGGAGATCGCCAGCAACTATTTATTAGCCGAGATTGAGTCCGATTTTATTTTCCTTTTTTCTAATTTCGGAAATTAATTTCGGATTAAAATAATTTCAGAAAATCCTGAAATCGTAATTAAATCACGAAAAATACTCTCAAAGCTCAGAAACATTTAGGAAAATTACTAGAGATGATTTGCTATGTGAGGAACCCAAATAAAGTAATTGTAGATCAAGAAAAAGATTTTAGAGCATTCCAATAAATAGAAATAGCTCAGGAAAAGTGAGAATAAATTCCAGAAAAAGCCGGAAAATTCTCAGAAGTTTTTGATCAGCACCTAAACGCGTTTTAAAAGCTTTTTGCATGCATGAAACACCAAGGTGCATCGACATAAATGCAACACTCAAATCAAATCATTTTTTATTCAGAAAATCAAACAATGATTTTTTTCCTATACTACATTTCCTGTAAACAAAATCAATGTTGAGAAAATTTTTAAAATTATGAGAAAATTCTTGTTTAATTATTCTTTCTATTCACATCCTGAAATTGGGAAATTTCAGGTGTGACAAATCTACCCCTTAAACAGAATCTCGTCCCGAGATTCGAAGAAAGAAGAGACAAGGAGGAGTGAGACAACCAAGAATATTGCCGCTGAGATAGTTAGACGGTCATCCTCTTTTGTTCTCTCTGTGTAGGATCTTCAGTATTCATCATTCTTGGTTTGTGGGTCTTCATCAGAGTGAGCTAGATGGGATAAAAGCAAGCACAAGGTGGGAAGGAAGGTAGAGTGAAGTCTTCTTTTCTTCAAGCTTGTTGGCATTGGTGTGTGCTTCAATTTCTTCTTCTGAAGTACTTCATTTGATCCAAGTGGAGAGAAAGAAAGACAACAAGGATGTGGAAGGTACAAAAGAAGAACCCAACTAAGCAACTGATGTTATTGCAGATATAAGACCCACAATACACCAACACTCACTTCAAAGAACCAACACAAGCAATGTCATAAAACCAAGCATCATCACGCAAACACTGAATTCCACCAATCAAGGCAGTCAAAGGAGCGATGCTAAACGTTGTTAATAAAGTCAGAGGGTATCCTCCTAATAAATCAGATGTACCTCTCAGCAAGGATATCCATAAATAATGGATTTTTCCCATATCTAGGAGGCCAAAATTATGAGTTCATCCCAACTTGAATCACCTCAATCGGAGGTTTAGAACTCGAGATATGAATTAAACAAGATGGCTATGTCAGCAATGTTGACAGATTCTGAATGCTCCACTAATTCGTATGTATCTCCCTGGATACAAAACGAATACTGCTGAATTTTGGATAGAAATTAATACATGAAATTCTGGAACTAACCCAACTGATTTCATGTCAATCGGAGTTCTGTAGCTCGAGAAAAAATTAAAACAGCGCTGATGTGTCAGAGAGCTGTGCGAACAGATTGGATGTTAAGGGTAACAATTCCACCAATAAATCAAGGGGGTGTTATTGCTTGCGAGAATACACAGACGATATCGAAGAAATGATCAAGGGGAGTGAGGATAAATATACAAGAATTCATGGTGTGGAGATAAGAAGATGGTTAAGATGCGAGATCATTCACCAGAGAGTTCAAGGATAACGTAAGAAGGGACTTCAGATCAAAACAAACCTTACGAAACATCCGTTGCTAACTAGGCTTACGTCCTACAGCCGATACAGCTCTGATACCACTCTGTCACACCCGATTTTCCGAAGAAAACCAAGTGCAAACCTATATGCATGCCAGGATCAAGTTTCATGCATATAGTGACATATAAGTGTATACAGAAACAGAATCACGTAAGAAAAAGAAAGATTATCAGAGATTTACGCTTTATCCTGGAAACGAAGGCTCCAAACATCACAAGCAATCGACTGGGGGTTGCGTACGCCTAGCACCAGCACATCTTCATAGCAGCTTCCTCCTTCTGAGCAACATTGTTTATAGCCAGGATGAGCACTTGCCGTACTCAGCAAGTGTGGGGAAGATATGAATGCAAAGGCTTTATAGTGGACTGGGCTATAAGCATTTAAGCAATTTTAGTTGGTCAAATTTTATTAGCACCTGATTACTAATAAAGTATAAGTTTATACTAACCCACATTAAGCATAAGGTAAGAGATACGCCATAAGCATATGGCAAGCATAACCAGAGAGCACGATTTAAGTCCATCTTCAAGTTCACTTATCATGTGAGGGTCCAGGCTGCTCTTGACCGTGAGCACGGCTAATCGATTAGTTTTACACTATGCAGAGGTTGTACATCTTTACCCACAAGTCGCGTAAAAGTCCCGAAGAACTTTAGACCCAACCATGCGATGTTGCGCGGGCATCATACCACACTACCGAGGTGTGATTGCATAGGGACGCTACGAGGCCGTTACAAAGATCCCCAGATGCAGGCTGCCCGCTAGGTTACCTGATCAGTGCAGTGTATAAAGCTCCCAGACGAGTACCGTGTCTTAGCTAAGCCCACACCTACGCCCGAGCAGGTCCATATGCCATCTACCGTCAGCCCCCAACCCTTATCAGGTAAAGCATACCTAACACCTAGTTCTCTAATTATTAAGCCAAGACAGAGCCATATGTCTTGTGGTTGTACTGTTTTCCTGGGTGGTTCTCCATGTTCCGATTAAACATATGGTCTTGTATATTAAACATCACAAATCACATTGGAACATAAAGTAAAAGAGTATCCATGTTGTTTATTACCAACCCAGTTGAGCAAACTAAGCAATATCTACCATCAGGATTATTTAAGCAACCAATTTAAACAAGGCAATGGTAAAATAATACTAGTCATCATCCTTAGTAGGAACCCTTCAAAGTTAATGCAAAGCATATGCAATAGTGATTAGTAAAGTTATTGGGACAAAAGAACAAGGACACACTTGCCTTTAACCAGAGGGTAATTGCTCAGAATCTTCCACTTCAAGCTCTTCCAAACTTCTCGAACGGTGTTCACTCTAAACGCATCAATCATCGGGCACAAGCATACACAAAGCAAACAAACAAGCATACTAAGAACAAACCACCAATCAATAGAAAACTTTAAAAGAACGCACTAAAGGATAGGCTCGATTAGGTGGATCACTAAAGAACACAAAGTGTGCTTAGAAGAAGAAAAGCTTGGTTAACTTTAAGGAGATGGTTGTGAAAGATTGGGCAAGAACTGGAAAGATCACATTGAGATAGAGCTCAATTCTATTGGTTACGCAAGTGCAAGGAACGCTGAAAACAGAACTAAGCTCTAAACTATCGTGAGATCATTATCAAACAACAAGAGACTACGCTTGGCATATTTTAATCAAGAAATCATGTGAAAGAATATTTCAGAGAAATACTCTATGTTACCATTAAACAAGTTACATTTAATTAAAGAAATCACGATAAACCTAATCATATTTTATTTATAACATTCAAGTAGAAGTTATGTCAAATTAACAATTACTTTAGATAAATAAAGCAAGTATAAGATATCTAGACGAGTAGCTTCATGTCACGTGTTCAACTAAACATATTTAATATTGAAAAGGCATTTATGATGTCATTAGGCATATTAATTTTATTATGAAAACCGATGTTTAACGCTAAGCATCTTTTATTTAAAGAAAGCTAGTTATAAATAGGAATTAACCAATAGATCTTAGCTTATGAAAACCGGAATAGAACCTAGTCACTTTTATTGAAAAGTAATGGAATAAGAATTAGTCAAGATTAACATGCAACTTTAGTGTTAAAACAAGTAACAGGTGATACACATGCTAACGTACAGGATATGGTGAAACGAACTAGAACGGCACAAACAAACTATCAACGCACAAGAAAACCTTAAGGTGGGTTTACGAAAACTAGTCTACGTAGAGAACTAGACCGAAGGGCAACAACTGAGCAAAAGGTAAGCTAAACTAGTTGGTAAAGGAACCGATAACAAGATTAGCTCTAAAGAAAGGTGTAGCTACGAAAGATTGGGCATAAGAACATAGCTGATTTATAAAAAGACAACCTAACGAGAGATGGGATAGACATCAACTAGCTAGATGCTTGATAAACAAGATTCTAAGATAAACATGAAACAAGAGTGATAGGATTACTTGATAGGCAAATGAGCGAAAGTGCAAACTACTCACATAGATAAAGCTACTAAGCTAAGCAGAAACTCTAAGGCTTGATTAGATGCACACGGTTTAGCTTGGGCAAACACTAGAAAGGTTTAGAGCTTCTGATAAACTTGATCAAAAGAGATACTAAGATAAAGCTGACATCGAACATCTAACGAATTATTTGCATTTATGATAGAACAAGATTATGAGCTAGGTTCATTTTAATTAACAAAACAAATATAAAGGATATTTCAGAAATAAAATACCCTATGTTGACATTAATGCAATATTAAACTTTATTTACCTAACCGGTGTAAAGAACTTGTCAAGTTTTATTAATAAAGATTCATATATTGATTAAACCGATTAAACATAATTTAGAAAAAACTAAACTATAGGAACAATCTAAACGAAACTTTGTAATCTGAGTAGATCATATTATTATTAAAAACATTATGGTACTGGCATTAATCAAATTAATATTTATTTTAAAAGCCGATGTAAAAGGCCAATCAAGTTTTAATTAGAAAAGATTAATTAACTATTAAACAAATTAACATTTGGTTTACGAAAACCAAGATAAAGATCTAATTAGATTTTATATATAAAAGCATGTGATATAATTATTAATCAAATTAACATTAATTATGAAAACGGTGTGTAGCACTATATTGCTTTTTGTTATAAAAGGCATGTATAATTAACCATTAATCAAAATTAATTTTAAATTAATTTTCAGAAAACAATCATGATGATAACACACCACTAATTCATAGTTTGCATTACTATGAACCTAACGCAACTTGAATGAATTAAAACGGAGCTAAAACGAGAAAGATATGAAGAAAACAAGATTGGAGGACCTATTCGTGATTAACTATAGATCTCAGGGAGTAGCAGAGGAAATTTGCAAGACACATTGAATAGTGCTTGCGAAAAGGACAAAGGACAAGGTTAGATCTATAAAAGGATCGGGTGGGATTTATGTGCGAATGGTGGGATTAATCTAGGGGGGTTTCCATAAAAAGTGCAAGACACATATCATATGTGGGGATTTCCTTTTTCTCCAGGAATCTAATCGCAAAACAGCCTTATCTTCTGCAACCTTAGCACGGGACGGGAGGGACACAGACGCACGACACGAGATCTCCTAGCATTGATGTCGCCGGCGCAATGGGCAGCTAGAGGCTCGGGTGAAGTGCGGAATGGAGAGAGGAGGTGAGGGGGATCTCAGATGTGTGCGCACCAGCGATAGGGACGGTTGGAGATGGCGGGAATCGGCCGGAATCGAAGAGGACGGCGGCAGCCTGCATCCTGCTGCTTCGGGTTTTCATGGGCGGAGCTCCCCTGTGCGTCTGCCGGTGACAAGGCTGGTCGGCGGACGGGCAGTCCAGCGAGGCGAAGCTCGAGGTGGGGACGGCTTGCTCCGGCGGTCAACTCAGTCGACAAATCGGAGAGACCAGCGGCGGTGCTTTGGTACCGCAGGTCATGGGAGCAGGTAGGGTGAAAGGGATTCGATGGGGATGACCACGAAATTGTAGATTGAATGGCAAAACGGAAAGGAATCGACGAGACGAACGCGATGGTGTGCTCACCTTCGGCCAAAGATGAACGACGGCTACGGAAGAGCTCGCTGGAGTTGCGGAGTCACCAGAGTTGGGGAAGATGACGGAGTCGACGTCAGATTCGCGTGATCGCCCATCACGACGTAGAGCTCGACGATGGAAACTCCAGGGTGGTGTCCCTTTGCACCGGAAGTGCTCGGTCTCGCCGGAAGTTCGCCGGAATTTAGTAGATGCAAAAGTTCGGTGAGGGTTTGTGGGATCTAGGGTTATCGAAACGGGATGAGGTTGGCGGCGTTGGAAAGAGGACGCCAAAGAGATCGCCGGCAATTATTTATTAGCCGAGATTGAGTCCGATTTTATTTTCCTTTTTCTAATTTCGGAAATTAATTTCGGATTAAAAATAATTTTTGGAAATCCTGAAATCATAATTAAATCACGAAAAATACTCTGAAAGCTCAGATAAATTCAGGAAAATTACTAGAGGTGATTTGGTATGTGAGGAACCCAAATAAAGTATTTGGAGATCAAGAAAAAGATTTTAGCGCATTCCAATAAATAAAAATAGCTCGGGAAAAGTGAGAATAAATTCCAGAAAAAGCCAGAAAATTCTCAGAAGTTTTTATCAGCCCTAAACGCGTTTTAAAAGCTTTTTGCATGCATGAAAAACCAAGATGCATCGACATGAATGCAACACTCAAATCAAACCATTTTTTTATTCAGAAAATCAAACAATGATTTTTTTCCTATACTAGATTTCTTGTAAACAAAATAAATGTTGAGAAAATTTTTAAAATTATGAGAAAATTCTTGTTTAATTATTCTTTCTATTCACATCCTGAAATTGGGAAATTTCAGGGTGTGACAGTGTAGCTAGCATATGATTCTAGTAGGAATAGGTCTAAGCATGGTGGTTAGTCTATCTCTTGCGGATACGCCGTTGTAGTGCACGGACCGAGGTTGTCGTTCGGTGATGATTATCCTTGTGTAGTGACAGTACGGTGGAGGAGAAAGCGTTGAATGAACGTGTATCGGACCACTCCATATCAGGTTACTCCATATCAAGTGTACTCCTTATCATAGTATAGGTTTAGATTGGTTTGTCACCTTTGCCAGAATGGCAACAAGAAGACGATAGGCTAGGGTTACCTTTTATTGTTTACCTTTATGGCTAGGTGGATGAGATACATACATCCCTTCGTGTTTGTACGTTACCTTTATGTAATCAACACTTCATGATAGGTTAGATCATTAGATTACATGGATAGCCTTAGGAGTTTTCTTCCGATCCTTGGATTGACAAATCTAGGGAGGACCCTCCTTGCTGAAAAAAGGCACCAAGTCACCCGAACGCTTGCGGTGGACTTGAGCACGGTTTTGCACCATCAACAATCTCAAGGCGCTGAACCCCTATTTCGAGGGTGATCTTGAGCCCATTGAGGAGAACCTCATTCTTCGCAACGTTGTTGGATACTGGGAAGTGGAGCAGGATAATATACTCCATACGTACACCTAGAGGTGAGATGAAGACAAACCCGGCTCCTCCCCCCTCCTTCGTGAGGGATCCATCAAAGTACATGGCCCATGTCTCATGCTCGATCAGGGTCGCAGGCATTTGGATCTTCGTCCATTCGGCAACGAAGTCAGCCAGGACATGGGATTTGATGGCGGTGCGTGGAGCGTAAGCGATGATCTGCCCCATCAGCTCAAAGGCTCATCTAGCAATCCTCCCTTCTGCTTCCGGGGTCTGGACCACCTCTTTGAGTGGGTATTTCGAAACCACCGTGATTGGGTGTGCGTCAAAATAGTTCCTGAGCTTTCTTTTGGAGATCAGCACGGCATAAATGAGCTTCTGGATCTGCGGACAGAAGATCTTGGAGTCAGAAAGTACCTCACTGACAAAGTAGATAGGCCGATGCACTTTCAACATTTTGTTGGGCTCGTCGCGCTAGACCACCAGAGCCACGCTGACGACCTGAGTCATGGCAGTGATGTATAGCAACATCGGTTCCCCCGACACTAGCGCCGTGTGGATTGGTGGTTTCTAGACCAACCTCTTGAGGGACTCTAGTGCCTCCTGGGCCTCTGTGGTCCAAGCGAAGTACTCTGACTTCTTCAGTAGTTAGAGAGGCAGGCTTCGCTCGCCCAACTGGGCGATGAATCGGCTAAGGGCTGTCAGGCACCCGGTTACTCGTTGGACTCCCTTATTGTTTTGAATCGGCCCCATGCTGGTGATGTCCGTGATTTTTTTTCCGGATTAACCTTTATGTCACGCTTCGATAAGACGAAACCGAGGAGCATCCCCTATGGGACCCTGAAGACGCACTTCTCAGGGTTGAGTCGAACCTAGAATTTCCTCAGCTTCTCGAAGACGACCTTTAGGTTGAGGACCAGATCTTCCGTTTGCCTAGATTTCACCACGATGTCGTCGACATATGCCTCGACCAGCTGACCGATGAGTTCGTCGAAGACGCACTGCATGCACCTCTAAAAGGTAGCGCCTGCATTCTTCAACCCAAAAGGCATGGAGTAGTAGCAAAAACAACCAAAAGGAGTGATGAATGTCGTGGCGAGCTGATCATCTGAATCCATCACGATCTGATGGTACCCGGAGTAAGCGTTGAGGAAGCAAAGGGTTTTGTACCCTGCGGTCAAATTCACAACCTAATCTATGCACGACAGAGGGAACGGATCCTTTGGGCACGCTTTGTTGAGACCGGTGTAGTTGACACACATCCTCCATTTGTCATTCTTCTTCTTCACCAACACGGGGTTGGCCAACCACTCAGGGTGGTAAACCTCCCTGATGAAACCCGCCGAAGAGAGTTTCTTGATCTCCTCCCGTATGGCCTTGCACTTGTCGCTGTCGAAACGGCGCAGCTTCTGCTTGACCGGCTTGGCACTCGGCTTAATGTTGAGCTTATGTTCAGCGACTTCCCTTGGAATGCCTGGCATGTCGGATGACTTCCACGCGAAGACATCAAATTCTCCTTCAAAAAACGACGAGTGCTTCCTCTTGCTCCGGCTCAAGTGTTGAGCCGATGCGGAGGGTGCTCCCATCATCGAACATGAGTACCTCCTTGGCGTCCTTTGCGGGCTCAGCGAGCGTGCCGCCCGTTTGGTAGTTTCCAAGATGTCGGGCACCTCCGGAACTGGCTACTCGGCGAGCTCGATGGAGCGGGTGAGAGAATCCGTGAAGTGGTAACACCCAGCGCTGCATTTGTATGCGTGCTGAAGCTTGGTGCTGACGGTGATCACTTCCATGGGTCCGGGCATCTTTAGCTTAAGGTAGGTGTAGTTGAGAACCACCATGAATTTCGCGTATGCCGGCCTCCCAAGGATAGCGTGGTACATTCTCGGGAAGCCAATGACCTCAAAGGTGAGCATTTCCTTGCGGAAATTCCCCTCATCACTGAAAGTGATCGGTATGTCTTTGTCCAAGTGGGACTGCCTCCATCCCGACAACGACTCTGTGGAACGGGGTCGATGACGGGTGGAGCTGAGACCGCTGGATCCCCATGTTGTCAAGGGTGGACATGTAGACGATGTTGAGACTGCTTCCTATGTCCATGAGCACCTTGTGCACTCGCTTGGTGCCGAAGAGCGGTGCCACCACGAGGGGGTAAGCTCCCAGCTACGGAATGTGGTCGGGGTTATCCGCCCGGTCGTACGTGATGGCCGTCTCGGACCACCGAAGGTATGAAGGAACAACCGGCTTGGTGTGGTAGATCTCTTGTAGGATGCGCTTATGCTTGTGCCTCGTAGGGCGAGCAGGTGTTCCACCGAAGATCATCATGACAGCGCCATCCTCCTTGGGGAAATCGTTGTGCTCGACGTTCTTGGCGGCGCCGGTGTTGGTCGTGTTTGCGGCTTATTCTTCCTGCCGAGGTATCTCTTCATGAGGTTACAGTCCTTCATGGCATGCTAGACCGGAGTCTCGTGGTAAGGACAAGGTGCCTCAAGCATCTTCTCGAAGTAATCCCTCAGGGGACTAGCCTTTGGCTTGGACGGTCGTTTGTCGGCTACCGCCACCAAGTTGTTGTTGCGGAGCTGAAGGACCGATTAGGCGACAAGAGAGGGGGGGAGTGAATGGGAGCCGATAAAAATTCTTCTCGAAGGAGATTGAAACTCTGACAAGATGAACTCGCTCGGTCGGACCCCCAAAATCACACGCTCCACACTTCTACCTTCCGTTTGCCAAAACCACGTAGCCAGTGGAGTGCTACTGGTCCTAGGAACAAAATCTACCAGCAACCTCAACACACACGCACCCACGACAGTGGAAACAACTCGAAAGCCGGCTGCTCCCGGAGGGGCGGTTAGACCGGGTATAGGGGCGGTTAGACCGCCTCCACCTGGTAACCAAGAAAACCTCCGAAACACCTCTTCCGAGCACCAAAACGCACCACGGTTTCACCAACAAAGATATCTGGTCAAGGCCATGCTAGCTACCGAAAAATCTTGGCGAAAACCAAAACTCCACCCGGGGGCCTAGGGGCGATTAGACCGGCTACCGGGGGCGGTCCTAACCTCATGTGCCCAAGCAACGAACTCCAACCAAGAACACCTAGCAAACGGTACGAGAACGACCCGGAATTTCACCCGGACGCTCCTCCGATCAAGGCGAACAAACTCACGAGAGGAAAATCCGGCGAAACAAAACTTTGACCTGGAAACCCCAGGGCGGTTAGACTGCCCCCTCCAGGCGGTTAGACCGCCTCTCCTAGAAAAACAACCCGCGAGTCAAACCCCAACTTCCTCGCGCCCGATCTCCCGAATCACTCCACGGATTGCAGCAAAACTTCAGGAATAGCTGGGTTACCTCCTGGGCAACCTCTACCTCAAAGGAATCGACCCGAATCGCTCACAATCAAGAGGAATCGAAGAAATTGCTTCTCTACGTCAAGAACCCGCCCAACTCGAAAAACCACCAAATCGAGTCCGATTCAAAGGAGATTTGGGGGCAAAGTCACCAGCCAAAGAAGCACAAGATCCTCATATGTGACACCCACCAAAGACTCTAAGAAATCGTCCTCAAAACACCGCCAACAAAGAGCTCCGAAAATCAACACAAAGAGAGACGGGAAAAACACTTCTCAACCTTGAGGAACAACGCCGAACCATCTATACATATCATGAAGGTTCATACAAGGTCTAGCTTGCCACCCAAACATCCATCCCTCTCTCTAGATCTCACATGAAGCTCTCAAGCTAGTCCTAGGAAAAACTAGGGAAAAAAGAACGAAAATGGGAAAACAAATGAGCTAGGGTTCCAAGAGTTGGCTGCCATCCATCCACTCAATGAGTATATATGGAGGCACCCAAAAGACTAAACTACCCTCACCTAATAACTAGGGATACAAGGCCCTCAAGGGCGGATTTGGAAGTCTTCGGAATTTCTTCATCGGACGGATGCCCGGCGACCGCAACCTGCTTAGCCTCGACGCAAGCCTTGCGATCCCGACTCGTGTCCTTTGCTTCGAAGCATCTCGGTGCCGGCGGCCAGGGCGGTCAGACCCCCCCCCTGGGCGATTAGACCGGCCCGGGCAATCTGACCGGCCCCAGGCGGTCTGACCGCCCCTCCTGGGCGGTTGAACCGGCCTGGGTGGCCGCACCTCCTCATCGAGTCTTCGGCCTCGGTTTTGTGGCTCAACCGAGTAACCCAGTGGTTTTCTGGTGAACCACTGCAAACCCCGCGAACTCGGTGTAGCCTCCGCCAATCTCCACTCATGACTTGGCTCCCACGTAGTCCCGGCTCGACCTTGGTTTTGAGGCTCTACCAAGAAACCGTCCACGACTTCATCTTCTTGTTCATGACACCATGCGTCCCGCACTTGACCCCACTGGCCACCGGGTCCCTCGAATGAAGCCTACTTGTCTTCTCCACACCTGGAGGCCTCACCGGCAATGACCTTTCGCACTTGTTCTTCACCTGCACCAACACGAATCAAGCCGCAACCTGCACCTGCAATACTTAGCCAAGAATCAGTCCTTACAACGTTGTCAATCACTCATCACACAAGGAAGTGACCATCCACCGGTCCTCGAACCACACATGGTCCTCAATCTCCCCCTTGATGAGTGCATTGACAACACCCACATGAAGTAACACAAGAGAAAATAGAAAGAAAAGAAACAAATAAAAAGAAAACTCAACAAGCGATCGAAAGCCAAAGAAAGGCGAAGAGCAAGATCACTTGAAGAAGACAAGTCTCGGACCCCGTAGGCAAGGGCAACGGCTCGACACATCCGAGACAAAAACACGCTCAACCAAAGCGCGCAAACCACCAAACCAAAGCTCGAACACCACAAAGAGCTCCCCCTGCACATATGCAAGCTCCCCCTGGGCCAAAGCACACTCCCCCTGAACCAATGCAGCAATGCAACACGGGAATGCAACAAAGAGCAAAAACCTGCTCACTCTGCCCAGGGCGGTTAGACCGCCTACCGCAGGCGGTTAGACCGCCTACCACACATCTGACCCCCTGGGGGCGGTTAGACCGCCCCATGTGACCGGCCCTGTACCAAACTGCTCACAATTTGCCCGAACCAATTGGAACACCTTGCAAACACTCCCAGGTGCCCAAAGCATGCACAAATTTCTCCCCCTTGCTAACAATGCATGAATCAAGGCAAAATGCGAAAAGTTTCAACATATAGCTTCTCAAATATACAAAATTCATCACAAGGAGCTACACAAGTCCAAATGAGCAAGTTAGATACTCTACAGGTTCGTAATGACCTTAACTACGTGATCACCAAGTTTCACAACCATTGGACAAGGCTAAAAAGGATTTGAGTAATTTTGCGAAAAGTTACTCTCTCATAAGCAAAAACCTAAACATGAGCAAAACATGTCAAAATAGCAAAGCCACACACTAGTACAATACTCCACATCAATGACCAAACGGTTTGGTCACGGTACTTGCAAATTTGGTCACGGAACACTTTTTTATGACCAACTTATGACCAAATTGAATTGGTCACAGAAGCTCCGTCACATTTGGTGCACCATGACCAATCGGTCATTTTGGTCATAGAAGTGGAACTTTTCCATGACCAACACGTTTTCCGTCATAGAAGCGTATTTCTTCTATGACCAAGCCAAATGGTCACGAAATTGGTCACGGAAGGGGTTGCCACGTGGCACGGCCCATGCTGGCAGCTGACGTGGCAAGGCGAGTCCTGACATGGATACGATGACGCAGCTCTTTGACACGGTGCCACGTGTCGGGCTGCGAATGGTCCGGGTGTCGCACTCGGGTTTGTCCACGTGTCGCACTCAGGTTTGTCCACGTGTCGCGCTCAGGTTTGTCCACGTGTCATACTCTGGTTTGTCCACGTGTCGCGCTCAGGTTTGTTCACGTGTCGCGCTCTGAATGGTCCACGTGTCGCGCTCAGGTTTGTCCACGTGTCGCACTCAGGTTTGTCCACGTGTCGCACTCAGGTTTGTCCACGTGTTGCGCTATCGTTGCTCCACGTTTCGCTCTCTGGTTGGTCCACGTGGCTGGTTCCCGTGCTGCCACGTGCCGGCCCGGCGGTGGCGCCGCGCCGCTAGCTCTTGCTGCGCCACGTGGCATCTTCCTGTTGCGCCACGTGGCATCATCTCTTTCGCCACACGGCGGCTTCTACCGGCACCACGCGGGCGCTTCATAGGAGACAGTATTTACGCATATATAACATATTCATATGACAAAATGCATATAACAAACGACACAAACATGTTTTGGACTCGCAAGACAACCATGTTCACAGACGACACAACCATGTTCACAGACGACACAACCATGTTCACACAAGACACATACGAATAAGCAGAACACAAGACAAGTTCAGATCTGACAGCAGCACAAGTCTTGCATGAAGTGCTCAAACTCAACTCAAGGACCAGCTGCACTGTTAAGATTGAAACCAAATTTACCGTTAAGATTGAAACCAGTACCGCACCGTTCAACCTCAAAACGATCCGAAGCAGGTCTTTGTTCTCCTCCATCGTCCTCTTGTATTCTTGCATCTCCCTTTGGGTCCTCTCAAGTGCTTCCTCCGTCTCCTTAGACTTTTGCTTCAGCAAATCCACTTCACTTGGAGGGCGGTGGCACCTTGTCTTTCATTTGCAAGTTGCTCTCGCAAAGCACCCTTTCTTTCGCCGTTGGTTGTTTTGTCGGGCTTATGGGCCGCATGCCAATATTCTTCAAGAAAATGTTGCTGCTAGTCTTGGGAAGCACCGCAGAGACAACCTCTCGCACTTGAGACAAGTGCACTTGCCTTGAGGAAGAGGCCGATCCTTCAAAGAGTCCATGGCGACTGCCATCATCAAAGTGTAATGCAACAATTAGCTCAAAGGAAATAGCATTAAGAACTATAAAGGACGGACGGATCAAAGGTTAACATGGCAACCCAATGAATTGATCATAATGTTTGAAAGAGAACAAGAGAGCTACAGCACCTATTTCTTAAGAACTATATGGCAACACAATGAATTGATCAAAGGAAATAGCATTAAGAACTATAAAACATATGAATTCAGCAACTCCGCCTAACAATACTATATTAACATGCGGACAATTCGAAATAATAACTTCAAAGACACATCCAATTTAGTCAAGGTCACTGGAAAACAACAAACATGCTCTACGACCACCAACTCAACAAGAAGCACCTCGGTCTCACATTCATGTGCAATTAGGGAACGAGGGAAACAAAATACGGTTGTGCATTTGCCCTTCATGTGCATTTCACATTTTTTCTCAAACACAAGCATTGTCAAACAGGAATGGACACGTATTTGCATCCTCCTCCATGTTTGCAGTAGGTACCTAATACTTGCTAGCTTCAAGACAATTCAAATACCAAGAACTGTGACGTTATGATATATGTGTGTGTGCACGAGCTAATGGGGTTCTTACGCACTTGGTCCGATATGATATATGTTTGTAGAAATTATCATATTACATGGAAATATGTGATCATCCTATCTATCATTAGACGGTGGAGATTAATAACCTTTGACGGCTATAGGCAACCGAGCAAGCTCCAATGCAAACAAATCACATATGAGATTCGGTTAATTTCGGAGATGCCTTGGGAAATTAGACTTACTATTGCTTCTTTTGCAATGTCACTAACACCTTTCTTGCGGCCGGTGTGGCATTCTTTGAAGATCTCCACCGCATCAAGATCCTCCTCGGCTCCAGCGAGCGTCTTCTTCGAGCCGTCCAAAGAATACCATCTTCTCCATCACCATTTCCTTCATTGGCACGTCTTGCGCACCCTTTTCTTTTGTTTCGTTAGGCGAATAATGCACAAAGCGGTGAAAACGAAGTAGCAAAGATGGAAGGGGTTAAAAAAAGTTGCATAACTGAATAGTGGCCTCTTACATAATCATGCGGGTGTGCAATATAGCAGACGAGCACTGTCGCCCGGTGAAACTTGACGCCGGCACGGTTTACCTTGTTTGATTCAGTGTTCGCTGCAACAAGTGACAAAGTTCGGCATTAAACACAACAAGCAATTCAAAAGTTCCACTTGTTGATAGAATGAAACGATGAGAGATAGGCATACCATGGTTTTTGGATCTAACCATTTTTGAACCAGTTTGATTCCACCGTGCATCGGTCATGAATGGTACGGGAGAAGTGGTTCGATTTGGTCAACGGGAATGCCGGTGAAGTACTTTTTTTTCAACTTGTAGCGCATCCGCTTTACCTCGGATTGCATAACACTCAAGCAAGCAACCTCGGTTGCCTTGTCCTTAATGTCAAAGCTCGGCCTTCCCCGAAAATTATTGATTGAGATCGTTCATTAGTTGGAGAAGATTGTCTCACGAGTTTAATATAACACGAAACACGTACACGGTATAGAGAAACTTACACTTAACTTTCCATGAAAGTTCTCAAAAATTGGTTTGTTACACAATTTTTTGTAATCTTTCCAATGGGGTAGGATAGGAACATGATCCCTAACAACGATCCCGGCCTCGAAGCGAATTTGGCGGCTTGGATTGGGTCATGTGGCCTCGTTGTAACCCTCGGCGACCGTTATGGGCAACCTCTTTTGCATAGAGCGCACCATATTGTCAAGTAATTTTCCGGTTGTCTTTGTTCTTGGCTTTCTTGGAGCTCTTCCAGCGGACTCTCTACAATCGGCAATCGGCAAGAAGACTCTACAATCGGTACTAAGCACACGGTAGTAACACTTAACTTAAAGTGACGCATTAGTAATCATTTAAACATGACCGAATTTCGGATGAACAAATGTTTAACAATGCATATATCACCTCGATGAGGGATCATACCGGATAGCATTCAATATCAACAACGGATCAATTAAAGTAGCAAGACAACGAAATGCAAATGGACAACACTTGCCTTTATCACTGTTTGCGTCCGGTCTTCATGGTTCTCATCTTCACCTCGCCGAAGGTGCTCCTCTCGTTCACCAACACCATAAGTGTCATAATCACCCTGGTAGGACCAATCATGCCCTATTGGACTCGTCCAAACCATTGTCATCTTCTTGTGGCCGATCTTGATTGTTTGTTTCTGCGCCCCATCTTGATTGGCTCTTTCGGTTGGAATTTGCATGGACCTTGTTCTCACACCGGGAGGTCTCTCAACCGGTGTAGCAAACCTTAATCTCTTAGTTTGTGTTGTTCCTTGTGGTGCTATATCTTCTGCAGGTACATCATTTGGGGCGGGGAGAAAGAACTCGCTTGAGTCCGCTCGAACCTCCGGGCGCCATTTCTTGAGTCGCTTTAGTGCGCCTTGTGCTGATTTTCTTTCGCAACTCGTTTTTTTGGAGGCTACGTAGGAGAAAAACAAATCTTGTAAGCATGTGAATGAATTAGAAATCCATGTACAAAATGAAATGCTATACAAGCAATTACGAGAATGCCACCGTGGATCCCATCCCTAGGTACCTCAATAATCATAAGGGGTACGGGATCGTCGTCTAACGATGAATCATCTTCGGTGTCTCCACCGAACTCGCTCCTCGGCTTCGGGGAGATACTCCGAATCATCTTCAGCACGTCTACCCCCTTTTCCTCGCCCTTATTCACCGCCCGAACTTGTTGACTCATGTGATTTTACGGTTGATGTAAATTTGTGGAGGCCAAGTTCTTCAAATCTTCTTCTATTCGCTTCTATTTGTAACTCTCGCCGCCTCTCATAATCACATTTTTGAGTTTCTATAGGTACGACAAGTTGTCCCAACCCATTATCGAGTTACTAAGGCAAATAAATTTGAGATACATACATATTGCAAGAAAATTCATTACCAAATAGATCGAGACTACTACTGCATGTGATTAAGATCAAAACAAGAGAGAGAACAGAGAGAACACAGAGCTAAAAAGCATGTAGATCATCAGACAATTTGGATGTTCAGCACAATTTGTTCTCTAGTGCATTTGAAAATTCTGAGCAACAAAACTTCAATAATGATATCACTATTTTCATAGTCATCCAATCAATTCAGCTAAGCATTACCAGAAATGTCTTCAGATCTAAAAGCATTAGCATCTAGGTGGGAAATGTCTGACGATATAAAAGCTTTAGCATCTAGGTGAGCTAAAAGCATGTCTAATGATCTACATCGTGCAAAAACATTAGCATCTAGGTGGGAAATGAGGTTATTACTCTAGGGTTTCCAGGTATATTTCAATAATCCTCAAGTATTCAGGGCATTCGGGGCATTCGAGCATTCGGAGAAGCGAGAACCCATAAAAATTCTAAGGCGAGAAGTCATTCGAGCAAAATACTATAGCCTCAATCCTAACCCTAACAGCTACGATCATCAGAGGTGTGGATCCGGCCAAATCATCGATCCTGAATCCTAAGATAGACTAGAAACCCTAACAAATGCTAGCGTGGCCTGGTGTATTGGCGTACCTGGTGCAACACGCCTTCTAGTAGTTACCATACTTCGTCGAGGTGGAAGAGAGATGAGGTCGGTGGCGTCTTCGACGTAGCGCATCCGGTTCGGTGGGCGGCGAGGAAGCGAACCCGACCGTCGAAGAGGTGATGGAGAGGAAGCGAACCCGACCGTCGCAGGTGATGGCGATGGCGAGGAAGCGAACCCGGCCGTCGAAGAGGTGTCGCCCGGGAAGCGACACCCGACCGTCGAGTTGCGAACCCGGCCGCGGCGTCGTGCCTCGTCGAGGTACGAACCGGCCGGGCGTCGTGCGTCGTCGAGCCGTGAATCCGGCCTTGGCGTCGTGCGTCGTCGATCCGCGCCGGGCGGTGGGCGGTGGGTGTCGACGAGTTGGGGATCCGAGCGCGGCGGCGGGTAGGGTTTGGAGAGGGAGAGGGGGACGAGTTGGGGATCTGAGTTGGAGAGGGAGGGGGACGAGTTGGGATCTGAGTTCGAGATTTCGAGATATTTCGGAGTAGGTGAGGGAGTGCGCCATCAAGATATTTCAACGGCGGGTGGGCCCCGTAATGAAATTAGTGCCCCGTAATGAGCTTGTTGGCGCGGCGGCCGGCGGTTTTGGAGGGAAGTGGGGGTGGGGTTTCGCGCTCGAGCACGGGAGCCCGAAAAGGAAATAAATTTGAAAATAATTTCAAAATTTGAGATCTTCAAACAACATTTTCAAACACGAAACGATTTCAAATTTAAAAGTCATCAACAACGAAATTATACAACTCGCCAAGATCCTCAAGTTTCATTTTAGGCAACCACTTAATCCAGGTCATTGTTAACAACTCAAATTTTAAATTTTAAAATGTAATAATTTCAAATAGAAATTTGGGTGAGTAAACAAAGTCAAATCAAAAGGTTGTGAATACCAAAGTTTCGTAATTCATCATGATCTATAAACTTTATTTAGACCACTTTGTCATTTGAGATAGTGGTTACAATATGTAATACAAATTTGACAAACCCCTCACATATTTCGTAAAGGCAAAACGGGACATTTCCATCCCTGAATGTTACCTCGAAGGTCAAGTTTGTCCTTGAACTTTCAAATAGGCCAATCTAGTCCCTCGACTTTTATTTCTAAGGGAAACTCATCCTTATGCTAATGTAGCATGAAGAGGTTAATGTGAAAAGTCCCTTCTACCCTTGATCCTTCAAGATCCTTCCTTTCCTTCTCATAAAGTTCATTCTCATAAAGTAGCATTTGTAATTTAGTGTGGTGTGGCCGCACGGGTGTGTCCACGACAACCTGGTCATGCATGTATATGATGTATTCCTAGTTATACCAAGACGTCAGGTCCATAGCTTAACTATGAGGCTTAACTATGAGGCAAACGAGGGAATTGGGAAGGGAAACCAAAGATGGTAAGGGTAGAAAAGACATTTCGTATTATTCTCATGACAAAATGCGAGCAATATTAGTACAAGGCTTAATTTGACACGAAATAAAAGTTGAGGGACTAGATTGGTCCATTAGAAAGTAATGAGCAAAGTGGGTGAACATAGGATTAATGAGCAATGTATACCATCACTTTCTTAAATCAAAAAATGACCTAAATAAAGTTTGTAGAGCTTGACGAGTTATGAAACTTTGATATTCATCACTTCATCAGCTGTAATCATTTCGGGTTTCAAAACCTTGTCTAAAATTGTCATTTTTAAAAACAATTCAAATTTTGAATTCTCAAACTTGATCACATGACAAAAGACCAAAGTCAACACATTAGCTTGATAGAGCATGATTTTAGAAAATTTTAGAAAAAAAAAATCATTCAATTTGGAGTTCGAATGTGGGAGAAAAACTAGTTACAAGTTTCATGTAGAAATTAAATAGAGAAATTCTCATGTTTTAATAGAATCTAAAATTATTCGACTTGCTCTTGACGTACAGGAATATGTAGAAGATGTACAACAAAGACAACAATGCACCAGCTAAGTCAAATAAAATATAATGGCATGGCGGTATGACTTATTTTTCTCATCTCGGAGGTTTTGAGTTTCATTCCAACTTATCACAAAGTTTTTGCTATTTTTTCCATTATTGTACAAAATGCTGAAACAATATAATAAAAAATTGGCCGCTCCTAGCGGCTCGAACCCAGACCGCCCCGAGGGCATTAAATTGTACCGATGACCGCTGCGCTTCGAGAGCACTCGGAGAGCACATGACCGAAGGGCCCATCATCGATCGACCCGAAGAAGTTCATCGTCTACCTCCGAAAACACCCAAATCGAAGCCGTTTCGAGAGGGTTGGAGAATAGACGAGAATGCTCACTACAATTTTCGGCACCCTTTTCCTACTCTTCATTCCGATCCAACCATGGGATCCCTTCATACTAGTACCGGCTTCAATTCCACTCCCACCACTACTCGTTCTCCTCTTCTTCATCCTCCCGCCACCGGCGCCTTTCCCTCCCGCTATCCCGTACTCGATCCGCGCGATGGAAAAGCTTGCCGCGGCCGCGGATTCGCCGGCGGCTCCCGCGGTGTCCCTTCGCCCCCGTCGTCGCATCTCCACCGCCGCCGGGGCTGCGGATTCGCCCGCCACCATCGCGGATCCGGCCCGTCGGATCCCGCCCGATCCGCCGGCGCGGCCGCGGCGACGGTGATGGCGCCTCCCGAAGCTTCTCCGCCCGGGCATCGATAGGAGGTTCGGGGCACCGACATTGCACTCGCCCTTAAGGTTGGGGCTAGAGGCATCCTCGTCTCGGTGAGTTTTCAGCAGCTCTCATGGGGAGGCCGCATCCGGCTCGCGACTCCGGTCCGGAGGATGGAACCGGTACGGCAACTGTGACTTGTGAGACCGCAATTGGCATGCCGTTGGAGGGTGTGATGCCGGTGGGGATGTGGTATCTAGCCGATGTGGTTGCATATAAAGATAGTGTACTGCTAGTAAATGAATACGAATGGTTTGCTTGTTAATTAGAAGCAATGACATTTGATTTGATGAACAAATCTCATGAATTTTGCTTGATGTGCTAGCTTGTAGCTAGATGGCATTTCATCATATAGCTTTGATACCGAGTATATTGATGCCATTATGCTATTTGCGGTACATATGATGCCATTATTGCTGATTTGCATTATGCTATTTGCAGGTACACATGGGGCAGGATCTCGGCTGCTCTACTCTTGGCGTCGGTTGTGTCAGCCTTCTGGGAGAGGTCCTGGGCCTCCAAGAGGGAAGAGTTATGCAACTTTTTGGCATCCATGGCCACACCTATGCAGAATCTGACAGTGCTCAGACTCCCTTGGTTCTTAATCAAGAATTGGGGACTGCTCACTTTGTACTCAGGGGCATGGATGCGGGTCTTTGGTGTCTTGTCTAGTACTCCCAGGCACCTTGCCAGTGATCCAGATGCGTATTCAGGTGGCGGCACTAACACAGTGGACTCTATATCGGCAACAAGCTCTTCGACATCCCGAGCACACTCCCGGACATATCCACAATGGCGGCCGGCTTCGGGACAATCCTTCTTGCATGGCTTCGGCACCGGCCGAGCCTACACGGCCTATACGGTTGCATGGCATCATAGTTGTTCAATGATGCTTTTGAAGAAGCTCAACGCCTAGGCATTGTTGCAATAGGAAGTTATTAACCCTAGAAGTGTGAACTAGTGCATGCCTTTCTTGTAATATATCCAGGCTTGTGAACTAGTGCATGCCTTTAGCAAAGTAGCAAGTTAATCCTAGAATGCTTTAGTTTCATCATGCTTTTGTGAAGTGTGAGTGTGAACTAGTGCATGCCTTTCTTTGTAAAATATCCAGGCATGAGTAATATAATAGTGTCAACTTATGATGTACTATATATTTGTCTCAATGTGCTCTGTGAACTTGAGTAATTTAATATAATGTGAGAGCAAGTTAGTGTTTGTAAATTGCTGGTTTTTTTATCTTTTCTTTGAAGCCTCTGATGACACCATGTATTAACATGTGCTCTGTGAACACCGATGACGGCCATCGGTGTCTTGCTGTGATAGCCGACGAGTATTAACATGTACTCGTGCAACAAATAGCATTGGAAACACTACCGAAAACGGACAAACAAGCAACATTTCAACAACATGTTGTCAAATAAATGACGGAGTTCATTGAAGCAAAATGACGACCCGGGTTCATTGAAGCAAAATGACGAGGTTCACATGAGGTACATCACTGAATTAACAGGTTCATCGAAATAAAATTGGAATTCTAGACAACCCTTTGCAGCCAACAAAGGGCCTTATTACATCAAAGGAGGTAACAACTTCAGATTACTACATGACAAGGTTCTTCAGTGGGTTCAAGCGAGTTTCGAGGTCATCATCGCTTTGTCATCGGGTTGGCACATGTCATCTTCAGTGTTTTCATTGTCACTATCACTACAATATTGCATCACAGTGTCATCATCTTCATCTTCCTGCTCATCATCATCATCGAAATGCTTGGCTTGCTTCCTTTTGCCTATTAGTTCATCTAAACGACCTTCAACTCTAGTAGCTGCCCCACCATGATCATTGACCTCAGCCCCATCACCATCCATTTGCTGCCCATCACCATCACCTTCTCGCACTACGTGCTTGTGTTTCCGAACAATGGTCATCTTGGTAAGCAATGTCACTTTTTTCAGCCACATCGTACATATCCCTATGTTCAACTTTACGAACCACTCGCCGAGTCCTTGCCAAGAAGTGTGTCCTCCATGTAGAATACCTTTCTCGCTTGAGTTGCAAAGATGTATGGGTCGGACTTGTACCAGAATGACCGAATGTTGATGGATTTGAAGTGTCCATCATCACTGATGCCTCTTGTCTTGCCTACTTGATTGTACCAATCACACCCGAAGAGAACCACGGTTCGAAGGCATTGTCGATTGGAGTTATACTTCAACTCAATAATCTCGTTAAGGACTCCATAAAAATCAATGTTATGATCTCCATGACTACCGTCGATCACTATACCACCGTTCGAGTCCGCAAGTATTTCTCACGAGCCACGGTGTTATAACGGACTCCATTCAAAATGCAAGATGAACAAAACCTCACTTGACGATGAGGACCATGAGACGAGCAACCAATCCGTCATCAACCTCCTCTTCCCGGATGCTCCATGCGCTTCTTGGTGATCCGAGGTTCAAACGAGAGAATACAAGGTTACGACCAATGAAGAACTAACAATGATAACTTACAGAAGAAAACACATAAAGACAGTTCTAGCTAGTGACTACTACTTCAGGACACACTTACATGGCCCCTAAACCATCCAGCAAACCCAGTAGCAAGTCTTTTGTCAATATCATGTGGACCTTCCTCCAATAACTCTTGCATGTAGGTGCTGTCAGAACAAAGAATAAACATCAGGAAAGCTTAACATGCATGCAATTCATGAGATTATAGTTTTGCAAGTAAAGACGATACTTACTTCACATATGGCTCAACCTCTCTACTATTGTTTAGCACAAACCAAACTAGCCGGTCCATCATTTCATCATCGATGTATTGTTCCCTGCTGGCTCCAATGAGTTTAACACAATGCTTGAAAACGAGAGAGATCTCACTAGCTGGTGGCTCATCTTACTCGCTTGACTCACCCCGGTTTAATCTAGTGCTGACATCTGCCATATACCTCGAGCAGAATATCATGGTGTCACTTGCAACATAAGCCTCGACAATTGATCCTTCAGGCCTAGCCCTGTTCGCCACGAGTTCTTGAAAGTACCCAACCTCCTCTCTATTGGGTACATCCATCCATACTGGACAGGGCCTCTAAGCAAAGCCTCATCGGGTAGATGCACGGCCCGGGTGCACCATGACATCAAAGAAAGCGAGGAGGGAAAATTTTCTCAAGCTTGCAAAGTATTACTCGGGATGTCTTTCTTTAGCCTTTTGACAACATATTTCTTTAGATTTCCGCTACACAATTCCACGAAGAAATTCCCAAGTTCCGCAATTGCTTCGTACACATCTTCCCTTACCAATCCTCGTAAAGCGACGGTATGATCCTTTGCAGTAATACATGGCAGGAATGAGTTTTCAGCTTCCCCTATAACTTAGTGCCATCTGCACTTATGGATCTACCTAGGTTGGCTGCAAATCCGTCTGGAAACTTCAAATCTTTGAGGAGCTTGCAGAATCTTTCTTTATTCTTCTTGGTCAGTACGTAGAAAGCCTCTGGCATCCTAGTCCCATCTCCATCCTCTCGCAAGTGAAAATTTTGTCTAATACCCATATCATACAAATCCAACCTTGCATTCTCGGTGTCCTTGTTCTTGCCCTCAATTTTGAGAAAGATGCCAAGGAGGCTATCACGGATGTTCTTCTCTATGTGCATAACATCAAGATTGTGTGGCAGCAACAAATATTTCCAATATGGTAGCATCCAAAACCCAACTTTGCGGCCGAAGATTATGGGGGGCTCCCCACGCTTCCTTTTCTTGGTTGGCTCATTCTTCCCTGGCCTCACATCCTTCACCCTCTCTAGCTGCTGCAGGACCTCCTTAGTACTGAACTTGACTGGTGCATTCCTAGTTTCACGGCGGCCATCAAAAGCCAAGCTGTTCCGCCAAGCATGATTCCTCGGAAGAAAACGGCGATGGCCAATGTAACCAATCTTGCCCCGCAGTGCCCGTGACAAAGGATCTTTGTCACAATGGATGCATGCATAATAACCTTTCGTGGTTCGCCCAGACATGGTGCTTAATGTTGGATAGTCATGTACACACCACAGCACAGCGGCTCGAAGATCAAACTTTTTACCAGTAATGGCATCATATGTGCTAACTCCACTCCAAAGTGCAAGCAGCTCTTCTATCAAAGGCTCAAGAAAGAGGTCAAAATCTTATCCTGGAGATGATGGACCCGGGATAAGCAAAGTCATGAAACGGTTCTTTGGATTGACAACCTCCCATGGTGGCAAGTTCGGAGGTGTCACAAGCACAGGCCACATACTATATTGAGTGCTCATGTTGCCGAACGGGTTGAAACCATCCGTAGCTAAGGAAAGCCTCAAGTTCCTTGGATCATCTGCAAAAGATGCAAACCGTCTATCAAAGTCTTCCCATGCCAACCCATCAGCTGGATGGCTCATTACATCTTTGACCGGCCTCCTACTGACCTTGTGCCATTGGGTCTGCTCAGATGTTTGTTTCATGGCAAACATCCTCTTCATCCTCGGTATGAGTGGGAAGTGCCTCAAGACCTTGTGTGGAACACGCCTGTTACCATCAGCATCTTTCCATCTAAATTCACCACATATTGGGCACACTTCTAGCTTCTCATAATCCTTTTCAAACACCTCTGACTTACGAAACGAAGACACGGTTGTTCTTGCACACATGGATCGATTCATATCGAAGGCCCAATTCACGAATATACTTCTTCACCTCATCATAAGAATCCGGAAATTGACACTAAGGGAATCCCGAGGACAACAGAGTTCATCAAAGCATCAAATGCTGTATTGCCAACTCGATAGCGAGACTTGATGTACAGAAGTCTCACTAGAAAGGAGAATCTAGATTGCTGGGATCCCGGGCAAAGTGGCCGCTTGGCATCCGCGAGAACTTTGGCAAACATTGGACTCTCTCCATCTTCCTCTACTGCTTTGTACAAATCTGCTATCATCTCCGTGACTTCATCATCATCATCATCTTGTTCATCCTCGCCCAAATGTATCCATGGATCATAATCATCTCCTGCATGAGGCACCACCTCCTCTCCACCTTCAATCACTTCAGCATCCGGAGCCTCTCCATGATGAATCCAACGAGTGTAAGCAGACATTCCAAAGAGTAGTACATGCTCACTCACTAATTGCTGAGACCGAAAATGCTGATTCATACATCTGCGGCATGGACACCTAATCTCGCTGCCTTCAGGGTATCTTCTTCTAACGAATTCCATGAACCCTTCCACTCCGGCGATGTACACAGGTGTGAATGGTCTCTGATAGACCCATCTTCGATCCATCTGTTTTGACATACATGTAGAACTTATAAGCAAACAAAATTTTAAACTGTTCATTACTCAACATGTTTCTTGAAAAAAAAATAAACACAATCTGAAACTGAGACTTCACTGACTCAAACTGAAACTTCACTGACTACACTAATTGGAAAATAAACACAAGTTCTAACATTGGAAACCAGCAGACAACAGGAAGAACTCTATCACAGCACCACTGGAGCATTATTACACTAAACGATTTCTCCAATATTTCAATTATTGGACACAAGACTAACAACAACACAAGCATTTCCAATCTTGCCAAACTGTAACTGAAAATAAGCACTACACAAATGGAACTAACTTGCTGAATTGAATTTTTGGAGAATACAAAAAAAGCAGCCGTCGCCGTGCGCCCGCCGGGGAGCCGCGGGCCCGTCGCCGTGCGCCCGCCGGGAGCCGCGGGCCGTCGCCGTGCGCCGGACGGGGAGCCGCGGGCCCGTCGCCGTGCCCCCGCCGGGGAGCCGCGGGCCGGTCGCCGACCTCCCCGCCGTGGACGGCCGCCGGGGAGGAGATTCCGATTCACCGGAGCGTGAATGGCTCAACTCATTCGGTAGAGACTCGGTACACTTGTAACGAGAGATATTTTATATACAAATAAATTATAAAGTACCCTCCTAACACAAATTCTTCGATAGCGCGGTGGTAAGCCTTCACTTGTTGTTTCGAGTGGTCTCCGGTTCGAGACACCGGGGACTCCACTTTTTGCACCCAATAAAAGTCGCGCATGTGAGTGCTAGTTGGCCCGGTGGCCGTCGTGGGCCGGACCCTACGCGCACATGCGAACTCGCGGTCGTGGGCCTCGGCGCGGTTATGGGCCGCAGCCCATATAAGGCCCCGCTCACATGCGTTGGGCCGACCGGAACGGCCCACGGGTTCCGCATAGTGGGACCATGCGTTGGTGGGGCCCACCCTTGGTGAGGGCCACGTGGTAGGTTTGCGGGTCCCACATGACGGTCGGCCCAGTACGATGTTCTGTGACGATTACAGGTTTGGTCATTATGTCATTCGTCTTACCCCTCAGTCGTCAACTGTGACCAAATTCAACAATTCGTCACTGTTGAATTAACTACTATGACCAAATTTGTATATCGTCATAGAAAGAATAGTCTTCTATGACCAAATATTTTTTTGGTCACTGGAAAGAGAACTTCTATGACCAAAAAGGAAATCGTCACTAGATAATGGTCATAGATGATAGCATTTGTACTAGTGACACAAACTTCATGCTAGGACGACCATTCTAATCATAAGACCATCACAAACACCCACAAGCACCTCATATCATGTCAAAGCCACCGAGCCATGTGCCTACTTCTATGTATGAGACTTCTCATTGGTAGGCATCATGCAACGGTTTAGCACCCAAAGCAAATTAATTTCAGCACATATGACATGGGAGCATATTTTCCAAGCATTTTACATTTCATTTTCAGATTTATAGTTGGTACATGAAATGTCTTTGCGACAAAAAGGAACTTATGCCCCTCCACAAGATAAAGCAAGAGGGCTAAACATTCATGATGGCAAATGAGCCTTTGGCCCCATATGATCAATAAACTAGCTATCCAACCACAAATTAAGCATAGCAAGGCCACTAAAACATGTCAAGATCATATAAAGGCATTTACGCATGAGAGAGCATATAAGTGACATTTTTCAAAAAACATAGCCATCAACCATGGATTATTCATCAAGATCATCAAGAGCTAAGCCAAACTAACCATAGCATACCAAACGAGCTCACAAAGACATATATAGCATCCCATGGTGAACAATGTATATAGGAGAAGCATTTCCTATCCAATGCATATGATACAAAATGCATGCAATCTAAGATACAAGGATGCCTATACATCATGTTACATATGCCATGCCAAATGCAAGAAATGCACAAAGGAAACTATACATATGAACAAAGGAGCTCCCACACACACCCAACTCAAGAAATCAAACACACACCAAGTTCCCCCCGCAAACGAGTGAAAGTTTCTTGATCTAGGGGTTTGGTGAAAATATCGGCTAGTTGGTCATGTGTGGGTACATGGATCAAAGCTATCTTTCCTTTCTCTACGTTGTCTCTTAGAAAATGGTACCTCACTTCTATGTGCTTGGTTTTGGAATGGAGCACTGGGTTCTTTGCAACGCTTATGGCACTGGTGCTATCACATTGAAGTGGGACATGGGTATACTCCTCACCAAAGTCACTCATGATGTATGAAATCCAAAGGAGCTGAGAGCAACAACTAGCGACGGCAACATACTACTGCCTCGGTAGTGGACCGTGCAACACTTGACCGTTTGCGGGGAAGACCAAGACACCAAAGAAGAACCCAAAAAGTGGCAAGTCCCAAAAGTGGACTTCCTATCCAACCGACACCCGGCAAAATCCGCGTCTGAAAAACCATGAAGCGCCAAAGAAGAGGACGCGGAGTACCAAAGGCCGAAGTCGGGAGTGTGACGCAAGTACCTGAAAATTCGCTTCACCGCTTGCCGATGCGAAGTCCTCGGAGACGCTTGAAAACGAGCGCACAGACACACGGAGAACTGGATGTCCGGCCTCGTCGCCGTCAAGTAGAGGAGTTACCCGATCATGCTCCGGTACTCCTTCTGGTCCATGTGTTCACCTTCCTCGTCCGCATCAAGAGCTGTAGTCGTACTCATCAGCGTCGTCATAGCCTTGGAATCCTCCATCTTGAACTTTCGCACAATGTCCTTGGTGTATTTGGCTTGGTGCACAAATGTTCCTTCCTTTGATTGTTTGATTTGTATCCCGAGGAAGAACTGTAATTCACCCATCATGCTCATCTCAAATTCCCTGCTCATATCCTCTGCAAACCTTGCAACAAGAGAGTTAGACGAGCCACCAAAGACAATATCATCCATGTACACCTGCACAATCAGGATATCTCTGCCCTGCCTCAGCAAAAACAAGGTCTGATCGACCTTCCCCATCTCAAAATCTCTCTCAAACAAGAACCCCCTCAACCTACCATACCAAGCTCTAAGCGCCTGCTTCAACCCATATAGCGCCTTCCTCAACTTGTACACCCGGTGGGGGTACTTCTCACTCTCAAACCCCGGAGGTTGCCTCACATACACTTCTTCCTCCAACAACCATTCAGAAAAGCACTCTTCACATCCATTTGGTGCAACTTGAACCCTTTAGCCACGGAAAAGGCTAGAAGGATCCCAATTGCCTCCAAACGGGCTACGGGAGCAAAGGTCTCCTCGTAGTCAATCCCCTCCTTCTGACTGAATCCTTGAGCAACAAGCCTCGACTTGTTCCTCACAACCTCACCTTTCTCTCCCTCTTTGTTTTTCCACACCCACTTTGTACCAATCGACTTACACCCTGGAGGAGGGTCAACCAACTCCCTAACCTGATTCCTCTCAAAGTTCTCCAACTCCTCATGCATCGAATTAAACCAATTGTGATCAGATAGTGCTTGTCCAATGTCTTTGGGCTCAAAAGTAGCAACAAATCCAGCATGAGCGAAATGGGAATTGTTTCGAACCCTTGACCGTGTAGTGCGTTCATTCACGTCACCGATGATCCTCGAAGCTGGGTGATCCACTTGTACTCACCGGGGAGGTTCTCGCCTCGATGCTACCTCCCCCTCAACATCCGCTTCTCCTCGTTCTTGATTTGTCGTCGTAGGTGTAGTAGAGGGTCCGTCCATCACCGTAGTCGAAGTAGTGGGTACATGTTCAGCCAGGGGCACCGCACCACCATCTTCATCGTCTCCATGTTCATGCTCCTCCTCCTGAAAGATCTCCTCGCCAAGCTCATCATCACCTGCACACTCAAAGACAAGCTGACTACGTGGCTCTGTCTCGTCGAAGGTTACCTCGCAAGTCTCCACGATTTGGTTAGTTTCAAGAATGAGCACATGATATGCTCTAGAATGAGATGCATAACCAAAGAAAATACCATCGACAGACCTAGCCTCAAACTTATCCAACTTCCTGCCTTTCTTCAGAATGAAACACTTGCAACCAAAGACATGGAAGTGACTCACCTTGGGTGTGCGACCATGCATCAACTCATAGCATGTTTTCTTCTTGTGCACTCTGAGGTAGATCCTGTTTGACACATAGCATGCGGTATTCACCGCCTCAGCCCAATACCTCCTCGGAGTCCTATGCTCATCAAGCATCGTCCGAGCCATCTCGCACAAGGCCTATTCTTCCTTTCAACAACACCATTCTGGGGAGGCGTATACGGACTCGAAAACTGGTGCTCAAGACCCAAGTAATGGCAAAAGGTTTCAAAACGAGAGTTTCTGAATTCCGAGCCATTATCACTGCGGATAGCCGTATGGCATCTCCGTGCCTCTCGTTCCTCAACCTCAAGACTAGATCTCGAACAAAACCAAATGTCTCCCCCTTATCCTCGAGAAAGAACACCCACGCATACCGAGAATAGTCGTCCACCACAACAAGGACATACCACTTCCCACCCGCGGATCGCACACGAGCCGGGCCGGCAAGGTCCATATGGAGCAGGCTCGCATGGACGCTCGGTCATCACATCGGTGAGAGGCGGGTGAGAAGAGGCTACCATCTTGGCATGCCTACACGGCGCACAAACCAACTCTTTCTCAAGCCTCAACCGTGGCAATCCTCGGACCAAATTGAGTTCACTCAAGCGAGACAAAAGGTCAAAGCTCAAGTGACCCAACTTCCTATACCACTTCCACAACTCACTCGAAGAACCAGCCAAGAAACAACGCTCTACACCCGAAGACTGAGAAAAATCAGCACGAAACACCTAACCCTCGGGAACGACCATACAAACAAGGTCCCCTCGAGAGTCCAAAATCTGAGAACCACCGGGCCGAAACAACACCTCAAAACCCTCATCCAACAACAGGGACACAGAAAGCAAATTGTACCCCAGTGATTGAACAAGAGCAACACGCCTCAAAGTGATCTTGTCACTCACCTTAATCTCACCTTCTGAAAGCACACGCCCACGCCCATTGTCCCCAAAAGTGATGTACCTCTTTGTCACCACCGGAAAGAGACTTGAGAACCACCCCCTGTCTCCGGTCATATGCCTCGAGCAACTGGAGTCAATCAAGCAAATGTTCTTCAAGTCTCCCACCTGAAATTCAAAAATGAGCACGTGAGCGAACAAACGACTCAGCACTGGGGTTAGTACCAAAAGAGTAAAACCAGTGCCGAGCCATTTGCTCGAAAGTAGGGTTAGCACACATCAAGCCATCTTTCCTACCAAAGCAACCACCACGAGCACCACCTCAGTAACCACTCTGAGGAAACCACCCCTCGCTGTCTGAAGGAGGACCAAAACCACGGAAGACAACCCATGGACCGTCCCTCCTCTCCTTCTCAAAGCTATGACTCCTCCCATCCCCGTATTGAACTCGAGGGGGAGAATGCCTAGCAAACTGACCACCAGCTGACTCTCCAGACCAACCACCAGCAACACCACCTCCAGAACTGAAACCTCTCGATTCATCACATCGAAAACTACTCCGCCCGCAGTGCGGGGGCGGTTGAACCGCCCAGCCGGGCCGGTCTAACTACCCCCCTGCGGGCCGGGCCCGGTCGACCGCCTAGCCGGGCCGGTCGGACCGCCCCCTCCCGAACTACTCCTCGAGTGCGGGAACTCGCATCTCTCCATGCTTGGAACACTTCTCACCACAACTTTACCCCTGGGCAGTGGCATACGGGGCTTAGGTACACCATGGGAAGGGTTGTACCTATCCTTGTTTGCCCACTCCTTTGCCATCCTCTCTTCCCGCTTCCTCTTGAAGCAAAACTCATCCTTGTGACCCTCTTTCCCACAATAGCCACAATGGAACTTCACAAGCTTAGGCTTAGGCTTGGATTGGTGCTGCTCACTTGGTTTCTCTCCACTCAACTCCTCCACCGGTTTCTCCTCACTAGCCTTCTCACTCACTTTCCCAAAGAACACTTTCCCCGAAGTGCTCACAAACTTGATAGGCTTTTGGAGATCATTTGTGGGTGTAGGAAACACAGGTGGAGCTGGGGTTGTGTCTAGTCGGTTTCTAAGATGAATAGGTTTTGGGGGGGAATCATTCTTGTGGTGGGTTTTTGGTGGCTCCGGGATATTCTCTCCACTTCCCTCACCAACCTTGTTTGCCCCAAGTCCCTCACCATCCTGCCTCTTAAATGCCTCGATTATCATCCTCAACTGAGGCTCATGACCAGACAACCAACCCATCAACTTTCTCAGCTCATCATTCTCATCCTGCAAACGATCAACATAATGTGCAAGTTCCAAATTTTTCAAAGCATGCATTTCACAGGTAGAGCATGATGTAGGCATGGGTTCCTTCCATTTAGCCTCAAGAGAACTAGTGTAAGCATGCATCTCATCAATCTTAGCATGCAAAACGAGCAAGAAGTGAACGCACCTAGCAAAGCGATCTAGATTTAAGCTCAGCCACTTCAACCCTAAGCACATCTAGTTCCTCACACTTGGAGGCATGCTTTTCTTTGAACAAAGCAAGATCAGCAAGAAAGATGGAGCAATCAGCACAATCAACCTCATCCGAAACAATAGGGCTAGCCTTAAGGGAATCAATCTCAAGCTTGCTATCAAGCACCTGTGTTTCTAGCTCAGCCACTCTAGTCCTAGCATCCTCGAGTGAAGCCCTAAGCTCTTTTCTCATTTTCTTTGCCTCTCTAAGCATGTCATCACGATTATCAAGCAAAGTACCGAGCCGTTCATTCTCCTGGCGCAAGAAGGGAAGCTCATCACGCACCTCGTCGTCGGACTCAGAGTCCGAGTCGCTCTGTGTGCTCTTCTTGCTGCCGGAGCTCAACGCCATGGTGCGAGCAGCCGTCTCTAGCGAAGCGACTCGGCCCGCTCAGGTTCTTGGACGCCTTCTTGCCCTTGCGACGATCACCTTCATCTTCACTGCTACTCGAGCTCGAGGTGGAGTACACGGAACCGGGAGTTGACGTCGCTCGCACCAACCATCGCTCGGGCCTTGCCTCGGCTCTCCTTCTTCCTCGATCGTCGCTCGTCCTTGTGCTTGTTCTTGTACTTGCTCTTGTGGTCGCGCCTCGACCGGTACTTGCCATCGTTCCTCGGCTTGTGCTTGTAGCCGTCCTTGTTCTCGACCTTCTCCGGGCAGTCGGCGACGAAGTGTCCCGGCTTGCCGCACTGGAAGCATGTCCTCGTGTTCCTCCTCATGTTCACTCGGTTCTCGTGCAGCCTCTCGAACCGCCTCGTCAGGAGCGCCAGCTCGTCCTCTCCAAGCACATCGAACTCCTCATCTGGCATAGACATCAAAGAGGACAAAGAGAACATCCTGGTGGATGGGTTAGTGTTAGCCTTTCCTTTCGAACCACCAATGAGGGCGAGACTATGGGAATCAGTCGGACCCTCGAGCTAGGCGGTCATGCCCCTATCCACCTCAGCGGACTTGAGCTTCGAGAACAGCTCGTTCACCGTCAGAGTGTCATACTTCGCCGACTCCACAATGGCCTCGAACTTTCCGCCCCATATTGTACGATCCAAAGAGTGTAAGAGCTTGACAGCTCTATCATGATCATCGTACGGGAGCACGTCCACATTGGCCCTCATGTTGTTCACAACCACCGTGAACCTCTGAAACAAGGCATCGATGGACTCACCGAGGAGATGAGTGAAGTTCTCGTACTCTCTCCGGTAGGTCGCATACATCCGTGCCTGAACCTAGGCATTCCCAACATGAGCCTCCTTCAGCACCGTCCAAATTCTACAGCCAAGTACTCGGTGTGCACCCGATCGAACTCAGGCTGACACAGAGCACGAAACAAGTAGTCGACCGCCTTGTTATTGGTGTCGAACCTATCCCTCGACCCTGGAGCAAGGAAGTCCATCGGCTGGACATAGCCTGTGTCCACCGTGACATCCCAAAGAATTTGACCCTTTCCGCGGAGGAACGCACCCATCCGCTTACTCCACATTTGGTAGTTCTTGCCATAGAAGTGTGGAGGACCCGAACCCCGTTCCTGGTACGCCATCCTTGGATCTTAGACTGGTTAGAGTCAACAAAGACCCAAACCGGCTCTGATACCACTTGAAGGACCGATTAGGCGACCAGAGAGGGGGGGAGTGAATGGGAGCCGATAAAAAATTATTCTCGAAGGAGATTGAAACTCCGACAAGATGAACTCGCTCGGTCGGACCCCCAAAATCACACGCTCCGCACTTCTACCTTCCGTTTGCCAAAACCACGTAGCCAGTGGAGTGCTACTGGTCCTAGGAACAAACTCTACCAGCAACCTCAACACACACGCACCCACGACAGCGAGAAACAACTCGAAAGCCGGCCGTCCCGGGGGGGCGGTTAGACCGGGTATAGGGGGCGGTTAGACCGCCTCCACACCGGTAACCAAGAAAACCTCCGAAACACCTCTTCCGAGCACCAAAACGCACCACGGTTTCACCAACAAAGATCTCTGGTCAAGGCCATGCTAGCTACCGGAAAATCTTGGCGAAAACCAAAACTCCACCCGGGGTCCTAGGGGCGGTTAGACCGGCTACTAGGGGCGGTCTAACCTCCCGTACCCGAAGAACGAACTCCAACCAAGAACACCTAGCAAACGGCACGAGAACGACCCGAAATTTCACCCGGACGCTCCTCGATCAAGGCGAACAAACTCACGAGAGGAAAATCCGGCGAAACAAAACTTTGACACTGGAAACCCCAAGGCGGTTAGACCGCCCCCTCCGAGCGGTTAGACCGCCTCTCCCGGAAAAAAAACGCCCCGCGGGTCAAACCCCAACTTCCTCGTGCCCGATCTCCCGAATCACTCCACAGATTGCAGCAAAACTTCGGGAATAGCTGGGTTACCTCCTGGGCAACCTCTACCTCAAAGGAATCGACCCGAATCGCTCACAATCAAGAGGAATCGAAGAAATCGCTTCTCTAGGTCAAGAACCCGCCCAACTCGAAAAACCAACAAATCGAGTCCGATTCAAAGGAGATTTGGGGGCAAAGTCACCAGCCAAAGAGGCACAAGATCCTCATACGTGACGCCCACCAAAGTCCCCAAGAAATCGCCCTCAAAACACCGCCAACAAAGAGCTCCGAAAATCAACACAAAGAGAGACGGGAAAAACACTTCTCAACCTTGAGGAACAACGCCGAACCATCTGTACATACCATGAAGGTTCGTACAAGGTCTAGCTTGCCACCCAAACATCCATCCCTCTCTCTAGATCTCACATGAAGCTCTCAAGCTAGTCCTAGGAAAAACTAGGGAAAAAAGAATGAAAATGGGAAAACAAATGAGCTAGGGTTCCAAGAGTTGGCTGCCATCCATCCACTCAATGAGTATATATGGAGGCACCCAAAAGACTAAACTAACCTCACCTAATAACTAGGGATACAAGCCCCTCAAGGGCGGATTTGGAAGTCTTCGGAATTTCTTCATCGGACGGATGCCCGGCGACCGCAACCTGCTTAGCCTCGACGCAAGCCTTGCGATCCCGACGCGTGTCCTCCGCTTCGAAGCATCTCGGCGCCGGCGGCCAGGGCGGTCAGACCGCCCCCCCTGGGCGGTTAGACCGGCCCGGCAATATGACCGGCCCCAGGCGGTCTAACCGCCCCTTCTGGGCGGTTGAACCGGCCCGGTGGCCGCACCTCCTTGTCGAGTCTTCGGCCCTCGGTTTTGTGGCTCAACCGAGTAACCCAGTGGTTTTCTGGTGAACCACTGCAAACCCCGCGAACTCGGTGTAGCCTCCGCCAATCTCCACTCATGACTTGGCTCCCACGTAGTCCCGGCTCGACCTTGGTTTTGAGGCTCTACCAAGAAACCGTCCACAACTTCATCTTGCTGTTCATGCCACCATGCGGCCCGCAATTGACCCCACTGGCCACCGAGTCCCTCGAACGAAGCCTACTTGTCTTCTCCACACCTGGAGGCCTCACCGGCAACGACCTTTCGCGCTTGTTCTTCACCTGCACCAACACGAGTCAAGCCGCAACCTGCACCTGCAATACTTAGCCAAGAATCAGTCCGTACAACGTTGTCAATCACTCATCACACAAGGAAGCGACCATCCACCGGTCCTCGAACCACACATGGTCCTCAGGAGCTTGCGCTCTTTCTTCTTTTTCTTCTCCGGGCAGGTATCCGGAGCCTCACCTTGCTCCTCCTCGGGCTTACTCTTGCTAAAAGCGACAGCTTCTTCCCCGTCGGCATGGTCAGTGGCTAGGGCAAGGAGCTTGCGGATTGTTTTCAGCTTGACTCGCCCTGTCCGGTGGACAAGGGTCTCGCACGTGGTACCATCTTGGAAAGCGGTGATGACCTGGTTGTTGGTCGTGTCGGGGAGTTCAGCGCAGCGCTTGGAGAAGCGGCGAATGTAGTCACGATCTCGCCCTTCTTTTGTTGGCAATGGAGAAGTTCGCACGCATTGCCAGGTCACTCGTAGGTACCCTGATCCTCCCTCGAGGGAGGTGCTCTATCTAGGTACGTGTCACACCCGATTTTACAAGGAAAACCAAATGCATCACATATGTGTGCCAGGATCAAATTACACACATACGATAGACAAAAGATACCATAACAGTAATCATACATATAGGAGTTTAACTGATACAATAGTCATTATTATACTCATCAGGCAGTGGACACGAAGGTCCGAAAACAAACGATAACTAAACGGGTAACTTCTTCATCATCCACAGGCACATGACTGGGGGATCGCATGCCTCAGAACTCTTCAAAGTCGCTCCAGTACTCCTCACCGTTGTTCTCATCTGAACAGCGGTAAGCAAGGGTGAGCACTCTTATGGTTGGAGCTCAGCAAGTGGGGGAAACATGAATGGCTATCAAGGATAGGCTAAGGTTTTGCAGTTGTCAGCATTTTAATGTTGATCAATATTTATTAGCAATCCTATTACTAGATGTAAGTTTATACCAATCCCAAAAGACTAAACAGATGTAACTATATCTCAAAAACCATAAGAAACCATAATTTAAGTTTATCTTTATGTTTCATTATCATGTGAAGGCCCAAGCCGCTCTTAACCGTGAGCACGGCTGATCGATCAGTTTTCACTCTGCAGAGGTTGTACACTTTACCCATAGTTCGTGTTCCCCATGTTTCCCGGGTTAGCTAGACCATTAAACACTTCTGAGGTGAGTGGCTAGGGGTCCACTACGAAGCCTTTACAAAGGAAATGCAGAAGACCAACAACCTGTGACAGCTACAGCAGCGGAGCAGACCATAACCCTCCCTAGTGGTCAGCACCTGAGCAAAGGCTGCTACCCCAAAAGAACCGGGCTATACCCCTTCAACTCTGCCCCTTGTGCCCCTTTCAGAAAAGGCTATCAGATAATTCCACATGCCTAATTAATTGTCTAAGCCAGAGCTATTTGGACTATGGTTGTACTGTTTTCTTGGGTGGTTCTCCATGTTCCAATTAAATCATAGGATCTTATCTTAAAACATAACCAATATTTCATAACAGGAAAGTTTGTATCATAAAACCATTTATAACCAGCCCATGTATAGCAACTAAGCAATCATTTACCCAAAACATTTATTAAAAGGCGTTGATCAAGGTGATAGGGGTGAAACTCTAGTCGTGTCCTTAAAAAGGTGATTTCCCATCAAGTTAATGCATAGCAACATGTAAAGGTAAACATTATTTAAATATGAAGTTATATAGGTCCAAGAAGAAAATGCAGGGGAAGAAATCCACTTGCCTTCCTCTATGAACTGAGTATCCTCTTCTTCGAAGATAGGCTCTTCTTGATGTTCTCCAATGGGGTGCTCAATCGAAGGCACGATATCTACGCACAAGCATATACAAACAATAAATAAATAAAACAGTACACCAAACAGTTCTATATGCTAAAAACACGCTATTTAAAAGGTTCTACTCACTGATACGATCATTTTGAGATATTAAACGTGAAAACGGAGTTAAAATGCGAAAGATGTGATTAAAACAAAACTCAGGGACCTATTTTCAAGAAAACTAAGCTCATAGGGTTTAAATGAAAGAAACCAGGGACTTGATACACAATTTCATATATAAACAGAGGGGTTTATGTGTGAAAAGGAGTGAAAAGGACCTCTGGTGAAGGAATCTAAAGAAAACAAGGGCTAAAACATAAAAATAGGGACCTAATCGAAAGGATTCTTATAGGTGGGAGGACCGGCTTGCGAAAACAAAGAAAACCAGGGGTTCATAAACAAAATGGCCCGGCACTGACCGGTACGACCGGATTTGACCGGCGCGGCCCGTGGATCCACACCGTCGATCGAAGATCGGGCGGCCCAGGACGCGAGTAAGAGGGGGACGGCAGCGGACTCGCCGGAGGGAGGCGGCACGCGGTGGCGACCTCATCGGCGATTGTCGGAAACGAGCGTTCGGCCACGGTTTTGATCACGGTAAGGTTCTACGCGTAGCTGAGGTGCTCGTGAACACAACCGAGCCAAAAGGACGGCGGTTCCGGTGACCTTGATAGCCCACACCGGAAGGGGGCGGTGCGGATCTCGTCGGCGTGCAGGCGCCGGTGCTACGGTGCACGTGCAGGATGAAAGATGGCAGAATGAGGTTGCTCACCACATGGAGACGGACCGAAAGTGTTCACAGGCGAGGAAGAAGCGACGGCGATGAGGATCAGCGATGACGACGAGCTCGGGCGGCGCTCCGGGCGGAACGCAGGGCGCGGCTCGGTCCTGCAACGAGGGACGGATACCTAGCACAGAGGAGGTACGGATGAGCATCGAGCGCAACGGAAAAGAAAGAAGGAAGGTGAGGGGGAGCTTCACCGGCGACGAGCTTTGAGCGGCCGGCAATGTGCCGACGGCGGAGCGACAAAAGGCAACAGCGCGTGCGCAAGGGCCGAGCGTGAGCAAGTGCAAAAGGGATGGGATGGATATGACGCCCGGATTTTATATGGACAGAGAGGGGAGAAGGGGAGCGGAGAGGCTTTGGCGGCGGTGGCGCACTTGCCATTGATGACCGGCGGACCTTGCGGGAGTGTAGATGGCAAGAAAAGGAGAAATAGAAGGAAATTGGAGGAGAGAGTGGGCGCGGGGGTTAATTGCCTTTTCACTGGGGCTTAAGGAAGGAAGGGGAAGCGGGACAGATGCGGGGCAGGGCGGCGGCCGTCACGGCGGGCGCACGGCCGAAGTAGAGGAAAGAGGGCGCGAGAAAGGAGAAGCTGACATGCGAGGCCGGCGCGTCAGCGGGTGCGGGAAAAGAACAGAGGGGAAAAGGAGAGTGTGACAACCCGCCTACGAAAATACCGTACTATCGCCTAAACCAATCCTCTTTGGTCATTAAGCGATAATAAAGTATCATCATGTCATTAGTTGCCAGGTTAACGCCCCGTGAAATCACTTTACATAGCAACAAGGATCGACAAGTATGCATTAAAACTCACGTGAAGGCGAGTCCAAAGGCAATGCATAATTAACATCCCAAATTACCCCGAAGGGTTTAATTATTACAAACAGAGTCTTTGACATGACAACAAAGTTCAGAGTTTTGAAAATAGCGGAATTAAACTAAGCGAAACGAGGAACATCACGGGAGGCCTGCCATGATGCCTTCAATCATCGTCTTCCACCCACTCCAGCTCCCAGCCAGGCGAGATCTCTCCAGGCCACACATCAGCAAAGGTAATACCTAGAACAACAGATTATAGCAAAGCTGAGTATACTAATACTCAGCAAGACTTAACCGTCGGGTGATAACTACATCACCGGACTCTAGACATGAGAGGCTTTTTGGCCACTAGGGTTTCTTTAGCTGAAAAGCAACAAAGAGTAGGTCCTTACTTTCAAGTTTTAGCACAAGTTCTAGTTGGATATTCTTTTCTAAGTTAGCAAGCTATTGCAAGCATAAGTTGTACAAGACAATTAATCAAGCATAGATATTCATTGACTTCCATCATTAGGGATATCATGGCCAGTTGGATAAGTAGTCTCAGATAACGGTGAGAGGCCGACAATCGATTAATTTAAACCTTGCAAGGTAGACCTAAACACACGGTAGGTTGCCCCCGTGAAAGCAACCACCAGGCGGTTCCCAAACTCTTCGGATTGGGATCGGATCTTACAGTCTTTGGTACAGGCTATCTGGCATACCCCGCGAGGCACCTCGAATCACCATGTACCACCGGTAGCTAGCTGTGAGACGCATCCCAAGATGAGTAATAGTACGATCCCTCACCACATCGTTAAGGTACTAGGCTTACCGTACCCATTTCCGACAAGTGTTTAGTACGTTCAAACACTTAACCAACGAAAGCCATTGGACCAGAGCCCACATCCCATGCTCTTACCACAGGAGCAGTCCATCTAAAGAGATCTTATGATTTCAACATAAGAACCTATTCTCACGAGTGACACGCATCACTCGACTTGTAACGGTCCTATAGCATAGCAGCTATCGACCCAACATACTAGTATAAACATGGGTACCTAGGGATCATGCATCTAGGGTTTCATTTCAACTCCTGAACGTAAATGCACAATCATCAATAGATAGTTGCAACAATTTTCAAAAACACTTAGGTTAATGCACCGGGGCTTGCCTTGGTCAACACAGTTAGCCTGAAGGTCCTCGGTGTCCTCACTCACTTCGACGTACTGCAGCTCCGCGTCAGCTCCTCCTTTCTCGGCTTCTGGCACGAGAGCGTAGTTACCGTCAGGGAGTTCTACACGGAATGCAATGCAAGGTTCAGGTGGAGTGAGAGGTTATTGATTCATCTTACCCAACTCTTGTTGGCATATTCACCAAGATAAACCTTTAATTACTAATGCTTTTTCATTTATGTTATTATTATATAAACATGTGAGAGCTTATTATTCTTTTAATCTGCTTAATAGTTATGGTGTGCACATCTATGCAATTAATTTCTTTTAAATTCACCAAACAGCAAGGGTGAAACCATAAACCCTAAATAAGCTAGGCAACCAATTAATGGAATTACAAGATTTCAGAGATTAATTTTGCCTAATTAAATTCCAATAGGAAGCTTATGCGTACCCTAACTTTTAATGGCACAAATCAAGCATAACAACAAGGACATGGGTCCTTGCTGGCCCTAAAGGTTCTAAACATGTCACTGAACCAAACTTTACATTTAAAAGAGCCCTCATTTAAAAACATCTAGCAATAGCATTTCCTAGCTATAACTATTATGAGAAAAGCATAACTAAATAAATAACGATTTTCTGCACCCTAACTCTTTACCACAGCTACTCTGGCCCTAACTAAGCTCAAGAAAACAGCAAATATCTGAAATTTGAAATATACATTTAAAGGTAACTCTAAGCATAAATCAAGAATTAATACTTCTAACAGAGCTAAACTCATGATAAATTCAGAAAAGTTACATCTAGGGATAACATGAACATAGCCACAAGCTCAGCACAAAAAACCATTTCATATTTTGCTATAAAAATCAATAAGACAGATATGGAATATATACAAAGTAATTTATATAAAAAGATCTATACAGTACCTTTATGCAAATTTTTGCCCAGACCCTACAATTGATAAAACTAGCAACATATCCAAAGTTCAGCTCCAAACATCTCCTAGATTTTGAACTACAACAAAATGAGGTCAAACTAAAATTGAATTTTAGTTCAAAATCCTTAAACCAAAACTATGGTCATGCTTTGCAAAAGTAGTAGGTCTAGACTCACCGAACCCAACAAAATTGGTTTTGCAATTTTCTGATTTTTCTACGATTTTATAGGATTTTCCTAAGTCACAGGATAGAGTTGTGAAGAAACTAAGATAACTGTCGTTGCAGACACGTCCTCTGGTTCACAACTAGGTCCCTGGAATTCACATCTATGCCCTTCCTGGTGGCGGCGAGCTCGTCGGTGGCGAACGGCGGCCGGAGGAGGGCAACATGTGGCACGGGGGCTCGATTGAGCTTACTAGAGAGCGATTGGCGGTGGTGGTTCGGCTTGAGACGGCTCCGGCGAGCGGCGGCGGCGAGACCACGGCGGCGCGGCCGCCTTGGCTCGATTTCAGGCGAGCACAGGCGCAAAGCCGAGCAACAAGCGGTGGGGGAAGCTTGGTCGGGTCCTAGGGGAGCGACTTGAGGTGTTGGCTTGCGGTGGGAGTCGGCGGAGAGGGGTGCTCGCCGGGGCAGCGGCAATGGCGGGTCGGCGGTGCGCGCAGGGAGGCACACGGGCGGCCTTTTATAGGCGGGAGCGTGCACGGGGGTGAGCGAGGGGATGCCTCGGTGCCCGTGGAGGCGAGTTAAGAGGGGTGGTGCGTGGTAACCGACACGCGCGGGCGTCGCCGGCGGGGAACGCGGCGGGGGGGGGTCCGGGGCGCGGTCGGCGGCACGACCATGGGGGTTTGGGGTGCGGCCCGAGGGGGATATGCTCGGGAGTCGCGCGGGAACCGCATCATGAGCCTCGGGTGTGGGTCGAGTGGCCGGGGGGGCGAACGGCGAGGACGGGCGGCGGTTCACCGAGCGCCACGTGGGTGAAGCGCCGACGCACGCGCTCTGGCGCCCGACGAGCTCAATTTCATTTGAACTGCGCCACTTCGAAATTCCCAAACTTTTAAAATTTGAACTGCACTCAAAAACCTATGAATATGACTATTGTAGAGTGATCAATCCTCTACACCATAGACCCTAACCGAGCTCCAAATGAACATGTATTGATGGAGAAATTCAGATGCCAATTTGGGGAAAACTCGGCCCTTGTGAACAGTGACCGACAGTGTTGACTAGAGATTTTGAGCCATTTTTCTTTTGAATTTCAAATCCCATCCTGAAGATGAAATGTGTCCCTCACAATTCTGCACAACTTTCATATTGGTAGCATTTTGAGTGTTTAGACAAATTTTGTATAACGTGAACAAAGTTCTAGAATGACATAATACCATCAAGGGTTTTATCCCTCTTAACTAGGGTTTTGACCCATGGGACTTATTTTGGCTTGCCTAAGGTGCTCAAGGGGGTGTGTTAGGGAGGTTTTCAAAGTGATGGCCCAGGTTGACCATGATTTGACCATAGTCAACTGTGTTGACCAACAATTAAGGTTAATTATGAACCTGGGACGTCACAGAGAGTGGGCCGCCGGGCGATCTGGGCTGGAAGGAGAGGATGGGCCGGCGAGGAGGGGAGCAAGCTGGTGGGCTTAAAGGGAGAGAGGGGAGTTGAGGGTTTTCTTCTCTCTTTTTTTAAACCTTTTCAAATTTAAACACTTCAAATTGTTTTCAAAATTTTCAAAAACATTTAAAACTTTTAAAACTTCATACCAACACATAAAAATATTATGCAACAAAAATATGATGCTTTGTTGTCTCTAAATTAATTAAGTTAAATTAAATTCTTTAAAGCTCAATTTAATTAGCAAATTAATTAAATCCTTAAGACTAAATCTAAAACACTATGTTGCTTAAGTAATTTTTTAGTGATGGAATTTTAGGGTGTCACAGTACGTGCCGAGTCGGCGAGGTACAATGGGATGCTTTTGATGATGAACAAAGTGTTGGTCGCACCGCCGTTGTGGCTGGCAAGTCGATAGTCCTCAAGCCATACGCTCAGGTTGGTCTCCCCGTCGTACTCACAACAATGGTCGGGGCGCGATACCGAGCTGGGGGTTGTAGCGAGAATGTTGGTGCCGAAAGTCCACGGACCTCGCGGGTTAGGCGTCGAATTCCGGCTCCGGTCCTCACTGTTGTCGTAGCGGCCCCCGCGCCTCCAGTTGTACTCCCTTCACGGCCAGCGGCCGGCGTTCGCCGTTTGACCCGCCTCGGGTCATCGTCCTCCCACGCGCTGAGGATGCGCCTTAGGCCCCATGGTTAGAATCAGCCTTGCGGCCGGCGGGCGAGCGTACGCTCTCCGTGCGATCCGACTGCCCCAACAAGTGTGAGGACCCATTGTGAACCGAGCGTTCCTTGTCTGGTCCCGTGCCTCGCGGTGCTGAGACGCTGAACTTTCCGCCTGCTGCTCGGCGGCTACATTGAGGAGCGTTTGGAGGTGCTGATGGAGCCTCTTTTCCGTCGGGGTCGTTGGCTCGGGGCCAGCCCGGAAGAGTACGACCGCTACGGCGAGGTTCTGAGAGGCCCGTTTGGTGACGGGAGTCTCGTGAACATCATCGATGATGCAGCGGTGTACCTCTTGTGCGCGCTCACGCGCGGGTGTTGCCACGGCCTCTGCACCGAGCGCGTGTGGTGGAGCCTCGCCTGCTCGTCCTCGAGAGCCTTCTGAGCCTCGTCAAGCTCGTCAAGGCGCGCCCACTGCCACTCGTGGTCGTACTAGTCTTGCGGGGTTCCTTGCTAGCGGAAGCGTCAGGCGAAGTGGGCTCACCTTCCGTGGAGCTATCCTCGGAGTTGGTGGAGTGTACTGCGTCGGGCCGCTGCTGGAGGATGAAACGCTCCCACCTCGAGTTGTGGGGCGTCGGTGCCTTCTTGCCTAGAGGCGCGCTTTCGGCCTCGTCGCAGCTTGACTGAGAAGCCCCCGAGGGGACCGGTCGTGCGCCTCCCGTGGCGGCGAGAGTATTCACCCCACCACAGGGGAGCCTCGCCTGCCCCTCAGGGTACACGGAGTCGTAGCAGAGCTTGAATTCGTCCCAGGTCAGTGTCTCCTCCTCCTGCAACCCGAACACGAGCATGGATGTGGCGAACGCCGCGAAGCGGAAGAGTTCCTGGGACGGATTCGGCCCTAGAGCGACCGCCATGTTGCGGCCGACCAGGTCCCAAACCCGGTCGGTGGCAGACTTCACCACCTGCGGCTCCTCGTGTGGCTGGTCCTGGGGTGGCGCAGGCCCGTCAGGTTGGGACCGCGAGAACACGGCCCCAGCAGGTGACTCGACTGGACCATCGAAGACGAAGTCCAGGGAGCCGAAGCGCAACATGGTGGTGCGCTCCGGCCGTTCATCGGCATGGACCATCCGGACTCTTGTTTGGCGTAGTGACACACGAAGTGCCCCTACCCGGCGTGCCAACTGTCAGGGTTTGATACCGCCAAAAAGTAATTTTGGGTATGATTCGTGCGTCTGATCCGGATGGTTGGGCTTAGAGACACCGGGATTATACTGGTTCAGGCTCCGAGGGGTGCCCTATCTCCAGTTCCATGAGATGTTCTATATGCCCACAAGGGTTTGTAGTAGGGGATACAAGTTTAGGTCGAGAGAGGGAAAGAGTCCCAAGTCTCTGTGCGTGGATGGGAGCAACCGGTACTCGATTAGTGGGCGTGGTGCATGTTGTTTGATCTCTTTTTTCCGTTATGTTTTTTGTCTCTCCGTTTATGGTGCCAACCTCTCCTTTTTTTAGTGCAAGGAGGGCCGGTGTACAAGAGCTAAGATGGTAAAATAACGTTCTGCTACAGTGTTGGAACAGTCCACAATGTGGGCCTTCGTCTCCCGTTGGAGTCGTACACTGCACTAGTCATGGTAGCCTTCGTAGGGCGGCGTAGCTTCATCCTCCGTCTCCCGACCTAGGGGCGCGCTATTCATGTTTGGTCGGGGCTTCCCTTGCAAGCCTCGACCTTCTCTCTGATACCTGTTGGGTCGGGTCTCTTTGTTCGATGTCTTACAGGCGAATGATTCGCATGTCCTTGGCCACTGTTCAGTATCCAGGTGATGGGACGCGCAGTCCGCCTTCCATGCTGGAGAAAATCTCATCATTGCCTGATCTCCTGACAACGCAGATCCACGTGCCCTGCCGCAGCTGCATGTCCCGCGCGGCGCGGGGCAGCTTCCACCACGTTGCAACCCCCAGTGGGTGGCCCGACCGATGGATTGCGGCGGAAGGAGCCTTAGGTCGTGCGAGGCGGAGCCGCCTGTCAAGGTAGCTAGGGTGGCTGCCTGAGTCGGAGGTGGCTCTGCGGAGGGAGGCCGGACTGCTGTCCCTAAGGAAAGGGAGCTGGGCCTGGGCTTGCAGGCGGACGGTGTTGGGCCTTCGCTGATGCGGTCCATCATTAGCCTTTCTGATTTCGAGGGTTTAGGGATTAAGATGATTACCCCCGGTTTCTTCCCCTCTTCAACTGATATGTAGTCCAACTCACACATATAATTTTTTGAAAACCCTCTCAAACTTTGCTAAAATATAATTTTATTTCAGCCACCTCTCATGTCATTTTATGAAAACCCCCTCGAGCTTTGAAGGAATGACAGGAGGGTGCCAATATTACAACACCCCGACTTTATCAAAAATAAATTATTGCCCAACCACTGACCTGACAATTTAATGAAGCCCCATCAAACTTTACATAACTATCATTTATATCATTTATTTAAGCCACCTCTCAAGCAATTTGACGACATCTCCCTCGATCGAGCCACCTCTCAAGTAATTTTATGATAATCAACCGGCGATCCATGCATCTTCCGCAAACCTGAACTCTACATAAATTGGCACATGGTCCACAATTTTTTAAAAAAAAAGACCCTAAACTTTCTGTAAATCTTCCACATTCCAACATTTGCGAAAACGTCCCCCAAGCTTGTCAAAATCAATCCACGGTCCCTGCATTTTAACTAAGAAATACCTAAAGTTTTAATAAATTAATTCACAGTCTACAATCATGCAAAAATATCCCAACCATTCTACCAATCACTGGGCGCCAGTCTTTCTAGTTGATTCATGTTTTCTAGTTGATATCACGGGGTGTTAGAAAGATATTTGAATATAGTTTTTTAACAAAATTATTCGAAAACACAAATATTGCATGTATTTTCTGCAACTTGTAACCCTCACACAAGTACTTATTTAGACGGAGGGGAGTACACGGCTCCGTGGCCTGGTGCCGAACGCAAACGATTCGCAGGTGCGATTTGCCTCGTTGTTGCTTGTTTCTTGCTGATCTGCTTGACCTCAACTGTAGCAGGGGGTTGGCCTCATCTTATCACTTATCAGTCAGCGCGCAAGTGTCGTGTACAGGTCGGATGCTTGATCGGTAACTGAGTGTAGTGGTGGTATGCGTTCTAGCCTTCTAGGGTTATCAACCTGCAATAGTTGTGGCTTGAATGGCAGCTATTATGGTATACACCATCACGCTGCATGTATTGGCATACAGTGTCCTTCATGCTGCAAAGCGACTTGCTGAGCTGGAATTGGAAGCTTATAGCTTAGCACAAGATGCTTCAATATACTAGAGTCTGGGGCACGCCTTCGCGTGCCACTTACTCATTCCATCTTAGAACCAATAGATTTGCTGAGGTTTGATGGTAGAAAGTGACTATAAAATCATAAAAGAAGTTCAAATTTAATTTAGAATATAACATACGCATTGAACACCGAAATTACAAATGAGTCATAAAATCTATTGAAGTCACAAAACACTACTGCTGTGTCGAAAGTGGACGAGAACAGATTTGCGGAAAGATAGATTGCAACGACGATGAGTAAGGTTTTAATAAAGGATTACGAATGTGTAAGATTAAAGGATGGTTGAGACAAAGATTAACCCCAACTAAGCAAACTTAAACTAAACCAATGCCATTGTGGTTATCAACCCACAACACACCGCACTCGATCAAAGATCCAAATCAAGCATTAACACAAGATCAAGCATTCAAACACACCACTAAACTAAGCACACCTAATCGTCGATCGTGGCTAGCGATTTCACAAGGGCAAGCCTAAAGAACCTGGATCCTAAGAAAGATCTTTAGCTTGAACAAGATAGAGTCATGAGATAACGAGAACACGCGGACACGGGTAGGGTAAAGGTAGGGAAAGGTTAGAGAGCATAGAATAGATACTAAAGATTTCCTAAAGCAAGAACAAGGTAACATAGAATGAAAAGATTGACCAAGATAAGATAGACAACGAGTAGAACACCGAGGATGGGGGGTAAAATCAAGGATAGGTATATTAAGAATGGAATTAAAGCATAGCATGGAGTGAGCATGGCTTCTAGATGATTATAGTCCTTAAGTTCGACCAGTTTCTAACTAGGCTAACGTCCTACAGTCAACACTCGCTGCCGATACCACTTTGTCACACCCGGATTTAAGGGCAAATCCGAATGCATAGAACACATGTGCGCCAGGATCAAGTTTCACACATGCGTTGACTCAGTGAATACCCAAACACAGTGCAAAAGCGTAAAGAGAGTATTAAAACTTTATTACATGACCGAATGTCTCAGAATCGTAACATAAGCGAGTACTAGCAGCGGTAAAGGACGTCTCCACGAGCGGTGACCGACCGGTGGCACGCTCGCCTAGAAACCACCGAACTCTCCGGGAAAGTCTTCAAAGCGTCCGTCCGAGCGACAACCGGGTTGTGTAGATGCATATAAAAGAACAACAAGCATGAGCACATGTCGTACTCAACAAGGGAAAAGATCTATAACAACATGCAAAGGCTTTATGGTGGAAGCTTGTGGTTGCATAGCGGATCGGCATTTTAGTTGGTCAAATTTTATTAAGCAAGCTAAATTACTAGCAAATGTAAGTTTATACCAACCCAAAGATTAACATAAGCATCATCATCAAGAACGAAAGTAAATGCAACAAGTTTAATCCATCTTCCATAGTTTAATCATGTGAGGGTCCGGGCCGCCCGTGACCGTGGGCACGGCTAATCGATTAGTTTTACACTCGCAGAGGTCGTACATCTTTACCCACAAGTCGCGTAAAAGTCCCGAAGAACTTTAAACCCAACCATGCGATGCGATCGGGCACCATACCACACTACCGAGGTGTGATTGCATAGGGACGCTACGAGGCCGTTACAAAGATCCCCGGATGAAGGTCGCCCGCTAGGTTACCCGGTCGGTGCAACGTATAAAGCTCCGGACAAGTACCGTGTCTTAGCTAAGCCCACACCTACGCCCGAGCAGTCCATACGCCACTACCCGCCGGCCCCCAACCCTTATCGGGTAAAGCATACCTAACACCCGGTTCACTAATTATTAAGCCAAGACGAGCCATATGTCTTGTGGTAGCACCTGTTTTCCTGGGTGGTTCTCCATGTTCCGATTAACACAGGTGATCTTGTTTAATGAAAGGTACAACATAAATAAAGCAAGATTAACATTGTTGTTCATCAAAACCACCATAAACCCGAGTTGAGCAACTAAGCATGGTCTACCCAACATAAACATAAACCCAGGTTGATCAAGGCACAGGATAAACAAAACTAGTCAAACCTTAGCAATAGGACCCATCAATTTAATGCATAGCAATAATAAATAACGGTGTAATTAAAATGCATGTTGTAATAGGATCAACGGGAATGCAGCAAGGACTTGCCTTCTACCAACGTGTGCTGCTGCTCAAGACCTTGGAAATCTTCAACTCCAGCGTTCTCCACGAACGAACCGTCTTCTACGCACCACATCATTCACATACAAGCATACAATGGAATAAAATAAGAAACAATCACCAAACAGTACTAACAAAACTAAACAGGGGCAAAAAGTCGTTCTACTCATCGAGACGATCGCGTGGATATAAAGAACGCTAAAAACGAGTTAAAACGCGGAAGATATGGAGGAAACAAGATCGAGGACCTATTCGTAATTAACTATAGCTTTTAGGGGTTAGCGAGAGGAGATTCCCGAGACACATCAAACGGTGCTCGCGAATGGATCTAATGCGGGGGTTAGATCCGCAAAAAGTTTCGGGATGGATCTGGTTGTGAAGATTTAATAGATCTAGGGATTTTTTTGTGAAAGAAGCAAGACACAAGAACAAATCTAATAGTTACGGGGAAACGAGCGGGGGTCTTGCCGCAAAACCGTCGGCCTTCTTCTTCCTCTCGGGTTAGAGGCGCGAACGAGGGGAGGGGCGGTGGTCTATCCGGCCGGTTCACCGGCGCTCCGGCGACCAAGAAAGTCGGGCGTGGTGCAAAATCGAAGGAGGAGCTCGAGAGGAACAAGATGGTGGGCTTGCCTTCGAAGGAGAGGAACGGGGGCGGCGGATTTTTGCGGTCAACCGCCGGCGAGCGCGGCCCGAGCTTTAGCGAGCGCGGGCGCGCGCGCGGCCGCGCGGCGGCGGCGCCGTAGGGCGGCGGGGCGCCGTGCGCGGGGCGAGGCGGCGCGGCTAGGGCGGCGCGCGGGGGGGCGGCGCCCTTTATGGGGGCGGCGCGGGGCGGTCCCACCCCGGATGGCGGCGGCCATGGGCGGCCGATGGGCACCGGCGGGCACCGGCCGGCCGGCGCGGGCGCGGGTGGGCCGGAGCCCGGGGGTCGGGCCTCCGGGCTCGGCCCGGATAGATAGGAAGTTTTTTTTTGAAATATTTTTCTGTGCAAAGATAAATCCGAATTATCTAGACAAATCTCTAAAGCCACGAAAAATACCCGAAAAATCACAAAAATTCCGGGGAAAATTTCTAGAGATAGATTAAGACATGAACAATCCAAATAAAGCATTTGGTGCTCATGAAAAAGATTTTAGAGCCTTCTAATAAATAGAAAATGCTCGGAGAAAATGAGAATAAATCCCGGAAAAATCCGGAAAATTCTCGGGAGAGATTGGACGGATCCTAAACGCATTTTTGAAACCTTTTTGCACTCAAGAACCACTAGATGCATCGGCATGAATGCAACACACATAACTTTTATTTAATTTAGAAAATCAATCAAAGGATTTTTCCTATACTATATTTCCTGTAAAGAACATAAAAGCTGGGCAAAATTTTAAAATTTAGGCTAAATCGTTGTTTAATTTTTTTTTCCTATTCACATCCTGAAATTGGAAATTTCAGGGTGTGACAAATCTACCCCCCTTAAAAGGAATCTCGTCCTCGAGATTCGGAAGGATAAAGAAAAGATTTCGAGAACGATATGGTAGAACTGATGTGAGAACAATGTTGATAGAGAACATACCCAACACGGTCGTTGCATTTATGTGGTTCAGTCTACCATGAGCGGAGCTCTCTGTCCCTTAGAGCTTTGCGGGGTCTGGTTTCCATTCCTCATCTGTTGATTCTGCACTGGGGTATTCGGGACGCTCCTCTGAGGACAAGCTTGTTAGCATAGTGACCGCTCTCTCCACACTTGAAGCATGCATTGCCAACGGGAGTACTTGGTGCACTTGGTCTCACCGGGGTTCTGCCGGGGGTGTTCGACTAATGTCTTGGTCATTGGGGCGTGGAGTCCGTGGAGGGGAATGCTTTGCAGCTCTTGAATGGGGTGCTTGAAGGGTTGATTGTTCCGCCGAAACCGACTACGCCCAGTTACCACCTCAACCTCCGACATGGGGTGTCGTTCCTTGCGGTGGAATGAAACGGGGACGAGTGCTTGCTCCCAATCGGCACAAAAGTAGTGGCCTTCCTCTTCGGATCTCTCAATTCGCGCGCATGGCCTCCAGGGTGATGGCCTTGTCTAACGAGTCTTTGGAAAGATGGAAAAGTGTGAGATGTCAGCTGATACCGAAGCGGTCCAGCCAATCCCTCCATGAAGCGCTCCTGCTTCTTTGGGTCATCTGCCACCTCCTCTGGTGCATAGCGAGACAGCTCGATGAACCTGTCCCGGTACTCTGTCACTGACATTCCCCCCTGTTGGAGAGAGAGGAACTCCTTCTTCTTCAGCCTCATCAACCCTGCAGGAATGTGATGGTTCCTGAAGCTCTCAGTGAACTCTGCCCGGTGATAGCGTTTGGCGTAGCATGGGCGGTAGTGTAAGCATCCCACCATGCTCTCGCTTGAACCCCGAAGTCGTCTGCGGCAAATAGGACCTTCTCTCTATCATCACACTGGGGTTGTGGTGAGCATCTTGCTCACGGTCTTCAACCAATCATCAGCATCAAGCGGATCGGTTGCATGAGTGAAAACTGGCGGCCGATGGCTCATGAACTCCCTGTGCTTGTTCATGGGCGCCGGTTCTTGTGGCGGTGGGCGAGGTGGATTGTTGGCTTGGGCCTGCGATTGGCCACGGTGTTGGTCGGGTTCTCCAACCGTGTGTTTGGTTGGAGAGCCGGCCGGAGCGGAGCGGAGCCGACCCTCGTTTTGGGGACGGCTCCGACCCTTCTCATGTTTGGTTGCAAATGTTGGGTTGGAGTGGCTCCAACCTCTTTTTTTGTTTGGTTGGAGGAATGAGATTGGGAATGGATGACAGTTTTCACTCCGTTAACGGGTCCCACATGTCATAGGGTTTAGAGTTCAGTGGGCCCACATGTCATATACGTCATCTTCATCCTCCACCCGCCGGCCGCATCCCTCCTCACGCCGCCGCGCCCTCCTCCCGCCGCGAGCCCGGCCGGCCGCCGGCGCCCGGCTCCGCTAGCCGCGGGCGCGAGCTCCGCCGGCCGGCCGCGAGCTCGGCCCCCGCCGGCCGGCCGCGAGCTCGGCCCCCCCGCGGGCCGCATGCTTCGCCGGCCGCGGGCCGCGAGCTCCGCCCCGCCGCGGGTCGTGTGATCCGCCGGCCGCGGGCCGTGAGCTCCGCCCCGCCGCGGGTCGCGTGATCCGCCGGCCGCGGGCCGCGAGCTCCGCCCGGCCGCGGTTGCGAGCTCCGCCCCGGCGCGGGCCGCGTGCTCCGCCGGCCGCGGGTGAGAGCTCCGCCCCGGCCGCGCCCATCCCGCCGCCGGCCGCGGTGAGAGCTCCGCCCCGGCCGCGCCCCATCCCGCCGCCGGCCGCGGGTGCGAGAGAGGAGAGGGAGAAACGGGAGGGAGACGGGAGGCGGACAGAGAGGAGAAAGTGGAGCGGAGCCGCTCCGTCCCTCGAATTTTGAGGGACGGAGCCAACCCGGATCTAAGGGGAATATTCCTGCGGGAGCCGCTCCGCTCCCGCCGCTCCCCATCCAAACGCCCGCGGGAGCGGATCCGCTCCGCTCCGCTCCGGCCGGCTCTCCAACCAAACACACGGCAAGAGTTGTAGCCGATTCTGGAAGAACCTGGCGCATGGCCGGATCCATTGGTTGTCTTTGGTGGGGGTGGTGCACTTGCCCGAACTGCTGCCTCGTCCTTGGCGTATCACCGGAGGTTGATCAACACCTGACCCGGACCTGGTGTTCACCATCCGAGTGTTAGGAACATTGACTTAGATGATTGCACAAAGAGAAAAGCTCAAAAGATTAAGCGAGCGCAGATTTCCAGTTTAAGACAGATTCTGTCGACTCCAAACATTCATCTATAACTCTCAACGTGGATAACCAAAAATTATGAGCTTTTGAACGATAATAGATAATGAAATTAAGGAACTAGCCCAACTGGAATCACCTCGATCAGAGCTCTATAACTTCAGATATAAAATAAACAAGTCGAGTATATCAGCAGTGTTAACAGATTCAAGTAGCTCCAAAGTTTCGGGCATCACTCTCTAAATATATAATCAAAATTGCTGAATTTTGTACCGAAAAACACCCATGAAATTTCTGAACTTCTCCAACTGGATTTGCCTCAAACGGAGGTCTATAGCCCAAGATATAAAATAATGAAGTTAATGTGTCAGCAGAGTTTTACAGATTCTGACCACTCCCATGTTTCATGCATAGCTCCCAGGATATGTATGGGATGGGGCTGAATTTTTGACAGAACATTGGTCATGAAATTTGTGAACTAACCCAACTGGTTTTGCATCAATCGGAGCTCTGTAGCTCGAGATATGAACAAAACACTACTGCTGTGTCGAAAGTGGACGAGAACAGATTTGCAGAAAGATAGATTGCAACGACGATGAGTAAGGTTTTAATAAAGGATTACGAATGTGTAAGATTAAAGGATGGTTGAGACAAAGATTAACCCCAACTAAGCAAACTTAAACTAAACCAATGCCATTGTGGTTATCAACCCACAACACACTGCACTCGATCAAAGATCCAAATCAAGCATTAACACAAGATCAAGCATTCAAACACACCACTAAACTAAGCACACCTAATCGTCGATCGTGGCTAGCGATTTCACAAGGGCAAGCCTAAAGAACCTGGATCCTAAGAAAGATCTTTAGCTTGAACAAGATAGAGTCATGAGATAACCGAGAACACTGCGGACACGGGTAGGGTAAAGGTAGGGAAAGGTTAGAGAGCATAGAATAGATACTAAAGATTTCCTAAAGCAAGAACAAGGTAACATAGAATGAAAAGATTGACCAAGATAAGATAGACAACGAGTAGAACACCGAGGATGGGGGGGTAAAATCAAGGATAGGTATATTAAGAATGGAATTAAAGCATAGCATGGAGTGAGCATGGCTTCTAGATGATTATAGTCCTTAAGTTCAACCGAGTTTCTAACTAGGCTAACGTCCTACGGTCAACAACGCTACGATACCACTTTGTCACACCCGGATTTAAGGGCAAATCCGAATGCATAGAACACATGTGCGCCGGGATCAAGTTTCACACATGCGTTGACTCGGTGAATACCAAAACACGGTGCAAAAGCGTAAAGAGAGTATTAAAACTTTATTACATGACCGAATGTCTCGGAATCGTAACATAAGCGAGTACTAGCGGCGGTAAAGGACGTCTCCACGGGCGGTCGACCGGTGGCACGCTCGCCTAGAAACCACCGAACTCTCCGGGGAAAGTCTTCAAAGCGTCCGTCCGAGCAGAACCGGGTTGTGTAGATGCATATAAAAGAACAACAAGCATGAGCACATGTCGTACTCAACAAGGGAAAAGATCTATAACAACATGCAAAGGCTTTATGGTGGAAGCTTGTGGTTGCATAGCGAGATCAGCATTTTAGTTGGTCAAGTTTTATTAAGCAAGCTATATTACTAGCAAATGTAAGTTTATACCAACCCAAAGATTAACATAAGCATCATCATCACGAACGAAAGTAAATGCAACAAGTTTAATCCATCTTCCATAGTTTAATCATGTGAGGGTCCAGGCCGCCCTTGACCGTGGGCACGGCTAATCGATTAGTTTTACACTCTGCAGAGGTCGTACATCTTTACCCACAAGTCGCGTAAAAACTCCGAAGAGCTTTAGACCCAACCACGCGATGCGATCGGGCACCATACCACACTACCGAGGTGTGATTGCATAGGGACGCTACGAGGCCGTTACAAAGATCCCCGGATGAAGGTCGCCCGCTAGGTTACCCCGGTCGGTGCAACGTATAAAGCTCCCGGACGAGTACCGTGTCTTAGCTAAGCCCACACCTACGCCCGAGCAGTCCATACGCCACTACCCGCCGGCCCCCAACCCTTATCGGGTAAAGCATACCTAACACCCGGTTCACTAATTATTAAGCCAAGACAGAGCCATATGTCTTGTGGTAGCACTTGTTTTCCTGGGTGGTTCTCCTTGTTCCGATTAACACGGGTGATCTTGATGAAAGGTACAACATAAATAAAGCAAGATTAACATTGTTGTTCATCAAAACCACCATAAACCCAAGTTGAGCAACTAAGCATGGTCTACCCAACATAAACATAAACCCGAGGTTGATTAAGGCACAAGATAAACAAAACTAGTCAAACCTTAGCAATAGGACCCATCAATTTAATGCAAAGCAATAATAAATAACGGTGTAATTAAAATGCATGTTGTAATAGGATCAACGGGAATGTAGCAAGGACTTGCCTTCTACCAACGTGTGCTGCTGCTCAAGACCTTGGAAATCTTCAACTCCAGCGTTCTCCACGAACGAACCGTCTTCTACGCACCACATCATTCACATACAAGCATACAATGGAATAAAATAAGAAACAATCATCAAACAGTACTAACAGAACTAAACAGGGGCAAAAAGTTGTTCTACTCGTCGAGACGATCGCGTGGACATAAAGAACACTAAAAACGAGTTAAAACGCGGAAGATATGGAGGAAACAAGATCAGAGGACCTATTCGTAATTAACTATAGCTTTTAGGGGTTAGCAGAGGAGATTCCCGAGACACATCAAACAGTGCTCGCGAATGGATCTAATCCGGGGGTTAGATCTACAAAAAGTTTCGGGATGGATCTGGTTGTGAAGATTTAATAGATCTAGGGATTTTTTTGTGAAAGAAGCAAGACACAAGAACAAATCTAATAGTTACGGGAAACGAGCAGGGGTCTTCTTGCAAAACCGTCGGCCTTCTTCTTCCTCCGGTTAGAGGCGCGAACGGGAGGGGCGGTGGTCTATCCGGCCGGTTCACCGGCGCTCCGGCAACCAAGAAAGTCGGGCGTGGTGCAAAATCGAAGGAGGAGCTCGAGAGGAACAAGATGGTGGGCTTGCCTTCGAAGGAGAGGAACGAGGGCGGCGGATTTTTGCGGTCAACCGCCGGCGAGCCGCGGCCCGAGCTTTAGCGGGCGCGGGCGCGTGCGGCTGCTGCAGGCGGCGGCGCCGTAGGGGCGGCGGGGGCGGCGTGCGGGGCGAGGGCGGCGCGGCTAGGGCGCGCGCGCGGGGGGCGCGGCGCCCTTTATGGGGCGGGCGCGGGGCGGTCCCGCCCTGGATGGCGGCGGCCATGGGCGGCCGATGGGCACGGCGGGCACCGGCCGGCCGGGCGCGGGCACGGGTGGGCCGGAGCCGGCTGGGTCGGGCCTCCGGGCTCGGCCCGGATAGATAGGAAGTTTTTTTTTGAAATATTTTTCCCGTGCAAAGATAAATCCGAATTATCTAGATAAATCTCTAAAGCCACGAAAAATACCCGAAAAATCACAAAAATTCCGGGAAAATTTCTAGAGATAGATTAAGACATGAACAATCCAAATAAAGCATTTGGTGCTCATGAAAAAGATTTTAGAGCCTTCTAATAAATAGAAAATGCTCGGAGAAAATGAGAATAAATCCCGGAAAAATCCGGAAAATTCTCGGGAGAGATTGGACAGATCCTAAACGCATTTTTGAAACCTTTTTGCACTCAAGAACCACTAGATGCATCGGCATGAATGCAACACACATAACTTTTATTTAATTTAGAAAATCAATCAAAGGATTTTTCCTATACTATATTTCCTGTAAAGAACATAAAAGCTGGGCAAAATTTTAAAATTTAGGCTAAATCGTTGTTTAATTTTTTTTCCTATTCACATCCTGAAATTGGAAATTTCAGGGTGTGACATTGATTTCCTTTCGCTGTTCCTGGACTAGGCTCCCACGAAGCAAAAAACCTTCTCTCTCCTCGCTCCCGGCCTACGCTCCTGGATTTCGTTTTTCTGGAGCCAACCTTGGCCCGTGCTCGCGCGAGCCGTGGGAGAGGATAGCGATACCTTCCCTCTCTCTCACCCACCACGGTACCGCTATGTGCCGCCTCGTCGTCGTGCCCGGTGACGCCACGATCCCAGGCGGGCGCGCCAAGAGGAGGAGCCAGCGCTGGGCGAGGTCCCCCAAGGTCGCACCGCGCGCGCGGCGGCGGGACCGGGATGGAGCAAGCTCCATCGAGCCCGCGCTCGTGGCGGCGGTGGGCGGGGCGAAGCTCCCACGCGCTAGCGCCCACACACGGCGGCGGCGGCGCCGGGGGTGGAGCTCCCCGCGCTCATGCTCGCGCCCGCGCACGACGGCCGGGGGCGAGCTCCACCGAGACCGTGCTCGCACCGGCGACGGACGGGGGCGCAGCTCCCCGGCTCGCGCTCGCGCGCGGGCGGCGGTGGTCGGGGCGAGCTCCACCAAGCCCGTGCTCACGGCGGCGACGGTCGGGGGGCGGAGCTCCCTCGCGTGACGACGCTATTCGGCAGAGGCGGAGGGGGCGCTCGTCGCCAGCGCGGCCTAGCAGCTGTTCGATGCAATGTCAAAAAGGAAGAACTAAGGGTAACTTCACCCCACTGTTGATACAAGGTCATCCTACCCATTTTTGTCCTAAGTCAAACACAATCCTAAATTGACCTGGCTCACTAGGAACAAAGAAATCAAACAAGAGGATGAGCCCTGGGGAACCAGGCCATGGCTGGCCTCAGCCTGGCTCGTCGGCTAGGTCTTGCAGGGCACACAAATCAAACACGCCCAAATCTACTGAAGTCTTAGCCAATGTCAGGCTGCTTAAAAACGGAAAAAGTTCATTTTTGATCATCCAACTTTTTGCCTCGGTTTAGTTTTTGACCACTGAACTTCAAAACCAGATATCTTTGACCATCCAACTCTTAAAACCGTTCACAATTGGCCATCAGGCGGTTTCGATGGGTGGTTTTAACTTTTTTATTTACAATTTAATCTTTATAACTTGAAATGATTATTACTTTTTGCTCATAGCTCCGATTTAGGTTATTCTTGTGGTCACGTGTTCATAACGGTGAGTTTTATCTTTTTAGAATGTTTTTATACAACTTTATAGCTATTTTTTATATTATTTTTCTGTTGTTGTGTAAAAAAATAATATAAGAAATGTAAAACAAATAGTTACAAATTAATATGAGCAACATTTTAAATGATAAAGTTCATCTTATGAACGCATGACCACAAGAATCACTTAAATTGGAGATACGAGAAAGAAATAGTAATCATTTCAAGGTTCAAGAACTACTTTCAATTATTTTATTTACAATTTAGTCCTTAGATCTTAAAATGCTTACTATTTTTTTCTTATATCTCTAATTCAAGTGATTCTTGTAACCATATGTTAATAACGATGAGCTTTATCTTTAAAAATGTGTTCATATTATTTTGTAATTGTTTGTTTTACTTTTCTTACAGTGTTGTTTTTACATAACAACATAAGAATAATATAACAAACGGTGATAAAATAGTATAAATAACATTTTAGAAGATAAAGCTCATTGTTATGAACACGTGACCGCAAGAATCACCTAAATCGGAGCTACAAACAAAAAGTAATGCTCATTTCAAGTTCTAAGGACTAAATTGTAAATAAAAAAAGTTAAAACCACCCATCAAAACCGCCCGATGGTCAATTATGAACTGTTTTAAGAGTTGGATGGTCAAAGATATCCGGTTTTGAAGTTCGATGATTAAAATCAAACTGAGGCAAAAGTTGGATGGTCAAAAATGGACTTATTCCTTAGAAAAACTACCTAGCAAATGTGGTTGACGATAAGCTGCTCCCTAGATTAAGATACATCTACATTAACACTCCAAGTAGGGTTGAACAAAATTTCCCCGATACGCCTCGCAAGTTGTATGCCCTTTTGCACTGCAACAACAAGGTAAATACTTGTTATTTGTGTGATTTTTTTGCCATAACGAAAGGACAACATAATAACTTAAATGCAGCAATAATTGGATAAAAACATGTCTTTCATTTCAGAAAACATTTGACATCCATACAACTTAGTCCAGAATAAATATAAAAAACTGAACCTAGATTCTTGGTATTTCAAAACTTTGAGTCAACATTTGTTTATGTATTTATTGCTTAGCAAACAACAGTAGTCCAGTCCACTCTATTTGCTTAGATCTTTATTGAGAAACACCCTGATTGACTGTAATGGCCCTTTTTAATCGAGAAATGCACTTTGCACAAACTAACTAAAAATTGTTTATTTGTTATGTCTACTCATTAGCAATTTCGATGCTTCAAACATCAACTTCGGATCCAAATGAGATACCATAACAAATATCAGCACAACCATCAAAGAATCATCTAACTGGTATTTTATCACATATATTTCCATTTGCTGAAAAGAATGCAAAGAAAAGGTGCCATTCAATGACAACTTACTGATAGTAACACGTTTGGCGTGGATGGCACAAAGGTTTGATACTTGGAACAGTTCGATCAGGTGGAATTGTGCTGCCTGTACTGATCAAGGTAATCATTGGATCACCGGAATGTCGCCGGTGAACACTTTGTTGGCGAGGTCCAGCCACGTGAGGTGCAGCAACCGGGGCAGCCCCACTCTCTCTTCTTCCTTGCTCTCTCTGCTGCTTAGGTGACCAGCACCGTTGGCCAAATCAATCACCACCAATTAACAGTTTGCACCAAGCAATCCGGAAAGACAACAAAATGAGATTCAGAACAGAAAAGTTGTACATGCAACTAATTATTTGCCAGCTCCTGCGTTACTTCAGTTTGTGCTTGCCTGCATGACATAAATTTAAAATTGTGGCCCAAATCATTTAAGTTGTGATCTAAATATCACAGGATGAAATATGGAAGAAACCCGCGTTACTTCAGTTTGTGCTTGCCTGCATGACATAAATTTAAAATTGTGGCCCAAATCATTTAAGTTGTGATCTAAATATCACAGGATGAAATATGAAAGAACAAAACAAGGGAGTCCAGGAACTAATGTAGTAATGCTTCAGTTTCGAATTGGGTCACACACTCAAATTTTGAACCAGATCCGCACAAAACCAGTCACTTGTAATTCATGCCTAAAATTCAGAACTACTAGTACTGCAATTCAGAAGCACCTAAAATTCAGACCTATATTTTGAACCAAGAATTGTTTGCTTGAATCAAAAGTATTTAACCCAGAACTATACAGGTACTATGGTTTTCCTTCTCTCAGAATATATTGTTAAAAAGAAAAGCAAACAACCATTACTTTCACACCATCATAGTAATAGTATAAAATTCATGTATGCTTCAGTAGCAATCCAACACAGAGCGCTTAAAGGAAATATTTGTCAGATTGCTCAGCAAATTGAAGGATTTTTATGAAGTGGATTTATGAGAAGATTCAGTGTATCAGTTGAACACAATCACAAAAGGTCACTCCTTTCGGCAAAGCACTCGTCAATGCAGTTTTTGCCTAGTGTGGTAAATCAAAGATGCGGAGTGGTAACATTGTATTCTGGGTAGGCATATACAAAAAAATCATATATTGTATTAAGCATTATATCCAGGTAAGCACTGCCTATACATATATTCACCTATGGGATTTAAGCATTAACTGTAAGTTGAAATATGCAAACACAAAAATAGTAATGATATAATTTGCTAAACTGAAGTCATAACAAGGCACTTTCCTCCTAAATTGCAATACTTTAAACTAACTTTAACATTAATAGTAACACCATTTATCTCAAGCATATAAAGCTTACCAAAAGAAATTTGGTCAAGCCGCCATAAGGATCTTCAGCACAAGATTGATAGAGGCCAGGCACAGTCAATTTTCCAAAAAAAAATCAGGATCTTAGTTTAAATCATTGGGTGGTATAATACAAAACTCACCTTGACCTTCCAAAAATTTCCAGGATAGTAATGAGTATATGTTGTGTATCAATCACCAATTCGCAAGACAAATAGAACTTCAAAAAGTTGCAGCCCTTTCCCCAAATGCACCACTGAGCTTGATCATGATGCTACCAGAGTAATGCCAAAATCAGAATAGAACAAAACAAAAAAGAGCTCCAGAAAATCAGGGATAATGCTGCTGGTGCTACTAAGACCCCGAGAATGAAACGTGAAGCATACAAAACCATTTGGTGAGTGCTAACGCCCCAGCCGATGGCTCTGACCTTTCTACTCTAGCTCATTTTCGTCCTCTTGTCACTTGCACCCAGCATATTGGTTGTAACATTGTACTTTGGTAGCTTCCTGCAAAACCATTAAATCATATAACACATTTAGACAAAACACTTGGGTCCTCCTCCAAGGAATCTCATGGAACAGAGGGCAGTCAAGCCAAAACAGAACTGCAATGTTTTGAAAGAAGAACATTTTTGGTGACACACATGTTAAATATAAATCTAGAATTTCCTTTAGAAAGGAAACTTAGCAATCACACTAATGATATTTCTTTCAAGCGTCAAACAATTTAACTCTGAAACCTATGTAGTCTAATATGTGTACATGAAAGCCTGAAACAGTTTTTTGACTTAATGTACATCTTGAGTATGTAAGGACACCAAGTCACTTGTTATGAACTGCGATGGAGGGGAAGTGAATTGCGAGGATTTGGGGATGATTTGTGGAAATTAGGGCTGCTGTGCTACAGTACCCGCGGTGCTACAGTACCGTGGGTACTGTTCACGCCTAGGGTTGTGGCGGCGGCTAGGGTTGGAGGGGCGCAGGGAACGCCGGCCGCGGGGCTTCGCCCACGGCCGGCAAGAGAGAAGGGTTTTCCTTCTAATCTCTTTCTTGATTAGATTGATACATCTCCTCTCTTTGAATAGAGAGGATTACTTAACTCCTAAGCAAGGACTCGATCTTATCCCTAAACCTAACCCTAACGGGACTCCTGGCCCATTAGACCCTTGACACCTGACATTACCCCGCCCTTTTCCGAGCAGCTCGTCCTTGAGTTGCAGCATGGGCAGCTTGACAATGACTCGACTCCACACAAACTTATGACCTAAAAATAAGCCTTTTACATCGCGGCTTATTTGATTATTCTTAATCCGAAATAGACTCAGACTTTATATTGTGTGACTCTGACGGTAGGCACCATCCGCATGACGAAGTTGCATGTGTACGACCACCTGGATCCCATGGAGACCATCTGAACGAGAGGAGTGCAGGAGCACAGCCACCTGGAAGCAGTCGCGATGAAGGCCAACGGAGACGTCCTCGCGGTGGTCGGAGACGGAAAACTGAGGCGCTAGGTAGTGCTTCCCCGCTGTGACAAGGAGGAACACAGCTCCCCTACCACCATCCCCGTAGAGTTGGAGTACGTCGTCTACGGGAAAGACACCATGCGCACCCTTGGACACATCAGCGGATCGACACAATTGCTGGTAGCCAACGAGCGAGTCGAGGTCGCATCCCTCTGCATCGAAGGCGAAGGCGACCGCCGCCAAGGCTGCCTCCCGATCCCGCATCTGCTTGTGCGCCTTTTGTAGCCGTCGTCGTGCTAGGAAGCCGCGTGCTGCAGCCTGCAGCCGCACTGCCGCGGACACCTGTCGAGTAAGCATCTTCTCCGCCGTCTCCATTGCGAATGGTCATGTGGACGACATCGGGAGTGTTGCCACCGATGAGGCAGGGAGGGACGCATGCGGCGGCGACAGCCCGCCCCTCAGGAGCTCGCGCAACAGCGCCAACTCCTCGTGAATCTCGCAGATGGCAGCGTCGTGGTCGAGGAGCATCCGCGTCACCTCCTCAGGTGAGAAGGCGTGGGGGAGCGGAGGAGGGCCCGGCGGCACTGCGGAGAACAGGGCCGACGCAGCCCAGGGATGTGCGCCGGCAACGTAGAATTCAGCCATGTATCTGATACCAGATTGTTATGAACTGCGTGGTGGCTGAGCGTACAGTACCACGGTGCTACAGTACCCGCGGTACTGTTCACGTGGAGGGGCTGAGAGGGAGAGCTGCCAGGGTTGCAGAGGCGCTAGGAACGCCGGCCGCGGGGCTTCGCCCACGGCCGGCAAGAGAGAAGGGTTTTCCTTCTAATCTCTTGCTTGATTAGATTGATACATCTGCTCTCTTTAAATAGAGAGAATTACTTGACCCCTAAGCAAGGACTCAATCTTATCCCTAAACCTAACCCTAACGGGCCTCCCAGCCCATTAGGCCCTTGACACCTGACATCACTGTAAAACGCAAAAGGCTAGCACTCAAATGTGGTCTCAAATTTAATTATCAACAGCAGAAAAATAATTTTAAGACCCAGTGCAGTCCACCAACCTGAATAGTTTAATATTTATAATCAAGGGACTTTTTATTTGCTTCTTACATACATAAGTACATGTTGAGAACAAAGCAGCACAATGATCTAATTTACTCACCAGTGTTGCATGCCTCGCCTAGCATGCTTCTAGAGTATGCTGTTTTTTTTAACGAACCGCACAAGATAGTGCGTGTTTCATTGATATAGAAGAAAAAATACAAGATTATGATCCTGGGAGATCACAGGCAGGAAAAGAAAAGAAATAGAGAAACAAACTCGCCCGGTTGGATTGGGACATCAACACGGGTTACCGCTCTAACTATACTCACCGGCCAGATGGATTGGGACGTCAACATGGCCGGGCACTGCACACAAACGACGACAGAAAAGACAAGAGCAAAACCACAACTCCACCCACAAACCGCACTCATGCGAGTAACGAAACCCTGGAGCGAAGCCCACCGCCGAAGAAAGAAGCTGAGGACACCACCGCACCGAAGGGCCACCGCCGTGCGGGGCCAAATGCCGCCGTAGTGCTGCACCGACACTGACAGCCCGACAGCGTGAAGAACACCGAGTCCGAAGGAACTCTCGCGTGCGCGGGGAACCACCAACCTGCCACTCAGCACACCTCACTCTCGTGCGCGGGGATGTCTCAACCCGCCGCACGACTCCACACTTCAGAGTCATCTCAAGAATTGTCGTTGAGGAAGTCCGAAGGTGCCCCACCCCTCAGGGATCGCAACAAGCAGCAGACCACCACCAAGGAACGAAGTCAACGCGTTGCTTCCCCCTACCACAAGCCGCTGCCAACGAAGTAGAAGATCGAAGAAGTCGCCTGCGCCGTCTTGCGACGTTGTACCACACCGAAAGCTATCAGCCATGCTGGAAGCCCCGCCGCGGTCCGCTGCAGGCCAAGTCTTCACTTGCTTCCAGTGCCGCAAGAATCGTCTGACGACGCTGTCCCTCACCGCACTGGAGATTGCCAAGCAATATCAGGCGTCGAGGGACGCTGCAAGCAGACGACCGGAAGTCGAGTGAAGACCTCCTATCGTCAACAAGAGGGCAGCGACATGGCATGGGGTAGGCAAGCCCCCTTAACGCCCGCCTGAAGACAGCTCCTCTCCGCCGGTCGAAGCAACGAAACAGCAGGCCGGCCAAACCGCGAGCCAAGCGATGACTCTTGAGATGACGTCTCTAAGAAGATTATGACACCCGCGGGCGCCGCCGTCGCTCGTCCAGGAGCTGGACCGGGTTTACACCCAGAGACCAAGTGTAGCGGGGTTGTTACTCGAAAATGGTGCCCTTAGCAGGGGGAGTGTCGGTGTTTTAGACCGGCAACCTATTAAGGGGAGTACCCGAAGTAGATGAATGTGGCCTCGCCGAGATCGGTAACTCGAAGGAAGAGACACGTGGCACACAATTTAGACAGGTTCGGGCCGCGAGGTGCGTAATACCCTACGTCTCGTATGCTTTGCGTAGCTACGGATTGATTGGGTACGATTACAAGATGATGCAATCTTACGTCGTGAGATGAGATGATGAGAGAGGGGTCCCTGCCTCACCTTATATAGTCCGGGAGGCAGGGTTACAAGTCGGAATAGGGAGAGAGTACTAGTCGAGTACGTCTAGGAGTCCTCTATACAGTCCGGGACATGTACAGCTTCCTAACCGAGTACTTCTCCTCTGTAGTCCTTGTGCTCCACGCTATCGGGTACCGTGCAGTGCAAGTCAGGTAGTCCCAAGGGCCCACCGAGTAGTCGGTCCTGGTACCCACCAAGGTAGTGGGCCCAGGGAGGTCCATACGACAAGCCCCCGAGTACTTTGTAGTCGAGAATGATAGCTTCAAGTAGTCTTGACGACCTTAACGAGTAGCCCTCGAGCGTCCCCGAGTACTACAAGTCAAAAGTCCTCAAGAGTAATCGAAGCATCCCGAGGCTGGAATGTACTCCAGCTGATGTTTGAGCATTCCTGAAGTCTTCTCGAGTAGTCCCAAGCGTCCTTGAGTGCCGCCCTCGAAGTTCTTCAACAATGCCCGTGTTGTCTTGAAGCCGAAGCTGATATGGAAGTGCGATTGCAAAATCGCACTCCATATGGAGTAGCCCCCGAGCCTTAGGTTGAGTTGTAGACTCGGCGAGGGTCCATCTGAAGTTTTGGCAAGAATATCCCGAAAAATCCGGAGAAAAAACCGAAGGACACGTGGCACGGAGCCCCCGAGCCTTGAGTCGAGTACTTCCTCTCGAATTGAAGGGTCATCTTGTAAAATGTGTCCTGAGATGCTCTTGAATCTTGCCGCTTCCCAGGAAGTCGAGTTGGAGTAGCCGAGCCCCCGAGGTGAGGCGCGTCGACTAGTAGAAGTTAAAAGGTCACGCGCGGCCGCTGAGTCAGCCGAGCGCAGACTTATCCATCCGGCCATTGGAGGGCCGTTTTGACTTATAAATAGAAACCAAAACCCTTAGGGTTTTTCACCCTACGCAGTTGTAGCCATTCCCATCAGATCTTGGCCAGAAATCGCCACCAGTACACGCCGCCGCCGCTGAGTGAAGCGTAGATCTGAGTGCGCCGCCGTAGAGAGCCATCACAGTAGCCCCCGAGCGGATGCGCGTGAAAACACCGTGCACTTGGAGGATGAAGCCGTCTCCATCAAAGACTGCAAAGGCCGCCGACGGAAAGAAGAGGGGTCGTGAGGAGGCCGCTGGATCTGCCGCAGGGACATCACCGCCGATGTCCCCGCCGCGGCCAGATCCGAATCGTGAGTGGAAGAAGTCCAAGGCGAAGACCGAAGACTTGCTCGCCCTTCTCAACAGTGGATTCCTGCGCGAGAAGGAGGTGGATATGTGAAGGGCCGCCTTCGGGGATCCGTACCCCATGGAGAAAAACCCAGATGAGATCCCGATGTTCGCGCGGTTCGCGGAGCGCGGACGTTCTCTCCCGGCGAGCGACTTCTTCAAGGGGCTCATGGGGTACTACGGCGTCGAGTACCTCAACCTCAACCCCAACGGTATCTTCCACACTGCCGTCTTCGTACATTTCTGCGAAGCTTTTCTGGGGATCAAGCCCCATTGGATCTTGTTCCGGAAGTTCTTCCGGGTGAAGCCGCAACCCAGCGCCAGCAACCCGCGAGTAGTCGGAGGAGCGGGGGTCCAGATGCGGGAGGACGCCGCCGAGCAGTACCTCTCGTACAAACTCATAGACTCCAACTAGGACTGGAAGGCCAAGTGGTTCTATGTCACGAACCACCATCCGGGGCTGCCGAAGCCGAGCAGGAAGCAGCCCAAGCATCGCCCTTGGTGGAACACGGAGCCGACGATGCAGGAAAGGATCCAGCTGCCCGAGTTGTTGGCGCGGATCAAGGCGCTGAGGGAAGCCGGGCTGAGGGCCGAGCATGTGGCCTTCAGCTTCATGAAGCGCAGGGTGCAGCCGCTGATGGCTCGCGACACCCTGGGGTACGAGTACACCGGGGACGACGACACGTTGCGGATGCCTGGAGACGAAGTCAATGACGATGATATCGTTGACAGGCTGGCCTGGATCTTCAAGGATATGTCGCCGTACACAGCGTGCCCCGTACCGGAGTACTCCGCCGCGCGCCCACCAAAGGAGGTTAGTAGCCGCACCCATAGTCGAGTACCCATTCCATGTGAGTAGTCGCGCTGATGAGTTGTTTCTTGCAGGATGACTTGAAGAAGTTCGTCTCCGAGCCGCCGCCGCCCCCTCAGGAAGTCGAGGTCCCAGAGGAGGGGAAGACCAAGGCCAAGGAGCGGCGTGAAGTCAGTGAAGGAGACGACACCGTTGTCGTAGAAGACACGTCCGACGAGGATGACGACGAGGAGACGTTGCAGGACCGCTTCCAGCTGCGGTCGAGGTTCAGCCGTCCAGGCTTACCCCACGTTCCTCTCGTTCAGGATCAGCCGGCTAGCCTGGAGGCTAGTCTGCTCGCGCCACCGAGGAGGCCACGCAATGTGGCCCGGAAGCGTGTGGCGAAGAAATTGAAGGTCACAGAGACCACGTCCCAAGAGGTAAGCCATCTTGAGTAGTGTAGTCGAGTACTGGTGTCTCGAGTTCACTTGTTGATGAAGAAGTTTCCTTGCTTGCGGGAGTTGCCGCCTACAGAGCCCGTTGATCAGGGCGACGAAGGCGAGTGGGACACGGTGGGGGAGGCCGCTGGGAGTCGTAGCCCAGCCCCCACTGTCGAAGAACTCTTGGAGCAGATGGAGCGCCAGCCCCCTGCTGCGCAGGAGAGCACGAAACCCGCTGCTGCTGCTGCGGAAGAGGTAGTGGCCGCAGAGGCGCAGGAGGAGGCGCCCGCTGAGGCTGGATTGGTGGACATCGCCAGCATCCTCGGCGCCCCGACCGTGACGGTGGTCCGGTCAAGCTTGTAAGTGTTGAATCTTCCTGAGTAGTACTTGTTGTGGTAGTCGTGCTTGATTGACAACCGGCTTATGTACTGCGGGAAATCGACGAAGCGTCTGGGAGGGGGGATGAACCCTCGCGGCGGTGGCGAAGAAGAAGCCGTGCTTGCCCGCTAGAGGGTCGCTCCCCACCCCTCAGGCGGAGCCCGAAGTGCCGGCCGCTGAGGCTACATTGCCCGAGGCCAGCGTCATTGAAGGTGAGTACCCTGCTGAGGTCGAAGTGCCTAGTAGAGTAGTCGTAGTCACATGTTGACTGATACACTTGTCTTCTTGTCGACAGGTGCTGAGGCCGAAAGGAGTGATATCCCGTCGGCAGTGCCCGTAGAGGACGTGGCACCGGAGACTCAGAAGGCAGCCGTGGAAGCCTCCGAGATGATGGAGGTGACTGCCGGAGAAGCCGCCGCGACGACTGGAGGAGAGGAGGACACCGCACAACCAGAACCCGCTCTGGAGGTGGTCATCCACTCGACGGAGATCCAGGACGCGGAGCCAATCCGCTCGGCGCCGATGACCGAAGCCGCTACGAGTAGTCGTGGCGGGATCAAGTTTGTGGCGGACGACTTGGTCGATCCGGCGACGGTGGCTCGGCATCTGGAGGCGGTCCACCAAGCCAAGCAATGGATGAAGGTGAGTAGTCATAACTCTTGAGTAGTCAATCCCTTAGCGTTGAGTACCCATTTGATGCGAGTTGTCTGTGCAGGACTTCGCTGAGAGGTCCCGCCTGAAGTCGGGGATGCTTCAGGGGTACGGCGACGTTGTGCTTCGAGCCGAGACGCTGGAGGACCAACTTGTAAAGTCTCGGAAGCACTCCGCCGCCATGCAGTCAAAGCTGGATACTGCCTTCGCCGAGTACCATAATGACATCCAAAAGATGCAGGCGAAGAGCGACGACTTGGTGCGGAAGAACAAGTCGCTCCGCAACAAGAAAAAAGGTACACCACTTGTCTTGTTGAGTACTTGTTGGAGATCGAGAGGTGGTCTAACCCGCTTGTCCTTGGATTTTTCAGAGCTTGAGACTCGGGTAGAGCGGTGAAGATTTCGAGAGGCGATCGAAGAATCTCTTCTACGGGAGCGGGGAGGCCCGCCGGTGCGGAGTTAGATTATAAGGAGCTTGCTTACGAGTGCGACAAGAACATGGAGCTCCGTATTGCATCAGACCGTGACCTCGTCAACTGCTACAAATCATTGCAGAAGCTGAACGAGGATTGCGAGAAACTGCGGGCCCAACTCAAGGAGCTTGAAGAAGCCGCGCTCCCCATCGCGAGGCTGCTGGTGCCTCATCCTGGCAGTCCCAAGATAGCGTCGTTGGTGGATCGGTTGAAGGAAGCCCCTAGCCGGCTGGCGGCCTACGTGAAGCATCTGGCAAAGTTGATCCCGAACCACCTTCATGAAGTCGTACTTCCTGAAGGCTCCTGTAGATGTAGTCGCTGGTGGACTAGCTGCCAATTGTACCGACGAGCAATATGCGGAGCTGCTAGAGCAGATGGCGCCCATTGCGGATCAAGTCGTCGAAAAACTCCATCTCCAGTAGTCCTGTAATAGTTAGCTCGTAGCAATAGATGTACAGAAACAATTGTAATGAAAGTGTTTAAGTATCAATGAAGAAAAACTTCCATCAATGAGTACTCGTTGTCGCGATCTCAGATTGCGGAGTCCCATCGTGGAGTTGACGCGAGTAGTCGTACTCGGCAGTAGCCCCGTTTGAGGGAAGAAGATAGTAAAGCAGTTGATGATCAATCAAACTTTATTACTGAAGAAGTACACCTGGATGGCCAGGGCCGTAGTTACAGAGTAGTCGCCGGGACCGGAGGCCGCTACGGCTAAGTAGCGCTAGGGCGTGTAGCCGCTTACGGCGGTAGATCCGTAGGTAGCCGTATAGGCCGGATCTAGAAGTACAAGGTCTCTCGGTGAGACCGCCGCTAGAGTCCTTTGTCGCTCATCGCGGCCCGGATCCGTAGGTAGCCGCATGGGCCGGATTGCGGAGAGGAGTAGTGCGGAGGCCCGGGTGCACGGACCGGAGGCCGCTTACAGCGAAGAGGTAGTCCGGAGACTAGTGCCCGAACCCGGAGGCCGCTTACCGCGGAGGGGTCTTCGATGTAGTCGCGTATACTTGAGCCCCAGGGTAGTCGTGTAGACTAGGTGTAGAACCGACATAGCTGGTCCACGTTCCACGAGTTGTTGACGTCTTCGCCTTCAAGTGTCTGGAGGCGGTAGGAGCCCAGCCCGGTCACCTTTGCCACTATGATGGGACCTTCCCAGGGGGAGCTGAGCTTGTGTAGTCCTTTCGTGTTCTGGATGCGATGGAGGACGAGATCGCCAACGTTGAAGGAGCGTTCCTTGACGTTGCGGTCGTGGTAGCGTCGGATACCCTCCAGGTACCTTGCTGATTGGACGAGGGTGGCGCAGCGAGCCTCTTCGAGCCCGTCGATGTCAACTCGTCTGCTGTCTTCAGAAATGCCTTCGTCGTAGTGCTCCACTGCTGGTGAATCCCATATGACATCAGCAGGGAGGATTGCTTCGGAGTCGTAAACCAGGAAGTAAGGGGATTGCCCCGTTGGCTTGGAGGGCTGAGTGCGTAGCCCCCAGAGTGCATTGGGTAGTTCCTTGATCCACTTGCCTCCTTTAGAGTTAGCAGCGTCGTGTAGCCGCTTCTTGAGAGTGTTGAGCACCATCCCGTTGGCGCGCTCGACCTGTCCGTTGGCCCGAGGATGGGCAACTGAGATGTATCGGACGTCGATCCCGCTGTTCTCGCAGTACTCCCGAAGCGGTGGTTGTTGAAGTTGGAGCCCGTGTCCGTGATGATGCGATGGGGTAGTCCGTAGCGATGCACGAGTTCATCCAGGAAGTCGAGTACTCTGTCAGCCTTGGGGCATGTGACCGGCTTGACCTCGATCCACTTGGTGAACTTGTCGATGGCCACCAATACTCTGTTGAATCCACCTGGCACAGTTGGCAGTGACCCAATCATGTCGAGCCCCCAGCAAGCGAAGGGCTAGGTTGGCGGTATGATGACTAGCTTGTAGGCTGGGACGTGTTGCTGCTTGGCGAAGTACTGGCATCCTTGGCACCTTCTGACGAGTTCTTCGGCGTCGCCCAAAGCTGTGGGCCAGTAGAAGGCTCGTCGGAAAGCCTTGCTGACCAGCGTACGGGAGGATGCGTGGTTGCCGCAGACGCCCTTGTGGATCTCCTCCAAGATGACCTTGCCTTCTTGTCTGGGGACGCACTTCATGAGTACTCCGGAAGATGCGCCCCGTATGTAGAGCTTGTCTCCGACGAGGACGTAGAACTTGGCGCGGCGGATGAGCTGCTCGGCCAAGTTCTTGTCCGAGGGAATCTTCTGCTCGCTGAGGTAGTCAATGAAGGGTTGCCTCCAGTCCACATCGATCATCATGACCTCTGGCCGGCGGGGGGGACGTCTTTGGGACAATGGTCGGTGGCGCCGGCTCCGGGGAAGGATGGCGCGTGAAGCTCGTGGACGAAGACACCCGCCGGTACTTGAGCGCGAGTAGAGCCAAGCTTCGACGGGATGTCCGCCGCAACGTTGTTGTCGCGGACGATGTGGTGGAACTCGAGACCGTAGAACTTGTTCTCGAGCTTGCGGACTTCTAGGCGATGGCGTCCATGTTCTCCTTGTTGTGGTCCCGGGACTTGTTGACTTGGTTGATGGCCACTGCGGAGTCATCGTAGACTAGTAGCCGCTTGATGCCCAGTGAAGCCGCGAGGCGGAGCCCGTGTAGGAGAGCTTCGTACTCGGCTTCGTTGTTTGAGACCTTCTAGAAGATCTGCAGGACGTACTTGAGTTGTTCGCCCGTTGGAGAAATCAGGAGTACCCCTGCACCTGCGCCCTCGTTGTTGAGTGAGCCGTCGAAGTACATCACCCAGTGCTCTGGTCGCTCGGTTGGAGTAGGTAGTTGATTCTCCCGCCACTCCGCCATGAAGTCAACTAGTGCTTGCGACTTGATCGCTGTGCGTGGCTTGAAGTCGATGGTGAGGGCGCTGAGTTCGACTGCCCACTTGGAGATTCTTCCAGTGGCATCTTGGTTCTGCAGGATGTTGCCGAGCGGGTAGTCGGTGACTACGGAGATCGAGTACTCCTGGAAGTAGTGTCGTAGCTTCCGCGAGGTGATGAGTACTGCGTACAGGAGCTTCTGCACAGGTTGATAGCGTGCCTTGGACTCTGACAGGACCTCGGCCGACGAAGTAGGCGGGGCGCCCCGGACTAGATAGGCGTGGTCGTCTTCCTGCCGCCCAGCGATGATGGCGATCGACCACATGAGTAGTCGCGGCGAGATAGAGCGATGTTGCTCGCCTTTGCGAGGAGCCGTGAGGACCGGTGGCTTCGATAGGAAGTCCTTGAGGCCGGGCAAGGGCTTGGTCCGCCTCTAGAGTCCACACGAACTTCTCTTGGTGCTTGAGTAGTTTGAAGAAGGGGAGCCACGTTCTCCAAGCTTCGAGATGAATCTGTTCAAGGCCGCCATGCACCGGTCGGCTTACGGACGTCTTTGATGCACGTGGGAGCTTTCATGCTGGTGATTGCGGAGATCTTCTCGGGGTTGGCTTCAATGCCGCGGCCGGCGATGATGAAGCCGAGTAGTTTGCCCGAAGGTACACCGAAGACGCACTTGTTCGGGTTGAGCTTCCGGCGGTACTCGCGCGAGGATGCGAAAGTCTCTTCAAGATCGTCGATGAGGGTATCGAGTTTACGGGTCTTGACGACCACGTCATCCACGTAGGCTTCGACGTTCTTGTTGAGTTGCCTCTTGAAGCGAGCTCCGGATAGATCGTTGATATGTGGCGCCGGCGTTCTTCAACCCGAAGGACATGGTCGGGTAGCGATGCGCGCCAAACGGGGGTGATGAACGCGGTCTTCTCCGGTCTTCTTCCTTGATCGTGATCTAGTGGTACCGGAGTAGCGATCGAGGAAGCGAGAGCGGTCGCGGCCCCGCCATGGAGTCGATGACTTTGTCAATCCGCGGCAACCCGAAGGGGTCCTTGGGGCAGTGCTTGTTGAGATCAGTGTAGTCGACGCACATCCTCCACTCGTTCGAGTTCTTCTTGCGGACGAGGACGGGGTTGGCGAGCCACTCAGGATGGAAGACTTATCTAATGAAGCCAGCCGCGAGTAGTTTGGCGAGTTCCTTCTTGATGGCACCCCGTCTGTCGTCGGCGAAACGGCGGAGGTGTTGTCGCCTGGGGGTAGCTTTAGGATCGACGTTGAGGCAGTGCTTGATCAACTCCTTGGGCACTCCTGGCATGTCCGCTGGCTTCCACGCGAAGATGTCGCGGTTAGCCCGGAGGAAGTTGATGAGCGCGTCTTCCTATTTGGGGTCGAGGCCGGCCCCGATGGTGGTGGTCTTGCTGTTGTCGCCTGTCCCGAGGTCGATCGTCTTGACCAGAACCTCCTCAGCTGGCTGAGGCTTATTGGCTTTGTCTGACTTCTCAGGGATGTCGAGTTCACTTGGAGCAAGCTTCTTTGACGCGGCGTAGACCTCCATCATTGCGTTGGGTACTTGATTTGTGGAGCGATCTCCACGGCTTCAGTGTCGCAGTCGTGCGAGATCTTCAAGTCCCCTTGGAGCGAGAGTACACCTGCTGGGCTTGGCATCTTGAGTACCAAGTAGGTGTAGTGGGGTACCGCCATGAACTTGGCGATAGCCGGTCTGCCGAGGATGGCATGGCAGGACGTCTCGAAGTCCGTGACTTCGAACTTGATGTACTCGGTACGGTAGTTGTCCCGAGATTCCCCAAAGGTAACTGGCAGGACCACTAAGCCCAGTGGGATGGCCGCGTTCCAGGGGACGATGCCGTAGAAGGGCGAGGTGCTCTTGGTGAGCATGTGGGTGATGTCGAGCTTCATCTTCTTCAAGGTCTTGGTGAAAAGGACGTTGAGCCCGCTTCCACCATCGATGAGGACCTTGTTGAGCCTGGAGCCCGCGACCACCGGCTTCAGGACGAGAGGGAACCGCCCTGGTTCGGAGAAGTTGGTCCATTGATCCGCACGGGAGAAGGTGATGGGTACCTCCGACCACCTGAGAGGGGTCGGAACCGCTGGTTCAATGCTCATGACTTCTCGACGAGTAGCCTTTTGCTCCCGTCTACTGGGTAGTCCGCCGAAGAGGATGTTGACAGTCTTGTTGGGTTCCTGGAAGTCATCATTGCCTCCGTCGTTCTTCTTCTTGCCTTTCTTGTCGTGAGGGTGCGGTGGCTTTGGAGTACTCTTGAGTGCTCGCCTGAGTTGGTAGCACTGCTCGGTGGTGTGGTTGCCGTCCAGATGCCACGGGCACTTCTCTTTCAACAAGTCTTTGAAGCCACCAGAGGTCTTCTTCGAGTTCTCCTTCGCAGGGCGCTGGATAGCCGCGACAGTGTTGTCTGGCTTGCGCTTGCGGTTGGGACCCGAGTAGTAGTTGTTGTTGTTGCGACCGCCTTGGTTCCCGTTGTTGCCGCTACCGCCGCCCGCGTTCTGCTTGCTTTTTCCACGGATGGCATCGTACTTGGCGTTAGCTTTGTCTTCTTCATCCGCCCAGGACATGATCATGTCCTTGAGGTGGGGGATGGACTTGGGGCGACGGCGACCGAAGTCTTCAAAGGTGCGGCGGTGGTAGAGGCCGTCTTGGAAGAGGTCGATGACCTCCTTGTCGGTGACGTCGACTACGGTGGCACGCTTGTCGAAGAAGTGGCGCATGTACTTGCGGAGGGTCTCGCCTTGTTCCTGCTTCACATAGCCGGGCCCATGCGAGTACCCGATCGGCCCATGGCGCCCGCGAAGTTGCTGGTGAACTGCTCCTTCAACCGGTCCCACTTGTCGATCGAGTGCTTGTCCAGCGACTCGAGCCATGTGAGTGGGGCTTGATCCAGGCAGAAGGGGAAGTAGAGGCACTTGGTGTCGTTGTTGCCGCCAGAGTTATCGATGGAGAGGGCGTAGCACCTGAGCCACTGGATGGGATCCTGCTTCGCGTCGTACTTGGTGATCCCCAAAGGTTTGAACTTGTCGGGAAGGAGCAAGTTGCGAAGCCGAGGTGAGAAGGCGGGGAACCCGTCGTTGTTGCACTGCGGTGGTGGACTTCTTCCGCCGCGGCTCTTCAATCTTCGGCGGGCGTCGTAGCCGCCCTGTGAGGCTCCGGAGGCGTGGCTGTTCGCGTGGTCTCAACCGCCGCGGCCCCGCCGCCGACGCCGCCCTCTCGTTGGCTCCGTGGTTGGAGCTTCCGCCGTCGCTTCCGCCGCCACCAGGGTCGCAGCCGCCGCCGACGGGGCCGTGGTGAGGGATGATCTCACGGTTGTTGTTGCCACCCTGTGATGGTCCGCCGGCGTTTGCGCGAGTACAGTTGGACTGAGCCGGCAGCTCGGCTCGAGTACGGTTGCGGCCGAGGTCAGCGCTACGACTTGTAGCTTCGTTGTCGCGGTTCCTGGCGGGGGAGAGGCCGGGTGACCCCCGTTGTCGACCCGCATTAAGTAAGCGTCTTCGGCGAGCTTGGCGATAACTTCTCCAGCGCGTATCCCCTGAGCTTTGCGATCGCTGTGATCGACATGAGGCATTGCTCGGGGGTGGTGTGTACCCTACTCTCGACGGCCTCGAGAGCTTCTGCGAGGTTGCGGATGGGGAGGTTGTCTCAGAGACGCCGGCACCGTTCGTTGCGCTTTCTGTTACGCTCACGTCGAGCGTCCCTGTTGGAGTCGGTCTCAGCGGGTGCTTCAGCAGATAGCTCGTCTGCGGAGATGTCTTCAAGGTACTTGTCTTGTGCCGTCCCTGAAGGTCCTGGCGTGTCGCCGGCAGCCATGAAGACTTGGCAATCGGGGTTGCCAAGACTGGAGTCGGAGCTCGCCACCTCGGTTGGGGTGTACGAGTCAGCTCGAGCAAGTGGTGTTCCCTCCTGGAACGGGAGCGAGTCGAGGTAGGCGACGTAGCGTGAGTCCCCGCGCTCGCGCGGTGCGGCGGGCTTGCGCGCGCGCCGATGAGACGAATCTCCCCGGCGGTGTGGACGTTATAACCGGCCGGAAGCCGGCCCGACAAGGGTTGCTCAGTAGTGTTGTCTTCGGACTCGGGATCCTCGGGGTCTGACCCGAAGTCGAACTCGTACGCGGAGTCCGAGTAGAAGCCGGAGAGGGGGTTGGAGTCCGAGGCATGGCCAGGGGCGGTGTCGGAGTCCGAGTTGTACTCGGGTACGGGCTCCTTGCCGGCCCGACGCGCGGAGGGAGCCTCCGTGCGGGCCCTGCAGAGGTTGTGGGGGCCACGCGTGGAGCGCTCACGAGGTGGGGGGACCACATGCGATGGGTGAGCGGCCGGCTCGCACACGGTAGCCCACGGGGGACGTCGAGTTCGAGTTGGAAGCGGATCCGAGCTCGAAGTCGGCGTGTTGGTCGAAAAGCGAAATTTCGTCGAACTTGCTTGGCGAGTTCGCCCATGACTACTTCGGGGAAGCGTCACGAGCCGGTGCTCCGGGTTGGGTGGCATGGTGAGCGGCGGCCGGAAGGACCCGGCGCCGTCGGCGGTGCGGACCCGTGCACCGAAGACGAAGGTGTCACCGCGGTTGAAGGCGACGGTCGGCTTGATGTAGACGGGAGCCGTCGAGTTCGCCATGTGATCTCGGGCGAGATCCCCCTACCGGCGCGCCGGTGTCGGTGTTTTAGACCGGCAACCTACTAAGGGGAGTACCCGAAGTAGATGAATGTGGCCTCGCCGAGATCGGTAACTCTAAGGAAGAGACACGTGCCACACAATTTAGATAGGTTCGGGCCGCGAGGTGCGTAATACCCTACGTCATGTATGTTGCGTAGCTCTGGATTGATTGGGTACGATTACAAGATGATGCAATCTTACGCCGTGAGATGAGATGATGAGGCAGGGTTACAAGTCGGAATAGGGAGAGAGTACTAGTCGAGTACGTCTAGGAGTCCTCTGTACAGTCCGGGACATGTACAGCTTCCTAACCGAGTACTTCTCCTCTGTAGTCCTTGTGCTCCACGCTATCGAGTACCGTGCAGTGCAAGTCAGGTAGTCCCAGGGGCCCACCGAGTAGTCGGTCCTGGTACCCACCAAGGTAGTGGGCCCAGGGAGGTCCATACGACAGGGGGTGACACCCGAAGGCGCCACCGCCATTCCACCAGAAAGTCTGGTGAGGGCTTTCGCCCAGAGTGACAAGCACCCCTACAGCCGCTCGCTGCGGAAGGCCGACATCACCATTACAGCTGCTTGAGACGGAAGAGCCCCACTGTCGTCGCACCACAACACCAGCCGCCGAAGCCCCGTCTCTCCGTCACCACCCCACGCTTAGAACCCTGCCGCCGGAAGCTACCACCGGCCGGCCGAGTCAAGCCTCGCCGCCGCCGCCCGCCGGTCGCAAATGAAGGAAACGCCGTTGTGGCGTCGCACATCGCGCGACCGCGGCCGCCGCACCCCCTCAGTACCACATCGGGGGCAGGGCCGCACCACCATGGTGCCACACCGCCCGCCGGGGTGCGAGGCGCCGCACTACGGCACCCCCCGCGCACATGCCGTCGCGGGATGGCCGCCGTCGACCATGGAGCGCCACCGAAGGTCACCGCCCGTTCCCGAACGCCGCCGCAGGTTGCCGCCGCCCACCGGCCGCCTGCTCGCCGCCGGTCGCAGTCCGGCCGTGGGGGCCGGATTCGGCAAGGGGGACGCGACATTTGCGCCCCCCCCCCTCCCGCCGCCGCCGCCGCAAACCGTCGGCGCCGTCCTCGGGTGCCCCACGGCCACACGCACGGGGAGGCCGGATCCGACCATAGGGACCCCGGCTTTGCCGCCTCGCCACCGTCGAAGACATGGCCGGCGAGGGCGGGCCGCTCCGCTCGGTCTCCTCGAAGTGTTGCCGTCACCGGAAGGAAGGCCTTGCCGCCGCCGTCCCCGCGAGGCCCGCGCGGAGGCCGGCCCCCGCCCCTCGCGGCGGCGGGGAGAGGTGGTCGAGAGGGAGGGGGCGCTCGCCGGGACGGGGTGGGTCGCCGCTCCACTCGCCCTGGCGGGGGCGACTCGAGCGGGCGCTGAAGGTGTTTCTACGTTTGGGTTTATTTCTAGAGTCTATTGTTATGATGAAAGCATCAACCACATGAAAGATGGTCCAGGTTTGGATTAGAATCTGCAGCAACAACATGTTGAAACCAGGATCCGGGTAGGCCCGCTCCTGATCCGCACATGGGAGGAGCTCCGGCCGCCGGATCTGGCCGGAGACGCCGGAGTGATGAGTCAACACCGTCGGCTGGTAGGCCCGCGCCGCCGACTAGGGTTTCGAGTGAAGGCACGGGCGGAGTGTAAAAAAAGAGACGAACGGTCTGCAAAGAGTAAGCAGCAGGGGAGAAGGAGGGAGTGGGCAGCGACGGGTCGACGGCGGTGGCGGGAGGCGGGGAGCGGTCGAGCGGGCGGCGAGAAGCGGGGAGGGAGAGGGGGTTGGGATAAGGACACGCGGAAGCGGCAGAGCGGTGGGGGCTTCTTTGCAAAAGCGACGACGTGTGGTTTTCTGCAAAATGGCTGCGAAATCGGAATTTCATCTTCTTGGTAGACAAATATTCTGGAACACGAGGAGTTTTATGCAAAATATTTGAACGTGTTTGTTGTAGTAGGAGGGACTTCTGTGGACCCAAAACGAATTAACATGAAGGCGGAGGGTTTTTTCGCAAATTCAGACACTCCGTTGGAGTTCCATGGGCCGCCGGATCAGAACGATCTGACGGTCACCAAATAGGGGTGACATAGCGGGCGTCCCTGGCCGCGGCAGAGGCCGCCGGTTAATAGGTCTTGATAAACAGAATCGTCGTCATTGCCATCGTATGAACACTGACCATTTCGAAACAGATAATGTCATTCATATTGTTTGCTCATTTTTCTGTCATTGCGTGTTCAGACTGCTCGCTAATTTGTGCTTTTCCTTCACTAGATATTTGATCTTTCGTTACTATCACTAACTCCAACAGTTTGTACGTAAGCCGATAATGACAAGATCAAAGAGCTTCTGTGTGTTAAAAAGGTAAAATTAAATTAATGTAGTGCTTGAAGAAATGTGGCATGCTATTGGGTATGGATAATATGTGGAGGACACTTGTATTTGGAAACATATCTTTTTGCCTCCTTACTTTTTGAGATTTTTCAAAGCGTGCATATGTTCTTCAAAGAAAGTACAAACATCTTTCAGTTGTAGACCGGTCTAGTGGTCTTCACTGGATAAATGACATCACTACCATCCACGGTTCCAGTAGAACCTACGGCAGGTTGGCCACTAGATAAGGGCTTGTTCGCTTCTATGGGATTCAATCCGGCCGGAATAATAGATATATCAAAAAAAATTTGTGATAGAGACTCGGATTCATTCCGGATTGAGATTTCATTTACTCATCATGATAGGTAGAACAAGAGACCGAAGAGCCGGATTGATTCCACACCTCTTGACTAGTGGATTGATTCCGAGTCTCATGGTGTGCCTATCATGAGTAAATTAATTTTCGACCCGGAATAAATCCGGATCTCTTATAGTATCTATCATGATTTTCGTATTACATTTATCAATTCCGGTCGGAATCAACCCGATGCAAACGAATGAGGCCTAAGAGGAAAAGGTCCCAGCATATTGGTTATTTCCAGAGCATAAAGGCTTTGCAAGCAATAATAGTTCACTCCTGTTGGTCACTTGTCGTTAATAATAAGTCCGATTGACATCTCATCTAATGCAACTACTCATATTTGATAACATTATCCAGCCGTTGGCCTTCACTAGACCAAGGAAAGAATTTCGGCATTATTCAGCCAACTTTTACCTGCTGTAGCTTAGCTTCCTGTCCACATGTACAGTAGGAGCTGTACCTGTACAAGACCGGTGACCGGTCCAGGTTTGTAGCTGAGCTTTATACTCAAGACCCGTTTGGTACAGCTTCATGAGCGGCTTCACGAGCAGCCTCACAACTTCAATAGCCAAACAACTAGCTCTGCTGCCGGCTCTCGGTCAGCTTCTCCGAAAACTCTCTCTCACGAGTTAAGCACATGGTGAAGCTGCAAAAACATGGCTCTCCCCGCTCATGAAGTTGCTCATGAAGTTGTTTTCTAAAAAACAGCTCTATTAGTGAAGGTGAGCTGTACTGTGCCAAACAGGGCCTCACACCCATCAGAAACACTACAAGCAACTGTACTGTAGCATTGCCATGTCTGAACATGAGCTGATTCTTCCTGCCATGCATATTTCTCTAAATAATATGATGCGGAAACTAGTGATAAATACTTGCCCTAATATTCGTGGTTTTTATATACTGTGGTATAATCAAATCCCAACCATTCATGCAGTAAACCTCCATTCCAATTTCCTCAACTGCTGGACGAGATGGATCCTTTTTTTTGAACTAGGAAATTGCCCGTGCGTTGCTACGAGCAGCACAATACTTATATTGCAGTACATAAATTATTAACAAGACAACAATAATGTAAAAATAAAAACAAACATTAAATAAGTATTGAATCACGAACATCAGTTCAGATTGAGAAAAACATACAATTAAGACATTACCACAATGCAATGACATTCGCATAGCAGTACTACAAAAATCTAGAAAAAACAAATTCAACCAGTGTTATAAATTAACACAAGAGAGAAAACTTGAAATTCTTCCTGCCATGTATCCAATGATAGCTCCTGCCACATCATTTCTCCATTGTTTCATCATTCATGTGTTCAAGGATAATTGTTAGACTTAGACAGTGAGAATGAGTTGGGAGAATACACCGAAAGACTAAATTGCACAAAGACTTCTGTCAGACTTCTATCAAGTGCATGCCATATGACGACTCATGATGAGGCAAAGGCTGCTAGCACGAAATTTCCTCAAAATATTGAATTGCCTCATAATATGAAGAATTTGATGAATATGAATAACAAAATTAAAAAAAGTGATGGAGCCTCTAATGCATAATACCATGAGGATTGGAGACGGCAACAATGATGATGAAGGTGGAGGCTCCCAGGAGCGGGAATCAGCAGCGACCAGGTGACAGGAACGATCAGCGCACGAGTCAGGCTTTTTGTTCATCAAAAAATTTTGGTATTGGTCTTGCCAAATGGCCATAAGCATATAGCACAAAATGTCATGTCCATCTACCAAAAAGAAACAGTTTAGTAGCTTGCATGTCTTGCTGCCTGATCATTTTACCAGATAACCAGAACAACTCTAGAAGATGTGGATAAAATGAAATTTGCTGAAATAAAATTTCTCTGTAAGAATTTCACAACTTTCCACTTCAATTTAAGGCACGTAACAATGTGAAATAACTAAAGAACTGATAAACTCACGAAATATTCTGATGCTGCCTAGAAAATCGAGTCTACTCCCTCTGCATTCAGTAAAGCATTTTTTGCTAGAAATGCAACAGGATGCAGTTCCCAAAAATTCACATATATATGATAGAGCACAACATTACCAAATGACCCTGAAATAGACATATCACACATCTATTGAAAAACTAACCTGTGGTTCAGGGACTGCGACGAGACAAACTGAACGAATTCCTTCCTTCACTGTCCCCAAGCAAGTTCCTAAGTCAGGAAGAAAAAAAGTGAATATACAGTTAGTGGATAGTAGTATTCAGAAGGAAAATCACTTCCATCTAAAAGTACTTCTGGCAAATTCAGGAACTAATATAGCAAGAAACAAGAGCTACAATAAGAACTGCAGGCACAAGTCATAGGACTTAAATCAGTACAAGGTCACTATATAGGATTTGGTATTTTGATCACACATAAAGTAAGGCAAAAAGTCAATAACAGGACTCACATCAGCACAACAAAAATTGAAGAAAAGAAAAACGAATGATACCTCCATAATGATTCCTTCTTAGTATTTTAGAATTATTCAGAACACGTTTTCATATCCTCAGGAAGAACTTTGCATTATCAATTGAAACTACTACAGTAGTATGGCAATGCATTATGGACAATGAAATATGAGGAGTAAATCATTGCAATTGCATTAAACTCAAATAATAGTAAATCAAATGATGAATGATCATTTTAAACTCAAATAACAGTGAATATGATCTGTACTTTGACCATACACAATGCATTTCATCTAAGAAACACTAAGACATTTTGATTGGATATAACTCAAAGAACAATAATAAATCCCTTGTCAAGGAATGTGATTAGGATTCTGCACGCAAGCAGCAAATTCATCACATTGTTTGATGACTAATGATTGATCAAAGACTAACCGGGTTGCTAGTTTGCTACTACCCTGAGCCTTGAAAATTATCTTCTATGTGTTGTGCTGAGAGTAGCCTCCTATTCTTGCTGCTCCAATCCATACTGTCAGGATGGTCTACACGCCGAATCGGAAAGCTAGATGACATCTATAGACGCAGTCACGCAGACACAAATTAACAAATCCGTTAATGACACGAAGGATGCTGCTTTTTCTTTACTCTCACCGGAAGGGCACAAGTCATACGAGGTTGGGTAGGAGATCTTCATTTTGTACCACGTGGACGGTTGAAGCCCGTCGATCTGTAGACCCACTGCCATTGCTCAGCACATCATCTCACCCATCAGCTCTTGTCGATTCCTCCGCGCTGCAGGGGAAAACACGTGCAGTCAGGAAGGGGGTGGAACAAGAAAGGCGGAGCAGATCAAGGCAAGGGTCCGAATGGCAGACCTGTGAGTGGTGGAGTAGCAGCCGAATGCGGCATGGGGGATCGGATGACGACGGGGAGATGGCGTGGTAGTCGACGGCGGCGGTGGTGATGGCGTCAATTGCGGGATCTGAGTCTGAGGATGGGACGGCGACGCCATGAGGGATCGGAGGACGATGTCGTCGATTGGAAGACAACAGCGGGGACGGCAGCGGCGGCGTCGACGGCGGCGTGATGCAGGGACGGGAGGGCGCGGTTGTGGGAGGTGGGGCGCAGATGCGAGAGGCGGCCACAATGGTGGCGTGAGGGTGGATGTGGAAGCATGGACCGGGAGGGTGCGGTTGCGGCGAGGTGGTGCGGCCCGTGCGGGCGGGACGGTCAAGGGAGGGCCGGGGTGGGGCCGTCGGGACGCGCGAGGCGCGGCGGATGTGCGGGCGGATGCGAGGCGAACGCACGGAAGCGAGGCATGGGTCGAAGACTTGGAAAGTCACCCGGGGGGAGGCGCCGGCGGTCTCGTGTGGATGCGTGGGCGGGCGGCGGCGGGTCCGGGTAGGAGGGAGCCGGCCGGCGCGGCGGTGAGGCGGACGCGGGGCCTCCACGATGGCGGTTGGGGGTCGGGGTAGGAGGACCGTTGACCTCGCGCCGGCCTCGGGCGGCGGCGGGTCGGGGCGGGGAGGCCCGTCGAAATCGCGCCGTGGAGTCGGGGGGGGGGGGGGGGGGGACGCGCGACGGCTGTTCCGGCGACGGCGTGGGCGCGGGGGCGGGGGGGGGGGGCACCGCAGCCTGGCTGCCTGATCTGTGCGCGGTTACTTGCGCGAGGGACAGACGGGGGGCGTGCGAGTGAAGGCGCCGGAGGGGTGAACGCGCGGGATGGAGGGTGAAGGTGAACCCATGAGGATGTCTTATTTCCACACTTTTTAGGTGTAGAGATAAAGGGACGAGATGGAGCAAAGCTACCGGATGCCCGGATCACCGAGCGATGTCGCCATTGCCATTTGCCAGGAGCCACCGGCCCGTCAGTGCAGTTCAATGCAGGTCCTGGCTTGGGCGTTAAATAAGCACCAGAGCTGCGTTGCCGATCGCGGCAGCCACGCACGGGCATGCATGATCCTGCCCCGGATTCTTGTGTCCCCTCATCTCTATCTACGGAGTACTATTAGAGGAGCTGCAGCGTTGGTTTTCCAGGGGTTGCTAAGATGTGTCAGGGTAAGATTCCCGGTCGCTTTACACCTGGGAGGGGTTGCTTCCAAGTCACACATAAGCACTACTGCCCAGTTTTGCACCTGTCGCCCCAAATAGAATAATATTTTTTTACCTCATGACCGTTGTCTCCACGTGACCATTGCCCCAATCAGCGGGCAGAGGAAAGAGATAAGGATGTGTTTTTTTATAAAAGCAAACTCCACCGCTTAAGACTATACAGTGGACCTCCTGTGGCTCTAGAGCACCTGTATGACGTGTCCGGTCGCTTTGGTTTTTCTGGAACCATACGCTGGACTGCTCTTATTATTTTGTTGCGTCGGTCCCGATTGATCCTTCGCGGCATCAACAGGTTTCGTAAATATGAGGCACTGCTTGCGCTCGCTGCGGCACTTTCATGGAGCTGATGCAATTCATCTTGCCTGAATCGAATTAGACCTAATCTCATTTGGGGCCTGTTTGGCTGCTGGCCACAGTCCGCCACGCCTTGTGCGGCGGTGCCACCGAGTGTGGCGAGCAAAATCGCCGCCACGGAAGTGTTGCGAGTTTCCCTGTGATTGCGTTGATTCTCGTGTGGCTGTCAAACTGTGGAGACAAACCAAGTGCTGGCCAGCTTTTTTGGCAGCCACACCTGTGGCGTGGCGGATTGTGGCCAAGAGCCAAACAGGCCTTTGATCTCCTGGCAGGCGTCAATGCATCATCACTGGTATCTGGTGTCATTGAACCGCAGCTCCTAGTCTCTCGTCCACAGTACACCCATTAGGAAGGCCATTACTTGCACAGATCACTTCACAGATCTGCATGCATAATCTTCCCAAATCACTGCACTGCATGAACAAGTGACCAGGGTCAAGGCCACCTTTTTTTTAGATAGAAGGCCGATCCGGCTTTACTTAAAAAGCCCAGAGACAAGCTGGGGAAACCAGTTTTACATAAAGGTTCAAGGAAAAGGAAATTACAAGTCAAAGAAAAACTAGGACAGAAACTGATCAAGCTTGTAACAACCCCCTCTCTCTATCCACGCTCTAACATCAACCAGGACAGACAACAGAGTTCGACAAGCACAGAAACAGTAACAGCAACAAAACACAAGAAAAGCAGCTCTCAAGACTCAGACTCTAACGAAGACAGTCGAAGTTTCAGCTTGATGATCACCGAATCTATCCAGTGTTGCCCCTCCTCCTTGTGTAGGACTTTCCATTTCTGCATAAAAGAGATTGTCCGGTACAAGCTAGCGTCAAGGCCACCTTTTAGGAAGGGAAAAAAGTGACCGAAGGAATTAAAAGTGCATGGCCATCTTTCTGATCCGATCAATTCATTAAGCAAGGCAACATTGCCGCCAGTAAAAATAGCTACTACCTGCGAGCACGGCCATGGGGTGATGCGGTGGTTGCTGTCGGTATTTATGGGGGACGCAGGGGTTTCACATTTTGCACCGATCGTCTTGGCTGCGCCTAGATCTGACGCCGCAGATCGCACGGCCAGGAGTAATTTTACCTTGTCAGATTCTACGAGCTTTTGGGGATCTCTGTGTCTCCTCTGCTTCTCGCACACTGGCACCGCATTCACGAACCCAAGGTAGAGCATGTGAATCAGGCTTCTGATCGAGTGCAGTACTGTCACAGTGCGTATTGCTGCTGTCAGAATTACTGCTATCAGAGTTACTCTGTGTCTGTGATTGAGTTTTTTACTCGCGTAATCTGCGTTGCTTATGAACTTTTGGCCGAGTTTAGGCTCCATTCTGAAAGAGAGTTAGGTAAACGCAATGCAAGAAGTCCTGAAATATGTGTGGGGCAGACAACGAACATACAAAGCAACCAACCGTATTTAATTTCACCGTATCGTAGGCGTTGCAACCAATGCCATCACACCAGAGTACGCTTCACTAGCCACGGGTACTGAGGAAGTGCGAGCGAAGAGTGCCTCTGAAGCCTCCGAAAGCAGCGGCTGGATCATAAAGAATGGCCTAACCCAGTTGCTTAAAAGCAAGTTGGGGGGACTAATTGATGCTATCATGGCAGTACAGTATGTGCTGATCCTTTGTTAATGACAGAGTGGGAGGAGGGTTGACACCTAACCCTTGGCCATTATCCAAGCTCTCTTTTTTCACTAGGGCTCCAAAGACCGGTGGAATCATGTTGCTTTGGTTCAACGAAAGTCAGGCGAGGCACAAGCACATCTCACTAGTCCTAGTGTAAAGATGGGGGTGTTCCCTACAAGCAAGCCCCCAGGAAAGGCTCAGGGCCTCCCTCCATAGGGTGGGTCACTGGCTGGTTGATCCATACGTCCGTCCACTGGGCCCACGGGAACAGCACCAAAGCATGAGATGAGACACTGTGCGCTTTGTGATTAGGTATCTGGAGGTTTGGTGATGCATGATGGTGTGTGGTAGTTGAGGTTGCACTTCGGCGGTTTCAGCCTCAATCATGGGCCCTAGATTCCTGCTACGAAGCTTTGCAGTTTGTTTCTGCACCATTTTGGAGAGTGTTCAGCATGTCTTAATGCATAAGCCAACAGATTGGTTATTAGAGAAAAAAATACTGCGTAAGTTGTACTGTAGATTGGTTGTGAGAGAAAAGTAGTACGCATTAAGCCAAAACAAGACCTTCGGTTTCACCAGCTTCGTGTCATGGAGCGAACGTCCTGTTTTGTTTTCTTTTTCACGAGCATCTTGATGCTAACTGCTTCCTGCTAGCTGTTTCTGTTTCAGAGGCTTATGGTTGAGTCTATTTTGGATTTGTTGGGGTTTATTTGGGTGAGTAGGAATGTACACGGTTTGTGAGCATACCTCACTCCCGCGCCCACACACGAGAAGAAGTTCTCTCGTGACCAAATCCCTGCTCGGCTGGGGTTGGTAATGGACGTTGCGCACAGCACATGCAGGGCCTCGAATATTTTGTGGCGTTTTCTTCCTACTTCGTGGATATCTCTGTGAACTCTTCGTGCGATTTTAGAAATTGGAATCCCATTTTCTTTTCCCAACCATGTGAACTGGAAGTTGAAGTTGCTGCATGCTAGACCTAGAAGGGCGAGGAGGAGCTTTTCTCATCCCAAAAATCTCACCCTAGCAACCCCTTGCTGGTAAGCCATATGGCCCATATGCAACACAATGCTGCCCAAAGGCCTAGAGCGAGACGTGCCCATATACGGTCACACATAGACATAGCACAGCAACAACCCTATAAACCCAATCATGCTAGCTTCCAGCAGTTCCAGCTATACCAATCAAGCCAGATCCATCGACAGAGAGAGCCATTAGCCTGACGGCAACACGCTACCAGCAACACCGAATAGCTAGTCAGTCTCTTGCTGCACGAGCCGGACAATTAACCGGCGAATGCAGGTTAACACGTGTGTTAACCAACCGATCCTTCCCCACATCTTTTCCAGTGGGATTTTTTTTTTGATAAACCCTGTGGGATCTTAACCCGCCGTGCTGTCGGAGCAACGCAAAGCCTGCCGCGGATGAATCATGGCTGATTGCCTTTCTTACATCCTCCCTCGTGATAGAAACAACTATACTCAGGACAGGGCCAACGATGGCGAGCAATGCAAGTTCCCCCGGGAACACAATGATGCGCCGAGTAATGCCATGACCTGACCGGCGGGTGATTCTCCTCTTTCCAATTGTTTGGTGGAATTTTGCTGAAATTTTGGCAGAAACTACTTTGATTCCGCAGGGATTTAGAAACTACATACTCCACATATCTCATGGCCATGGGATCAGCAGACTACTTTTGTTAGCCTACGGCGATGCGATAGTTGGAGTTGTCACGTTGCGTCCCGTCTCGTCATCCGTGACCGTGAGTGTCAGCTACAAGCCAGACACTGATCGATTTCCTTTACTCGAGAGAGCAAGGGGTGCATCGGCATCCATCACTCGATTTTTCGAGTGGAAATGATGCAGAGCGTGCCGAGAATACCTCGATGTCGAATCATGTCGCGTCCAGGAACCGGACGGGATCGTGGATGGGAGGAGGGAGCGTAGCCGGGCCACAGCCCACAGCCTTCCACCCACAGAGGAGGTGCCTGCTCTGATTGGTGAAACGCAGCAGGAGCGACCGGCATTGCGCAGGGGAGGGAGTGACGTGTCCGTGACCGGCCTCGCAATTTGACCACAGTATTTTATGCATCAGGTAGACCGTACACGGGTACTAGTCAATGCAAAGCTGCATGTTTTTTTACCCAAAGCTGTGATACTGTTTGGTCAGAGGTAAATGGGGTTTCATGAGTGTTTTATGCACATTAAATACAGCGTCACATCAGCAAAATTTCACTTTTTGCATGAAACCCTTAGGAGAGAGAAGGAAAGAGTTTCACCATGGTGAAACCTTTGGGCACAGTTTCGCATGCGTTGGAAACTGTGTGAAACTCCCATTGAGACACAAATAGAGTTTCACCATGCAACTATACAATTAAATCATACAATGAGAGAGAGGTTGTGGGACCCTTGAGCCTATGAAATTGTGCAATGAAACTATGCATTGAGGGAGACATCTATTTCATACCAAAGTTTCACATCTTGGAAACCGGGACGGTGAAATTCTTCATTGAGACTGGCCTAAAAGGGGCTCCTCACTGAAATCATGGAATGATCTGCACGAGGTGAAATCATGGTATTCCCTCCGCCCCTAAATATTAAGCACGTTTGACCATTTGTCTTATTAAAAAATGAAAATGTAAACATAAATATGATATACTTAAATTATATATGATGATAAAATATGTCATAACAAAAAATAATATTTTCATAAATTTTTTGAATAAGATGAATGGTCAAACGTGATAAGTAAAAGTCAACAAATGCTTATATTTAGGGACGGGGGAAGTAGTATGGAAACAATCTTCATGGTATGATTGCAAGTATGCAACCCCGACCTACCTACCCGGTACATAATGAATTTGAATAAAATATTTTACAAAGTTGCGTGTATCATTGTATCATCTACATGTTTGATTTTTTTTAATGTAGATGATTATATCTTTCTTAACAACTTTATCTCCAAAGCACTTTCTCAGTATCTAATAGAAGCAATTATTTTTTGCAAAACCGTGCTAGCAAGCTCACTGATATAACAATAATATTTCTATGGGTGCTTGACATCGCTGACAAGAAACATGTTACTATAATACTAATAATACACAATACAACTCCATGTGTTTTTGTCTTGAAAAGTTATCCTTTTCAAATGATGTGTAACACACAGAAGACTTCTCTCTTAATAAACCACAAAGTGTGAAAAGGGTCTCTAGCTTAATGGTTAGATCATCTTAGTAGCATCCAGTAGATCCGGGTTCGACTCACTATGGAAGCGAATTAAACAAATCTGGAATAACAAAAATATAAAAATAAATTACAGTTTTTCCTACTACTTTGAACAAAAAAAGCCACACAAGTAATATTATTTCATAAATAATGCAAGCAACATCAAAGATAACAAATGTAATAGCTTGGGGTTTTCCCAAAAAATAAGCCACACAAGTAATGCGAGCAACATCAATATACAACAAGCAACGGACAGAAGGCACCGACATGTTTCAATTTGTACTTGACTACTTGGTATTCATGAAACTCGACACATAGAGAATAGATAGATATTTCACTTGTGAAAAGAACTAGCGAAAACTAAGCTGCATCAACTCATCATCTTGCAATTCTATGGGCGCCAGAATCATTGGATCGACAAGTAGTAGTATTTAGAAATATCTTCAATAAATTTCGAAAAAATATACTTTCATCCTAGTGTATTTTCTAGTAAAATTTGTCGTGGCATTAGTGTAATATTAATACCCGTGTCAAAGATATATAGACGAACTTAGGTAATGGTACACAATAATATCTTTTTCACTACTTTATCTTCACACCATCTAATCAATGCAAATTATTTTTTTTTTTGCAATTGTGTTAGCAAGGTAGAGAAGGTAAAGTCATATTTGCAAGCAACACCACTGACATAGTAGTATATTTCTATGCATGCTTGTTATAAATAACAAAAGGAAGTAACATCGCCCCGGCTACGTCAAAAGAAAAGATAGACAAGCCTTGTTCACAATACAAGTTACTGCACACACACTAACTCTTTTGCGCAAAGAGATTTTTATGATTTGCAAACACAAAACAGTTATTATTTAATAATCACAACAATACTGAAATTTTATTTAGGAGGAATGCACGCCACATATTCAAGCAATAGGCGGAAGATATTGATATGTTTTTCTATTTAGACATAATATAGGGGTGTTTGAATGTATAGGCTATTTTTTAACCCACCTCTTTTTAGCTCAAATAGCCTCAAAAGAAGCCAAACAGGTGGGCTATTTCAAGTCTATTTGCAACTAACCCACCTAAAAAAACTATCACACCAAGATGTGCTAATTGAGCTATTTTGTTGGCTCATCCCTGGTAGCTAGTAGCAAGTATGTTTGAATTAGAGGTAAAATAGCCCAAATAGTCTTTAGATCCAAACAATAAACAACTAAAGAGTTATTTCATTAGAGGGATACTTTCTTAGGTTAATCTTTAACTTTCAAAATAGCTCTAGTCTATAGGCTATTTCTCCAAACACGGTCATAGTTCATGATAAATGGTTTGATATATTGGTGTATTTTTCTATAAGAGACCGCTGCTGTTTTGCCAACTCAACCACATCAAACCCATCATCCACACTCACACACGCAGCAGTCTTGAGTTACACTCCTCTTGTCCATGAGTCCTTGACCCCATGGGGGCCATGGTCCTGGCTTGGGTTCATATGGCTAGTTGAGAGCTCAACCCCGCTCTCTCGGTCTCTCCGCATCTTGTTCTCTCTCTTCCTCACCTCCCGGCAAGCACAAGCTTTCTTTCTCTTTCTCCCTCTTCCTTTCCTATCGCTGTGTGTGTGGGCAGCACACATAATCCGTTCTCTCTTCCCCGGTTTCCCTTGTCTTCTTTCGACCATGGACCAAGAAACCTCACGGGAACCCCACCCCTTCAGGAGACGCCCACTGACGCATTAGTGATATAGTGGGTTCCATCTCTCTTTGGATCGCTTCTCGCGATCGCATTGTCCGTGTTTCTTGATTTGGCCGTCTTGGTTGATTCTTGATTCTTGAGCGAGGTGGGATTCGGAGAGCGGTGCGGTGGCGCCGCCGGTTTTCTTGGTAATTTCCTGTTCTTGATGTGCTGGGGTTTTGATCTTGGGAACTGCTGGATTGATTTGCTCCAGTGGTAATGACTAATTCCTTTCATCTGGTTGCATTTTTTTATGTTTAGGTCAGGGTAGGTTGTTTCCATCTTTGGAGGAGAGATGGTGGGCGGCGGGGAGCAGTCGCCGATCGAACCCGATGCCGAAGACCTCGAGCGCGGCGAGCGGCGCCGTGACGCGCCTGAGTTCGCCGACGGCGGCAACGGGGACGAGGAAGAAAGCCAATACTTCTCGGACGCGGAGGACCGGTCGTGGCCGTCGCACTCGCGCCACAACTCCACCTACGAGGACTATATCTCGCCGTGCGTGTCCGCCCGCGCGAGCTCTGTCGACGCAGACGCTGATGCCGATGGCGAGGCCACCGGGGAGCATTGCAGGAAATCGTCTTGCGTGTCGGAGGGCTCACTGGACGACATCGACCTGGAGGCCGGACTGGGCGAGATCATCAAGGCCAGCCCCGAGAAGTCCGAGCAGAACTGCCGCATTTGCCACCTCGGCCTTGAGAGCGCAGCGGCCGAATCCGGCGCCGGTATCACGCTAGGCTGCTCCTGCAAGGGCGACCTGTCCTACGCCCACAAGCAGTGCGCCGACACCTGGTTCAAGATCAGAGGCAACAAGTAAGTCCCAGCTCATAGAACTCGATTATTTGGACCAATTCAGTAAATTAAAGTGAGTAGATACTCGTGCCTGTCATGATAAGTCCACATTGGGTTTGGTAATTCCACTGCATGTCATCCGTAGGATTTAGCATTTCACACACATGTAATACATATTTTCAGGGTCTAATTATCGCAGATGTGAGTATTATCTGAAAGTGATGCATTTGGGGGTGCATGAACACATGGTTAAGGAATCTTAGCAGGTGGCGGTTGTTTTGGCTCTCTTTAGGTGGGCAAAAGTAAAAGGGGCAAATGGAGAGAAAAGGGCAAAGAAAATGATTAATTAGTAGGCTTGAGGTAGTAGGATTCCCGGATGTTGAGATTGTTGGAGAGGATAAAGTTAGTATTTGTTCTCTCAGCCTGCTTTCTCACAGATTCTGTGCATTATCTGTTTGCTCCCTGAGTCTTGTGTTTTTTTATATATTATATTACTTGAGAGCTCATGGAGTATTGTGTTGACCAAGTCTGTTCTTGATAGATTGACGTGGTCGGATTTGAGTATGAGTTTTTGTTTGGTGGTGTAGGGGGGTAGTGTGGTTGTGCCACTTTCCACTAGAGAAGGCATATACTTTCATGAAATTGTTGTGGGCAACAGCCAGCAATTATAAAGGGTGGCACCTAGTCTCAGTGATAAGTGTTTCCATTACAGGAAGGGGTTGCAGATATTTCTGGAGAAGAGTGGCTTTCATTATCCATTTTGCACTTATTGAAATTCTCAGTGTTTCCTCAATTGCTGCCATGCTGGTTCTTTGATTGAACTTTATAGTATATAGAGGATACTTTCCTAACTTTTGTTATTGCAAATAAGAACTGCCACCTTAATTGATATTGTGGCTTAGGATTCACAAGTTGATCGCATTAAGGGTATTTCACTGACAAATCAGTTTGGGCTGTTAAAGTTCTCACTAAATTATAAATCTTGAATAGAACAGGACATGCTTTATTACTTCTAACACATACTGGCAGTTTGGTTCATATCGATGAACGAAATTGCGAACAGGACTAAAACTGTTTAGTTCTTATTACAGTGTCAATGAGATGCAGTACAGGAACCTTACGGCTTATCCTATCTAGCACTTTTTTCACTGTCTGCTTTTATCAGCTGTAGATTTAGAATTCATTTATCTGATTGAGAAATTATTTTATCACATGGTGTCAAATACTTAGAGTTCCCTGGAATGATTATTATTTAAAGCAATGATCAGACTAAGACATGCAACTGTGGTGCTTTATAATCAACTTATATGCTGAATCTATGTTGATTGAGAGGAGTAAATGAAATGCTGATTCCGGTGTTTATTGTTCATCCTGCAAATCACTCTGTCAGAAATTGTCTCATGATTCTACCACATGAAATTTAGGCAAACATCAAGATAGCTCAACAGAGATGGAGCATCCATATGGAGCATTGCTCTGTTTCTGGCAATGTGGTTTGTGCCCTCTTGAGTTCTGATTATCAGAGCAGTTTCAGCTCATTTACTTGCTACCACAGTTGATTAAATGATTGTCCTTGCTTTTAATACCCTTACTTGAGATAAAACTAAGGTCTATTATGGCTACACTTGTTCTCCTTTACATGCGTATTAGAGACACGCTTTATCAACTTTTGTTCTGAAAAAAAAGGTTGAAATGACCCCCTATGCTTCATATGTTTTTCTTCAAGTGCAAAGCTATATCTCTGTTTTTGGATATCCTGCAATCTCAAAAAGTATGAATTGAAATGTTTCTTCTTTTTCTCAGGATCTGCGAGATATGTAGCTCAACTGCAAGCAATGTGGTAGTTTTGGGTGATCCGGAGTTCAGTGACCAGTGGAGTGAAACAAACAATGTAGCTGCTGCGCAAGCACCACCAGCTGAAACCCGGAGGTTCTGGCAAGGGCACCGGTTCCTCAACTTCCTCCTTGCCTGCATGGTGTTCGCCTTTGTCATCTCTTGGCTCTTCCACTTCAATGTCCCCGGCTAAGTTCTTGGCGCACATGGTCCCGAATAAAAGTGCTCCAAAGCCATTACTCCGAACAGGTGGGTAAGATCTAACAAATCTGAAAGAACAGGCTGGGTTGAAGTAAAAGTTTGAGATGGTACAAAAGAAAAGAGAGAGTACATGGTGGTGATGATGATCCCGCATTTGTCCGTGATGAATGCCTTTGTGTTGGTAAAAAAAAAGAGTTAAAATGGTGATCCCCGTAAGAAAGGGAGCATGATTGAGCTTTTTTTTTCTTTCTGTTCTGCCGGCTTCTGGAGTCTAGATGTAGTTGAAAGCAAGTAATGGGAGATCTGGTTGCCGATGCTATCATTGTACGAAGATGAGGATTTGCTTAGTTAGTCCAGTCTTTTTTTTTCTAGATTTGAAACCATCAGCCATTTGGTTGGTCTCGTGGTTTGGTGTGATCGCGTGAAGGTTCCTCTCTGATCGCCCCTTTGTTCCCGTGCTTCTAATACTGTGCAAGGGTGAGCCGGTCACCGGCCGCAGTAAAGATAAATCTGGTGCCGATTCATTTCTGCTTTCTGAAAGCACGATAGAAGGAGTAGTGTTAACTGATAAAGAAAAATGTTGTGAAATGGTTGATCTTTTTGCTGTGCTCGGCCAAGAACTGACGGGTGTTACGATGTCTGCCTTCTTCAGTTGACAGCTGCTTGCTGCGTTTCTTTCATGGTTGGAAGTAAGATCTCTGAAATCTGCGAGCGCTGCCGCTGCAGAGACACGCAATAAATTGCAGCGATCCTAGGGAGAGTACAAGGAATTGATCCATTCACGGACTATGTTCTGCTTGTGGGCCCGAGTATAAATGCAACGATCGAGCATTTCTTTTATTGGGAAATAACTGATCGACGAGTACGCGCACAGGCGTGTTTGAATTTTGGTTTGGAATACGGGCGTGAGTTTTCCTTCAGAGCTGCATGGATCCTGATTCTACACCGGTACGGTGCAGCCGTACGCATGCGAGTACCACGCCATCGGATTCCAAATGCTTGCAGGGAAAATTCAGGGCCTCACATTGCTTCATGATACGATTTTAAGAACTGGTTGCGAAGTGCGAACGCTTTTATTACTCAACTGCGGTGACACCGCGAAGCTCTTTACTTAACTGCGGTCCGGAAGGTTTGGTTTTAACTTCCATGATCCACCTGTTTGGACTCTTCTATTTGGAAAGATGATGATATTCCTCATGACACCCCCAAATCAAGTTCCGTTCACACCCTTTTGGTTTTGGAGCTATCTGATAAGGGCATCCGATCTTTTTCAGGCCATCGGATGGGCCCGTCGTTCATCTTCTCCTTCCCTTCAGCCCACGTACGTTCTGTTCGGTATATTTTTACTGATTTGTTCTATGAAAAACTCCGCCCTGGTTTGTATGATTTGTTATAAGAGGAAAATACTAGTATCTAAGAAGCCAAAAGATTAGAAGTAGACTGTCATCAATCAGAGACTCATCGAAGAGGAAGCTCTTTGGCCATGGATTGGGGATGCAAACTGCAAACATAGGTTGATGAAAAGAATTGAAGCTCAATAGATTTTTTAAGGACCACGGGTGCTAAACTGATATGACGCAAAGAGTACAGAAGGACAGGTACGTGGGTGCAGGGTGTTGATTTGTTGTGAGATAAAAATATGAGACTGATTTGTTATGAGCGGCTACAGAAGGTGATTGCTGAGGGGACGGATGCATCCGCCAATCCGGGTTGCAGTACCGGACGCCGACTCAATGCTCAAGAGTCGGGACGCGGCACAGCAAAGGACAAACCTCCAGAGATTTGCTTCTGAACATCGAAGCAATGTTTATTGAACAACTCCACACCGACCGACGTGACAGAGAAAACCGTCCCAGTCCCTGCATCCTGGGTCCTGGCTGGACGCAGATCTACACGCACGGTCGGCCCGCTCGAAGCACTCGATGGCGCTCGAGGCACGCCAGCGCACGGCTCACACAACATGCGCCGCGCATGCTCCCAGGCGACTCGCCGTATGCGCGACGCCAGCAGAAACCACGTGCCGAGCTCCGCCGCTCGCAGGTGCTGCATGTCTCTCCACTGAACGTGCCCGTCGCGTGGTCTGCTCGGTTTCCGGCGCATCATGAACTACGGCTGAGAGCGTCAACACCAAGTAAACGCATCGCACGCTAAAGCCATTGGAGGCAACGGCAGAACGTGTCATCGCGAATTCTCCAATGCGTTTAGCGGATCAATATGTACATAAAACTAATTCTCTTTTTTTTGTTTACCCCTTCCCCTGTGCCATCCTGAGAAATGTCACAGCAATCAAGGTTCATGATGCAAAAACTGTGCCGAGAAACGCCACGAGATTCTGATCCCTTGCACAGCGCATGGCTGTGCTCAGGGAAGAGATGCATCATGCAGGTGGAATGCTGCGGCTGGAATCCGGGACGGTACAGGCGGAACGGGCGCCCCCCCCCCCCCCCCGGGAGGATTCTCCTCCGGGCGCCAAGGACAAAGCTCCCGGTGAAAAGCAGATGCCGCCGGTCCCTCATGTGCCGTTGGGAGTGGCATCGGAGAGCGCGTGATTGATGTCTTCGTCGTGCCTCCCGTTCATCTGCGCCCGCTGTCGCTGAAAATCAGGAACACCCATGTCAGCCAAAGTGCATGCCTAGATGGAAGAGCTTCACACGAGCTTTGGCAGCAATTGTCAATTGAGGTAAATCCTCACACGAGGTTTTGTCGTAATCAAACGAAATAAATCCTCACAAGAGGTTTTGTCATAACCAAACGAGTTCATCGCATTGTAAATTCGTAGTGAAGTTGATCAGTAGAGGTTGCCAGATAAAATACTAGTAGGTGAAGAGGTTACCCGATCAGTTGGGTCCCCATGGTTCCCGTTCAGTAACTTGTGGAACTCATCCTTCAGTTTACTGTCTTTCTCTTCCTTCAACCTGATCTCTTTTTCTTTAGTGCTCAACGGAAGCAAAGGTACTCCATTTGTACGATCCGGCATTTCTGCAGAAATGTTGGCAAGCCCTGTTACAAAGTGCCTACCTTGGAGCGCGCCTCGATGGTAAGTGCTAATGTGACACAAAACAGTACCTGGAAGCTTGTTGTCGACAAAGAATACCGCTAAATTTACAGTGTACCTGCCATGAAGACAAACAATTAACAGAAAGGCAGTACTCAAATAACAGATTCGGGGATAACAGTTAATAAGCATACCATGCTACAACAACATCCACAGAATAATGCTTGCGGGAAGCAATTATAAGAAGACTCTGAATTATAGCCATGAACCAAGCAAGGAACTTAATGAATCTGAAATACAATGTCCACAGTTCAGTTTCAGTTCAGGAACAACGACTTGGAGACACAACTTTGTAAGCTTCTAACAAGAAAAATAATATCAGCAAAGCATCATCACCTTTTCGAACCATATTTATGGTATGTTCGGACGAAAACTAGAGTGAAAATCATGTGAGATGAAAATATCAAATCACCACAACCAAAAAGCACTCCGCGAGGAACTGCAAAGGGCAATTCAAAGTTCTGGACTAAGAGAAAGATAAATTACTCGAGGAATCTGCAAACCCAACAAAACAAAATACTTACAGTTAATCAGAAGGACTTCAAGTACACTATTGGGTGGTGGAAGGGTTGCCAATTTAGAGCCCTGCAAAGAAAACAATATATAGCTTCATATACGTCTGAGATGCATATTTTCACATGCATATTTCAGAACACAGCATTATGAACTGAAAAGGTTACCTCACGGCAGTGATAATTTGGACCTGGGAGCTGAGTTGAATAGAATGTAATAATCCTTAGAAACTGTGAAGCCTTGACAGAAAAATACGGAAGAGAGTTAGTACTTTTGGGGCAAGCATAGAAGACATAGATGAAAAAACTAGGAATCCTGTACTTACAACTAAAAAAGCAAGCACCCTGCGCCAGATTAGCACAGTATAGAAACGTTTGCTGTGATAAATAAAAGGATGAAATGTCCACTGCAAACAAAGATAATCATGTTGTGAGAACTCAAGCCTGATAAGAAGCATGCATAAAAGATTGAATCACAGAAAATGCCTGGAAAAGAGGGCAAATTATATATCCACATGATCAACAAACATGTTGAACAAATTTGCCTCTTACAAGAATGATTATAAACAGCAGTTAATGTTACTTTTCAGCAAACACTTTCTATGCTTTATTTTAAGCTTTTGCTAGTATAAAGATGTCAAACTAAAGAAATAAGATGTACACAAAAAGACTTTCTAATGTGTTAAGTATTGTTTGAAGAAAAAACAACCATGACAAGATGGCTCCGGTTTATTAGAAGCAACAAAGAGTAACCAGGTACAGTGTCGCACACTCGCAGTACAGCAATGGAGGAATATAAACAACAGCTAATATTTTTTAAGCAAACATTTTTTTAAGCTTTAATTAAGCTTTTATGCCAATATGAAAGATGCTAAACTGAAGAAATAGCATCGAAATAAAAGAAATTCAAACGAGGTAAGATGACTTTGGTTCATTAGAAACAACACAGAGTTACTACTTACCAGATACCACACTGTAGCATCAGTGCACCACAGCAATGGAGGATAAGCAGGTTTTTATTTAAAGCAAACATGGCAGCAATCTACTGTGTTTTTCTTATGCAAAATCAGATCAATCTCAGAGCCAACTTCCAGGCTCATACAATACGACATGCCCATAGTGTTTGGGTTTTCAATACGAACCATTATGTTAACACGGAGAGTTAATTGACACATGATGACAGGAGATATATACATGCATATAAGGGTGATCACAAACTAATAGGAGCAATCCAAGTGCACATTTGAAAGAGTTACCTACCAACACAAAGGAGATGAAGATGGAAGAAAATATGCTCTCACTAAAGTAACCTTTGTCTTGCCCAAGCTCCTAAAAAGATTCAACGGTACCCAACTGATTAGTGAGTAGAAATCAACTACATCCTAATATTCGATACAAAAAGTAGAAGCAATCACTTACTGGAAGGGCCATAAACCCCAAGTCCTGGAGCAGTGGTCCAGGTCGATGCAAATAATGCACTCCTCGAGCAGCCAATCCATGAATGTACTATTTATAGGCAAAATCATTGTATATGAATCTTCACAGTAATCCATTAATCAACTGAGAAACATAACTGAATAAGTAACACTAGGTAACTAAATACACACAAAAAATGTGAAGTATAGGAAATTCTCATCACATAAGGAAAAGGAAACCTGTAGAGTTTAAGGGGACAAATAATCAAGTAACTAACAACCAAAAATTACATTTTTTGCTATAAAAAAGGAAAGTAATATCATAGGTATAGTATAAGATCTTTGTTTTTTCTAACCATGCTAACTAGTATTTGACTGTCATTTCAAAACAGCTAGAGTCACAATGGAAAACACTTGATGTAATTTGGCATAAGTTATTTTCAGTAATGTGTGAAACAGCAGTCTCCAAACCCCTGAAGCATCAACAAGACAACATCCAACATAGAATGAATGCTAACAGCAAATGTTGGGTGGTTAAAAACAGATGCTTAATTTTCTCAGAGACACTATTAATAGATCTCAGATTGTCACAGACCTGTGCAATTTGCTAATACAACAGCACAACATGATGGGACTCAAGGAGAGCTTGACTAATGCATTAACATAATAAGTTGGAGGCCAAGGAAATATTCAACAGTATATATGAATATAAAGAGCAATACCACTTTTGCCATGTGTAAATTGATGGCCTAAGAGTTAAGAGGTGCAAGAAAAACCTAAATTAGGGCTGACGAAATGGATAGATGTCGGAAAAATGAAAACCAAAATTAATGCTGACAAACCACAACAAAATGGACAGATGTAGTGTGTCCGCAAAAGGAGAACAAGTACCATACGCCAACGCAGGGGAACAATTGCATTATGATAATTCGACTCCACAACATGACATACATCACATGGATGCGACTCGAGCCCGACAACTTTAAGGTACTTACCCACACAGTTTTTCACCATAAATTTTGCTACGTATGACATCATACGTCAAAAATGCACCAGATTTTAGCAATTAATTGCCGATTCCAAATTAATAGGCAATTTTAATAGATAAATTTCCTTAAGGGGAAATATGTGGCACAGAACAATATGACATAAAAATTGGCTCTCTTACACCCATATGAAAACATGAACCCACAGAATGTAGCGCAATCTAAGAATAGAAATTACTTGTGCACAGCTACAAGTCTAGCAACATTGGTTCAACAAGATATGGCTGTGCCGATAAAAAAATAAACATTACTGGTACATACCCTCAAATTAACTCAAATTAAGAAGAGGAAAGAAAAGCAACAATTATATATAATGCCTGAGAAGTTACTTAATTGGAAATCTGATATGTTAAGTAGTAGTATATTAACAATGGCTAAATAATTCAGAACTTCAGGCAGTAACTTAGTAATAATAACAGAGCACGCACCAAATTAGTAATTCCACCACGCGGCCAGAATCTAGGGCAATAAACTTGCGGAGCTCACCTGACAAATCAGCCCGGCGAGTAGGAGCCCCCACTTCTCGCGCAGGAGCTGCAGCTCCACCGATATCTCCGCAGTCACCCTCCTCCATACCTACACACCACAAAAGGAACTCATAAATCCCCACAGCTCGATCGACGGTAAACCGCACCGAGCAAGCAGCACTTGCAAAGGCACCAAATCGAATCGAGGCGAGACCTTGGACGCCTCCCGCGCTATGTACATGGTCAAGTCCGTAGCAGCACGCGCAGCAACGACCCCTGCTCCCGCGCCCGGCCCCCGCGACAGCAGCTCCTACTGGGCGCAGACGCGATCACGTCCATGCTCCGATCCGCACATCACGCCTCTCGTCCGCCGGAGCGGGATCGGTGCCTGCCCGCAGCGCACAACGGCTCGAATCCGAGAGATACGGGCACGGGGGTGTACGGCGCGCCAATTCCGGCCCCGGCTCCTCGAGCGGCGGGGCAAGGGGACCGGCGGCTGAGGTAGTCGGTCCCCGCGAGGCGCTGTCCTCGCGGGCGGCAGAAGTGGCGGCCGGAGGTGCGGCCTCGGGAGCGGGGCGGCGACCGGCGGCCGGCGGCTGGCGGTTTGGAGTCAAGTTGAAGAGATAGAGAGAGAGAGAGCTGTGGAGAGATCGAGAGAAACGAGGGCGGGTTGGGGAAGCGGTGCGGGACGGGAGGGGGTTTATGCAAAAGGAAAGGCGAGTGGTGTGATGAAGATCGTGGGGCTTCCGAACTGCTTCCTTTTGGCACGGGCGGGGGCAGTTAGAAATCGTCAAGGCGTGAGGCTCTCTCTGCCTGCATGTTTGCCCGGGTTTTTCTTTCATTCAAGCCACGAATCCATCCATGTGCCAAACTCCTCTAATCAGCTGCGAGGCAAGGCAGCCATGTGATCAACAAATCGACTGCTCAGGAAAACACGAGGAAGTTTGGTGCTCGATCCCCGGTTCATGAAATTGAACAAGTTCGCAAAACACGTCAACGTCACGAGACAGGAATTTAGCACGAAGAACGGGGTGAAAGAAGTTTATAAAATTCTGATACACCGTGGTGGCATTTGGTGGTCAGTAGCCGGTCAAGTTGCATTGCATCGACGCCCCGTCCCGTGTAATAACTGATGCACCAAATCGTGGTGCGCTGAAAACGTTTCTTGAAGAAATAGGTATATATATACTCGAAGGCGAGCATCCGAAGCCCCAGCCAGGTCGAGCATCTAAGACCTTGGTAGGAAAGCAGATACTCTAGCTCACGGTGTCTCGCCGCAAGAATCTGATTGTCCACTCAGCCATACAAGGGAAAGGGATTCCGTCACGTCTTTTTGGACGCAGCGACCGTCCGGTACGAGTAGAAAACCAAATAAAGACACTTCAACAGGCCTCGGCCTCGCACTCGAGAGGATTCTGATGCAAACTTGCCCACGGTGAGTGGAGTAGGCGGTTGGCCGGTCGGGCCCCGCCGGAGCGCTTGAGGCCCCAGATCGAGCACCAGCATGTCACCGCCGACCGCTCCGGGCGCCGACCCGAGTGCCGGGTGACGGGATCACGGCGACGCGACGGGGCCGGGCCGGCGGCCGGCGCCACCAGCTCCAAAGGCGTCTGACCGGGATTTCGGCAGGGTGAATAAAGAGACAACGGCCTACCTGGCACATGCATGGCCAGGCGCCCGGCGCTGGATCATGTGGCGACAGCGAGCAGTGATGCGGCACATGGACATCTACGCCAGAAACGGCCGTTCCTTGTGCCCAGTACAGATGGGCTACAGGGGGGTGATCGCCGAACCATGCCGGAACAATAGTGGCGCCCGACGCCGTGATCCGCAGCTTAACGTGCTCGCGGCTTCGATGGGCCGGCCACACCTGTGTCCCGACTGATCGGGCGGACGAGAATGCCACGGGAAACTGGCACCGCAGCAGAGTTGGAGCTGGAGTGGAGTGTGAATTTTGCCCGGGGAGCCAGCCGCCGGGGGTGGGGACGTGGGCTGCGCGCTTCGAGTGCACACCACGTCCCGACGCTCTCATCTCTGCAAAACGAAATCCTACAACTAAAAAGGGGGAAATGATATCGTCGTTCGGACCGCCCCTGCGTCTCCTTCCTCCTCTGTTGCTCCGCCGCCCCTCTCCTCCAAACCGCAGGCCCGCAGCCATGGCGGCCTCCTTCTCCTCCCCGGCGCCGCGCCTCCCGCCCCGAGTGCCGCAGCACCAAATCGCGTTGCACCGCCACCGAATCGCGTCGTGCCGCCGTTGAATCGCGCCCCGCCACCGTCGATGTCGAGCACGGGCGCGCGCACCGAGGCGAGCAGGGGAGGCGAGACGTCGCTTCGAGTAGGGGAGGCGAGCCGGCGGGTGCGGATCTTGAAGCTCGTGCGGCCGGGGATCTCTGGGCGGCGGCGTGGGTCTGTGGAGGCCGGGGAATCTTCTTGTCCTCGTCGTGCTCACCATCTCTCATCGGCGGCCGCGCCTCCCTTCTCCTCCACGAGAGCGCTGACGGCCAGCTCCTTATCCTTCGCGCGAGCGCCGGCGCCAAGCTCTTCCTTCTCCCTCGCGAGAGCCGACGAGACGGCTCCTCCTCGCCGCGACCCCGGTCTCCTCCGCACCGCCGCCATTGGCCACTTCCGCGCCTAAGATCCGAAGACCTCACCGGCGGCCGCACCTTCGTCTTCTCCACCGGCGGGCTGCACCTCCTCCTCCCTCGGTGGTGTGGACGACGGCCTCCTGGTGGACTGGAGGCGCGGATCGGCGGGGACGATGCGGCTGGGGTGTGGACTGTGGAGACGGAACGAGCGGCTGGGAAAGAGGGAGGAGATTTTTTACTGGGAATCTAACGTGGGACCCACCCTCAAATGCTTATATTTGGAGCAAAATTTTGAAACCCCAAATGCTAATATATAGGGACGGAGGGAGTAACATATTAGGACGGAGGGAGTAGCTTTTTTCCGAGAACCACCTCCCGGCTCCACCAGATCTGGCGATTTCCAGGAGCACGCTAGCGCAAACGTGGCGCGGGGACCGCGGACCCAACGGCTCCGGCTCGCCCTCGGAATTCTTCGCCGGCCGCCATTGTCGCTCGACGTCGGAGAGGAGAGGGAGAGGGATGGCCGCCGAAGGGAATGGGGAGGAGACGGAGGAGGCCGCCGCCGTCCTAGCTCCGCCGGTCGGGACTGCGCCGCCGGGAGGGAGATCATGCTCCTCCGCGCCGCGGCACCATACACACCTCCACCGCCATGGATATCGCGGGGAGGAAGACCGCTGGGAGGAGGAGGCCGCCACCAGCCTGCGCTGCGCCTCCTCGCCTGGCCTTGACTCACTGCCGGATTCAGCCTTGAGGAGCTGTAGCCCGATCCCCGCCACACCGGTCGATGGAGGTCGCGCCCCCGCTCCCCGCCGGGCCCGCCCGCCGGAGTTGCGGCCCGGTACCGCCGCGCCGGCCGTCGGATCCCGCAGTCGCTGCTCCCCCACTCGAGCCTCGGCGCATAGTCGCGGCCTACGGCCGGCGGGCGAGCTCCCCGTGGGGCCCCGGCCATGGCCGCGGGGGCGAGCGAAGAACACCTTGCACGGGGAAAGGGCGGTAGGGTCGGGCGGGCCGCGCGGCACGGGAGGGGAGGGGCGGCGGGTACGAGGCCGCGAGCCCGCAAGCCATGGCCGGTGCCCGGCGAGGAGAAGAAGACGGACAAGCACGGGTCAATGAGGGCGTGCCGAGGGCGTACGCCGGCCACACAAATATGATAAGGTTCTGCCGGCGTGAAAGGGATAAGAAGTTTAAGGTCCTTCACTGACTTGTGGGGTAGTTGTTTCTTTCTTTAAGTTTACTTCTACATATCATTTCTTTTTCCCCGATGCTTTGTCAATTTGGTCAATAGTGTGCGTTATTTTTTCCTTTATATCGAGTTTAGTGGTCTTCAAAGTTTCGGACACAATCCATAACAATTCAAGATGACTACGTTTCAAACACTACAACAAATTTTAGTGTTTTCACTTTCAAATTTCATCGAATTCTTTTAAAACTTTCCGCAGCAACGCGCGGGGTATCACCTAGTCTGTCAAAAGAAGGCACCTCACAGGTCACGTCGCGCGCAGCCGATGGGCGTTGGATCGTGCATATCAACAGCCCAGGTTGAGTAAATGTTGCGGTTTTGCAAAACAACCCTCAGGTTTTACCTACGAGAGTCCCGTGTGCCCAACCAGTCCACGGCGAGCTGCTACTTTGCTTGGATGTGTCTTAGGCCTCCCGTCAGCAAGGCCAGCACCGAGTTGACAGTTGTGCCCCTGTATTTCTGGATTTAGTAGTCCACGGTCTGATATGCCACTAGACACACGAATAACAATCAATATTGTCACACATATAACATGCGGGATAAGGATACCCAATATTGTCACACATATAACATGCGGGATAAGGATACCCCCCTTATTTTTTCTTTGCTCAACGCTCTGACATTTTGGCTTTAGTTTCACTACCATTTCAGCTATGACTGAAGCACTGAGCTGACATATTGATGTTTTATAACCATACACATTTCCGTAGGTAGAACTGCTCAGCTTGAGGAATTAAAATAGAATGTTATATGAAAGTTATGAGTTATGACTAGGGTGATAATTCAGAAAATGATCTGGTTAGTTTTCATTTCTAATAATATCTCTAAAATTTGTCCTTTAGAGGTTGTTCTATCACTATATTGAGCTTCCCATGGGCACTCACTTGTTCGCTGGCTGTTGATTCAGGTGTTCTAAAAGATGGTACCACAATCCTTCCATAGTCATTTGTGTCCTCTGGAATATTTCTAGGCTCTAGCACAAAATTTCTAAGTGAGTGATGATAGTAGATTAATCTCAATCAGTGTTACCAGCTTGATATTATCAACTATACCATGAAGAAGCTACTGACATGAGTATAGAACATCTACTTGGTGCCAGAATATCCTGTTACCTAAGATCTCCATACTACTATTGTCTGGGATCAGCAACAGTTCACAGTTAATCATAATTTGTGTGTACATTGTTAAAGGATAAATAATGTGCTGCATGGGGACTTCCTTATATCTGATTCAAAAAATGTATTCTGCATCACTTTATACTCAAGGAAAGCTTAAGCCTGCAGCAGACTTTTGCCCTAATCTTTTGTTGGCATTGTTGTAATTCATTTTTTATAAATCTACATGCAAATAGTCGATAAAATGCACACAAAAAATTAAGCATATATCAAATACAGTAACGTAAAAAAACATGTATCTCAGTACCAGACTATAACACACTAACTCACATGTTAAAAAAATAGCTATATCAATCAGGTTAAAAAAAACGTTAGTGATCCATTTTGCAAATCAGAGGTTCACTCGTTCCCTCCAGCGGGGGCGCGGCAAAGCCGCGCCTGCTTTCTACGCCCTGTTCGTTTGGGCTTATCACCACCGTAACAAGATTTTCTCTCGGAACAATAACCATCAAGAACCGTCAATAAAAGATTTTCTCTCTCGAGAAGAAATCAGCACCAACCATCAGCCACTAGCCAAACGAACAGGCTGCTAGTCACGGTTCGGAATTGCCGGCGGTTTGCTTCCTTCGTTTCGTGGAGTTCGGTACAGAAATCACCGGCAATTTCATGTGTTTGGGTAAATTGCCATTTGCTTCTTGTGCACGGGAGGTAACGAGACGCAGACGCCCGCCCATCATCAGAAGGAAACAAAAGAGGCGTCACCGTGTGTGCTCTGATCCGGACTCGTTTGGCCTTCAGGAATTTCAGAGAAGCTGCGTGGCGGTCAGCGGTCAGGAAGAGAAGGTAGTTGGGTCAACAAGAATTGCCGGCAGAAAGGTCAACTTCAACCCGAGCACGGGAAGCTCAACATTGCTCACTGGTACGGACGGACGGCCCCCGTTCCGGTTGAACAAGGTCCACTCCGAATTCACATTTCTTTGCAGCGTGTAAGTGAAAAAAATCCCCGAAAATGTTAAGGCTTTGACTACGTTTAAGAAAAGTCCGTATCCCTATGCTTCTTCAGCAAGAATGATATTACGGCATTACCAAACCACTGGCGGCGCGCGGAAAATTAGCACACACACTTATGCAGCCTCTGTTTTAAAAAAAAGAAAGAAAAAGAAAGAAAAAAACGAAGTATCCTTTGGATTTCCTCTGGTTCACGTTGCCATCTCCAACAGTCCGTGTCAACGGATGATGCAACCTGCCTGCGTCAGCGTTCCTTATCCAACATTCAGAGTCAAAGAGATCATGATAGGGTGGCTTGAGGTGATGGCCAAGAGGTAGTCCACTACGCACGCAGTTTCCATCAGCTGTGAGCCTGTGACATGCTCTCCCCTCACCTTGAACAGCTTTTGCTAATGGTAAGGCTCGTTCCTGATTCCTGAATTGTACAGTTGCACTCCTATCCCGTCATGAAAGTGTATTAGGTACTCTCCGTCCCAAAATATTTGCACTTATTGACTTCTGAACTTCACGTTTGACCATTCGCCTTATTCGAAAAAATTGTGAAAATATTATTTATTTTGCTATTACGTGTTTTATCATCATATATATTTTAAGTATATCGTGATTGTTTTTACATTTTCACAAATTTTTTGAATAAGACGAATGGTCAAACCTGATCTGTAGAAGTCAAAAGGTGCAAATATTTTGGGACGGAAGGAGTGGCCCGTTGACGCGATGATTTCGCCAAATCCAGATATTGCAGAAAACATTTTTGGTTCCTGTTTTATCGCTGCATTCTCGTCTCCTCGGGGATCCTCTCCCTTCCGGAAGATAGAATGGCAAGCGAACTTCCAGGCCATGAAGTCTCATTTAGACTTCATCTTCTTCCTATCACCTTCTTCTTCCTCACGTACACCGCCGCCGCCTCGTCCTTCGCCCCGGCCGGGCGGGCCCCGCCTCGCCGTCGCGCCGCTCGCCCGCCCTCCACCGCGGTCCGCCACCCCGCCCTTCCTAACCCGAACCCTTACTCCGCCCCCACCGCCGGGTCCACCGGCCCGCCGGCCATCCAACCCCCGCCCGTAGCGCCGCCTCGCCTCCGCCGCCAGTCAAACCGCCACTACCACCGCCGCCGGTCCTCCGTCTCCCTCCACCTCCACCTTTTAGGTCCGCCGGACAGGAGGGCCTCCGAACCCGAAAGCCTAACCCTAAGGTCCGCCGCCTCCACCACCACCCCGGCCGGCGGTGACCTCGCCGCCGGCCGCTCCCCCCACTACCCGCCCGCCCACCCGCCCCCACCCCGACAACCCCCGAACCCTAACCTCCGCCGACCCGACCCCCACCCCCAACCTCGACCACCGCCGGCGGCCGGCGCGCGACCTCGCCGCCGGCCGCTTCCGCCCACCACCCAACCCACCACCAGCCGACCCCGACCTGCCCTTGTTCGTCGCGGCGGCGTCGCATGAGAGAGAGAGGAGGGAGGCGAGAGGGAAGGGAAGGAGATCGTGCGGCTCTGGTAACCCGCACGAATCTCAAACATTGGAAGGTGGTGGGCCTTCCCACCTTCCAGAAGGTATATAGGATTGGTCGTCTCCTCCGGTTGCAGATCTACGGTTGCAGTACAGGCTACGTTGGGCCCTGGGGTATGGCTCTTTGTCAATAGGTAACTCAAACACCGCAATGCAGCAACCTCATATATTTGTTGTGAAAAAAACCTCATACCTTACACTTGATTTAATAATCTGCAAAGTCGGATAGATTAATTCAAGATTTTCTTTAGTTACACCTAGTTCTCCTCACTCGTCAACATTTCAGATAAGCTAACTTAATATTTTAGTTTTTTTTGAGAAACCGGGTTGATATGGAGGCATCCTCTCACCACTTGGGTTATATGGAGGCAAGCCGAAAGACTAAAATGCCCCTAAGGCCTAAACTAAGATACATGCCCACCAAGTGCACTTTGGGAATTTGTCTTCGTAGCACCATCGGACGGATGCCCGGCGACCGCACTTCGCGTAGCCTCGACGCAAGCCTTGCGACCCCGACATGTGTCCTCCGCCTCGAAGCTTCCGGCGCCATGCGACCCCAAACCGGTCAGACCGGTTCTCCAAACCGGTCAGGCCGATTTTGGCCTGACAGCCACGCCTGATCTTCAGCCTCAGCTTTGTGGCTCAGCCGAGTAACCCAATGGTTTTCTGGTGAACCACCGCAAACCCCACGAACTTGATGTAGACTCTGCCAATCACCACTCATGACTTGGCTCCCACGAAGTCCTGGCTCGACCTTGGTTTTGTGGCTCAACCAAGAAACCATCCTCAACTTCATCTTGTCGTTCTTGCCACCACGTGGCCCGCACTTGACCCCACTGGCCACCGGGTCCCTCAAACCAAGCCTACTTGTCTTCTCCACACCTGGAGGCCTCACCGGCAATGACCTTTCGCGCTTGTTCTTCACCTGCACCAACACGAGTCAAGCCGCAACCTGCACCTGCAATACTTAGCCAAGAATCAGTCCACACAACGTTGTCAATCACTCATCACACCAGAAAGCGACCATCCACTGGTCCTCGAACCACACATGGTCCTCACCCTTGCACTTGTTGATGCTGCAAGACCTGGGACTACAGATAGGAGTATCTAATCTTCCGATCCACTTGCCTCCAGCTCATTGGAAATAGGAAGCTGTGTTTTACATGTCAAATTTAGGTCTCTGGTGATGCAATACTCGGTTCTTACCTAGAAATTTCGTTAAGCACATACCATATGTTTTGCTGAGATGCCATTCCTGAGCAAGTTTCAAAGAAGAAGACCATAATCACTTCTGCGTAGTGCAAAAATTTGTGGAGGAAATTCAAGGCTGAAACTGAATATACAATATCTCAAGCCATAGCTTTCAGGTAACTCCACTTGACCCATTCCACCAGTGATATGTGCTAAAAAAACCCTTTGTGGTTTTCATCTAGTCCTTAATACTTGGAAGTGGGGATTTGTCCATTTAAGTATACTACATGAGAGGGTATAATAGCTATATATTTTACAGAAGCAAATAGTAACAACAACTGGCTGCCACCTCCACGGGCACTTGCTGCAATGGCTATCCTTGGAATCAATGAGTTTATGGCATTACTCAATCGGGTATTTCTTATCTGCGGAAACATCCATGAGTGTCAATATTTTCAATGATGGAATTCTCCTCCACGCACCAGACGTATACATGCCCGACGTTGTTGAGCCCTACACATGAAGATCAACATGGTGTAGGATCAATGGCCCGTAGACGGAGGGGGGGTTGAATATGGGCCTTCTTTTAAATTTCTAATGCATAAAGAAAACCTTAGCCTATCAACTAGTGTTGCCCATCTAAAAAGGTTTTTCTCTACTACTAAGCACACTACCAAGAGTTTCCTTAGCAAATATCACACTAAGAGATATGGAACACCCTAGTCAAGATATGAAGCGAACAAGCAACTTAAAGAGAACAAGGCCAAGGAAACTTAAGTGCGGAAAATAGGTGCTGAAATTAGATGTAAGAAAGTAGAGAGAAAGGCACAAGACATGACCGAATTTTTTCCCATGGTATTGAGAAGTTGACGCTTCCCCCTAATCCACGTTGGAGCACTCACTTAGAGTATTGCTCCCCCTCAAGTCACCAATACTCAAGTGCTCACTAAGAGTACCCGTTCTCCATCTCCGGAACGGTGGTTCTCGAACCATGTACACCAAGCATTGACAACACACACATATAGGAACCAGAGAGAAAAGAAAAAGAAAAGAAACGAATAAAAGAAACTCCAATAAGCGATCAAAAGCTGAGAAAAGGCAAAGAGCAAGATCAATTGAAGAAGACAAGTCTCGGACCCCTTAGGCAAGGGCAATGACTCGACACACCCGAGACAAAACCATGCTCAAGCAAAGGGCACAAACCACCAAAGCAAACAAGAGCTCCCCCTACACATATGCAAACTCCCATTGAACAAGTGCCAACCCTGGGCACAAACCGGTCAGGCCGGTTCCCAAAACCGGTCAGACCGGTTACCAAAACCGTCAGGCTGGTTGCCAAAACCGGTCAGACCGCTTTGGTACAGCAGACCACACCCCCAAAAACCAAAAATGCAAAAGAAATGCACAAGCTCCTCCTTGACACTTGGGATAGGTTCTCAGGATGCAATGCAACTTTTCTCCACCTTTCTTTCTCCCCCTTGTTGCCAATGCATGAATCAAGGAACAAATTTGAAAAGATGCAACGTAGAGCTTCTCAAGTATACAAAATTCATCACAAGATGCTACACATGTCCAAATGAGCAAGTTAGATACTCTACAGCTTCGTAATGACATCAAATTCATGTTTACCAAGTTTCACAACCAATGGACGAAGCTAAAATAGAATTGAGCAAATTTGCGAAAATTTACCCTCTCATGAGCAAAGTCCTAAACATGAGCAAAACATGTCAAAATGGCAAAGCCACACAAACTTCATGCTAGGACAACCATTCTAATAATAAGACCATCACAAACACCCATGTAACAACCCCACCCGAGATAATTCCGTACTATCGCCTAAACCACTCCATTTGGTCATTAAGTGATAATAAAGAAGTATCCCGTTGAGTGTTGCCGGGTTAACACCCGGTAAATCACTTGACATCACAGAGAGGATCGAACGTATGCATTAAAACTCCCACGAAGGAGAGTCCAGAGTGCCTTACAAATTAACCATCACATCCCCGTAGGATTCATTATTACAAACATAGTTCCTTGACATGAAAGTAAATGGTTCAGAGTTTATTGAAAACAGCAGAAGATAACTAAATGGTACGATCACATCATAGGAGGCCTGTCCATGATGCAATCATTCTTCGTCATCCACCCATTCCAGCTCCCAGCCGGGTGGAAGTTCTCCGGGCCACACATCACATGCATTACCTGGAAACAACATTTATAAAGCAAGGATGAGTATACTAATACTCAGCAAGACTTACCCGTCTAAAAGAAAAGACTTTACCTCTAATCATGCAAGGCTTTTGGCTTGTGGGTTTGGTTGCCAAAAAGCTACTAGGTAGTGAATCCTTACTTTCAATATTTTAGCTCATGTTCTAGTAGAAGTATCATTACTAGATAAGCAACTATTGCAATCAAAGTTGTACAAAAAATTAATCAAAGTAGTAATCTTCACAAAGTTCCATCATAAAGGGATATCATGGCCAGTCGGGTAAGCAGTCTCAAATGACGGTGAGAGGCTGACAATCGATTGATTCATAACCTTGCAAGGTGGACCTAAACACACGGGAGGTGTCCTCACTAAGAGTTCACCAACCAGGCGGTTCCCGTCACTCTTCGGTTTGGGGATAATAGCTCACAGTCTTAAGTACAAGGTTTATCTGGGCTACGCCACTAAGGTCACCCAGCCTCACGCATGCACTCGGGTGGTGAGCCCGGGGCCGCAACCTTAAGAGTAGTGATAGTAAAACTCTGTACCGCCTTATTTAGGTACTAGGCTTATCGTACCCATTTCCGACAAGTGTTTAGTACTTTCAAACACTTAACCAACGAAGCCATTGGACCGGAGCCCAAATCCCATGCTCTTACCACATGAGCAATCCATTTAAACATATGGTGATTCCATAAAGGAGATCCTATTCTCGTGAGTGACGAACATCACTCGACTTGTACCGGATCCTTAAAGCATAGCAACTAGCGACCTAACATGCTAGTGATAGATCATAGGTACTTATGGATCATGCAACTAGGGTTTTATTTCAACTCCTGAACGTAAATGCACATACAAAACAATAAGTAAATTCAGAAGTTTAAAGAAACACATAGGTTAATGAATAAACCGGGGCTTGCCTTCGTCAGCACAAGCAGACCCACACACTTCCGGACTTTGGTCCGGGCCTTGCTCTACGGTCACGTAGTGCACGTCTCCTCCTGCTCCCTCGTCCTCGTCAGCCGGCACAAGCGTATAACTACCGCCGGGGACTTCTACACGGGGAATGCAATGCAGTGATTAGGAGTGTAATTATTTTACTTTAATTCAAAAACAATACCAAACAACTACAAAGAGTATAAGGTTGGTCATATTCACCTTAAGAAAAGTATTTAAACATTTCTCCTTTTAAAGATAATCAGAAAGCTTATTTAGCCTTCTCTTTAAGGTGATTGTGTGCACTCTATTAAAGAATATTTAATTTAAATACAATTAGCAAGGAATTTAATTTTGTACCACCATTTTACTTTCCTAACTCATTTCCTTAACTTATGCACAAGAGAATGTATTTTTCCTATTTTTCCTTTTACTAGATTAATCTAGTTTACACTCTTTTACTCAACTAAACACATCTCAAACTTGCCCAACAGTGCCCACTGGCCCTAATGACCAGGAACAATCCCTTGGACAGCAAGTAACTAGTGTTTGCACCACTGACTTTAAATGCACAAAATAAAGGCATTTCTAGCTAGCATATAAGGGATTAATGCATATAAAAATAAATATAGCATAAATGAACCCAAACTTTCTCTTACACATGATTTGGTCAAAACAAGATTAAAGAACCAACAAACACTCCTGGATCTATTCTAGATCTTGATCTATGCATTTATGACTAAAAACAAGCATAAATTAGGAAATAATATTTCTATCAGAGATAAAATCATGGTAAATTCACCAAGAGTGCATTTTGGTATAACATGACAAATGCCAGAAGTTGGGCTCAAGAATAATTATATTTAGCTACAAAAATCATCTAGGCAGATTTATCAATATCACAAGATAATTTATATAAAAAGATCCCTTCAGTAACTTTGTGCAAATTTTGGCACAGAACCTAAACATGCTAGTTCCCACAACATATCTAAAATCCAGCTTAAGATCATGGGTGGATTTTGCAGAATCACAGATTTAGGTATTTTACTTTTCAATTTTTCAAGCAAAAACTATAGCTCAAAAGTGTATACATATTTGAAGAAAGTTGTAGTTCTTGTTACACTGAGCACAACAAAATTGGGTTTGCTATTTTTAGATTTTTCTACGAATTGATATTGAATTTACAAGTCACTGGATCAAACCATAAAACTGGGAAGAATCTTTTAGCACTAGGCCCCTTGGAACTTTTAAAACTTTCACAAATAGACCCTTGGTTCTCCCCCCACTGGACCCGACGGCGGTGGCGTGCTCGCCGGCGGCGAGGTGGGGCACGAGGAGGTAAACAAACGGCAGGGGAATGCAATTGGGCTCACCCGCGATCGATTGGTGGAGGAGGTTCGGCCGGGGAGGTCGCCGGCGAGCGGCGCAGAGGCTGCGCGGCCGCGGGGGCTCGGACGGCGGTGAAGAAAGGGGCGCTGCTCAACATGTGTTGCACCGGAAGCTTCCATGTGGCCTAGGGAAGATGCTAGGCAGGTCCCTGGACTCGGAGGATCGGCGGAGGGGCGAGCACGGCAATGGCGGTCCGGCGGCGGCCGCGGAAGCTCGGGCTCCGGCGATCGTGCGGCTCGGCTTGATCAACAAGCGACTCGGGAAGCTTTAGTGGTGCACAAGGAAGAACTCAGGGGCTTGTGGGGGTGAGGGCGTCAATGGGAGGGAGGTTTGCACCGGGCGGCGCCAATGGTGGACGACGGGGCTCGGGTGGCGGTGCGCGCGGGCGAAGGAGCGATCGATGACGGTTATTTATAGTCACTGGAGGTCGGTTAAGAGGTCCTGGGGTCAACCACATCACCGGTGCACGCGCGGCGTGGGCAGCAAGGCGCGACGACGTGCGGCGGACCTGCGGCCCAATGGCGAGCGACGGTTGGCACGCCAGCGAGTGGAATACAGCCACCTGGCACCGTCCAAGCGCCCACGCACGTCACGCGCAGTAGCTCTCTGGCACGGCGCATGGACCGATGGGTCCTCCGGTGCCTCGGCGTGCACGCCCGCGCGCGTACGGTGGTTTGGCGTGGCGCGCGCGACGTCGCGCGAGAGCGCGCTCTGGCGTCGCAGGGTGAAAACAATTTGCTGGTGCCGTGTTCAAAATTGATTTTCTCTGGATTTCTAAACTAAAGTGCACCTTACAATCTATAGCAAAGTTGAAGATCACACATTCCTCTACGAATTTTACAAAGGCTGGTAGGGGTTTAGATCAATAGCTTTTGCACAAACTGCTTGCCAAAACCGAAATTTTCTCGGCGCGGGTGAATAGTAACACCCAGCGTTCAAATGCAAATTTCATCAATTTTACTCCGAATTTCAAATGCCACTCAAAAGCAAAGTTGTGTGCCTTGACATTCTACACATTTTCCCCTTTGGGCGATTTTGAAGTGCTTAAGCACAAATTTGAGGAGCGTGGCAAGGTTCTCTCTGCTCATATAGACAAGGTGATGACTTAGGGTTCTAGGGTTAGGGTTTTTGATCAAGTGTTGGTCCAAAGTGCTTAAGGTTGTAATTAGGGTCCTAAACACTCATTGTCACTTAAGTAAAAACACAGAGTGTTACAACCCACAAGCACCTCGTGTCATGTCAAAGCCACCGAGCCATGTGTCTACTTCTATATATGAGACTTCTCATTGGTAGGCATCATGCAACAGTTTAGCACCCAAAGCAAATTAAATTTAGCACATATGACATGGGAGCACATTTTCCAAGCAATTTACATTTCATTTTCATAGTTGGTACATGAAATGTCTTTGCGACAAAAAGGAACTTATGCCCCCCACAAGATAAAGCATGGGGGCTAAACATTCATGATGGCAAATAAGCCTTCGGCCCCATATGATCAAAATAAGCTATCCAATCACAAATTAAGCACAGCCAAGCCACTAAAACATGTCAAGATCATATATAGGTATTTACTCACAAGAGAGCATACATGTGACATTTTTCAAAAACATAGCCATCAACCATGGATATAAATCAAGATCATCAAGAGCTAAGCCAAACTAACCATACCATACCAAACTAGCTCACAAGATCATATATAGCACATCATGGTGAACAATGTATATGAGAGAAGCTTTTCCTACAAAATGCATATGATACAAAATGCATGCAATCTAAGAAACAAGGATGTCAATACATCATGTTACATATGCCATGCCAAATGCAAGAAATGCATAAAGGAAAGCTATACATATGCTACAAAGGAGCTCCCACACACAAAGCTCACAAACAACCGGCTCTTCGAGGGGAGGCAAAAAGGGCTCGACACCACCAGCAGAAGAGCAAAAAAGCGCAAAACTCACAAGCTCCCCCTAAACTCATGCATTAAGGCCAAAGAGCATACAAAGCTCACCTTACACACATGAGATAGGGCAAAGAGCAAAAAGAACCAAGTGGCATGACCAAGCCACACACTTGAAGGTCACAAATTCACTTACCTTTATCATTTCTTCAGAAGTCACTCATCCTTTTCCACCATCCCCGAAAGTGATGTACCTCCATGTCACCACCGGGGTATGAGGCCGGAGAACCACCCCCGATATCAACCAAATGTTCTCCGGGCCTCCCACATGCAACTCAAAACCAAGAGCGAGAACGAGCAAATGACTCAACACTGGGGTTAGTCCCAAAGGTGTGAAACCAGTGTCGGGCCATTTCCTCAAAAGTAGGGTAGCAACATCCATCCTACCGCGCCTATCAAAACTGCGATCCATCCTGTCAAACCTATCAAACCTGGAACCACCATGGGAGAACCACTCCCGTCTCATTGGAGGAGTACGACTACCACGATAGGGAAAGCGTGGTCCGTAGCCCCTCTGAGACTCAAAGCTGCAACCCCTCCCAAACTCGTATTGATCATGAGGTGGAGAACGTCCAGCAAACTCACCACCTGCAAACTCTCCAGACCAACCCCCAGAACCACAGCCTCCTGCAACAAACCTAGACTCATCAGGAGCACAAAAACCAAACTGGTTTCCCTGCTACCTCCAAACCGGTCCGACCGGTTTCCAAACCGGTTTGGCCGGTTTAACTCCTCTAGCAGGGTTCCTTTCTCCCAAAGCACTCTTTACTCCCCAAGCCGGAACCTTACGCACAAAAACCTTTCCCTTAGGTAGTGGCATACGAGGCTCAGGCACACCATGAGAAGGGTGGTACATGTCCTTGTTTGCCCACTCCTTAGCCATTCTCGCCTCTCTCCTTCTCTTAAACGAATTGGTTTGGGCTTAGGCTTGGGGTGAGGCTCTTCACACGGCTTCTCACTAGGCTTCCCACTTGGTTTCTCACTAGGCTTTTCATCTGCCTTCTCACTCGGTTTTTCTCTCGGTTTAAGCAACTGGTTTGGCTTGGATGCAAACTTGTCTTTGGGTGTGGGTTGTGATGGAACTGAAACATTCCCGAATTTCCCTTCTCTCTCACCACTGCTCTCACCAAACTTATTAGATCCCAAAGCCCAACCATCAAAGCACTTATAACTGGCAATCAACACACCAAGCTGAGGTTCCTGAGTAGACAACCAACTCAGCACTTCACGCAACTTACAGTTCTCATCCTGCAAATGATCAACACATTGTGTAAGTTCCACATTCTTCATATCATGCAACTCACAGGTAGAACAAGAAGTAGGAATAAGCACTTTCAAATCAGCCTTAAGCGAAGCAATGCGAGATCAAAGCTCAACAATTTTTCCATGCAAATCAGGGCAAGAAGTACATGCACCAAGCAAAGTGGGTCTAGATTGCAGCTCAGCCAACTCAACCCTAAGCACATCTAGTTCCTCGCACTTGGAGGCATGCTTTTCCCTAAGAGCAGTCAAATCAGCTAGGAAAACATAGCAATCAGCACAATCAACCTCATCAGAAACCACAAAACTAGCCTTAAGAGAATCAATTTCAAGCTTGCCATCAAGAACCTGTGTTTCTAGCTCAGCCACTCTAGTCCTAGCATCTTCAAGCAAAGCTCTAAGCTCTTTCCTAAGCTTCTTAGCCTCTCTAAGCATGTGATCACGATTATCAAGCAAGTCAACCAACTCCTCATTCTCCTTGCGCAAAGAAGAGAGCTCATCACATACCTCATCCTTGGAATCTAAATCTGAGGCATCCTTCTGGCTTCTCTTGCTGCTGGAGCTACAAGCCATGCTGCAGAAGTCGTCCTTGAGACTTAGGCCTGTCACACAAAGGCCGTTGAGATACTTGCCGAGGTTCTTCTTCTTCTTCTTCTTGTCATCCTCTTCGTCTCCATCACTCGAGCTTGAAGACGTGTCCTCGAAGTCGGACTCGATGTCGCTTGATCTCTTCATCTTCTCTCGAGATCGTGTCTTCTTCCCATGTCTATGATCCTTCTTCTTGGACTTCTTCCTCTTGTCATTGAATTTGTTCTTGTCGTGGTTGTTCACCTTCGGACACTCGGCGAAAAAGTGTCTGGCCTTGCCACACTTAAAACATGCCCTCGAGTTCCTCCTTGAGTTCACCCGGTTCTCGTGCATCCTCTCGAACCGCCTGGTCAGCAACGCCAGCTTGTCCTCTCCAAGCACGTCGAACTCCTCTTCTGGCAAAGACATCAAAGAGGACAAAGAGAACATCCTGGTGGATGGGTTAGCATTAGATTTTTCTTTCAAGCCACCGATGAGGGCGAGACTATGGGAGTCAGTCGGGCCCTCAATCTTGGCTGTCATGCCCCGATCCATCTCAGCCGACTTGAGCTTCGAGAACAGCTCATTCACGGTCAGAGTGTCATACTTCTCCGACTCCACAATGGCCTCGAACTTTCCGCCCCAAACCGTACGATCCGACGCGTGTAAGAGCTTGACAGCCCTATCATGATCATCGCACGGGAGCACGTCCACATTGGCCCTCATGTTGTTCACAACCACCGTGAACCTCTGAAACAAGGCATCGATGGACTCACCGGGGAGATGAGTGAAGTTCTCATACTCTCTTCGGTAAGTTGCATACATCCGAGCCTGAACCTAGGCATTCCCAACATGAGCTTCCTTCAACACCGACCAGATTCTACAAGCCAAGCTCTCTGTGTGCACCCAGTCAAATTCAGGCTGACACAAAGCACGAAACAAGTAGTCGACCGCCTTGTTGTTGGCGTCGAACATGTCCTCGATCCTGGAGCGAGGAAGTTCATCGGCTGGACATAGCCTGTGTCCACTGTGACATCCCAAAGGATCTGACCCTTTCCACGAAGGAACGCTGCCATCCGTTTACTCCACATCTGGTAGTTCTTTCCATTGAAGTGTGGAGGACCCGAACCCCGTTCCTGGTACGCCATCCTTGGATCGTAGACTAGTTAGAGTCAATCAAGACCCGTTACCGGCTTTGATACCACTTGAAGGACCGAAGCGGCGAACCAGAGAGGGGGGGAGTGAATGGGAGCCGATAAAAATTCTATTAAAGAACTCGGCCTATGAACCCGATTTCACCCGTGTACCTCCACAAGCTTCTCTTGCCAAGCCCACGCAGCCACTGGAGTGCTACTGGACCTAGGAACAAGACCCAACCAATCAACACTCGAAAACACGCAGCGGAAAACAACTCGAGCACCTGCTGGTAGAGTAAAACCGGTCAGACCTCTTTGCCAAACCGGTCAGACCGGTTTTGCTAGACTTAGCCAAAGACCAACACACCAAAACCGGTCAGACCTCTTTCCCAAACTGGTCACACTGGCTTCGCCCAGGGAGCTCAAACTCAAGATCCCAAAACTAGAGCCAACAAACTCAAAACTTGGTGAAACTTGGACCAGAGCTTCTTCTACCAGAGGAAGACTTGTTCCAAGAAGATCTCCTCCAAAACATACCTTTGACCAAACCGATCAGACAGGTTTTGCCCAGAAAACCCCCGAAGATCAACAAGGCCAAAAACCAAGCAAACGAACTCCAAAAGCGACGAAACTTGGACGAGGGGACTTCTTAGGCAAAGAACAACACGCCTGCCAAAAATCTTCTGAACGGCCACTGTGACCAAAAACAGTCAAACCTTTTTCCCAAACCGGTCAGACCGGTTTCGCCTAGATAGACAGTAAAAACAGCAACCTCGGGTCAACCCTCAACTTTGCATCACCCGATCTCCCGATTCACCCAACGGATTGCAGCGAAACTTTGGGGATGCCTGGGTCACCTCATGGACGACCTCTCCCTCAAAGGAATTGCACCGAAACACTCACAATCATGGGGAATCGCAAATCTCTTGACCAAACCTCAAGAACTCGAGCTCCAACGAAAACCACCAAATCGGAGAGCTTTCCACGGGTTTGGAGGGCCAAGGTCACCAAGAAAAGAGGCACAAGGTCCTCATGTGTGACTCCCACACCAAATCCCGCAAAGAAACGCCTCCAAAACTCTACCACGAAAATCCCAAGAAAAGGCTCTGAAAATCACCAAAAAGGGAAAACGGGAGAGACACAACCAAGCCTTGAGGAACCACGCCGAATCATCTATACATACCAAAGAGGTTCATACAAGGTCTAGCTTGCCGCCCGATCATCCTTCCCTCTCATAAGATCTCACCATGAAGCTCTCAAGCTAGTCCTAGAAATCCTAAGGAAAATAGGAGAAGGAAATAGCAAAACAAAATGAGCTAGGGTTCCAAGAGTTGGCTGCCATCCTCTCACCACTTGGGTTATATGGAGGCAAGCTGAAAGACTAAAATGCCCCTAAGGCCTAAACTAAGATACACACCCACCAAGGGCACTTTGGGAATTTGTCTTCATAGCACCATCAGACGAATGCCCGGTGACCAAAGTTCGCCTCGACGCAAGCCTTGCGATCCCGACGCGTGTCCTCCGCCTCGAAGCTTCCGGCGCCCTGCGACCCCAAACCGGTCAGACCGGTTCTCCAAACTGGTCAGGCCAGTTTTGGCTTGACAGCCACGCCCGATCTTCGGCCTCGGCTTTGTGGCTCAGCCGAGTAACCGGATGGTTTTCTGGTGAACCACCACAAACTCCGCGAACTTGATGTAGCCTTCGCCAATCACCACTCATGACTTGGCTCCCATGAAGTCCCGGCCCAACCTTGGTTTTGTGGCTCAACCAAGAAACCGTCCTCAACTTCATCTTGTCGTTCTTGCCACCATGTGGCCTGCACTTGACCCCACTGGCCACCGGGTCCCTCGAACCAAGCCTACTTGTATTCTCCACACCTGGAGGCCTCACCGGCAATGACCTTTCGCGCTTGTTCTTCACCTGCACCAACACTAGTCAAGCCGTAACATGCACCTGCAATACTTAGCCAAGAATCAGTCCACACAACGTTGTCAATCACTCATCACACTAGGAAGCGACCATCCACCAGTCCTCGAACCACACATGGTCCTCACCCTTGCACTTGTTGATGCTGCAAGACCTGGGACTACAGATAGGAGTATCTAATCTTTCAATCCACTTGCCTCTAGCTCATTGGAAACAGTAAGCTGTGTTTTACATGTCAAATTTAGGTCTCTGGTGACGCAACACTTGGTTCTTACCTAGCAATTTCGTTAAGCACATACCATATATTTTGTTGAGATGCCATTCCTGAGCAGGTTTCAAAGAAGACGACCATAATCACTTCTGCGTAGTGCAAAAATTTGTGGAGGAAATTCAAGGCTGAAACTGAATATACAATATCTCAAGCCATAGCTTTTAGGTAACTCCACTTGACCCATTCCACCAGTGATATGTGCTAAGAAAACCCTTTGTGGTTTTCATCTAGTCCTTAATACTTGGAAGTGGGGATTTGTCCATTTAAGTATACTACATGAGAGGGTTTAATAGCTATATATTTTACAGAAGCAAATAGTAACAACAACTGGCTGCCACCTCCACGGGCACTTGCTGCAATGGCTATCCTTGGAATCAATGAGTTTATGGCATTACTCAATCGGGTATTTCTTATCTGCGGAAACATCCATGAGTGTCAATATTTTCAATGATGGAATTTTCCTCCACGCACCAGACGTAGACATGCCCGACGTTGTTGAGCCCTACACACGAAGATCAACATGGTGTAGGATCAATGGCCCGTAGACAGGGGGGTTGAATATGGGCCTTCTTTTAAGTTTTTAATGCATAAAGAAAACCTTAGCCTATCAACTAATGTTGCCCATCTAAAAAGGTTTTTCTTTACTACTAAGCACACTACCAAGAGTTTCCTTAGCAAATATCACAATAAGAGATATGGAACACCCTAGTCAAGATATGAAGCGAACAAGCAACTTAAAGAGAATAAGGTCCAGGAAACTTAAGTGTGGAAAATAGGTGCGGAAATTAGATGCAAGAAAGTAGAGAGAAAGGCACAAGACACGACCGAATTTTTCCCGTGGTATTGAGAAGTTGATGTTCCCCCTAATCCATGTTGGAGCACTCACTTAGAGTATTGCTCCCCCTCAAGTCACCAAGACTCAAGTGCTCACTAAGAGTACCCATTCTCCATCTCCAGAACGGTGGGTCTAGAACCATGTACACCAAGCCTTTCTTGAGGCTCCCACATTCTCCAAGAACTCACCAAGAGCCCCCAAAGCACCAAGACCGTCTAGGAGCCGTCAAACTCCAAGAGTAACAAGTCCGCACACTTTCACTTGACCTGAGCACTCAGCTAAGCCATGTATGCACCTTGAAAACCCTTGATCACTAAGAAAGAGCTCCTCAATGAAGAGGAAGAGAATCCCAAATGGCAATAACACACTCTCCTTCTCTCCTTGTGTGACAACCCCATCCGAGATAATTTCGTACTATCGGCTAAACCACTCCAGTTGGTCATTAAGTGATAATAAAGAATCATCCCGATGAGTGTTGCCGGGTTAACGCCAGGTAAATAACTTGAAACATAGAGAGGATCGAACATATGCATTAAAACTCCCACGAAGGAGAGTCCAGAGTGCCTTACAAATTAACATCAATTTCCCCGTAAGGTCCATTTTTACAAATCATAGTTCTTGACATGAAAGTAAATGGTTCAGAGTTTATTAAAATAGCGGAATAACTAAACGGTACGATTACATCATGAGAGGCCTGTCCATGATGCAGTCATTCGTCATCGTCCACCCACTCCAGCTCCCAGACGGGTGGAAGTTCTCCGGGCCACACATCACAATTACCTGGAACAATATTTAAGTAGTAAGGCCGAGTATACTAATACTCAGCAAAGCTTACCCGTCGAAAAGAAAGACTTTACCTCTAATCATGCACGACTTTTGGCTAGTGGGTTTGTTTGCCAAAAAGCTACTAAATAGTGAATCTTTACTTTCACATTTTAGCTCATGTTCTAGTAGAAGTAATCATTACTAGATAAGCAACTATTGCAATCAAAGTTGTACAAACAATTAATCAATAATAATCTGCACAAAGTTCCACCATAAAGGGATGTCATGGCCAGTAGATTAAGTAGTCTTAGATAACGGTGAGAGGCCGACAATCGATTGATTCAAACCTTGCAAGGTGGACCTAAACACACGGGAGGTGCCCTGACTAAGAGTTCACCAACCAGGCGGTTCCCGTTATTCTTCGGTTTGGGGATAATAGCTCACAGTCTTAAGTACAAGGTTTACTGGGCTACGCCACTAAGGTCACCCAGTCTCACGCATGCACTCAGGTGGCAAGCCTGGGTCCGCAACCCTAAGAGTAGTGATAGTAAAACCCCGTACCGCCTCATTTAGGTACTAGGCTTACTGTGCCCATTTTCGACAAGTGTTTAGTACTTTCAAACACTTAACCAACGAGGCCATTGGACCAGAGCCCAAATCCCATGCTCTTACCACATGAGCAATACATTTAATCAATATAGTGATTCCATAAAGGAGATCTTATTCTCGCGAGTGACGAACATCACTCGACTTGTACCGGATCCTTAGAGCATAGCAACTAGCAATCTAACATGCTAGTAAAAGATCACAGGTACTTAAGGATCATGCAACTAGGGTTTCATTTCAACTCCTGAACGTAAATGCACCTATAATGACAATGATAATTCAGAAGTTTAAAGAAACACGTAGGTTAATGAATAAACCAGGGCTTGCCTTCGTCAGCACAAGCAGACATACAAACTTCCGGACTTTGGTCCGGGTCTTGCTCTACGGTCACGTAGTGCGCGACTCCTCCTGCTCCCTCGTCCTCGTCAGCCGGCACGAGCGTATAGCTACCGTCGGGGAGTTCTACACGGAGGATGCAATGTAGTGATTATGTGTGCAATTAATTTAATTTAATTAACAAACAGCAGCAAATAGCCACAAGGAGCATATTGTTGGCCATATTCACCTTAACATAAGCATTTAACATATTCCCTTAAAAAGATAATAAAAAAGGCTTATCTACTCTTCTCTTAATGGTGATTGTGTACATATATAAAGGAATAATTAGTCTAAATGCACAAACAGTAAGTAAATATGTTTGTATCCCCCAATTTACTCTCCTAACAAGATAAATCATATCCCCCAATGTACCATGGGTTTACTCTCCTAACTCAACCATGGGTTTGTATCCCCCAATATACAAAGTAGGGCTCAAAAATAAATTATCTTAAGCTATAAAATTCATCTAGGCAGATTTGTCAATAATACAAGATAAATCATATAAAAAGATTTCCTCAGTAACTTTGTGCAAATTTTGGTGTGGTGACTAGACATGTCATGAAGCACAACATATCCAAGAATAAGCTCAAGAATATGCATGGATTTTGCAGAACAACAGATCTAGGAAAAGGGGATTTCTATTTTTCATGCAAAAACTAAAGCTCAAAAGTATATACAAGTTTTGTAAAAGTTGTAGTTCTGGTCACACAGAGCATAGAAAAATTAGTTTTGCAATTTTTGGATTTTTCTACGATTTTATACGATTTTTCAAAGTTGCAGATAAACACACAAAAGTTTAAAGACTCTTTTTGCAAATTGAACCTTGGAAAGATTAAAACCACACAACCATACCCTCGGTTTACGTCCAGACCCTTAGAAGTTTCTGGGACCTTGCAATGTGGCCCTTGGGCCAAGGGGGCGGCGCGGCCGGCCGGAATCCGGTGAGGCCGGCACCGGGGATGGCCGGGGAATGGTAGGAGAGGGGTCTAGGGGTTTCAGGGGACCGGTTTGGGTGCTCACTCGCGGCGGAGAGGTGACCGGCGGGCGGGCACGGTGGAAGCCGGCAGCGGCGGCCGCGGGAGTGGTTACTCCGGCGAGCCTGCAGTCAAGCCTAGGCAAGAAGCGAGTGTGGAAGATCCAAAAGGTCCTAGGGAAGGTAGTAGTAGTTTTGGTTGTCGACGACGAGGGCCGGAAGACGGAGCTCGCCGTGTGGGGTACCCATGGCGCGGCGGTAGCGGCTCGGCAATGGCGCAATACGCGCGGGGAGGAGACTGGCCGACCTTTATAGGCAAGCAAGGCGGTGGTGGTGTTGCCTTGCGCGCCAAGGCTCAGGGACCGCGATATGGGGGCGCGGCACGGCAAGGTACGACAGCGGTGCTTTGTTGGGCGAGCGGCGCGGTCGGCGCGTCACAACCCATGCGTGCGCGGCGCGTAGCGTGAGGGGAGAGGTTTGGGAAGGTGGTGCGGCGATGGGTGGGCCCACCGTGCACGTGTGGGGGAGTGCACCCCTCGGCGTCCGGGCCCAGGGGGTCCCACGACGGCAAGGCACGGTATGGCGCCCGACGTCGCGCGGCACGAGCTATCGAGCTTTAGAGCGCCGGGTGCCAGAACATTTCGGACTGGCCTACTTCGACTGAGTTTAACTCCAAATTTTGCAACATAAGTGCTCCAAACAATGTATAGGAAAGTTGTAGTTCTTGCATTCCTCTACAACTTTTGTAAAAGGCGTAGGGTATTTTATTGACCCATTTTTCACAATTCGCATGCCAAGATGCAGAAATTCTTGGCTCTGATGAATAGTGCCTCAGAGCGTTGACTGAGGTTTTTCACCTATTTAGGCTTCAAATCTCAAATGCTAATGAACATGAAAGTTGTGTCCCATATAAAACTACAAAACTTTTGTATTGGGAGAATTTGAAGTGTTTTGATGAAATTTGGAGAACGTGGCAAAAGTTTCGGGCGACATAAGAGGGTCAAAGGTGTTTAAGGGGTTTGACTAGGGTTTTGACCAAACCTTGACCATTAGTTGACCAAGGGTGTCATTAGGGGTTGTCGGTGATGTTTTCGAGGTGATGGCCCAGGTTGACTATCGTTTGACCAAAGTCAACTCTGTTGACCGGATCATTAGGGTTAATAAACCCGGCTGAAAACCTGGGACGTCACACCTTGGCTGCAGTAGATCTTCAGAATGACAAAAGGCAGCTCAAGAGACATAGGGGGGGTCATATTTATAGGCCTGGCAAGGGAGGTTAGCCGTTGGAAAAGTTTCCCTGAAAACTAGTAGCATCGGATGAACCGATGGTTCCCCCTGCGATAGCGTCGGATCATCCGGTCACTCACAGGCGCTGATGTAGCCGTTCAAACATAGGCGTCGGATGAACCGCTGAGTTGAATCTAAAGCGTTAGTTCATCTGGTGCTGAAGCACTTCTTTTGGCGCGTCTCTGTATGATTTGAATGTAAGTGTCGGATCATCCGGTGCTAAAGCCGTTGAAGCTCAATCAGTATTGTTACCAAACCCTAAGGCATCGGATGAACCGCTGCGTATACCGTCGGTTCATCCGACGGTCACTTTTGAATTCCTTGGCCGCTGAATTCATCCAGCGCATCTAGAAATGCAAGCGTCAGTTCATCCAACTCTATACTTTGAATTTCAACTCGTCCAATTCAAATGCCTTTGAGTTTTCTGTCAATTCTTTTGCTTCTACCTTGCTTCCATGATTACTTTGAGTTGATTAACATCCAAGGAACTTGAGTGTGCATATTTTCATGGCTTTTGGTGCATGGTCAAGCTACTAGTGCATGAACCCTCTTACTAGTACGGTCAAACACTACAAACTAGCAATCCAAGTGTCCTTCATCTCCTTGTGACACTTGGAACTAACAAAGTCCTTAGCCTTGTAGTATTTTCCATTTATCGTCCATGAATTCAAATTGAGGGGTCTCTTTTATTCAATAATGACAATAACCCAAGATATAATCCGCTACAAAACAAAGGTTAGTGACAAGCATGTGGTTTTCATTTATCACCGAAACACACCTTTACCAAAGGTGCGAAAGGGCCTAGATGGTTACAATCTCCCCCTTTTTGGTGATAGATGACAACACGAGTAGAGATAAACAAAAATTTGAATTTGAAGCACATAAACTCTATTTGTAATGCATGAAACAAGATATAACAAACAACTCACATGCATTAACATAAACGAGCACCACAAGCATGATTAGACATGTAAACCAACGACATACACAAGATCCAAATACATGTCTCATCATGAAACTCCACAAAAGCGACAGAGGAAACAAAAACTCAAACTCCTACACTCTCCCCTAACTCCCCCTATCTCTACTCCCCCTATCTATCTCCCCCTTTGGCAACGAGCACCAAAAAGGTATCTAATCCTGCTGAGGTGGAGAGGAGGGATCTGACAGTGATGTAGAGATAGCCTTCGAAGGCTTAATGGAGAAACCAGAGGCATCGTCCTCGTCGGAGTAGTCACACAGGCTGGATCAAGCCGGAGAAGTAGAACCTCGCGGAGGTGGAGGAGGTGGAGCCGTAGTCGTCCCGGTGCATGAAGTAGGAGCCTGAGTGGCCTCAGGACCCTAAAGCGCTGGATCGGAGGCGATCGCGGTAGAGATCTGCTCAGTGACAACTCGAAGGTAGTGATCCTCCTAACCCAAACCCTGTGTCTGCGGTGTAGTGAAGCTCGGAAGCAGAGAGGACATCCGTGGACTGGGTAGCGTAGTGCAAGCTGGCGACTCAGAGACAAGAGCTCCTGTGGTGAATGGAGACGGCAGTTGTGTCGACGTCGGAGTGGCCATCTGAAGCTGCTCAAGGAAAGTACTAGCTACCACTGACTGAGGTGTCGTCATTTGTGGTACCGCGAACATCCCTGTTTGAAGAAGTGGCGACTGAGGAAAAGACGCTATGGGGACATTCACGAACCCACCGACAGCTGGTAGAGGTGCAGTTGGGTCGGCCTAGAGCTGTTGAGGTGTAGGAATATGAGGAAGCTACATCCCTGACTACTAAAAGAGCTGACCGAGGCAACCAGACATAACTGTGAACATTTGAGTGGTCAACAACTGGTGCTGCTGCAGCTGCTGCCTCTGTGCCTCCTGCTACTGGCGAATCCCCTCAAGAATCACCTGTTGGGCCTCCTGGTGCTGCTGAAACTGTGCCTGCATCTGCTGTTGAACCTGGAGGGTGGCCTGTGTCTGAGCTGCTAGAGTCTTGATCAAGCCATGAGCTGATCTGGCTATGTCACCTGAGCAGTAGTGATCTGTGGAGGGATCGGTGACTCAGGCTCTCTCTGACCAGGCAAGGAAGAACCTCCGGTCTCGTCATCGTGAGTGCGGTGAACTCTGAACATAGGCTCAGGAGCAGGTACGAAGTCATCGTCGTCACAGGAGGACTCGTCGTCGGGTCGCAAAGTACTGTGGGAGAGGTGCCTCAGCTATTGCAAGAGTAGCGTCCTGTCGGGCTGCCTCATCCATCACTACCTCTTTGGCTGCTCGTGTCTGAATAGTCTCCTCGGCCCACCTCAAAGCCCTCGGACCCCACCTCCTATCACCGGGCATCGGAGGCCAATAGGTCGGAAAGGTGAACTTTGACTGCTTCAACATCCCCACGTACCTTTGAGCCTCAAGACGGGACAACAACCAGCTGATCTAGTGTGCGAACGGCTGCTGTCGTGTCATCCCTATACCATCCATGATCGCATCCTCGACCTCGCTGATCAGAATGTCCACAATGTCAAACGAGCGCTTAGCCATCATATACATAAGAAGCCACTGCTGCACCCCTGTGATCGACTCAGCGTTCCCTATCTTGTAATGTACGGGCCTCCGAAGCGCGTAGTGTAACACGTACGCCTTGCGAGTCAGGCGGTCCGGAGTCCTGGGAGTACCGGGGAGGAACGGCTGCTAGAACAGAAAGCTGATCTTGTCGTTAGAGGGTAACAACGGTGAGTGAGCATGACGAGGAGCCTCGACGTCAGGGTAGGCTAAGTAGTGGATCGAGTCGTCGTGAATGTCTACCCCAAGTAGCTCAGCTATCCCCTCTCTGGTAAGCCGCTGCTGCTGACCCATGAACATGAAGTGAAGTGACAACCGGTCAGCCTCAACGTACACTGTCACGTAGAACACCCGAACCCAGTCGGGAACGTACCGAGACCTCTTGCTCACCAAATCAGCTAGGCCCTGAAGGTAGTCAAAGAAGGGGAGAATGCGCTCCCCGCCTACTGCTGCTCTGAGTGTTGTGAACTGGAGCATCATGTGCTGACTCAGCTGAGAACCCCGGTGAACGTAGGCAGCATAGAAGCTCTCCTGAAGGATAGTCCAGAACCGGGGGTCGCACTCCTCGTGTCCACGAGGAAACCACTGATCCTCTGGCACACTCCTCAACCTCCGAATCTTCTGCCCGGGCAAGTTCCACAGATCGCGGAGGTAAACACCGAAGGCCTCTGCCCGTGGACCTCTAGGAACCTGAGGCTCGTGAACCTACTACTCACGCTCCACTATCTCCTCAACTGCTGCTCTCCTCTATCTCGGAGTTGGCTGTGGCTGTGTGTGTCCTCCACGAGTCCAAGGACCAGACCGGGCAAGTGAAGGAGGTTTCTCTGTCTGCTCAGTCTGCTGACTCTGACCTGAGCGTCGTTACTGCTGCTGTGGCTGTTGCTGCTCACCCAGGGGCTGCTCCCCCTGCCTCTGTGCACTCTCTCCTATTTGAATGCCTCGTTGGGGCTGACCCTGATTGTTTGGAATTGCAAGTACACGCTCCCACTCCTTCTCCTGATGGGTCTTCTTCTTCTTCGGCTCAGCTACCACGTTACCCTTCCTCTTGTCGCCTGCCATCTGTCAAAGAAATGGTGGATGATTATAGAATGGTGAGAGATGAATAAACATGATAATTAACTAGGGATAAGAGGTCCTTAAGCATAGTAAAAGAATAGATATGAGCCTAATTACAAGACATCTAGTAGATGATCATTGCCACAAGATAATGAAAAGGGAATGCTAGGCAGGTCCCTAGGTGTACAGCTAGATGTGTGGACAAAGATATGTGAGTGATAAAGGTGGCACTTTTAATGATTAAGCACAGAACAGAGCAACAACTATATGAAATTGAGCACACAGTTCAATGATTATGATCTAAATGAGTGACACAAATGTAGCATACTCATAATCATAGATCAATCTCATAAAGCTCTTCAAAAATTCCCTAGAATCGACTGAAACAATGATTATGGAAGAGGAATTAGAGGAGGGGCTCACCACAGCGCATAATGAGGCACGAGGAGCGGCTGTGGTGGTCGAGACGGGCCTTGCGCACCCCCTGGTGAACGCCAACGAGCTGCCGCGGTGGCGAAGGACCGGAATCACCGGAGGCGGCCGAAACCCTAGCGTAGGGCAGCACACGTGCGCACACGAGATTCGTACGGAGGAGCACGCACAGGCGGCCGGTGGCGGGAGCGGAGGGGCGCGGGGTGGCGAGCGTGCGCGGAGGATAGCCGGGTGAGGCGTGGAGGCAGCGCACAGATAACAGACAGCGACGACGGACTCTTAGGGTTCGAATGAGGAAGAGGTCGCGCCAAACCGTTATGATAGACGGGACCCACGCGTCATAGAGGCGCCAAATGAACCGATGGCTGGAAAAAGTGAGCATCAATCGAAAGGTCGGAATAGTTCTGCTCCATGGTGAAACTGCGCACTGGATGATCCGATGGCCTGCTTTTTAGATGTGTCAGAGCAGTTTGGCAAGGGTCTGTGAAAGAGCTGATTTTCCTTCAGCACCGGATGAACCGCTGGATAGAAACGCGAAGGCGTCGGTTCATCTGACGGTAGGAAAATTTCCAACAGAGACGAACTGAGTGCACAGACCCCTTCACTGGATGAACCGATGCCGGAACCTACTAGTCAGCGGTTCATCCGACGGTGACATTTTTGATTTGCTGAACTAAATCTCATTTTTGATCCAAAAAATGTTACACACAAGCCAACACAAACACATTCTTGGATCAATTCTAAGTGACAACCTCACCCCTCAAGCACTCCTTTGTAAAATACTTATAGATACACAAATAGCTCCCTAAAAGGGGATAAACCATAGATAAAATAGGCAAATTAAGAACCAAAGGAGAGGAGGGAACTCCAAAAAGGGAATGTATGAGTTAATTGCCTTTGAACTTAGATATAGACACCTTAAGCTCGTTAGGACTTAACTCAATAGGCATTAAGCACAATAATTTGTCTCATCACACCTTAAGAGTTGTTGATTTGCATTGACCGCGAAGCAACTTTCTCATAGTGTGAGTTTCCTTTGTGACTTCTCTCACACAATTCTATGCAAGAACAAATGCATGAAATTAAACATTAGTGCAACCTACATGACAAGCATAAGTGCAAAGCGAAAAGATAAACTATCTTGCCAAGTTTGAACCCATGATAAACTTATTCATGGTGAGCCTTTCAACATGCCTTCAGCGAAACAAGAGAACCACCGGCTCAAGCAAAGACCCATACTCACCACTATCTCATCAAGGTTAGAAAAGCCCCTAATCATGTACATATGCAAATACAAACTATATGACAAGCATTACATGATGTTGGACGCATCAAGCACATTTAATTCACTCCGAAGCCTACAAAAGGTGTTTTCATCAAGAGGCTTGGTGAGTATATCCGCTAATTGCTCCTCGGAGCGAACACCACAAAGGATAATGTCCCCTTTAGCAACATGGTCTTGCAAGAAGTGATGATGGATATCAATGTGCTTTGTGCGTGAATGTTGAACCGGGTTGTTAGAAATTTTTACGGAACTTTCATTGTCACAAAGGAGGGGAACCCTATCTAGAACCACACCATAATCCAAGAGGCTTTGCTTCATATAGAGGATTTGAGCACAACAAGCCCCCGCGGAAATGTATTTCGCCTCCGCGGTGGATAAGGCCACAGAGTTTTGCTTCTTAGAGGACCAAACAACCAAAGAGCGACCTAGCAAATGGCACCCACCCGAAGTGCTCTTACGGTCTACTCGACATCCGGCAAAGTCCGAATCCGAATAACCCAAGAGCTTAAAACATGCACCATGGGGGTACCACAATCCAATGCTAGGTGTGTATTTGAAGTATCTAAGGATCCTTTTCAAAGCACTTAGGTGACATTCTTTAGGGTTGGCTTGAAACCGAGCACATATACAAACACTAAACATGATATCGGGCCTAGATGTGGTAAGATAAAGAAGATAATCGATCATAGAGCGGTAAAGCTTTTGGTCAACCGATTTACCTCCCTCATCTAGGTTGAGATGTCCATTGGTAGGCATTGGAGTCTTGATCGGCTTACAATCATCCATCTTGAACTTCTTGAGAATATCATTAGTGTACTTCTCTTGATGAATGAAAGTCCCTTCCTTCAATTGCTTGATTTAAAACCTAAGGAAGAAATTGAGCTCTCCGATCATTGACATCTCGAATTCCCTAGTCATGAGATCACTAAAGTCCTTGCACACTTTGAGGTTAGTAGAGCCAAAGGTAATATCATCAACATAAATTTGACAAATGAAAAGCTCATTGTTGATTATCTTTGTGTTAGACATGGGTACCCCTGGGTCCCCACTGACTAGGCTCACGACCGTCCCCGACAAGTGGGTCCGGCCTACTAGAAGACCCGCCGACCTGTCACTGGGCCCAACTGACCTAGTTGGCGGCTCACATGACCTCCTGAAGACCTTCCAGAAGATTCCCAGACGACCTAATCCACTACGACCTCAAGACTTGGCGTACAAGACAAAGATCTCGGTGGACTTCGCCTAAAGCAGATCGACGGGATATGGCAAGATGTGTAATGTAGACTTAGGTCTCCTGGTCGTAACCGACCAGGAGTCTGGGAACCGACCTCATCCGTTGGCCAATATAAGGTAGATGAGGCGACCCTTGTATTCAATACACAATCCCCAAGCAATCCACACCGACAACTGGACGTAGGGTATTACTCTCCGGAGGCCCGAACCAGTATAAACTCGCCGTGTTCTCTGTGTTCCACGTACTCGTGTGCGACCTTCGAGTTCTTAGCCTTAGACTCCTCCCTGCCGAACAACTAGACCACAGGGATTAATACTCCCGTGGGCTGCCCAGATCTCACCATCTGACAGTTGGCGCGCCAGGTAGGGGCACAGTCAATGTTCTTCGTGCAACTCGATGGCTTCGACCAACGACATCATCTTCCCGGAGAGCATGGCGGACATCCTCGCCAACCCCGTTGACATCTGCTTTGGCTCGATGCCGGCGACATCCACCGCTCCAGCTGCCTACCTCATCATCGAAGGCAACGCGGTCACCACCAACCAACAGATCGGAACAGATCTGTCGTCAGAAACCCACCCACCCACTCACTCCTAACGACTTGATCGCTGGGATTCATCGTGAGAGCATGCTCTCAGACACGATCAAAATCTGTGAGCGCGTCAAAGGCCCTCGCACGACCTCGTCAACCTCCAGCATGCCTCTTGGCTTGCGCAATGCTGCTCACGTAGCATCACGCTACATGAAGCACAAGATCCGGATTGAATCTGGACCCAAGACCCAAGATCATGGAAACTGCAGGAATCACTTCGACGAACCCTGCCCTATTCAGGGGAAGTCCAATCACACCACACGCCATTGCCGTGTCCTCAAGAAGCTTCGTCGACCCCTCACCATGGCTCACCGCCGTCGGATGAACCAAGAGTCGTCTCCGGACCGCCTTGCGTTCCAGGTCGCCCATACAACAATCTCCCCAAACTATTCGGGAGAAGAGTTCGAGACCCCAGATCGCCAGATCTTAGTCGTCTCTACGGATGTGCCACCACAAGATGGAGAAACAGACGAACAACGACAAGAGTGTGAAAACGCCAATGCTACCAGAGCCGTCTGGTGACAACAAGAGCTCACCATTGCGGCCCCAGGTGCAGGCCAACCACCAGCTAATGCCGGTCAACGTCAACGTCAACGTCGGGCAACAGGCACCTGCGGCACCAGCTGCCCCACAACAGCGACGCCAAGATAATCTACCTTGTGCCAACAGAACACGTGCACGAGACCTCCTCAGGGATTTCGAGCGTGACGGACTCGAAGTCTACAATTCACCACAAACCAACTTGGGAGCCGCTCTTGCCGCTATGAACCACCTCGAAGATTCCCTAATGGTCTGACGTCTCCAAGTCAACGTTCGCGTTGCCGCCGCTCAGACCGAAGAAAGAGGTCCCGGATACAGTAGATCCACAGCAAGTTCTTACTCCAGAAGTAGATCGGAGCGTCCTCGCCAACGACGTCGTAGCTAGGGTCCCCTTGACCCGGTGGCTGAAGAAGGTCGAGGCGAGAATGAAGTAGTGCAACCGACCAATCCCGCTGCCAACGCTGCAGCCAATGCTCCAGCCAACCCAGCGGCTAATGCTCCAACAAACGCCCTGGCCAATGTTGTTGGCAATGCCGCCAACATCACAGCCAACGCTGCTAACATCCAGGGGAACCCCACCCCAAATCCAAGACACAATGCAGGAGGTCAGCCTCCTCCGGTCCAGGCCAATCATGTGGAGGGAAGTCAACATCACTGCATAAGAGATGAAGTCGAGATAGCTCAACACACAAACTACGACCGGGAGCATGGGGTCCCTGACGCCCTCGACGCCAACAACCCCATCCAAGCTACAGATCTCCGGATCATGCACGATTAGGAACTCCTACGATGTGCCCAGTACGACCAAGACAACGACGCTCCCGACGACCTCTACATCATCCCTGCTGATCATGCTCCATCAACAAGCCCGGGAGCGGTCAATAATTTCCCAGCTTTTCTCACGACGTCTTCGGATGATCAGATACCCCAAAGACTTCAAGCCATCAATTGAGAAGTACGACGGTCACTCCGACCCGAGTATATGGCTAAAAACGTACAACATAGTGGTGCGCGCCTTTGGAGGCAACGAAGACCACATGGCGGGATACTTGAGGACCATGTGTGGTTCGAGGACCGGTGGATGGTCGCTTCCTTGTGTGATGAGTGATTGAAAACGTTGTGTGGACTGATTCTTGGCTAAGTATTGCAGGTGCAGGTTGCTGCTTGACTGGTGTTGGTGCAGGTGAAGAACAAGCGCGAAAGGTCGTCACCGGTGAGGCTTCCAGGTGTGGAGAAGACAAGTAGGTTTCGTTCGAGGGACCCGGTGGCCAGTGGGGTCAAGTGCAGGCCGCATGGTGGTGTCAACAGCAAGATGAAGTCATGGACGGTTTCTTGGTTGAGCCTCAAAACCAAGGTCGAGCCGGGACTACGTGGGAGCCGAGACATGAGTGGCGATTGGCGGAGGCTACACCGAGTTCCCGGGGTTTCCAGTGGTTCACCAGAAAACCACTGGGTTCCTTGGTTGAACCACAAAGCCAAGACCGAAGAACCGAAGACGGTCTTGCCGCAAAGAAGGCCGCACCGGTCCGACCGGTGAGGAGCACCGGTCTGACCGGTGTGCGATGACGCAGTCCGGAATCTTCGAAGCGGAGGACACACGTCGGGATCGCAAGACTTGCGTCGAGGCTAAGCAGGTTGCGGTCGCCGGGCATCCGTCCGATGGAGAAAACTTGAAGACTTCCAAAACCGCCCTTGAGGGGCTTGTATCCCTAGTTGTTAAGTAAGGGTATTTTAGACTTTTGGTTGCCTCCATATAACCCATGAGGTGAGAGGATGACAGCCAATCGCTTAGAACCCTAGTTCATTTTCTTTCCTATTTTTTCCCTTCCTATTTTCTTAGGATTTCCATAGGACTAGCTTGAGAGCTTCATAGTGAGATCTTGTGAGAGGGCTGGATGATCGGGCGGCAAGCTAGACTTTGTATGAACCTTCTTGGTATGTACAGATGATTCGGTGTGGTTCCTCAATGCCTTGTTGTGTTGTTCCCGGTTGTTCTTGGTGGTGATTTTCGGAGCCCTCTCTTGGTGTTTTTCTTGGGGTGTTTTCGGGACCTTGCTCTTGGGGATTTGATGGGGGAAATTTGTGGGAACCCTTCGTGGTTCTTTGGGCTGTGATTCCCCTCCCAAATCCGTGAGTTAGGGGGCTCGATTTTGGGGGTTTCGGTGTTCTAGGGTTAGAGGAGTTCTTGGCGGGATTTCTTCGAGTCCTCTTGATTTGGCAAGTTTTGGTGGACAAAATCGTGGCTATGGACTCCTCATGAGGTGTTACTATCATCCCAAAGTCTTGTTCAAGTCTGTGGAGCGATTCAGGAGATCGAGGTTTGGATTCGGAGGAGTTGACCCGTGGGTGCTGTTCATCTCGAGCTGCCCAGGCAACACCAGTCTGACCAGTGCCCTTGACCGGTGTGATCGATGCAAGTCTTTTATGGGATTTGCCTCGGGTGAACTGCTTGACTCGTGTGTCTTTGGGTCTTGGTGCTGCTGGTCAATTCTTGGTCTGTTTGGTGGTCTGTTTGGTGTTGTTTTGTTAGGTTTGTGTAGGCTTTTCCTTCCTTGCAGGTTGTGTTTTTGGGGGTGCTTTTGTTCCAGGGCCTAGAGAAGTCACTGAGGCTCTCTAGAACGCTTGTTGTGCGGCTGCTGTAGCCACCAGCCTGACCGGCGCTGTTCACCGGTCTGACCGGTGTCACCGGTCTGACTGGCGCAGGCCATCGGTCTGACCGGTGCAACACAGGCAGCAAGCCGTGCAAGTTTGCGCTGCGCGTGTTGGTGTGTTTTGGCTCGGAAGGTTGTGTGTTGCTTCCTAGATCCATTGGCACTCCAGTGGCAACGTGGACTTGGCCAACTTGGGTAGTGAGTCGGAGACGTGTGTTGGAAGCCGTGTTCGTCTTGTTGAAGTCTTCATCTCCTTCGAGAAGAATTTTTATCAGCTCCCATTCACTCCCCCCTCTCTGGTTTGCCGTATCGGTCCTTCAAGTGGTATCAGAGCCGGTTATGGGTCTTGATTGACTCTAACTAGTCTAAGATCCAAGGATGGTGTACCAAGAACGAGGTTCGGGTCCTCCACACTTTGATGGCAAGAACTACCAGATGTGGAGTAAGCGGATGGCAGCGTTCCTCCGTGGAAAGGGTCAGATCCTTTGGGATGTCACGGTGGACCCAGGCTATGTCCTGCCGATGAACTTCCTTGCTCCAGGATCGAGGGACATGTTCGACGCCAACAACAAGGCGGTCGACTACTTGTTTTGTGCTTTATGTCAGCCTGAATTCGATCAGGTGCACACCGAGCACTTGGCTTGTAGAATCTGGTCGGTGTTGAAGGAAGCTCATGTTGGGAATGCCCAGGTTCAAGCTTGGATCTATGCGACTTACCGGAGAGAGTACGAGAACTTCACTCATCTCCCCGGCGAGTCCATAGATGCCTTGTTTCAGAGGTTCACGGTGGTTGTGAACAACATGAGGGCCAATGTGGACGTGCTTCCGTATGATGATCATGATAGAGCCGTCAAGCTCTTACACTCTTTGGATCGTACGGTTTGGGGTGGAAAGTTTGAGGCCATTGTGGAGTCGGAGAAGAATGACACTCTGACTGTGAACGAGCTGTTCTCGAAGCTCAAGTCGGCTGAGGTGGATAGGGGCATGAAAGCCAAGATCGAGGGTCCGACTGACTCTCATAGTCTCACCCTCATCAGTGGTTCGAAAGGAAAGGCTAACACTAACCCATCCACCAGGATGTTCTCTTTGTCCTCTTTGATGTCTATGCCAGATGAGGAGTTCGACGTGCTTGGAGGGGACGAGCTGGCGCTCCTGATGAGGCGGTTCGAGAGGCTGCACGAGAACTAGGTGAACATGAGGAGGAACACGGGGACATGCATAAAGTGCGGCAAGGCTGGACACTATTTCGCCGAGTGTCCGAAGGTGAACAACCACGACAAGAACAAGTTCAAGGACAAAAGAAAGAAGTCCAATAAGAAGAATCATGGACATGGGAAGAAGACACGGGCTCGAGAGAAGATGAAGAGATCGAGCGACATCGAGTTCGACTCCGAGGACATGTCTTCAAGCTCGAGTGATGAAGACGAAGAGGATGACAAGAAGAAGAAGAAGAACCTCGGCAAGTATCTCAACAGCCTTTGTGTGACGGGCCTAAGCCTCAAGGACGACTTCTGCGGCATGGCTCGCAGCTCCAGCAGCAAGAGAAGCCAGAAGGACGCCTCAGACTTGGATTCCGAGGATGAGGTATGTGATGAGCTCTCTTCTTTGCGCAAGGGGAATGAGGAGTTGGATGACTTGTTTGATAATCGCGATCACATGCTTATAGAGGCTAAGAAGCTTAGGAAGGAGCTTAGATCTTTGCTCGAGGATGCTAGGACTAGAGTAGCTGAGCTAGAAACACAGGTTCTTGATAGCAAGCTTGAAATTGATTCTCTTAAGGCTAGCCTCGTGGTTTTGATGAGATTGATTGTGCTGATTGCTCTATTTTCCTAGCTGACTTGACTGATCTTAGGGAAAAGTATGCCTCCAAGTGTGAGGAACTAGATGTGCTTAGGGTTGAGTTGGCAGAGCTACAATCTAGACCCACTTTGCTTGGTGCATGTACTTCTTGCCCTGGTTTGCATGAAAAAATTGTTGAGCTTCGTTCTCGCATTGTTTTGCTTGAGGCTGATTTGGAAGTGCCTATTCCTACTTGTTCTACTTGTGAGTTGCATGCAATGAAGAATCTGGAACTTGCACAATGTGTTGACCATTTGCAGGATGAAAACAATAAGTTGCGTGAGGTGCTGAGTTAGTTGTCTAGTCAAGAACCTCAGCTTGGTATGATGATTGCTAGTTGTAAGCGCTTTGATGGTTGGGCTTTGGGATTTGATAAGGTTGGTGAGAGCAGTGGTGAGAGAGAAGGGAAATTTGGGAATGTTCCAGTTCCACCACAATCCACACCCAAAGACAAGTTTGCTCCCAAGCCAAACCAGTTGCTTAAACCGAGAGAGAAACCAAGTGAGAAGCCTTGTGAAGAGCCTCACCCCAAGCCTAAGCCCAGATCAATCTGTTTCCATTTTGAGTTTTGTGGAAAGGATGGTCACAAGAAAGAGTTTTGCTATAAAAGGAGAGAGGCGAGAATGGCTAAGGAGTGGACAAACAAGGACAGGTACCACCCTTCTCATTGTGTGCCTGAGTCTCGTATGTCTCTACCCAAGGGAAAGGGTTTTGTGTATACGGTTCCAACATAGAGAGATAGGAGAGCCTTAGGTGGAGACAAGGCTGCTGGCCGAGGACCACCAGTCAGGGTGACCGGTCAGACCGGTGCTAGGCAGATTGCTGGAGAGTTTGGTTTCCCTGGTTGTGATGCTAGACGGTACAGTCCTTTCAGTCGTGGAACAGATGGTAAGCATCTTGAGTTTGGTGGTGTTGAGTTTGCTGGACGTTCTCCATCTCGTGATCAATACGAGTTTGGGAGAGGTCGCAGTTTTGAGTCTCAGAGGGGCTACGGACCATGGTCTTTCTTTCGTGGCACTCGTACTCCTCCAGTGAGACGAGAGTGGTTTTCCCATGGTGGTTCCAGGTTTGATAGGGTTGACAGGATGGATCACATTTTTGATAGGCGCGGTAGGATGAGTGTTGCTAACCCTACTTTCGAGGAAATGGCCCGATACTGGTTTAACACCTTTGGAACTAACCCCAGTGTTGAGTCATTTGCTCGCTCTCACTCTTGGTTTTGAGTTGCAGGTGGGAGGCCCGGAGAACATTTGGTTGATATCGGGGGGTGGTTCTCCGGCCTCATACCCCGGTGGTGACATGGAGGTACATCACTTTCGGGGATGGTGAACAAGGATGAGTGACTTCTGAAGAAATGATAAAGGTAAGTGAATTTGTGACCTTCAAGTGTGTGGCCTTAGTCAAGCCACTTGGTTCATTTTGCTCTTTGCCCTATCTCTTGTGTGTAAGGTGAGCTTTGTATGCTTTTTGGCCTTAATGCATGAGTTTAGGGGGAGCTTGTGAGTTTTGTGCTCCTTTGCTCTTTTGCCGGTAGTGTCGAGCCCTTTTTGCCTCCCCTCGAGGAGCCGGTGGTTTGTGAGTTTTGTGTGGGAGCTCCTTTGTAGCATATGTATAGCTTTCCTTTGTGCATTTCTTTCATTTGGCATGGCATATGTAACATGATGTATAGGCATCCTTGTATCTTAGATTGCATGCATTTTGTATCATATGCATTGGTTAGGAAAAGCTTCTCTCATATACATTGTTCACAATGGAATGAGATATATGTCTTTGTGAGCTTGTTTGGTAAGCTTTGGTTAGTTTGGCTTAGCTCTTGATGATCTTGTTTAATAATCCATGGTTGATGGCTATGTTTTTTGAAAAATGTCACATATATGCTCTCTCATGTGTAAATGCCTTTATATGATCTTGACATGTTTTGGTGGCTTGGTTATGCTTAATTTGTGGTTGGATAGCTAGTTTATTGATCATATGGGGCCAAAGGCTCATTTGCCATCATGAATGTTTAGCCCTCTTGCTTCATCTTGTGGAGGGGCATAAGTTCCTTTTTGTCACAAAGACATTTCATGTACCAAATTATGAATCTGAAAATGAAATGTAAAATGCTTGGAAAATGTGCTCCCATGTCATATGTGCTGATTTTAATTTGCTTTGGGTGCTAAACCGTTGCATGATGCCTACCAATGAGAAGTCTCATAAATAGAAGTAGGCACATGGCTCGGTGGCTTTGACATGACATGAGGTGCTTGTGGGTGTTTGTGATGGTCTTATGATTAGAATGGCTGTCCTAGCATGAAGTTTGTGTGGCTTTGCCATTTTGATATGTTTTGATCATGTTTAGGACTTTGCTCATGAGAGGCGAATTTTTCGCAAAACTACCCAAATCTATCTTAGCTTCGTTCAATGGTTGTGAAACTTGGTGATCTTGTAGTTGATGTCAATACAAAGCTATAGAGTATCTAACTTGCTCATTTGGACATGTGTAGCATCTTATGTTGAATTTTGTCTATTTGAGAAGCTCTAGGGTGAAAGTTTTGCATTTTTGGATTGATTCATGCATTGTCAACAAGGGGGAGAAGTTTGAGCTTGAAATGGCTTGCTGGATGCATTGAGAAGGTTTTCAGGTGGTTTCGAGCCATTTCTGGGCTCTGGTGTGCACCGGTCTGACCGGTCGAGGTCACCGGTCTGACCGGCTAGAGTGCTGGCTCTGTTCATATGTTGAGCACCGGTCTGACCGGTGGTGGTGACCAGTCTGACCGGTGAGAGCTGAGTTGTTGCAACTGCCCTGTTTTCAAGTGGTGTTTTGCATGCATTCGTCCAGGGGGAGGTGCATTGGTTCTGGGGGAGCTTGCATGTGTGCAGGGGGAGCTCTTTGTAGTTTTTCGAGCTTTGGTTTGGTGGTTTGCGCTCTTTGCTTGAGCTTTGTTTTGTCTCGGATGTGTCGAGCCGTTGCCCTTGCCTAAGGGGTCCGAGGTTTGTCTTCTTCAAGTGATCTTGCCTTTGTTTGGCTTTCGATCGCTTGTTGGAGTTTATTTTCGTTCGTTTCTTTTCTTTTTCTTTTCTCTCTTGTTACTTTATGTGGGTGGTTTCAATGCACTCATCAAGGGGGAGATTGAGGACCATGTGTGGTTCGAGGACCGGTGGATGGTCGCTTCCTTGTGTGATGAGTGATTGACAACGTTGTGTGGACTGATTTTTGGCTAAGTATTGCAGGTGCAGGTTGCGGCTTGACTGGTGTTGGTGCAGGTGAAGAACAAGAGCGAAAGGTCGTCGCCGGTGAGGCCTCCAGGTGTGGAGAAGACAAGTAGGTTTCGTTCAAGGGACCCGGTGGCCAGCGGGGTCAAGTGCGGGCCGCATGGTGGCATGAACAGCAAGATGAAGTCATGGACGGTTTCTTGGTTGAGCCTCAAAACCAAGGTCGAGTCGGGACTACGTGGGAGCCGAGTCATGAGTGGCGATTGGTGGAGGCTACACCGAGTTCACAGGGTTTCCAGTGGTTCACCAGAAAACCACTAGGTTCCTTGGTTGATGCACAAAGCCAAGACCGAAGATACGCGTCGGGATCGCAAGGCTTGCGTCGAGGCTAAGCAGGTTGCAGTCGTCGGGCATTCGTCCGATGGAGAAAACTTGAAGACTTCCAAAACTGCCCTTGAGGGGCTTGTATCCCTAGTTGTTAAGTAAGGGTATTTTAGACTTTCGGTTGCCTCCATATAACCCATGAGGTGAGAGGATGGCAGCCAATCTCTTGGAACCCTAGTTCATTTGCTTTCCTATTTTCCCTTCCTATTTTCTTAGGATTTCCATAGGACTAGCTTGAGAGCTTCATGGTGAGATCTTGTGAGAGGGTTGGATGATCGGGCGGCAAGCTAGACCTTGTATGAACCTTCTTGGTATGTATAGATGATTCGGCATCGTTCCTCAAGGCCTTGTTGTGTTGTTCCCGGTTGTTCTTGGTGGTGATTTTCGGAGCCCTCTCTTGGTGTTTTTCTTGGGGTGTTTTCGGGACCTTGCTATTAGGGATTTGATGGGGGGAATTTGTGGGAACCCTTTGTGGTTCTTTAGGCTGTGATTCCCCTCCCAAATCCGTGAGTCAAGGGGCTCGATTTTGGGGATTTCGGTGTTCTAGGGTTAGAGGAGTTCTTGGCGGGATTTCTTCGATTCCTCTTGATTTGGCAGGTTTTGGTGGACAAAATCGTGGCTATGGACTCCTCATGAGGTGTTCCTATCATCCCCAAAGTCTTGTTCGAGTCCGTGGAGCGATTTGGGAGATTGTTGTGGGAACGACCGAAGCTATCGCGCACAAACAATGAGGGAAAACTAAAGCTCAAGGACCAAAACCAAAACACAGAACAAAGGATAGCCAAAAGCTCTTTACTCAACAGTTGATTTCTCAAAAGTCTATCCCGTTTACAAGTGCCGATCCGTCTCCTTTTATAGGGAGGTGGACGGACTTTTTACATTCCGAGGATACCTTCGTGTGAAACGGATCTAAACAGAATGTACTAGGCTACTTCTGGAAAATCTCCAATTAGGTCTCCACGTAATCGACGCTTCATGATGTCACGCCGCAAATCGCGGCGCCTTTCTTGTTGTCATCACGTGCGCCTGTCAGGAGAAAACCCTCAATCTTTTGGAGACTTCCCTTTCGCCTGGTACCTTTCGTCACCTGAAACATAGAATCACATTCAAACATGAAAACGTTAGGTGTTAGATACGACGAAACCCGCCGAGCGAATCCCCGGGCGAGAATACCCGGGTGAGCCAGATTCACTCCTGAGGTTTCGTCGCGGGAGAAACAATCAGCCTGATCGAAAACCCTAACGCCTCAGGTCTTTTCGAGCTCATTCTGCAGCACCGCTAGCGACGAAGGGTTCAGGCCGAAAAGCGACTTCTGAAAGATGAGGAAAGATTCAAGGGTTCTTGAGATTTTGCCTCCAGGCCTTTCGCACAAGAATCCGGGCGACTAAAACACTCTTTTATTTTTAGTGTGCGAAGGGCTTGATTCCGAATCCCCCCAACAGAAGCCCCTCGATGGAGAAGCGTTTTTGCCTCTGCGCAAACCTGAGCCAGCGAAACCCGGGGATCGCGAATCGAGGCACAAGAAAACGTCTTCCGAGGCGTCGGTTCCCAAGGGCCCCGCTTGAAATACCTCAAATGCCCTGAGGCGCTGCGTTTTACCGTTAGGTTCAAAATTTTTCGAACGTTGGGTTTTACTCCCTATAAATAGATGGGGCCGACGCCGATGCGAGCCCGCAGTCATTTTCATTCACACTTCTCTCTTTTGGTTTTTCGCCTGCTCCTGCTGCCTTTGCGCCCTGGTCGCCCCAGCGGAAGCCTTGGTCGACTCAAGAGGTTAGTTTTCTTTCCGGCTTGAGTGTATGCTTTTACTCTTTGGTCGTCGGTGTTACTTGTTCGAATCCGATTTTCTAACGACCTTATGCGGTTTGCGACAGGCGCACTGATATAATCATGGAGGACGAATGGTCATCCTCGAATCGCGGGAAGCAGGAGATGCCGCCGGAAGCTGCGGAGGTCAACGCGATATCTTCCACCTCGTCGTCTAGCACGGAGTCTGGTAAGATCTCTGGCCTGGATTGGTCTGCCAGCTCTCGCGAGAGTGGTAGTACTTCGTCCACCTCTAGTAGCGATGAAAATAGCAGTTCAGGGGATGAGAGTTATGTCGAAATAATGCTGAGCGACACAGATGCTGGGAAACGTGACGCCGACGTGGAGGAGGGCGAAATTGGAGAGGATACTGATGCAGCTGTTGAAGAAGCTGCGGAAGGGTCCGGAGAGAAGGCTGACTTAGCAAAGGCCCGGACTTGTTTTATTGGTCGGTCTTTAATGACCCAGGCAGATCTGGATGCGCTTCGTTTGGAAGGCTGCTTTGAGCCCGGGATCTGTCGGTTACCTGGGAAGGAAACCACGCCGAAGCCCCGAAAAAATGAGAGTGTGGTCTTTCGGGATTTCTTTACCGCTGGGCTTCGGTTGCCAGTATCCAAGAAGTTTGCGGATATCTTGGCGGCTTATAATGTTCAGGTCCACCAGTTGACTCCTAACTCTATTCCGCAAGTGCTGAAGTTTCTGTGGGCCTGTCGCACTTTTGCCGGTGATAATGATGTGGATACCTTCGTTCGTCATTTTGAGATTCACTGGGTGAGGAAACTTATAACTGTCGACGACGAAAAAAAGAAGCTCAGTATGGCTGCTGCACATTTCAGACGCGTCGCCCTGGCAAGAATCAGGCTCCGGTGGAGCTAGCCCCAGCGTACAAGAACAAATGGGCTAACCGGTGGACTTCATACTGGTTTTATGCTCCCATCGCCGTGGTAGGGCGAAACTCAAAGCAAGAAGAGGTGACGACGTTCGACCTGGCAAGCCGTATGATTGATTTGGAAATTGAGCTGTCACCAGAGCTGACGAAGGCCAGCCGATCTTCGGCAAGCACAACCGCATTTTACCAGGCAACATGCGTGATCACTACACGGGACACCCTTGAGGAATTCGTAGCTGCCGACGTCTGGCCGTGCCAGCCCCGATGGGGATCGTGGGCATTTAAAATGCAGTGGCTGCCAGGGGTGGACGACAACGTGCGAAGCCCCATATTCAATGTCAAGCGGCCCGCAGACAAATCCGATGATGAGATTGTGGCCGAGGTAGAGAAGAAAGTTGTGTAGATGATTGGAAACTTTACCCACAAGGAGTGGGAATGTGCCCAGAGGATTCTGAAGCATCAAGGCCGTGTCAACCGAGTTTTTGACAAGATGGGTGTTACATATTCCCCTCGACCGGTGCCTCCGACAGCCAGCAAGAAAATGCAGCCGCCAGGCAATATTGGGTCCGAGGCCGTCGAGGCTTCCCGAAAAACCAAGTCAGGCAAAACTACTACAGTTGTGGATAGTGCTATGAAGAACACCAAAGCCCAAGACATCTTGGCCAAGCGAAAGGAGGATGCTGCTAAAGCTACCCTGCCTCCGCTTGCAGAAAAATCTACGAAGTTGTTGAAAGTTAATGAAACTTTGGCTCGCCGCAAGGCTGAGGCGCAAAGGTGGCTGCGGCCGAGAGGGAGAAGAAGAAAACCCATGACCCCGCCCTCGCCGCTGATGCAGATAAAAGGCTGACTTTGAAGAAGAGGCCTTTGGAAACAGCAGAGAAGGCGAAGCGGGTTGCGATTAAGGAAAAAGGGCCCGACGAGGACGAGACCTCTGGAAAAAGGGCGCGGACTGATCCAGTCGCGGAGACTGATGAGGACGTTGATGTCATGCCGACGCCTCAAATCCAGCCCTGCACTAACTATCCTCCGAAGGGGTCAGCACAGAGATTGACGGAAGAACCGTCGTCGGCAGGCCAAGCCGATCCTGAGGAGTTAGAGGCGCGTGAAGCCAGGGGCAAGCGCATGGCGGAGCTGATTCAGAAGGAGATTGCTATGGCCGACCCAGCCCCGAAGGAACGTGTGGCCGGACTTGTGGATGTCGTGGATGAATATGAGGATCTGTGCTACATTGACGACGACGTTGCTTTGGAAGTGAAAAGCACAGATGCTCCCCTTCCACAGCCCCAAGGCGGTATGGTGGTTGTTGCTGCGGATCCGGGCGAAGGTTCTGGTGCGAAGGCCCAGGATCCAATCGACCTGGATGCTCCAGAAGCTGGAGAATCTGCGGCACGCGTCTCGTTCGCCGCCGCCGGTGTCAGATGATCTTGACCCGACAGCTGCGAAAGATGCTGATGACGTCGCACCGGAGCCGTCGACGACACCCAGTGTCCTTCAGCTCGAAGACGCCGGTACGATGTTTTTATTCAGAGGTGGCTTTTCGTGCACTTCCTATAAACCCTGCATTCCATTTGCTTATGCCTTTCGTTTTTGTGCTAATTTTAGCAGCCAAGACTCTAGTCACCTTGAGCGTCAAGGATCAAGAGAAGAAAAATTCTCATGTTGAAGCAGACCCCTCCGTCTCAAGGACAAGTCTCGCATCTGTGCTGGGAGAGCCTGGTATGAAACTGTACTTACCACTTCGTTTTTGATGTTTTGACTTGGTGCCTTCGTCATGTTGGCTGTGCGAGGGGATATGAGCGAACAAATGATTGCTAACTTCTCACAGATTTTGAGCGCACCTTGGAAGACTTAAGCGCTGATGACTTAATGAAAATTGTGCACGTTTATCTTTCGAGGGGTATTGTCAATTGCCAGAAAGGCTTTGAGAGGGCGGCTACGGAAGTCAGGACCTCTCTTGACAAGCAGAAATTTCTTGAAGACGAGAACCGACGACTGAGAGAAGAAAATGAAAAATTGAAACGGGAGTCTCGTCAGCAAGCGGACCAGCGCGCCAAGCAACAGGAAGCCCTGAATGCTCTGAAGAAGGAGCTGGAATTGAGCTTGAAATGCTATGAAGAATGCCGTTAGGAATTGAAAAGACATGGTTACGCAGTATGACGCACAGAATATCCTTTTGAAGGCCAACGCCGACCTTATCGCAGAATTGAAGAAGGTGAAAGGCGAGCTTGAGGATACTCTAGAGAAGAACGAAGCGTATTGCCATCAATGGGGGGCATATCTGGCAACAGAGTATCATCGGGCTTTGGAAAGTTTTGGAGCCGAAGCCCAGGATTTCAAAATTACTAATAATATTTCAAGCTTCGTGGAGTGGTTGCATAGTGAACTGAAACTCCTGCCCGACACCATGAGTAAAATCGGGGATTATGGGGCGGCAACTTGTTCGGAAATGTTGCTTCATCTTCTTGAGCGACAAGGTTGCGACCATTTCAGGGCTTTCGGGAGTCGAGGCTTCGCATTCCCTTCGCCCGACGAGATGCCAGCCCCAAGTAAGACAGTAGAGCTGATCAACAAGATTATTCTTCGCAACTTTTGGACTAAAAGTGGACGAGCGCACGCTCGGAAAAAAGCCGTGGACCGGTTGGCGAAGGTGAGCCCCTTCGGTTTACTTTGAGATCGATTATTTTTGTTGAGCGATCATTTGCGCTGATGCTTAATGCTTTCTTCCTTCTCATAGTTCTATTTTGGGCAGGCGAAACAGGCTTTGGAGCTTCGTGAGCATTGCACGACGCATGGTCCCGACGCAACTCTAGGGCCTTACGGACCCCTTAGAGATTGGCCGCCGAAGGCCAGCGACGACGCCGTTGATCAAGGAGTCCCAGGAGCCCCTGCTCGTGAAGGACCTCGGGACGAAGGTGGCTTGGTGGACCCCGTCACTGGTGAAGCTCTGGCTCCCCTTCGTCACGAATGATTGCCCCGGGACTCTGCTTCTAATCCGGCCGAGTAGTGAAAGGCTGAAACTGAGATGGCATGTTGGCCACTTAAACTTTTGACAGTTGTAATGTAAATTTGTGTGTGTCGTGTTTGACAAACTGGATGCGAGAGCATGGCGCTGAATGTGTCGCCCAAAATTCTTTACCGACTAAGACTTTTGAATGTTTCGAACTGAATTTTTCGCCGCTTTTGACTTGTTGTTTTCGGAAGAAAACATCTTCCCCCCCTTCGGAAGCGGGGATAACTTCAGTTTATTCGTTTTGCTTAAGACTGTCAAATTAGTATGATTTCGATTTTGTTGACCTATTAGACCTTGAGCGACGCTGCGTGCTAAATTCGTTCGTTTTTCCCTTGCGGTCTTTCGTTAGGAACGAAACTAGCCTGCGATGTGACGCCTAGGCGTGAAACGCATCGTAGGACTAGAGGTTGTCTACCCTTGTCAAATTTTACAGCTTTTGAGCTGTTTTTTGACGACATGCACTCGTTTCTGGTTTTGAATAGGTTCGCTATTGAGGCGTTAGGTGTCGCTTGCGACGACATTTCTACAAAAATTAACGATTGCGGTGTCCCTGTTTGGGGGTTTTTTCGATTCGAGATTGAATCGCTTTTGTATGTCCTTCATGGACGGGCTGACAGGAAAACAACTCTTTAAAGGATTGATTCTTGTGAATCATTTCGATTGCACCACTTTTGGGTGGGCTACCCATGGGTAGCACTTTAATGCTCTCGCTTTCGGAGAGGGCTATTCTAAAATAGCACTTCAATTCATCCTCTTTGGGGATGGGCTATCTTAAGATAGCACTTTAAATTATGCGAAAGAAACACGACAAAACTTTAGGGAGGAAGTATTCCATTCACTTGGAAATAAATTTTACATCAAGGCTGCCTCGTTAAAAACCTCACGCTCCAGAGTGGAGTCCTCCCTATGTGAGGAAAAGAGTACCCGCCTTGTTATTGAATTTAAAATGCGCGAAAGTAAAGACTAGAAAATGTAAAGCTAAGGTGAGTCCTCCGCACTTATAGTTCCGTGCGAAGGTCTCCTACTGAAACGAACTACAGGAAAAACTTACACAAGTTGTCCAAATTCCACGAATGTGGCAATTCCACGCCTGCCTCATCTTTGAGACGAAAGGCCCCATCTCGAACAGAGCTTGAGACCACATATGGCCCTTCCCATGCGAACTGGAACTTGCCTACGGTATTGGCATTCTTCTTTCTTTTTAGGACAAATTCTCCCACCTTGATGTCTTTGAGGGATACCTTCTCATTCCTCCACCTTCTGGTTTCTTCTTGATACTTCAACAGGTTTTGGACTGCGTCGAGCCTGTCAATTTCCACGAGGTCTTTGTCGGCTTCTTCGCTTTCGCGAGAGCTTCCGGCCAAAACTCTGGCGCTTTCGTTGGTAAGTTCTTCAGGGCACATTGCTTCGGCCCCATACAACAGCCTGAATGGGGTGAATTTAGTGGTTCTCGATTCTGTGGTGTTATGCGACCAAATGACTCTCGAAAGCTCATCCGCCCATTTCCCTTTCTTCTGCTCGAAGAGGCACTTCTTTATGGCTGAGAAGATTTGTCCATTGGCCCTTTCTACTGCGCCGTTGGACTGGGGGTGGTACACGGATGCGAAACAGAGCTTCGTTCCAATTGATCGACAGTACTCCCTGAAATCTTGGCAGTCGAATTGCTTCCCGTTGTCAACAGTGAGCTCTTTGGGCACTCCAAATCTACATATGATTTGCTGCCAAAAGAATTTTCTGATGGTTGCTGAGGTGATGGTAGCGAGAGGTCTTGCCTCAATCCACTTGGTGAAATACTCGACTGCTACAACTGCAAACTTGAAGTTGCCTTGGGCTGTGGGAAGCGGTCCAACGATGTCCATTCCCCAGCGCTGCAGCGGCCAGGTAGGCGTGATAAGTTGCGATGGCGCGCCAGGCCTTCACTGATGCTTTGCTGCAAACTAGCAGGCTTTACAAGTTTTGACGATGTGCTCCGCATCCTTTATGGCCATTGGCCAATAGAAACCCTGCCTGAAAGCTTTTCCGGCCAGAGCTCTCGCTGCTATGTGCGAACCGCACATTCCTCAGGGAATTTCCCTCATGACCTCAATGCCTTAGTCCTGAGAGATGCATTTGAGTAATGGTGCACACACTCCCAGCTTGAACAGGACATCGTCCTTGAGGATGTAGCCCTTGGCCCGTGCCTGCATCCTTTTGAGGTCATGGGTTTTGACCGGCTCATAATGTCCGCGGAGGAAAGCGATTATGGGAGCTCTCCAGTCCAAACTAGCAATTGCGTTGACTGTGCTGAGCGGCTGCTTGTCTGGTTTTGTGGACAGGGCGGTCAGGACTTCAAAGAATACGTCTGGAGGCATCGCCTCCCCCCTTGCAGCTTTCTTTGTGAGCTCATCGGCTTCGCCATTGTTCTTTCTAGGCAAATGGTCGACAGTGAATCCCCGGAAATGCCTTTCCATTTTGCGCACCTCCGCGAGGTACTTAACTAGCTCCGGCTCCCTGGCCTCACTTTCCTTCTCCACATGGTCTTTGATGACCTTGGCGTCGCACTTGACTAGGAAGTTGCTGGCCCCCAGGGCTCTCACTTTGCGAAGGCCCAGCAGTAAGGCTTCGTACTCTGTGGTATTGTTGGTGCACCTGTCCGATGGGTCCTTGTAATCTAGCCTTGCGGCGTATCTTAGCTTGATACCAGTCGAAGAAGTGACAATGGCTGCAATGCCAGCACCTTTGCGCCCCCAGTCTCCGTCACATCTGATCTCCCAGACTGGCACCAGCTCTTCGTCAGCGGTAACATTTCTAGGTGAAGTCCAGTCTATGATAAAGTCTGCTAGGACTTTGGATTTGATTGCCGACCTCTTTCCAAAATCTATTGTGTACTCTGATAACTCAGTTGCCCACTTGGCGATTCTAGATGAAGCCTCCTCGTTGATGAACAGATCATTTAGAGGTTGATCTGTGAGCACGGTGACTTTGTGAGCCTCGAAATAATGCCTGAGCTTTCGTGTGGCCATGATCACTGCATAGGCAGTTTTCTCCAGCTCTGAGTAAAGTAGCTTTGAGCCTGACAGAGCTTCGGAGACGAAGTATACTAGGCATTGAAGATTGCCTTTTTCAGTTTCGACCACTCGGACCAAAGCGGCGCTTACTGCAGCTTTTGAGGCGGCCACGTACAGGAGCAGTGGCTCCGAAGGCGAGGGTGGGGATAATATTGCCGTTTTCTCGATATAATCCTTGAGCTCGGCGAAGGCCTTGCTTTTCTCAGGGCCCCATTCAATCATGCCCTTGCCCTTTAGTGCCTTGAAGAATGGGAGGCTTCGTTCGGCAGATCTTGAAATGAATCTGTTCAAGGCTGCCACCCGGCCATTTAGTTTCTGAATGTCCTTCTTCGTCTTGGGCTCCTCCATTTCTCTGATTGCTCTTATCATGTCGGGGTTGGCTTCGATTCTCTTGGCAGAGATGAGGCATCCCAGAATTTTTCCTTTAATGACCCCAAAGACGCACTTCTCAGGGTTTAGTTTAAGACCGGCCCGCCGCATGTTGGCGAAGGTTTCAGCCAAATCATTTACGTGATTGGCCCGGCTGGAGCTCTTGACGATAAGGTCGTCGACATAGGCGTGGATGTTCTTGCCAATCTGCGGCTTGAACACAGTCCCAGCCATTCTGGTGAATGTTGAGCCGGTGTTTTTCAATCCTTCTGGCATGCGGACGAAGCAGAAGGTTCCAAAGGGTGTAATGAAGCTAGTTTTTTCCTCATCCTCCTTCGCCATCCAACACTGGTGATATCCAGAGAAGCAATCCAACAGAGACATGATTACAGCGTTGGCCGCGGAGTCCACAACCTGGTCCATTCGTGGCAATGGATAGTTGTCTTTTGGTGTGGCCTTGTTGAGATCGGTGAAATCGATGCACATTCGCCACTTGCCATTCTTTTTCTTGACCGGCACCATGTTGGCCAGCCATTTGGGGTACATGACTTCGCGGATAACGGTGGCGTCAAGCAGCCTTTGAACCTCTGATTTGACAGCTACCACCTTGTCATCGAACATCGTTCTTAATTTCTGCTTTCGCGGCTTGACCGAAGGGTCGATGTTCAACTTATGCTCGATGAAGCTTCGATCGACGCCTGTGAGATCCTTGGCGGACCAGGTGAACACATCTTTGTTCTTCTGGAGGAATTGGACTAAGTTTGCTTTCTCGTCAGCCGAGAGGTCGGAGCCGATGACGACGGTCTGATCAAGGACCATCGCATCTAATAGGACTCGTTTGGTTTCGCAGTCTGGCTGGATATTGATTTTTTCTCTGTCGGCCTTCGGCTGCTTTTCTACCTCATTGCACTCGACTGCTTCGTCGAGGGCATGCACGTTTCACTGACCTTGGGTGCGGCCTCTTTCTAGGTTGCGGCCATCGTTTTGATGACCCCAGATTGTGATGACCCCCAGCGTCGCCGGGATTTTGATGCACAGATACGCCTGGTGAATGACTGCCTCAAACTTGTTGAGGAACCCTCTACCCAAGATGCCATTGTAGGGATAGTACATCTCCACAACGTCGAAGGATAGATACTCGGTTCTGGCGTTTTGGACTGTGCCGAAAGATACAGGGAGGACCACCTTGCCCAATGCATGAATGACACGCCCTCCGAAGCCATACAGAGGTGTGTCTGGTGGTTGTAGCAGATCTCTGTTGAGCCCCATCTTGTCGAAGGCATCGGCAAAGATAATGTCAGCTGAAGAGCCATTGTCCACCAAGAGTTTCCCCAAAGTCCAACTTGCTATGTTTGCTTCTATCACTAGAGCGTCGTTGTGAGGGAAACCTTGCAATCTCACATCCTCTTCTGAGAAGGTGATTGGGATATGAGACCATCTTGTTTTCTCAACCGTCCCCTCGACACAGATGTTTCGCACCTCGCGAAAGTAGTGCTTCCGTTCTTTCTTGGTTTCGAACTCCAACGCGGAGCCCCCTGAGATAGGCATTATGGTTTCGACGGATGGCAAGGGATCGCTCTGGCCCTCGAGCTTAGCTGGCAGTGGTGGAGCTGAGGGACCTTTGTAGGGAGGAGGTGGAGGGGGAATGGGATGTTGCTCGACGGGCCTGCGCTCAATGTTTTGAGCTTGGACAGTTTGCGATTGCCAGGGCGGAGGTTGGGGATAATTGGAATGCGGTGGCTGGAATTGGGGTGGCTGGAAAGGTTTTGAGAAAGAGTTTCTACCAAAGCTAGGGTTTTGCCAGGCCGGAGCAGAGTGGTTTACGGCACTCGCTCTCTCCTTTTCCTTCCTCTCCTCTTCGAGGATAGCCTCGAATCTTTTCTTGTCTGGGCAATAATTTGAGCTATGATCATCGTTTTCCTTGTGGAAAATGCAGTACCATTTTCTTTTCTCGTTGTGGCCTCGGCCTCTGCCTCGACTCCTACCCCTACCTCCGCCTCTTCCGCCCCTGCGGCCTCCCCCCTGATTGGAATGAGGGGGACTAGGCGGGCTAGGGACCAGGCTCTGCGAATCAGCCTGCAAATTGGGGTTTTCTTGGGTGTTTTCGCCATCCAGACCGAAAATGCCCCGAGGATTAGTGTGTGAGGCATTTCTGGGATTGGGCCATTCCCTATCGTTGGGTTGATTGGCTTTCGCAGACTTTTTATGCTGGGATTGCTCTTCCATGCACATCCTGAAGTCATTGTCTGAGCGGCAATACTTCTCGAACTCTTCATATAGGCGCTGGATGGTTTTGGTCCTTTTGCGCATGAGATGCGAACGAAATTGGCCGGCTCTCAGACCCACAATTGCAGCGTTAATGGTGACGGCATCCAAGACATTCGGTGCTTGGGCTCTGAGATGCACGAATCTCTTCAAATAGTTTTGGAGAGGCTCCTTGTCCTTCTGCTTACACGAGAAAAGGTCGCTCTCTATAAGTTCTGGACGTTGAAAGCCTTGGAAGTTTGAGAGGATTCGCTGTTTTAGATCGTCCCATCCGTGAATTACACCTGGGCTTAACAGATAATACCACTGTGCTGTCGCGTCGTCAGCAGCGATGATGAAAGATTTCACCAGTACAGAATCGTCACCGCCGGCCGAAAGGATGGCGGCTTCGTAGCTCATCAGGAATTGCCTTGGGTCAGATTGGCCCGAGAATCTGGGTAGTGGAACTGGCCTATACATTTGTGGCCATGGAGTGATCTGAATCTCCTGAGACAAGGGGGATTTTGGATCCCATGGTCTCGTGCGAAAGGTATGAACATCCTGGTGCGAAGGGCCTGACTCAAAAGGGCTCACGAAAGGGTTGCGACTGAAGGTGGTGTGCGAAGGAGGCTGGGTGAAAAACTCAGTGCGCTCGTTGAAGTTAGGCTGGCTGGGAACAGTGTATTCAGGTGAGGGTTGGTTGAAGCTTAAGGATTGCTTTGCTTTTAGAGCGCGCAGTTCTTCCTTTAAGCTAGCGATTTCGGCTTTTTGTTTTTGGATCTCAGCTTCGTGCTGTATCGCCAGGAGCCTATTCTTGGTTCTGGCCAATTCTTCAGCCTCTTTGCGCAGTTTGGCCAGCTCTGCCTCATGCGCTGGGTTAGATTCTGGGAGCGCTTCTCCCTGAGTGAGCAGAGTAGAGAGGTTCGACTCTTCGTCCATGGATGACGACGCCCCTTTGGTAGAGTTGGCGGTACTTCTCTTCTTCCTTGTAGACATTCTGGGTTTGATACTCGAGCCAAACACAAACAGTGGGCACCAATTGTTGTGGGGACGGCCGAAGCTATCACGCACAAACAATGAGGGAAAACTAAAGCTCAAGGACCAAAACCAAAACACAGAACAAAGGACAGCCAAAAGCTCTTTACTCAACAGTTGATTTCTCAAAAGTCGATCCCCTTTACAAGTGCCGATCCGTCTCCTTTTATAGGAAGGTGGACAGACTTTTTACATTCCGAGGATACCCTTGTGCGAAACGAATCTAAACAGAATGTACTAGGCTACTTCTGGAAAATCTCCAATTAGGTCTCCACGTAATCGACACTTCATGATGTCACGCCGCAAATCGCGGCGCCTTTCCTGTTGTCATCATGTGCGCCTGTCGGGAGAAAACCCTCAATCTTTTGGAGACTTCCCTTTCTCCTGGTACCTTTCGTCACCTGAAACATAGAATCGCATTCAAACATGAAAACGTTAGGTGTTAGATATGACGAAACCCGCCGAGCGAATCCCCGGGCGAGAATACCCGGGTGAGCCAGATGCACTCCTGAGGTTTCGTCGCGGGAGAAACAATCAGCCTGATCGAAAACCCTAATGCCTCGGGTCTTTTCAAGCTCATTCTGCAGCACCGCTAGCGATGAAGGGTTCAGGCCGAAAAGCGACTTCTGAAAGATGAGGAAAGATTCAAGGGTTCTTGAGATTTTGCCTCTGGGCCTTTCGCAAAAGAATCGGGGCGACTAAAACACTCTTTTATTTTTAGTGTGCGAAGGGCTTGATTCCGAATCCCCCCAACAAAGATCGAGGTTTGGATTTGGAGGAGTTGACCCGCGGGTGCTGTTCATCCTGAGCTACCCAGGCTACACCGGTCTGACCGGTGCCATTGACCGGTCTGACCAGTGCAAGTCTTTTGTGGGATTTGCCTCGGGTGAACTGCTTAACTCGTGTGTCTTTGGGTCTTGGTGCTGCTGGTTAGTTCTTGGTCTGTTTGGTATTGTTTTGTTAGGTTTGTGTAGGGTTTTCCTTCCTTGCAGGTTGTGTTTTTGGGGGTGCTTTTGTTCCAGAGCCTAGAGAAGTTACTGAGGCTCTCTGGAACGCTTGTTGTGTGGCTGTTGTAGCCACCAGCCTGACCGGAGCTGTTCACCGGTCTGACCGGCGCAGGCCATCGGTCTGACCGGTGCAGCACAGGCAGCAAGCCATGCAAGTTTCCGCTATGCGTGTTGGTGTGTTTTGGCTCGGAAGGTTGTGTGTTGGTTCCTAGGTCCAGTGGCACTCCAGTGACTATGTGGACTTGGCCAACTTGGGTAGTGAGTCGGAGACGTGTGTTGGAAGCCGTGTTCGTCTTGTTGGAGTCTTCATCTCCTTCGAGAAGAATTTTTATCGGCTCCCATTCACTCCCCCCCTCTCTGGTTTGCCGTATCGGTCCTTCAATACTTCCCCCTCGTGATGGGCAAGGCAGCACTCCTGTGGCTTGACAACCTCCCAGTAGAGTGCATCACCTCCTGGGCAACTCTACCTCGCCTCTTCGTGACCAACTACCAGGTGACCAACAATCGTTCTGGCAATACTCACCACCTCGCCAGAGTACAGATGAGAAGTGATGAAACTCTTTATGAGTATACTAACTGCTACTTCGAGAACCGCAACACACTTGCAGGTGTCAAAGACGATGACATCATTGCCTACTACAAAAAGGGAATCACCAACATCAAGTTATTTGAAAAGATCCATGAAGCCGATGCAAAAACCATTGGTGACCTCATGGCCTATGTCGACAAATTGGTTGACACGCAAGATGCGGTAATGCATGACTTCAACGTAGAAGACCATGGTGACAAAAGCACCAGGTCACGCAAGCGATCTGGCGAAGCCTATGTGAAAGATCCACCAAGACCTTCCACCTTCCTCGAAGGTGACTTCAATATGGTCATGGACGACCAGTGCCAGTTTCACCGCGACGCCAAGCACACCTGTTGACGGTGAAATTCCGTCAACCTAGCCATGAGTTTACCTTCGGTGTTGGCATGAATTTTATATCTTATCCATTGGTACTAACCCCCGTGGTATAACAAGTTCACTTGTGCATGTCGGTTATGGAGTTTAGTGCTTATGCAGGGTTTTAGTGTTGAAAGCAAGAGTTCCGAGATAAGTTCATTAAGCACCTCATGACAAGACCTTGAAGCACGGTACAAGTCAAGCAATGAAGTGAACACGACTCCAAGAAGCCCAAGGACCCAACCCGAGAAGATGGAAAACTCCAAGGACCTAGCCTGAAAAGTGCTGAATCTTGCGAGACAAGGAGCTTCGTCCAATTTGGAGAGAAACTGGCGACAAGGGCCCACATGCAGAAGGGGGAGGATCTAGAAGACTCGGGAAGCAACACAGGGCGAAGGAGGTCACGAACTGGGCCGAAGTGGGCCCAGGCCGGCCGGCCCAGCCCATTTCGAGGCCCAGTCGGCCCCCCTTTGACCTAGATGCATCTCGGGCTATTTATAGCCCCCTGACCGAGAGCCACGCATCAATCAATTCGTCATCCGCCGCCGAGGAGCAGAGAAGCTTGAGGGACACCATCTCGGAGATGAGGGTCGTGCTAGTTGTCTAGGGTCTCCCTAGCTGACGTGGGAACCTTGCATGGAAGACCACGTCGGAGCTCCGGAGAAAGGATCAAGATCGAGGTAGGATCCCGGTGGTGATCTTGTTCATGTAATTATTCATGGTGAAGTTTTTATAGTGAATCCGATTTCTAGCGATCAAGTGCCTTCTCGATGATTTTGTTTTCTTCTTGGTTTGGCTTCTTCCCCAATCTAGATTGCTTAGGGTGCTCTTGTAGCCGTGGTGGCTAGAGGTGCATACCGGAGGCCGACCAAGTGAGTTCAACTTGTTCTTATCGAACTCGCCCTAGACTACCCGCATGAATAGGAATACATTGTGACGAACGGGGGTTCCGAAAGGTGGGCGTTTTCGGAATCGGACGGAGGCCGCAGTTTAAAGATGCTTTTAATGAGATTCGCTTTTCTATCTTCATCTATCTTGTTTGGAGCTACAACATAAGCATGATCTAGACTCTCTAGATCGGTTATCTCTTGCTTTCTCTTGCTACCTCTTTAGTAGATTAGATTAGATGTGTTTCCTTTATGAGTTAGTAGATTAGATGCAATTTGGTTCTTCATAAGATAGCTTTCCTTGCTTTACTAGATTGAATCCTTGCGTTGCACATTGTTCCACGGATTCGATACCTTGGGTTCACCACTCGAGGGAAGAAGGGTCCCTTGACTACGACAGGAGACTTGTCCGCTTGCAAATCTAAACGAACTTTGATACAACTATTAACCGTCAACAAGCCCCTTTTTTGGCACCGTTGCCGGGGAACAAGCAATCAAGATCCGATCTATTATCACTTATTTTTCAGTTTTTCTTTTGATTTTCTTTTGCATCTCTTAAGTTTGATCATCCTCATAAAGAAAAAAATCAATCTAATCTAATTTTTGATTAACCCTAATTTTGCTTTTGTTAGAATTTTGTTTTATTACTAACCCTAACTGGAGATGGTTGGCTACCTCTCCAAGAAACCCAAAACTTTTTGTGGATGATCCAGGAAAACTTTACAGGCAAAGGAGACGTGCAACACAAGCTAAAGGATTGGAAACCCTAGATCCAAAAGCCAAAGTTGAAGGACCGTCGAAATCTCCAAGGGAATCACCACCTCCAAGTCCAAAGGAAGGTCAACCTCAATCATCGCCCATGGGAGAACAACGACAACCGGAGCGCGAGCTATGCACCCCGGACATCGTTGATCTACCTATCATAAACCTTCAAGATGCCGGAATGCCGTTCAAGATCAAGGTCTCAACTATCTGTATGACGATTGCGGGGGCTTTGGAGCATTTCAATGAATACATACGAGCCAGATTCCTTGAGTGGCATATCGGTTTACTTAAGAGGAGGATGGAGAAGATGGAGATAGAGAAAGAAGCTCAATACCTAAAGGCTGCCGAAGCAAGATCCACATGCAAGGGGTGTGAGGAGTACGACCATGTCCAAGGTACACCCCGATCAACAAGGACGTCGTCACTAAGTTCGAGGCTATGGAGAAAATATTGCAGAATTTACATGGCAAGGTGACGGAGCTCGGAAGCTCTATATGTGAAGTGTTCATCATGATGAAGATGCTAGAGATGCAAGTGGGACAACTTGCCGGACAACCGATGGGTGACAAAGAAGAATTTCCGAGACAACCCCAAGGTCCCAAGACGGCGAAGGCTACTCAAACTCATTCGGGAGAGATGGAGGATCACACTAAGGAGACCATGAAGATCACGACCGATGGGCCGAAGTTTGAGATGCCGAGCCACTACATGAAGGAAGTTGTTGCATCCGTCAAGACCAAAGGACAACGCCAGCCTGCGAAGACCAAAAAAATGACTAAGCCGAAGAATAAGCCCGTGCCCAAGATGGTGTAGAAGTGGGTACGCAAGATTGCAACGCCCACAAAGAGCGTTGATCCGAAGTAATCAAGTGAAGAAGTCTAGCCATGGACTATAAATGAAGTGCTAGGCGGGAGGCAACCCGTTTCGTCGAGTCAAGAATAAGCTACCGGGAGGACAACCCGATTCCAAGTTTTTCAAGTCTTTTCAAGTAATTTAGTTTTGAAATTTACTAAGCAAGACATTAGACTTAGAATGGTTGAATGATGTTAGAGACATAATTCTTGGTTGAATATTTTGCTTGATCATAAACCCTTTACATGAACCATCCTATGTGATTGTTCGATTCTTTTTTCGAGATACCACAACCAAATAAATTCAGAACCTATCTCAACCTTTCATCCTCTTTATGATGTTATGGTTGACTTGCTTTTCATGCTAAAAACACACGAGTAGAGCCACGCCTTCTACCTAGATGTTATTTAATTTTCAGCATGTGGTAGGACTCGCGTGAACCTAGAACTTGATTTTTGGTTGGTTTAAAAATCCATATCCTTGGTTTCTCTAGAGTTAGAATTTTTCTAAACCTCGTCTGATTTTATTTTATTCAAAATCTCTCTTATCAAATCAGAATTAGAACCTTAACCTATGCCCCCATGATTAAGCCGGGAAAAGCTTGCTCTCAACTAATGAAGGCAAACAATACCGGTGAGACCAACATAAAAGTAGTCGGAAATATTTTTCGACTTACATTTGTTTTTAATGTTTTTAAACCTTCTCTAAATTTATGCTTGAGCTTTCCCATAGCTCTGAATTTATTTTTAATTTTCGAAATTAGAGGAGTGCTTAGCATTAAAACATGCTTAGAGGGAGGCAATCTAGTTAACCTAACCATACATGCACCATGATACATCATGGGATGCCCCTTTAACATCTTATCAAATCACATGCAAGGACAAGCATGGGGGTCAGCCAAGGCTTTGTTTTGTAGGAATATCATGGAGGCATGTGAGGCAAGGGAGTATGGAAGTGAGTCAAAGCGAAAACATCAAGTGGAAAGAATAATAATGCAAGCGAAGGAGTGGACGAGAACGTTTGGAAGGTGCACGCGGTCAGGAAGCAAAATGAGTGCACTAGAGAAGAACCGAGCCAAGAGGAGGAGAGAGGTAAGTCTCCCATCCAGCTCTTTGTTCGTGTGCTCTAGTTTGTAGTCCGGAACCACCTTAGACTTAGCCATCCACCTCGTTTGTTTCATGCAACAAAACACATCCTAATTCCACTCAAAGTCCGGACTCCAAAATCATATTTGTGTACCTTGTTACCGGTTGAAAACCCCGGATATATATTTGTGCTATAATCATGGAAGAAACCTACAAGCCTTTTCACCAAAGAAGAAGGGATCATCGTCGTCTAAGCCATCATCGACAACCTCTTCGAGGAGGCACTCGGTTTTCGAGTCTCCTCGAAGCATGGAGGAGGACACGGCGCCGCCGAGGAGGAACCACACTCTTCTCCTCGGTGGCATGAGAGCCACACAAAACTTGTTTATGAGGTTCACTCGACCTCGAGGACATATGGAGGAGCCGCCCGTCCGACCTTGCCGCTCGACATGATCGTCCGCTCCACCTCCATGGGTTTATCATCATGACAGAGGAGGAGGAGAAGCTCGCTCGCCTTGAGTAGAGGCTTGTAGCAAACGTCGACTTCGACGACCAAGCTCTCCACATATTGGGTTTTCATACGGGACACCGAGGTTGGGTGCAATTCTCTAACGGAGTGTGGGCAAACACCCACAAGGAATTCACCTAGGAAATTCGCATGACCATGGCACATATCCTTGATGAAGGAGTGCTCAGTCTCTCATTCCGTTTGGAGAGAGTCATCGCACCAGCAGGCCATCCACAAACTAGAGAGAGAGGAGGGAGATCTCCGGAGGGAGATCAACCACCTCGAAGGAAGCACCCAAAAGTGGAGAAGAAGGAAGACACCGTCGGAAGGGTTCATCCATGGGTTGTAATCGATCTTGAGATGTAATCATACTTTGTTGGATTATCTATCTATCATCTTGTGTTGAATATATTTTATTGCTTAAGGTTAGCTACCATGCCATAAAGGGAGTAGAGCTCCAATGCTTCCTTGGATCCATTCAATACGCCGTGTCCATCATAGGTCTAGTCATGAATACCTTCGCGTAGTGAGTACGAGAGGAGGGAAAGGGCGAAACCGTGGTCACAACCCCCGATAGATTAGATTGGTTTTCATGTTCAAAACAATTGCATGTTCTAGTATCGTAGACCCATGGGCGAGTGTCTCCTATCTTGATTGAACAAGCGGTTCCCATGTATTAGGGAATAGCTCGGTTTTCAAAAGGGAGCCCCGGAACAAGTGGATGTGCATGGAGGCACATGGGAAGGTTTTTGGAGTATGATCGCGGGAGAAGCGTAGCAACAAAGAAATTTTATCCGGAACCCCATCATCCAAGAGTTTCACTCATGGATGTGCAAAAGGATTTTGGGGAGAATAAGAGAGACAAAGATAACCAACACGGAGTTGAATTGACTTTACTCAGCTTTGATTGCCAGGTAGACAATCGACCCCATTCAACTCATGATCAACCGGTGGTGTTGTGAAGCAACATCGGGTTCGAGAGTTGGTTCGGGGTGTTACCTCTCCATGTTGGCTATCTCTTTGAAACTGGGTATTACAAGGAACCCGAAGCATCTCCTAGCCAGGACCTCCCTAGGATTTGATTATATGAAGAAAAGCAAATATATAAGTGAAGATGAGAGAGGAGGCTTCAAAGTGGCCAAAGTAAATTTCCCCCATCAGATGGAAGATTAAGACTTTTTCTTGAGGGAAAAGAAGATTGGTTAGAGGAAGGACTTCTTGTGCCGGTGAAGAAAAATTAAAAAAGAAAGGATTATAAGAGAAGGTTCTTCTACGGCCCAAGAAGGAGGTGTGCAACAAAATTATGTGCCACCATTTGGAGGAATCCCGGCGCCGCCGAGTTACTATGGTGTTGTGCCAATGCAAGCATGGGGGAGTGGTGCAGCCATGCCCCCACCAAATTTTGCGGTGCCCAACGTAGCCTTTGCGGAGCCATATGCACACCTTCCTTAACCACAACAAAATGTGGCCATCATTGGAGGATACGCTGCGAGGAACATGCAAAATATCGCAGCCATCCTAAACAATGCAAACCAAATGGGTGAAGGAAATGCAAACATCGCTTATGAGCTTTGACACCTTCACTTAGCACCGTCATAAAATTCATAGGAGAAGTGGTGAAATCCTATTATGAGTAAGGGTACAACAACCAAGACTATCAATATCAACCACCGGCGGAAGATTAGAGAGAGAAGGAGCTTTAGTTATCTTTCCTCTACCCCTTTTCTTTAATTTTCAGCTTTTATGCGTAGTGTTTTCAGTTTTTATTTAAATTTCAGCATGTGTGGTAGTGTTTATTTGCATCATGAATAAAGTCACCACTAAGTTTTTACCATTAGTAAAGTTACAAAGTTTGTGCCATGATGATATATGATTATAATTGCCGCTTTGTTTATCTTTGTAATTGTTTTATGCATGTTTAAGCTAATGCTCTCTTAAAATACAAATCTGAAATTTTATAAATGCTAGCTTAATCTTTAGTGGATGTTATGATAAAAATAAAGACCCATAGTGTTTTATGTGCTCTCAAGTTTTAGATGGATTAAAGATGATTTATTTTTGTTCTTAAAAGTAATGCTAACCTTGTCATAAATACCACTTGCATGTTGCTCTGCCTATCCAGAGCCATATAAATATTTGAGTGCAAAAACTTAGTATACAAGGTTTATTTTTGGGTGAGTTATTTCAGGCCTTGATTTCTCTGGCTCGAGACTAAGAAGCTGGTCATTCCGTTTTTGCGTATCTATCTTTTTGCCAGCCTTTCTATCCGTGCATTGTGTATCCCCACATCGGAGATCTCACAAACCTCGCCAGATATCCACCCTTAAAACCAAATATCATCTTTTGTGATTACCTCCTTGACCACAACCTATCATTGAGGATGGATCACCAATTCAAGGAAGATAGCAAGATGGTGCCAAGATTGAAGATTTCAAGTATCTCTCCAAAGGAAATATTTCCGGTACCTACCTTATCTTTATCACCTCTTTGCCCGAGGACGAGCAAACGTTTAAGCATGGGGGAGGAGGTAGGTACAATGCAATTTTAGAGTTCAAAAGGGGAGCAAATTAAAAAAATTGAGAAAGAAAAGAAAAAGAAGAAGAAAAATGAGAAAGAGAAAGAAAGAAAAAGGAAAAAAATATATATGTATGAGAAAAAGAAAAAATATGAGTATGTGTAAAAATAAAATAAAGTGAACTCCTTGGTTCTCTAAAGTGCATTAGGAATTTCAAGGCTTCAAGAATTAAAGATCCATACTCATTTTCCAACCATGTGCAATCCGATAACGAGGACTTCTTTTGCGCCTCGGGATCACTCTTTGCCATTTGCACATGTCCACCTATCTCAAGTGTGTGTATTTTTCTCTTTCCCCTCCTTGGCTTAACATTATTTTCCAATGACCTTTTTGACGAGTCTCGGTAAGACCATGAGAAGCTTGTCTTGTTTTGACAACATCTCATTTATAACATCTTGGTAGGACTAAACATTCCCAAGGAGCTCCATATAAAGCCTACCACACATAAATATGTTATGAGAGGGAAAGGAGTAGAATAAATAGGCTTGAGAGACAAGATGAGATGAGAGTTCATGAGCAAGATGCAAGGTGGTTTGAATTTGTGAACTTGGTTTAGCTCTTTTCATCTTGTTCTTTATTTCAAAATTTTTGAGATCTATTTAAACTTTGTGAGCATGTTAATACTTGTGGGATAAGCTTAATTAATAATCTACCCTCCTAGAGATGAAGGCTAGTACATTATGAAAATTTAACGAACTAAACTTTTGAGAGCATTATGTTTTCTCGTGTATGATAAAGTGCAAGGTTTAAACAATGAAGGGCAACGATGATATCCATCGAAGGCTTACTCGAGGACGAGCAAGGTTTAAGCATGGGGGAGCTGTTGACGGTGAAATTCCGTCAACCTAGCCATGAGTTTACCTTCGGTGTTGGCATGAATTTTATATCTTATCCATTGGTACTAACCCCCGTGGTATAACAAGTTCACTTGTGCATGTCGGTTTTGGAGTTTAGTGTTTATGCAGGGTTTTAGTGTTGAAAGCAAGACTTCCGGGATAAGTTCATTAAGCACCTCATGACAAGACCTTGAAGCCCGGTACAAGTCAAGCAATGAAGTGAACATGACTCCAAGAAGCCCAAGGACCCAACCCGAGAAGATGGAAAGCTCCGAGGACCTAGCCTGAAAAGTGCTGAATCTTGCGAGACAAGGAGCTTTGTCCAATTCGGAGAGAAACTGGTGACAAGGGCCCACATGCAGAAGGGGGGAGGATCTAGAAGACTCGGGAAGCAACACCGGGCGAAGGAGGTCACGAACTGGGCCGAAGTGGGCCCAGGCTGGCCGGCCCAGCCCATTTCGAGGCCCAGTCTGCCCCCCCTTTGACCTAGATGCATCTCGGGCTATTTATAGCCCCCTGACCGAGAGCCACGCATCAATCAATTCTTCATCCGCCGCCGAGGAGCAGAGAAGCTTGAGGGACACCATCTCGGAGAGGAGGGTCGTGCTAGTTGTCTAGGATCTCCCTAGCTGACGTGGGAACCTTGCATGGAAGACCACGTCGGAGCTCCGGAGAAAGGATCAAGATCGAGGTAGGATCCCGGTGATGATCTTGTTCACGTAATTATTCATGGTGAAGTTTTTATAGTGAATCCGATTTCTAGCGATCAAGTGCCTTCTCGATGATTTTGTTTTCTTCTTGGTTTTGCTTCTTCCCCAATCTAGATTGCTTAGGGTGCTCTTGTAGCCGTGGTGGCTAGAGGTGCATACCAGACTGACCAAGTGAGTTCAACTTGTTCTTATCGAACTCGCCCTAGACTACCCGCATGAATAGGAATACATTGTGACAGAACGGGGGTTCCGAAAGGTGGGCGTTTTCGGAATCGGACCGGAGGCCGCAGTTTAAAGATGCTTTTAATGAGATTCGCTTTTCTATCTTCATCTATCTTGTTTGGAGCTACAACATAAGCATGATCTAGACTCTCTAGATCGGTTATATCTTGCTTTCTCTTGCTACCTCTTTAGTAGATTAGATTAGTTGTGTTTCCTTTATGAGTTAGTAGATTAGATGCAATTTGGTTCTTCATAAGATAGCTTTCCCTGCTTTACTAGATTGAATCCTTGCGTTGCACATTGTTCCACGGATTTGATACCTTGGGTTCACCACTCGAGGGAAGAAGGGTCCCTTGACTACGACGGGAGACTTGTCCGCTTGCAAGTCTAAACGAACTTTGATTCAACTATTAACCGTCAACAACACCGTGAGGGAGTGTGTGCAGTTGAAGTGTGCCCTTGGAGTCCCATCTACCTCCAAGAAGATCAGAAGAAATGGTAACGACGACTGTAACGGTGGCCAATGCTTCGATAATCGTAACCGTCAACCTGATCGACGAGATTACCGTGATCGCAGGCCCTATCCTCGCAATGACGATAGGGATCAACGTGATTATCGCCGTGATGACAGACGTGACTACTATCGTCGCGACGACTGCAACGACAGGCGCGACGTCCAAAGAAGCGATCATCATGATAATCGCCATGATGATCGACACAACGATCGACGAGACAATCGGCATGATGATTGATGACGCGAGGACGACCACAGTCCCCATGACAACAACCGCAAGGAGCGAACTCCACCGCCACCGACCAAAGGGGGCAACCCCAATGGTGCATTCAAGAAGGCCAACCGCGAGATCAATTTTATCGTTGGAGGTCGCCAAGCGACCAAAAGCAACTGACAGACTCGATCAAACGCCAGGGAGATCGGACACGTCAACACCAAGAATCCGTGACCTCTGCGGTGGTCTGAATTCCCAATCACTTTCTCCAGGAAAGATCATTGGGTTCATATCCCCGACCCCGGAACCTATCCGCTGGTCGTTAACCCCATAGTCAACGGGTCCTGGCTGCCTAAGACCCTCATCGATGAAGGCAGCAGCCTAAACATCATCTTCACAGAGACGCTGCGAATGATGGAGTTCGACTTCAGCAAGATGTCTGCTTGTGATGAACCCTTTTACGGGGTTGTGCCCGAAAAGGCTGCACACCCCATAGGTCATGTATGCCTCCCGGTCACCTTTGGCACAGAGGAGAACTTCCGTACAGAGTACCTGACGTTCAAGGTCGCAGACTTCCGCTCATCATACCACGCCATCTTCGGACGACCTATGCTCGCCAAGTTCATGGCTATACCACATCACACTTACCTCATCATGAAGATGTCGGCGCCAAACAGAATCCTTTCCGTCCTCGGGGACATCATGGTCTCCTACAACTGTGAAAGCGCCACTGTCGAGCTCTCCAAGGATTCTGCGATCAAAGCCGCAGCAACGGTCATGGTCGCCCAGGCAGCCAAGATTGACCAAACAACTCTGCAGGTACCAGAGCAGAAGCGCACAACCATAGCGTTGGACCCGAGTCCAGCTGTCAAGAAGGTTTGCCTCAGCCTGCCCGACGCATCCAAGGAAGTCGTCATCGGGGCCGATATCAACCCCAAATCGGAACTCGCGCTCACCAACTTCCTCAGGGACAACGCTGACATCTTCGCATGGAGTCCATCTGATATGCCTGGAGTCCCCAAGGAGCTGGCTGAGCACAGGCTTGAAGTTAACAAGACCGCTTAGCCTATCAAGCAAAAGCTCCGGCAATTTTCAAAATATAGAAAGCAAGCCATAGAAGTAGAAGTCTGTAAGCTCTTAGCTGCAGGTTTTATTAGAGAATGTCAACACCGGGTTTGGCTCGCAAACCTGGTTCTTGTACCAAAGAAAACTGGTGGATTAAGGATGTGTATTGATTACACCGACCTTAACAAGCACTGCCCGAAGGATCTGTTCCCTCTTCCTCGTATTGATCAGGTCGTGGACTCCACGGCTGGTAGCATCCTACTTTGCTTCCTCAACTGCTACTCAGGGTATCATCAGATAGCCCTGCACCCTGATGACGACGACAAAACAGTGTTCATTACGCCTCATGGCATCTATTGCTATAAGGTCATGACCTTTGGCCTGAAAAACGCCGGAGCAACATACCAAAAGGCAATCCAGAAGTGCTTGAAGACCCAAATCGGGAAGAACGTCGAGGCTTATGTAGACAATGTGGTCATCAAGACCACAGAGGAAGATAAGCTCATCGTTGACCTCACCGAAACCTTCACCAACCTGTGAGAGTTCCAGTAGAATCTCAACCCAACAAAGTGTGTCTTCGGTGTCCCCTCCGAATTGCTCTTGGGCTTCATGGTCGGGCACCGAGGCATTGAAGCCAACCCAGCGAAGGTCGATGCAATATGCAAGATGGCCAAGCCATCCAACAAGAAAGACATCATGAAACTCACCAGCATGATGGCGGCTCTAGGTCGTTTCATCAGCAAGCTTGACGAGAAAGGCTTACCCTTCTTCAAGCTATTGAAGAAGGCAGACAAGTTTGTGTGGGACGACAAAGCCCAAAAAGCGTTCGAGGCTCTCAAAGAGTCCTTGACAACAACACCAGTTATGACACCTCCAATCCCGAAGGAAACACTCCTACTCTACATCTCCGCCACCACTAATGTGGTTAGCACGGTTCTCGTCGCCGAGCGAGAAGAAGAGGGGCTGGCCTACCATGTTCAATGACCTGTGTATTACGTGAGCGAGGTCCTGGCTGATGCTAAGACATGGTATACACAACCTCAGAAGCTGCTCTACGCGCTCCTGAGTACGTCGAGAAAGCTTCGACATTACTTCCAAGCTCACAAGATCGTGGTTCCGTCTTCGTTCCCCTTAAAAGAAATCATCCGCAACCGCGACGCCAATGGCCGCATTGTCAAGTGGTCAGTCGAGCTTGGAGAGTTTGAAATCGAGTTTTGCCCCAGGCAAGCGATCAAGTCACAGATCCTCGCAGACTTTGTGTCTGAGTGGACAGAGATCCAGATGCCCCCTCCTAAGGAGTGGGCTGAACACTGGATAATGTACTTCGACGGTGCCCTCAACCTCGAGGGAGCAGGCGCAGGTGTGTGTTGACGGTGAAATTCCGTCAAGCTAGCCATGAGTTTTATATCTTATCCACTGGTACTAACCCCCTTGGTATAACAAGTTCGTTTGTGCATGTCGGTTTTGGAGTTTAGTGTTTATGCAGGGTTTTAGCGTTGAAAGCAATACTTCCGGGATAAGTTCATCAAGAACCTTAACAAGACCTTGAAGTCCGGTACAAGTCATGCAATGAAGCAAACTTGACTCCAAGAAGCCTAGGGACCTAACCCAAGAAGATGACAAACTCCGAGGGCCTAGTCGGAAAAGTGCTGAATCTTGCGGGACAAGGAGATTCGTCAAACTCGGAGAGAAACTGACGACAAGGGCCCACATGCAGAAGGGGGAAGGATCTAGAAGACTCGGCAACCGACGCCACGCGAAGGAGGCCGCGGACTGGGCCGAAATGGGCCCAGGCCGGCCGGCCCAGCCCGTTTCGAGGCCCAGTCGGCCCCCTTTGACCTAGGTGCCTCTCGGGCTATTTATAGCTCCCTGACCGAGAGCCACGCAACAACCAATTCGTCATCCGCCGCCGAGGAGCAGAGAAGCTTGAGGGACACCATCTCGGAGATGAGGGTCGTGCTAGTTGTCTAGGGTCTCCCTAGCCGACATGGGAACTTTGCATGGAAGACCACGTCGGAGCTCTAGAGCAAGGATCAAGATCGAGGTAGGATCAAAGCGGTGATCTTGTTCATGTAATCATTCGTGGTGAAGTCTTTAAGTGAATTCGATTTCTAACGGTCAAGTGCCTTCTTGTGACACCCTGAAATTTCCAATTTCAGGATGTGAATAGAAAGAATACATAAGCAATGATTTTCACTCAAATTTTAAAATTTTCCAACATTTACTTTCTTTACAAGGAATATAGTACAGGAAAAGGCATTGTTTGATTTTCTGAATAAAATAATTATGTGAGTGTTGCATTCATGCCGGTGCATCCTGGTGTTTTTAAGTGCAAAATGATTTACAAACACGCTTAGGTGCTGACCAAACCCTCCCAAGAATTTTCCGGATTTTTCTGGGATTTATTCTCATTTTCTCTAAGCATTTTCTATTTATTTGAAGGCTCTAAAACCTTTTCATGAGCTCCAAACACTTTATTTGGATAGCTCATGTCCCAATCTGTCTATCGGAATTTTCCTGGAATTTTTGGGATTTTCTGAGCATTTTTAGTGCTTAAATGCATTAACTGGAGTTTCTCTGGAATTTGTTTGTACTGAAAATGTATTTCAGAAAAAAAAGAAAATCTATCCTCGGGCCCGACCCAACCCGCTCCGACCCATCTCCGCGGCCCGGCCCACCGGCCCGCGCGGGGCCCATCGAGCCATGGCCTCCACGGCAAGACGCCGCCGCCGCCCCGCCCCGGGCGTGCACGCCCGGACTCCTAGGGTCCGCGCCTATAAAAGGCAGGCGACCCAGGCCCCCTCATGAGCCCCTGCTCCCTCTGCCGCCATCCTGCACTGCCTTGCGCCACCGCCGGAGTCGAACAGAGCCGGCCGCCGCCTCCCTCTGCGATTCGCTGCCCCGATTCGCCGGCGTTGAGAGCAAGCCGAGGCCGTCACGAGGTTCGCGACGTTGAGCTGATTCCCTAACCTCGCTTTTCGTCGTTGTGGAGCCAACGGAGCACTGCCGCACTTGGAGAACAGAGCCTGCCTGCATGACCGCCGCCGCGCCCCGTTGAAATCCGGCTGCCTCCCTTCGTCTCCGCCCATGGTGAGCACACCCACACACTCCCCTCATCCTCCTCTTCCGATTCCTAGCCACATCCAAGCTTCCAGAGGTCCGAGCCACCGGCGATTGGAAACCACCGGGAGCCCCTGTTCGCCTGTGCGTGTTGCGATCCAGAGGTAGAAGAAGATAAGGTTGTTTTGCGATTAGATCCCTAGAGAAAAAGAAAATCCCTACCCATGATGTGTGTCTTGTATTTTTTTTGCGGAAAACCCCCTACAGAGATCCCACTTTCACACATAAATCCGACCTAAGCCCTTTTATAGATCTAACCCTGCAGTCTCTTCTTTTTGCGAGCACTATTTAACGTGTCTTTTGATTCTTTTCAGCTCCCCCCTGTTGTCTAGAGTTAATCACGTCTAGGTCCTTTTCATCTTGTTTTGCTCTTAGTTTCTTCGTTTTAGCTCCGTTTTAACCCGTTCAAGTTGCGTTAGGTTCATAATAAAGTAAAGCATGTATTAGTGGAGTGTTTTCACCATGTTTGTTTTCTGAAATTAATTTGATATTAATTTTGATTAATGCTTAGTTAAACATGCATTTCTAAATAAAAGTAACATAGTGGAATACACTGTTTTTCACAATCAAATTTAATTTGATTAATGTTTCTCTCACAAGCTTTTGTAAATAAAATCTAATTAGATCTTTTACCCGGTTTTCCATAAGTCAAAAATTAATTTGCCTAATGAGTAATTAACTTTTATAATTAAAAGTTGATAGGGCTTTTACACCGGCTTTATAAATAAATGTTAATTGTGATTAAAATCAATGTAATGTTGTTTCTAATAATAACATGAGCTACTCACAAGGTTACGTTTCGATTGTTCATATAGTTTAGTTTTTCTAAATTAAATGTTTAATCGGTTTAATCGATATATGAATCCTTATTAATAAAACTTGACTAGTTCTTTACACCGGTTTCGTAAATAAAGTTTAATATTGCATTAATGTCAACATAGGGTATTTTATTTCTGAAATATCCTTATATATATTTTGTCAATTAAAATAAATCTAGCTCATAGTCTTGCCCTTTTATTTATGCAAAACGTTAGTTAGGCGTTCTATCTTAGTATCTCTTTTGATCAAGTTTATCAGAAGCTCTAAACCTTTCTAGTGTTAGCCCAAGCTAAACCGTGTGCGTCTAATCAAGCCTTAGAGTTTCTGCTTAGCTTAGTAGCTTTATCTGTGTGAGTAGTTTGCACTGCTCATTTGCCTATCAAGTAATCTTATCACTCTTGTTTAATGTTTATCTTAGAATCTTGTTTATCAGCATCCAGCTAGTTGATGTCTATCCCATCTCTGTTAGGTTGTCTTTTTATAAATTAGCTATGTTCTTATGCCCAATCTTTCGTAGCTATACCTTTTTTCAGAGCTAATCTTGTTATCAATTCCTTTACCAACTGGTTTAGCTTACCTTTTGCTCAGTTGTTGCCCTTCGGTCTAGTTCTCTTCGTAGACTAGTTTTCCTACACCCACCTTAAGGTTTTCTTGTGCGTTGATAGTTCGTTTGTGCCGTTCTAGTTCATTTCACCATAACTTGTACGTTAGCATGTGTATCACCTGTTACTTGTTTTAACACCAAAGTTGCATGTTAATCTTGACTAATATTTATTCCATTACTTTTCAATAAAAGTAACTAGGTTCTATCTCGGTTTTCATAAGCTAAGATCTAATTTGGTTAATTCCTATTTATAACTAGTTTTCTTTAAATAAAAGATGCTTAGCGTTAAACATCGATTTCCTTAATAAAGTTAATATGCCTAATGACATCATAAATGCCTTTTCAATATTAAATATGTTTAGTTGAACACATGACATAAAGTTACTCGTCTAGATATCTTATACTTGTTTTATCTTTCTAAAGTAATTGTTAATTTGACATAACTTCCACTTGAATGTTATAAATAAAACATGATTAGGTTTATCATGATTTATTTAATTAAATGTAACTTGTTTAATGGTAACATAGAGTATTTCTCCGAAATATTCTTTCCACATGATTTCTCATTAAAATATGAACAAGCACGTAGTCTATTGTTGTTGTTAATGATCTCACGATAGTTTCGAGCTTAGTTCTGTGTTCAGCGTTTCTTGCGCTTGCATAACCAATAGAATCGAGCTCTATCTCAGTGTGATCTTTCCGGTTCTTGCTCAATCTTCCACAACCATCTCTTTAAAGCTAACCAAGCCTTTTCCTTCCAAGCACACTTTGTGTTCCTTAGTGATTCACCAAATCGAGCCTATCCTTTCGTGCGTTCTTTTAAAGTTTTCTTTTAATTGGTGCTTTGTTCTTAGTATGCTTGTTTGTTTGCTTTATGTATGTTTGCACCTGTTGATTGATGCGAGTAGAGTGAACGTTGTCCAAGAAGTTTTGAAGAGCAAGAGGTGAAGACATTCTGAGCAACTACTTTGGTTAAAGGCAAGTGTGTCCGTGATCTTTTGTCCTAAGAATTATGTTTAATCACTCATTGCATATGCTTGCATTAATATGATGGGACCCATATTTAAGGTTTGACTAGTGTTATTTATCTGGTGCCTTGATCAATCGGGTCTATCTTTATGTTGGGTAGTTATGCTTAGTTGCTATACCTTGGGATATGGCGGTTCTAATGAACAACAAGGATGAACATGCTTTACTTTGATGCTATATATCTCTGGTTAATACAAGATCATATGATTAATTGGAACATGGAGTGACCACCCAGGACAACAGTGCAACCACAAGACATATGGCTCTGTCTTGGCTTAATAATTAGAGAACTTGGTGTTAGGTGTGCTTTACCTGATAAGGGTTGGGGGCTGACGGTAGATGGCGTATGGACCTTCTCGGGTGAGGTGTGGGCTTGGCTAAGACACGGTACTCATCCGGGAGCTTTATACGCTGCACTAATCAGGTAACCCAGTGGGCAGCCTGCACTAGGGGATCTTTATAAAGGCCTCGTAGCGTCCCTATGCAATCACACCTCGGTAGTGTGGTATGATGCTTGGCTGGGATCGCATGGTTGGGTCTAAAGTTCTTCGAGACTTTTACGCGACTTGTGGGTAAATATGTACAACCTCTGCAGAGTGTAAAACTAATCGATTAGCCGTGCTCACGGTCAAGAGCGGCCTGGACCCTCACATGATAACTGAACTTGAAGATGGACTTAAATCGTGTTCTCTGGTTATTCTGGCTATATGTTTATGGCGTGTTTCTTACCTTATGCTTAATTGTGGGATGGTATATACTTATACGTTATTAGTAATTAGGTGCTAATAAAATTTGACCAACTAAAATGCTAAATGCTTATAGCCCAGTCCACTATAAAGCCTTTGCATTCATGTCTTTCCCCACACTTGCTGAGTACGACAAGTGCTCACCCTTGCTATAAATATGTTGCTCAGAAGGAGGATGCTACTCTGAAGTCTTGTGAAGATGTTGACGAGTGCTAGGCGTACACAACCCCCAGTCGACCGCCTGTGAAGTTTGGAGTCTTCGTTTCCAGGATTAAGCGTAAATCTCTGATAATCTTCCTTTTTCTTATGTGATACTGTTTCTAGATACACTTATATGTCACTATATGCATGAAGCTTGATCCTGGCATGTATATAGGTTTGCACTTGGTTTTCTTTGGAAAAGTAGGTGTGACACTTCTCGATGATTTTGTTTTATTCTTGGTTTTGCTTCTTCCCCAATCTATACTTAAGATAGATTGCATAGGGTGCTCTTGTAGCCGCGGTGGCTAGAGGTGCATACCGAACCGACCAAGTGATTTCAACTTGTTCTTATCGAACTCGCCCTAGACTACCCGCATGAATAGGAGTTCATTGTGATAGAACGTGGCTCTGAAAGGCGGGCGTTTTCGGAATCGGACCGGAGGCCACGGTTTAAAGATGCTTTTAATGAGATTCGCTTTTCTATCTTCATCTATCTTGTTTGGAGCTACAACATAAGCATGATCTAGACTCTCTAGATCGGTTATCTCTTGCTTTCTCTTGCTACCTCTTAGTAGATTAGATTAGATGTGTTTGCTTGATGATCTCTTAGATTAGATGCAACTTGGTTCTTCAAAAGATAGCTTTCCTTGCTTTACTAGATTGAATCCTTACGTTGCACATTGTTCCACGGATTCGATACCTTGGGTTCACCACTCGAGGGAAGAAGGGTCCCCTGACTACGACGGGGGATTTGTCCGCTTGCAAATCCATATGAACTTTAATACGAATATACACTGTCAATAGTGTGTTACTTATCTCTCCTCAGGGAGAGCAGCTCAAGTACGTCCCGCAGATTCATTACAAGGCCTCCAACAACGGCGTAGAATATGAAGCACTGATCCACGGGCTCCGAATAGCAATGTCCCTTGGCATCAAGTGACTAGTGGCTTTTGGCGATTCCAAGGTCATCATCGAGCAAGTCAACAAGAAGTGGGACTGCGTCAAGGACACAATGGATGCTTATTGTGTTAAGATTCGTAAACTTGAAGGCCACTTCGAGGGGATCGAGTTCCAGCATGTCCTACGGAACAACAATGTCGCCGCTGATGTGCTTTCCAAACTAGGCTCTCGTCGAGCTCTAGTCCCTGCAGGTGTGTTCGTCCAAGACCTACGCAAGCCTTCAATCAAGCTCTTGGATCCTGATAATCCGAAGCCATCTCCAAATGACCAAAGCTTAGCACCTCCCCGTGACGTGCTAATGTTGGAAAAACAGGATGATTGGCGCAAGCCCTTCATAGACTTCACACTCGACCAACTTGTCCCTGATGACAAGGCAGAGCGAGAACGTATCACGCGACGAAGTGCTAACTATGTCGTGATTGGTTCCGACCTATACAGGAAAGCTGCCTCTACTGGCATCTTGATGAAGTGTATCCTACGTTCAGAAGGTCTACAACTCTTAGCTGAGATTCGCAGCTGCAAATGTGGTTGCCACGCGGCATCCACCAATTTGGTCGGTAAAGCATATTGATCTGGATTCTATTGGCCCATGACTGTAACTGACGCTAAAGACCTCGTGAAGAGATGCAAAGGATGCCAATTCTTTGCCAAACAGTAGCACCTGCCAGCTCAGGTCCTGCGCACCATCCCTCTGTCTTGGCCCTTCGCTATGTGGGGCCTCGACGTTGTAGGACCATTTCGTACCGCTTCGGGCGGCTACAAACATATCTTGGTCACCGTAGACAAATTCACCAAGTAGTTTGAAGTCCGACCTGTTGTGAAAGTAACGTCAGAAGAAGCAGTTAAATTCATTAGAGATATCAAGCATCGCTTCGGTGTGCCAAACAGGATCATCAACGAACTAGGCAAAGCTTTCACTAGCTCGGTCTTCTGGAAATTTTGCCGGGATAACCTCATCGACGTCTACTACTCCTCGGTCGCCCACCCACGGTGTAACGGCCAGATCGAGAGAGCCAACGGCATGGTGCTCCAAGCACTCAAAGAACGTATCTACGACGATGCCTCCAACTATGCCACCCGCTGGTTAGCCGAGCTGCCTCACGTGATTTGGGGTCTCAAAACTCAAGTCAGCTCTGCTACGGGCTTTTCGCCCTTCTTTCTGGTCTATGGATCAGAAGCTGTACTACCTACCGATGTCACTTTCGGAGCTCCACGGATCCAGTTCTACGAGGAAGGAGAGGCCGAGCAAACACGTCGCATCGACCTTGACAGCCTCGAAGAACAAAGACTCGCCGCCGTCATGAGACAAGTTCATCATGACCAACAGCTATGTCGCTATCATGATCGCAACGTTAGGGAAACTTCCTTCAACGTTGGTGACCTCGTCCTCAGCCGCATCCAGAAGACCGACGGCATGCACAAGCTCTCTGCCTCTTGGGAGGGACCCTTCACCGTCACGGAAGTTATCAGCCCGTCTACATATCAACTCCAGTGGGGCGACGGGCAAGGAGTACCCAGCCCCTGGAACGTGGAGCATCTACGACGATTCTATCCGTAGAATAGTTTTAAATTCAAGTTATGTATTCCCTTCTCTTGTACTCTTTCTTTTTTCAGATTAAATAAATAAATATTTCAAGCAGTCGTCTGCTCTGAGTCGAGTACTACCTCCTCCTTCCTCATGTTTCCCCCTCCTCGACATGCTCGGGGGCTTGGCTAAAGACAACATATGGGTTGCAAAACCTGGGGTTTTTTCCGAGTCTCTCTTAGTCCTTCCCCTCGACATGCTCGGGGGCTTGGCACAAAGCCAACCCAAGGGTCATCCCGACCTAAGGACACCGTCCCTAAATGAGTACGAAGCCTCTCGCCGCCATGAGCATGCTTGGTCGCCAAGACCTGAGCCCTAGGCTCCTCCCTCGCGCACCGACCTCTCGTAAGCCTCCACGCTAAGCTGTGGAGGTTGGTAAGCCAGCCTCTCCGTGAGTAGTGGTTAGCAAGTCAAGAACATAGTACGTCGCCATCTACAAGACCAACCAAACTCATGCAGGCAAAAGGCAAGTTCTTCGTTAGGGTCTCTTCAACATATCCTTGAAGCATTATTTACAAGTCATGAGAGGAGGGGGAGGTACAGCTCCTAACTACTACCGGTCGCCACCGTCGCCACCATCGCCACCGGCTCCACCATCGCCTTCGAAGTTGATGTTCTCCATCACCTCGTTGGCGGCATCATCAACTTTGAGCAACAGGGCTTGGAGGTCCTTCGTGGTGTTTGCACCTCCCTTAATCTTGGCCATGTCGACATCAGGATAGTGAGACTTAACTCTCACCAGTGCATCGGTTGCAGCCTCCAAACCCGTCGCCCTCGGCAAAGTCAAGAGCCTGTTAGGAGTGTCTACCAGGTGACAACAATGGACTGCTTCTGCTCCCCTTCTTCCGGAACAGGTATGCAAGACATTGCATAATTGGCAGCACCCTTGAGGTCGTTCAGCTCCACCTCATACCCTGCAATAGTGGTTTGGTCACTCTGCAATGACTTCAAAACAACCTCGAACTAGGCTTCAAGGCCCCGACGAGCTGTTGTTTCCTAAGCCAGCTTTTGAGATATGGTATACTCACTATCAGTAGCTTCTTTCATCACTCGCTTGAGTTCCAGGCCCCCATCCTCGATCTCCCGGACCTTTATTTCCAGGTCTCGAACCTTGCTTCAGGAGGTCGCCAGAGCATTCTTCAGCTCCTCCTCACGGTTACGAAAATCTGTAAGGTACAACAAGTTAAGAACGTAAGCTAACGACCTTCTCCTCAAAAGGGATAAGGATTCGGCGTACCAGTAGCCGCAGTATTAAATTGCGTAGTAGCCTCCACAGCCTTGCGCTTCTCCTCGGCGAGCTCGTCCTCGAGCTTCTTCTTATCGGCGGCTGCCACCTCGCGGACCTCCCTGAGCTCTCGCTCAAGGTTGACAATCCGCTGCTTTTTCACCGCCGCATCCCTCAGCAGGTCGGCCCGACCCTTGGCCCTCTCTGCCAGCGACTGCCACAACACGACAAGATCGTCAGCAACACTTCAATCACATACAACCAAACCACAACAACACATCGTAAAACACCTACCGTCAACGCGTTGTTGATGGTGACGATGCTGGTCTGCAAGGCCTGCATGTCCTCGTTATCTTCGAACCAATCCTCCTGCCAAGGGGTATGATTCCAATTAATTGATCACCGCTGTTGACGGTTCAAAACCGTGCTCAAGTTCACCGCAAGCCTACGGGTGACTTGGTGCCTTTTTCACCAAGGAGGGTTCTCCCTAGATTTGTCAATCCAAGGATCAGAAGCAAACTCCTAGGATTCTCCATCTAACCTATTGATCTAGCCTAACATGAAGCATTGATTGCATAACAAGATAAACCTTAAAGATGTATGAATTATAGCATAAGGTTGATCGCATGCATGAACGTAGACAAGGTAAAGAGCAAACAAGGGAAACTAATGCCTATCATCTTCTAGTCGTAGTTCCAGCCAAAAGAGCAAGCGCGACATGCATCTCATCCAAAGCCATATTTAAACTACTATCCTCCGGTCCGATTCCGAAAACACCCGCCTTTCGGAACCCCCGTTCTGTCACAACGTATTCCTATTCATGCGGGTAGTCTAGGGCGAGTTCAATAGAACAAGTTGAAATCACTTGGTCGGTCCGGTATGCACCTCTAGCCACCGCGGCTACACGAGCACCCTAAGTAATCTAGCTATAGACTAGATTGGGGAAGAAGCATAACCAAGAAGAAAACAAAATCATCGAGGGAGGAATCGAGTCGCTAAAAGATCGGATGACATGAAGTACTTAACTCACATAATAAATGCGTTTAGATCATCTCCACCGAGTACATACCATTGACGACCTCAACTAGCTTCGGAACTCCTCCATGGCTCAACCGTGCAAGGCGGCCATGGAGGCTAGGGTAGGCCTAGGCCATCTCCTAGACGACGTCGAGGACTCGCGATGGCCGTCATCGCTCTCTCCTAGGTTTCGCCAAGTTCCTGTGGATGGATGGATGTGGTGACCGGCGGAGGCAGAGACAATTTATAGACAAGCACCTAGGGCAAAAGGGAGTGCGAACCGGGCCCGGAGTGGGCTGGGCCGGTCGGCCCAGGCCGGCCGGCCCAGGGCCATTTCGACCCGGTTCGGCCCCGGTTTTCTCCCCGATTGCTTCTCGCGTGATCCCTTATTTGTGTGCACTTGCATGTGGGCCTTTGACGTCGTTTCCTTCACGGTTTAGCCTTGAATCCTTGCCATGCAAGCTTCGCTGTTTTCTGGTTGAGTCCATGAAGACTTGCACATTGACGCTTCGGTCTTCGGGTCATTTGGAGTCATGTTCATCGCGTGTCTTGACTTGTGATGGGCTCCATGATCTTCTCTTGAAGTGCTTGGTGAACTTATCCCGAAAGTCTCCTCTTTAACGTTAATTTCCTGCGTAAACAACAAACTCCAAAATCGACATGCAAGTGTGAACTTGTTACATCATTAGTATGCCTAGTGGCGGGTTAGTTGCAAATCATAATCGAAACCAATGTATAACAAGTACTCTAGGTTGACGGAAATTCACCGTCAACATCTCCCCCATGCTTAAACCTTGCTCGTCCTCGAGTAAGTTTTCAATGGATATCAGCATTGCCTTTCATTGTTCATACCCTGCACTTGATCACACATGAGAAAGCATAATGCTCTCCAAGTTTATATTTGTTAAAGTTCCATAATGTAACTAGCTTTCATCTTTATGGAGGGTAGATATAATTTAAGCTCTTTCCACAAGTAATCAATCATGCTCCACAAAATTCGAATAGGTCTTAGAAACTTTTGAAGTGAAGAACAAGGTGAATAAAAGAGCTAAACCAAGTACAAAAATTTAAACCTTCTTGCATCTTGCTCATGAATCTCTCATCTCACAACACTCTCAAGCCTACTTTATCCTTTCCCTCTCATGTTTGTAGGTGGAAGGGTTTTATTTGGAGCTCATAGGAAAGTTTTTATCCTACCAAGATGCTAAAGTTGAGACTATTATCAAAACAAGGCAAGCTTCTCATGGACTTATCATGACTTGTTAAAAAGGTCATTGGAAAAATAATGTTCACAAGAAGGGGGAAGAGAAAGAACTCACACTTTTAGATAGGTGGACATGTGCAAATGGCAAAGAATGATCCCGAGGCCCTAACGAAGTCCTCGTTATCGGATTGCACATGGTTGGAAAAATGAGTATGGGTCTTGATCTTGAAGTCCTTGGAAAATCCTTAAGCAACTAGAGAACCGGGGGAGATTATTATTACTCTATTTTTTCTTTTTCTTTTTCTTTTTTTCCTCCTTTTTTCCATCTTTTTTCTTTTTGACATGTGAGGTACTTTGAATTTTTTTGTTTCGTCCTCTTTTCTTATTCATTTTTTTAATTTCTTTTGTTGCTAGCCTCGTCATGCATAAGTCCATCTTTCGTCTTTTATCTCCCCTATAACTCTAATTTGCATAGTACCTACCTCCTCCCCCATGCTTAGACGTTTGCTCGTCCCCGAGCAAAGAGGAAGTGGTGTTAAGGTAGGTACCGGATGTCTTGATGAGATGGAACTTGAATCTTCCCTTTGAAGAACCTTCTTATGACGTGTCGTCTCCATATCAAGTGATAGGTAGGTAGGTCAAGGAGGTTAACACAAGAGATGATGTTGGTTTAAAGGGTGGATATCCGGCGAGATTTGCAAAGCTTCCTATGTGGGAGCTCACAATGCACTGATAGAATAGGCTAGCAAAAGATAAGTTACGCAAAAAAACGGAATGACCAGCTTCTTAGTCACGAGCCAAAGAGTCGAGCCTTGAATCAATTCACCCAACAATAACTCTTGTAATCTATGGTTGCACTCAATATAAGGCTTTGGATAGGTAGAGCAAAATGCAAGAGGTATTAATGACAAGGTTAGCATGACTTTTAAAAGCAAAAAGTAATATGTTCTTCGACCCATCCAAAGTTGAGAGCATAAAAGAAACCATGGGTCTTTATTTTTGTCATGACCTCCACAAAAGATTAAGCTAGCATTTAATTAATTTCAGATTTGTATTAGAGAGAGCAATAGCTTAATCATACATAAACAAGCACAAAGTTTTAATAAAGTGGCAACGGTCATCATATATCAACAAGCAAGATCAAGCCAAAATTATTTCATCATGGTGAGAACAAGGTGATGACAATAAACAAAAAACTAAAACTAAGTTGTACTCCTAGAAGCCATGTTATTTAACGAGAGAGACATACAAAAGTTGCATCTAAGGTTGTTGAAGGCATATACAAATATACAAGCATTTAGAAAGACAAGGACAAATAGAGGGTTGAGGAATTGTTACCGTCCTTTGATGCTTGTGATGTAGTGCACCCTCCCCCATGCTTAAGCATTGTGCCTAGCATGGAAGAAGGAAGATTGGCATCCGTAGCAATCGTGATCCTTGAACTCCATGCGGTCTTCTTTCGTCCACCAAGTCTTCCCCCATGCTTAGCATGTTGCTAGGCACGGAAGATGATGAACCATCTTAAAATTCTTGAAGTCCCACCGCCATGCATGGAGATCATCATCACATTGTTGCCTTTGTTCGTCCTTCAATGTCCGCCCTTTGCCATGAGCCTTGCTCCCAAATGTTTCTCATCTCATCTTCTCCTCCTTCCATGTTGTCCTTTATTGCTGGTTCATCTTCCATGAGTTTTTATTCTAAATCCAGAACTGAGTATGTACTGAACCATCACTCCATTGCAAATTTCTTGAAATTATCTTTCCAACGAGTGGTCATTCATCCCGATCGGACTCCGAACAAGAGAGTTACACCCTTTTTACTTTGTCGGTGCAAGCTGTCCCAGGCTGATTTCAGAATGTGTGACGCCCAAAGATTTGGTTGTAACTTCTTGCGCAGGTCTCCTAAAATGTTGATTCTTGATGCATTGGAAAGTAGACTTAATGGAGCACTTGAATATCCAATTTTTTCCTATTGTACATCTCTGAACATGTGCTTAATCTTGATGAAAACAGCAGTGCTCCCTTTGGGATTTTGGAGGTGTTGATGATCTTGATTTCAGCTTTTATCACGAACTCATGGGAGTGATTCACCATGCCTGCAAAATAACTATAATGCACAAAGTACCCCCGAGGTGACGGTCGGGAATACTCACCCTATGCCAACAAACCATGACATCCCTACGATCTTCACTTGTGGCATAGTTAATCTAGCGAAAATACTAATGGGTGTATGTGAGTGCAAGTGTGTATGCAAATGAAAGGATGATATAAAAACAAAACAATGTTTACACAAAATTCTAAGCTCCATGCTTACGAAGTGCCAAACTTTCTATTCCCATAGAGATTTGTTAACCAAGGTCAAAACACCATGTTCATCCCAAGATCAATAATTCTTTATAGTGCAAGAAAAGTATGGCGCATTGCTAAGTTTATAAACCAACTAATGCATCATGATAGCTCAGGATATAAGACTAAATGATGGTGGTCTACAATCATGTCTAAACACCATGTTTACACAAGATTGCAAAAAGTAGTAACGCATGCCGGCAAGCATTAACATGGATATGAAAGCATTCATCATAAAGTTTCAAAAGGTCCCAAGCTAACATAAAGTGGATGATGACAAAGAGATGGATGTAAAATACAAATGCAGAAAGTTAGCACAAACAAACATTAGCAAGGTTTGAAAAACACTTTCGATGTGGTCTGTAATAAGCAAAGGACAAAGCTTGATCTCACACTTCATACAAAGTAAGCATTGTCAACAAGGAAGACACCCATCGAAAAGAATCAATCAACCAAACTAACAAGGTTTAAGGGTAAGTTATGGGTATCTTATATTTTTGGCTCAAACGAGGATTTTTAAGAGAGAAAGTCAAGTATAGAAATTCTAACTAATGTGGATTAGAGTCTTTCTACAAACCTATGGTTTTAGGATGTCTATAGGTAGGGGAAGTTTTCCTAAGGATTTTATGGGGAGGCTAGTCAAAGTTTTAAATTAATAAAGAGGAAAGGGATAGACTTGTTCAACCCCGAGGGTGAGAGCCCTCGGTCAACTCAAAAAAATCCTACCTCTATAGGCTATGGTTTTTGGTGGGGGTTATAGGAAGGCTTAGGTTGGTTGGACAAAAAGTTAGATTAACACAACATGAAATGCAATATGACATGGATGAACAAAACAACACGATATGGAGGTTGTCTAAAACAAAAGTTAGCCTAAATTAACTAGTCACAAGTTTAGAATCAAAGGATGGTGCCAACTTCATATATCTCTCTAAAAAGAAACAAAAGAAAAAGACTCTAAACTCTAATAGGCACACAAAAAAGGTCTACAAGGTTTTTGAGATCAAATAACAAAGCGCTCCCTCAATAGCAATTAGATCATACAACATGGTGTTGTGGTTTTTTTATTAGAGCAATGGTACAATGTTACTTGATGGTTCGATTAAAGAGCACAATGTAGACGGTCATGTATATATATATATAAATAGAAACCGGGTTGCCTCCCGCAAAGCGCTTCATTTAAAGTCATAGAGCTCGACTTTCTCACATACCTTCTTATTGTTGCAGAGCCATGATCCTTCATGCAAGATTTGAAGGTGTTCATGCAGCCTTGATCCACTCTCCATGCTTGACACTATCACTTATGCTCGATGAGAGGCTTGCCCAATCATCTCATTGCATCATCATCATCACCTTCTCCATCCCACTTTATCGCTGCCTCTTCTTTCACAAATTTTCCTCTCTGTCCAGATCAGACCATGTAGAGAACAATAGCTTCCATGAGTGGTGCATAAAATTATCTTTCCATCAAGTATTTATTCACCCCAACGGACTCTGATCGAGTGAGTTATGTCCGTTCTACTCCGGCGCTGCAATCTGTCCAAAGCTAATTTCAGACTGCACGTCACTCAATGTTTTTGCCATATCTCCTTGTACGGGTCTTCAAATTCATTGATCTTGGATGCATTGGAACCGGCACTTGATGGAGCTTCTGATCTTAAACATTTTCTTCCTTGAACATGTCTGACCAGGTCCTCAAAATTGATGAAAATAGCGACGTCTGTTTTTTAGGTTGGGTGACGGTGATGCACGGGATTGCAATTACCTAGGGTATGACTTCTCTCATCTTAATTTATATTTAATGCCCTGCATGGTTAGTGAAACTTGGGATTTCTCCCACAATTTGCTCTTTTAAGGTCACTAGCTTGACCGAGCACAAAGCAAGTCCAAGATTTACAAGTCATATTGCAAACAAACGCTTCCATAACCACAATTTATGACAAAGTAAGTTGTGATTAATTATAGCATAAGTTTTCTTGCTCAGAACTAAGCTCTCATTAGGCAAAGGTTCATTAGGCCTCTTTATCACTCGCAAGAAATTCTAGCCTATCATGATTATCAAAAGAACAAGGCATAGAATTGAATCAACCTCACTAATGGATATGAATCATAGATATATCAAAGGAATATTATCAGCTCCAAAAGTATCTTGAGAGGTTAATTTGTACCTTGGCCTTTGAGCTTTTCATCGTGTGTGGTCTCTCAGAGTTGAAAGCAAACAATCTTCAATGATAGGTGGCTTGTATCGTCTTTTCACAATTCCTTCGTTCGTGCCACACATCATCAAGGTTGCCTCGTGTGGACTCACTCTTCTTATTCATTTGTGGGACTTCACACATGTCTCAAATATCTTCATGTAACTCCATAATCCTTCGTGTGAGAGCCCAGAGTATCCGCGCCATTGGATGCTATCATTTGTGTGTAATCCATGGTGATTTGCTTCTAACATCTCCTAGCGTCGGATGTTGCCAACTTGTGCCTTCTTTTGCCAATGCCCTTGGAGTCTTTGTTTTGTTCCAAACTTCTGAATTTCATCTCGCGTGGTCCAATGGAAGCGTTGCCCAACCTTCTCTTTGTTGTCGTCGTCCTCATCTCCACTATCTTGTTCTCATCATGTTGCTGCTGCCTCTTTTTCGTGGATTTTCCCCTGTGTACGTAACAGAACATATACAAAAATGTTGTTCCATTGAAAAATTTATAAAATTACCTTTCCAACGGGTACTCATTTATTTTAATCGGAGCCCAAATGAGGGAGCTATGGCCGTTTTGTTTCCGCTCTTGCATGCTGTCCAGAAAATTTCAGAACGCGCAGCCTTCGGTAATTCAGTCATACTCGCTTGTAGGAACCTCCGATTTACTTGATTCTTGATTCGTTGGAAGCGTAACTTCATGGGTCTTATAAATATCCAACGATATCCTGTTGTTCTCCCTTGAGGTTGTGCAGAAATTTATGGGAACAGAAACTTCTTGTGAATTGATCCGAATATGTTGACGACCTTGATCTTGTGGTTTTCGGGGCGTTACATCGCGTCTCCTTTGTCTTTCAGTCGTCACCATTGCTGGACCAGCGAGTAGCATGATGGCAATGGCGTGTCTTCTTCATGATTTTGCTTTAGCCAAAGTGACGGGTGCTTCTTCTGCAATGTGATTGCTTCCAACACCTATTGCTTGGACAAACAAACCTCCACAAAACATTAGTAATAAAACTTTAATTGACACATTGACATACCTTGTTCAACATCACTCGTGTAGGGTGTGCACTCAATAGCGGATGATAGGATACTAACAAAAGTTAGCACCTACCACTAAAGAGTGAATCTTGATGTAGTCATCATCTTGTCGGAGTGGATGTGAACTTCTTGAACGTCTTGTGTCTAGCTTTACACCTACTTTCAAGGACACAAACAAGAAAGCAAGCATGTACGCAATAATAAAAATTAGGGTTAGTCAAAGAGATAGAAGGATCGCCCTAGGGTTTGAGTTCCCGATCCCTGGCAACAGCGCCAGAAAAAGGGGCTTGTTGACGGTTCAAAACCGTGCTCAAGTTCACCGCAAGCCTACGGGTGACTTGGTGCCTTTTTCACCAAGGAGGGTTCTCCCTAGATTTGTCAATCCAAGGATCGGAATCAAACTCCTAGGATTCTCCATCTAACCTATTGATCTAGCCTAACATGAAGCATTGATTGCATAACAAGATAAACCTTAAAGATGTATGAATTATAGCATAAGGTTGATCGCATGCATGAACGTAGACAAGGTAAAGAGCAAACAAGGGAAACTAATGCCTATCATCTTCTAGTCGTAGTTCCAGCCAAAAGAGCAAGCGCGACATGCATCTCATCCAAAGTCATCTTTAAACTACTATCCTCCGGTCCGATTCTGAAAACGGCCGCCTTTCGGAACCCTCGTTCTGTCACAACGTATTCCTATTCATGCGGGTAGTCTAGGGCGAGTTCGATAGAACAAGTTGAAATCACTTGGTCGGTCCGGTATGCACCTCTAGCCACCGCGGCTACAAGAGCACCTTAAGTACTCTAGCTATAGACTAGATTGGGGAAGAAGCATAACCAAGAAGAAAACAAAATCATCGTGGGAGGAATAGAGTCGCTAAAAGATCGGATGACATGAAGTACTTAACTCACATAATAAATGCGTTTAGATCATCTCCACCGAGTACATACCATTGATGACCTCAACTAGCTTCAGAACTCCGCCATGGTTCAACCGTGCAAGGCGGCCATGGCGGCTAGGGTAGGCCTAGGCCATCTCCTAGACGACTTCGAGGACTCGCGGCGGTCGTCGTCGCTCTCTCCTAGGTTTCACCGAGTTTCTGTGGATGGATGGATGTGGCGGCTGGCGGAGGCAGAGACAATTTATAGACAAGCACCTAGGGCAAAAGGGAGCGCGAACCGGGCCCGGAGTGGGCTGGGCCGGTCGGCCCAGGCCGGCCCTCGCCCGAGCCCATTTCGGCCCGGTTCGGCCCCGGTTTGCTCCCTGGTTGCTTCTCGCGTGATCCCTTATTTGTGTGCACTTGCATGTGGGCCTTTAACGTCGTTTCCTTCACGGTTTAGGCTTGAATCCTTGCCATGCAAGCTTTGTTGTTTTCTGGTTGAGTCCCTGAAGACTTGCACGTTGACGCTTCGGTCCTCGGGTCATTTGGAGTCATGTTCATCACGTGTCTTGACTTGTGACGGGCTTCATGATCTTCTCTTGAAGTGCTTGGTGAACTTATCCCGAAAGTCTCCTCTTTAACGTTAATTTCCTGCGTAAACAACATACTCCAAAATCGACATGCAAGTGTGAACTTGTTACATCATTAGTATGCCTAGTGGCGGGTTAGTCGCAAATCATAATCGAAACCAATGTATAACAAGTACTCTAGGTTGACGGAAATTCACCGTCAACAACCGCGGCAACCTTGGGCTTGAAGACGAAGATGGAGGTACCTGTGCGCCAGATGTTTCTGGGCCTCCTGGCACCAGGTCGATCTGAGGCTGGTCACCGACCAGGACCTTACCCCCACCACAGAACCGTCCTGATGGGATCGGCGTCAATAATCCTTGGGGAGGTCGTCGCCCCGACACCCCCAGCTGAAGTCCCCACAACCTCAGCAACATGTGGTGGCGTACCCACCCTCGCATCGGCTATAGGTGGTGAAGTCACCACGTTCCCAACCGCTCCTCGTGGCGGGGTAGCGGTGCGCGCGTCATCTGCAAGCGCTTCCCCCACGACCTGCGGTTCAGGCGACCTCGTGCGCGAGGGAGACGACTGGGCAACTGGCACCCCTTGTGGCCTCGCCACCGGCCTGCATGGCAAAACACCTCGTAAGGACAACAACTTACATGAGATTACGTACAAGACGAAACTAGCAAAGACTTCACCTTGTCACAGCTGGAAGCCAAGCCTTCGGCCAAAACACTCGAGGCTTAATAGTTGTAGGCATCCTCGCCTACGCCGCTGCAGCACTACGCTGCACCTCCAATCCACGTTGGAGAGCATCCTCCGACGTCTTCTGCATAAGCACCCGCTGCCTCTTGGCAGCAGGACTCTCCGGCCCTCTCACTGCCTGATCCTTAGGGACCGACAACTCTTCGACCGCCTCATCTTTTTCCTTCTCCGACTCCTCCTCCTCTTCCGATTCGACCTCCCGCGAGCGAGGTGTTGGAATCGACGAGTGACAACCGTCGGAGGGGAGTCCACCATCCTCTTCCTTTTCTGTGGCCTTGACCGCAGAAACCGCAGCAGCACCGGCCGAAGCAGACTTCTTTGCAACTGCCGACCTGGTGGTCCTACGCCGCGCCTTCGCAACACCACCAGCATCACCACATGCGGCCTCATCGCCGGTATCCTCGTAGGCCTCCACCGACGAGTCTGACTCGTAAAACTCCAGCAGATGACCTGCTGGAGGCCTGCACTTGTCCGACCTAAGTTTCCTGTGGTGCTGCTCACCTTCAGGAAGAGGTGTTGGGCACCACATCTGAAGCTCGCGCATCTGCAAAATGGATGGCGTGGATGTTAAACGACCTAACAAATAAAAAAGCAAAATGCAAACGACCTATAGATAGATCTCAGGGTCTTACTGGGTCTGCAGGCCTCTTCAACGAGTGTGCCTTGGGGCACTTCTTCACCTTCACTTTCCCATAGTACATCTGGGAAACTCGAGCCGCCATCTCCTCCTTGGAGACTTTGCGGTTGACCTCGCGGGTGGGGTCCGATTGCCCGCAATACTCATACACCGAGTGGACCCGATCCTTGATTGGTTGGATCATCCGACGACAGAACGACCTTGCCACCGCCGCTCCTGTCACTCCCTGCCCCTTCATGTCACTGACAAGTTCTAGGATCCCCTTGAGGTCCTCCAGTTCACAGGTTGAGAGTCCAAGATTCCACTCGCTTATCTTTGATGTCCTGTGGCCAGTACGACGTGGAAGACCAGGAATCTGATCTGCAATGTAAAACCACTCCGACCTCCACCCGGTGGTGTTGTCAGGCAGGTCGCTATCTATCCACTCCGCTTTGAGGCCCGACCTCAAGTTAAACATCACAGCCCCCACTAGCCCCGACCTCTTGCTAGTGCTCTTAACGCAAAAACAATACCTCCACAACAGAAAGTGCGGCGGTACTAGCTCCAACCTGTAGTAGTACAACAAGCCGCGAAAGAAGTCCCCCGACGGGGGATTGAAGTCGCGCTCGAAGAAGGAAGCAAAGACGACCTGCTCCTTGACGTCCTCGCTCAGGAACACTTCCCCAGCGGCGGCCCTCCACTCCACCTCCGCTTTCGGCTGGAGCAGCCCCCGGTCCACCAGCGCCTGGATCTTGGCTTCGGTCATCGTCGACCAGACCCACGCTGCCCGCGGGTCCGGGATGCACGTCGCTTCCGCCGCCATCTCACCGCTAGGGTTCGAGTTGGATCTAATGTGGCACAGGGTCTTAATGCGCATACGCCGAGGAGCACGGCGTGGGGCGATGGCGCTAGCTCGAGCCTGGCCGGAGTTAGGAGCTGGGCGAGTGGGAGCGAGGGCATGGCGGTCGCAAGATCACTGCAGAGCAAGAGAGAGAGAGAGGGCGACGGGAGCAACAGCGACTGAGAGGAAGAAGCCGAAGGGGAATGGGGTTAACCCCGCCCCGGGCCATCCTATTTATAGGGGGGTCCACTGAATCTATCTACTGCGGTTCCTTCCATCGTACAAACGCCTCAATGGCTCTATCCCGAGAAATTCGCGAGAAGATTAAGGCAGAATTTTCGCCAACAAGCTACAGCTACGACCTAAATCTAAGTTTAGGTCGTTAGCCCACAAGACAACATCAGGTCGTCCTGATGGCAAATCATTTTGCAAGCCCCCACATCACGTTAATATAAGTTTTTGGCAAATCCTTTTACCAAACCGACCAATTACATGACAGAAGAGAGCGAACATTACATGGATTACCCAGGGTACCTAGCTGCCTACGACCTCATTGGATCCAGAATCTGAAGGTACACAGGTCGCATACAACCTCACTAGATCCAGAACCTGACACACAAAACAAATATACTACACTTTGCGGAGCGAGTACATCGCGAGACTTCTCCTAGCACCAGGACCTTGATGGCGGCCTTGCGGGAGCCAACTGCAGGACAACATGTAATCTAAGGCACGCTCGGCTCCAACTATTGGAATGGAGACACGAGCTTGCTCTTCGGCGTTGAAAACCAAGCCCTGGTGAGCTCCTGGTGCTCATCAGAGACGTCCTGCTATAGTAGCTTGAACAGCAGCACCTCCAAACTCTACCTGGTACCACGCAGAGGCTGGGCTTAGAGGATGGAGGCGTTGCCTGCATTTCACGAGAATTCTCCTAGCTCCAAGCATCTACAAGAACACAGCTCTACAATCTGATGGACGAACACATGCTAGCGACACGATGGGAGTACTACACTGCGGCCTCATAGCTCAATGGCGCTCGGAGCTTGCCCCCCCATTCAACCTCAAAGGTGCTATTTATAGCCGACGCCGCGCCCCGTGTAGCTGGCAAAGTAATGACACTGTCACCACGTGATAATGGGACCTGTAGCCTGTGCATCATTAAAGGCGACGATATTACTCTTCCTGACTCATGACAACTTTGTCGTTTGTGCATCAATGATGCCTGAGCCCCCACCGCAGAGGTCACATGGCTACAGTAACCTCCTCGATCAGTTGGCAGTTTGTCATTTCCTGGGTGGCAAGAGCATCTCCGACCACTGTTGACCTGTAACTCTGCAGTCTACGCTACACGACAAGACCTGACCCTGTGTCAGATGGCTCCGCGCCTAATTTAGCCCCCTTTTTCGACGACAATTCAACGGCCTTCCTCTACGACCTAATGTCTTTATTTTCACCCGCTAGGCTTTGCGTCCTGGTACACCCGCTATGGCTCTGCACGTAAACGGACCTATTCCAATCAGCCTATATTTCTATTTCCTAAGCAAAATGGTCATAGGTTCCATTGAAGACCTTCTAAGGTAGGCGTGCCTCGCTGCTCTGCCAGATCCTTCTGGGCGCCTAGAGACTTACAAGTACCATGGAGATCAGAAGCTTCACATCTACAACTCTTCGTCGGGCCCCTGTGGTCGGTGTGCCTACGGTTAAGGTCGCCAATACCTTAGTATCATGGCTCCGCTGGATGGCTGGCAGCTATGTTGGTCGTCTGGACACCAAAACGACCTCCTTGAGGTCGGCATGCCGCAAATACCTAGGTCTTACAATACCTCGGGTAGGCTTATGGCCCTGCCAACCTAGTTGGGCGCCCCAGATGCGTGACCTTCTGAGGTCGGTGTGCTATCATAGCCCTGCCAGTCTGCTCTGGACACCCAGGATTTTACGTTGGAATGCAGGCCTCCCTGTGGGGTGCAAGCCTGATGGCCCTGCCAAGAACTTCTGGGTGCTTAGGCGCTATAGACTTGAGACCTTCCTTAGGTCGGCATGCCTCGAGTGGCCCCGCTAGACTCTTGCAGCTATGCAGGATATCTGGATGTCTCTACACTCCATACGTTCAAGATTAACATCACTTTTTGTCAAGCTTCATCGTTAATGGCCTCTTCATACGATGTGCCTTTCAAGATCCTGCTGGGTATCCTCGGATACTGTACATCATCGACTTGAGGCCTCTTTGAGGTCGGCACGCCTACAAGGCCTCCCTGAGGTCGGCCCTGCCAGACTCCTTGAAACTATGCTAGGAGATCTGGGTGTCTCTTCACTTCGTTCGATCAAGACCATGACTCAGTTTTCTTCCCTTTTGAGCATCAAACTAGCCATGTTGCCTACTTCAATGCTCGGGGACTACTCTACGAGTGCGTCTTCGACGCCCTCTTGTTTTCCTCGTCATACCGACCTGTTGAGAAACCTCTTTCTCATCACGTCGTTACTCAACCTACTTTTTCTTCTTTTCTTCTTTGGACCATCATACTGGCCATCCTTCCCGCCATGATGCTCGGATACTACTCATGAGTGCATCTTCGATGCCCTCTAAATTTTTTCATCGTCGTTTCGATCTATTGGAAGCCTACTTCCTATAGGTCGTCACTCGACCTCTCTTCATTCGGCAAGACTTCAAACAGGTCGGCTGCTAAGCTGCACTTTTTTTTTCTTTTGGACCGACGTGCATGCTATTCGACCTGTCGATAGCTCTATGACTTCGTCATGACCTTTCTAAGGTCACTGCGCATACACCTCGCTCGGGGGCTTGTGAGACATGGGTACCCCTGGGTCCCCACCGACCAGGCTCACGACCGTCCCCGACAAGTATGTCCGGCTTACTAGAAGGCCCACCAACCTGTCACTAGGCCCAACCGACCGAGTTGGCGGCCCACACAACCTCCTGAACACCTTGTAGAAGATTCCCCAGACGACCTAATCCACTACTACCTCAAGACTTGGCGTACAAGACAAAGACCTCGGTGGACTTCGCCTAAAGTAGATCGACGGGATATGGCAAGAAGTGTAATGTAGACTTAGGTTTCCTGGTCGTAACCGACCAGGAGTCTGGGAACGGACCTCATCCGTTGGCCAATATAAGGCGGACGAGGCGACCCTTGTATTCAATATAAAATCCCCAAGCAATCCACACCGACAACTGTACGTAGGGTATTACTCTCCGGAGGCCCGAACCAGTATAAACTCGTTGTGTTCTCTGTGTTCCGCGTACTCGTGTGCGACCTTCGAGTTCTTAGCCTTAGACTCCTCCCCGCTGAACAACTAAACCACATGGATTAATACCCCTGTGGGCTGTCCAAATCTCACCATCTGACACTTTGTGAATAGCAAGTTGTCCACTCTACCAATTTTGAATCCTGCTTCTATTAGAAAAACCCATAGCCTCTCATACCATTCCCTAGGAGCTTGCTTGAGTCCATACAAAGCCTTGTGCAACCTATAGACATGGTTAGGATATGTAGCATCTTCAAAATCGGGAGGTTGCTCCACATAGACTTCTTCGTTGATGAAGCCATTCAAGAAAGCACTCTTAACATCCATTTGAAATAATTTCATTTTATGATTAGATGCATATGCAAGGAGGATACAGATAGCTTCAAGACGTGCCACCAGAGCGAAGGTCTCTCCATAGTACATGCCTTCTACTTGACAGTACCCTTTGGCGACAAGTCTTGCCTTGTTCTTCACCACAATACCATGTTCATCTTGCTTGTTCTGGTAGACCCACTTAGTGCCAATCACATTCTTGTTCTTGGGGCGCTCTACCAACTCCCACACTTGATTTCTTGTGAAGTTGTTGAGCTCTTCTTGCATAGCCAAAATCCAATCCGGATCCCCAAGAGTGGGTTCTACAAAAGAGACAAAAGCATGATGTTTACAAAATGAGGCATATTGCTTGCGATGAGTCCTTGTACCCCCCTTGGGATCACCCAAGACAAGATCAGCTGGATGATTTGTTGAAGTCCTTGTACGCCTTACAAATGTTGTAGAGGTGGGATCATCTTGAGATTGAACTTCCTCCGGTTCCTCTACTTGATCTTGAGTGTCTTGTGATATAGGAGGTGGTTCTTGTGAGGAAGATGGACTATCTTGTCATGTGGGGGATGATATTGCACGCCTTGGTTGATCATCATTGTCATCATCATCGAAGGAGGAATCTTCATGAATGGAGTGAGAATCATCATCCTCATTTGGCTTGATGTCACCAATAGCCATCTTCTTCATTGCTTCTCGAAGAGGTTATTTTCCTACATCATCATTGTGCTTATCAAGCAACTTGTTGTGGTCATCTCTAAGTGACTTGTTGGGCACTACCAAAGCATCATGTTCTTTGATAAGGTCATTGTGCTTCACAAGCAACTCAACATTTGATAGCTTAAGTTTCTCATGGGTCTCTTCAAGTGCCTTGAGCTTACTCTTTTGTTTCTTAATCATGGAAGTGTATTAATTAAGAAGACCCTTAAGAGAAAGGGGTCGGAGATCATCATCACTACTAGAAGAATCACTACTATCGCTATCGCTCACCTTGGAGTGCTTTGCCATGAAGCACATAGTTGGAGGTGGAAGTGGAGGCTCTTCATCATACTTGATAGCGATATCGGTGATCTTCTTGTTCTTTTCTTCTTCACTTTCACTTGATTCACTTGAAGTCTCACCACCGGTTACCCATTCATTGACCAAGAGAGAACAATGTTCGCCTTCTTCTTGTGGTAGGGCTTGTTTGATGACTTCTTCTTGGATAAGCTCTTCTTGTAGTAATTGGCATGTTTCTCATCCTCATTGTTCTTCTTCCTTGAGCTTGATACTCGCTTGTCAGGCTTGGGGCAATCATATGATAAATGATTATAGCTTCCACAGTTGTAGCACTTCCTATTGCTTCCTTCACCATTTCTTCTTGATGCCTAAAACTTTTGCTTCTTGGGATCATAGTTGTAACCCTTCTTGCCAATCTTTGAGAGCATCCTTGTAGTTCTCTTCATGAGAAGAGTGAGCTTTGCATCATCGCTCTCAACTTCACTTGAATCACTTTTGCCTTCGCTCTCACTTGAGGAAGAGGGAGGCTTTGCATTGGTCTTCTTGGAATTGATCTTCTCACTAGCCTTGAGTGCAAGATCTTTCTTTGTGCTTGAGTTAGAGGTAGATGATTCCACTCCTTCCATCATGAACATCTCGTGGGAGTGGATTTTGTTCACAACCTCGGTGATGGTGAGGGTAGAGAAGTCCTTCTCAAAGAGAAGTGCCTTGATGATGTTGTACTTAGGCTTGGGGAGCATTTGAAGGATTTTCCAGATGATTTCCTGCTCGGTAAGGTTAGAAACATCGAGAGCATTGATATTTTGAATGAGTACACCCATCCTAGAATACATTTGCTCTACACCCTCATCATCATTCATTTTGAACTCATTGAGTTCCGCCTTAAGCAACTCATATTTTTCCTCACAGATCTTCTTGTTACCCACATGGATTTCTTTGAGTTGCATCCATACTTGATGGGCGGTTTCCAAAGCTAAGACGTGATCAAACAATTCCTCATCTAGAGCGTCAAAGATATAGTTTCTAGCGCACGCATTGCACTTAGCCTCACTCTCGGTGGGAACACTAGGCAACAGATACATGGTAGTGCGCCACGCATCATGGTGTTGTACTTGAAGGTAGCTAGCCATTCTATGTGCCCAAAAGGTGAATCGTTTCCCCGCCAACTTGGGATGGCCATTGCCACTACCTTTCCCCACCTCCCTAGGCTGTTAAGCCAAGCAAAAGGGAGCCTAGCTCTGATACCACTTGTAGGATCAATGGCCCGTAGAACGGGGGTTGAATATAGGCCTTCTTTTGAATTTCTAATGCATAAAGAAAACCTTAGCCTATCAACTAGTGTTGCCCATCTAAAAAGGTTTTCTCTACTACTAAGCACACTAACAAGAGTTTCCTTAGCAAATATCACACTAAGAGATATGGAACACCCTAGTCAAGATATGAAGCAAACAAGCAACTTACAGAGAACAAGGGCAAGGAAACTTAAGTGTGGAAAAAAGGTGTTGAAATTAAATGCAAGAAAGTAGAGAGAAAGGCACAAGAGACGACAGATTTTTTTTCCCGTGATATCGAGAAGTTGACACTTCCCCCTAATCCACATTGGAGCACTCACTTAGAGTATTGCTCCTTCTCAAGTCACCAAGACTCAAGTGCTCACTAAGAGTACATGTTCTCCATCTTCGGAACGGTGGGTCTCGAACTGTGTATACCAAGTTTTTCTTGAGGCTCCCACAATCTCCAAGAGCTCACCAAGAACCTCCAAAGCACCAAGACCGTCTAGGAGCCGTCAAACTCCAAGGGTATCAAGCCCGCACACTTTCACTTGACTTGAGCACTCAGCTAAGCCATGTATGTACCTTGAAAACCCTTGATCACTAATAAAGAGCTCCTCAATGAAGAGGAAGAGAATCCCAAATGGCAAGAACACACTCTCCTTCTCTCCTTGGCTGCAGTAGATCTTCAGAATGGCAAAAGGCAGCTCAAGAGACATAGGGGGGTCATATTTATAGGCCTAGCAAGGGAGGCTAGCCATTGGAAAAGTTTCCCTGAAAAGTAGTACCGTCGGATGAACCGATGGTTCCCCATGCGATAGCGTCGGATCATCCGGTCACTCACAGGTGTTGATATAGCCGTTGAACCAAGTGACCCAGTCAATGCACCGACACATTGCACTGACGCCTCGTCGGACCATCCGGTGCTGAAGCGCACCCACTCGATGTGGTACTGTGTAGTTCAAACACAGGCATCGGATGAACTGCTGAGTTGAATCTGAAGCGTCAGTTCATCCAGTGCTGAAGCACTTTTTTTGGCGCGTCTCTGTATGATTTGAATGTAAGTGTCAGATGAACCGTTGAGTCCACCGTCAGATCGTCCGGTGCTGAAGCCGTTGAAGCTCAATCAGTATTGTTACCAAACCCTAAGGCATCGGATGAACCGCTGCCTATATCGTCGGTTTATCCGACGGTCACTTTTGAATTCCTTGGCCGCTGAATTCATCTGGCGCATCTAGAAATGCAAGTGTCGGTTCATCCGACTCTATACTTTGAATTTCAACTTGTCCAATTCAAACGCCTTTGAGTTTTCCGTCGATTCTTTTGCTTCTACATTGCTTCCATTATTACTTTGAGCTAATTAACATCCAAGGAACTTGAGTGTGCATATTTTCATGGCTTTTGGTGCATGATCAAGCTACTAGTGCATGAACCCCTCTTAATAGTACAGTCAAACACTACAAACTAGCAATCCAAGTGTCATTCATCTCCTTGTGACACTTGGAACTAACAAAGTCCTTAGCCTTGTAGTATTTTTCCATTCATCGTCCATGAATTCAAATTGAGGGGTCTCTGTTTATTAAATACTTATGACAATAACCCAAGATATAATCCGCTACAAAACAAAGGTTAGTCACAAGCATGTGGTTGTCATTTACCACCGAAACACACCCTCACCAAAGGTGCGAAAGGGCCTAGATGGTTACACATGGGAAACACAGAATTTGTTGGGCCAAGTTTGTCAAGTTCGACGCTATTGATAGCCCCATTGAGGCCAAGGAGGCAAAGCTACAATGGATGGCAGGGTGGCGCAGGCGCCTCCAGCGGAGGAGCGAACTTCTACAATAGCACATTTGACTATAGAGTTACTCTATTAGACTATAATAATTTTTTACAGGTGCTTTTGTTCAGTATGGTTTCATATATGAATTTCTATATTCTGTTTTCCAAGTCTATTTTTAAAAGATGGGATACTGAAATGTATGGATTCCTAAGAACACAAAAACTGAGTGATATGATGATGTCTGATTAATTTTTTATTTTTTGATCCTAGCTTAGGAAACACAATTTCTATTGATATGGAGCATCACAACCAAAAAACTGTTCAAACTATGATAAGCACATAGCACATCCATGATTAAAGAAGTAACATAAGCATGAGTTTTTTTAAGATGTGCCGTAGGTGGATGCATTCGGTCCACTAACATTTTGCAAGCTATCTTGGAACTCCAAAATATAACTAAACATCAAGTTATAAATGTATGCAATGTCACGTAAATACATGATTACTACGATGAATAAGAACAAGCACCACGAGATAAAAAACATTTTTTTAAAAAACATGTGTGTGTCGCACATGCATTTTACTAGTGTTTGTTAAAGGGACCAACAAATGTTGCTTAGGGTCATAAATTTCTGTCGTATGGACCTCCCTGGGCCCACTACCTCGGTGGGTACCATGACCGACTACTCAGTGGGCCCCTGGGACTACTCGACTTGGGTCACACGGCACCTGATGGTGTGGGGCGCAAGGACTATGGTGGAGAAGTACTCATATAGGAAGCTATGCAGGTCCTGTACCATGTGGAGAACTCCTAGACATACACGACTAGTACTCTCTCCCCTGACCGACTTGTAACCCTGCCTCCCGGGCTATATAAGGCGAGGCAGGGACCTTTACCTTTCTCATACACATCATCTTGTAAATGCACCCAATCAATCCAGAGCTACGCAGCATACATGACGTAGAGTATTACGCACCTCGCGGCCCGAACCTATCTAAATTGTGTGCCACGTGTCTCTTCCTTCGAGTTACCGATCTCGGCGAGGCCACATTCATCTACCTCGGATACTCCCCTTGGTAGGTTGCCGGTCTAAAACACCGACAGCTGGCGCGCCAGTTAGGGGATCTCGCCGAAGATCTCATGGAGAACTCGACGGCTTCAATCTTCATCATGCCAACTGTCGCCTTCAACCGCGGCGACACCTTCGTCTTCGGGTCCTGGGTCTGCACCGCTGACGGCGCTGGATCCTTCCAACGCCGCCTCACCATGACACCCAACCCGAGGACCAGCCTCGTGATGCTTCCCGAAGTGATCACGGGCGATCTCACCGAAAAAATCGGCGAAATTTCACTCTACAACCAGCACACCGACTTCGAGTCTGGATCCGCCTCCAACTCGAACTCGACGTCCCTGTGGGTCACTGCATGCGAGTCGGCTACTGAGCCAACGTGTGTCGACGCCCCACTCCAGGAGCACTTCCTGTTTGGTCTCTGCAATGCTAGTAGAGCCCACGCGGAAGCTCTCGTTCTGCGCCGGGCCGGCAAGGAGATCGTCTCCGACTACACCTCGGACTCCAACCCCGGCTCCGGCTACTACTCGGAATCCTCCTACGAGTTCGACTTCGGTTCGGACCCTGACGAGCCCGAGTCTGAGAACCCCACGACTGAGCAACCACTGTCAGGACCAGCCACCGGCCTGGTTATAACATCTACACCCGCCAGCAGATTCGTCTACTGGCCAGACCGCAAGCCCACAGATCTGACAGACCGGAACTCACGCTACGTCGCCTACTATGACGCCCCAGATTTTTAATTAGCGTCATTAGCGCTAATGGTCGAATCAGCTGAGTCAAACCGGCCGACAGAGGTCAAACCTAGGTCAACCTAGGTCATCACCCCGAAAACCTCGCCAATGAACCCTATTGAACCCCTTGACCAAGTCTACACACACCCGTGGTCAAACCTCGGTCAAAGACACGGTCAAAACCGGCTTAACCGTTGACGTCGGCGAATGTCGTCCGGAACTTTTGCCGCGTTCTCCAAAATTCACCTAAACACTTCAAAATCTACCTTTATAAAAGTTGTCCATCTTGTTGAGGGACACCACTTTCATGTAGATTGGCATTTCAAATTTTGAGCAGAAATGGGTGAAAAACTTGATCGATTGTCAGTACCTCCTGTTCACAGGGACAGGCCGGCATTCAAAGTTGGCACGACGTTCCTGCAAAATCCATTGAGAAAAACACTATACGGCCTTTGTGAAAGTTGTAGAGGGTAGTGAGATCTACAACTTTCCAATTCATCACATTGTGCACTTCTATTCAAATTTCGGGAGAAAATCGTGGTCAAACAAAGGCACTCCGAGTAAATTTCTGCCGAGAGCGCGCTCCCGCGCGCTCCCGCCGCGCCGGCGCCCGCCGCCGCGCTCTCGCCGCGTGCCAACGCTGCCCACCTCGGCATCCGAGTCGTCCGCGCGCCATTCGAGGTCCCCTCGTGCCTTCCCAACGCAACTCGCCCCCTTCCCCACGTCGCGCGCATGCCGAGGCCGTCGAACGCCGCGCCGCCGTACGTCCTCCCCGGCCCGACGCCGTACGGAGCTGCCCGGTCATCCTCGCGCACCCGCCCGCGCTACCCCTCCCCCATCCCGCCGCCGCGCCCGCTTATAAAGGAAGTGCACCGGTCGGCCCGCGCACCGGCGGTTCCGCGACCGCCGCACGCCGGCGGTCGGCCCGTGCTCGGCGTCCCCGCCCCGCCACGACCCTTCCTCCGGCGCTTTGGCCGCGGTCCCATGCCGTCCTAGCGGTGCCTCACGGCCTCCCAAACCGCCCGGCACCAACCGCCCCCTCCTAGACCGGAGCACCACCGGAGCCAAGCCGCACCGTGGCCGGCCCCGCCCCGGCGCCGCCGGCCGGCTGCCCACCGGTGTTTTCCCACCCATCTGCGGCCTCAAATCGGTGATTGGTGAGCCCCTCAACCTACTCCACCTCTCCCCCGGCCGAATCCCCCACCGGAGTGGCTCAATTCCGGCGAGCCGCGCCGGCCGGCCCGCCCAGGGATCGGACCACATTGCAAAACGAAAGATATTTCCGAGGGCCTCCCTGCAAAAGGATCTCCCGAGCGGTAGCTGTACGCGTGTGCCGGAAGGAGGAGACGGAGGAGCTGACGGAGACGTGCACCACATCGTTGTAGAGCAAGGCCTGGACCAAAGTCCAGAAGGGCCCAAGGCCAACCTTGCCATCGAAGGCAAGCCCCGGATCATTAACCCTGATTTTGAAATTTATGTAATTATTGTTGCTATGATTGCGCATTTACGTTTCAGGAGTTGATTTGAAACCCTAGATGCATGATCCCTAGGTACCTATGTCCTTTTACTAGTATGCTAGGTCGATAGCTGCTATGCTATAGGACCGCTAGAAGTCGAGTGATGTTCGTCACTCGCGAGAATAGGTTCTTATGTTGGAATCATAAGATCTTTATAAATGGATTGCTCATGTGGTAAGAGCATGGGATTTGGGCTCCGGTCCAGTGGCTTTCGTGGGCTAAGCTTTTGAAAGTACTAAACATATGTCAGTGAGGACCAGGAGCGTCCCAGTGGTCGATGGATGACCGCTCCTCAGTGATGAGTGATTGACAACGGGTGTTGGACTGACTCTTGGCTTAGTGCGCAGGTGTAGGCTGCGGCCTAGTTCGTGTTGTTGCAGGTGAAGAACGGGCGCGAAAGGTCTTCAGCCTTGAGGGGCCTCCGGGAGATGGAGAGACAAGTAGGCTCGGTTCGAGGGACCCGGTGGACAGCGGGACTGGGTGCGGGTCACATGGTGGCGACACAAGCAAGACGAAGTCATGGACAAGTGAGCCGGTGCACGGTGGCGGTCAAGTCAAGTGGTTTGGCGGGAGGCCGGACCGAGCACGCGGGGTTTGGTGGTTTGCCCACAAAACCATCGGCGGACGGTTTCTTGGTTTGGGCCTCAAAACCAAGTCCGAGGGCCCAACACGACGGAGACGGGATCCGGCGTGTCGGGAAGCTTCGAGGCGGAGGACACGCGGCGGGATCGCATGGCTTGCGTCGGGAGGACGCGGGGTGCGGCAAAGGCGTGGCCGTCCGATGGGAAGACCCACAAACATTACCAAAATGCCCCTACGTGGGTTGTATCGCCGTAGTTTAGTTAGGGGTAGTCGAGTCATTTACCATTCGGCGGGACTCGATATATAAGCCATGAGTGTGTGTTGATGGCTCTCTCTCTCCGCGACTTAGGGTTTCATTTGCTCCCTCCTCTTTCTCATTTTCGTAGCTATTTTCCTTCCTATTTTCTCTAGGCTAGCATGAGAGCTTCATGAGAGATTTGTTGAGAGGGATGGATGCTAGGGCGGCATGCTAGACCTTGTGAATCTTTCTTGGTTTGTATAGAAGATTCGGGGTTGTTTTTCGTGGCTTTTTGTGCTTGTTTTCGTGCCTTTGTTCCCGGTGTGATTCCGCGGATTTGAGTGGGTTTCTCCCCGGATTTCTTTGAGGGAAACATGGATAGATGTTTTGTGCATCTTTGTGCTTGATCTTGTGCCCTCAAACGCCGGAAACCACTTCGATTCGTGAGTTTTTGTGCGGTGCTCTAGCTTTTGGTGGTGCTCAAAGGATTCGCGATTCCCGGTGATTTAGGGAGTTAGGAGGCAAGATTTTTGGGATATAGCATCCTTGTGTGACGCTTTTCAAGTCCCCAAACCCTTGTCTCCATAGCTTCAACCGTTTGGGAAATCCGATGATGATTTGGGGGAGTTGACTTTCGGGGTCGGGCTGGTTCTGCTCTGTCCGCACTTGGCGGACAGTCCGCGGGGAGGTCGTGGACGGTCCGCGTGGGTCGAGTTCGTCCCGTGTTCTTCATGTTCTTGCTCGTCCTTTGTTTCGATCCGTCGCGACTTTGGTTTTTGGTTGGACGGAGTTTCGGACGGTCCACGGTGTTGGGCGGACGGTCCGCGGGTGCTTGGCGGACGGTCCGCGTGCTCCCCGCGGACGGTCCGTGGTTCGTGGGTGGCTTGGGTTCGTTCATGTGATTTAACGGACGGTCCGCGGGAAGGGCCGGACGGACCGCGACGTCGGCGCGGACGGTCCGCGGGAGCGAGGTCGGACGATCCGCGCGGTCCATCGCGGACGGTCCGCACCGCAAGGCGGGACGATCCCGCCGAGAGCCGAGTGCGGTCTTTGTTTGTTTCGATTCCTTCCTTCCCTTTCTAGTGCTTCCGCGTGTGCTTCTAGGAATCGTTCCTAAGGCTAGAGGTTGATCCATAACCTCGTGGTCTTGGCGATTGGTGCGTGATTCGATCCATCGCTTGTGTGTGACCGGGATTTGAGTAGGGCATAGGCCGGGTTCTTTGGGAAGAATTTCTACCGCTCCTATTCACTCCCCCCTCTCTAGTCGCCATCTGATCCTTCAATTGGTATCAGAGCTTGGTGCCGGATTCTTTGCGACTTTGACAAGTCTCGAATCCTAAGATGGCGTACGTTGAGCGGGGCGGTCCGCCGCACTTCGATGGCAAGGGTTACCACAAGTGGGCGGCTCGTATGATGATCTTTCTTCGAGGGAAGCTGTTGGATTTCATTGTGCTTGACAAGACCTATGCTATTCCGGTCAACATCCATACTCTTATGGTGACCGATGCCGATGCCAAGGCCAAGTATGAGGCTAATGCAAAAGCCGTTGATCACTTGTGCGGAGCTTGTGTGATCCGAGTTTGAGCGTGTTCGCCACTTGAATCTTGCTTGGCAAATTTGGGAAAAGTTGTTGGTTGCTCACGGTGGTGATAACCATGTGAAGGCTCGCCTCTTTGTCTCTTACCGGATGCAATATGAGAATTTCACTCCACTTCCCGGTGAGGACATTGATGCGATGTTTCGCAGGTTCACCGCCATCGTGAACAACATGAAGGCTAATGTTGAGGATTTTCCGTACTCCGAGCATGATCGGGCTTTGAAGCTCTTGCATGTCTTGGACCCAAATGTTTGGGGTGCTAAGGTTGAGGCCATCAAGGAGTCCGGACATTATTTGACTATTGAGTTGGATGACCTCTTTTCTAAGCTCAAGTCGGGCCGAGGTTGACAGGAAGTTGCTATCCAAGCATGAGAGCTCGACTGACCATAGTCTTGCTCTTGTGGGAGGATCAAAGGGCAAATCTAACCCTTCCGGTCAACAATTTTCTTTGTCCTCTCTTATGTCCATTCCAGATGAGGAGTTTGATGTGCTGGGCGAGGAGGAGCTGGCCTTGCTCTCAAGAAGGTTTGAACGACTACACGAGAGTCGAGGAGTGCAAGGCGGAGCTCGGGGACGTGCTACAAGTGTGGCAAGCGTGGCCACTTCATCGCCGAGTGCCGGAAGCGGAGGAGAACAAGTACAAGGTGAACGAGTACAAGGCGCACCCGAGGCGTGAAGACAAGTACTCCTCCAAGGGCAAGCACTTCAACAAGTCCAAGAGCAAGGACAAGGACAAGCGGCGACCGAGGAAGAGCGGCTACAAGAAGAACAAGGCAAGAGCGATGGTGGCCGGTGCGAGCGACGTCGACTCAAGCTCAAGCGAGGAGCGATCAAGCTCAAGCGATGAAGATGAAGACGCCGGGAGGCGCAATGGCAAGAAGAGTGCAAGCGGGAACCTCGGCGGGGGAGCCGTGTGGCGCTTGAGGGCTTTTGTGGCATGGCCCATAGCTCGAGCAGCAAGAAGAGTGTAAAGGAAGACAGCGACTCCGACTCGGAGGATGAGGTAAACCGTGACCCCGACTCTTTGCTTGCTGAGATTGCTAGGTTGAATGGTTTGCTTGATAACCGTGATAGTGTGCTGAGAGATGCCAAAAAGATGAGGAAAGATCTTAGGGCTCAGCTTGAGAATGCTAGCGAGAAAGTAGGAGAGTTAGAGTCAAAATTGCTTGAATTGAAACTTGAGAATGACTCTTTGAAACTTGCTCCTACTCCTCCCCGATGATGTTGAATGTGTTGAATGTGATGCTTGGTTGAATGAAGTCAAACTCGCTTAATGAGAAGAATGCTTCTATTTTGGCTCAACTAGATGCTCTTAGGATCGAACATGATGAGCTTAAGGCTAGACCTACTTTGCTTGGTGCTTGCAAATCATGTCCTACTATGCATGCTAAGCTTGTCGATGCTCGTTCTACCATTAGTTCTTTGGAAGCATCTTTGAAATCTCCTCGTTGCAAATGCATGTTCTAGCCGTGATGAAGTCACTTTGCGTAATCTTGAACTTACTTCCCGTTTGGATGTCATTTATGAGGAGAATGACTATTTGAGGAAGGTGTTGGGTTGGTTGTACGGGCAGGAACCTCAATTGAAAATCATGATTGAGGAGTTCAAGAGAGCCGATGGTCGTGGTTTGGGGTTTGAGAAGTTGGGTGAGAAAGTGGGAGAGAACGAGTGGGGAGAGTGTGTACGAGAAGTATGTTGAGTCTAACCCCGAGTTTGAGGTGATCGGAGAGATCCAAGTCCCACTCCCAAAAGCACCCAAGAACTCTTTCACACCAAAGCCCAACCACCTTTGCAACAAGCTTGACACAACCCAAGATCCACCCAAATTCCCACCTAAGACAAATGATTTCCAGAAACCAGTGAAGTTTGTGGGTGAGAAGGGTGAGAAGCCTAGGGAGAAGCCAGAGCCAAAACCAAAACCCATCCCCTTCAGGTGTGAGTATTGTGGCAAAGAGAGGCATCTTGCAGAGTTTTGCTACAAGAGGAAGAGGGATGAGAGGCTTGCTAGGGAGCAAGCGAACCAGGACAGGTATCGCCAGCCTCATGGTATTCCTGAGTCTAGAGTGCCACTTCCACGGGGTGTGGGAAGTGTGAGGAGTGTTGGCAGGTTCCCACAGAGAGGTGGTGGTGAGAGGTTTGTCAGGAGAGATGATGGTGTGCGGGGCCGGTGAGAGGTTTGGTCGGGCTCGTGGTGGTTTTGCTTTGGACGTCCTCCTACTCGTCCTCGGTACGGGTTTAGGGGAGATGATCGCAGCTTTGGGTTCCGGAGGAACTACGGACCACGTTTTCCCCCTCGTGGTGCTCGTACTCCTCCCATGGGACATGGGAAGTTTGGTGGCAAGGGAGTGATGTTTGCTAACCCCTCTTTTGAGCGAGATGGCTCGACAACTGGTTTAACTTTCTCTCGTGCTAACCCCGGTGTCGAGTCGCTAGCTCACTCTCGTTCTTGTTTCTGACCGGGCGGGGAGGCTTGGAGAACATTTGGTTGATCGACTCCGGTGTTCTCGACACATGACCGGAGATAAGAAGTGGTTCTCCGGCCCTCACCCCGGTGAAGGAAAAGCGAGACATCACATTTGGGGACAATGGACGAGGTAGGGTGCTTTCAGAGGGTGTTGTGCATGTGAGTGACAAGGTAACGTTGAAGAGAGTGGCTCTTGTGAAGTCTTTGGGTTTTAATTTGCTCTCGGTTTCTCAGTTGCTTGATGAGGGTTTTGAGGTGCGTTTCAAGTCCGGCGAGTCTCGTTTGCTTGATTCTCGAGGTGATCTTGTCTGTATGATCATCCCCGAGGGTTAGATTTTCAGGGCTGATTTCTCTCGTTCTTTGGGTCCTGCTCGCTGTTTGATGGCCGGTCCTTCTTCTGATTTGTGGAAATGGCATAGGCGGTTGGGACACTTGAGCTTTGATTTGGTTTCCCGCTTGAGTGGTCTTGACCTTGTCCGAGGATTGCCGAGGTTGAAGCTTGAGAAGGATCTGGTTTGTGCTCCTTGTAGGCATGGTAAGATGGTAGCCACTCCCCATCCACCCCTGACCGATGTCATGACCGAGCGTCCGACAGAGCTGTTGCATATGGACCTTGTTGGGCCAGCTCGAGTTCGCTCGGTGGGTGGGAAGTGGTATGTCCTTGTTGTGGTGGACGATTACTCTCGCTATGCCTGGGTGTTCTTCTTGGAGGATAAGAGTGAGACTTTTGGCTTTGTTCGAGATCTGATCGTGAGGTTGAAAAATGAGAGGCATGGGAATGCTATTCGAGCTATCCGCAAGTGATAATGGCTCGAGTTCAAGAACTCTCGTTTTGATGCCTTTTGTCGTGATCTAGGTCTTGAACATCGGTATTCGACCCCTTATGTGCCCCCTCAAAATGGAGTCGTGGAAAGGAAAAATCGGACTCTTTGTGAGATGGCTAGGACGATGCTCGATGAGCACGGGACTCCTAGGAGGTTTTGGGCCGAGGCGGTCAATACGGCTTCTCATGTTTCCAACGGATTTTATTGCGAGCTTTCAAGAAGAAGACTCGTTATGAGCTTATGCATGGTCGGGCACCCAAGGTGAGTCACTTCCGAGTTTTTGGCCGCAAGTGCTTTATTTTGAAGAAGGGAAAACTCGACAAGTTTGAGGCTAGGTCTAGTGATGGTATTTTCTTTGGATATGCTAACCACTCTAGAGCCTATAGGGTGCTTAACCTTGAGACTAACAAAATCATGGAGACTTGCGAGGTGACCTTCGACGAGACAATGCCATGTACCTCTCTTGGTTTTGAATGTGCGGGTGATGAAGAGATGGCCGAGGACCTCTTTGAGGAGGAGAAAGATGAAGATGGAGATGATGATGGGGAGAACCATGCGCCCGAAGCCGAGCATGTACCCACTACTTCCCCTACGACCACTTTGGAGCATGGACCGTCTACTTCATGGACAACGACGGTGCAACAAGAGGACCGGGCGAGAGAAGGGCGAAGTTGAGGGGGAGGTAGTCTCGAGGCGTGAGGCTCCCCGGCGGATTCAAGAAGTGCATCCCCCGTCGAAGATCATTGGGAACATCGATGAACGCACTACACGGTCGAGGTCCAGGAATTCCTCTCATTTTGCTCATGCTTTGCTTTTGTTGCTACTTTTGAGCCCAAGGACATTGGACATGCTTTATCCGATGCAAACCGGGTCAATTCCATGCATGAGGAGTTGGAAAACTTTGAGAGGAACCGGTGTGGGAGTTAGTTGAACCACCTCCAAATTGCCATCTCATAGGAACCAAGTGGGTTTGGAAGAACAAAGAGGGAGAGAATGGGATGGTTGTGAGGAACAAGTCCGGACTTGTTGCTCGGGGGGTTTAGTCGAAGGAGGGGATCGACTATGAGGAGACCTTTGCTCCCGTGGCCCGTCTTGAGGCAATTCGGATCCTTCTAGCCTTTGCCGTGGCTAAAGGGTTCAAGTTGTTTCGGATGGACGTGAAGAGTGCTTTTCGAATGGGGTCATAGAGGAGGAGGTGTACGTGAAGCGACCACACGGGTTTGAGAGCGAGCCGTACCCACACGGGGTATACGGGTTGAAAAGGGCTCGTATGGGTTGAAACGGGCGCCCCGTGCTTGGTTTGGGAGATTGAGAGGTTTTCTCGTTGAGCGAGAGGGTTTGTGATGGGTACCGTAGATAGAACCTTGTTTCTCCTCAAGCATGGAAATGACTTGCCGATTGTTCGGATATACGTGGATGATATTGTCTTTGGTGGCTCGTCACATAACCTTGTTGCCAAGTTTGCGGATGAGATGAGCGGGGAGTTCGAGATGAGCATGATGGGCGAGTTGCGGTATTTTCTCGGGCCGCGGATCAAGCAAGTGAAGGCCGGTACATTTGTGCACCAAACCAAGTACACGAAAGACATGCGAGGAAGTTCCGGATGCAAGATGTGAAGCCGATGTCAACTCCCATGGGGAGTACGGCCACTTTGGATGCGGATGAGGACGAAGAACCGGTGGACCGGCGGGAGTACGGGAGCATGATCGGCTCCCTCCACTACTTGACGGCGACGAGGCCGGACATACGGTTCGGCGTGTGTCCGTGCGCTCGTTTTCGAGCTTCGCCGAGAACATCACATCGACGGCCGTCAAGAGGATTTTCGGTATCTACGATCCGCCCCCGGTCTTAGCCTTTGGTATTCTTCCTCCTCGACTCTGTCTCTTCATGGTTTTTCCGATGCGGATTTTGCTGGTTGTCGAGTCGAGAGGAAGTCTACTTCTGGTACTTGTCAGTTTCTTGGTTCTTCGTTAGTCTCATGGTCTTCCCGCAAGCAGTCTAGTGTAGCTCAGTCTACCACCGAGGCGGAGTATGTTGCTGCCGCGAGTTGTTACTCCCAGTTGTTGTGGATTTCATACACTTTGAGAGACTTTGGTGAGGAGTGCACCCAGATCCCACTTCTTTGTGATAGCACCAGTGCCATAAGCGTAGCCAAAAACCCGGTGCTTCACTCCCGAGAACCAAACATATAGAAGTGAGGTATCATTTCTTGAGGGACAATGTGGAGAAAGGAACCATTGTCTTGAGCCATGTCCCTACCCAAGATCAGCTTGCAGACATTTTCACAAAGCCTCTCGACCAAGCTACATTTGTGCGCTTGCGGGGGGAACTTGGGGTTTGTTGCCCTTTCTAGTTGATTCTTGGGGGATTTTCTTTTTGTATCATATGTATCATACCATGTTTTACTTTGATGTATATACATGCTTTGCTCGATGTACAAACCATGGTAGGATAGCCATCTTGTCATATATCATGTTGCATTTGTGTCATATTGCATTTTAGGATGATGAGCTTCTTTCATATGCCATATTTGAGTCTCTTTGGCTATTTGTGAGATATTGGTTATATGTGTGGAGAAATGGTGATGTGAGGCTATGCTCTTGGAATATTTGAGATATATGTGTGGTGAGATAGCCCCTTTTGAAATAAATGCTTAACTTGACTAATTTTTGATGAAATATGCTCCACTCGTGTGTAGTTGTGTATCCATGTCACAGTTTGGTCTAAATGTGCTTTTCATGCTTAGATTGTGCTTGGATGCCTTGTTCTTGCATTTGGGCCAAAGGCCGAATATCATTGTGAATGTTTAGCCTATGTTGCATTCATGGGGGAGCATAAGCTTCTTTTTGCCGCAAAGGCACTTCATGTACCATGAAATGACTTAATCTTAAAAAGAAGTGTAAAATGCCTGAGAAATGCTCCATCCATCATGTCTATGCTTAAAATGTCTTATCTTTCACATATGGGTGCAAAACATGTTGCATGATGTTCACCAGTGGAGAAGTCTCCCCGAAGTGGACACATGGCTCATGAGCTTTGACATGATATGCTTTGCTTTATGGGTGTTTGCCATGATCTTTTGCTGAGAATTTGATATCCTTGTATGATCTTTGAATGGTATGCATGTTTGTGGCTCAAGTGTGACATGGATAGGCTTTTACATGTGAAGCGAGCCTTCTTTTGGTAAAACTGCTTCAATCTGAAAATTTTGCTTTGTCACATGCTTGTATTTTCATATATTACTTGTGGCAATGCTTTGACTATGCTATGATTCATGTGTGTGATCTTTGTCTCACTTTTAGCCTTTGACACTAAATTTGGCCTATTTGAGAAGCTCATGTAGTTGTTTATATGCTTTGCTTTTGCATTTCTGCATTTTCACCTTGATTCATACATTGCCAACAAGGGGGAGAAGAGGTGAGCTTTAATGAAAATTCAGAAGAGGTGAGCTGAAATTTGGAAGTGTGCATCCACATGTTCAGGGGGAGCTTGCATTTGTTCAGGGGGAGCTTTCTTGCTGTTTTCGGTGTGGATTTTGTGCTTTGCTTGGCTTGTGACCTTTCTTCGCCTTTCTTCGGTTTTGGTCATGAGTTGAGCTTCTTTGTTTTTCTTTCTTCTTTCTTTTCTCTTTTACTCGAATTTCATTTCGCGTTGTGTGTTGTCAATGCACTCATCAAGGGGGAGATTGAGGACCGGGAGCGTCCCGGTGGTCGATGGATGACCGCTCCTCGGTGATGAGTGATTGACAACGGGTGTTGGACCGACTCTTGGCTTAGTGCACGGTGTAGGCCGCGGCCTAGTTCGTGTTGTTGCGAGGTGAAGAACGGGCGCGAAAGGTCTTCGGCCTTAAGGGGCCTCCGGGAGATGGAGAGACAAGTAGGCTCGGTTCGAGGGACCCGGTGGACGGCGGGGCCGGGTGCGGGTCACATGGTGGCGACACAAGCAAGACGAAGTCATGGACAAGTGAGCCGGTGCACGGTGGCGGTCAAGTCAAGTGGTTTGGCGGGAGGCCGGACCGAGCACGCGGGGTTTGGTGGTTTGCCCACAAAACCATCGGCGGACGGTTTCTTGGTTTGGGCCTCAAAACCAAGTCCGAGGGCCCAACACGACGGAGACGGGATCCGGGCGTGTCGGGAAGCTTCGAGGCGGAGGACACGCGGCGGGATCGCATGGCTTGCGTCGGGAGGACGCGGGGTGCGGCAAAGGCGTGGCCGTCCGATGGGAAGACCCACAAACATTACCAAAATGCCCCTATGTGGGTTGTATCGCCAGTAGTTTAGTTAGGGGTAGTCGAGTCATTTACCACTCCGGCGGGACCTGATATATAAGCCATGAGTGTGTGTTGATGGCTCTCTCTCTCTGCGACTTAGGGTTTCATTTGCTCCCTCCTCTTTCTCATTTTCGTAGCTATTTTCCTTCCTATTTTCTCTAGGCTAGCATGAGAGCTTCATGAGAGATTTGTTGAGAGGGATGGATGCTAGGGCGGCATGCTAGACCTTGTGAATCTTTCCTGGTTTGTATAGAAGATTCGAGGTTGTTTTTCGTGGCTTTTTGTGCTTGTTTTCGTGCCTTTGTTCCCGGTGTGATTCCGCGGATTCGAGTGGGTTTCTCGCCGGATTTCTTTGAGGGAAACATGGATAGATGTCTTGTGCATCTTTGTGCTTGATCTTGTGCCCTCAAACGCCAGGAAACCACTTCGATTCGTGAGTTTTTGTGCGGTGCTCTAGCTTTTGGTGGTGCTCAAAGGATTCGCGATTCCCGGTGATTTAGGGAGTTAGGAGGCAAGATTTTTGGGCTATAGCATCCTTGTGTGACGCTTTTCAAGTCCCCAAACCCTTGTCTCCATAGCTTCAACCGTTTGGGAAATCCGATGATGATTTGGGGGAGTTGACTTTCGGGGTCGGGCTGTTTCTGCTCTGTCCGCACCGCGGACGATCCGCGGGGGAGGTCGCGGACGGTCCGCGTGGGTCGAGTTCGTCCCGTGTTCTTCATGTTCTTGCTCGTCCTTTGTTTCGATCCGTCGCGACTTTGGTTTTTGGTTGGACGGAGTTTCGGACGGTCCACGGTGTTGGGCGGACGGTCCGCGGGTGCTTGGCGGACGGTCCGCGTGCTCCCCGCGGACGGTCCGTGGTTCGTGGGTGGCTTGGGTTCGTCTATGTGATTTAACGGACGGTCCGCGGGAAGGGCCGGACGGTCCGCGACGTCGGCGCGGACGGTCCGCGGGAGCGAGGTCGGACGGTCCGCGCGGTCCATCGCGGACGGTCCGCACCGCATGGCCGGACGATCCGCCGGAGCCGAGTGCAGTGCTGTTTGTTTCGATTCCTTCCTTCCCTTTCTAGTGCTTCCGCGTGTGCTTCTAGGAATCGTTCCTAAGGCTAGAGGTTGATCCATAACCTCGTGGTCTTGGCGATTGGTGCGTGATTCGATCCATCGCTTGTGTGTGACCGGGATTTGAGTAGGGCATAGGCCGGGTTCTTTGGGAAGAATTTCTACCGGCTCCTATTCACTCCCCCCCTCTCTAGTCGCCATCTGATCCTTCAGTCAGGAATGGGACCGGTAAGCCTAGTACCCGATTGACGCAGTAAGGGAACCTTTCCCTACTAAACCTGGGGCACTTGTGTCCCCCTGCTTACAACAGTGTGGTACCTGCGTGAGTCTGGACATTCGTGGGGGAGCGATCCAGTAATCCTTGTACCAAGGAATGTAGGTTCCGCTCCCGAGCCGAAGATCGACGGAAACGACCTGGGAAAGTTGTTCCTTTGTGGGCAGCCTACCGTGTGTTTGGGTTTACCTTGCAAGGTTTAAATCAATCGATTGTCGGCCTCTCACCATTATCCGAGACTGCTTAATCAACTGGCCATGATATCCCATAATGATGGAACTCGAGGAATATTGTTGTATTAATTAATTGCTTGTCCACTTCTTGATTGAATTAGACGGCACATTTAGAAATGATAATCAGCTAGAACTTGCGCTAAAAGATTGAAAGTAAGGATCTACTCTTAGTGGCTGTTCAGCAAAAGAAACTCCACCGGCCAAAAGCCTTTCATGTCTAGAGTTTGGTGATGTAGTTATCACCTGTTGACGGTGTATTTTGGTACACCTAGCATGTTCATTACACTTTGGTTTGGTTTTGATTATGGAACTAACCCGCCACTAGGCACACTAATCATATAACAAGTTCATCTTTGTGCATGCATTTGGAAGTGTTGTGTTTATGTAGGAAAACATGGACATAAAGGACGGATTCGCAACAAGTTCAAAGGAGCATTTACGGAGTCTTGTTCGTGTTCATGAGCTTGATGAAATCACTTCCAAAGGTGGCAAGGACCGAAGTGCTACGAGGAACACCCCCGGGGATTGAAGTGTAAAAGATCGAACTTCATGCGAAGAGAACCTCCATCTTGGACGCGAGGATAACATCATCAAAATCATGCAAGTGGAGGGGGCAAAGTACATAAGTGCATAAGGACCCACGGAGCAAAAGGGGCGACCGAACCGGCCGAAGTGGGCCCAGGCCGGTCGGCCCAGGCCGGCCGGCCCGGCCCGCTTCGGCACCGGTTCGGTCCCGTTTTCCTTGCCCTCGAAGGATCTTCAACCCTAAAAGCCCCGAGGCGCCGCCAATACCGAGAGGGGGAGTCATTCGCACCAGAAGGCCATCCACAAGCTAGAGAGAGAGGAGGAGGATCTCCGGAGGGAGATCAACCACCTCGAAGGAAGCACCCTCTCGTGGAGAAGAAGGAAGACACCGCCGGAAGGGAAACCATGATCAACGGTGCCATGATCAGCACCTTGATGGGGTAATCTTCACATTCATCCATGGGTTGTAATCGATCTTGAGATGTAATCGCACTTTGTCGGATTATCTATCTATCATCTTGTGTTGAATATACTTTAATGCTTAAGGTTAGCTACCATGTCGTAAAGGGAGTAGAGCTCCAATGCTTCCTTGGATCCATTCAATACGCCGTGTCCATCAAAGGTCTAGTCATGAATACCTTCGCGTAGTGACAGTACGAGAGGAGGGAAAGGGCGAAATCGTGGTCACAACCCCGATAGATTAGATTGGTTTTCATGTCTTTAAGCGATTGCATGCTCTAGTATCGTAGACCCGTGGGCGAGTGTCTTCTATCTTGATATCTTAATCATTCTCTCTAGTGTAGTTTAGTTGTTTTCTAGTTTAATAGTAAGTTAGGGTTTTAGTAGCTAGTGTGTCGTTGTAGATCGAACGCTTGTAATCCCCTTGCTCCGCGGATTGACAAGAACCTTGGGAATTCCGTGTTGAAAAAGGTGTGGGGTCCGTACGCTTGCGGATCGTAGAGGGATACGTCTTTTATCCGTCAACAAGCCCCTTTTTCTGGCGCCGTTGCCGGGGAGCAAGTTAGTTTACATCATTTGATTTGCATCTAACTTAGTTTTATATTTTAGTTTATCTTTTGTTTGCTATATCCAACATATATTATCTAGAAAAACACTTGTTTCGTTTTTGTTTTTGTTTTTATCTTATTGTCTAGATGGCGTTCGTTAATCAACCCGTGGAAGAACCGGAGAAATCACTAAGGGATTACTCTAGCCCTCGATGTGAAGACATAAAAGTACAAGAGTCAGATTCGAAGCTCGAAGCGACCAAGTATGAGATTAAATCCAAGATCATCAAGATGGTGGCGGCGAACCCATTTGAAGGGATGGTTACGGAGAACCCATATAGACACATAAGGGATTTCACGACAATATGCAACACGGTGCGTCAAGAAGGAGTTCCCGATGAATGGTTCAAATGGAATCTCTTTCCCTACTCACTTGCCGGCAAAGCAAAGACATGGTATTCGGTTGCGTCCTTTGAAGTTGAAGGCAACTGGAACAAGTTGACAAAGAAGTTTTGCGAGAAGTTCTTTCCAATTAGCAAGGTTCAACATCTAAGGAGGCAAGTGATCACTTTCATGCAAGGAGAAGAGGAATGGATAGACCAAGCCTGGGATAGGTTTAATGGATTGATCGAACAAGGACCAAAACTCGGCTTCACCGGTGACGTACTCTTGCATACATTTTTCTTTTCCCTAACCCCTAGTTGCATGCAACACGTCGAAATGTGTGCAGGTGGGCATCTCATGGAGAAAACACTCACGGAAGCCGCCCAACTTCTACAAAAAGTTAGTAAAGCGGCTGCCATGCGAAGAGATTGGGAAACAAGACTTGCGGAAGAGCCGGAATATAATTCAAGGAAGAAGAAGTGTGCTGATTTTTCTAAAGAGGCAACCCCGGAAGTCACAAAAGAGGAGCCAATCATGGAAAAGCTTGAACATGAACACATCAAGTCAAGAACTACACCAAGCATTGACTTCGCCACACCAAATGAGACGAACAAGAGAAGCATGTCAAGCGCGAAGCCACTAAGGGAGTTCGAACCAATGGATTGGGTTCCTATTGATTACGAAGAAGTATTCGACAAGAGGAGACCGTTCCCTAATCAAAAGGGAATGGCAAGAGCATTGGAAGTGGATTTCCCACCGGAGAAGAAAGCTGAAAATTCATACGACCTTGAAACCACCGGGGAGATCTTCCAAAAACTCTTTGGAGATGATATAGTGGATCCAGAACATATTGCCGAGGTGAAGAGAATCATGGGGATCAAGCCCGAAGCATCACCATACGCTCGCCTCGCTGAAATCTACTCGATAGGATCCGAAGAAGAAGAGAAGATGACACCACACTTGAGTTGCGAGATCAACGGAGTTCAATGCAAGGCTTTATCCGACATCGGAGCCCAAGTAAGTGTTCTATCTTCTAAAATTTACGATAAATGTGATGCCCCAGGTTTTTAATTATCGTCATTAACGCTAGTGACCGGATCAGCCGAGTCAAACCGGTCAAACATCGGTCAAACCTAGGTCAACCTGGGTCATCACCCCGAAAACCTCGCCAATGAACCCTAACGAACCCCTTGACCAAGCCTACACACACCCGTAGTCAACCATGGTCAAAGACACGGTCAAAAACCAGCTTAACCGTTGACGTCAGCGAATGTCGTCCGGAACTTTTGCCGCGTTCTCCAAAATTCACCTAAACACTTCAAAATTTACCTTTATGAAAGTTGTCCATCTTGTTGAGGGACACAACTTTCATGTAGATTGGCATTTCAAATTTTGGGTGGAAATTGGTGAAAAACTTGATTGACCGACAGTACCTCCTGTTTTCCAGAACAGGCCGGCATTCAATATTGGCACGACGTTCCTGCAAAATCCGTTGAGAAAAACACTATATGGCCTTTTTGAAAGTTGTAGAGGGTAGTTAGATCTACAACTTTCCTATTCATCACTTGGTGCACTTCTATACAAATTTTTGGAGCAAATCTCAGTCAAACCAGCCTGCACCGCAACGCGTCGCGCTGGAACGCGACGTCGCGCCGCGTCGCGAGCGCCGGCGCCGCGCCCGCGCGCGCATGCTGCCTTGGCGTCCGCGCCATCGGCCGCGCTCCTAGGCTGGCTGTACCGCCCACGGCCCGTTCCCCGAAGCGTCGCGCCGTCCCATGGCCGCCTCGAGGTTTCCCCCTCCCCTCGCGTCGTGCGCCGGCCGACCGGACGGGCGCCCAACGGACCGCCGGTCGGTTCCGTGCCCCCCCTGCTGTGCACTCCCGCCGAGGCCGCCGCACGCACGTCTAGGCAGCTGCTCCCCATTCCCTGATGCCTATTTAAGTGGCCGCCGCCGTTCCTCGCGGGGGAACGCAACACCACCCCGTCGGCAGGGTCGCTGCCGTGCGCCATGGGAGCCTGTCACCGAGCTCGTCCCCACGCCCCGCTCCTCTGTCTTCCCAGCCCACCACCCCCTCTCTGCACCCACGCGAGATCCATCAGCGCGCCCACACGCAGCCAGTGCCGCCCCAACTCGCCGGAGCAGTTGCTCCAGCGGTGGCCGCAGCCCGACGCTGCTGTCCGCCTCGCCGGCAGCCCCTCATACCCCGTGCAAGGTGGCAAATCGGTCGCGGGTGAGCTCCCCCTCCTCCCCACACCCTTTCCCGGCCAATCCCCTCACCGGAGTCACCGGAATTTGGCCTTCCCGCGCCACCGGCCATGGCCAGGGGCCACATTGCAAAGGGCCGAATCTTTCCAGGGGCTTCCTCGCAAAAGTATATCTCCAATAGTGTTGCAGTTTTCCTGATTCTTATAAATTGCGTAGAAAATCACAGAAAAATCAGAAAAATGCAAAACCAATTTTGTTGGATTCATGGTGAAATATCCCACAACTTCTGTTATTCTGGCCTCAGCTAATTCTTTTTAGTTTTTGCATGAAAAATACAAATGTGAAAAACCTAGATCTGCAATATCTCAAAAACCATATATTCTCTGTAGCTAATGTTTGGATATGTTGTGTGTTAGGTCATGGCTAGCTCCTATGCCAAAAATTGCACAAAGTTACGATGTAAATCTTTTTATAAAAATGTTTTTCCATTTCTGCAAGATCTGCCTAAATGATTTTTCCTGTTAAAAATATTTATGTTCTTAAGCCCAACTTGTGCACACTGTCTTGTAATACCAAAATGTACATCTTGTGAATTAATCATGATTTTTGGATTAACAGAAATGATTATTCTTTATTTGTGCATGTTTCCTTTGTAAATTAATAAACCAAGTTCAGTAGAGATTCCATGTGAACATGCTAGTTCTTTAGGCTTGCTTAGGACCAGAGAGCATGCACAAGAAAGTTTGGATCATTTTGATGCTTGTTTATTTTTGTATGCATTTAATTTGAATCACTAGCTAGTCCTTTGTTATTTTCTAAAATATTTAATTTCCTAGCATCCAACACTTACATGTGGGTCCAATGGTCCAGTATAGGTGCTAGTAGGCCTAAGAAACCCTACTTTAATTTTTGGTAATTTAATTGCTTAATAAAAAGCTTAAAAGCCCTTTTTAAGATTAAAGAGAAATTAAATAAAGAAAAGCCCTTATTTAATTCTTTTTCCTTTTTGAAAGTATTATCTAATTTAATTAAAAGATAATTAATTCTCATTGCTGATAAGGAATTAATTCAAGGATAAAAACATTATTCATATCTTGCTTGTGAAAGGAAAAGGGGTAAAGCTTTCACATGAAATGTCAAGTACAAAGAAACCTTTATTCAATTGTGCAATAAAAGAATAACCCATGTACAACCAATAACCTTCCTAAAAGCAAAATCACCAAACCACCCATGTGAACTTGAGTGTGGTTGCAAATCATGTTAAAAAGGTTAAATATACCTACCCACTACTGTTGGTGAATTTAAATTAAATTATTTACATATATATGTACACAATCACCATCAAAAAGAATAATTAATAAAGAGTTGCATATTGTTCCTTAATGGAAGAGTATGCTGAATGTATTCTTATCTAGGTGAATGTGCCCAACAAATACACCCCTTGATTGTCAATATGGTTTGTAATTGATTAAAGGGAAAACCGTCGAATAAATCTTGCATTTGCATCTTCGTGTAGATCTTTCCGCCAGTAGATATACGCTCGTGCCGGAAGGAGGAGACGAAGGTGCCGACAAAGAGCTGCCGTGCGTGAACGTAGCTCAAGACCTAGACCCAAGTCCAGAAGGGCCCAAGGCCAACCTTGCCAGCGAAGGCAAGCCCCGGATCATTAACCCCGTCTTTTAAAATTATGCAATTATGTTTGCTATGACTGTGCATTTACGTTTCAGGAGTTGATTTGAAACCCTAGATGCATGATCTTTAGGTACCTATGCTCTATCACTAGTATGCTAGGTCGATAGCTTCTATGCTATAGGACCGATAGAAGTCGAGTGATGTTCGTCACTCGCGAGAATAGGTTCCTAGATAGGAATCATAAGATATCCTTAAATGGATTGCTTATGTGGTAAGAGCATGGGATTGGGCTCCGGTCCAGTGGTCATGTGGGCTAAGCTTTTGAACGTACTAAACATTCGCCGGTTATGAGGCCGGTAAGCCTAGTACCTTAATGAGGCGGCACGGGATCTTACCATTACTACTCTTGAGAAATCTCCTACCCGGCTAGCTACCGGGAAGGGTGGTGTATGGTGACTCCGGGTATCTCACGGGGTATGCTGGATAGCCTGCACCAGGGACTGTAAGATTCGATCCCAACCCAAGGATTTTTGGGGACGGCCTAGGACAGTTGTCCTCGCGGGGACAGCCTAACGTGTGTTTGGGTCTACCTTGCAAGGTTTAAATCAATCGATTGTCGGCCTCTCACCGTTATCCGAGACTGCTTAATCAACTGGCCATGATATCCCATAATGATGGAACTCGAGAAATGTTGTTGTATGAATTAATTGCTTGTCCAATTCTTGATTGGATCAGATGGCACATTTAGAAATGGTAATCAACTAGAAACTGTGCTAAAATTTGAAAGTAAGGATCTACTCTTAGTAGCTTTCCAGCAAAAGAAACTCCACCGGCCAAAAGCCTTTCATGTCTAGAGGTTGGTGATGTAGCTATCACCCGACGGTTAAGTCTTGCTGAGTATTAGTATACTCAGTCTTGCTTTAAAATTGTTGTTGCAGGTGTGATTGACCGGATGGGCGACGACAAGTGATGACATCACGGATGGCCTCCTGTGATGTCTACCGTTGCGCTAGTTTATTTTATTTCTGCTGTTTTTCGAACTCTGAACCTTTACTCCATGCCATGAACAATGGTTTGTAATAAAATGTTTAATTCATGTTGTACTCTGGACTCGCCTTCGCGTGAGTTTTAATGCATGTGTCGATCCTCTGTTCGATGTCCAAGTGATTTACCGGGCGTTAACCCGGCAACCAACGACAGGATGATACTTTACTATGGCTTAATGACCAAAGTGGATCGGTCTTAGGCGATAGTACGGTATTTTCCTGGGCGGGCTGTCACAATAAAGTTCAAGACCACAACCTAGACTTAGCTCCAACATCAACAAAATTAATAATGGGAGATGGTAGAACTATCAAACCTCTAGGTATTGCTTGCAACATGAAAGTAAAAATCTCTAGAAACTATATACCAACCGATTTCTTTGTTATTGATGCTTACCATAGTAATCATGATCATATAATCTTAGGTAGGCCTTTTCTTAAATTGGTTGATGCCGTGTTAGATGCCGGAGAAGGCAAAGTAACAATGAACCTTAATGGAACAAAGTACACATATAACTTTCTTTGTGCTTCTAAACACCTTACACCTTTTCCTCCCGAAGATGAAGAAGTAGAAGAGATAGATAGTCTTTGTTTTGTTGAAACCCTTAGAGACCTGCTGCAAAGAGCGATGGAAAATCAAATTAGTAATCAACAAGATGAAGAACTAGAGGAAGCAGCAAAAGGCTTAGAGCCGCATGATGGTAGTTTGGAGGAAGAGAAATTCGAAGACATAGGAGAAATCAAACCCGAGGAGCCACAAGTGCCCGAGGTAGACCTTAAACCTTTGCCCAAGGGATTAAAATATGATTTTTTGGGACAAGACAAAACTTATCCAGTCATTGTGAGCGACGAGTTGAGTCCCGAAGAAAATGAAGCGTTGCTGATTTTATTAAAAAACATAGGAAGGTGATTGGATATTCGATTAATGATCTCAAAGGTATTAGCCCAGCCTTTTGCACTCATCGTATACCAATGGAAGACCAATGTAAGCCCGTAGTGGACCACCAAAGGAGGCTAACTCATGCCATGCGAGAGGTAGTAAAGAAAGATGTTATCAAGTTACTTGATGCCGGAATCATCTACCCGGTTCCGCATAGCGAGTGGGTGAGCCCGGTACATTGTGTACCGAAGAAAGGAGGTTTGACCGTGGTGAAGAATGAGAAGAACGAATTGATACCACAAAGAACCGTGACCGGGTGGCGGATGTGTATCGATTATCGTAAGCTTAACAAAGCGACGAAGAAAGATCACTTCCCCCTACCGTTCATCGACTAGATGCTCGAGAGGTTAGCAAACCACACTTATTTTTGCTTTCTCGATGGATGCTCGGGGTTCATGCAAATTCCCATTCACCCGGAAGATCAACACAAGACAATGTTTACTTGCCCTTACGGAACGTTTGCATATAGAAGGATGCCCTTCGGTCTATGCAACGCTCCGGCCTCTTTTCAACGATGCATGATGGCCGTATTCTCGGAATTCATCGAAGAAATTGTTGAAGTGTTTATGGATGATTTTTCCGTTTACGGGAAGACGTTCATGGATTGCTTAGCAAACTTAGAAAAGGTCCTTACGAGGTGTGCGGAGGTAGACTTGGTATTAAATTGGGAAAAGTGCCACTTCATGGTTAAGCAAGGCATAGTGCTCGGACATGTTATATCCGAGAGAGGAATTGAAGTGGACAAGGCTAAGGTAGAGACGGTTAAGTCCTTAAGGAGCTTTCTAGGCCATGCCGGATTCTATAGAAGATTTATTAAGGACTTCTCGAAGATCACTAAGCCTTTAACACATCTCCTTCAAAAGGATGTGGCTTTCGACTTTGATGAGAAGTGCCTAGCGGCATTCCGGACCTTGAAAAATGCGTTGGTGAGTGCTCCCATCATCCAACCTCCGGATTGGAGCCAACCTTTCGAGATCATGTGTGACGCAAGTGACTACGCCGTAGGCGCGGTCTTGGGTCAAAGAAAGGAAGGCCGAGTTCACGCCGTTTACTATGCTAGCGGTGGTATTCGCTTTCGAAAAATTCAGATCTTACATTGTGAACTCGAAGGTCATTGTTTACACCGATCACGCGGCCATCAAGTATCTCTTGGCTAAGAAGGAAGCCAAACCACGTTTGATTCGTTGGATCCTTCTTCTCCAAGAGTTTGATGTTGAAATTCGTGATAAAAAAGGGGTGGAAAATGTTGTGGCCGATCATTTGTCTAGGATGAATCGTGGACAAGATGATAAAGAGCCCATAGAAGATAAGATGAGAGATGACCACCTCTATAGAGTGCTTGATAAAGATACTTGGATGATCGACATCATTCGAGCAATTCGAAAGATGCCCCTCGATCATCTAGATAAAAACACTCAAAAGAAGATAATCTCCGAAAGTAAGAAATATTTTTGGGATGCACCATACCTCTTCAAACTTGGCAATGATGGAGTGATGAGAAGATGTGTGCCAAGATAAGAGAGGGTTGAGATTCTAAGGAAGTGCCACTCGGCGGAGTACGGTGGGCACAATAGCCATTTTCGAACCCAAGCAAAAGTATGGTCAAGCGGATTCTATTGGCCGGAGATGCATGAAGATACTAAAAGATATGTTGCATCATGCCCCGAATGCCAAAGAACCGGAAACATCTCTCAGAGAAATTCTATGCCTTTGAAATACAACTTACAAATTGACATATTCGATGTATGGGGTATAGACTTCATGGGGCCTTTTAAAAACTCATTTGGATTCGAGTACATCCTTGTTATGGTTGATTATGTATCCAAGTGGGTAGAGGCTATACCATGTCGTAAAGCTTCCACGGAGGAGTCCATCACTATGATCGAGAACGTGATTTTTCCCCGTTTCGGTACACCGAGAATCTTGATAAGTGATGGAGGAACTCAATTCACCGGGAAGAATTTAAAAAAGTGCTTGTCCAAGTTGGGAATTGAGCATATGGTCTCTACGGCCTATCACCCACAAACCAACGGACAAGCGGAGACGTCAAATAGGCAATTAAAGAGCATACTCAACAAGACCATAGAGAAAGGAGGCAAAGATTGGTCAAAGAAATTAGACGGAGCTTTATGGGCTTACCAAACGGCATTTAAAACACCGATAGGTATGACCCCTTATCAATTCGTCTATGGAAAAGCTTGCCACCTTCCGGTTGAGTTGGAACATAAAGCCTATTGGGCAATTAAAGAGATGAACCTTGATCTCGATGCCGCGGTGGTGAAATGAAGAATCCAAATTGTTAACACCAAAATTTGGTAAGGAGTCTGACTTGTGGGTCCGATTCGATAAAGAGTCCGTCTGGTGGAAGGAAGGATCTTTTCAGAGATATTCGGCAAAGAGATCTGCGGTCGGCTATCTGCTCCAGTTCGGCAAAGGAACAGTAGAGCTGATTTTGCGGGATTGGACGGTGACGTGGCTCGATCAGGGAGAGCGAATGGATGGATAGGCGATCAAGCTTAGAGATAAGTTAGGCAACGAATCCATTCGAAGTTGTACTTGACAGGGTATAAATATGACCCCTGAATGTATGTAACGAACACAATCATTCTTCAATACACACCGGCCTTACGCCAAACCCTAGAGTCCTTTTGTCGTGTCGTCGAGTTCTTCGAGAGGGTTCATCGATCCGTCGACCTCCGTGAGTACCGCAACCTTGTATCATGTCTAGTATCATGCGGTGGATTTAGATCTGATGCAAGTAGTCTTGTTACCATGCTTCGTGTCATGCGGTAGATTCAAGCTTGGTTCAAGAGGGTTTCTTGTTAGGTCATGAGCCATGCGGTAGGCTAAGATCTAGCTTGAAGCTAGTTATCGGCTCTATTGGATTTTGGCAAGATCCAATAGATTCATTAAGTTACCCCGTGTTACTTTGAGTTTTACTTTATGTTTAAATTCATGTAACACACTTTTGCCCAATCTAGATGGGTTTGGATCGGCTTTACCTCTTTTATGATCCTTGTTCGAGTAGATTTCATGTTTTAACACGTGGATCTTGTGCTTTCCGATAGCCGAAACCGAATCGATCTAGATTGTTACGTGTTGCGGGTTCAAGCTTACTAATGTTGGTATAAATCTTGAAAGAACTGAGTATCATGCGGTAGATGCGAGTTTTTGGGTTGCTTTGGGGCTAGTCATCCGGTGGATTAGATCTCAAATCAATCGATAGATTTATTTACTTGGTAATGTTTGTTCCTTCTTCATGGACCCCGAATCGGTACGTTCGGCCGTATTCGGTTATGTTTCTTCACGAGTAGAACACGTGCGTTATTCATGCTTTAAATGATGTATGCTTTTAGCTTTCCATATTTAGATTGTATCATGCGGTGGATAGATCTATTTGTGGAAAGTGGTACGGTTTTTCATGCAAGTTGTATCATGCGGTGGATAGATTTGTTTGATATCGTACCCAACGGGTTTTGAAGTACCTAGACATGCGGTAGACTAGTGCTTTGGATCTATGCATGCTTGTTTATTACATGATCATGTCCGTGCTTTACTTTATTCATTTATTTAATGTTAATCTTCATGGGGATCGGTCATGGCCTCGTGCATGTGCATCCTTGTTCAAACAAAGACCGATCGTTGTCATGCTTACGTCATCCATTCGGCAATACTTTTTCCCTTTACAAGTCCCCGAATGGTTTCAGTTTATTGGCAGATAGCTCTTCATAGCTATGTGTCATCCCATCTGGCTTCTTAGCCGTAAATATGGAACTGTCTGGTACCACCCGGCAAGTTCCAAACTTTGGTATCTAACTGCTTTATCTTTTGTTAATTTTCAGGAAAAATTGACTGGCACGTCTCGTGACTCTTTGCGCGTGTGAAGCCAGCTTGTTCGGCTTGCTGTGTGTTTGGCGCTAGGTGCACTTTTTGCGTCAACACAAATAAGCGAGCTAGAGGAGTTGAGGTTGAAAGCATATGAAAATGCAAGCATATACAAGGAGAGAATCAAAAGGTGGTATGATAAAAGATTAAAGAAAAAGAATTTAAAGAAGGAGATAAGGTCCTCCTCTACAATTCGAGGTTTAAAACCTTCGGAAAGGGGAAATTGCAAAGCAAGTGGGACGGACCTTATGTTGTGCATTCGGTGTTCTCCAACGGAGCGGTAACCATTATGGATATAAACGGCGATCAATTTGTGGTGAATGGTCAGCGGCTTAAGGTTTACTACGAACCCGACGTTGTACCCCTTCACCATGTTGACGTCTTCACCATGGAGGAAGAGCCCGAACGTCCCGCATAGGACGAAAAACAAGGCATCAACTTTTGTAAATAGTTTTTCTTTTAGTTTTCTGGTGTTTTTCGCGAAGATTTACTGGGCGAACTTTTTCCCATGGGCTAAGGAAGAAAAATAGGGCGGTGTGCAAAAGAACCGGACCGGCCCGGCCCCCGAGGCGCGGGGTGGGCCGGCCGGCCCAGCCGACCGGCCCAGAGGGTCCCGGCGGCCGATGACGCCGAATTTCGCCCGTATTGCTCCTTTTTGACTTCCTTGTTTGGTCGAAAAATTTTAAGGGAAGTGTAAAAAAGGAAAATAAGGTTCCCAGGGCTTTTCTCTCAGGACTATTTATTTGGCCGAATTAGGAGCTCGAGGATCAAACCTTTCAAGCAATATTTTGCACCCTTGTAGCAGCCATTGTGCCCTCAAGAAGCTTAGAGTTGAAGCTAGAAGCCAAGAAGTCATCGATGGAGGAGGCGATGCGATGCGAGCTCAAGCTACCCGTCAAGAGGACCGCACGCATCCGTTGCGGAGGGCGTGTCCCGACCGGAGCTGTTGCATCTCGCAACCCCGTCGAAGGAGAGAAGGTCCCTACACCTGTTCAAAGGTCGGCACGCATCCAAGGCATCAAGCGCAAAGACTACAAGGAGGTGTTGCCAGAGCCTAAGGATTATGGGGGTAGCGACTACTCTGACTATCGTAGCCCGAGCTCGTGGGCGGCCGCCGGAAGAGATGATGACGATTGGGATGAGCAGTCCAAGGAAAGGACTCCCGAAGGCCCCAACGGCGACGACAACGATGGCAACGAAGGCGACGACAATAGAGGTGGCAACGACGGCAGTGATGATGGTGGAGATAATGGCGACGACGACCCCTTCGGATTGCATCCGATGTGTTGTCGAGCTTGCCGTCAATCCATCACGGATCTCTACACGTCGGCCGACGAATGTTTCCAAGCCATGGAAGCGATGAAGCAGCGTATGGAAGACTTGGAGCGCGTAGTCGAAGACGACTACAAGTTCCTAAACCGTAACGTGCGCAAACTTTTCGGCATGGTTGGAAACATGAGAGGCAAGTGGTGCAATATTTGCTTGAAGTACCTCTAGGTCTAGTTTTCCCCTTAGGAATTTGTAAGATACGACGAGGACGTCGTATGTTTTAAGCGTGGGGGAGAGCTAGCTCGCTAGCCTTAGATTTTGAACTTCAAGTTTAGGTTCGGTTTAATCTTCGTGTGAGAGACTTAGCGTTTTAATGAGTCTTAGTGTTTTAATGAGTCTTTAGTTTTTGAGTGTGTTTTAAAATTTTTGCAAGTGTCTTAAATTAGTGCTGAGTCAAAGAAAATCAAATAAAAAGAGTCTTTATATATCTTTGTGTTTTATGTATTGCTTATCTTTATTCACTAGTTTGTTTAATCTTCGATTCTTGATATATGAACATAAGTATGTGGTTTGAAAAATGTTTACCGCGGTGCTTAGTGGAATTGCTACTTCTTAAAGTACCCATACCACATTTCGATATTGAGCTTCACTTGTTAGTTGTGCTATGTTTAATGCTAAAAGTTGGAGGATTTCAGTTCTGAAAATTATCTTAAAACCCTTGTAATAAAGGTTAGCAAAACCTCTTTTTCCAAGTTGAGAGTAAGAAAAAAGTTCCTATCTAAAGCCAAGTTTATTTTTTCGCTCCACCATAAGTGTGATTAGCACGATGAGTTAGGCTAAGACCTTTCTCTCTTGGTGAGTTTTAATTTCGAGCAATGATCATGTTCTTTTGCTTATCTTTTGTTGCTAGCCTCGTCATATATTCGGTTACGTGACCTTCACAACGGAAGTCACGTACATCAACGAATTCCATACCCAACCCTATACATCTCTTTTGTACATCATATTCCTTGAACACAACCTATTTTCAAAGTTTCGTCTCATCTCTAGCATGATTTATTTAAAATTTCAGATTGTATGCATGCAAGGAAAGAGAGAATTGAAAGCTTTGAAAAGTTGTCAAGAGAGAGAAAAATAAAGAGAAAAAGTATGTGTATGGAAAAAGAAAGAAAGAAAGAAAGAAATATATATGTGAATGAAAGAAGAAAAAGAAAAAGATGAGGTAGCAATAAAGATATGAGAGGGATGGATCAAGTGAAAGAAAAGAAAAAAATAAAGTGTAAGGAAGGATGTCACGTTGTTGAGAGACGAAACTTTTACTCTATTTCCAACCATGTGCAATCCGACAACGAGGACGTCATCGGTGCCTTGTAGTCACAATTTTCTTTTGCCCTTGCACATGTCCACCATTCTAAATCTTCTCATCCTTGATATCCCTACATATGGTTAATTCTCATGATCATTGGCTTTGAAAGGTAGACAACCATTAGAGGAAGTTCTTAGTTTGACAATACTTGTGTTGATTGCGCTAGCCCTACCTATAGCTCCACTTTACATGATATATGAGAGATTAATGGGAGGTGAGAGTTTTATAAAACTTGGTTAGGATAGCCACATCATATGAGTGACTTGAGAGAGCTTGGAGAAAGGTTTTTGTCTAATACTTGTTGCAGAAATTTTTGTTTTGAAAATCATAAAAACCCTCCGATGGAAGCAAAGAAGTAAGCATGGTTGAGATTGAAAGCTTCGAGTGAAGAGTTTGAGTTGTGGGGTAAAACTTGACGTGGTAAAAATTCTAAACGCCCATGTTTATGTTTGATTATCATTACTTTGTGTTTATGTATTAAAGGTGAAGGGATTGACTAACTTGTGAAAAAGGATAAGTGGTATATGATTACAGCACCTTGGACGAAGTTCTTTTACGAGTACTTGCTCGAGGACGAGCAAGAGCTAAGCGTGGGGAAGATGTTGACAGTGTATTTTGGTACACCTAGCATGTTCATTACACTTTGGTTTGGTTTTGATTATGGAACTAACCCGCCACTAGGCACACTAATCATATAACAAGTTCATCTTTGTGCATGCATTTGGAAGTGTTGTGTTTATGTAGGAAAACATGGACATAAAGGACGGATTCGCAACAAGTTCAAAGGAGCATTTACGGAGTCTTGTTCATGTTCATGAGCTTGATGAAATCACTTCCAAAGGTGGCAAGGACCGAAGTGCTACGAGGAACACCCCCGGGGATTGAAGTGTAAAAGATCGAACTTCATGCGAAGAGAACCTCCATCTTGGACGCGAGGATAACATCATCAAAATCATGCAAGTGGAGGGGGCAAAGTACATAAGTGCATAAGGACCCACGGAGCAAAAGGGGCGACCGAACCGGGCCGAAGTGGGCCCAGGCCGGTCGGCCCAGGCCGGCCAGCCCAGCACAGTTCTGGCACCGGTTCGGTCCCGTTTTCCTTGCCCTCGAAGGATCTTCAACCCTAAAAGCCCCGAGGCGCCACCAATACCGAGAGGGGGAGTCATTCGCACCAGAAAGCCATCCACAAGCTAGAGAGAGAGGAGGAGGATCTCCGGAGGGAGATCAACCACCTCGAAGGAAGCACCCTCTTGTGGAGAAGAAGGAAGACACCGTCGGAAGGGAAATCATGATCAACGGTGCCATGATCAGCACCTTGATGGGGTAATCTTCTCATTCATCCATGGGTTGTAATCGATCTTGAGATGTAATCACACTTTGTCGGATTATCTATCTATCATCTTGTGTTGAATATACTTTAATGCTTAAGGTTAGCTACCATGTCGTAAAGGGAGTAGAGCTCCAATGTTTCCTTGGATCCATTCAATACGCCGTGTCCATCAAAGGTCTAGTCATGAATACCTTCGCGTAGTGACAGTACGAGAGGAGGGAAAGGGCGAAACTGTGGTCACAACCCCGATAGATTAGATTGGTTTTCATGTCTTTAAGCGATTGCATGCTCTAGTATCATAGACCCGTGGGCGAGTGTCTTCTATTTTGATATATTAATCATTCTCTCTAGTGTAGTTTAGTTGTTTTCTAGTTTAATAGTAAGTTAGGGTTTTAGTAGCTAGTGTGTCGTTGTAGATCGAACGCTTGTAATCCCCTTGCTCCGCGGATTGACAAGAACCTTGGGAATCCCGTGGTGAAAAAGGTGTGGGGTCCGTACGCTTGCGGATCGTAAAGGGATACGTCTTTTATCCGTCAACATCACCCAACAGTTAAGTCTTGCTGAGTATTAGTATACTCAGCCTTGCTTTAAAACTGTTGTTGCAGGTGTTGCTGACCGGGTGGATGACGACAAGTGATGGCATCACGGACGGCCTCCTGTGATGTTCATCGAGCCACTAGTTTATTTATTTCCGCTGTTTTTCAAACTCTGAACCTATACTCCATGCCATGAACAAAGGTTTGTAATAAATTATGTTAACTCGTGTTGTACTCTGGACTCGCCTTCGCGTGAGTTTTAATGCATATGTCGATCCTCTGTTTGAATTCCAAGTGATTTACCGGGCGTTGACCCGGCAACTAATGACAGGATGATACTTTACTATTGCTTAATGGCCAAAGTGGATCGGTCTTAGGCGATAGTACGGTATTTTCCTGGGCGGGTTGTCACACCTACCTCGACTCGCTTCCCTTCCATGAGGGAACACCCCTAGCTACAACAGAGGAGCACACACCAACCGAGGTGGCGAGTACCGACTCTAGCCTCGGTACCCCTGTCGGTGTTTTAGACCGGCAACCTACTAAGGGGAGTACCCGAAGTAGATGAATGTGGCCTCGCCGAGATCGGTAACTCGAAGGAAGAGACACGTGGCACACAATTTAGACAGGTTCGGGCCGCGAGGTGCGTAATACCCTACGTCCTGTATGCTGTGTAACTTTGGATTGATTGGGTACGATTACAAGATGGTGTAATTGTACGCCGTGAGATGAGATTGGGTGCTAGAGAGAGGTCCCTGCCTCGCCTTATATAGTCCGGGAGGCAGGGTTACAAGTCGGAGTAGGGAGAGAGTACTAGTCGAGTACGTCTAGGAGTCTTCCATACAGTGCGGGACATGTACAGCTTCCTAACCGAGTACTTCTCCTCCGTAGTCCTTGTGCTCCACGCCATCAGGTGCCGTGTAGCTCAAGCCGGGTAGTCCCAGGGGCCCACCGAGTAGTCGGTCCTAGTACCCACCGAGGTAGTGGGCCCAGGGAGGTCCATACGACAAGCCCCCAAGTACTTTGTAGTCGAGAAGGATAGCTTCAAGTAATCTTGACGGCCTTAATGAGTAGTCCTCAAGCGTCCCCGAGTACTACAAGTCAAAAGTCCTCAGGAGTAGTCGAAGCATCCCGAGGCTGGAATGTACTCCAGCTGAAGTCCGAGCAATCTTGAAGTCTTCTCGAGTAGTCCCAAGCGTCCTCGAGTGCTGCCCTCGAAGGTCTTCAAAAATGCCCGCGTTGTCTTGAAGTCGAAGCTGATATGGAAGTGCGATTGCAAAATCGCACTCCATATGGAGTAGCCCCCGAGCCTTAGGTTGAGTCGTAGGCTCTGGCTGAGGGTCCATCTGAAGTTTTGGCAAGAATATCCCGAAAAATCCGGAGAGAAAAAACCGAAGGACACGTGGCACGGAGCCCCCGAGCCTTGAGTCGAGTACTTCCTCTCGAATTGAAGGGTCATCTTGTAGAATGTGTCCTGAGATGCTCTTGAGTCTTATCGCTTCCCAGGTAGTCGAGTAGAAGTAGCCGAGCCCCCGAGGTGAGGCGCGTCGACTAGTAGAATACGAAGAGTCACGCGCGGCCACTGAGTCAGCCGAGCACAGACTTATCAATCCGGCCGTTGGAGGGCCGTGTTGACTTATAAATAGAAGCCAAGACCCTTAGGGTTTTTCACCCATTGCTGCTATAGCCATTTCGAATAGATCTTGGCCAGAATCACCTCCAGCGCACGCCACCGCCGCTGTAGATCTGAGAGCGCCGCCACCCAGAGCTGCCAGAGTAGCCCCCGAGCGAATGCGTGTGAAGATGTCGTGCACTTGGAGAATGAAGTCGTTGCCGTCCAAGACCGCGAAGACCGCCGGGAAGAAGAGGGGCCGTGACGAGGCCGCCGGGTCTGCCGCAGGGGCAGCACCGCCGGTGTCTCCACTGCGGCCAGATCCGAACCGCGAGTGGAAAAGGTCGAAGACGAAGACCGAAGATTTGCTGGCCCTCCTCAACAGCGGATTCATCCGTGAGAAGGAGATGGACATGTGGAGGGCCGCCGCCGGGGATCCGTACCCAATGGAGAAGAGCGAAGACGAGATCCCAATGTTCGCGCGCTTCGCGGAGCGCGGACTCACGCTTCCGGCGAGCGACTTCTTCAAAGGCCTCATGGGGTACTACGGCGTCGAGTACCTCAACCTCAACCTCAACCCCAACGGTATTTTCCATACCGTTGTCTTCGTCCACTTCTGTGAAGCGTTTCTGGGGATCAAGCCCCACTGGATCTTGTTCCGGAAGTTCTTCCGGGTGCAGCCGCAGCCGAGCGCCAGCAACCCACGAGTAGTCGGTGGAGCAGGAATCCAGATGCGGGAGGACGCCGCCGAGCAGTACCTCTCGTACAAGCTTATCGACTCCAACCAGGACTGGAAGGCGAAATGGTTCTACATCACGAACCACCACCCAGGGTTGCCGAAGCCGAGCGGGAAGCAGCCCAAACATCACGTGTGGTGGAACACGGAGCCCACGATGCAGGAGGGGATCCAGCTCCCCGAGCTGTTGGCACGCATCAAGGTGCTGAGAGAAGCTGAGCTGAGGGCCGAGCACGTGGCCTTCAGCTTCATGACGCAGGGTGCAGCCACTGATGGCTCGCGACACCCTGGGCTTCGAGTACACCGGCGACGACGACACATCGCGGATGCCTGGAGGCGAAGTCGACGACGACGACATTGTCGATAGGCTGACGCGCATCTTCAAGGACATGCCACCGTACACGGCGTGCCCTGTCCCAGAGTACTCCGCCGCGCGCCCGCCAAAGGAGGTAAGTAGCCGTACCCCCCAGTCGAGTACCCATTCCTTCTGAGTAGTCGCGATGATGAGTTGTGTCTTGCAGGACGACTTGAAGAAGTTCGTCTCCAAGCCGCCGCCGCCCCCTCAGGAAGTCGAGATCCCGGAGGAGGGAAGAACCAAGGCCAAGGAGCGGCGGGAGGTCGGCGAAGGAGACGACACCGTTGTCGTGGAGGACACGTCTGACGAGGACAACGACGAGGAGACGCTGCAGGACCGCTTCCAGCTGCGGTCGAGGTTCAGCCGTCCCGGCCTACCTCACGTGCCCCTCGTACAAGATCCACCGGCTAGCCTGGAGGCTAGTCTAGCTGCGCCGCCATGGAAGCCGCGCAACCCCTCCTGCAAGCGGGTGACGAAGAAGTTGAAGGTCTCTGAGACCACGCCTCAAGAGGTAAGACGTCTTGACTAGTGTAGTTGAGTACTAGTCTCCCGAGTTCACTTGTTGATGACTGAGCTTCCTTGCTTGCAGGAGGTGCCGCCGACGGAGCCCGCTGATCAGGGCGACGAAGGCGAGTGGGACACGGTGGGGGAACCCGCTGGGAGTCGTAGCCCAGCCCCCATTGTTGAAGATCTCTTAGCGCAGATGGAGCGCCAGCCCCCTGCTCCTCAAGGGAGCACGGAGCGCGCAGCCGCTGCTGCTGAAGGAGTGGTGTCCGCAGGAGCGCAGGAGGGCGATGCACCGGCTGTCGTTGCTGCAGAAGAGGCAGCGGCCGCAGAGGCGCAAGAGGAGGCGCCCGCCGAGGCTGGACTGGTAGACATTGCCAGCATCCTCGGCGCCCCGACCGTGACGATAGTCCGGTCAAGCTTGTAAGTGTTGAACCTTCTCGAGTAGTACTTGATGTAGTAGTCGAACTTGATTGACAGCCAACTTGTGTACTCTCCAGGAAATCAACGAATCTGTCTTGGGAGGGGGACGAACCATCTACAGCGGCGGCGGACGAGGAAGCCGCGCCGCCCGCCGAGGAGTCCACTCCTGCCCCCCAGGCGGAGTCCGAAGCGCCAGCTGCTGGAGCTACATTGCCCGAAGCCAGTGTGGTCGAAGGTAAGTACTCTGCTGAGGGTATAGTACTCCCAAAGAGTAGTCGTAGTCACTGATGCACTTGTCTTCTTGTTGACAGGTGCCGAGGCCGAAGGGAGCGACATCCCGGCGGCGGTGCCCATGCAAAATTCGACACCACAAGTGCCGGAAGCTGCTGAAGGAGCCCCCGAGCTGATGGAGGAAGCCGCCGAGGAGACCGCCGTGGCGACCGGAGGAGAGGAGGCCACCGTGCCGCCAGAGGCTGCTCTGGAGGTGGTTGTCCGCTCCCTGGAGATCCAAGACGCGGAGCCCATCCGCTCTGCGCCGATGACTGAAGCCGCCACGAGTAGTCGTGGCGGGGTGGAGTTGCTGGCAGACGACTTGGTCGACCCGGCAATGGTGGCCAGGCACCTGGAGGCAGTCCGCCAGGCTGAGCAGTGGACGAAGGTGAGTAGTCTTAACTCCTGAGTAGTCAATCTGTAAGCGTTGTGTACTCATTTGACATGTGTTGACTGTGCAGGACGTCGTGGAAAGGTCCCGCGAGAAGTCTAACATGCTGCAAGGCTTCGGCGACGCGGTGCTCCGGGCTGAAGCGCTGGAGGATCAATTCTTGAAGTCGCGGAAGCACGCGGCCGCCATGCAATCCAAGCTTGATACCGCCTTCGCCAAATATCACAACGACATCCAGGAGATGCAGGCGAAGAGCGATGACTTGGTGCAGAAGAACAAGTCACTCCGCAACAAGAACAAAGGTACACCGCTTGGCTTGTTGAGTAGTTGTTGTTGGAGGTCGAGAGGTAGCCTAACCCGCTGCGCCTTGTTGTTTTGCAGAGCTTGAGACCCGGGTTGAGCAGTTGAGGACCTCAGAGACAGACATGAAGAACCTCTTCTACCGGGAGCAGGAGGCCCGCTAGGTACTCGAGCTAGACTATAAGGAGCTTGCCTTCGAGTGCGACAAGCACATGGAGCTTCGTATTGCTTCCGATCGTGACCTCGTCAACTGCTACAAATCGTTGCAGAAGCTGAACGAGGACTGCGAGGCGCTGCGGGCCCAGCTGAAGGAGCTTGAAGAAGCCGCGCTTCCCATCGCAAGACTCTTGGTGCCTCATCCCTGCGGCCGCAAGATAGCACCGCTCGTGGATCGACTGAAGGAAGCCCCCAGCCGGCTGGCGGCGTACGTGAAGCATCTGGCGAAGTCGATCCCGAACCAGGTGCTGGCCTTCATGAAGTCCTACTTCCCAAAGGCACCCGTGGATGTATTCGCTGGCGGGGTAGCCGCCAACTGTACAGACGAGCAGTATGCGGAGCTGCTGGAGCAGATGGCGCCCATTGCGGAGCAAGTCGCCGAAAAGCTTAACCTCCAGTAGTCCTGTAATAGTTAGCTCATAGCAGTATGTGTACAAAAACATTTGTAATGTAATTGTTCAAGTGTTAATGAAGAAAAAGTTCCATCAATGAGTACTCGTAGTCGCGATCTTAGAGTGCGGAGTCCCATCGTGGAGTTGACGCGAGTAGTTGTACTAGGCGGTAGTCCCGTTGAGGGAAGTAGACAATAAAGAAGTTGATGATCGATCAAACTTTATTACTGAAGGAGTACACCTGGATGGCCAGGGCCGTAGTTACAGAGTAGTCGCCTGGACTCGGAGGCCGCTTACGGCTAAGTGGTGCTAGGGCGAGTAGCCGCCTACAGCAGTAGATCCGTAAGTAGCCGTATAGGCTGGATCTTGGAGTACATGGTCTCTCATTAGACCGCTGCTAGAGTCCTTTGTCGCTCGTTGCAGCCCATGATCCGTAGGTAGCCGCGCGGGCTGGATCCTGGAGAGGAGTAGTCCGGAGACTAACGCCTGGACCCGGAGGCCGCTTACGGCAGAGTGGTCTTGATGTAGTCGTGTAGACTTGAACCCCGGAGTAGTCGTGTAGACTAGGCGTAGAACCGACAGAGTTGGTCGACGTTCCACGAGTTGTTGACGTCTACGCCTTCAAGTGTCTGGAGGCGGTAGGAGCCCCGCCCGGTCACCTTTGCAATCGTGAAGGGACCTTCCCAGGGGGAGCTGAGCTTGTGTAGTCCTTCTGTGTTCTGGATACGACGGAGGAGGAGAACACCAACGTTGAAGGAGTGTTCTTTGACGTTGCGATCATGGTAGCATCGGATACCCTCCAGGTGCCTTGTTGATTGGACGAGGGCAGCGCAGCGAGCTTCTTCGAGTCCATCGATGTCAACTCTTCTGCTGTCTTCAGAGACGCCTTCGTCGTAATGCTCCACCGCTGGTGAGTTCCATATGACGTCAGCAGGGAGGATTGCTTCGGAGCCGTAGACTAGGAAGTAAGGGGATTGCCCCGTTGGTTTGGAGGGCAGAGTACGTATCCCTCAGAGTGCATTGGGTAGTTCCTTGATCCACTTGCCTCCTTTGGAGTTGGCAGCGTCGTGTAGCCGCTTCTTGAGAGCGTCGAGCACCATCCCGTTGGCGCGCTCGACTTGTCCATTGGCCCGAAGATGGGCGACTGAGACGTATCGGACGTCGATCCCGCTGTTCTCGCAGTATTCCCAGAACTGGTGGTTGTTGAAGTTGGAGCCCAGATCTGTGATGATGCGGTGGGGTAGTCCGTAGCAATGCACGAGTTCATCCAGGAAGTCGAGTACTCTGTCGACCTTGGGGCATGTGACCGGCTTGACCTCGATCCACTTGGTGAACTTGTCGATGGCCACCAATACCCCGTTGAAACCACCGGCGCGGATGGCGGTGGCCCAATCATGTCGAGCCCCCGGCGGGCGAAAGGCCGGGGTTGGCGGTATGGTGACTAGCTTGTAGGCTGGGACGTGTTGCTGCTTGGCGAAGTATTGGCATCCTTGGCACCTTCTGACAGTTCTTCAGCGTCGCCCAGGGTCGTGGGCCAGTAGAAAGCTCGCCGGAAGGCCTTGCTGACCAGCGTGCGGGAAGACGCGTGGATGCCGCAGACGTCCTTGTGGATCTCCTCCAAGATGTCCTTGCCTTCTTGCCTGGGGACGCACTTCATGAGTACTCCGGAAGATGCGCCCCGCTTGTAAAGCTTGTCTCCGACGAGGACGTAGGACTTTGCACGGCGGATGAGCTGCTCGGCCAAGTTCTTGTCCGAGGGAACCTTCTGCTCATTGAGGTAGTCGATGAAGGGTTGCCTCCAGTCCACGTCGATCATCATGACCTCCTCGTCCGGCGGTGGGTGCGCCGGGGGACGGTGGTCGGTGGCGCTGGCTCCGGGATGGATGGCGCGTGAAGCTCGTAAACGAAGACACCCGCTGGTACTTGAGCGCGGGTAGATCCAAGCTTCGGCAGGACGTCCGCTGCAACGTTGTTGTCGCGGACGATGTGGTGGAACTCGAGACCGTAGAACTTGTTCTCGAGCTTGCGAACTTCTAGGCAGTAGGCGTCCATGTTCCCCTTGTTGCGGTCCCAGGACTTGTTGACTTGGTTGATGACCACTGCGGAGTCGCCGTAGACTATTAGCCGCTTGATGCCCAGTGAAGCCGCGAGGCGGAGCCCGTGTAGGAGAGCTTCGTACTCGGCTTCGTTGTTTGAGACCTTCCAGAAGATCTGCAGGACGTACTTGAGTTGTTCGCCTGTTGGAGAGATCAGGAGTACTCCTGCACTTGCGCCCTCGAGATTGAGCGAGCCGTCGAAGTACATCACCCAATGCTCTGTTCGCATGGTTGGAGTAGGTAGTTGGTTCTCCCGCCACTCCTCCATGAAGTCGACTAGCGCCTGCGACTTGATGGTTGTGCGTGGCTTGAAGTCGATGGTGAGGGCACCGAGCTCGACTGCCCACTTGGAGATTCTTCCAGTAGCATCTTGGTTACGCAGGATGTCGCCGAGCGGGTAGTCGGTGACGACGGAGATCGAGTACTCCTGGAAGTAGTGTTGTAGCTTCCGCGAGGTGATGAGTACTGCGTACAGGAGCTTCTGCACATGCTAATAGCGTGCCTTGGACTCTGACAGGACCTCGCTGACGAAGTAGACTGGGCGCTGGACTGGGTAGGCGTGGCCGTCTTCCTGCCGCTCGACGATGATGGCAGTACTCACCACATGAGTAGTCGCAGCGAGGTAGAGCAGTAGCTGCTCGCCTTTGCGAGGAGCCGTGAGGACCGGTGGCTTCGATAGGAAGTCCGTGAGCTGGCAAGGGCTTGATCTGCCTCTATAGTCCACACGAACTTCTCTTGGTGTTTGAGTAGTTTGAAGAAGGGGAGTCCCCGTTCTCCAAGCTTCGAGATGAATACAGTCGCGTCGCCATGCACCCGGTCAGCTTCTGGACGTCTTTGATGCACGTGGGAGCTTTCATGCTGGTGATGGAGGAGATCTTCTCGGGATTGGTTTCGATGTCGCGTTGGCTGATGATGAAGCCGAGTAGTTTGCCCAAAGGTACGCCAAAGACGCACTTGTTTGGGTTGAGCTTCCAGCGGTACTCGCGCAGGGATGCGAAAGTCTCTTCAAGGTCGTCGATGAGGGTACTGGAATTTCTGGTCTTGACAACCACGTCATCCACGTAGGCTTCGACGTTCTTGTTGAGTTGCCTCTTGAAGCAGGCCTGGATAGCTCATTGGTAAGTGGCGCCGGTGTTCTTCAACCCGAAGGACATGGTCGTGTAGCAGTACGCGCCAAATGGGGTGATGAACGTGGTCTTCTCCTGGTCTTCTTCCTTGATCGCGATCTGGTGGTACCCGGAGTAGCAGTCGAGGAAGTAGAGCAGGTCACAGCCCGCCGTGGAGTCGATGACTTGATCAATCCGCGGCAACCCGAAGGGGTCCTTGGGGCAGTGCTTATTGAGGTCAGTGTAGTCGACGCACATCCTCCACTCGTTCGAGTTCTTCTTGCGGACGAGGACAGGGTTGGCGAGCCACTCAGGATGGAAGACTTCTCTGATGAAGCCAGACGCGAGTAGTTTGGCGAGTTCCTTCTTGATGGCGTCCCGTCTGTCGTCGGCAAAGCGTCGGAGGTGTTGTCGCTTGGGGGTGGCCTTAGGATAAACGTTGAGGCAGTGCTCAATCAACTCCCTGGGCACTCCTGGCATGTCTGCTGGCTTCCACGCGAAGATGTCGCGGTTAGCCCGGAGGAAGTTGATGAGCGCGTCTTCCTATTTGGGGTCGAGGCCGGCCCCGATGGTGGTGGTCTTGCTGGAGTCACCTGTTCCGAGGTCAATCGTCTTGACTAGAACCTCCTCAGCTGGCTGAGGCTTGTTGGCGCTGTCAGACTTCTCCGGGATGTCGAGTTCACTTGTAGCAAGCTTCTTCGACGCAGCGTAGACCTCCATCATAGCGTTGGGTACTTGATTCATAGAGGCGATCTCCACGGCTTCTGTGTCGCAGTCGTGGGAGATCCTCAAGTCCCCTTGAAGAGAGAGTACACCCGCTGGGCTTGGCATCTTGAGTACCAAGTAGGTGTAGTGGGGCACCGCCATGAATTTGGCGATGGCTGGTCTGCCGAGGATGGCATGGTAGGAAGTCACAAAGTCCGCAACCTCGAACTTGATGTACTCGGTACGGTAGTTGTCCCGAGATTCCCCGAAGGTAACTGGCAAGACCACTGAGCCCAGTGGGATAGCCGCGTTACCGGGGACGATGTCGTAGAAGGGCGTGTTGCTCTTGGTGAGCATGTGGGTGATGTCGAGCTTCATCTTCTTCAAGGTCTTGGTGAAAAGGACGTTGAGCCCGCTTCCACCGTCGATGAGGACATTGTTGAGCTTGGAGCCCGCGACCACCGACTTCAGGACGAGGGGGAACCATCCTGGTTCGGAGAAGCTGGTCCATTGATCCATGCGGGAGAAGGTAATTGGTACCTCCGACCACCTGAGAGGGTCGGGACCGCTGGTTCAATGCTCATGACTTCTCAACGGGTAGCCTTTTGCTCCCGCCTGCTGGGTAGTCCGCCGAAGAGGACGTTGACAGTCTTGTCGGGTTCCTGGAAGTCGTTGTTATCTCCGTCGTTCTTCTTCTTTCCCTTTTTGTCGTGAGGGTGCGGTGACTCTGGAGTACTCTTGAGTGCATGTCTGAGTTGGTAGCACTACTCGGTGGTGTGGTTGCCGTTCAGATGCCACGGGCACTTCTCCTTTAGCAAGTCTTTGAAGCCACCGGAGTTCTTCTTCGAGTTCTCCTTCGCAGGGCGCTGGATAGTCGCGACAGTGTTGTCTGGCTTGCGCTTGCGGTTGGGACCCGAGTAGTTGTTGTTGTTGTTGCGACCGCCTTGGTTCCCGTTGTTGCCACTGTCGCCGCCCGCGTTCTGCTTGTTCTTGCCACGGATGGCGTCGTACTTGGCGTTGGCCTTGTCTTCTTCATCCACCCAGGACGTGATCATGTCCTTGAGGTGGGGGTGGACTTGGGGCAGCGACGACCGAAGTCTTCAAAGGTGCGGTGGTGGTAGAGGTCGTCTTGGAAGAGGTCGATGACCTCCTTGTCGGTGACGTCGACTACGGTAGCGCGCTTGTCGAAGAAGCGGCGCATGTACTTGCAGAGGGTCTCGCCTTGTTCCTGCTTGACCATGGCCAGGTCCATGCGAGTACCTGATCGGCCCATGGTGCCCGTGAAGTTGCCGGTGAACCGCTCCTTCGGTCCGGTCCCACTTGTCGATCGAGTGCTTGTCCGGCGACTCAAGCCATGTGAGTGGAGCTTGGTCCGGGCGGAAGGGGAAGTAGAGGCACTTGGTGTCGTTGTTGCCGCCGCCGTTCTCGATGGAGAGGGCGTAGCACCCGAGCCACCGGATGGGGTCCGCTTCGCGTCGTACTTGGTGATCCCCAAAGGCTTGAACTTGTCGGGGAGGAGCAAGTTGCGAAGTCGAGGTGAGAAGGCGGGGAAGCGATCGTTGTCGCCCGCAAGGGCGACTTCTTCCGCCGTAGCTCCTCAATCTTCGGCGGGCGTCGTAGCCGCCCCGTGAGGCACCAAAGGCGTGGCCGTTCATGTGGCCACGGCCGCCGCGACCGCCGCCGCCACCGGCCCTCCTCGTTGGCACCATGGTTGGAGGCGACGTCGTCGGCGCGCCGCCGCCGTCGGGGTCGCGCGCGCCGCCGCCGCCGGCAGGAGCGCGGTGGGGGACAACCTCGCGGTTGCTGTTGCCACCTTGTGGAGGTCCGCTGGCGTTTGAGCGAGTACGGTTGGGCTGATCTGGGAGCTCAGCTCGAGTACGGTTGGGACCGGGGTTGGCGCTGTGACTTGTAGCTTCGTTGTCACGGTTCCTGGCGAGAGGAGGCTAGTTGACCCTGTTGTCGACCCGCATGAAGTAGGCGTCTTCAGTGAGCTTGGCGATGACCTCCCCGGCGCGAATTCCCTGAGCCTGGTGTGCGATCGCTGTGATCGACATGAGGCATTGCTCAGGGGTAGTGTGTACTCTGCTCTCGACCGCCTCGAGAGCTTCCGCGAGGTTGCGGATGGGGAGGTTGTCTCGGAGACGCCGGCGCCGTTCGCTGCGCTTCCTGTTACGCTCACGTCGAGCGTCTCTGTTGGCGAGAGTTTCGTCTGCAGGTGCGTAGGCAGACAGCTCGCCTGAGAAGATGTCTTCAAGGTACTTGTCTTGAGCCGTCCCCGAGGGGTACGGGGTGTCGCCGGCAGCCATGAAGACTTGGCGATCGGGGGTGCCAAGGCCGGACTCGAAGCCGCCACCCTCGCTTGGGGTGTTCGAGTCGGCTCGGCAAGTGGTGTTCCCTCCTGGAACAGGAGTGAGTCGATGTAGGCGACGTAGCGTGAGTCTCCGCTTATCAGGTCAGCGGGCTTGCGGTCTGGCTAGTAGACGAATCTCCCGGCCGGTGTGGAGGTTATAACCAGCCCAGAGGCCGGCCCTAACAAGGGATGCTCAGTAGAGTTTTCCTCTGACTCGGGATCCTCTGGGTCCGACCCGAAGTCGAACTTGTATGCAGAATCCGAGTAGAACCCGAAGAGGGGGTTGGAGTCCGAAGCGTGGCCGGGGGCGGTGTCGGAGTCCGAGTTGTACTCGGGTACGGGTTCCTTGCCGGCCCGGCGCGAAGAAGGAGCCTTCGTGCGGGCCCGGCTGAGGATGCGGGGACCACGTGCGGAGCGCTCACGGGGTGAGGGGACCACATGCGATGGTTGAGCAGCCGGCTCGTATGTGATGGCCCATGGAGATGTCGAGTTCGAGTTGGAAGCTGACTCGAGCTCGAAGTCGGCGTGGTGGTTGAAGAGCGAAATTTCGCCGAACTTGCCGGCGAGTTCGCCTGTGACAACTTCAGGGAGCGTCACGAAGCCGGTCTTCGGGTTGGGCGGCATGGTGAGGCGGCGCTGGAAAGATCCCGCGCCGTCAGCAGTGCAGACCCAGGCGCCGAACACGAAGGTGTCGCCGCGGTTGAAGGCGACGGTTGGCTTGAAGCAGACAGGAGCCGTCGAGTTCGCCATGTGATCTCGGGCGAGAGCCCCTACCTGGCGCGCCAGCTGTCGGTGTTTTAGACCGGAAACCTACTAAGGGGAGTACCCGAAGTAGATGAATGTGGCCTCGCCGAGATCGGTAACTCGAAGGAAGAGACACGTGGCACACAATTTAGATAGGTTCGGGCCGCGAGGTGCGTAATACCTTACGTCATGTATGCTGCCTAGCTCTGGATTGATTGGGTACGATTACAAGATGGTGTAATTGTACATCGTGAGATGAGATTGGATGCTAGAGAGAGATCCCTGCCTCGCCTTATATAGTCCGGGAGGCAGGGTTACAAGTCGGAGTAGGGAGAGAGTACTTGTCGAGTACGTCTAGGAGTCTTCCATACAGTGCGGGACATGTACAGCTTCCTAACCGAGTACTTCTCCTCCGTAGTCCTTTTGCTCCACGCCATCAGGTGCCATGTAGCTCAAGCCGGGTAGTCCCAGGGGCCCACCGAGTAGTCGGTCCTAGTACCCACCGAGGTAGTGGGCCCAGGGAGGTCCATACGACAACCCCTGATCGCCAAGTCTTCATGGCTGCTGGCGAGACGCCAGGACCTTCAGGTACCCGGCCCGATCGCTACTTCAAAGACATATCCGCAGACGAGCTGTCTACCAATGCACCTACTGATGAAACTAACGACGACAAGAATGCCCGACGTGAGCACAACAGGAAGCGCAACGAACAGCGCAGACGTCTCCGGGAATCCCTCCCTGTACGGAATCTCGCAGAGGCTCTCGATCAAGTCGCTAACCGGGTGCACACTACCCCCGAACAATGCCTCATGTCTATCTCTATGATAGCACGTCAGGCTCACGGGATACGTGCGGGTGAAGTCATCTCCAAGCTCACGGAAGACGCATACTTAATGAGAGTTGACAACAGAGTCACTCAAGCGCCTCCCCACAGAACTCGCGAACACGAGAACCACGAAGCCGCAAGTCGCAGTCCAGCGGATAATGGATGCAACCGTACTCGAGGAGAACTCCCCCAGAACCCCAACCGTACTAAGGCATCTGCAGGAGGACCTTCTTAGGGTGGTAACAGTGTCGGCGGCGCCGGTGGTAGTCGCGGCGCTGCTGGTCACGGTGACGCTGGCGGCGGAGGCAGCGGTGGCGGGAGCTCATCACACGGGGCTGAAAGAAGAGCCGGTGGCGGAGGTAATCGCAGAGGCCGAGGCCACGCAGACAGCCACATCTCCAGCGCCTCGCGCGGTGGCTACGATGCCCACCAAAGAATTGAAGAAATACGATGCAACAAGTCCTCCACGGCAGGCGACAACGACGGCTTCCCCGCCTTCTCCTCTCGACTTTGCAATCTACTCCTCCCAGAGAAATTCAAACCTCTGGGGATCACCAAGTACGACGTGAAGCAAGACCCAGTCCAATGGCTCAGATGCTACGCCCTCTCCATCGAAAACGGTGGTAGCAACAATGACACCAAGTGTCTCTACTTCCCCTTTTGCCTAGACCAAACACCACTTACATGGCTCGAGTCGCTCGACAAGTACTTGATCGACGAGTGGAACCAGCTTAAGGACCAGTTCACCAGCAACTTCGCGGGCGCCATGGGACACTCGGGTACTCGCATGGACCTGGAAATGGTGAAACAGGAACAGGGCGAGACGTTACGCGAGTACATGCGACACTTTTTTGACAAGCGCGCCACTGTAGTCGACGTCACCGACAAGGAGGTCATCGACCTTTTCCAAGACAGTCTCTACCATCATCGCACTTTTGAAGACTTCTGTCGCCGCCGCCCGAGTTCCATCACCAAGCTCAAGGACATGATCACCTCATGGGCCGACGAAGAAGACAAGGCTAATGCCAAGTACGACGCCATTCGCGGCAAGAGCAAGCAAAACCCGGGCGGCAGCAACAACAACAACATGGATCAAGGGGGTCGCAACAACAACAACTACTCGGGTCCTAATCGCAAGCGCAAGCCAGACAACACAGTCGCGGCTATCTAGTGCCCTGCGAAAGACAACTCGAAGAAGACCTCTGGCGGCTTCAAAGACTTGCTGAAAGACAAATGCCTGTGGCACCTGGAGGGCAATCACACAACCGAGCAGTGCTACCAACTCCGGCGAGCACTCAAGGATACCCCAGACCCACGGCCTCCTCACAACAAGAAGGGCAAGAAAAAAGCCGACAAGGACAACAGCGACTTCCAAGAACCCGACAAGACGGTGAATGTCCTCTTCGGCGGACTACCCACCAAACGGTCTCAGAAGGCCACCAGACGGGAAGTCTTGAACTTTGAACCAGCGGTTCCGACCCCTCTCAGGTGGTCGGAGGTACCCATCACCTTCTCTCGCGTGGATCAATGGACAAGCTTCTCCAAACTAGGGCGTTTCCCACTCGTCCTGAAACCAGTAGTCGCGGGCTTCAGACTCAACAAGGTGCTCATCGACGGTGGAAGCGGGCTTAACGTCCTTTTCACCAAGACCTTGAAGAAGATAAAGCTCGACATCACTCACATGCTCACGAAGAGCACATCGTCTTTCTACGGCATCGTCCCTGGGAACGCGGCTATTCCACTGGGTTCAGTGGTCCTGCCAGTTACCTTCGGGGAAACCAGGGAGAACTACCGCACCGAGTACATCAAGTTCGAGGTCGCGGACTTCGAGACTTCCTACCACGCCATCCTCGGCAGGCCAGCTATCGCCAAGTTCATGGCGTACCCCACTACACGTACTTGGTACTCAAAATGCCAAGTCCTGCTGGTGTACTCTCGCTGCAAGGAGACTTGAAGATTTCTTTCGACTGTGACACAGAAGCTGTGGAACTCGCAGCCACCAATCAAGTACCCAACACAATGATAGAGATCTATGTTGCATCTAAGAATCTTGCCCCAACCGAACTCGAGATCCCAGAAAAGACATACACAGCCAACAAGCCTCAACCCTCTGAGGAAGTGCAAGTCAAGGCGATCGACCTTGGGACGGGCGACAGCAGCAAGACCACCATGATCGGGGTGGACCTCGACCCGAAAAAGGAAGACGCTCTCGTCAGCTTCCTTCGGGCTAACCGAGACATCTTTGCTTGGAAACCAGCGGACATGCCAGGGGTACCCAGGAATCTGATAGAGCACTCACTCAACATTGATCCTAAAGCTACCCCCAAGAGACAACACCTCCGCCGTTTCGCCGACGACCGACGGGACGCCATCAAGAAGGAACTCGCCAAACTACTCGCGGCTGGCTTCATCAGAGAAGTCTTCCATCCTGAGTGACTCGCCAACCCCGTCCTCGTCTGCAAGAAGAACACGAACGAGTGGAGGATGTGCGTCGACTACACCGACCTCAACAAGCGCTGCCCCAAGGACCCCTTCGGGTTGCCGCGGATTGACCAATTCATCGACTCAATGGCGGGCTGCGACCTGCTCTGCTTCCTCGACTGCTACTCTGGGTACCACCAGATCGCTATCAAGGAAGAAGACCAGGAGAAGACCGCGTTCATCACCCCGTTTGGCGCCTACTACTACACGAAAATGTCATTCGAGTTGAAGAATGCCGGCGCTATGTACCAACGAGCTATCCAGGCCAGTTTCAAGAGACAGCTCAACAAGAACGTCAAAGCCTATGTGGATGACGTGGTCGTCAACCCCCGAAACTCCGACACGCTCATCGCCGATCTTGAAGAGACTTTCGCATCCCTGCGGGAGTACCGGTGAAGCTCAACCCGAACAAGTGTGTCTTCGGCGTACCTTCGGGAAAACTACTCGGCTTCATCATCAGCCATCGTGGCATCGAAGCCAACCCCGAGAAGATCTCACACCATTACCAAGATGAAAGCTCCCACCTGCATCAAAGACGTGCAGAAGCTTACTGGGTGCATGGCAACCTTGAACAGATTCATCTCGAAACTCGGAGAACGGGGATTACCCTTCTTCAAACTACTCAAGCACCAAGAGAAGTTCGTGTGGACCCCAGAGGCAGATCAAGCTCTGGCTCAGCTCAAGGACTTCCTGTCCAAACCACCAGTCCTCACGGCTCCTCGCAAAAAGGAGCAGCTACTGCTCTACCTCGTTGCGACTACTCACGTGGTCAGTACTGCCATCATCATCGAGCGGCAAGAAGACGGCCACGCCTACCCAGTCCAGCGACCAGTCTACTTCGTCAGCGAGGTCCTGTCAGAATCCAAGGCACGATACCAACCAATGCAGAAGCTACTGTATGCAGTGCTCATCACCTCGCGGAAGCTACGACACTACTTCCAGGAGTACTCGATTACCGTCGTCACCAATTACCCGCTCAACGACATCTTACGGAACCAAGATGCTACTGGAAGAATCTCCAAATGGGCAGTTGAACTCGGCGCCCTCACCATTGACTTTAAGCCACGAACAACCATCAAGTCTCAGGCACTAGTCGACTTCATGGCGCAGTGGCGGGAAAATCAGCTACCAACTCCAACCGAGCGACCAGAGCATTGGGTGATGTACTTCGACGGTTCACTCAAGCTTGAGGGCGCAGGTGCAGGGGTACTCCTGATCTCTCCAATGGGCGAACAACTCAAGTACGTCCTGCAGATCTTCTGGAAGGTCTCAAACAATGAAGCTAAGTACGAAGCTCTACTACACGGGCTCCGTCTCGCAGTATCACTGGGCATCAAGCGACTACTAGTCTACGGCGACTCCGCAGTGGTCATCAACCAAGTTAACAAGTCTTGGGATCGCAGCAAGGAGGACATGGACGACTACTGCCTAGAAGTCCGGAAGCTCGAGAACAAATTCTATGGTCTCGAGTTCCATCACATCGTCTGCGACAACAACGTTGCAGTGGATGTCCTGTCAAAGCTTGGTTCTACTCGTGCACAAATACCAGCGGGAGTCTGTCGGTGTTTTAGACCGGCAAACCTACCAAGGGGGTAACCGAGGTAGTAGGTTGTGCGGTGAGGATCGTGATCGGGAGACCGAGAACTCGAAGGTATGCGCAAGGACACGGGACACAAGATTTATACAGGTTCGGTTTGCCAAGGTGGCGAACCCTACATCCTGTTTGGGGATCAAGTATGGCGCCCTGCGCTTGGTGTTGGGGTTAGATCATGTGCCCGGCTAGGTACCCGACCCTCCTTTATATAGTCCAGGGGGCGGGTTCCTAGTCGGTTACAAGGCAGGAGTCCTAGTAGGATTACACGGAACGAGTCCTAGTAGGATTACAGGGGAATTCTAGTAGGAGTCCGTCTTCATCCTTCCTCGTATGGGTACCCGGGGAGTATGCCCGACAAGCCCCCGAGCTCATTGTAGTCGAGAGTAGTAGTTCGAGTAGTCTTGAAGCCTCTTCGAGTAGTTCTTGAGCGTCCTCGAGTACTGCTTGGAGAAGTCTTCAATAGTACTTGAACTGCTGCGAGGCTGGAAGGTGGTCCAACTCATTAGTCTTGAAGTTGAGATTATATGGAAGTGCGGTTGCAAAATTGCACTCCATATGGAGTAGCCCCCGAGCCTTAGGTTGAGTTGTAGACTCTAGCTGAGGGTCAATCTTGATTCTAAATCTTCCGTCTTGAAAAATTTGAATGATGGGTGTAGCATAGCAGCCCCCGAGCCTTGAAATGATTGGGTAATCAATCCAAGGGTCTTCAGTGCTCGCGAAAGCCATCATCTGAGTACTCTTGCAGTGTGTAGCCCCCGAGATAAGAGAGCCATATGAGCCACGTCGAGTAGTTGTTGGTACAGAGCCCCTGAGCTTGAGAGCAAGCGAAGTCTACTGGAGTCATCCTCGATTAGTAATTTGAGTGTAGCCCCCGAGCTGGAGAGATTATGAGTAGTAGGTTGACATCGAGCCGTGGAGATTGAGAAGTAGCTGCGTCATCAAAGTGGGCTTTATATGCAACCGAATTCAACTTTAGATACCGGCAGAGCGGACTTTAGAATGCGACTTGAAAACTGAAGTCGACTTTGTGCCGCACAGAGCGGACTTTGAGATGCGACTTAAAAACCGAAGTCGACTTTGTGCCGTGCGAAGTGGACTTTGATATGCGACTTTAGAAGTCGACTTTAGGATGCCGCGCAGAGCGGACTTTGAGTTGCGACTGAAGAAGTCGACTTTAGATTGCCGCGTAAAGCGGACTTTAGATGCGACTGCAATAGTCGACTTTGTGCCACGCGGGGTGGACTTAAGATGCAAAAAACGAAAAGCACTTTCCGGAAAGCCAAAGCGAATGAAAAAGCACAGAAAACGAGTAGTTTTGCCGCTGGAGCGGGCTTAAGATTGTGACCAAAGTCGGCTTGTGCCACCGGAGTGGGCTTGGATGCGACCGTTAGCATCGACTTGTGCCACCGGAGTGGGTTTGGATGCGACCGTTAGCATCGACTTGTGCCACCGGAGTGGGCTTGGGTGCGACCGTTAGCGTCGACTTGTGCCACCGGAGTGGGCTTGAGTACCTGAGCCATGGATTCCAGACCCAAGGTACGATTGCTGCCAGAGCGGGCTTGAAGGTGCGCCCGGAGTCGACTTGTGTGCCTGGGCCATGGATTTCAGACCCAAGGTACAGTTGCCACCGTAGTGGACTTGAAGGTGCGACCAGAGTCGACTTGTGTACCTGGGCCATGGATTTCAGACCCAAGGTACAGAGCGCGAGTACTTAGGGTACTTGGACCCATAGTACAGAGCGTGAAGACCACGTGCAGCTAGGTTCCATCGTCGCCAGGACCCGAGGGCCACTTACAGCTAGGTTCCATCGAAGCTTACACACGTAGTATGCCATCGAAGCAGGCGAAGATGCGACCAGAGTCGACTTTAAGTTGCCGCCCGGAGCGGACTTTAGAATGCGACTTTAGAAGTCGACTTTAGATTGCCGCGCGTAGTGGACTTTAGAAGCTGCCTCCTAGGGATAGCCCCCGAGTTGATGAAGTAGACTCGTGGTGACTTGATTGATATACCCCAAGAGTAGTTAGCAGAGTGTAGCTCCCGTGAAAACCTGTCGAGAAGCATACACAAATGAGTAGTCGGCAAGTAGTCCTACATGATGAGGAGAACAAGCCAAGAAAAGAAAACAGTAATCATTTAAATAAATGACTTAGCAGTTGTAGCATGGGTAGATTGTTGATGAAGCCGTGGCGGTCGGCGATGGAGCCGCGATGGTTGTTGCTGAAGTTAACTAGTCAGAGTTGATTCCGACTAGTTTTTGGGGGTGTGACTGTCGTTCTCGACTAGTTTGGAAAACTAGTTGAGATGAATGGTCGACGCGACGCGACCGGAAGACGACGTCGTGGCGGCGCGCGGCGTACTTGAAGTAGAGCCAGTGTTGCCACAAGACAAGTAGTCGTGACGCACGACGTGGCTGAAGTAGATCTAGTGTGGCCGCAAGACGAAGTTGTGACACACGGAGTAGTCGAGGACGAGCCGCGTGACGAGCCGCGCGACGTGCCGAGGCACCCGGACGCGCGGTGTAGGCGAAGAAGTCGACAACGAGCCAAGCGACGTGCCGAGGCACCCAGACACACGGTGTAGGTGAAGTTGACGACGAACAGCGCGACGAGCCGTGTGACGAGCTGCGCGACGTGCCGAGGCGCCCTGACGCGCGGCATAGTCGAAGTAGTCGACGACGAGCCGTGTGACGAGCTGCGCGACGTGCCGAGGCACCCGGATGCGTGGCGTACTCGAAGTAGTCGACGACGAGCCGCGTGACGTGCCGAGGCACCCAGACGCGCGGCGTAGGTGAAGTAGTAAACGACGAGCCGCGCGACGTGCCGTGCCACGTGCCGAGGCATCCGGACGCGCGGCGTAGGCAAAGTAGTCGACGACGAGCGGCGCGACGAGCCGAGGCACCTAGACGCGCGGCGTAGGCGAAGTAGTCGACGACGAGCCACGTGACGAGCCACGCGACGTGCTGAAGCACCTGGACGCGCGGCGGAGGCGAAGTAGTTGACGACGAGCCGCGTGACAAGCCGCGCAACGTGCCGAGGCACCTGGACGCGCGGCGGAGGCGAAGTAGTCGATGACGAGCCTGCGCGAGGCGGAGTAGTTGACTACGAGCCACGCGACGAGCCGAGGCCCCTGGACGCGCGGCGTAGGCAAAGTAGTCGACGATGAGCTGCGTGACGAGCCGCGCGACGTGCCGAGGCACCTGGACACGCGACGGAGGCGAAGTAGTCAACGACGAACCGCGCGACATGCCGAGGCACCAGGACGCGCGGCGTAGTCGAAGTAGTCGACAACGAGCCACGCGACGAGCCGTGCGACGAGCCGAGGCACCTGGACGCACGGCGTAGTCGAAGTAGTCGATGATGAGCCGCGTGACGAGCCACGCGACGTGCCGAGGCACCCGGACGTGCAGCGGAGGCGAAGTAGTCGACGACGAGTCTGCGTGAGGCGGAGTAGTCGACGACGAGCGGCGCGACGAGCCGCGCAACATGCCGAGGCATCTGGACGCGCGGTGTAGCCGAAGTAGTCGACGACGAGCCGCGCGACGTGCCAGAGCAACCAGACGTGCGGCGTAGGAAAATTGATTCCGCTTTGACAGGAGCAAGCCGACTTGCTTAAATGGATCTCGACGAGTCGACGGGTAGATTGATCTTGTTGACGAGGGTCCTTCGAATCCGCTCGGTGGTGATGATCACCCCTACCTGGCGCGTCAGCTGTCGGTGTTTTAGACCAGCAAACCTACCAAGGGGGTACCCGAGGTAGTAGATTGTGCGGTGAGGATCGTGATTGGGAGACCGAGAACTCGAAGGTATGCGCAAGGACATGGGACACAAGATTTATACAGGTTCGGGTTGCCAAGGTGGCGAACCCTACATCCTGTTTGGGGATCAAGTATGGTGTCCTGCGCTTGGTGTTGGGTTGAGATCAGGTGCCCGGCTAGGTACCCGGCCCTCCTTTATATAGTCCAGGGGGCGGGTTCCTAGTCCGTTACAAGGCAGGAGTCCTAGTAGGATTACACGGAACGAGTCCTAGTAGGATTACAGGGAATTATAGTAGGAGTCCGTCTTCATCCTTCCTCGTATGGGTACCCAGGGAGTATGCCTGATAGAGTCTTCGTTCACGAGCTTCACACGCCATCCATCCCAGAGCCGGCGCCCACGACCACTGACCCATCGCCTTCTCCAGCTGGTCAGGAGATCATGATGATAGACGTGGACTGGCGACAATCCTTCATCGACTACATCCGCGAGCAGAAGGTTCCCACAGACAAGAACTTGGCCGAGCAAATCATCCGCCGAGCCAAGTCCTACATACTAGTCGGCGACAAGCTCTACAGGAGGGGCACCACTTTTGGAGTACGCATGAAGTGTGTTCCCAGAGAAGAAGGCAAGGACATCTTGGAGGAGATCCACAAAGGCGTCTGCGGCAACCACGCGTCTTCTCGTACGCTGGTTAGCAAGGCTTTCCGACGAGCTTTCTAGTGGCCCACAACCCTGGGTGATGTTGAGGAACTCGTTAGAAGGTGCCAAGGGTGCCAGTACTTCGCCAAGCAACAGCACGTCCCGGCCGACAAGCTAGTCACTATACCACCAACTTGGCCTTTCGCCTGCTGGGGGATCGACATGATTGGGCATCTCCCGACTGCGCCAGGAGGATTCAACAGAGTCTTGGTGGCTTTTGACAAGTTCACAAAGTGGATCGAAGTCAAGTCGGTCACCTGCCCAAAGGCCGAGAGGGTACTCGACTTCTTGGATGAACTCGTACATTGCTACGGACTACCCCATCGCATCATCACAGACCTGGGGTCCAACTTCAACAACCACCAGTTCTGGGAGTACTGCGAGAACAGCAGGATCGACATCCGGTATGTCTCAGTCGCTCATCTACGGGAAAACGGACAAGTCGAGCATGCCAACGGGATGGTACTCGATGCCCTCAAGAAGCGACTACATGATGCTACTAATACAAAAGGGGGCAAGTGGATCAAGGAACTTGAAAGTGCATCTTGGCCCCTAATTGTTTTGGTGATAGTGGCAAGCACAATTTGTGGTATTTAATGCTTGATCAAGATGTGTGCAGGACTGAAGTGAATGAAACTCATGGTTTTGACCAAAGGAAGGCCCCCAACTCCAAGTCGATGTTTTCATCTCGAATCAAGGCTTAATTTATTTTTGATTTTGAATTTGAGTATAGGAAACACCGTACTATAAAGGGGGATGTGAATTGATAGCCAAGAGATGATAAAAGTGCTCTAGGAGATAACCCAAGTGAGTGAGAAAAGCCTAGAGTTGACTCGTGCACTTTTGCTAATCTTTTCTTTAACTCTCAGCCATTGTCGGTAGTACCGACACCGGGTCGGTAGTACCGATATGGCTTCTCTGGCGAGTTTTAGCCAGGGGTCGGTAGTACCGACCCAGCGTCGGAACTACCGATAAAGCCTTACTAGGTTTCTAGGAAACCCCTCAGTAGTACCGACACTGTGTCGGTAGTACCGAGGATACTCGACTCAGTAGAGTAACGGCTAGTTTTTGAGCTGTAGTATAAAAACCCCCTTCTCCCTCCTCACTCATTGCTGACCAACCACGAGACAAACACCTCTTTGAGCATTCACTCCACCTCTCCCCTCTTCTCTAGAGCCAATCATTGATTCCCTTGAGCTAGAGTTTGAGTAGAGAAGTGATTCTTAGTGAGGTGTGCACAAGCTTTGAGAGCCCCATCGATTCTCCCCATCTCAAGAGCACTTGAAGCATCTCCGGGCTTTTCGGTTTGCATTTGTTACTCTTGAAGCTTGCTTCTAAACGGTTAGGCATCGCCTGTTGAGTGCCCTCTTCGTGTGGTGCACCCGGGATCGTTTGTACTGCCCTCTCCTTGGTGGAGAATTCTTAGTGAGCACCAATCATCCATTGTGGGGGTTGGAAGACGAAAAGAGGCTCTTGGTGATAGCCCTCCCTTTGTGGGATCCTCAACGGAGACGTAGCATCCTTCGTGGGTGTGAACTTCGGATTAAATCTTTGTGTCTCCATTTGCTTGCTTGAATTCTTTGTTTCTCTCTAACCCTAGAACTTGTTTTAGCCCGATCTATAATTTGGTTGCTCTCCAACTCATCTCTGTGGTTGCAGGTGGTTCCTAGCCTCTAAACTTAGTCTTTGATTCAAATAGAATTGCTAGAATCGCTCTTGAATTCAAATTTTGTTTTAGTCAACTCTATCCTGTCGGTAGTACCGACCTGGTACCGGAAGTACCGACCCCCTCGGTAGTTCCGGCACCACGTCGGTAGTACCGACAGAACTTTTAACTGCTGCACTTGTTTCAGAAATTTGAAGTGATCCTATTCACCCCCCCCTCTAGGCATCACAAGGTCCTTTCAGAACTACCCAATGCACTCTGGGGGCTTCGTACTCAACCTACCGAGCCAACAGGGCAGTCACCATACTTCATGGTCTACGGCTTCGAGGCTATTCTATATGCCGACGTCATATGGGATTCACTGGCAGTGGAACAATATGACGAAGGCATCTCTGAAGACAGCAGGCTAGTTGATACCGATGGACTCGAAGAAGCTCGCTGCGCCGCCCTCGTCTAGTCAGCAAGGTACCTTGAGGGTATCCGACGCTATCATGATCGCAACATCAAGGAACGCTCCTTCAATGTTGGTGATCTAGTCATTTGACGCATCCAGAACACGGAAGGACTACACAAGCTCAGCTCGCCATGGGAAGGTCCTTTCTTGATCGCAAAGGTGACCGGACTAGGCTCGTATCGCCTCCAAACACTTGAAGGCAACAATGTCAGCAACTCGTGGAACGTCGACCAACTTTGTCGATTCTACGCGTAGTCTCTTGACTACTCTCCGGGAGTCCAAGTCTATATGACTACCACCGGGCTCTTCACTGTAAGCGGCCTCCGAGTCCAGGCACTAGTCTCCGGACTACTTTACTCCAAGATCCAGTATCAACGGCTACTAACGGATCTCGGGCTGTTTAGAGCATCAAGGACTCTAGCAGCGGTCTACAAAAGATACCATGTACTTTTAGATCCAGCCTATACGGCTACTAACGGATCTACAGTTATAAGCATCCACGTGTCCTAGCACTACTTTAGCCGTAGGCGGCCTTAGGGTCCTGGCGATTACACTTGTAAAACGGCACTGGCCATCCAGGTGTACTCTCTTCTCAGTAATAAAGTTTGATTCTCAGTCAACACATTTACTGTGTTTCCCTCGAACGGGTCTACTGCCGAGTACTACTCGCAAACATCTCCACGGATGGGCACTCCGCACATACACACCGCGATAACGAGTACTCATTCCATGGAATTTTTTCATTAAAATTCAAACAAGTTCATCATAACTTTGTTTATATTACATATGTTGTCGTAAGCTAACCCTACTGGACAACTACTGGAGGTTGCTTCCCTGCGACTTGTTCGGCGATTGGCGCCATCTACTCCAGAAGCTCCTTGTACTGATCATCTGAGCAATTGGCGGCTAGTCCACCCACGACTACGTCTACCGGAGCCTTAGGGAAGTACGACTTCATATATGCCAAAACCTGGTTCGGGATGGACTTCGCCAGATGCTTCACATATGTTGCCAGACGCCCGGGGGCTTCCTTCAGCCGGTCAACCAATGGAGCAATCTTCGGCCCGCCTGGGTGAGGCACCAGTAGCCTCGCAATGGGAAGTGCGGCTTCTTCTAGCTCCTTGAATTGGCCTAGCAGCTTCTCGCAGTCTTCATTGATCTTCTGCGGAGATTTATAGCAGTTGACAAGGTCACGGTCCGAGGCTTCAAGGAGCTCCATGTGCTTGACTCACTCATAAGACAACTGCTTATATTCATACTCAAGTACCTTTCGGGCATCCTTCTTTCGGTAGACGATGTTCTTCAGATCGGTCTCCAATGCCTTCAGCTGGTCTACCCAGGCCTCGAGATCTGCAAAAGTCCAGGAGTTCGTGTCAGGCTACTGCCAGGGTACTCGCAATAAGTACCCAACAAGCTGGTGGCGGCATACCTTTGTTCTTCTGGCGCAACGACTTGTTCTTGCGAATCAAGTCATCGCTCTTCGCTTGCATCTCTTGTACCTCATTATGGTACTGGGCAAAGGCTCCATCCAGTTTGGATTGCAGCATGGCGGAGTGCTTCCTAGATTTGTTGAGTTCCTTTTCTAGTGCTTCCGCCCGAAGCACTGTGTTGCCATATCCCTGGAGCATATCAAATTTTTGTCGGGATCTCTCCACGACATCCTGCACAAGGCAACAACTATTACTTGGGTACTCAGTTATGGTGGAATTCGACTACTCAAGGGTACTGTCACGTACCTTCATCCACTGCTCGGTCCGGCGCATTGACTCCAAGTTCCGGGCCACCATCATCGGGTCGATGAGGTCATCTGACAGAAGCTCCAGCCCGCCACGACTAGTCGGCACAGCCTCTGACATCGGTGCCGAACGTATCGGCTCCGCGTCTTGGATCTCTGGCGACCTCACGACAACAACCATGCTCGCCTCTGGGAGCGCGTCATCGTGCACCTCTTTCGTGGGCTCGGGGGCTACTGGAACCATTGGTTCGGTAGTCGCTCCCTCCAGCACAGCGGCTCCTGGCGCGGTGCCCTCGACCGACAAGGCTTCAGGGATCGTGGTCCCCTCGACATGTGTTTCTGTCATCACAAGCCATACGACGTCAGTACTGGGGGCTACAACTACTACCTGAGGCAAACGACGTCGTCGATATGTACATACCTTCCACTATGGTGGCTTCCAGCGACGTGGCCCCTACGCCCGGCGCCACGATCTCAGCCTGGGGAAGAGGAGTGGATTCCTCTGCAGTGGCTGACGGTCTTCTTCATTAGCTGCCGCGTCTGGCTCTTCTCCTTCCCAGGACAGATCGGTTGATTTCCTGTACAGTACACATTGGGTGGTTAGTCAAGCAAGACTATCAAACTACGGGTACTACTCAAGGATGGACTTCACTTACAAGTTCGACCGGACTACAGTCACGGTCGGAGCGCCAAGTGTGCTGGCGATATCAACAAGCCCGGCTTCCACGGGCACCTCTTCTTCAACATGGGCGACTACTGACTCCACGACTCCAGTAGTCGCGGAGGGTTCTGGCCTCCTCTCTTCTGTCGGTGTCGGTGGCTCGCCGGTACTAGTCGCCTGTTGTGCCGACTCTGGCACAGCTTCTTCCATGGTGGGGGCTGGACTGTGGCTCCTCTCAGTCGCTCCGCCCACCGTGTCCCAGTCGTCTTCTCCTCCCTGATCCATGGGGTCGGACGATGGAATCTCCTGTGATTCAACTGTCAGCACGCAATATTTCAAAACAAGAACTCGACTACTCATTCGAGGAACTCACCTCTTGGGAAGTGGTCGCTGTCACCTTCAGCTTCTTGGCGACGTGTTTTCGTGCCACATTGCGCGGCCTTCTTGGCGGCGCAGGGAGACTAGCCTCCAGGCTAGCCAGCAGATCTTCAATAAGGGGGATATTGGGTAGTCCAGGTCGGATGAACCTGGACCGCAATTGAAATCGCTCCTGGAGCGTTTCCCCATCCTCCTCGTCGGAGGTGTCTTCTATGGTGACAGTGTCGTCACTTTCGCCGACTTCACAGCGTTCCTTCACCTTGCCCTTGCCCTCCTCTGGAATATCTACAAGTTGGGGAGGGGGAGTTGGATCGGAGACAAACTTCGTGATGTCCTCCTGTAGCACACAATCTGGATGAGCGCAACTACTCCAGACCAATAAGTACTTAAGAGCAAGGGTTTCAACCATGTACCTGATTCGGCGGTCGAGCCGCGGAGTACTCGGGGATTGGGCAAGGAGTGTATGGTGGCATATCCTCAAATATCTTGCCCAACCTCTCGACGATGTCCTCGTCATCGACTTCGTTGTCGAGCATCCTCGACGTGTCTTCGGCGCCTGTGTACTGGTACCCGAGAGTGTCTCGTGCCATCAGTGGTTGCACTCTCCTCTTCATGAAACTGAAGGCCACATGCTTGGCCCTTAGTCCGGCCTCTCTCAAGGCCTTAATCTTCAGCATCAACTTGTGTAGTTGAATACCCTCCTTCATCGTCGGCTCTGTGTTCCACCATGCCCGATGCTTCGGCTGCTTCCTGCTTGGCTTCGGCAGCTCCGAGTGGTGGTTTGTGATATAAAACCACTTGGACTTCCAGTCTAGGTTTGAGTCGATGAGCTTGTATGCCAAGTACTGGTCGGCCGTGTCTTCTCGCATTTGGATGACAGCCCCTCCGACTACTCGTGGGTCGTTGGCGCTGGGTTGCGGCTTCACACAGAAGAATTTTCGGAACAAGATCCAGTGGGGCTTGATCCCCACGAACGCCTCGCAGAAATGTACGAAGATGGAGACATGAAAAATACCATTGGGATTCAAGTTCAAGTACTCAATACCGTAGTACTGAAGCAGTCCCTTGAAGAAATCGCTGGCCGGGAGCGCTAGTCCGCGCTCCACGAATCTGGCGAACATGGGGACCTCGTCGGGGTTCTTCTCCATGGGGTACGGGTCACCCGCGGCGGGGCGCCACATATCCATCTCCTTCTCCCGAAGGAACCCGCTGTTCACCAAGGCGAGCAGATCTTCAGTATTCATCTTGGACTTCTTCCACTCCTTGTTCGGATTGGGGCGCGGGGGAGAAGTAGGCGGCGATGACCCTTGGGCAGATCCCTCTACCTCACTGCGGGATCTCTTCTTCCCGGCTCCAACCTTCGAGCCCTTGGATGGATATGACTTCATCCTCCAAGTGCACGGAGTCTTCACTCGCATCCGCTCGGGGGCTACGCTGGTGGCGTGCAGCGGCGGCGCGCGTTGACTTACACTCTACGACGTGGCGGCAGCAGCAACAGTGGAAGGACACTTAACTAGATCTATTCGCACGACAGCTACTGCGGAATAGAAAACCCTAAGGGTTTCGGCATCTATTTATAACCTAGCCTGCAGTACCGCAACGGCCGGATGGATAAGTATCGGCGACTGACTCAGCGGCGGCTGCCTGACTCTTCGGCTTCCAGTAGTCGATGCGCTGCATCTCGGGGGCTCGGCTATGTTTGTTAGATCTCCTGGGTGATGACAAGACTCAAGAGCAACTCAGGACACATTCTACAATCAAGATGACCCTTCAATTTGAGAGGAAGTACTCGACTCAAGGCTCGGGGGCTCCATGCCACGTGTCTTTCGGTTTTTTTCCGGATTTTACGGGATAATCTTGGCAGAACTTCATATTGACCCTCAGCTTGAATCTACGATTCGACCTAAGGCTCGGGGGCTACATTCCATATGGAATGCGATTCTTCGAATCGCATTTTCCAAATGGTTTCTTCTTCAAGACTGAGCGAGTACTATTGAAGACCTTCAAGAGAAGAACTCGAGGACGCTTGGGAACTACTCAAGAAGACTTCAAGACTACCCACAGATCAGCTGGAGTACCTTCCAGCCTCGGGATGCTTCAAGTATTCTTGAGGACTTTTTGGCTTGTAGTACTCGAGGACGCCTGAGGACTACTCGTCAAGGCCGTCAAGACTACTTGAAACTATCCTGCTCGACTACAAAGTACTCGGGGGCTTGTCGTATGGACCTCCCTGGGCCCACTACCTCTGTGGGTACCAGGACCGACTACTCGGTGGGCCCCTGGGACTACTCTACATGGGTCACACGACACTTGATGGCGTGGGGCGCAAGGATTACAGTGGAGAAGTACTCTGATAGGAAGCTATGCAGGTCCTGTACCATATGGAGAACTCCTAGACGTACACAACTAGTACTCTCTCCCCTGACCGACTTGTAACCCTGCCTCCCGAGCTATATAAGGCGAGGTAGGGACCTTTACGTTTCTCATACGCATCATCTTGTAAACACACCCAATCAATCTAGAGCTACACAGCATACAGGACGTAGGGTGTACCTCACGGCCTGAACCTGTCTAAATTGTGTGCCACGTGTCTCTTCCTTCGAGTTACCGATCTCGGCGAGGCCACATTCATCTACCTCGGATACTGTCGTATGGACCTCCCTGGGCCCACTACCTCGGTGGGTACCAGGACCGACTACTCGGTGGGCCCCTGGGACTACCCGGCTTGCGCTACACGGCACCTGGAGGCGTGGAGCACAAGGACTACACAGGAGTAGTACTCGGTTAGGGAGCTGTACATGTTCCGCACTGTATAGAGGACTCCTAGACATACTCGACTAGTACTCTCTCCCTACTCCGACTTGTAACCCTGCCTCCCGGACTATATAAGGCGAGGCAGAGACCGATCACCTCATCCAATCTCCTCTCATACAACTCACGGCGCACCATTGCACCATCTTGTAATCGTGCCCTATCAATCCCGTAGCTACGCAAAGCATACAGACATAGGGTATTACGCACCTCGCGGCCCGAACCTCGTCTAAATTGTGTGCCACGTGTCTCTTCCTTCGAGTTACCGATCTCGGCGAGTCACATTCATCTACTTCGGGTACTCCCCCGTAGTAGGTTGCCGGTCTAAAACACCGACACCGGCGCGCCGTGTAGGGGATCTCGCTCGAGATCACATGGCGAACTCGACGGCTTCCGTCCACTTCAAGCCAACCGTCGCTTTCAACCGCGGCGACACCTTCGTGTTCGGCGCCTGGGTCTGCACTGCTGATGGCGCGGGCTCCTTCCAGCGCCGCCTGACCATGCAGCCCAACCCGAAGACAGGCTTCGTGACACTTCCCCGAAGTTGTCACGGAGTGAACTCGCCGGCAAATTCGGCGAAATTTCACTCTTCAACCACCACGCTGACTTCGAGCTCGAGTCCGTCTCCAACCCGAACTCGACGTCGCCATGGGCCATCGCGTGCGAGCCGGGCCGCTCGCCCATCGCAGCGGTCCCCTCACCACGCGAGCACTCCGCACGTGGCCCCCGCATCCTCGCCCGGGCCCGCACGGGGGCTCCCACTTCGCGCTCGGCCGGCAAGGAGCCCGTACCCGAGTACGGCTCGGACTCCGACACCGCCCCCGATCGCGCTCCGACTCCGCCCTCTCTCCGAGTTCTACTCGAACCCGACTACGAGTTCGACTTCGGGTCGGACCCCGAGGAGCCCGAGTCCGAAGACGACTCCACCGAGCTTCCCTTGTCAGGGCCAGCCTCTGGGCTAGTTATAAAATCCACGCTGGCCGGGAGATACGTCTGCGGCCGTACCGCAAGCCCGCCGACTCGGTGAAGGGAGACTCACTCTACGTCGCCTACATCGACTCGCTACCGTTCCAGGAGGGAACACCGCTAGCCCGGCCGACTCAAACACACCAACCGAGGTGGCACCCTCCGAGTCCGCCCTTGGGACCCCCGATCGCCAAGTCTTCATGGCCGCCGGCGACACCCCGTGGCCTTCGTGCACGGCTCGGGACAAGTACCGGAAGACATCTCCTCCGACGAGCTCTCTCGCCGATGCTCCACCCAACGAGATTTCGGCGGACAGAGACGCTCGACGTGAACGCAACCGAAGCGCAACGAACATCGTCGGCGCCTCCGCGACAACCTCCCCATCCGCAACCTTGCGGAAGCTCTCGAGGCGGTCGAGAGCAGAGTACACACCACCCCTGAGCAATGCCTCATGTCGATCACAGCGATCGCACGTCAGGCTCAGGGCATACGCGCTGGAGAGGTCATCGCCAAGCTCGCTGAAGACGCCTACTTCATGCGGGTCGACAACAGAGTCAACCAGCCTCCTCCAGCTAAACCCCGCGACAACGAAGCTACTAGTCGCAGCGCCAACAACGGTCCCAACCGTACTCGAGCTGACCTTCCAGCCGAGCCAAACCGTCGTCGCTCCAACGCCGGCGGACCTTCACAGCAAGACCACAAGAATCGAGAAGTCGTTCCCCACCGCGCTCCGGCCGGTGGCGGCGGCAACGATCCCGACGGCGGCGGCAGCGATGGTGGAAGCTCCAATCATGGGGCCAACCGGAGGGCTGGAGGCGGCGGCAGTTGTTGGGGACAGCCCTAGGGGTCCCCTCAAACAACGGGGAAATCCTCACTTAAATCCCGGTACCGAAACACGTTAAGCCTAACCATGCAGGTGACTAACCATGCAGGACACGGCCCACGCCGCGGGACCCCGACGGCCCACCAAGACGGCCCTCTTAGAAGTCCCCTCGAACGGGCTCCGCCTCGCTCGACGCGCGCGCGCCCCCTCGGCGGGCTCCGCCCCCGTTCGAGGGGCAACTCTTCCCTCGACCGGCCCCGCCCCCGCTCGAGGGCTCACTCCCCCCCTCGAGCGGGTCTCGTCTCGCTCGAGGGTCCGTCCCGCCCTCGGGCCGGGGCCCGCCACGCTCACGGCGCGCCCCGCACGCGTGCGCCGGCCCCCGTACACGGGCATTTAACGCCCGACGCCGCAGACGGCGCCATCATGCGCCCGGGCTCGCGCCCGGCGCCGCCGCACCAACTCCCCAGGGAGGAGCCCATCCCCACCACTGTGGGGATGGACCGTGCGTACGGCCGTGTCGGTCCCGTGACACCGCGCGCCCACTACAAGACGGCTAACGCGCCCGACCCTCGAAGGGGGCCGGCGCACCCCTCGATTTCACTTTCCCCGTGACCCTACAGGGTTAGGTGGAGGCGCTAGGCCGGTGGATGGCCATCCCGGCCACTGTAACGCGCGGCCGCCGTACCCACGCGTGCGGGCGCACGCCCGGCACCGCGGCAACCACTCCGACACCGTGGAAGCGCGTTGGGAAGGAACGCCGTTCGCCTACTCCCGTGCCCCGTACCGCCCATCGTCGCCGCCTCCCTCGAAGCCTATCGAGGACGCCACCACCATCCGCCGCCCTCCTACCCTCGAACCGCCACCGTTCGGCACGGGGTAGGCCATCATGGCCGCATCGCTCGCGAAAATCGTCCCGGACGGCCGCCCATTCTACAGCCGTAGCACGACGTGCATCCCTCACATAGCCAGGTAGCACGGCGTGCATGTAACCCGCCGCCCCCTTGATCTATAAAAGGGGAGGCGAACCCCCAGCCGTGGGGGGGACGGATTTAGTTCGACACCACACCACGTACTCATTCTCATTCTCCCACAATATCTTCAGCCACGCCACCAGGGACTTGGAAGCTACACTTCCTCTCCCGCCTTGCTTGTATTTGCCCCACTACAAGCACCCCGTAGCTAAGGCAATACAAAGGCCCGAGCACGCCCCTCGCCGGACGTACGGCCCCCTCGGCGGGAACCGCGGATAAACCTCTGTGTCACTTGTTGCTTAGCATCGACCATTGAGGGATAGATCACGGCGCTATCTACTGGTTAGTGTCGGGACCATATTCCGCACCGACAGTTGGCGCCCACCGTGGGGCTAGCGAGCGCCTAAGATCATTTCCCCAACTCCCTCCATGGTGATCCGCACTGAGTACCGTGGTACCCGCTACTGCATGGGTAGCTCGGACCCCCTCCCAGCCGGGTTCGAAATCCGCTTCGGGGACCTGAACTTTCAGGCCACGGGGAACGGCTATCTCATGCGCCTCACCAACCGTGAGGAGCTCGCGCGCGCGCGCTAGGCCGTGTCCGCTCTCGGTCTCCGCCGCACGCACGACACCGGCGCGGGCGCCCGCGGGCACGGATGCCGCGGGTCCATCGATGCCGCGACGCCGCCGCCGCTCCGGCCGCGCTCGCGTCGGGGCGCGGTCCGAGCGGCGGCAGCCGAGTGCGCCGCCACCCGCCGCGACGCGCCCACCGTTACGACCGCCGCCACCACCCCGCCGGGACCACGTACGGTCTCCGACCGCGCATCCCCATCGGCCGCGTGGTGCCACGAAGGCCTACAACAACAACGTCAACACCACGATGCGCCGGTCCCGCCCGGCCGCCATGTCTTTGTCGCCGCAGATTCCGCTCCTCAATGGCCGACGAATCGTCCCTAGGCTCCATCGACGCGTTGCCACCCGCCAACCGCCACGGTACGCGGAGTGGGACTTCTCCCGGCGTGCCGGACCCGGGCCGCGTTCGAGCGTTTCCTCGACGCCACGTACTCACCGGTTTGGTCGCTCCGACGACTCCAAAGACCGGGAGCTACGACCCCGCGCGGGAGTGTTACGCCATCATCACCAACGACCCGGCCAACGCCGCCGGTGCGGCAGCGCCGGAGACGGGGAAGTCACGCCTGCCCCAGGGATCGCTACGCGCCGGCCGCGGGCCCAAGCGCCCCCGCCGGGGCCGACGTCGACGCACACCGGCCCAAGCCCGCGAGCTCGAGGCCAAGCCGGCGGAGGAATACGGACGCTGCGGCCGCTCCGCGCCTCGATGGCGGGGGAGGCCCCGCGCGCGGCGAACGCGCGCGGGAGCTGGGTCGACAGGTCCGAGACCGCATCAACACCGTCCCCAACGTCGACAACGCGGATGCTCCGCCGCGGGCGAGCCAAAAGCTCATCGCTGCCGCGACGTTGCTGCGCGCCATGCCGGCACCCTCAACCCCCGAGGCTCGAGACATGCACCGCGAGGTGCAGACTCTCATCGAGCAAGCGGCCGTCCAGCAAGCCGAGAGCTCGGCCTCACGCATCCGCAAACAGGGGGATGCGCGGGGTGACGAACCCGCACCGGGAGGCGAACCCTCGGTACACGTGGGTCAACCCGCTGACCAAGGACGCACGCCGGCCAAGGAACGACTCCTTGACGCGCGCAGGGCGCTGGATGGCGACGCCCGCAACGTCATCAACGCCAGGCGCACGAGCAAGGCGGATGCACGAGCGGCCAGGGGCTACCACCCTCGAAGGGGTTGGCGCTACGACGGCCGGGGAGGATCGCTCCCCGACGCCGGAGCCCCCGGGCACCCGTGTGTTCAGCCGGGAGATCCGCACGGCGGCGTTCCCGCAACGCTTCCGTCGCCCTCGACGATCGTCAAATACAACGGGGAGACGGACCCCCGTGTCTGGCTCAACGACTACCGCTTGGCTTGCCAGCTGGGCGGGGCCACTAGCGACGAAGTGATCATCCGCAACTTGCCCCTGCATCTGGGCGACGCGGCCCGGACATGGCTCGAGCACTTGCCCGCCAGCCAAATCCATAACTGGGACGATCTAGTCCACACGTTCGTGGGCAACTTCCAGGGCACATACGTGCGCCCTGGAAACTCATGGGACCTGCGCTCCTGCACGCAGAAGCCCGGCGAGTCGTTGCGGGACTTCATACGGCGCTTCTCCAAGCGCTGCACGGAGCTCCCTAGCATGGCACGCCCGAGATCGTGCACGCGTTCCTCGAGGGCACCACGTGCCGGGACCTCGTGCGCGAGCCGGGACGCAGCCCCGCCCCGCGGACTCAAACGAGCCGTTCGACATCGCCACCGGCCCCGCCTCCGGGAGAGGAGGCCGTGGGGGGCAATCTTCGACGGCAAGAAGGGCAAGCGCTCCGAGGACACGCCCGCGGAGGGCGCGGGGTCCAAGGAGCCACACCGCAACGACAAGCGGGGCAAGAAGGGGAAGAAGCCGTGCCGCGAGGCGCGCGAGCAGGGGCGCAACGGCGGCAACGCTGAGGCCCTCGCTGTTGACCCGGCCCGACGGGGCCCTCGACCGGCTCCTCGAGGCCCCGGGGGTGTTTGACGACATGCTGAAGAAGCCATGCCCCTACCACAAGACTCCCGTGAATCACACTCTTGAGCAGTGCGATATGCTCAAGAAGTTCTATGGCCGCCCCGCCGCGAAGGAGGCGAGAGGCCAAGAAAGATGAAGGCGATGGCGACGCGGGTGGCTTCCCCGTCGTCGAAAATGTGTTCCTCATCTTTGGAGGACCCACCGTCGACATGTCGACCCGGCAGCGCAAGAAGGAGCGGCACGAAGTCCTCGCCGCGGAGAGGGCGCCTCCGGCCTTCCTCAACTGGTCGAAGGACGCCATCACCTTTAGCCGGGATGACCACCCAAACCGCATCCCCAACCCGGGCCAGTACCGCCGGTGGTCGATCCCATCATTGGGAACGCCCGGTTTTCGAAGGTCCTTATGGACGGAGGCAGTAGCCTCAATATCCTCTTCGCGCATACATTGCGCCTGATGGGGATCGGGTTGGACCAGCTGCGGCCCGAAGACGAAGCCGTTCCACGCGCATCGCGCCCGCAAGGTGTTCAACCCCTCGGGCGCATCGACCTCGCCGGTCTGGTTTGGTACCCCCAAGAACTTCCGCAAGGAAACCCTCACCTTCGAGGTGGTGGGGTTCAAAGGGGCCTACCATGCTATCCTTGGGCGACCCTGCTACGCCAAATTCATGGCGGTCCCCAACTACACCTACCTGAAGATGAAGATGCCCGGGCCAAACGGCATCATCACCGTCGGGTCGTCCATCGAGCACGCATTCGACTGCGACGTCGAGTGCGTGGAACATGCGAGTGTTGACGGATAAAAGACGTATCCCTCTACGATCCGCAAGCGTACGGACCCCACACCTTTTTCACCACGGGATTCCCAAGGTTGTTGTCAATCCGCGGAGCAAGGGGATTACAAGCGTTCGATCAACAACGACACACTAGCTACTAAAACCCTAACTACTATTATACTAGAAAACACTAAACTACACTAGAGAGAATGATAAACGATCAAGGTAGAAGACACTCGCCCACGGGTCTACGATACTAGAGCATGCAATCGCTTAAAGACAAGAAAACCAATCTAATCTACCGGGGTTGTGACCACGGTTTCGCCCTTTCTCTCCTCTCGTACCGTCACTACGCGAAGGTATTCATGACTAGACCTTTGATGGCCACGGCGTATTGAATGGATCCAAGGAAGCATTGGAGCTCTACTCCCTCTACGGCACGGTTGCAAGCCTTAAGCATTAAAGTATATTCAACACAAGATGATAGATAGATAATCCGACAAAGTGCGATTACATCTCAAGATCGATTACAACCCATGGACGAATGAGAAGATTACCCCATCAAGGTGCCGAACATTGCACCGTTGATCATGGTTTCCCTTCCGCCGTGTCTTCCTTCTTCTCCACGAGAGGGTGCTTCCTTCGAGGTGGCCGATCTCCCGCCGGAGATCCTCCTCCTCTCTCTCTAGCTTGTGGATGGCCTTCTCGGTGCGAATAATTCCTCTCCTCCGTGTTGGCGGCGCGTCGGGGGTTTTAGGGTCGAAGATCCTTCGAGGGCAAGGAAGACGGGACCGAACCGGTGCCCGAAGTGGGCCGGGCCGGCCCGCCGGGCCGGCCGGCCCGGGCCCGGTTCGGCCCGGTTCGGTCGCCCTTTTTGCTCCGTGGGTCCTCGTGCACTTATCTACTTTGCCCCCTCCACTTGGATGATTTTGACGCCGTTATCCTCGCGATCAAGATGGAGGCTCTCTTTGCATGAAGTTTTGATCTTTTACGCTTCAATCCCCGGGGGTGTTCCTCATAGCACTTCGGTCCTCACCACCATTGGAAGTAATTTCAGCGAGCTCATGAACACGAACAAGACTCCATGAATGCTCCTTTGAACTTATTGCGAATCCGTCCTTTATGTCCATGTTTTCCTACATAAACACAACACTTCCAAATGCATGCACAAAGATGAACTTGTTATATGATTAGTGTGCCTAGTGGCGGGTTAGTTTCATAATCAAATCCAAACCAAAGTGTAATGAACATGCTAGGTGCACCAAAATACACCGTCAACATCTCCCCCACACTTAGCTCTTGCTCGTCCTCGAGCAAGTACTCGTAAAAGAACTTCGTCCAAGGAGTGTAATCGTGTACCACTTATCCTTATTCACAAGTTAGTCAATCCCTTCATCTTTAATACATAAACACAAAGTAATGATAATCAAACATAAACATGGGCGTTTAGAATTTTTACCACGTCAAGATTTACCCCACAACTCAAACCTTTCACTTGAAGTCTTCAATTTCAGCCATGCTTACTCCTTTGCTTTCATCGGAGGGTTTTTATGGTTTTCAAAACAAAAATTCCCGCAACAAGTATTAGACAAAAACCTTTCTCCAAGCTCTCTCAAGTCACTCATATGAAGTGTCTATCCTAACCAAATTTTATAAAACTCTCACCTCCCATTAATCTCTCATATATCATGTAAAAGTGGAGCTATAGGTAGGGCTAGCGCAATCAACACAAGTATTGTCAAACTAAGAACTTTCTCTAATGGTTGTCTACCTTTCAAAGCCAATGATCATGAGAATTAACCATATGTAGGGATATCAAGGATGAGAAGATTTAGAATGGTGGACATGTGCAAGGGCAAAAGAAAATTGTGACTTTAAGGCACCAATGATGTCCTCGTTGTCGGATTGCACATGGTTGGAAATAGAGTAAAAGTTTCGTCTCACAATCAACGTGACATCCTTCCTTACACTTTATTTTTTTCTTTTCTTTCACTTGATTCATCCCTCTCATATCTTCATTGCTAACTCATCTTTCTCTCTTTTTCTTTTCTTCTTTCATTCACATATGATTTTTCTTTCTTTCTTTCTTTCTTTTCCATACACATACTTTTTCTCTTTATTTTTCTCTCTCTTGACAACTTTTCAAAGCTTTCAATTCTCCCTTTTCTCGCATGCATACAATCTGAATTTTTTTAAATAAATCATGCTAGAGACGAGACGAAACTTTGAAAATAGGTTGTGTTCAAGGAATACGATGTACAAAAGAGATGTATAGGGTTGGGTATGGAATTCAACGATATTCATGACTTTCGTTGTGAAAGTCATGAACCGAATATATGACGAGGCTAGCAACAAAAGATAAGCACAAGGACATGATCATTGCTCGAAATTAAAACTCACCAAGAGAGAAGGGTCCTAGCCTAACTCATCGTGCTAATTACGCTTATGGTGGAGCGAAAAAAATAAACTTGGCTTTGGATAGGAATTTTTTTCTTACTCTCAACTTGGAAAAAGAGGTTTTGCTAACCTTTATTACAAGGGTTTTAAAATAATTTTCAGAACTGAAATCCTCCAATTTTTAGCATTGAACATAGCACAACTAACATGTGAAGCTCAAGATCGAAGTGCGGTATGGGTACTTTAAGTAGTAGCAATTCCACTAAGCACCACGGTAAACGTTTTTCAAACCACATACTTGTGTTCATATATCAAGAATCGAAGATTAAACAAACAAGTAAATAAAGATAAACAATACATAAAACACAAAGATATATATAAAGACTCTTTTTATTTGGTTTTCTTGACTCAACACTAATTTAAGACACTTGCAAAAATTTTAAAACAGACTCGAAAACTAAAGACTCATTAAAACACTAAGACTCTCACACGAAGATTAAACCGAACCTAAACTTGAAGTTCAAAAGCTAAGGCTAGCGAGCTAGCTCTCCCCCACACTTAAAACATACGACGTCCTCGTCGTATCTTACAAAAAAAAAATCCTAAGGGGAAAACCGGATCTAATGGTACTTCGAGCAAGCTTTGCACCACTTGCCTCTCATGTTTCCAACCATGCCGAAAAGTTTGCGCACGTTGCGGTTAAGGAACTTGTAGTCATCTTCAACTATGCGCTCCAAGTCCTCCATACGCCGCTTCATCGCTTCCATGGTTTGAAGACATTCATCGGCCGACGCGTAGAGAGCCGCGATGGATTGACGGCAAACTCGACAAAGACACCGGATGCAATCCGAAGGGGTCGTCGTCGCCATAATCTCCACCGTTGTCACCACCGTCGTCGCCACCTCCATTGTTGTTGCCTTCGCCACCGCCGTTGCCGTTGCCGTTGGGGCCTTCGGGAGTCCTTTCATAGGGTTGCTCACCCCAATCATCATCATCTCTACCGGCAGCCGCCCACGAGCTCGGGCTACGATCGTCGGAGTAGTCGCTATCCCCATAATCCTTAGGCTCCGGCGACACCTCCTTGTAATCCTTGCGCTTGATGCCTTGGAGACGTGCCGACCTTCGAACGGGTGTAGGGACCTTCTCTCCTTTGACGGGGTTGCGAGATGCAAGAGCTCCGGTCGGGACACGTCCTCCGCAACGGATACGTGCGGTCCTCTTGACGGGTAGCTTGACCTCGCATCGCATCGCCTCCTCCATCGATGGCTTCTTGGCTTCTACCTTCAACTCTAAGCTTTTTGGAGGCTCAATGGTCGCTACAAGGGTGCAACACATTGCTTGAAAGGTTTGATTCTCGAGCTCCCAATTCGGCCAAATATATAGTCCCGAGAGAAAAGCTCGGGAACCTTATTTTCCTTTTTTACACTTCCCTTAAAATTTTCCGACCAAACAAGGAAGTCAAAAAGGAGCAATTCGGGCGAAATTCGGGGACATCGGGCATCGGGCCACCCCCGGGCCGATCCGACCGGGCCGGCCGGCCCACCCCCGCCGGGGGTCGGGCCGGTCCGGTTTTTGCACACCGCCCTATTTTTTCTTCCTCGCCCCACGGGAAAAAGTTGGCCCGGTTAATCTTCGCGAAAAACTCCCGAAAGCTAAAAGAAAAATTATTTACGAGAAGTTGGTGCCTTGTTTTTCGTCCTAGGCGGGACGTTCGGGCTCTTCCTCCATGGTGAAGACGTCAACATGATGAATGGGCACGACGTCGGGTTCGTAGTAAACCTTAAGCCGCTGTCCATTCACCACAAATTGATCGCCATTTATATCCATAATGGTTACCGCTCCGTTGGAGAACACCGAATGCACAACATAAGGTCCGTCCCACTTGCTCTGCAATTTCCCCTTTCCGAAGGTTTTAAACCTCGAATTGTAGAGGAGGACCTTATCTCCTTCTTTAAATTCTTTTTTCTTCAATCTTTTATCATACCACCTTTTGATTCTCTCCTTGTATATGCTTGCGTTTTCATAAGCTTTCAACCTCAACTCCTCTAGCTCGCTTATTTGAATTCTCCGTTTCACCACCGCGGCATCGAGATCAAGGTTCATCTCTATAATCGCCCAATAGACTTTATGTTCTAACTCAACCGGAAGGTGGCAAGCTTTTCCATAGACGAATTGATAAGGGGTCATACCTATCGGTGTTTTAAACGCCGTTCGATAAGCCCATAAAGCTCCGTCTAATTTCTTTGACCAATCCTTGCCTCCCTTCTCTATGGTTTTGTTAAGTATGCTTTTTAATTGCCTATTTGACGTTTCCGCTTGTCCGTTGGTTTGTGGGTGATAGGCCGTGGAGACCCTATGCTCAATTCCCAACTTGGACAAGCACTTTTTGAAGTTCTTCCCGTGAAATGAGTTTCTCCATCACTTATCAAGATTCTCGGTGTACCGAAACGGGGAAAAATCACGTTCTTGATCATAGTGATGGACTCCTCCGTGGAAGCTTTACGACATGGTATAGCCTCTACCCACTTGGATACATAATCAACCATAACAAGTATATACTCGAATCCAAATGAGTTTTTAAAAGGCCCCATGAAGTCTATGCCCCATACATCGAATATGTCGATTTGCAAGTTGTATTTCAAAGGCATAGAATTTCTTTGAGAGATGTTTCCGGCTCTTTGGCATTCGGGGCATGACGCAACATATCTTTTAGTATCTTCATGCATCTCCGGCCAATAGAATCCGCTCGACCATACTTTGGCTTCGGTTCGAAAATGGCTATAATGCCCACCGTACTCCGCCGAGTGGCACTTCCTTAGAATCTCAAGCCTCTCTTCTCTTGGCACACATCTTCTCATCACTCCATCATTGCCAAGCTTAAAGAGGTATGGTGCATCCCAAAAATATTTCTTGCTTTCAGAAATTATCTTCCTTTGAGTGTTTTTGTCTAGATGATCGAGGGGCATCTTTCGAATTGCTCGAATGATGTCGATCATCCAAGTATCTTTATCAAGCACTCTATAGAGGTGGTCATCTCTCATCTTATCTTCTATGGGCTCTTTATCATCTTGTCCACGATTCATCCTAGACAAATGATCGGCCACAACATTTTCCACCCCCTTTTTATCACGAATTTCAACATCGAACTCTTGGAGAAGAAGGATCCAACGAATCAAACGTGGTTTAGCTTCCTTCTTAGCCAAGAGATACTTTATGGCTGCGTGATCGGTGTAAACAATGACTTTTGAGTTCACGATGTAAGATCTGAATTTTTCGAAAGCGAATACCACCGCTAGCAATTCTTTTTCCGTAGTGGCGTAATTTAATTGTGCCCCACTAAGAGTTTTGCTAGCGTAGTAAACGGCGTAAACTCGGCCTTCCTTTCTTTGACCCAAGACCGCGCCTACGGCGTAGTCACTTGCGTCACACATGATCTCGAAAGGTTGGCTCCAATCCGGAGGTTGGATGATGGGAGCACTCACCAACGCATTTTTCAAGGTCCGAATGCCGCTAGACACTTCTCATCAAAGTCGAAAGCCACATCCTTTTGAAGAAGGTGCGTTAAAGGCTTAGTGATCTTCGAGAAGTCCTTTATAAATCTTCTATAGAATCCGGCATGGCCTAGAAAGCTCCTTAAGGACTTAACATCCGTAGGAGGTGGGAGTTGCTCAACCGTCTCTACCTTAGCCTTGTCCACTTCAATTCCTCTCTCGGATATAACATGTCCGAGCACTATGCCTTGCTTAACCATGAAGTGGTATTTTTCCCAATTTAAAACCAAATCTACCTCCGCACACCTTGTAAGGACCTTTTCTAAGTTTGCTAAACAATCCATGAACGTCTTCCCGTAAACGGAAAAATCATCCATAAACACTTCAACAATTTCTTCGATGAATTCCGAAAACACGGCCATCATGCAACGTTGAAAAGAGGCCGGAGCGTTGCATAGGCCGAAGGGCATCCTCCTATATGCAAACGTTCCGTAAGGGCACGTAAACGTTGTCTTATGTTGATCTTCCGGTGAATGGGAATTTGCATGAACCCCGAGTATCCATCGAGAAAGCAAAAATAAGCGTGGTTTGCTAACCTCTCGAGCATCTCGTCTATGAACGGTAGGGGGAAGTGATCTTTCTTCGTCGCCTTGTTAAGCTTACGGTAATCAATACACATCCGCCACCCGGTCACGGTTCTTTGCGGTATCAAATCGTTCTTCTCATTCTTCGGTTTACGTGCTTGTGGGGCTTGTTGACGGATAAAAGACGTATCCCTCTACGATCCGCAAGCGTACGGACCCCACACCTTTTTCACCACGGTTAAACCTCCTTTCTTCGGTACACAATGTACCGGCTCACCCATTCGCTATGTGGAACCGGGTAGATGATTCCGGCATCAAGTAACTTGATAACCTCTTTCTTTACTACCTCTCGCATGGCATGGGTTAGCCTCCTTTGGTGGTCCACTACAGGCTTACATTGGTCTTCCATTGGTATACGATGAGTGCAAAAGGCTGGGCTAATACCTTTGAGATCATTAATTGAATATCCAATCACCTTCCTATATTTTTTTAATAAAATCAGCAACGCTTCATTTTCTTCGGGGCTCAACTCGTCGCTCACAATGACTGGATAAGTTTTGTCTGGGCCCAAAAATTCATATTTTAATCCCTTGGGCAAAGGTTTAAGGTCTACCTCGGGCACTTGTGGCTCCTCGGGTTTGATTTCTCCTATGTCTTCGAACTTCTCTTCCTCCACGCTACCGTCATGTGGCTCTAAGCCTTTTGTCGCTTCCTCTAGTTCTTCATCTTGTTGATTGCTAATTTGATTTTCCATTGCTCTTTGCAGCGGGTCTCTAAGGGTTTCAACAAAACAAAGACTATCTATCTCATCTATTTCTTCATCTTCGGGAGGAAAAGGAGTAAGGTGTTTAGAAGCACGAAGAAAGTTATATGTGTACTTTGTTCCATTAAGGTTCATTGTTACTTTGCCTTCTCCGCATCTAACACGGCATCAACCAACTTAAGAAAAGGCCTACCTAAGATTATATGATCGAATTACCATGGTAAGCATCAATAACAAAGAAATCGGTTGGTATATAGTTTTTAGAGATTTTTACTTTCATGTTGCAAGCAATACCTAGAGGTTTGATAGTTCTACCATCTCCCATAATTAATTTCGTTGATGTTGGAGCTAAGTCTAGGTTGTGGTATTGAACTTTATCGTAAATTTTAGAAGATAGAACACTTACTTGGGCTCCGATGTCGCATAAAGCTTTGCATTGAACTCCGTTGATCTCGCAACTCAAGTGCGGCGTCATCTTCTCTTCTTCTTCGGATCCGATCGAATAAATTTCAGCAAGGCGAGCGTATGGTGATGCTTCGGGCTTGATCCCCATGATCCTCTTCACCTCGGCAATATGTTCCGGATCCACCACGTCATCTCCAAAGAGCTTTTCAAAAATCTCACCGGTGGTTTCGAGGTCGTATGAATTTTCAGCTTTCTTCTCCGGTGGGAAATCGACTTCCAATGCTCTTGCCATCCCCTTTTGATTAGGGAACGGTCTTCTCTTGTCGAATACTTCTCCGTAATCAATAGGAACCCAATCCATTGGCTCGAACTCCCTTAGTGGCTTCGCGCTTGACATGCTTCTCTTGTTCGTCTCATTTGGTGCGGCGAAGTCGACGCTTGGTGTAGTTCTTGACCTAACGTGTTCTTGTTCAAGCTTTTCCATGATTGGCTCCTCTTTTGTGACTTCCGGGTCGCCCCTTTAGAAAAATCAGCAAGCTTTTTCTTCCTTGAATTGAATTCCGGCTCTTCCGCAAGTCTTGTTTCCCAATCTCTTCGCATGGCAGCCGCTTTACTAACTTTTTGTAGAAGTTGGGCGGCTTCCGTGAGTGTTTTCTCCATGAGATCCCCACCCGCACACATTTCGACGTGTCGCATGCAACTAGGGGTTAGGGAAAAGAAAAATGTATGCAAGAGTACGTCACCGGTGAAGCCGAGTTTTGGTCCTTGTTCGATTAATTCATTAAACCTATCCCGTGCTTGGTCTATCCCTTCCTCTTCTCCTTGCATGAAATTGATCACTTGCCTCCTTAGATGTTGAACCTTGCTCATTGGAAAGAACTTCTCGCAAAACTTCTTTGTCAACTTGTTCCAATTGCCTTCAACTTCAAAGGACGCAACCGAATACCATGTTTTTGCTTTGCCGCAAGTGAGTAGGGAAAGAGATTCCATTTGAACCATTCATCGGGAACTCCTTCTTGACGCACCGTGTTGCATATTGTCGTGAAATCCCTTATGTGTCTATATGGGTTCTCCGTAACCATCCCTTCAAATGGGTTTTCCGCCACCATCTTGATGATCTTGGATTTAATTTCATACTTGGTCGCTTCGAGCTTCGAATCCGACTCTTGTACCTTTATGTCTTCACATCGAGGGCTAGCGTAATCCCTTAATGATTTCTCCGGTTCTTCCACGGGTTGATTAACGAACTCCATCTAGACAATAAGATAAAAACAAAAACAAAAAGAAACAAGTGTTTTTCTGGAAAATATATGTTAGATATAGCAAATAAAAGATAAACTAAAATATAAAACTAAGTTAGATGCAAATCAAACGATGTAAACTAACTTGCTCCCCGGCAACGGCGCCAGAGAAAGGGGCTTGTTGACGGATAAAAGACGTATCCCTCTACGATCCGCAAGCGTACGGACCCCACACCTTTTTCACCACGGGATTCCCAAGGTTCTTGTCAATCCGCGGAGCAAGGGGATTACAAGCGTTCGATCAACAACGACACACTAGCTACTAAAACCCTAACTACTATTATACTAGAAAACACTAAACTACACTAGAGAGAATGATAAACGATCAAGGTAGAAGACACTCGCCCACGGGTCTACGATACTAGAGCATGCAATCGCTTAAAGACACGAAAACCAATCTAATCTACCGGGGTTGTGACCACGGTTTCGCCCTTTCCCTCCTCTCGTACTGTCACTACGCGAAGGTATTCATGACTAGACCTTTGATGGCCACGGCGTATTGAATGGATCCAAGGAAGCATTGGAGCTCTACTCCCTCTACGGCACGGTTGCAAGCCTTAAGCATTAAAGTATATTCAACACAAGATGATAGATAGATAATCCGACAAAGTGCGATTACATCTCAAGATCGATTACAACCCATGGACGAATGAGAAGATTACCCCATCAAGGTGCCGAACATGGCACCGTTGATCATGGTTTCCCCTTCCGCCGTGTCTTCCTTCTTCTCCACGAGAGGGTGCTTCCTTCGAGGTGGTTGATCTCCCGCCGGAGATCCTCCTCCTCTCTCTCTAGCTTGTGGATGGCCTTCTCGGTGCGAATAATTCCTCTCCTCCGTGTTGGCGGCGCGTCGGGGGTTTTAGGGTCGAAGATCCTTCGAGGGCAAGGAAGACGGGACCGAACCGGTGCCCGAAGTGGGCCGGGCCGGCCGCCTTGGCCGGCCGGCCCGTGCCCGCTTCGGCCGGTTCGGTCGCCCTTTTTGCTCCGTGGGTCCTCGTGCACTTATCTACTTTGCCCCCTCCACTTGGATGATTTTGACGCCGTTATCCTCGCGATCAAGATGGAGACTCTCTTTGCATGAAGTTTTGATCTTTTACGCTTCAATCCCCGGGGTGTTCCTCATAGCACTTCGGTCCTCACCACCATTGGAAGTAATTTCAGCGAGCTCATGAACACGAACAAGACTCCATGAATGCTCCTTTGAAATTATTGCGAATCCGTCCTTTATGTCCATGTTTTCCTACATAAACACAACACTTCCAAATGCATGCACAAAGATGAACTTGTTATATGATTAGTGTGCCTAGTGGCGGGTTAGTTCCATAATCAAATCCAAACCAAAGTGTAATGAACATGCTAGGTGCACCAAAATACACCGTCAACACAGAGGCACCGGCGCCGGATGAAGCGCCGGTGAACACGCTAGAGAAGATGGTCAACGATGACCTCGGCCTCCGCCGCCAAGCACGTCGGCACCTTCGAGGCCGCCGAGCGGACCAAAGGGGTCCCCCTCGACCCGTCGGCCCCCGAGGGCAAGGCGCCGAGGGTCGGCTCCACCCTCGACCCCAAATAGGAAGCAGTGCTTGTCGACTTCCTCCGCGCCAACGCCGACGTCTTCGCGTGGAGCCCCTCGGACATGCCAGGCATCCCGAGGGAAGTCGCCGAGCACTCCCTTGACATCTCCGCCAAACGCCCGCGCCGTGCGGCCAGCCGGCCGCGCCGCTTCGACGAGGAGCGGCGACGGCAATCGGAGCGGAGCTGCGGAAGCTTCTCGAGGCCGGATTCATCAAGGAAGTGTTCCACCCTACATGGCTAGCTAATCTCGTGCTTGTAAAAAAGAAGAATGGGAAGTGGCGGATGTGTATAGACTACACTAGTCTTAATAAAGCATGTCCAAAAGTTCCTTTTCCTTTGCCACGCATAGATCAAATCGTTGATTCAACGGCCGGGTGCGAACCGCTTCCGTTTCCTTGATGCCTATTCGGGATATCACCAAATAAAAATGAAGGAGTCCGACCGCTCGCGACTTCGTTCATCACACCGTTCGGGACGTTATATTACGTCACGATGCCTTTTGGCCTCGTAAACGCGGGCGCAACATATCGGCGTTGCATGCAACACGTTTTTGGGGACCACATCGGGCGGACGGTCGAAGCCTACGTGGACGACATCGTCGTCAAGACCGAGAAGGCGGACGACCCGGTTGGCGACCTTGGCGTCGCGTTCGGTCACCGCCTACGGGCCAACAGGGTCAAGCTAAACCCCGAAAAATGTGTCTTTGGAGTGTCGCGGGGCATGCTCCTAGGATACATCGTCTCCCGCAGGGGAATCGAGGCCAACCCGGAAAAGGTCGCGGCCCTCGAGCGAATGGGTCCGATCCGGACCTCAAAGGGGTGCGAGAAGGTGTTGGGGTGCCTCGCCGCCTTAGCCGCTTCATCTCGCGGCTCGGTGAGAAGGGCCTACCCCTCTACCGCCGCTCAAGAAGCACGAGCGCTTCTCTTGGACCACCGAGGCCCGGGATGCACTCGACAAGCCGAAGGCGTCTCTAACGCATGCTCCGATCCTCACGCCACCCCGGACGGCGAGCCCCCGCAACTCTACGTGGCCGCAACCACCCGTGGTGGTCGGCCGCCGTGATCGTCGTGGAGCGCACGGAGGAAGGGCACGCCTTGCCCGTACGAGAGGCCGGTTTATTACATCGGCCGAGGTCCTCGTCGGACACGAAGACGCGCTACCCCCCGTGTCCGGAAGCCGCCGTACGCGGTAGTCCTTGCACGGCGCAAGCTCCGCCACTACTTCAAGGCCCACCCGGTCACGGTGGTCTCCTCCCTTCCCGCTAGGAGAGATCATTCACAACCCCGACGCCGCAGGGGGATTGCCAAATGGTCCGTGGAGCCGATGGGCGAGACGCTCGCCTACGCCCCGCGCAAGGCCATGAAATCGCAAATCCTAGCCGATTTCGTCGGCCGAGTGGACGGACACGCACCGCCGCCCCCACAAATCCAAGCGAGTGCCGGACTCGTTCTTCGACGGCTCGGTGATGAAGACGGGGAGCGGCGCGGTCCCGCTCTTCGTGTCGCCCCTCGGGGAACACATGCGCTACGCAAGGCGCCTCCACTTCCCCGCGTCCAACAACATGGCCGAATACGAGGCCCTTCTCTCGCGGCCTCAAGATCACCATTGAGTTGGGCGTCAAGCGCCTCGACGTGCGGGGGGACTCGCAGCTCGTGATCGATCAGGTCATGAAGAACACGAGCTGCCACGACGACAAGATGGAGGCCTACTGCAAAGCCGTGCGGGCCCTCGAAGACAAGTTCTACGGCATTAAGCTCAATCATGTACCCCGCCGGTACAACGAAGAAGCAGACGAGCTGGCAAAGATCGCGTCCGGGCGGATTACCGTTCCCCCGAACGTTTTCGCGCGCGACATCGCGCAACCCTCGGTCACCTTGGAACCCTACCCCTCGAGCCACGACGGACCCTCGGGGGCTCCCTCGAATCCAACGGGTGCGGAACCCATGGACGAGGACCCCTCGAACGAGGCGTACGTGCTCTCCCTCCTCGAGGGGTATGGTTCCCACGAGGCCAATGCGATGGACATCGAGCCGGCTCCTGTCCAAGCGGATTGGCGGGAAAAATACATCGCCTGGATCGCTCGAGGGGAACTGCCCGCGGACCGGGCCGCAGCCAGGCGCATCGCCAGGATGGCCAAATCCTTCACCCTCGTCGACGGCGAGCTGTACAAGCGCGCCGCCTCTGGCATCCTACAGCGGTGTGTGCCCATTCCCGAGGGGCGCGAGCTCCTACGGGACATCCACGCGGGGATCTGTGGCCACCACACCGCACCCCGCACCCTCGTTGGCAACTCGTTCTGCCAAGGCTTTTACTGGCCTACCGCGGTCGCGGACACCAGCGAAGTCGTACGCACCTGCGAAGGGTGCCAGTTCTACGCCCGCAAGTCCAACTTGCCCGCTCATGCCCTGCAAACAATCCCCGTAACATGGCCGTTCGCCGTGTGGGGGTTGGACATCGTCGGGCCCCTGCGGAAGGCGCCCGGGGGCTTCACCCACCTACTGGTCGCAATTGACAAGTTCTCCAAGTGGGTGGAGGTGCGCCCCATCACGAATTTAAGAGCTGAGCAGGCGGTCACGTTCTTCACCGACATCGTCTACCGCTTCGGAGTGCCAAACTCCATCATCACGGACAATGGGTCCCAGTTCACGGGCCGGAAGTTCTTGGAGTTCTGTGACAAGTTCCACATCCGCGTGGATTGGGCAGCTGTGGCACACCCACAGACCAACGGCCAAGTGGAGCGTGCCAACGACATGATCCTACAGGGCCTCAAGCCCAAATTTTCGACCACTCAACAAATGCGGGACGAAAATGGCTCCAAGAACTACCAGCAGTTGTGTGGAGCCTAAGGACCACCCCAAGCAGAGCCACCGGGTTCACCCCGTTTTTCCTAGTCCATGGCGCGGAGGCCGTCCTCCCCACGGACTTGGAATACGGATCGCCCAGGGTTCGAGGCTATGACGAGGATGCTAACCAGCGAGCCCGCGAGGACTCGCTGGACCAGCTAGACGAGGCACGCCTCGTAGCGTTGATGCATTCCGCAAGGTATCAACAGTCCCTACGACGCTACCAAGCACGCAAGATACGTCGAAGGGATTTCAGCGAAGGGGATCTGGTCCTAAGGCTGCGCCAAGATAACCGAGGGCGCCACAAGCTATCGCCCCCATGGGAGGGACCTTACGTCGTGGTGAAGGTACTCAAGCCGGGCACATACAAGCTGGCCAACGAGGACGGTGAAGAGCTCACCAACGCTTGGAACATCCAACAGCTACATCGCTTCTACCCTTAGCTAGGTTTTTCCAAGTATCTTTGTTGTAAAAATCACATCGCCAACGCCCCAGTTGGCGCCGACTATGTAAATACTTCAAGTCTAATAAAAGGATAACTCGGCTTTCCCCCGAAACCCAAGTTACCCTCGGGGGCTACCGAGGGCGGCACCCCCCCCCCAAATGGTCCCATTTTTTCGCGTAAAAAACAAAACAACACGCGCTAAGTTTGTTTCCTACTTCAACCTCGAGCCACGATTCGAACAGGGCGCAGGTGGCACAGCGGAAGGAGCGTGCGAGCCAGAGATAGCCTACGCCGCGTGGATATGGCCCTTCTCTCTCGCCTCCAACCCAGCGGGCCCCTTGTGAAAATCGAACTCCCCTAACTAGAATCTACTCAGGAAGAAGGAGAAACAAAAAAGCGTTATAAACAAACGATTTCATTTACAGCAAATGCTCATGTTCATGAAACAACTTGTTCATTTACAAAAAGGCCACGAGGCTAGAATACTGATACACATCAAAAAATGGGCCTAGCGCCCAAACTGCTTTCAGGCGGGAGGAGCGGCAGCGTCTGCGACGTCGGGGAAGAGGAACTCCTCGAAAGCCTCGGCGAGCAACCCGGCGGCGTCGGCGGCAAGCGCGTCCACACGCTCCATGGCCACCTCTTTCTCGACGCCCTCGGGAACGATGTAGCCTTCCGCCGCCGCCTCGAAGTTGACCTTGTAGTGGGATCGCACCACTCCGAGGGCCTTCCGGACGCCCAACCGCAACGCCCGGCGCATCCGCTCGCTGACGTGGCCGCCGAGGGCGCGCGGGCGGCCGGCCGGCCGAGCCGCCGGCCGGGCCTCGCCCTCCTCGACGACGCGGCAGGTCTCGAGGGCCGCATCGCGCGGCCTCCCGCGGCCTCTCGCTCGGAGGAGTTGTAGGAAGCCTGCAGAGCCTCGGCCCGCTCAGCTGCGTGCCCCAGGGCGGTGCGCAAGCCTGGAATCGACAAGACAAAAAGAAATCAGAAAGGGAGAAGTGAACCCTCTAAAGTGAAAAACCAACAAGCAAGAGTCAAACAGTGGCTCACCCTCGACTTGCTTCCTCTCCGACTCGAAGTCGCGGCGCGCGGACTCGATCGCCAACTCGAGGCGCTGGACGGTTTCGCCTTGCTCGCGGAGGGCCAGCTCCTGGTTGGAGTTGCTGATGCTGAGCACGAGCGCCTCGTCCTCGACCTTGGAGAACGCGGCGTTCCGCTCCTCCGGTGTAACACCCTAATTCTATTAAAATTTTGGCTTTGTTAAAATTTGATAGCAACCATTTATTTGCTTAAGGAGCATAAGGTTGTTTTATTTAATTTTAGGCATTTAACACTTTTCTAAAATAACTTTAATGAAATATAGGAATTATTTGTGGCATTCATGCTGGTGCATTATTTTGGTTCTTTGGAGTTCAAATTCAAATTTGAATTCTTTTTGGTTTGAAACCCTTTGCCAAAATGCTAAACCCTTTCTCCAATTCCCTTAACTTTTTTTTCCCCTTCTAGCCCAACGACCCGCCGCGGCCCGCGCAAGCCGACCTGCGGCCCGGCTCGCCGGCCCGCCAGGCCGCGCCCCGCCTTAACCGCGCCCGCGACCCGGCTTTCGGCCCGGCTAGCGGCCCGGCCAGGCCGCTCCGCCCGCCGCGGCCGCTCCCCGCCTCCGCCGCCGAGGCCGACCCGTGGGCCCCACCCCGTCATCCCCTACCCCCGCGCTCGTCTCCGACCCGGACTCGCTCCGCCGCCGCCGCGCCGCCCGAGTCCGACCCGCGCACGCGTCCTCCGCGTGGCCCGCACGCCAAGGCCGGGCCCCCGGCTATTTATAGCCGCCCGCCGCCCCCGGACCCCCCCACCCAAGTCGCCGTCCCGCGCCGCCGGAAACCCTAGCCGCGCCGCCGCTTTCGGTCTTCGCCGCCGCCGTCGCTTCATCGTCGAGGAGCAAGACCGGGGACGCGCAAGGAGGTGAGGAATCCGTCGGAGTCACGCGTCGTCGTCCTTGTGCACCGTAGCACCCCGGCGAGGCTTCGCCGGAGTTCGCGCTCGCGCCGCCGCGCCGACCGCCGCGTGGACCGCCCGCACCGCCGCGTCTCCGCCCGAGCCGCCGCCCTAGATCGATTCGCCCGTTCGCGCGCGTCGCATAGGTGCTCTTCGCGTCCCCATCCGTGGCGGAAACCCTAGATTGGGTCCCGCCGGCGAGCCCCGCCGCCCGCGCGCCGCGGCCGCTCGCCGCCGGCCTCGACCCGCCGGCGGCCGCCACCCCGCCGCATGCGCAAGACCTCGGCCGCCGGATTGAAACCCGACGGCCGGATCCGAGCCGCGCCACCGCAACCCGCCACGGCCATCGGATCTAGATCCAACGGATCTAGATCGGGTCAACCCGGTCCACCAGAGTCAAACCCGCCGCCGCCCCCGGCGTTTTTGCGAAAAGCCCCCGGATTTTCTTTATTTACAAAAATATCCTTCCACCGTATAAGATTTCTTACAGTTTAGTCCTTTTTCTTTATTTTAGCCCGAAACCTTTTCAAATCTTCGCAGATTAGTCCCTGGAACTTCCCGAGCCCATATCTTGGTCGTTTTAGCTCCGATTTTAGCGTTCTTTATGTCCACGCGTTCGTCTCGAAGCGTAGATTAGTTTTATGCTACTGTTTAGATCTGTTTGATCTGTTTGGTGACTGTTTCTTATTTATTTCTATTGTATGCTTGTATGTGATGATTGTGGATCGTAGAGAGCGATTCGTTCGAGGGATTTGAAGATCCGGTCGTGCAAGAGTTTGAGCAGCAAGGCTTTGTTGAAGGCAAGTATTCCTTGATGCATGCCGCTTGTCCTACATAACATGCATTTAAATTCACTGTTTTTACTTTTCGCTTGCATTAATTTGATGGGAACCTATTAAGGATCATGCCTAGCTTTTGACTACCTTTACCTTGATGCCGGGAATTAAATTAATCTTGAGGTAGTTATTGCTTAGCATGCTCAACTGGGAATTGGTATTAATCTACTTGGTTACCTTTTTGTTATTTCATGTTCCGTTTATGATCTTTTACTTTGCAAGACCACTTTAATTTGATAATCGGAACATGGAGAACCACCCAAGAAACCAGTACAACCACAAGAACTAATGGGCAATGGTCTTGGCTGATTAATTAGGAACTTTAGCATGGGATGGTCTTACCTGATAAGGACAAGGGATCGGCGGTACTGTGGGGTATGGACTCGCTCTAGCAGGGGGTTGGGTGAGTTATTCTTTTATGGTGGGGTATTGACCTGCTAGGGGACTTTATACCTTGCTAATCGATCCGACCTTGTGGGTCATAACTTGCTAGGGAACCTTTGTAAAGGCCATGTAGCGTCCCTATGCAATCACACCTCGGAAGTGTGGTATGGTGTCTTGCAAACACCGCATGGTTGGGTCCAAAGTTCTTCGGAGCTTTTACGCCGCTTGTGGGTAAAGATGTACAACCTCTCGCAGTGTTAAACTAATCGATTAGCCGTGCTCACGGTCAAGAGCGGCTTGGACACTCACATGATTAAATTATGGAACTTTAATGTTTAAATTGTGGTTTATTCCTTTATTTATGATGCTTATATCTTATTAATTGGGTTGGTATGAACTTACACCTCTAGTAATCGGGTTGCTAATAAAATTTGACCAACTAAAATGCTAAAGTGCTTGAACCTTAGCCATCTACCATATGGCCTTGCATGTTATGTTGTTTTCCCTTGCTTGAGTACGAAATGTGCTCACGCTTGTTTATTCTCTTGCATCTACAATACCCGGATTTCTTTGCTCGGACCGGGAGAACTTTGAAGATAATCCGAAGATTTCCGGGAGTTCTAGGTGTGCGTAGTCTTCGATCGGTACTCGTGGAGGCATTTTGTCCGTTGCGAGAACTCGTTTGTTTAAGTTTCGGTTAAGACTATGGTTTGTAATAACTCTTTATTCGTGTGGCACCGATTTTGGTATTCATCATGTCTAAGCGTGTGTGTAACTTGATCCCGGCGCACACGTGATCAATGCATTCGGTTTTGCCTTTAAAACCGGGTGTGACATCCGGTGACTTCTCCCGCCGCTTCGCGAGCGACGCGCTCCCCGCTCCGGTGCCGTCCCGGCGTCGCCGAGGGCGGCCCTTGCTCCGCCGGAGCCGCCCCTCGGCCCCCGGCGAGCGATGCGCTCTTGCCGGAGCTGCTCCTCGGCGGCGACGAGGGCCGCGGCCTTGGCGTCGAGGGCGGCCCTCGGGTCGTCGGCCTCCTTGGCGCGGCTGCTCCAACCCGCGCGCCCGCTCCTCGGCCCGGTGTTTGTTGCGCTGCGCCCCCTCGAGCGACGTGCGGAGCTCCCGGGTTTCGGCGCGAGCGGTGGCCACCTCCGCCTCCCGCTTGGCGGCCGGCGTCCGCGTCTTCTCCGTGTCCGCGCGCGCGTTCCACGGCGCCTCGTCGCGATCGATGAGGGCTGCGCGGACCCGCTCGAGGCTCGAGCGACGCGCCGCGTCTGCCTCGAGCTCTCGGGGAGCTCGTCGAGCCGAGGCCGGGCCGTGCGCCGGCCCGACCGTCCGGCGTCCTAAGGGCGTCAGCAAGCGCGTCAAAAGCGCTGCACTGCTCCCGGAGCTGGTGGGCCTCGGCGTTCACCCGGTCGAACGCGTCGTACTTGTCGTGGGCGCGGCGCTCGAGCTCCTGGCATCCACACGCCAAACTCCGTAAGCGCCAAGATTTGAATGCAGCGTACGAAAACGAGAAGGGAAAAAGGACGAGCAACCATGGCTCACCTGGAAGACGAGCCAGGCCGGACCGCCATGGACCCGCAGCGCCTCGTTCAGCGCGCGGTTGAGCGTGGCGCCGTGGCTCCGGAGCTCGCCCCAGAGCTCTTGCTCCCCCCCCCGGCATCGACGAACGCGGGGGATCCTCGACGGCCCCCTCCACCCGGGCGGGGCGGCCGGCACGGGAGGACGAGGCCTCGGCACCATGTCCTCGGCCCCCCACCACCATATGACCCTCGTGCCGCCTCACGAGGGCCCCCTCCTGGGGCTCGGGGGAGTTCGTGGGCCAGCTGGCCCACTGATCCCATCCAGGCGGCGGGGAGTCGTCCGAGACCTCCACCACCTCCGCCTGCAGATTGACGGCAGGCGCCGCCGCCTGTGCCGTCTCCACCGGCACCTCCACTCGCGCCACCACGGCCGCGGGCGCCGGCGTGGCGCGGCGGCCGTCACCTCCGGCGTGCCGCCACGTCCACGGGCGCCCCCGCGAGTTGCGCCCGCTCCACCTCCACCACGACCGCCACCACGGCCCGTGTCTCCGCGACGACCGGCGCCGGCCGCCCCCCGGCGACCTCTCGGCCGTGCCGCGGCGGGTTGATCCGCCGGCCGGGGCCTCGAGGCCCCGGCCCGACCTTGCGAGCTCATGCCCGCCGCCGTGCTTGTCCCCGGGCGCGACGCCCTCGACGAGCGCCGCCGGGTGGGGATCGATGCGTCCATCCTTAGCACCTTGGCTGGTGCAAGCGGAGGAACGGTTGGCACCACCCTGCGCAGGCACGAACGAAGGGTTAAATCACCTGATCACCAACGAACCAAACCAAACGAAGAAGGACAGGCTCCTTACCTCGAAGAGGAAAAGGCCCGTTTCCTTTTCCTCGAGGTCTCGGCAGACGAGGCCGGCGCAGCTGCCGTGCCCGCCGTAGCACCTCGCGACCGGCGCCGCCGCACGCACGAGGCACGCCCGCCCCGTGCGCGCGGCGCGCGCCCGACGCCGTGCCTCCCTAAGGCGCCACCGCGCGCGGGGGCACGCTCGCCCGCGTGCGGGCACGCCCCGCCGTCGCGCCCCCCGACGATGATGCCGCGCGCGCGGGCACGCTCCCCCCCGCGCGCGAGGCACGCCCGACGCGCGCACGCGCGCGCCGCCGCGCGCGCCTCCGTGGCGCGCGCCGGCACCTCCGCGCGCGCGCCGCCCCCGATGACGATTGCCGGCGGCGGGCGGCCGCGCGCCCACCCCGTGCGAAGCCGCCCTTGTCGCCGGCGGCCGGTTCCGCGACGGGGGCGCCGGCCGCCACCGTCGAGGGGCCCTCCCCCCTCGGCCTCCTCTTCCTCCTCGTCCTCCTCCGAGGATGAGGGCTCCTCGATCTCCCGGGGAGGAAAGCCCCGGCTCCTCGCGCCGCCGTACTCCGCGGCCCGCCGGCCGCGCGCGCGCTTGACGCCGCCTCGCGTGCTCCCTCTTGCGCGCCGCCCGCTCCCCGCCGCCGCCGCGCCGCCCGGCCGAGCGCACGGGAGTCGGGGGTGGGCGGAACGGACTTGGCGATGTTGAAATTCACCAGCTGCACACAGGAGCGCCAAAGAGACGTCAGAAAACAAAAGCGAGACCAAGAACTAAAACAAAATCAGGAACCAAACTCACCAGCGGGCCCGTGGGGAGCATCTCAAGGTCCCATGGGGTCCGCCCTGCAGGCGTCGGCGTCCGGGTGTCGACGGCGCTCCGCGCCCGGATGAGCGCATACGGCCGCTCAAGGGGTGTCGGGAGCATCCGCGACCTCGCCAAGTCGACGGGGTTGGCCGCCTCTGTCATCTCGAAGATGCAGAGCGGCCTCTCCATCAACGGCACGATCCGCCGGTGATGAAGGAAGGCGAGGACGCCCATCGCGTTCAGCCCGTGCGCCGCCAGACGCTGCAAGGCGGCGAGGACGGACTCCTGCCGCGCCCGGTGCTGGGCCGTGGACACTCCATAGCCCCAGGAGTCCGGCCTCTTCTTGAACACCCGACCGGTGTAGGGGGGAAGGCCGGGCTCGGCATTGCGCAGGTAGAACCATCCCCGCTCCCAGCCGGCGTTGTTCGTCGTCATGGTGCAGGGGATGAAGGTGTCCTTGAATTGCCCCAGCAGGGCAAGTGACATCCCGCCGGCGCGCACCGCGCGGCGGGTCCTCGGCTCCGACGTGGGCTGCGTGACGAGCTCCCCGCGGAAAAGGTGAACCCAGAGATCCCAGTTGACTGGGATCCCCAGGTACCCTTCGCAGACGCCCACGAACGTGGCCGCCTGCGAGATCGCGTTGGGGGCGAAGTTGTGCAGCTCCACCCCGTAGTAGTGGCACATCGCCCGCATGAAGGTGCTCGCCGGCGCGTTGAAACCGCGCTCGTGGTAGCGGACGAAGCTCACCACGTAGCCCTCCGGCGGGTTGGGCTCGCGGTCCGCCGCCGGCGGCACTATCCACTCCGCCGGGCGTCCGTCTTCATTAGCCGCCAGCTGGCCGGCGGCGACCGGGGTCGCCAAGGGCGAGCCGGGTCACCGTCGACCTCTCCCGGGCGTACGGCTCCCGGGATCGTGAGGGGAAGCGAGGCGGCGCCATGAGGAAGGACGAAGGAATGCGAGGACGGAGAACGAGGAACGGAAGAAAAGCTCTAATGGCGACACCGCGCGTGGCAAGAGCTAGAGGAAGACGAAGGGCGGGAGACGAAAATGGTGAGATGCCAAGGTAAAAAACTGCCGTCCCCTCCTCTCCGCAGCTTTATAGGCCGACGGGCGAGCTCTCGGAGCGGACGCCCCGCTAGCATTAACTGCAGGGAATCTTTCCATCGCGTCGACGGGCGGGCCCCACCACGACCGCAACGGCCACGTCATTACGGGCGGGCCATCATTACGGCAAAGACCGGCGGCCGACCGAGGCGAAACGGTCACGTCCGCCTCCCACGCCGCCCACTACGCGCGCGCGCGCGCGCCGCGCCTAAAAAGACGCGCCCGCGACGCAAAACCGCGGCCACGACCGCGAGGCACTTAAATGCCGGGTCCCTTGCCAAGCAAGGAGAACCCTCGAGCGGGGCGAACCCCCGGCTCGAAACAAAAGCGACCCTCGATGGGATATCGGCGTGAGAAGGTCGCCGGGACCCTGCTCGATGTAGAGCGGGCAACCGCGGACACCCATGCCACGTAAAACCCTCGAGCGGCACGAGCCCTTGGCTCAGGATGACGTCAACCCTCGATGGGATATCGACGTGAGAAGGTCGCCGGGACCCTCGCTCGATGTAGAGCAAGCACCGCGGGCACCCATGCCACGCAAAACCCTCGAGCGGCGCGAGCCCCCGGCTCGAGACAATGTCAACCCTCTAAAGACGGCACGCGCGTGAGAGGATCGCCTAGGGCACACGCTGAAATAAAGCGGGCACCGCGAGCACCCATGCCGCGCTGTGCTGCCAACCAGCGCCTCGAGAGCTGGCTTGCCCAGACCCCTCGACGGCCGCAAAACGCGAAAAGACGGGGGCTGTCCGGGCACGGCCCCGCACGGCCCTGCCGATTAGAGGTTCGAAGCCCGACCCCGGACGGGTTCGAACGGGCGCCTCGGATCACGAGTTAGGGACGACGAGGGCACGCGCATTCGAGCCGTTCCTCGAGCCCGTCGGCTCGAGGGTGCCCTACATGTCGTGTTCGAGAGCCGGCCGAGGGCGGCTAGCGGGGGGATCCCACCGAGGGAGAGCTTCGCGCCCTCGGTCCCTAGCGAACGGGACCGAGCCCCACCTAGCAAACCCATGCAAGCGCTTCCATGGACGTGTCTCCGACCGCGTAGCCTACCCTTATCGAACGGGGCATGGGCGTCCACTTGAACCACCCGCTACCAGCTCGAAGAGGAATCCGCAATTCGCGACCCGCTCGATGGGAGTTGCGAAACCTCACCCTCCGTCCCGCGGAGGGACGGCGAGGGCGCGTTAAAAAGCAAGTCGTCAGGCTCGACCCGATCGCCTCGAACGGGCCAAGGCTCGGGGGCTTGACGCACGGCTACACCTCCTTGAAACTGCACCCGCCGGGAGACAAAGGTGGCGGCGGTGCGTGCACCCCCGAAGCCGGCTGAAATACCGCCGATGCCGGTTGGCATATGTGCCACGCCTCTCTGTCCAAAATTCTCGTGGTTAACCCCTGCAGGAGAGCCCACACTCCTGCAGGGCTTCGGGGGCTAGACCGCGGGTCCGCTGACGCGGCCCCACGGAAAGCGTTCGCAAACAAGGAGGGAAGAACGTCCTATCAGTAGGTTCCAGCATCTGCGGGAGCCTCAATGGCAAACCCGCAGATGCTCGGGGGCTACTGTCGGGGACAGCCCTAGGGGTCCCCTCAAACAACGGGGAAATCCTCACTTAAATCCCGGTACCGAAACACGTTAAGCCTAACCATGCAGGTGACTAACCATGCAGGACACGGCCCACGCCGCGGGACCCCGACGGCCCACCAAGACGGCCCTCTTAGAAGTCCCCTCGAACGGGCTCCGCCTCGCTCGACGGCGCGCGCCCCCTCGGGCGGGCTCCGCCCGTTCGAGGGGCAACTCTTCCCTCGACCGGTCCCGCCCCGCTCGAGGGCTCACTCCCCCCTCGAGCGGGTCTCGTCTCGCTCGAGGGTCCGTCCCGCCCTCGGCCGGGGCCCGCCACGCTCACGGGCGCCCCACACGCGTGCGCCGGCCCCCGTACACGGGCATTTAACGCCCGACGCGCGCGGGGACGGCGCCATCATGCGCCGGGGCTCGCGCCCCGGTGCCGCCGCACCAACTCCCCGGGGAGGGAGCCCATCCCCACCACCGTGGGGATGGACCGTGCGCTACGGCCGGTGTCGGTCCCGTGACACCGCGCGCCCACTACAGTACGGCTAACGCGCCCGACCCTCGAAGGGGGGCCGGCGCACCCTCGATTTCACTTTCCCGTGACCCTACGGGGGGTTAGGTGGAGGCGCTAGGCCGGTGGATGGCCATCCCGGCCACTGTAACGCGCGGCCGCCGTACCCACACGTGCGGGCGCACGCCCGGCATTGCAGCAACCACTCCGACACTGTGAAGCGCGTTGGGAAGGAACGCCGTTCTGCCTACTCCTGTGCCCCGTACCAGCCATCGTCAGCGCCTCCCTCGAAGCCTATCAGAGGACGCCACCACCATCTGCCGCCCTCCTACCCTCGAACCGCCACTGTTCGGGTACGGGGTAGGCCATCATGGCCAGATCGCTGCGAAGATCGTCCGGACAGCCGCCCATTCTACAGCGTAGCACGACGTGCATCCCTCACATAGCCAGGTAGCACGGCGTGCATGTAACCCGCCGCCCCCTTGATCTATAAAAGGGGAGGCGAACCCCCAGCCGTGGGGGGGACGGATTTAGTTCGACACCACACCACGTACTCATTCTCATTCTCCCACAATATCTTCAGCCACGCCACCAGGGACTTGGAAGCTACACTTCCTCTCCCGCCTTGCTTGTATTTGCCCCACTACAAGCACCCCTGGTGCTAAGTAATATAGTGCCCCGAGCACGCCCCTACTGGACGTACGGCCCCCTCGGCCGGAACCAGGATAAACCTCTGTGTCACTTGTTGCTTAGCATCGACCATTGAGGGATAGATCACGGCGCTATCTACTGGTTAGTGTCGGGACCATATTCCGCACCGACAGCAGTCGCGACGGCCAAGGCCACGGGAACAGCCACGCCTCCGGCGCCTCGCAGGGCGGCTACGACGCTCGCCAGAAGATTGAGGAGCTGCGGCGGAAGAAGTCGACCACTGCCGCTGAGGGCGACGGCTTCCCCGCCTTCTCACCTCGACTTCGCAACTTGCTCCTCCCCGACAAGTTCAAGCCTTTGGGGATCACCAAGTACGACGCGAAGTAGGATCCCATCCAGTGGCTCCGATGCTACGCCCTCTCCATCGAGAACGCTGGCAATAATAGCGACACCAAGTGCCTCTACTTCCCCTTCGCTCGGACCAAGCACCACTCACATGGCTCGAGTCGCTGGACAAGCACTCGATCGACAAGTGGGACCGAGTGAAGGAGCAGATTCACAAGTAACTTCGCGGGCGCCATGGGCCGATTGGGTACTCGCATGGACCCGGCCATGATCCGGCGAGAACAAGGCGAGACCCTCCGCAAGTACATGCGCCGCTTTTTCGACAAGCGCGCTACCGTCGTCGACGTCACCGACAAGGAGGTCATCGACCTCTTCCAGGACGGCCTCTACCACCGCCGCACCTTCGAGGACTTCGGTCACCGTCGCCCCAGGTCCATCCCCCACCTCAAGGACATGATCACGTCCTGGGCGGATGAAGAAGACAAGGCCAACGCCAAGTACGACGCCATCCGCGGCAAGTCCAAGCAGAACCAGGGCGGCGGCAACGGCAGCAATGCAAACCAAGGAGGCCACAACAACAACAACAACAACAACAACAACAACTACTACTACTACTACTACTACTCGGGTCCCAACCACAAGCGCAAGCCGACAACACCGTCGCGGCTATCCGGCGCCTGCGAAAGGGAACTCGAAGAAGAACTCCGGCGGTTTCAAAGACTCGCCGAAGGAGAAGTGCCCGTGGCATCCAAACGGCAACCACACTACCGAGCGAGCTACCAACTCAGGCACGCACTCAAGGACACGCCGGAGCCACCGCACCCTCACGACCAAAAGGGCAAGAAGAAGGACGGCGACAACAACGACTTCCAAGAACCCGAGAAGACCGTCAACGTCCTCTTCGGCGGACTGCCCAGCAGGCGGGAGCAGAAGGCTACCCATCGTGAAGTAATGTCCATTGAGCCAGCGGTCCCGACCCCTCTCAGGTGGTCGGAGGTACCCATCACCTTCTCTCGCGCGGACCAATGGACCAGCTTCTCTGAACCAGGACGGTTCCCCCTCGTCCTGAAGCCAACGGTGGCGGGCTCCAAGCTCAACAAGGTGCTCATCGACGGTGGAAGCGGGCTCAACGTCCTCTTCACCAAAACCTTGAAGAAAATGAAGCTCGACGTCACCCCCATGCTCACCAAGAGCAACACGCCCTTCTACGGCATCGTCCCGTGCAACGCGGCTATCCCACCGGGCTCGGTGGTGCGCCGGTACCTTCGGGGCGTCTCGGGACAACTACCGCACCGAGTACATCAAGTTCGAGGTCGCGGATTTCGAGACCTCTTACCACGCCATCCTCGGCAGACCGGCCATCGCCAAGTTCATGGCGGTGCCCCACTACACCTACTTGGTACTCAAGATGCCAAGTCCAGCCGGTGTACTCTCCCTCCAAGCGGACTTGAAGATCTCCCACGACTGCGATACAGAAGCCGTGGTGATCGCTTCCAGAAACCAAGTACCCAACGCGATGATGGAGGTCTACGCCGCGTCGAAGAAGCTTGCTACAAGCGAACTCGACATCCCAGAGAAGTCTGACAGTGCCAACAAGCCTCAGCCACCTGAGGAGGTACTCGTCAAGACGGTCGACCTCGGAACAGGCGACCCCAGCAAGACCACCACCATCGGGGCCGGCCTCGACCCCAAATAGGAAGACGCGCTCATCAGCTTTCTTCGGGCTAACCGCGACATCTTCACGTGGAAGCCAGCGGACATGCCAGGAGTGCCCAGGGAGCTGATTGAGCACTGCCTTAACGTCGACCCAAAGGCCACCCCTAAGCGACAACACCTCCGACGTTTTGCCGACGACAGACGGGACGCCATCAAGAAGGAGCTCGCCAAGCTACTCGCAGCTGGCTTCATCAGAGAAGTCTTCCATCCTGAGTGGCTCGCCAACCCCGTCCTCGTCCGCAAGAAGAACTCAAACGAGTGGAGGATGTGCGTCGACTACACCGACCTCAACAAGCACTGCCCCAAGGACCCCTTCGGGTTGCCGCGGATTGATCAAGTCATCGACTCCACGGCGGGCTACGACCTGCTCTGCTTCCTCGACTCGCTACTCCGGTACCACCGTATCGCAATCAAGGAGGAAGACCGGGGAAAAGACCGTGTTCATCACCCCGTTTGGCGCGTCATCGCTACACGACCATGTCATTCGGGTTGAAGAACGCCGCGCTACCTATCAACGGGCCATCCGGGCACCGCTTCAAGCGGTAACTCAACAAGAACGTCGAGGCTTACGTGGATGACGTGGTTGTCAAAACCGAGGACTCCGGTACCCTCATCGACGACCTTGAAGAGACCTTCGCATCGCTACGCGAGTACCGCTCGGAAGCTCAACCCGAACAAGTGCGTCTTCGGCGTCCCTTCGGGCAAACTACTCGGCTTCATCATCGCCCGGCGCGGCATTGAAGCCAACCCCGAGAAGATCTCCGCCATCACCGGCATGAAAGCTCCCACGAGCATCAAAGACGTCCGTAAGCCGACGGGGTGCATGGCGGCATTGAACAGATTCATCTCGAGGCTAGGAGAACGGGGCCTCCCCTTCTTCAAACTACTCAAGCATCACGAGAAGTTCGTGTGGACTCCGAGGCGGATCAAGCCCTTGCCCGGCCCTCAAGGACTTCTGTCAAAGCCACCAATCCTCACCGCTCCTCACAAAGGCGAGCCGCCCCTTTGCTCTACCTAGCCGCGACTACTCACGTGGTCGATCTTGCCATCGTTGTCGAGCGGCGGGGGAAGACGGCCACGCCTACCGGTCCGGCCGCCCGGTCTACTTTGTCGGCGAGGTTCTATCGAGTCCAAGGCTCGCTACCGGCCCGTGCGAAGCTCTCGTACGCTCTACTCATCACCTCGTGGAAGCTACGACACTACTTCCCGGGAGTACTCGGTCTCCGTCGTCACCGACTACCCGCTTGGCGACATCTCGTGAAACCAAGATGCTACGGAAGAATCTCCAAGTGGGCTATCGAGCTCGGCGCCCTCACCATCGACTTCAAGCCACGCACAGCCATCAAGTCGCAGGCACTAGTTGACTTCATGGCGGAGTGGCGGGAGAACCGCCGACTACCTACTCCCACCATGCGACCGAGCATTGGGTGATGTACTTCGACGGCTCACTCAACCTCGAGGGCGCGGGTGCGGGGGGTACTCTTGATCTCTCCAACGGGCGAACAACTCAAGTACGTCTTGCAGATCTTCTGGAAGGTCTCAAACAACGAAGCCGAGTACGAAGCCCTCCTACACGGGCTCCGCCTCGCGGCTTCACTGTGCATCAAGCGGCTACTAGTCTACGGCGACTCCGCAGTGGTCATCAACCAAGACAACAAGTCCTGGGACCGAACAAGGAGAACATGGACGCCTACTGCCTAGAAGTCCGCAAGCTCAAGAACAAGTTTTATGGTCTCGAGTTCCACCACATCGTCCGCGACAACAACGTTGCAGCGGACGTCCTCTCGAAGCTTGGATCCACCCGCGCTCAAGTGCCAGTGGGTGTCTTCGTCCACGAGCTTCACGCGCCATCCATCCCGGAGGCGGCGCCACCGACCCCTTGTCCCGGCCCATCCACCCGGTGGGCGAGGAGGTCATGATGATCGACGTGGTGGAGGCAACCCTTCATCGACTACCTCGGCGAGCGAGAAGGTCCCCTCCGACAAGAACGCGGCCGAGCAACTCGTCCGCCGCGCCAAGTCCTACGTCCTCGTCGGAGACAAGCTTTACAAGCGGGCGCATCTTCTCGGAGTACTCATGAAGTGCGTCCCTCGTGAAGAAGGCAAGGACATCTTTGAGGAGATCCACAAGGGCGTCTGCGGCAACCACGCGTCCTCACGCATGCTTGGTCGGCAAAGCCTTCGGCGAGCCTTCTATTGGCCCACGGCCACGGGCAACGCCGAAGAACTCGTCGAAGGTGCCAAGGATGTCGGTACTTCACCAAGCGACAACACGTCCCAGCCTACAAGCTAGTCACCATACCGCCAACCCGGCCCTTTGCTTGCCGGGGGCTCGACATGATTGGGCCACCGCCAACCGCGCCAGGAGGTTTCAACGGGGTGCGGTGGCTATCGACAAGTTCACCAAGTGGATCGAGGTCAAGCCGGTCACATGCCCCAAGGCCGACGAGTACTCGACTTCCTGGATGAACTCGTACACCGCTACGGGCTACCCCACCGCATCATCACAGACCTGGGGTCCAACTTCAACAACCACCAGTTCTGGGAGTACTGCGAGAACAGCGGGATTGACGTCCAATACGTCTCAGTTGCCCATCCACGGGCCAACGGACAAGTCGAGCGCGCCAATGGGATGGTGCTCGACGCTCTCAAGAAGCGGCTACACGACGCTGCTAACTCCAAAGGGGGCAAGTGGATCAGGGAACTACCCAACGCACTCTGGGGGCTACGGACTCAACCATCCAAGCCAACGGGGCAATCCCCCTACTTCCTGGTCTACGGCTCCGAAGCCATCCTCCCTGCCGACGTCATATGGAACTCGCCAGCAGTGGAGCACTACGACGAAGGCGTCTCAGAAGACAGCAGATGAGTTGATATCGACAGCCTCGAAGAAGCTCGCTGCGCTGCCCTCGTCCAATCAGCAAGGTACCTGGAGGGTATCCGACGCTACCATGATCGCAACGTCAAGGAACGCTCCTTCAACGTTGGAGATCTTGTCCTCCGCCGTATCCAGAACACGGAAGGACTTCACAAGCTCAGTTCCCCCTGAAAAGGTCCCTTCACCATAGCAAAGGTGACCGGGTCGGGCTCCTATCGCCTCCACACACTCGAAGGCGAAGATATCAGCAACTCGTGGAACGTCGACCAGCTCTGTCGATTCTACGCCTAGTCTACACGACTACTCTGGGGTTCAAGTCTACACGACTACATCAACACCCCCTGGCCGTAAGCGACCCCCCGGGTCCTGGCTCCAGTCTCTGGACTTCTCCTCTCCAGGATCCAGCCCTTGCGGCTGCCTACGGACCCTGGGCTGCAATGAGCGTCAAGGACTCTAGCAGCGGTCTACTAAGAGACCACACTCCAAGATCCAGCCTGCACGGCTACTTACGGATCTACGATCCAGCCTACACGGCTACCTACGGATCAATTGCGCAGCGGCCTACCCGCTCCCGGCGCTACTCGGTAAGCGGCCTCCGGGTCCAAGCGACTACTCTGTAACTACGGCCCTGGCCATCCAGGTGTACTTTTTCAGTAATAAAGTTTGATCGTTCATCAACTTCTTTACTGCCTACTCCCTACAACGGGACCACTACTGCCGAGTACTACTGTTAACACCAAAATTTGGTAAGGAGTCTGACTTGTGGGTCCGGCTCGATGAGGAGTCCGTCTGGTGGAAGGAAGGATCTTTTCAGAGATATTCGGCAAAGAGATCTGCGGTCGGCTATCTGCTCCCGTTCGGCAAAGGAACAGTAGAGCTGATTTTGCGGGATTGGATGGTGACGTGGCTCAAGCAGGAAGGGCGAATGGATAGATAGGCGATCAAGCTTAGAGATAAGTTAGGCAGCGAATCCATTCGAGATTGTACTTCGCAGGGTATAAATATGAGCCCTGAATGTATGTAACAACACAATCATTCTTCAATACAAACCGGCCTTACGCCAAACCCTAGAGTCCATTTGTCGTGTCGTCGAGTTCTTCGAGAGGGTTCATCGATCCGTCGACCTCCGTGAGTACTGGCAACCTTGTATCATGTCTAGTATCATGCGGTGGATTTAGATCTGATGCAAGTAGTCTTGTTACCATGCTTCGTGTCATGCGGTAGATTCAAGCTTGGTTCAAGAGGGTTTCTTGTTAGGTCATGAGCCATGCGGTGGGCTAAGATCTAGCTTGAAGCTAGTTATCGGCTCTATTGGATTTTGGCAAGATCCAATAGATTCATTAAGTTATCCCATGTTGCTTTGAGTTTTTACTTTATGTTTAGATTCATGTAACACATTTTTGCCCAATCTAGATAGATTTGGATCGGCTTTATCCCTTTTGTGATCCCTGTACGAGTTGAGTTCGTGTTTTAACACGTGGATCTTGTACTTTCCGATAGCCGAAACCGAATCGATCTAGGTCGTTACGTGTAGCGGGTTCAAGCTTGCCAACGTTGCAATAAATCTTGAAAGAACTGAGTATCATGCGGTAGATGCAGGTTTTTGGGTTGCTTTGGAGCTAGTCATCCGGTGGATTAGATTTCGAATCAACCTGATAGATTTATTCACTTGGTAATGTTCGTTCCTTCTTCATGGACCCCGAATCGGCTGTTCAGCCGCATTCGGTTATGTTTCTTCACGAGTAGAACACGTGCGTAATTCATGCTTTGAATAACGTATGCTTTTAGCTTTCCCTATTTAGATTGTATCATGCGGTGGATAGATCTATTTGTGAAAGTGGTGCGGTTTTTCATGCAAGTTGTATCATGCGGTGGATAGATTTGCTTGGCATCGTACCCGACAGGTTTTAAAGTACCTAGACATGCTGTAGACTAGTTCTTTGGATCTATGCATGCTTGTTTATTACATGCTTATGCTCGTGCTTTACTTTATTCATTTGTTTAATGTTAATTATCATGGGGATCGGTCATGGCCTCGTGCGCGTGCATCTTCGTTCAAACAAAGACCGATCGCTGTCATGCTTACGTCATCCATTCGGCAATGATACTTTTCTTTTATAAGTTCCCGAATGGCTTTCAGTTTATTGGCAGATAGCTACCTATAGCTATGTGTCGTCCCATCTGGCTTCTTAGCCGTAAATATGGAACTTTCTGGTACCACCCGGCAAGTTCCAAGCTTTGGTATCTAACTACTTTATCTTTTGTTAATTTTCAGGAAAAATTGACTGGCACGTCTCGTGACTCTTTGCGCGTGTGAAGCCAGCTTGTTCGGCTTGCTGTGTGTTTGGCGCTAGGTGCACGTTTTGCGTCAACACACTTTTTGGCACGCTCGGTGGGACCACAGCCGAATAGATCAAGATGCCCGAGATCGCGGACATCATGGACGTCAACATTGAGGACCTCTCTCCCGAACAACGGCAACAGCTCCAGGACGCCATGGACCAGTTCCAGCAGAAGTGTCTGTTGTCCTTCAAGAAAAACAGAAGTGACGTCCCGTACCTGAAGAACGAGATGCCCAGGGTATTACTGCCAGGGGATAGCGATGCCACGACTCAGTAGGAGAAAGAGGAGTGCATGCAAGCATTCCGGGAATCTGCAGACTACATGTTGAGCAAGCACCACAAAGCTTTCCTTGGTGTGCTCCAGCAAATGATGGTGGCGATCTTTGGCTCGGGCATGGAGCAGGCATTCAGCAAGGCACCCGTCCAAGGGGGCACCGTGGAGCTGGGCGAGTCAAGCTCTCAACCACCATTACGAAGCCAGCCTATTCAACCTCCTCCTCAGAGCTCGGGAAGTCAAGCTTTCCAGCCTCCTCCGCAGGGCGCTGGGGGTCAGCCAATTCAGCCCCCACTTCAGGCCTCGGGAGGACAGCCAATCCAGCCACCACCGCAGGGCAGCACAAGTCAACCTGTGCAACAGCCGAATCCGTACCAGCCCACGTACGGAGAACTAGCATTCGGCTCGCCTGGAGCCCCGCTTGCCTCCGGCCACAGGATTGCTCCGGCGAACAACTGGCTGCAGAAGAACTTATACGGCGGAGGCTACCATGAGGTGGGAAACTATGGGGCATTTGACGCCTTCCCGCATCCAGGATACGCGCCAGCTACAGGCGCACAAGAGGACGATGCCCTGGCACGGAAGATGGCCGAGTTGATGCAAAATCAGTTCGGCCTCAAGCCAAAAATGCAGGGACCTACCTACAAGCCGTCGTTCCCAGAATGGTACTTCAACGTGCTCCTTCCGCCAAGGGTGAAACCTCCGACGGAGTTCACGAAGTTTTCGGGGCAAGACGACACAAGCACAGTGGAGCACATTGCTCGTTACCTGATGCAGCTCGGGGAATGCTCAACTGAGGAAACATTCAGGGTCAGATACTTCCCCGCGTCGCTGACAGGCCCAGCATTCCAGTGGTTCTCGTCCCTACCCCCTGAGTCAGTTTGCAGATGGAAGGACCTGGAGCGCAAATTCCACGCCCACTATTTCAGTGGCACCTCGGAGAAGAAGCTGGTCGACCTTGCCACCGTGAAGCAGAGGCACAGCGAGACGCCATTGGAATTTCTCAGGAGATTCAGGGAGGTTAAGGGCATGTGCTTCTCGCTCAACTTGTCGGATGACCGGTTGGGCGACATGGCCGTCGCCGGGATGCTTGCGCCGTTGTGCGTGAAAAGCTGTTTGGCATGGAGTTTGAAAACCCGGGCCGAGTTTGTCTCGGAAGCTTTCATTGATGAGCAACCAGGCGTATGGCTTCAAGAAGGATGCCAGGTTTGGCAAGCAGCATGACGTGGCGGACATCTACAACCAGTTCTTAGAAAAGGCCGACCTGATTGAGGATTCTGATGATGAACTGGATGTGGCCGCAGCCGAAATCATGTGGGGGAAGGAGCCTCTAACGATGAATCAGCGCTGGGTCAAACAGACCAAGGGCACCTACGATTTCGATATCACGAAGGCTGACAAACTGTTTGAGCTCCTAGTGAAGGAAGGCCGAATCAAACTGCCTGAAGGGCATTCCATGCTTCGGCCCGATGAAGTCAAGGGGAAACGTTACTGTGGCTTCCACGATAGGGATTCTCATTCCATCAACGATTGCAGGGTCTTCAGGATGAGGATCCAAAAGCCATCTAGGAGGGGCACCTCAAGTTCGACAACAAGATGAAGCTGGATGGACACCCCTTCCCTCAGAACATGGTGGGCTTCTCTGTCAACATGGTGACGGCTGAGGAGAAGGGCAAGGTCAAGGTCTTGACCTCAGCCAGGGCTAGACAGGATGGAGCAGTGGACCCGGAGCGCCAAGTGACTCTGGAACAGGTGCATGGTGAGGCCCCCCGCATTCTCAAGAGCCACATCGAAATCGGGGAATCGTCTAGAGCCAAGCCCAGGGTGACCACGTGCATCCTCATCAACAAGTGGCAGCGCCAGATGGAAAAGGAGCGCTACCAGAAGCGAAGATACGAGGAGGAGAAGCGCACAGCCGAAGAAGAAGCACACAGAAGGGACCAGGAGCAATACACGCGCGAGCAGGAGCGTGCGCACTGGGGATGTGCGTTCTTCAGGCATTGTTGGAACGAGGGTTTGAAACGCCCACGGCGAGGAACCGTCCCGAATGCGGTGACGGATATTTTGAGTACGGGCGGGGAGCGCCAATCGCCGATCCGTCCATGAGAGAATTGGAAGGATCCACCCTAACGAGGATCGGCGCCAAAAAATTGAAGTCATTGATCACCCCAGGAAGCGGCAAGCTGATCTAAGGTGGGCTGATCAAAAAGAGGATGAGGACGACTACATCTGGCAGAAGGGGCAATGGTGCCCGCCTGGCCTACGCAAAAGTCAGAAGAGACGGGTTCAACGCTTGAGGAACCGTGAACTGAGGCAGGCCGGGATCCAAACAAAGCAGGTGTGGCGTCCAAAAGACCAACCGGAAGGATCAAGGCGTTCGGCTCCAACTTGCATGGTATACTTTTTGCCGAACGAATTCATGGCTCCTGCTAACCAGGTTGTGCAGGATGAGGCGTCCCTAGATGACGAGCAGGTCGAGGGGATGATGGCACAACTGGTGCTGGCCAAGCAGGCAATTTTCGACAAACCGGCCAAGAATCGACACATGAGGTCGCTGTACTTGAGAGGATACGTCAATGGCAAGCCATTGACCAAGATGTTTGTCGACGGTGGAGCGGCAGTCAACGTAATGCCGTACACCACCTTCAGGAAACTTGGCATGGGCCCGAGCGATCTGACGCCTACAAGCATAATACTGAATGATTTCGCTGGGAATCCTTCAGATACCAAGGGATGCGCTCACGTGGATTTGATGATCGGGTCCACGACACTGGTATGCGCTCACGTGGATTTGATGATCGGGTCCACGACACTGCTCACGACCTTCTTTGTTATTGAAGGTAAAGGAGCCTACAGCCTACTGCTGGGACGGGACTGGATTCATGCCAATTGTTGCGTCCCATCCACCATGCACCAGCAGCTTATCCAGTGGGTGGATGATGAGATTGAGGTCGTCCAAGCAGACGACTCCGTGAGCGTTGCGAACATGGAACCAGCCTTCTGGGAATACCAAGGTATTGATTGTTTCTCAGGGAAAAGGCGGGGAGAAGGTCTGTTGAACTCGTCGGCGGTGATCAACGGCCGATTCAAGCGATCGGCTCTTATAGTAATTTTTAATGGAGAACCCGGTAGATGGCACTGATGGCAAGTTGGGGCGAGGATTTATGTCGGCTGATAAATTAGAAGAGGTTGCCATTGGAAGCAGTGATAAGCCAAGACCGACGTTCATTAGCGCAAACTTGCAGCCAGACTTCAGGGAGGAATTAATCAAGCTTCTCAAGGAATACAAAGATTGCTTCGCCTGGGATTATTCGGAGATGCCTGGATTGGATCGTTCTATCGTTGAGCATCGGTTGCCAATCAAATCTGGTTTCAAACCATACAAGCAACCACCCCGGAAAATCTACAAGGATGAGGTGTTGGCCGATGTGAAGAAGGAAGTTGAAAGATTACTTGATGCAAACTTCGTTCGGCCATGCAGATATGCGGAGTGGATTTCTAACATTGTCCCTGTGTACAAGAAGAATGGAAAAATGAGGGTCTGCATAGATTTCAGGGACCTGAACAGAGCTACTCCGATGGATGGTTACCCCATGCCTATTGCCGATTTGTTGATTGATGCCGTAGCTGGACACAAAGTGATCAGTTTCATGGATGGCAATGCGGGATACAACCAAATCTTCATGGCAATAGAAGACATATCAAAGACGGCCTTCAGATGTCCTGGTCATATAGGCCTGTTTGAATGGATAGTCATGACATTTGGGTTCAAAAATGCCGGTGCAACTTATCAGCGAGCCATGAACTACATTTTTCATGAGTTGATCGGCAAAATTGTGGAAATCTACATCGATGGCGTGGTAATCAAGTCCCTAAGTCATGACACACACTTGGAAGATGTGAAGAGGACCTTAGAGTGCACCCGGAAACATGGTTTAAAGATGAATCCAAACAAGTGCGCTTTTGGGGTATCAGCTGGAGAATTCTTGGGGTTTTTGGTCCACGAGGGGGGAATTGAAGTTGGTAAGAAGAGCATGAAGGCCATCGATGAAGTTGTTCCTCCAACTAATCTCAAGGAGTTGCAATCACTGCTCGGCAAAATTAACTTCGTGAGAAGATTCATTTCAAATTTGTCACAGAAGGTTTTGTCGTTCTCTCCATTGCTGAAGCTAAAGAAAGATCAGAAGTTCACATGGGGCGACGAACAACAAAAGGCTTTCGATGAGATCAAGCAGTACATGAAGGAGCCACCGGTCTTTGGTCCCTCCTCGACCGGATAAGCCTTTCAAGTTGTATGTGGCGGCCGATACCCAAACCATTGGATCGGCCCTTATTCAAGAATTTGAAGGAAAGGAGCGGGTAGTAGCATATCTTAGCCGAAAACTACTTGATCCCGAGACCAGGTATTCGGCTACGGAAAAGCTGTGCTTGTGCGTGTACTACTCGTGTACAAAGTTTCGGCACTACTTGTTAAATGCCGAATGCACTGTGTATTCCAAGTTTGACGTAATAAAACATATGTTGTCTATGCCAATTTTGAATGGTAGGATTGGCAAATGGATCTTGGCCTTATCAGAGTTCGAGTTAAAGTTCGAATCGGCAAAAGCTATCAAGGGTCAGATCATTGCCGATTTTATAACTGAACATCACGATCCGTCAATTGATTTGCTTGAAATTACCCCTTGGGCTTTATTTTTTGATGGATCATCATGTGGTAAAGGTGGGGGAGTAGGGATCCTACTGATTTCGCCTAGAGGTGAGATGTTTGAATTTGCCATCCCTATACGACCTTGTCACAAATAACCAGTGAATACGAAGCATTACTTCGAGGGCTTCAATATTTGAGAGAAGTCGGGGCCGTTTCGATTGAAGTTTATGGAGATTCGGAGCCGGTGATCAAGCAATTGAATGGCCGGTACGAATGCAAAAGTGAAGCACCGAGGAGTTACTACGAAGAATGCGGGGGAAATCTTGAAGAGCTTCCCGTTGGTAACTCTACAAGATATTCCTAGGGAACATAATGAAGAAGCAAACAGGCTGGCTCAAAGCGCCTCTGGTTACAAAGAGAGTCAAGAAGCGTTTGCTGCAGAGGTGTGTGCACTGGGGACGGATCTTGCAGAAGATGATTGGAGGAAAGAGATCGTCGATTACTTGAAGGATCCATCCCGAAAGGTCTCTAGGAAGCTCAGGTACAAGGCCATAAAATTCGTTCTTCTGGATGATAATTTGTTCTATAAATCATTAGATGGGGTATTATTACGATGCCTGGGTCCAGAAGAAGCCAAGAAAATGATGAGCGAAGTGCACGATGGGATATGTGGAGCGCACCAATCGGCCTACCGTATGAAATGGGTTATTAGGCAAGCTGGGTGCTTTTGGCCGACGATATTAGAGGATTGCTTTGAATATTACAAGGGATGTCAGGATTGCCAGAGGTTCGGAAATATGCAAAGGGTCCCCACGTCAGCATTGAATCCCATCATCAAGCCATGGCCATTCAGGGGCTGGGGTATAGACTTGATTAGCCAAATTAATCCACCATCTAGCAAGGGGCATAAGTTCGTGCTTTTGGCTACGGATTATTTTACTAAACGGGTTGAGGCGATCCCACTGAAGAAGGTGACATCAGAAAACATGGTTGAATTTGTCAAGGAGCACATCATCTATCGGTTTGGAATCCCTCAGACAATCACCACTGATCAAGGGGCACAATTCGTGTCACTGGAGTTCAGAGAGTTTGCCGAAAGCATGGGAATCAAATTGTTTAACTCTTCTCCCTATTATGCCCAAGCTAATGGTCAAGCGGAGGCTTCTAATAAGATCATGATCAAGCTGATACAAAAGAAGATCGACCAGAAGCCAAGAAGGTGGCATTCGGTACTCAGTGAGGCACTGTGGGCTTACCGAATGGCCCCCCATGGAGCTACAAAGACCTCTCCTTATGAATTGGTTTATGGACACCACGCGGTTCTACCTTGGGAGGTGCAATCAGGTTCAAGGAGAGTTGTGTTACAGAAAGATTTGAGCTCCAAAGATTACAGTGGCCTAATGATGGATGAGCTAGAGGATTTACATATGATCCGCCTTAGAGCCCTGGAAAACATCGAGAAAAACAAGCTGCGGGTTGCCAAATACTATAACAAGAAAGTAAAAGTCAGGCAGTTCGTAGAAGGCGATCTGGTTTGGAAAGCGCTATTGCCGATTGGAACCAAATATAGCGAATTCAGCAAATGGTCCCCTAGCGGGAAGGACCTTTTCGTGTGGTCGGATGCGTCCCCGGCAATGCATATATACCGAAAACTTTACCGGGAGAAGAATTTTCCGCCGCAATAAATGGAAGATATCCGAAGAAATATTATCCTAGCATTGAGATCGATCGATGATCACCGGCGGTGGGATTACACACATCGACACGGATACGGCCGGCGCTCAAGAACGAGGCCGCCTTCGAACAAAAATTCACAAACGAAGAAATGGCGAGTGCCTAGATGCATTGCCCTTAGCACAAAAACTACATTACAAGCTGCTTCTTGCGGGTTTACATCCAACAACCCCGGTGATCGGGACCTCAAGGAGGTGGGAAGCGAGAGGCATGGAGGAAGAAGCGAAAGTACGATTCAATCTTTTCTTTGCTTCTTCTCCGGCTGCTCCCTCTTCAGTTATTCCAAGACCACCGTGACGGCAACTTGGAAGGCACGAGGGTGACCATGGTTTGCGGCCTCCACCAAGCTGTCCCAGGCCGTTTTCAGGTTGTTGTACCTGTCAGAGACATCTGAAGCAAAGGAGTGGATGTTAGGGGTAAGAAATCCAGATGCGGGCACAAAGTCAAGAAAAAGTCAGAAGCATTTACCCCCTACTAATGCCTCCAGAGCCATGCGGCGCTCGCGTTCGGCTTGGCAACGAGCGGTGATGTCCCTGAGGCTGTGCTCCAAGTGCCGAACGCGGCGGCGCAGTTGATGGCTGGTCCTCTGTTCAGGCGTGGTGTCCTCTGCTTCGAGGGAGGAATCGGAGGAGATGTACTCAGGCACATCTTCGGTCCCGATGATTTCTTCAGGGAGCAAATCAAGGCTGAAAGAGAGAAAGAAGAGGAGGTAAAGTGCAAGATCACGTGGAAACAGGAAGTAAATCAAGGGAAAACTCACCTTCGAATCGTGCGTTTCTTTGGAGGGCTGCTCTCCTGGGGCTGCTTGCCCTTGTCCATGGCCTTGGGGTTTTTTCCTCTGGAGACGGGGGAGGAGATGAGAAGTGATGGATGAGTGTGCGAGTGGATTTGCAGGGCATCTCAGCAGGCTATTTTATTGACCGAAGGGGCGCATTGGGAGTGATGACCGGCCAGTACACACTGTTGGAATATCAAACGGCAGGGTTTTCTCCCGGATGCGAAGGGTTTTTGCTTGAACAGTTCTTACGGACTGCCGATTCAGGGATCTTCTGCGGATTTTGCACCAAGGGGCATCTGTTCACGCGTATTCGGCTCAAGACAGTTCCCGGATGCGTTCAAAGAAAAAACAAGATTCACGGATGCAGATGTAAAGAAAATCATCATAGAGCAAGCACAGAATTCAAAAGTTCTTCATTTATTGCCGATATTCAAACATCCCTAATACAATCTAGTCGAAAAGCCTGTTCAACACAGATTGGGGATGAGTAATTTCGGCAATGGCGTCGCCGTGGCCATCGAGGCGCTCCAGGATGAGCTCGATCTCCTCAATGTCCTCTGGCGCGCCGCCCCGGAAGCCGCGCGGCCTGGTGGAGTAGTCGACGTCTGTGTGCGTCGCCATGGCAGCAAGGCCCAGGGTAGTACCCAAGCGAACGCCATGGGTGGCCACCTCGTCAACACGGTGCTCCACCGCAGCAAGGCGCTCCGCCGGCGTGTCCCCGCGGGCGTTCACCTTGTCGGCCAGCTGCTCCACCAGTGCCTTCAGCTGGTTAAGCTCGGCATCACGGGCTGCAAGGAGCAAGAAGAAAAGAGATTAGCATCAAAAGCCGGGCTAGATCAAAGATTTGATTTCAAGAGCTGTACCGTCGATGGTGTCCAGCAGCTGTTTGCGCTGGTCCTCCCACTCCAGCTCGGCTATGCCCGCCTTCTTGGAGATGTCCTCCAGCTCGCCCTGGGCCGTCTCCAGCTCCGCCTTGAAGCGGAGGGCGTCGAGCTCCCCATAGGGCACGGGGGAGTGGCCGTCGGACTCCGAGGAGTCGTCTGGAAGGGGTTGATTGGACGGCGCGAGAGACGGATTCCACTAAATCAACCTGAAAGGGAGATGATCGTCAAAACAAGAAAAGATCAAAGTTGAAGCAAAAGAAGAGGAATCGACGATCATTGCCTCCGGCGCGCATTGGCGCTGCTCCCCTCTGCCTCGTCGGAGGCACGGCGGCGGTTGAGGCGGCGCACCATGTTGGTTTGGGATGTGCACTGTTTGGAAAGAGGAAGAACTGAGATTGGCAAAGATTCGAGAGCTAAAAGGCTTGGTGGAGAGCTAGGGGCACCTACGGTTTCATTTATAGGCCTTGCAAGACAGATCGTGGCCTCGAGTCGTGGCTTTGGATCGTGGCGCGTATCCCGAGAAAATCGGAAGGTGGAAAGGTTTCCTTGGCCAGCCCGCCGGCGGGTCGCTTGGAGTTCTAGGCTGAGTCACATTCAGTTGACTGGCTCGGCTGAGGAGAGTCAAAGTGCCATTCGGGAGTTGGCGTTCCTTTGCCGAATGGGTCGTTCAGCATTACATTTGAAGGTGCGCAGAAGAAAAAGAAATAAAATTGCGAGGACAAATATTACAAGAGCGACCAATTCGGTTATACATCAATTGAAGCGTCTAAATGTTCAGGTATTTCGCAATCACACCACGGGCATTCAATGTTGTTTGACGGAAATTTTCCAACCGCTCCTGGCAATCTTTCTGGGCACTAGACAAGGTGGTGAGTTCTGCGTCGCATTGTTCCATCTTGTCTATAGCCCATTTTGCTTCCTCTTGGGTCTGCTCTATCAAACCAGGGAGCTCGGCTATTTTCTTTTTATCAGCTTCTATCTCGGTCGACGGGCTTCTCGGTTTCGCCTCCCGGAGCGGCTTTCCGGCAATTTTTAGATCACAAGAAGCTTGCAGATTGGCTAATGTATCCTTGTGGCTCTCTGTTTGGGATTGCGCCCCGTTCATGGCTTGTTCAGCACTAGCTTTCCTCTTTTCAATAACCGGGCGGGAGCGCACTTTCCTCAAAGCCTGCCTTATGGGCACATAGTGGATTTCCAAGCCACAGATAGATGCCAGAGAAGCACTGATGTCCTCAGGGAGTTCTTGGCTAACAGATTCAAACATCTCTTCAAAGTGATCGAGATCCTTGAATTGATCTTGTGCATCTCTTTCTAGCCAGGCAATAATTTCTCTGAGCTTTGCTAGCACCGTCTCTGACAGAGTTCGATGCACTCCTTCCATAGCCTCGGCAACTGGATTGTTCCCCATTGACAAACTTGATGATGATGGGGCCTGATCCTGAGAAGCAGTATTGCCGAGTTAGGGGTGCTAAAAGTAAAGGTAGCAGAGTTAAGTGCAAATGAGTACCTCATGAGCTGGGGCAGGACTTTGTTCAGGGGCAATCACAGGTGAAGAAGGTGTGCCAGTTAGAGCTGAAGCTTCTAAGTGAGAAGGCATTGATGCAGTTGCTGGCAACTCATGGGCTTCTGGCTGAAGAGGAGATGGGTTCACCTCTGCTGGGGTTGGTGTTTGCATGATCAGTAGGTGACTGTGCCCTTGGAGGACTTGACGGCTCTGGCTGGATTGGGAGACTCATCTCTGGAGAATTCATTGCTTCTGCAGAGGGTGATGAAGATGAGATCTCCACTGGGATAGGTAATTCAACCCTGGGTGGACTTGCTTGCTGAGACACTAGGATGTCCACAAGTTGTTCTCCCATTGTTTCTTCTGCAAGTGTCAAAATAAAAGGGTAAATGCCGGTGTTCATCCTTAAAAGAAGACATGAAAAGATCATACCAGTGGATGGGGCATTGGCAGGTTCTGGCACTGAAGGTTGCTGGGCTCTGGTCTGAGAATGCACAAGATATGATTTATCAGAACCAGAGTAATCTTGTGATCGAGAGAAGAGAAGGTTTTTACCTCAACGAGGACTTTCTTAACAGTTCTTCTTCTCTTGGCATTTGGGGGGGCTATTAGAGATAAGCCTCGCCTCCTATCGCGCAAGGCCGGAAAGGCTTGGGTCCATTTGTGGCAAACCTGGCCATTAGTTGAGCCAGAGTTGGGGACCTGAATCCCAGTGCTGAGATCGGGCCTATAGCATTGTAGGAGATATTCCTGGCTCGAGGGGCAGGCACTGTGTTCTGTGAGCAAGAGAAGTAAAGATCAGAATCATGATTGAAAGAGGATATGTCTGATTCAATAGTTCATCATATTACCTCTGAGGTTGGCTGAAAATCAAGCATCAACTCTGCACAGAACGAGTGCACAGGATCACTGAAGATATGATCATGGAGTTCTTGCCACCAGGAATTGAAGGTGGAGTGAGCTATGGTTGTGGGCACAAAAGGCCAGGTGTAGACAGTGGGACTGCACACATAATGGAAGACTCTGCTATTGTGCATAAGTTCTTTGATTTCCTCTCTGGGCTTGAGGAATTCGTGCAGGAACAGTCTTGGGGGCATCTCGCCACACCCAAGTTGCCGAGCCATTACATTGGGCTGATAATATTCATAAGTGCTACAGGTCAGCCTTCCTCCATTGAATTCAGCCGGCAGCATACATGGGCGGATTATGATGTTGAGGATCTCTAAGAATCTCCCATCTTGGCGTTCGGATTCAAAAGAGAATTCACAAGGGAAAATCAAAGTGTCATTGTCCAGATAAGGAAGCCAGAGAGGATTCTGGAAACCTTTGAAGAATAGCTCAAAAAGGCGGCCGATGTCTGGCCGAACGAGAATACTTGAAGCCGCTTCTCTATAATTCCGGCATCCTCTCGGTGGCTTGGGGCTCCCCTTCGGGGTGATTGGATAAAGGGAAGAGCCCGGTGTTCAAATCAACACCAATGATCCGATGCATGTGGAGGCAGTAGCCACATTTGAACAAACCACCAAGGACCGTTGACACATGTTATCCTCTGGCTAGTATACATTTGGGTGACAGTTTGGTGAAGCATATGGTACACACTGCCTAGGAGGAATTTCCCAAGGGGGAGGCGATTGCCACTGACCAAATGAGACGCCATTGTGATGTGATTCAGGGTAGGCTCATTGGCTTTGCCACAGAAGACAAATCTGCACAGCCACATGTTCAGAAATGCCCTGTATTCGATTTCACCAAGGGGATTGTCCTTCATGTGCTTCAAGATGTAATGCTTGTATCCATTCCCTGGCTTCACCCCTGTTTGCCGTGAAGAGTTTTTGAATTCCCAAGGTTGAACAGATCCTGTAATTCCAAGGCCGGTGATCATATACACATCGGCCAGAGTTGGAGACATCGGGCCGTGGCCAAAGAGGAAGGCGTTGACGCCGTTTGACCAAAAATGGCAAGCTGCTATCAGAAGGTCTTCGTTCTTGGGGGTTTCGGCTAAGGATAACTCCAAGCACTGAGTGATGCGGAGGGTATCCCAGTTTTGGGTTAATGCACTCTTGTCTGCAAGAACCCTCCGGTACCAAGTTTTCCAGCCTGCGATTGGAGGCAAGGGCCAGTTCTTGAAAGCATCTTGCCACCGAGGAGGTGGAGACAAAGCTGCTTTGAAAGGGATCCTTTGAGATTCAGCCACAATGAAATCTCGAGGATCAGAGTTCCCCACGGGACCAAGGTAATAGGATCTTGAATTGGCCTCGGTGCGAATCAGAAGCTCAGTGGAAGGCTCCTGAAGAAAAAGCGGAAAAGAAATCTCAGGTAAAATTGAAAACCTAAATGCCGAACGAAGCTTACGGGAGAGGAATTTACCTGAGCATCTTGGTTTTGAGCCGCCATTGGGGATTTGAGCTTGGAACAAGGGGATCTAGGGTTTGGATCTAGACGAAGATTCCGGCGGATTGCGAAGAAAGAAGAACAGGTGTTGACAGATTCGATTTGAAAGTATTCGTGGCTGGAGTCAATTGCGGAACAAAATTACTTTTATCCCGCAATTGAAGGGGCATGTGTTAACACCAAAATTTGGTAAGGAGTCTGACTTGTGGGTCCGGCTCGATGAGGAGTCCGTCCGGTGGAAGGAAGGATCTTTTCGAGAGATTCGGCAAAGAGATGCACGGTCGGCTATCTCGCTCCCGTTCGGCAAAGGAACAAGAGAGGGCGATTTTGCGAGATTGGATGGTGACGTGGCTCAAGCGGGAAGGGCGAATGGATAGATAGGCGATCAAGCTTAGAGATAAGTTAGGCGGCGAATCCATTCGAGATTGTACTTCGCGGGGTATAAATATGAGCTCCGAATGTATGTAACAACACAATCATTCTTCAATACAAACCGACCTTACGCCAAACCCTAGAGTCCATTTGTCGTGTCGTCGAGTTCTTCGAGAGGGTTCATCGATCCGTCGACCTCCGTGAGTACGGCAACCTTGTATCATGTCTAGTATCATGCGGTGGATTTAGATCGATGCAAGTAGTCTTATTACCATGCTTCGTGTCATGCGGTAGATTCAAGCTTGGTTCAAGAGGGTTTCTTGTTAGGTCATGAGCCATGCGGTGGGCTAAGATCTAGCTTGAAGCTAGTTATCGGCTCTATTGGATTTTGGCAAGATCCAATAGATTCATTAAGTTATCCCGTGTTGCTTTGAGTTTTTACTTTATGTTTAGATTCATGTAACACATTTTTGCCCAATCTAGATAGATTTGGATCGGCTTTATCCCTTTTGTGATCCCTGTACGAGTCGAGTTCGTGTTTTAACACGTGGATCTTGTACTTTCCGATAGCCGAAACCGAATCGATCTAGGTCGTTACGTGTAGCGGGTTCAAGCTTGCCAACGTTGCAATAAATCTTGAAAGAACTGAGTATCATGCGGTAGATGCAGGTTTTTGGGTTGCTTTGGAGCTAGTCATCCGGTGGATTAGATTTCAAATCAACCTGATAGATTTATTCACTTGGTAATGTTTGTTCCTTCTTCATGGACCCCGAATCGGCTGTTCAGCCGCATTCGGTTATGTTTCTTCACGAGTAGAACACGTGTGTAATTCATGCTTTGAATAACGTATGCTTTTAGCTTTCCCTATTTAGATTGTATCATGCGGTGGATAGATCTATTTGTGGAAAGTGGTGCGGTTTTTCATGCAAGTTGTATCATGCGGTGGATAGATTTGCTTGGCATCGTACCCGACGGGTTTTAAAGTACCTAGACATGCGGTAGACTAGTGCTTTGGATCTATGCATGCTTGTTTATTACATGCTTATGCTCGTGCTTTACTTTATTCATTTGTTTAATGTTAATTATCATGGGGATCGGTCATGGCCTCGTGCGCGTGCATCTTCGTTCAAACAAAGACCGATCGCTGTCATGCTTACGTCATCCATTCGGCAATGTTACTTTTCTTTTATAAGTTCCCGAATGGCTTTCAGTTTATTGGCAGATAGCTTCCTATAGCTATGTGTCGTCCCATCTGGCTTCTTAGCCGTAAATATGGAACTGTCTGGTACCACCTGGCAAGTTCCAAGCTTTGGTATCTAACTACTTTATCTTTTGTTAATTTTCAGGAAAAATTGACTGGCACGTCTCGTGACTCTTTGCGCGTGTGAAGCCAGCTTGTTCGGCTTGCTGTGTGTTTGGCGCTAGGTGCACGTTTTGTGTCAACAACTACTACTCGCATCCACTCCACGATGGGGGCTCCGCACTCTGAGATCGCGACTATGAGTACTCATTGCTGGAAAATTTTCTTTCATTGATACTTGAACAATTCATTACAATTGTTTTTCCCGTACAACCATGGCTACTAGCTACCTATTACAGGACTACTGGAGGTTCAGCTTCTCAGCTACCTGCTCCGCGATGGGAGCCATCTGCTCCAGGCGGCTGCGCATCTTGCTCATCGGAGCGGTTAGCGGCTACCTCGCCGGCGACTACCTCCACCGGGGCCTTCGGGAAGTACGACTTCATGAAGGCCAAGACTTGTCTTGGGATCGACTCCGGCCATGCACGTAGGTGGCCGGCCGGCTCGGAGCTTCCTTGAGGCGATCCACCGGAGGAGCAATCTTGGGGCCGCCGGGTGCGGCACCGGGAGTCTTGCGATCGGCGGTGCGGCTTCTTCCAACTCCTTCAACGGGCCCGCAATGCCTCGCGGTCTTCGTTCAACATCCGCAAGGATTTGTAGCGATTGACGAGATCTCCGTCGGATGCAATCCGAAGCTCCATATGCTTCTCGCACTTGAAGGTGAGTTCTTTGTAGTCGAGCTCGAGTACACCGGCGGGCTTCTTGCTCCCGGTAGAAGAGGTTCTTCATGCTCGTCTCCGAGGCCTTCGGGCCCGCTCCACCTCGGCCCTCAAGCTCTGCAACACAACAACGCAACAGCGGGTCAGATACTTCTCGACCTCCAACAAGTACCCGACAAGTTGAGGGGTATACCTTTGTTCTTGTTGCGGAGGCCCTTATTCTTCCGCACCAAGTCGTCGCCCTTCGCCTGCAACTCTTGGACGTCGTTGTGGTACTTGGCGAAGGCGGCGTCGAGCTTCGACTCCATGGCAGTCGCGTGCTTCCGCGACTTCACAAGTTGCTCTTCTAGGGCTTCGGCTCGGAGCACCGCGTCGCCATAGCCCTGCAGCATGTTTGACTTGTCGCGGGACCGCTCCGCAACGTCCTGCACAAGACAACTCAAGTCACAACGAGTACTCAACGACAAAGGATTGGCTACTCAAAAGGCTACGGCTACTTACCTTCATCCACTGCTCGGATTGACGGATCACCTCCAGATGCTTGGCTACCGTCGCCGGCTCGATGAGATCATCCGCGAGCAGTTCTATTCCACCACGACTACTTGCGGCGGCCTCCGTCATCGGCGCAGAGCGGATGGGCTCTGCGTCTTGGATCTCGGGGGAGCGGATAGCCACCTCCAGAGCAATCTCTGGCGACGTGGTGACCGCCTCTCCCCCGGCGGTCATCTCGACGACCTCCTCCATGGGATCGGGGGCTCCTTCCGCAGCCTCTGGGGCCCCTGGTGTCAACCTCTGCATCGGCACCCCTGCATGGATGTCACCACCTTCAGCTTCAGCGCCTGTCAAAGAGACGACAAGTGCATCAGTGCCTACGACTACTCCTCGTGGAGCCCTGTAGCTTCAAGAAGGGTACTCACCTTCGACTACACTGGCCTCCGGCAGCGGCGCCTCGGCAACCGGTGGCTCAATCGTGGCTTGGGTAGCGGCAGCGGCCTCCTCGGTAGGCGGCGCGACTTCTTCCGCCACCGCTGATGAGGGTTCATCCCCCTCCCAAGACAAATCCGTGGACTTCCTGCAGAAACATTCACAGATGGTCGTCAGTCAACATCGACTACTGCAACAAGTACTACTCGTAAGGATACGGTACTTACAAGTTCGACCGGAAAATTGTCACGGCCGGAGCACCGAGGATGCTGGCGATATCGACCAGTCCACCCTCGGCAGGCGCCTCCTCCTCCGCCCCTGCGGCTACCGCCTCCCTCCACGGCGGCGGCGGCGGCGCGGCGGTCTCCTGCACTCCTGAGGCCACCACCTCTTCAACGGCGGCGGCCACGGGTCCCGTGCTCCCTTGCGGAGCTGGGGGCTGGCGCTCCAGTTGCGCCAAGATTTCTTCGACAGTGGGGGCTGGACTACGACTTCCAGCTGGCTCCCCCACCGTGTCCCACACGCCCTCGTCGCCCTCTTCGACGGGCTCCGCTGGCGGCACCTCCTGCATACAAGGAAGACTACTCGTCAGCAAACGTACTCGTACAATGGGTACTCGACTACTCTGCTCAAGACAACTTACCTCCTGAGGCATGGTCTCTGAGACCTTTAGCTTCTTCGTCACCCGCTTCCTGGCAGGGTTGCGCGGCTTTCGTGGCGGCGCAGCCAGGCTAGCCTCCAGGCTAGCCGGGGGGTCTTGTACCAGAGGAACATGAGGCAAGCCCGAGCGGCTAAACCTCGACCGCAGCTGGAAGCGGTCCTGCAGCGTCTCCTCGTCTTCGTCGTCGTTGTCGGAGGTATCCTCCACGACGACGGTGTCGTCGCCTTCACCGACTTCTCGGCGCTCCTTCGCCTTCCCCTCCATCGGGATCTCGATTCCGCTCGGAGGTGGCTGCGGCTCGGAGATGAACTTCTTCACGTCATCTCGCGCAAGACACAAGACGTCGGCAAGCGTACTTCAAGTAATCACTACTCGACTAGGGTAGTTCGACTACTCACCTCCTTCGGCGGGCGCGCGGCGGAGTACTCCTGTACAGGGCACGCTGTGTACAGCGGCATGTCCTTGAAGATCCGCGACAACCTCTCGATGATGTCGTTGTCGTCCAGCTCACCTCCCGGCATCCGCGACGCGTCGTCGTCGCCGGTGTACTCGAAGCCTAGGGTCTCCCGAGCCATCAACGGCTGGATCCTTCGCTTCATGAAACTGAAGGCCACGTGCTCGGCCCTCAGTCCCGCCTCCCTAAGCACCTTGATGCATGCTAGTAGCTCGGGGAGCTGGATCCCTTCTTGCATGGTGGGCTCCGTGTTCCACCATTCACGGTGCCTGGGCTGCCGTCCGCTCAGCTTCGGCAGGCCAGGGTGGTGGTTCGTGATGTAGAACCACCTGGTCTTCCAATCTGTGTTGGAGTCGACAAGCTTGTATGCCAGATATTGCTCCGCGGCGTCCTCCCTCAGCTGGATGCCGGCTCCTCCGACTACCCTGGGGTTGGTGGCACTTGGTTGCGGCTTGACGCGGAAGAACTTCCGGAAAAGCACCCAATGCGGCTTGATCCCGAGGAAGGCTTCGCAGAAGTGCACGAAGACCGCCGTGTGGAAGATGCCGTTGGGGTTCAGGTTCAGGTACTCGATCCCGTAGTACCCGAGCAGCCCCTTGAAGAAATCGCTGGCCGGGAGCGCAAGACCGCGCTCCACGAACCGCGCGAACATTGGGATCTCGTCTTCGGCCTTCTCCATCGGATATGGATCTCCAGCGGCGGATCTCCACATGTCGACTTCCTTCTCCCTGATGAACCCACTGTTCGGGGAGGGTCGGCCAGGATCCTCCGTCTTCACTTTGGACTTCTTCCACTCGCGGCTTGGATCGGCCGCGGTGGAGACATGGGCGGCGGCGCTCTCCGGTGGCGGCCGCGGCGGCCTCTTCGCGGCCCCTCTTCTTCCCGGCGGCCTTGGACGTCTTGGACGGTGACGGCTTCATCCTCCAAGTGTAGGGCGTCTTCACTCGCATCCGCTCGGGGGCTACCCTAAAAGCTTTGGGTGGCGGCGCACTTGGATCTACTACGGCGGCGACAAGCGCGGGGAGTGGATTCGCTTCGGATGCAAACGGAATGGTGCACGGCTCGAATGGGTGAAAAACCCTAAGGGTTTTGGCTTCTATTTATAAGCCAAACCGGCTCCGCAACGGGCGGCTGGATAAGTCCACGCGCGGCTGACTCAGCGGCTGTGCGTGACTCTTCGTATTCTACTAGTCGACGCGCCTCACCTCGGGGGCTCGGCTACTTCTACTTGACTACCTGGGAAGCGGCTAATATCAAGAGCATCTCAGGACACATTCTTCAAGAAGACCCTTCAATTCGAGAGGAAGTACTCGACTCAAGGCTCGGGGGCTCCGTGTCACGTGTCCTTCGGTTTTTTCTCTCCGGATTTTTCGGGATTTTCTTGCCAAGACTTTAGATGGACCCTCAGCCAGAGCCCGCGGCTCAACCTAAGGCTCCGGGGCTACTCCATATGGAGTGCGATTTTGCAATCGCACCTCCATATCGCCCTCCGGCTTCAAGACAAGACGAGCGCGGTTTTGAAGACCTTCGAAGCCAGTCTTCGAGGACGCTTGGGACTACTCGAGAAGACTTCAAGATTGCTCAAACATCAGCTGGAGTACATTCCAGCCTCAGGATGCTTCGACTACTCTTGAGGACCTTTGACTTGTAGCACTCAGGGACGCTTGAGGACTACTCGTTAAGGCCGTCAAGACTACTTGAAGCTATCCTTCTCGACTACAAAGTACTCGGGGGCTTGTCGTATGGACCTCCCTGGGCCCACTACCTCGGTGGGTACCAGGACCGACTACTCGGTGGGCTCCTGGGACTACCCGGCTTGCGCTACACGGCACCTGGAGGCGTGGAGCACAAGGACTACACAGGAGTAGTACTCGGTTAGGGAGCTGTACATGTTCCGCACTGTATAGAGGACTCCTAGACGTACTCGACTAGTACTCTCTCCCTACTCCGACTTGTAACCCCGCCTCCCGGACTATATAAGGCGAGGCGGGGACCGATCACCTCATCCAATCTCCTCTCATACAACTCACGGCGCACCATTGCACCATCTTGTAATCGTGCCCTATCAATCCGAGCTACGCGGCATACAGGACGTAGGGTATTACGCACCTCGCGGCCCGAACCTGTCTAAATTGTGTGCCACGTGTCTCTTCCTTCGAGTTATCGATCTCGGCGAGTCACATTCATCTACTTCGGGTACTCCCCGTAGTAGGTTGCCGGTCTAAAACACCGACAGATACTCCCCTTGGTAGGTTGCCGGTCTAAAATACAGACAATTTCGTCACAAAGTCAGATGATGAATTTTATAATCGGAAGTTATATTTCTTTTATGTTTCAATGTACCCTAAGTATATTAGTCTACGTGCAAAAATTATTCTTTTTCTTCACATATATATAAGGGAATTACCATCTTAATTTCTTCTCTAAAATTCACTTATCGTTTTGATGTTGAGATAAATATGGTACTTCCTATGTCATTTTGGCATTTCAAAGATCCAATTTTTGTTATGCATATATACTCGACTATGAATTTAGATTTATCAAAAAGGTAAAGACTTTATTATAGTCGGCTGTCTTTTTGTTACTCCATACAGCTTCCTTCATCCACCATCTGTACGGTAACAGCTCACAAAAGTGTAATGCCCATGCACGTGGCCAGCAACCTTATCCATTTCTCCAGCAATTCCATCTACTCCCAATCCATTTCTTCTTCGCCCCCTCTTCCAAATCCACGGCCAGACTCGAGAAGCGGCACCTTCCGTGAAGGCCCAAGCGGCGACGCCCAACGAGGTCCTGCGGCGGTGCCCAGCGAGGTCATGCGGTGGCGGCCCCTCTGAGTAGCAGGGCGGGTAGTAGTCCTGTTCGTCGTTGACCTCGCGGAGGAGGTGGGGACGGCGGTGCACGCGACTCCCGGCGGCAGCGCACGGGGCTCCCCCAGCCCGGATCCGGCTCTGGCGAGGTAGGTCTCCTCCTTCTTCCTCTCTGTCTTCCCATGCCCACATCTCTCTCTCTCTCTCCTCCAATGCAGGTGGGGGCAACCGCAGTGGGAGGTGGGTGGAGCGGTCTGGAGCGGTGGATGCAGGCGAGGACGCACGACGACGGTCCCCGGTGAGGGCCAGGGTGACGCCCCCATGGAGGCCCGCGGGTAGGCGGATTAGACCGCTTGTGGCGGCGTCCATCGGTGAGTTCTTGCGACGGTGCGCCCTAGGGAATGCTGAGCTATGGAGTCGCACTGCCACAGTGTCAACGACGCCCATAGTGGTCCTACTCCAAGCTGGCGTCATCGCCGCCGCCGCTGACGAGCTGAAGTCTGCTTCAACGATGACAGACGATCTCTGCTTAGCCGACCTCCACCTTGACCCCAAACTGTTCGAGGAAATGACTGAACGAGCACGTAGAGCAGGTCACTGTTCGTGCTTATTGTCCAGGAATCCTTAGTCAAGATGGGTGACATACATCAAAGGCTCCTAAAGAATGGTGATCAGGTCATCCCCTCATTCATGCAAAACTCCCTTCTTTTAACTTTAGTTCTTTGATTTAAGCATCTTTGGCCGTCCCATCTTCCAACTTAATATATGTAGCACAACAACTTAATTCATGTGGTTTTTAAAAACCAATTCACACACACATGTATATTTGTTGGTCAGCAACTTAGCACTGCAGGCTCTCCAATTAGGATCATTTTAGTCATCAATTTAGTTGGTTTTAAAAACCTACTCTCTCTCAAACACATGTATATTTGTTTGGTCAGCAACTTAGCATTGCATGCTCTCCAATTAGGATCATGTTAGGCATCAATTCAGCTGGTTTTAAAAACTGCTTGGTACTGAAATGAGAAAAATATGATACTGTAGTGAGATCTTATATTAAAGATTTTGTTGAGACTACTACGGTGGTGCAATCTAATTTTAGATCTGATTCTTGTTTAGAAAGATACAAATTTTTTAAACTCAGCAACATGTTTGTGTTCTATTCGGACTGGTGAAGTTGTTGTCTGGATGCGCACGTCCAACAATAACAGTAGCAGATAATACTAGTGTGGACGGACATTGGTTTACAGCCGTTTGTAAGCTAGCCACGCCCCTCTTTTTTTGCTGGGATCATCCTCTTTTTGCCTATTCCTTTCTTTTTAGGCTGCTAATGCAATGATAGTTTCTTAGGCATAGTTCAGTCTGATGTAATAGTCTATTCTGCTTGTTGGGTCAAGAATTGAGAAAACATATTTTATGCAGTATGTTTAAAATATTGTTTCATTCTAATTATCATTCATTTATGATTGTGGCTTCCATATGCTAATGCATGTTGAACGCTGAGGTACATTTATCATCTTCCTAAAACAACTACTTAGTATTTTATAGTAATCAAATTAGAAGCATTTTATCAACAATTTAGTAGAAATCAGATCCTCCAAACATAGCATTTTCCAATTCTTGTATGACTCAAGGACTACTCGGATTTTGTGTGCATGTATAGCTTCATCGACGTCATTTGGATGAATTTGATTCATATGTTGGAGCTCTTTTTGATGTATCAGCGGAAAGGGAGAGGATGTTGGATCACCTTGTGCAGGTTTTAAAGACCCTCCCCACCGGCTTAAGGTTAGTAATTGTTGGAAATTTGTGTGTAGCATGTGAAACTCCTAATAAGCATGCTAATATATGAAATCCTATATAGGCAAATTGTTGTATTTCAATAAGCAAAGTATTGTTTCTAGTTAAACATAATATTGTTATTGGTCAGGCAATCTTAAATGATGGTCACAAGTATATGGTAGATCTGAAGATCTAGTGAAGAGGATCATATACTCTGAAGTTGGATTGAGTTTGATCACTATTTGTTTCTTTTTCTTCTTCCTTTGCTGTGTTATATAGTTTTACACTATTACATGAGGAGAATTGGATTGTGTGTATCACCTATCATCTCCTTGTCGCCTGTGCTGATGCTGTTGAGGCTGGCTAATTCGCCATGGTAACTTCAGATCCATCCTGATAAACAATCTAGCATTAGTTGTTACTAATTGTCTAAATGTAATCAGCCATGTTGATATCTTACTCGTATTAATTGCACTTGCTATTCTTTCACTCATCTATACTTCAGTTTTCCTCTTTCAGTGAAGCCTCAAGCTTTCTCTAATCTTGCTTTGCAGATTCTAGGTTTGAATTTGCTTGTCTAATACGCTACCGCTGCATCTCGGCAAGTTATTTCTTTGATTTGATTTCTAACCACAACTTGTTGTTTTTGTATTCTGATTCATGCGGGCAAGCAGCACATAAGGTGTGGCTTTGCTTATTAGGTATATATATGTTGTGTTATTTTCAGTAAATAGTGATTCAACTTTGTTGATGTATTGCATGTGTACCTGAGCACTCTATTATGAACTCTGTTGCACAATAACTCTGATTTGCTCTATACAAAAAGTATTTGCAAATACAACTTGAGCAGGATTCACTTGTTCGCAGTCTGTGAGGTCTTTTTAGTAAAAACAATAGTAATTGTTCACTTACCCTGTACCTACCCCTCACATTGTTTGTACGGAAAACATGTGTTGGATGTTCTACTGCTTGCATAACATTTTCCTTAATAAAACATTTTCGTATTTCAGGTATCTAATGTGCCACTTATAATTTAATTACATCTGATGAGCATTAGCAAAGAATGATTTATGAGCTTAGTTGAAATAACAAAACTTGAGTATGATAATTTGATCTTAAATTATGCATGTCATTTTATTGAGTCTATGTGTACAGCCGGTACACAATTTCGTAGGCAATTATGTAACTCACATCTTGCAATTTTTCATTATGAATCGAGCAAAATAATGCAAGTGTCAAGCAATTTGTGGTGACCCACAATTATGTAACTCACATCTTGCAATTTTTATTGAGTCGTTGCTGATTATTAGGATATACAAGCTAGTGGTCGCCTCGTCCAATTACTTTTTTTTTGCTTTTCTTCTTATGTGATACATGTTAATTGATTTGATCTTTCATTATTTTGCTGAGTTCAAGAAAGGTGATGTTGCCTTACTTGCTCCTGTTAGCCATCTCGGCGCTAGCGGCGTTGATGCCATCATCCGGGAAACACAAGCTATGTACGAGTTGGCGACCGGAGGGTAGTGGACTATTAGAGTTGGTGGCCGGAGGGTAGCTACGCACCTTTTTCTGCTTTTTTTCCTTGTCAATCTTGGTTGTATAACGGCAGTTTTTTCCTTTGAATTTTAATCTGCTGGTCCTTGTTCTCCTAGTTCGGCACCCCTGTTCCGCATTTCACAAAAAATATTGAGATTTCTATTCTCAAAAAAGAACCCTAGGATTCTGTTAGCGCACAGAATTTGTGGTGGGCCTGTTTTTTCCTGCCAAATTGTGGGTGTTGCAAGCCAGAAACGGTCGCCCACCAAGCCTTTCTAAATATGAAGGTGGAGTAAAGAAATTGCCTACTGGATGACCGACGGTACGTTTGTCTATGTTACAGTCGGCTGTGCGTTAGCCTTGTCCTTATCAAAATGACTTACAATTTAAAATAGATGGAGTATAGTCCCTCCAGTTTGGTAAATGAAGTCGTTTAGGGCAGCGACACGGTCTCCAAAGTACAACTTTGACTTCTTATTTTTATGAATATATTTGTTAAAAACTAATATGTGTATATTTTTATGAAAGTATTTTGCAAGACAAATCTATTCATGTAGTTTTCACATTTCCAAGCTCAATGACTTAAGAGTTATTCATGATTTATATTCCCAATGTTTGACTCAAATCATGTCCAAAACGACTTCATTTACCAAATGATTTATATTCCCAATGTTTGACTCAAATCATGTCCAAAATGACTTCATTTACCAAACCGGAGGGAGTATATATCTATACGGTTTGCTGGTTAAGCTTGATGTGTCTTCGAATATCCGCCGTACCAAGATTTTTTTTCCCTCCGCCACTGCGTTGCTGCGACTGCGCACCGGCTGGCACGTTTTCGGCAGTCGTCAGCATCCTGCTTTGCTGCTCATGCCTCCTTTGGCCCTGTTGGGGAAGTTGGTCTTCGGAAGCCTCACCCTCGTCCGGCCATGCTGACGACTTTCGGTCCGCGTACGGCTTCGGTCTCGCAGAGAAGCCTTCGCGGTACGGGTGTTAACAAAAACGCTAATACATGGCGGCGAGGATTGTTGTGCAGGGATGGTCCTACATGGCGGCGCCTGCCTTCGGTGCCGAAGGCACGGATGGCTGTACTCCGGCGACGAAGGTTCGAAAGGACCAGGAGCGCGGCGCGCCGGCCGGGAACATCGCGCCCGGGGCCAGCGGCGGCACGGGCGAGATGCCCGGAGGGGTGCAACGCGTCCAGGGCGGGATCGCTACTTCAGCACCGAAGGTGCGGTGATCCTGGACACGTGGCTGCCGCCGACGTGTAAAGAGGGCTCCGTACGAGGCAGAGACAAGGGATGCCGCGTGTAAAGGCATTTCGGCCGTACGAAGACACGCTGGAGGCCTGTACGACGCGGGGACTTACTGTTATACCCTTGTAAAGTGTTTAAAGCAGTTTGTCAGGAACGGAAAAGGTGTAATTGAGGCAAATGACTATACCCAGGGGTCTCCTATAAATAGTGAACCCCTTGTAATGAAACGGACACCCGGTAATGAGAAGAGAGCACCGAGGGCATCTGTAGTTTCTTTGGTTTTCGGTCTGTTAAGAGTTCCCTTGTTTCCTTCTTGTATTATTAAGTTTCCGCATCTCCCTTTTTAGTGCAAGTAGTAGTAGCACCCTTCGCGGTAGTGAGCTGAGGGAGAGAGAGATCGGGGGCTGTTGTGTCGGCGTCCACCCTCCGGGCCCGACCTACACCAACAGTTTGGCGCCCACCTCGTGGAAGAATTCAAGACCACATGGCTAGGACACGTTCGGCAGGTGCCGAAGCCACAACGGCTCAGGCGTCGATCCCTCCACTTGCATCGGAGCCCGCCAACCCATCTGCTTCGGCCGTCCGGCCTTCGGCGAGGGGGCGGGTCGTGCCGGCCGAGCGCCCCGGAGGTAGAGCACACCGCCGGGGGGATGTTCGAGGTCGGCCTCGAGGGGCCGGGGGGCTTCGGCGCAAGACATCGAGGCCCTCCGAAGGATCCGGGCCCTCATCGCGAGCAAGTCCGTGCCGGCTCGGCCCCGAGCAGGAGACGCGTCCATCCTCGTCGCGGTGCGGCCATCCCGGCACCGAGGATGCGGCTCCGCCCCACACCGCCTCCGACGCCATCGACTTCAACATCGGGCGGCCGAGCGCTACCTCGCCATGCCGCAAAGCCGGATCGCCGGCGCGACGCCGCCACGCCAGTCACTCCGACGCCGCCCGCACCGACACCGACGCCCGCCGCGCATGCCGCGCCGGCGGCCCAAGAAGACGCCGCGGCTCACCCCGGGAGACATGCGGGGCTCGCGTGGATCAATGGAGGCAGCAGAAGGATGCCTCCGAAGGGCAAAGCATAGGCCACCGCCAAGAGAGGGGGCAGGCGCACGAGCACTTCGCTCCCGATGACGCACCACTTCGCAACATTGTCCCGGTGTCCCCGCTCTCGGTCGAGCTCGAGAGCGCGCCGTGGCCCCATCGTTTCAACGCCAACACCCTGCCCCAGTACGACGGAGACTACGATCCCAAGGAATTTCTGATGAAGTTCGAGGCGGCGGTGGAATCCAACGAAGGCGATGCCACTACGAAGGCGAAGGCCCTTGTGCTCGCGCTCAAGGGAGAGGTCCAGTATTAGTATGCAAACATACCGAAGGGGCATATAACATCTTGGTTCCAGCTGCGAAACAAGTTGCTATCCAGCTTCAAAGGCATGCAGGTCGAAGAGCTGGACTCCAATGACCTCGTCAACATGTGTGTCCAGGGGGACCGCGAGTCATTGCAAGAGTACATGCACAGGGTTGTCAAGGCGGCGGCGCGCGCGCCTACGGTGTCCGAAAGCGCACTCATCGACGCCATCGTCGGGGGCCCGAGGGTTGGAAACGCCAAGATGTGCTCGACAGAGTCAAGCCGAAGTCTCTCGCAAGAGCTATTTGAAGTTATGCAAGAATACCGCAAGTCCGACAAAGGCCTCCGCCGAAGGCTCGACCGGGAAAACGCAAAGCAAAGAAGCGAGAAGCAACGGGGCGCGGTGGGACCGGCCGAAGGGGTGGCAAAATCAGCCACCGAAGCAAGCGAACCGTCAGATCAACAACGTGTCTGCGCCACCCCGACCGAAACCGAAGACCGGGCGGCGGGCACAAGGGCGGATACAAGCATAACAGGGGGCCGAAGCCGCAGCAGCATAATCCGCCTCAGCGGGCCGGTGGTGAGCGGTTTTTCTGCTGGCTCCATGGAATTGATGACCAGCACCACACGCACCAGTGCCCCTCGGCGGTCAAGATGAAACTGGAGTGGGAGGCGGAGGAGAAGGCGAAGGCAGCAGGCATGGCCGTGAACCATGTCATGAAATACCAAAATGCGGGTCAGTTCAGGGCCCTGCCACCACCATACCACCACCAGCCTTACCAACCTTCGGCACCTGCGCATGCCTTCCACCCACCGCAACCGTATACACCTTCGGCGCGCGGCCCCGTCTCCGCCCCCCCCCCCGCACGCGCGGCAATCCTCGGTTTTCGTGCCTTCGTGGCCGAACCCGCCGCCCACCACCCGAAGCACACTACACCCACACCCAACCACCACCTCCTCCCCCACCAAAGCAAGAGGCCCCTGACTCTAGCAGCTCGGGGATGACGGGCATGCTCAACATCATCAACGCGATCTCCGGCGGATCCAATGAGCCGGTGCATGAGACAAAGAGGCAACGCCAGGACTATTACCGAAGCGTGTCGCACATCTGCTTCGGCAAGTACTTTCACTTGCCATGGTCCCATGTCCCCATAACCTTCACGGCAGCTGACATTCGGCTGCAACACTACCCTCACAACGATCCGCTCGTCATAAGGGCCAACATCGGCAAGAACATGAAGTACTACTTCGGCAATGACGTGGGGAGAATCTTGGTGGACAACGGCAGTTCGGCGGACATTCTGACCTGGCAGTGCTTCACTGGCATGGGGTTCAAGAAGGAAGACTTGAAGAAGGCAGAACACCCGTTGTACGGTTTTGGCAACAAGAAAATCGAAGCCCTAGGCAAGATTGATGTCAATGTGTCCTTCGGCCAAGATGCCACTATGAGAACCGAGGTCATAACCTTCGATGTTGTTGACTTCGCATACCCATACAACGCTATCTTCAGCCGCAACACCATCAACAAATTCGCAGCGGTCATCCATCAAGGGTACCTGCTGATGAACATACCAACGGCGGCGGGGGTAATCTCCGTGTACGGCAGCCAGGAGGAGGCCCGAAGAGCCAAGCGCAACACGTCGGTCCACAACAGACAAGTCCATGTCATCAATGAAGACGAGAGCAATGAAGCTGCAGCGGCCGAAGAGCAGAAAGCCGAAGCCCAAATGAGGCAGTCCATGAAGGGGGCCGAAGCTGAGCGCATGAAAGTTGTCGACGTCACGAAGACAGCCCCCCTATGCGCGGACGTGCCCAGCAGGACCGTAATGATAGGCGCCGAAATCAGCACGGAGGACGAAGACCGGCTCTTGCAGTTCCTTCGTAACAATCAGGATGTGTTCGCATGGTCCAAGTCCGATTTGATAGGCGTCCATCGTTCGGTCATAGAGCATGCGCTTAACACTGATCCAAGGGTCAAACCGAAGCTGCAGAGGCAGCGGCCGATGTCGGCGGACAGGGTCAAATCTGCGGAGGCCGAAGTGCAAAAACTGCTCAACGCGAGAATCATCAGAGAAGTCCAATACCCCATCTGGGTGGCAAACGTGGTGATGGTGCCGAAGAAGAACGGCAACATGCGAATGTGTATTGACTTCACTGAACTCAACAAGGCATGCCCGAAGGACCCTTACCCGTTGCCAAGGATCGACGTCATTATTGATCAGGACGCCGGCTGTGACATGTTGAGCCTCCTAGATTGCTTCTCCGGCTATCACCAAGTGTGGATGCGGAGGGAAGACGAAGCAAAAACTGGATTCACAACCCCCTTCGGCATCTTCTGCTTCGTCAGGATGCCCGAGGGCCTACGCAACGCCGGGTCCACTTTCAACCGCATGATGAAGCTGATCCTGGGCAGTCAGCTGGGGCGCAACGCCTCGGCGTATGTTGACGACATCGTCATCATGAGCGAGAAAGAGAAAGATCACATTCAAGATCTGACCGAGACCTTCGACAACATGAGGCGAAACGGCCTCAAGCTCAACCCAGAGAAGTGCATCTTCGGCATCCGGAAGGGGCAGCTGTTGGGGTGTATGGTCTCTAGGCGGGGCATTCAGGCGAACCCCCAAAAGATTGAAGCCCTACGAAGGATGCAACCACCGAGCACTAGAAAGGAAGTCTAAAGGCTCACAGGCAGAATTGCCTCGCTGAACCGTTTCATCTCCAGAGCCGCCGAACGAAGCCTTCCCTTCTTTAAGGTGCTTCGTGCAAATTCAACTTTTCAATGGGGCCCAGAGCAACAACAAGCCTTCGACGACCTCAAGAAATACCTTGAAGATGCAGCAGTCATGACCAAACCGTCACCGAAGGCTGAACTACTGTTGTACATCGCTGCAACTGACACAGCGGTTAGCGCAGTGCTTGTGGAAGAGCACAAAGAGGCAGACGCTCTGAGGCAATTCCCCATATACTATGTCTCCGAAGCTCTGAGCGGCTCAAACCTTCTATACTCCGAAATAGAGAAGATGCCATATGCTATTGTCATGGCAAAGAGGAAACTTCAGCACTACTTCCAGAGCCACAACGTTTCGGTGCCTACAGCTTTCCCCCTCCAGGACATGTTCGAGAACAAGGAGTCAACAGGCAGGATGGGCAAGTGGGCCTCGGAGTTGGTGGAGCACGTCATAAGCTTCGTCGCGCTCAGTGCGATAAAGTCTCAAGTCCTCGCTGACTTTGTAGCCGATTGGACGCCTTCGGCGCCGAAGGGGGAAGCGATAGTTACAGAGCCAATATGGGAAATCCAGTGCGATGGTGCATACTGCCACCTTGGGTCGGCGGCCGCAGCAGTCTTAAAGTCCCCTTCGGTCATCAAGCTCCGATATGCCTTGCGGCTGAACTATGACAACTGCACAAACAACGTGGCAGAATACGAAGGTCTGCTGCTCGCGCTTCGGAAAGTCAGGGCCGTAGGTGCAAGAAGGCTTGTCATCTTGACAGACTCCGAACTTTTTGCCTGCCATATTAGGAAAACTTACAAGGCAAAAAACCCGGATATGATGAATTACCTGCAGGCTGTCCGAAGCATGGAAAAATTCTTCATCGGCATCACAGTGAGAAGTTTTCCCAGGAATTACAACAAGGAGGCCGATGCCATCGCAAAGGCAACTGCACTACTTGAGCCCCTGTCGTCGGATGTCTTCTATGAAACAACCACCATGAAGTCCGCCGCCGATGAAGCAGCACCCCCCAAGTTTGTGAACGCCATACAGAGTGAGGACTAGCGCGCCCCAATAGTGGCGGCGCTCAAGGGTTACTACGAGGCCGAAGATGGGGTCATCAGCAAGAGAGTGGCCATCAGGGCGAGAAACTACCACCTCGTCAACGGCAACTTGTACCGAAGAGGAGTGTGTGCCCCACTGCTAAAGTGCATATCGGCCACCGAAGGCAAACAGCTGCTTCACGAAATCCACAGCGGCATGTGCTCACACCACCTCGGCACCAGGGCATTAGTGCAGAAGGCTTTCCGCCAGGGCTTCTACTGGCCTTCGGCGGTCGCAGATGCCCATGATATAGTGCGCCATTGTCCAGAGTGCCAGCGCCATGCGCCCTACAGCAAGTTCGCTTCCAACGAGATACAGCTGTTACCACCGGTGTGGCCCTTCGCCCGGTGGGGTATCGACATCGTCGGCCCGCTACCCACGGCACCCGGAAACTACACTCACGCAGTTGTGGCGGTCGAATATTTCTCCAAGTGGGTTGAAGCGAAGCCGTTATTGAGTATCACTTTGGCAACCATTCAGAAGTTCTTTTGGCAGAACATAGTGTGCCGCTTCGGCGTCCCCCACGAGGTCACAGTGGATAATGGCAAGCAGTTTGACAGTGCGGAGTTCAAGGAATTTTGTGCATACTTGGGAACAAAGTTGTGCTTCGCTTCGGTCTACCACCCGCAGTCCAACGGGGCAGTGGAGCGGGCCAATGGGGTCATCTTTGCTGGCATCAAGAGAAACATCACTGACCTGCCCAAAAGCAAATGGGCCGATGAATTACCAAGGGTAATCTGGTCCCACAACACCACCACGTCCAGAACTACCCAGTTCTCACCCTTCAAACTGTTGTACGGGGAGGAAGCCATGTTGCCCGAAGAGCTATGCCTGGGCACCTGGAGGAGCACCCCCTCCGGAGACGAAGACCTTAAGGCGTCGGTTCAGAACATTGAGGAGGTCCGCCTACAAGCAGCCACAAACCTGTCGGCCTACCAAGATGAGACCCGAAGGTGGAAAAACAAGAAGATCAGACCAAAGCTCATACGGTCAGGAGATCTGGTGCTACGCAAGGTGCCGAAGGGAAAACTGAAGGGAAAGATGCACGGGAAGTGGGAAGGCCCGTTCATAGCGACCGCGACCGCAAACGAAGCAGCGCTCAAGTTGCGCCGGCTAACTGGCGACAAAGAGCCCTACACTTGGAATGTGGACATGCTTCAGAAGTACTTCGTCTGAAGCAACTGCGAGCTTTTAGCGTAGTTTGAGTTTCAATAGTTTCTTTTTCTCTTAAGTCATGGTAACAAGTCTGTATCTTATGTACATTAAAGTAGTGGGGGACGTACTCTTTTCCTCACGGGGGAGGCTTCGCGGTTCCCCTCCGGATCCGCGAAGTGTGAGGTTTTTAACGAGGCGGCCCTTTGTACCCTTTTTTCCTGACATGTAATATAAGTCAGTTTTCCCCCATCCCTTCGTGTCCAGTCTATTTTCTCTTCAAGAATGCTTTCGCCACTTTGTCGAAGCTAGGACACCCCTTTGAGGGGGGCCTAGTCTTCGAGGTGGCCTTCGGCGGGGTAAGTGACAGCCTAGGCACGGATCGCCTTGGGTGCGCGCGCGCCAAGCCTGTCACTTATCGTCGTGACCGAAGGGAAAGCCGCGTGATGCGGTGCGAGGCAGATTCAGTCGGAGTAAACGCACGCCTGGAGCGATGCGTCGGTCCTGATTTGACCGAAGAAAAAGACCGCTTGACGCGGAACGAGGCCACGATTCGGCCAGAGTAAACGCACGCCTGGAGCGATGCGTCGGTCCTGATTTGACCGAAGAAAAAGGCCGCTTGACGCGGAACGAGGCCACGATTCGGTCGGAGTAAACGCACGCCTGGAGCGATGCGTCGGTCCTGATTTGACCGAAGAAAAAGACCGCTTGACGCGGCACAAGGCCACGATTCGGCCGGAGTAAGCGCACGCCGGGAGCGATGCGTCGGTCCTGATTTGACCGAAGGGAAAGCCCGCTTCATGCGGTACGAGCCCCCCGATTTGGCTTGAGCAGGCGCACGCCCAGGGCATCGCTTCGGCCTCGACTTTTCCAAATCTAAAGGCATCTCGGCGCAGCACGAGACGGCTATGTGGTCAAAGAAAAGCGCGTGTCCTGAACATAACGTTGTTTTTTAACCCGAGCGAGTGAGTTTCACGAAAACATTCTGAAGACAGCGGGGCCGATGCAAGCTGCGCCCGGAGGGGAAGCACGGTGCCGCTTCGTCTCAACGTATTCAGGGGCAGCCTCGATCGAACAAGTAGCGAATGCAACACCGAAGCACGCAAGAGATGGGCACAGGCACCCTTCGTTTCTTTCCCTTATCACATTTTCAACATACAATGTACTTCGCGACAACAATACAACTTTACAAGGGAAAAACAATGCAGTTACAATACACATCGTCTCGAACACTAAATTTACAAATCCGTAGGCGAAAATTCTCTCTGGGCATACCGCGAACACTTCCGGGGGGAGTTCCGAAGTCCTCTGCTTCAAGTCTTCGCGGCAGCCCGTAGCTACACCTAGCAATCAATCTTCGTTTAGCACGTCTTCACAGATCTCGTCGATCAACCGAAGATACGCCATATCTATAATCTCCAGAGCCATCTCCCGAAGCTCGCTGTCGGTAGGCATCCGTCCTGCGCCGAAGTCGGGATTAGAGTCAGTGTGCAGGCGGTCATTTCGTTTCCACCTTCACGACCGCGAAGCTCTCCGACGAGGCGTCAGGAATTAAATATACATACTCGGGCGGTCCAAGGACCCCCTCCTCGATCGGCTCTACTTTTGGAACAACCCCTTCGGTCACGAAGGGGTCCGCTGAGTTTCGCTTAGCCGTCCTACGGGCGGCTCGCTCTCTAAGAATGGCATCCCGACGCACGGGATCCTTCAAAAAATCCGCAAAAAAGCGTTTTGGCGGCTTCATTGTGAAGGCGGTAGCGCTCCGCACGATACGACAAAAACTCGGCGTACGAAACATTGGGGTGGCGAATGCTAAAACTTCGTCCAAACATTCGGCGCGACAAAAAGAGAGTTTAGGGGCAGAGATGAACTGCTCGCACCTTCGGCCCTCTACGCAGGAACCACCGAAGGAACCTGCGCAGAGACACCGTACATCAGTTTACTCTACAAAAATTCATCCCACCAAAGGGAGAGCGTTTCGCTCGTTTACAAGGCCTAGCCTGGCGCGGTTCAGACCTCGGCACCTTCGGTGACGACGGGGGCTTCGCTCAGCACGGCGCTCGCTTCGGGGGCCTCGACCGACGCGACGGCTGCGTCGACCGCTGGCTCCGCGGGTCCCATGCCGCCAAGAGAGGCGGCGGCCGGCCAGCCGCGGCCTCAAGCTCCGCTGCGTGTGCCGCCTCCGAAGCGTCTGTCGCAGCATCTTCCTCCACGGGGACAGCGGCCGCAACGACGTCACCGTGGGCAGGCGCGAGCTCTTCTTCGGCAACAGGAGCAGCTTCAAGGCTGGCGGGCACGAAAGGGGCAGTCCCGTCGGCAGCTTCGGCACGCTCACCCTCAGTCGCGGGTTCCGGCGCGCCTTCCCCGTGCCCTTCTTCAGTAGTGGGAGCCGTCATGTCTTCGGCGGCACTAGCTTCATCGTCAGGAACACCGGTGGCCTCACCTTCCTCCCGTGCCGCAGCTTCGGGGCCCCCAGCGGTGATAAGTGGAACGCCAGGCATGGCGATCCAATCCCCCTCCGTCATGAACTGGGGTAGGGGCGGAGTGCCGCCGAACCGAACCCGGATGCGGTCGTAAACACGCTCTTGCAGACGAGGCCTTATCTGCAAAACAGCGAGGGCAATGTGTCAAAATAGTTGTGAGAATGTACCTTTAACGCAACCTTAGACGAAGGGCAGAAGTAGCTTCGGCGTACCTGAGCACTAAGGCGAGCGGACTCGTCCAAAGTGAGACGATACCCGAGCTGGGCAAAGAAGGTGTTCATGAAATTTTTCGCGAGGTTCTTGGGGAGCACCGGGAGCTGTCCAACGTCGAGGTCCGCGTCGGTGGGCCATTCGAAGTTTTCCTTGGTAAGCCGACGAAGGTCGCTTTTGCTGATCGTCTTCTCCGACGATGGACGATCCGAGGGCACCAGCGAGCACACGGAATACGCCAGCGTGCGAACCCCCACCGCGGCCCCGAGCTCTCCGAAGATTTTCGTGTTCGTGGAGATGAGGTCGAAGCAGGCATTCACCCACTCATAATATGACTCGACGGTGCACCGGGGGAACGGGATAGGCGGCGCCCTGAGATTGCACTGGTCCGGTGGGCGCGCATGTCGTTGCGAAGGGCCTCCGCGCTCCGAATATGATCCGCCGTGCGCTCCGGCGTCCCGCTCGGCTCGCTCGCCTCTTTACGCGCTTCGGCCGGCTTGGCCTCCTTGTCGGCAAGGCGAGCGTGTAAGTCCTCCTTAGTCTTCGCTTAGGGTCTCCATGTCGTGGCGCAACGTTTTGAGGACGACTTCGGAGGACTTTCTTTGCGCGTCTTCTTTCTCTTCTTGCTGCGGCCTCCGGCGCGCTCTTGTTCGCGGCCCAATCGCCCCTCCAGCTCCGCCACACAGTTTTCAAGCGAGGAGACGGCGGCCACCGATCTCTCCTTCGACTCCTTGCTCTCCTGCTCTAGCCTTCGGGCGAGGCATCGCGACGCGATGAAGGCCTTCAGGGACAGATCCCCGCACACTGTCGTGAGCTCAGCTGCGGTAAGGTTCCCGAAGTATTCCTCTTCATGAGGTATGGCGAAGCTCGCCCCGGCTTCCTCCAGGAACTGGCGTTCATGCCCGCCACTCGTCAGGCCCCAAAAACGGATCGTCTTCCCGCCAATCAGCTTAGCTTCGGCGGGAACTTGAAGACGGACAGCGGCGGCGCGGGGCTCCTCAGGCGTCACCCGATAGCTGCTGCTCTCGGGCTCCTCGTCCTCCCCTTCCTCCGCTTCGGCGACGACATCATCCTTCTCGGTAGCAGGGGCCGAAGGGGAGGCGGATTGCTCGGTGCCACCGGAGGACGTGTCGGACGAGCTGCTGGAGGTGGAGCTAGAATTATCTTTCTCTTGTGGGGCTTCGGCGCCGAGGGCGATGGGGCTCGGCTTGCGCGGAGCGTCACCAACGGAGGACACGATGCGAACATCGCTGTCGTCGTCACTGTCTTTCTCTTGCGGGCTGAGGGGGCAAGCAGCGGCCCGGCGGCCCCCTTCCCGGCCCTCGCCGAAGGCGCGTCCGAAGGCGCAGCCGCGCGCAGCGGCACGGCGGCGATCACATCCTCGACGAGGCCCGTCTCAACGTCGACGACGCGAGTCCTCTTGAGAGATGGGGGCGAGTCCGCCGGCCGCCCGCCCCCGCTTCTTCCGGGCCTTCCCTTCGGCGGCGGCGGTGGCCGTGGCGGGGCGCCCCTCTGCCGGTCTTCGCGGAGCGCGCGCGGTGAAGTTGCCGTCTCCTCGGCGTCCGCTTCGGCGGCCGCAACTGCCGCGGCTTTCTTCTCGGCTGCCTCGCGGTGCTTGGCGAAACCGACGCGCTCAGGAGGAGTGATCTTGAAGAACTCGAATACTCGGTTCGTCCTAGATCTGTTCAGCTCCGCGACGGTGTCTTTATACTCCTTCGGCGAGACGGGGCCGAGGATGAAGTCCCCGTGCGCCTCCACTTTCCTTCTCCTCAGCACTGCAGGCAAATAATCTAATCGGTCAGCATTTTATTTACCCGGAACGTAGCTAAGAAAAACCCTCCGAAGGACGCCAAGTAACTTACGTTCGGCTGTGAAGCCGAAGACCTTCGTCCAGTCAGGGTAGGGAATGCCCCCGATATCCTCCGCCCACTCGTCGTCGGCCACGGACCAGCCGTCCACCAATGGGCACATGGGGATGCTGCGGTACTCCTCCACGATGTCGCGTGTACCGTACTTGCGCGCGAACCGGCGCAGCATTATCACGAACTCGTCGCCTTCGGGGCACGAAGGATTCTTGGCGTAGGACTCGTGGAGGGGCGGGAGCTCCTTCGTGGCTAGCGGGTGAGCCCCTCCGGAAGAAGGAGGGTTCACAGTGTAGTAGAACCAGTACCACTGCCAATCCGAAGGCCATTTATTCCGATATGCAGTGACCGGGCTCACCACGCCAGACTTGTACGAAAAGTTCAGACAGCCGAACTGGCAGTCCTTCTCGACAGATTGGTCCCCCTCCTCCTCGAAGACCGTCCGCCGCTGGTGGTGCACTTGATGCGCCGAAGCGAATCCCTCGGCGGAGGGCTTGATCTTCGTAGTCCGGCATATCCACATGTACACCGACAGCTGCAGGATGGCATTCGGAGTGAGCTGGTGCAAGTAGATGTCGAAATACCGGAGGATGTCGACGACGGCGGGGTGCAGCGGGAACCGAAGCCCCGCGTACAACAGATCGCGAAAGATGACAACTTCGTTGTCCCGTGGCCGCGGCACAGTCTCGGCCAGGGGCTCGGCCGGCCCCGACCATTCAGTTCTTCACCAGCGACTCCACGTCGGTCTTGTCGATTTGGCTCCGACCGAACGTGTATGTCTTCGCAATCTCTCTTGCGACAGCATCGCGTCTACGCTTCGGCGCCATGAGTGCTAACTAAGCACGAAGCGAAAACGGAAGCAAGGGGGCTGGAGGAAGTCTTACAGTAGACCTTCGGAGCTCTCGCGCATCGTAACTTTAGGTTGCAGCCTCGGTGTGGGGCAACCCAAAGGGCGGCCCCCCTTTTTATAGTAATGAGCCCCGATAATCGCGCCGATGACGACCGAAATTACCGTTTTACCTAGTAACAACCCCTCACAACGGTAAAGTTTCCAAGGGGCAATGCACGTCTTTTTTCAGGTTTCCGCGTCAGCGTGGGCCGTCCGGGGGAGTTCCGAAGGTCATTCTTCACCCCGACCAAGGTTCATCGTAAGTTCGGCCCATCGTGGGTTCAGGACGGCCCTCACTGACGAGGGGCTACTGTTGGGGAAGTTGGTCTTCGGAAGCCTCACCCTCGTCCGGCCACGCTGACGACTTTCGGTCCGCGTACGGCTTCGGTCTCGCAGAGAAGCCTTCGTGGTACGGGTGTTAACAAAAACGCTAATACTGCTCATTTTACGTGAGGATTGTTGTGCAGGGATGGTCCTACATGGCGGCGCCTGCCTTCGGTGCCGAAGGCACGGATGGCTGTACTCCGGCGACGAAGGTTCGAAAGGACCAGGAGCGCGGCGCGCCGGCCGGGAACATCGCGCCGGGGCCGGCGGCGGCACGGGCGAGATGCCCGGAGGGGTGCAACGCGTCCAGGGCGGGATCGCTACTTCGGCACCGAAGGTGCGGTGATCCTGGACACGTGGCTGCCGCCGACGTGTAAAGAGGGCTCCGTACGAGGCAGAGTCAAGGGATGCCGCGTGTAAAGGCGTTTCGGCCGTACGAAGACACGCTGGAGGCACGTACGACGCGGGGACTTCGTTATACCCTTGTAAAGTGTTTAAAGCAGTTTGTCAGGAACGGAAAAGGTGTAATTGAGGCAAATGACTATACCCAGGGGTCTCCTATAAATAGTGAACCCCTTGTAATGAAACGGACACCCGGTAATGAGAAGAGAGCACCGAATGCATCTGTAGTTTCTTCGGTTTTCGGTCTGTTAAGAGTTCCCTTGTTTCCTTCTTGTATTATTAAGTTTCCGCATCTCCCTTCTTAGTGCAGGTAGTAGTGAGCTGAGGGAGAAAGATCGAGGGGCTGTTGTGTCGGCGTCCACCCTCCGGGCCCGACCTACACCAACAGGCCCATTTGCCAATCGCAACCATAGGCCCAACTCCTGAAAACGTCGTCCACCCGACGTCGCTGTCCGTGTCCGGCCGGGTACCATCTTCGCGCAACCGACGGCCCGGCGCGTGTACGGTCTCTCACAAACCAGCGCCGACGCACTTTGCCCGACCAACATAGCCGACTGCCGAGGCGGTCGCCTGTCGCGCGCGTGTGCGTGTCCTCGAAGCAAAAAAAGCATGCGGTGCGGCCGCGCATTTTCTTCCTCCCCCTACGGCCCTACCTTTCGTCCGTCTCTATCCCGTGCGCCATGCGCCCTCGCGACGCCGGTCGCCACGCCCGTCGGCGCGAAAACCGCCACCATACCTTGCGGACCTGCCGCCCGTGCCTCGCCCTCTCCAGCTCCAGCTGCCTTCCCAAACCGAGCAGGTTTGGGCCCGCGACGCGGACCGGAATTCAGTGGACTGCGGCGATGATTGCGTGTGCTCGCGAGCACCGGACGGAGGGAGGGAGGAGGTTGGCTACACGGGCACGCCACAGGCTACCTGGTAGTCTGATACAATCATACTAGCAGTACACCGCTGGAGCCCATTAACCCGCAAGCCGAGATCCATCCCCGACCCATACCCATCCATGATGGTGCGGTTTTTTTAGCACATGGTGGTGCGGTCAGAGCAGTCCCAATGGAAGAAACTAACATGTCTTTCATAACACAAGAAATCATATATAGAAAATATCATTCACAGTGGTGATGTCTTTGTGTAAAAAATGTGTCATCTTTCTCTTTCTGAATTCCACCAATGACAAGTGTTGCATTAATCTCATAAAAACTAGTGGTTTCTCCCCAATGGCAAAATCATGATTTCTTGTGCATTGAGTCAAGAGTGGATTTGGTTTCTTCATTAGGAAACCATTTCTATAAGGGCACCCGCAGTGGGTGCCGTTAGTCTCTCTAAAGAGCACCACATAGGAGAGAGAAGAGAAACGTCGCCAGACTCAACGACATGCTTTAGCACGCAATTCGACGCACGGGTCCCACAGCCTCCTTCCTCCTGCCTGTTCTCCTCTGTGTCGCACGCGTGTGTCACACCTGTTTTTCCAGAGAAAACCAAGTGCAAACCTATATGCATGTCAGGATCAATTTTCATGGATATAGTTGACATAAGTGAATAACAGAAACAATATCACGTAAGAAAAGGGGAGATTATCAGAGTTATACGCTAAATCCTGGAAACGAAGGCACCAAACATCACAGGCAGTCGACTGGGGGTTGCGTACGCCTAGCACTCCACAACTTCTTCACAACGACTTCAAAGCAGCTTCCTCTTTCTGAGCAACATTGTTTATAACAAGGGTGAGCACTTGTCGTACACAGCAAGTGTGGGGAAAATATGAATGCAAAGGCTTTATAGTGGACTGGGCTCTAAGCATTTAGCATTTTAGTTGGTCAAATTTTATTAAACAACCATTTACTAGCAAGTATAAGTATATACCATCCCACAATTATCATAAAGAGACAGATAAGATAAGCCATAAGCATATAGCAAGCATAACCATGATTTAAGTCCAACTTTAAGTTCAATTATCATGTGAGGGTCCAGGCCGTTCTTGACCGTGAGCACGACTAATCGATTAGTTTTACACTCTGCAGAGGTTGTACATCTTTACCCACAAGTCGCGTAAAAGTCCGAAGAACTTTAAACCCAACCATGCGATGCCGGCCAAGCACCATACCACACTACTGAGGTGTGGTTGCATAGGGACGCTACGAGGCCTTTACAAAGGTTCTCCAACAAGTAGTGACCCACAAGGTCCGGATCAGTTAGCAAGGTATAAAGTCCCTAGCAGGTCAATACCCCACCATAGAACAAAGAACTCACCCAACCCCCTGCTAGAGCGAGTCCATACCCCGCAGTACCGCCGATCCCTTGTCCTTATCAGGTAAGATCACCCCAAGCTAAAGTTCCGATTAATGCACAATGATCTTATATTAAGCACCAAAGATATAACATTAGAACATAGATCATAAAAGAGTAACCATGTTAATTATTACCAACCCAGTTTGAGCAAGCTAAGCATCATCTACTATCAGGATCAACTAAACAACCCGGTTATACAAAGCAATGATAAAAAGAATAATAGTCATCATCCTTAGTAGGAACCCATCAAATTAATGCAAGGCACATGCAATGGTGATTAATAAAGTTATTGGGACAAAAGAATAAGGACACACTCGCCTTTAACCAGAGTAATGTTGTTGCTCAGTGTCTTCACTTTGTGCTCTTCAAAGCTCTCGAACCACGTTCGTTCTACTCGCCTCAATCATCGGCACAAGCATATAAAGCAAACAAACAAGCAACTAAGAACAATACACCAATCAAAAGAAAAATTTTAAAAGAGCGCACTAAGAGATAGGCTCGATTCTATGGTTACGCAAGTGCCAGAAACGCTGAAAACAGAACTAAGCTCAAAACTATTGTGAGACCATTAACAAACAACAAGAGACTACGCTTGGCATATTTTAATTAAGAAATCATGTGAAAGAATATTTCAGAGAAATACTCTATGTTACCATTAAACAAGTTACATTTAATTAAAGAAATCACAATAAACCTAATCATATTTTATTTATAACATTCGAGTAGAAGTTATGTCAAATTAACAATTACCTTAGAAAGATAAAGCAAGTATAAGAATCTAATCGAATAACTTTATGTCACGTGTTCAACTAAACATATTTAATATTGAAAAGTTATTTATGATGTCATTAGGTATATTAACTTTATTATGAAAACCGATGTTTAAATCTAACATCTTTTATTTAGAAAAACTAGCTATGAATAGGGATTAACCAATTACATCATGATTAAAGAAAACCGGATTAGAACCTATATCACTTTTTATTTATAAAAGCAATGGAATGAGAATTAGTTAAGATTAGCATGCAGTTTTAGTGTTAAAGCAAGTAACAGGTGATACACATGCTAACGTACAAGTTAAGGTGAAACGAACGAGAACGGTAGAAGCGAACTATAACGCACACACAAACATTAGGCTAGGGTTTAGGAGAACCAGTCTACAAAGAGAACTCGGGTGAACAACTGGCACAATAACCAAGGGTGATCTGATCTGACAGGAGAAACAGATAACAGAGTAAACTCTAAAGAAAGGTAGCTACAATAGATTAGGTACAAGAACACAGCTGATTCATAAAGAGACAACCTAACTGAGATAGGATAGACATGAACTAGATATTGATGAACGAGGTTCTAAGAGAAACATGAAATAATCATGGTAGGATTACTTGATAGAGAAATGCAGAACATAAACTCTAAGGTATCTACTGTTGACGTAAAATCTGCACCTCACGCCAAGCACACAGCAAGCCGAACAAGCTAGCTTCACACGCGAAGAGATTCACAAGACGTGCGAGTCAATTTTCCCTGAAAATTAACAAAAGACAAAGTAGTTAAATTCCAAAGCTTGGAACTTGCCGGATGGTACCAGACAGTTCCATATTTACGGCTAGAAAAGCCAAGTGAGATGACATATAGCTATAAGAAGCTATCTGCCAGCAAACTGAAACCATTCGGGGCTTTAAAGTGCAAAAAGTAACATAGCCGAATAGATGACGTAAGCATGACGATAGATCGGTCTTTATTTGGATAAAAGTGCACGTGCGCAAAGCCATGACCGATCCCCGTGATAAACGACATTAAATAATAAGTGAAGTAAAAGCATGAGCATAAATATGTAATAAACAAGCATGCATAGGTCCAAAGCGCTAGTATACCGCATGTCTAGGCACTTTAAAACCCGTCAGGCATGATATCAAACAAATCTATCCACCGCATGATACGACTTGCTTGATATCAAACCACCATCCACAAATAGATCTATCCACCGCATGATACAATCTAAATATGGAAAGCTAAAAGCATACAATATTTAAACACGACTTATGAACGCATTTTACTCGCGAAAGCATAACCGAACACGGCTGAACAGCCGAATCGGGGTCCATGAAGAAGGAACGAACATTACCAAACAAGATAAATCTATCAGATTGGATTGAAATCTAATCCACCGGATGACTAGCTCCAAAACAACCCAAAAACCTGCATCTACCGCATGATACCCAGCTCTTTCAAGATTTATACAAGATTTGGCAAGCTTGAACCCGCAACACGTGACAACCTAGATCGATTCGGTTTCGGCTCTCAGGGAACATGTGAGCCACGTGCTATTTAAGCCAAGGGTGCAAACTCAATTCGCATAAGCATCATCAAAAAGATAGAGCCGATCCAAACCCATCTAGATTGGGCAAAGAAGTGTTACATGAATTTAAACATAAAGCAAAAACTCAAAGCAACACGGGGTAACTTAATGAATCTATCGAATCTTGCCAAAATTCAATAGAGTCGATAACTAGCTTCAAGCTAGATCTTAGCCTACCGCATGACTCATGACCTAACAAGAAACCCTCTTGAACCAAGCTTGAATCTACCGCATGACACTAAGCATGGTAACAAGACTACTTGCATCAGATCTAAATCCACCGCATGATACTAGACATGATACAAGGTTGCCGGTACTCACGGAGGTCGACGGATCGATGAACCCTCTCGAAGAACTCGACGACACGACAAAGGACTCAAGGGTTTGGCGTAAAGCCGGTTTGTATTGAGAATGTTTCGAATGTCTGTTACATACATTCAGGGTCCATATTTATACCCTGTTAAGCATGACCTCGAATGGATTCGATACCTAATTTATCTCTAAGTGTGATTGCTTATCCATCCATTCGTCCCTTCCGCTCGGGCCACGTCACCACGCAATCCCGCAAAATCAGCGCAACAGTTTCCTTGCCAAACGGAAGCAAATTGCCGACCGCGGACTCTTCTGCCGAATTCATCTGAAGAAACCTTCCTTCCGCCGACGATTCCTCACCGAGTTGGACCCACAAGTCGGACTCCTTACCTTACCAAATTTTGGTGTTAACATATGCCCCTTCAATTACGGGATAAAAGTGATTTTATTCCGGAATTGACTCCAGCCACCAACGTCTTCAAATTGAATCTGTTCAACACCCGTTCTCTCTCTTCGCAATCCGTCGGAGTCTTCACTCAGATCCAAACCCTAGATCACCTTTTCCTGAGCTCAAATCCTCAATGGCGGGTCAAAATCAAGCTGCTCAGGTAAATTCCTCCACCATAAGCTTCATTCGGCACTTAGCTTTTCAATTTTTTACCTGAGATTTCTTCTCCGCCTTCCCTCAGGAACTTTCCACTGAGCTTTTGATTCGCACTGAGGCCAATTCGACGTCCTACTTCCTTGGTCCCGTGGGAGTTTCTGATCCTCGCGAATTCATCGCAGCCGAATCCCAAAGGATCCCCTTCAAAGCGGCTTTAACTAAGCCTCCCCTGTGGCAGGATGCCTTCAAGAACTGGCCCTTTCCCCCAATTGCGGGCTGGAGGAATTGGTACAAAAGAGTTCTTGCGGATAAAAGTATCAGGACCCAAAACTGGGATACCCTCCGTATTGCTCAATGCTTGGAGCTTTCTTTGGCCGAGACCCCCAAAAATGAAGACCTTTTGATAGCGGCTTGCCACTTCTGGTCAAATGGCGTCAACACCTTCCTTTTTGGTCACGGCCCAATGTCCCCAACTCTGGCCGATGTATACATGATTACCGGCCTTGATATTTCAGGATCTGTTCATCCCTGGGACTTCAGAGGTTCCACAAGACAAACAGGAGTGAAATCAGGGAGCGGATATAAAAATTATATCCAGAATCATATGAAAGATGGCCCCCTTGGTGAAGTTGAATATAGGGCATTCCTGAACATGTGGCTGTGCAGGTTCATCTTCTGTGGTAAAGCCAATGAGCCTACTCTGAATCATATTGTAATGGCTACACAATTGGCTAGTGGTAAGCGCCTTCCCCTTGGAAAATACCTCCTGGGCAGTGTATACCATATGCTTCATCAAACTATCACCTAAATGTACACCAGCCAGAAGATAGCGTGTGTCAATGGCCCTTGGTGGTTTGTACAAATGTGGCTGGAACTGCACATGCACCAGATTGTTGGTATTGACCTCAACACCCGGTTTTTTCCTTCATCCAACTATCATGAAGGGGAAGTCCAAGTCACCAGAGGATGCCACACCTATGGAGAAGTCCGCTTCAACTATTCCCATCAATCGAATGTCGCCCGGCTCTTTGAGCTCTTCTTCAAAGGCTTCCCCAACCCTCTCTGGCTTCCTTACTTGGACAATGATAATTTAACTCTCCCTTGTGAGTTCTCCTTTGAAGCTGGACGCCAAGATGGAAGATTTCTAGAAATCCTCAATATCCTCATCCATCCATGCATTCTGCCAGCTGAATTTAGTGGAGGGAGGCTAAACCACAGCACTTATGAATACTACCAGCCCAATATGATGGCCGGACAACTTGGATATGGCCGGATGCCCCCAAGATTATTTCGCATGAATTCCTCAGACCCAGAGAGGAAATTAAAGAACTTACTCAAACCAGCAGGGTTTTTCAGTATGTATGCAGTCCAACTGTTTACACCTGGCCTTTCACACCTACAACAGTAGCTCACCCCACCTTCAACTCTTGGTGGCAAGAATTCCATGACCATATTTTCAGTGAGCCTGTGCACTCATTTTGCATAGAACTGATGCCTGATTTTCAGCCAATTTCAGAGGTAACATGATTGTCCTTTTCTTTAAATCAGACATTTCTTCTTTTAACCATGATCTTGATTTTTTTTATTTTTTTACCCACAGAATACAGTGCCTGCCCCTCTAGCCAGGGCGATTGCTTACAATGCAGTATGCCCAATCTCAGCATTGGGATTTAGATCACCAACCTTGGCTCAACTGATGGCTAGGTATGCCACAACAGACCCAATTTTGTCCAGTATTACTGCTGACAAGAGGCAAGGCCTGTCTCTGATCGCACCTCCAACTGCCAAGAAGAGAAGAACCATCAAGAAAGTCCTTATTGAGGTAAATTCCCTCGCTCTTGATCATAAGATTACTCTTTACTGATAAATCTCATCTCGTGCGATTTCAGACTAGAATTCAGCAATCCTCAGCTTCAGAACCTGCCAATGCTCCATCCACTGGTATGACCTTTATTATTCCTTCCTCAAGGACCAACACTGGCATTTACCCTTAATCTGGTATTTGCAGAAGAAACAATGGTGGATCAACTTGTGGATGTCCCTGTCTCTCAACATGCAAGTCCACCAAGGGCTGAGCCACCTGCCCAAGTAGAGATCTCATCTTCATCAGGGACTCAATCACCCCCTGCTCAGACAGAAACACCAACCTCGCCAGAGATGAACTTTCCCATCCAACCAGAGCCTTCAAGTCCTTCAAGGGCTCAATCCCCCATTGGCCAGGCAGAAACCTCAACCTTAGCAGAGGTAAATCCATCTCCTCTCCAGCCAGAAGCTTCAGAGTTGCCGCAGACTGTATCGGCCACCCTCTCACACAGAAGCTTCAGCTTTGCCACGAGCACCTCCTTCACCGGTGGCTCCGTAAATCGCCCCCCGAAACCGAACAAAACCATGTTCCAGTTCAGGAAGTTAGGCATGAGGTAAACACTTGCACTTAATCCTGTTATCTTTTTTTTATTTCCCAACAATCCTGACTCGGCAATGTTATTCCTTCAGGATCAGGCTCCGTCATCAATGGAGGATAATCCAATCGCCGAGACAAGGGAAGGAGGGCCTCAAGCCTTGCCAGAGGAAGTACAAGAAAAGCTCAAGGAAATTTTTGCACACGCCGCAAAGAGACGCTCGAGATCAAATCAGAGATCTCGATCATTTCGAGGAAATGCTTGGACCCATCAGCCAAGAACTCCTCGAGGATATCAAGACCTCACTTGAACCCATCTCTGGCTTGGATGTTCACTATGTAGCCATAAGACGAGCTCTGAGAAATGTGTCTTCCCGCCCGGCTGTTGAACAAAAGAAAGCCAAAGCCGAACAAGCCGTGAAGGGAGCACAATCTCAAACTGAGAGTCACAAAGGGACATTGGCCAATCTGCAAGCTGCTCGTGAGTTAAAAATCGCCAGAAAGGCCGCACTGGAGGCAGAGCTGAAAAGCTTATCAGCAGAAATAGAAGCTGACGACAAGAAGATAGCCGAACTTCCTGGACTGATAGAGAAGATCCAAGAGGAAGCGACATCGGCCATAGCTGAGGTGAATCAATGTAATGCAGAACTCACCATCCTATCCAACGCCCAGAAAGATTATCAAGAACGGATGGAGAACATTCACCAAACAACATCGAACGCCTCCAATGTAATTGCAAAGTATTTAAACATTTAGATGTACTGATCGATGTGTAACCGAACTGGTCATCCTTGCAACACTTGCTTCTATAAATTTATTTTCCCTTTTCTCTGCACGTCCTTAATTGCAACGCTGAATGATCCATTCGGTAATCAGTAGCCAAAAAGTGCCATACCCGAACAACACCTTAACTTCCTTTTAGCCGAGCCAGTCAACCGAATACGACTCAGCCTTGAACTCCAAACGACCCGACGGCGGATTGGTCAAGGAACCCTCTCCACCTTCCAAGTTTCTTGGGATATGAGCCACGATCTAAGGCCACGATTTGAGGCCACGATCTCTTTCACCAGGCCTATAAATAAAAACCGTAGGTGCCCCCAGCTCTTTACCAAGCCTTTAGCCCTCAAATCTTCGCCATCCTCAAGCTTTTCTCCCCAATCAGCACAAACCCCAGAATCATGGCGAGCAGCAACAACAGGCGCCGCGCCGCTGACGAGGCGGAGGGGAGTCGCGCCAGTGCGCGTTGGAGGCAATAATCGCCAACTTTTCCTTTATGATTCGTCTTCGATCCCCCTTGTTTTTGATGATCATCTCTGTTTCAGGCTTATTCAATGGAATCCATCTTCTGCACCGGCCGGTCAGCCCCTGCCGGACGACTCCTCGGAGTCAGACCACTACTCCCCCGTGCCCTACGGGGAACTTGATACTCTCTGCTTCAAGGCGGAGCTGGAGGTGGCCCAACGCGAGCTGGAAGACGTCTCCAAAAAGGCTGGCATAGCCGAACTGGAGTGGGAGGACCAGCGCAAGCAGCTACTGGCGACCATCGACGGTACGGCTCTGGAACCGCTCCCTAATCCAATCTGGCTTTTGATACTAATCGCCTTTATCTTGCATTTGCAGCCCGTGACGCCAAGCTCAACCAGCTAAAAATGCTGGTGGAGCAATTGGCTGACAAGGTGAACGCCCGCGGAGACACGCCCGCGGAGCGCCTTGCCGCGGTGGAACACCGCGTGGACGAAGTGGCCACCTACGGCATCCGCTTGGGCACCACTTTGGGCCTGGCCGCCATGGCGACGCACACCGACGTCGACTACTCCACCAGGCCGCGCGGCTTCCGGGGCGGCGCACCAGAAGACATCGACGAGATCGAGATCATCTTGGAGCGCCTCGACGGCCACGGCGACGCCATTGTCGAACTCACTCATCCCCAGTCTGTGCTAAACAGGCTCTTTGATTAGATTGTATCAGGGATGTTTGATATCGGCAATAAATAAAGAACTTTTAATTCTCGTGCTTGTACTGCGATGATTTTTTCTGTGTTTGCATTTGTGAATCTTGTTTCTCCTTAAATGTATTCGGGAACTCGCTTGAGCCGAACACGCAAAAACAGAGGTCCCTTGGCGCAATACCCGCAGAAAATCCTCGATAAGCACTGTTCAAACGAGAAACCCTTCGCATTCGGGAGGAAACCCTGCCACTTGGTATTCCAATAATGCACGCCGGCCAGTCATCACTCCCAACGCACTCTCTCAGTCAATAAAATAGTCTGCCGAGATGCCCTGCAAATCCACTCGCACACTCATCCATCACTTCTCATCTTCTTCCCTGTTCTCAGAAGAAAAAACCCCAAGGCCATGGACAAAGGCAAGCAGCCCCAGGAGGGCAGCATCTCAAAGAAACGCACGATTTGAGAGTGAGTTTTCCTTTGATTTGCTTCTTGTTTCCTCATATGGTCTCGTGTTTTACCTCCTCTCTGTTTTCTCTCCTTCAGCCTTGATCTGCTTCCTGAGGAAATCATTGGGACCGAAGACATGCCCGAGTACATCTCCTCTGATTCCTCTCTTGAAGCAGAGGATGTCACGCCCGAGCAGAGAATCAGTCATACTCCAAAAACCTTGATCATGGGGTTCCGGATAGTATTTCGGATAGTATTTCTTCGTTGATGGTCTCCTCCATGATCATACTCCAAAAACCTTCCCATGTGCCTTTATGCACATCCACTTGTTATGGAGCTCCCTTTTGAAAATAGGAGACACTCGCCCATGGGTCTACGATACTAGAACATGTAATCGTTTCGAACATGAAAGCCAATCTAATCTATCGGGGATTGTGTTGAATGGATCCAAGGAAGCATTGAGCCCTTTACTCCCTTTACGGCATGGTAGCTAACCTTAAGCATCAAAGTATATTCAACACAAGATGATAGATAGATAATCCAACAAAGTATGATTACATCTCAAGATCGATTGCAACCCATGGATGAAAGGAGATTACCCCATCAAGGTGCTAGAAATAGCATCATTGATCAAGGTTACCTTCCGACGGTGTCTTCCTTCTTCTCCACTTGTGGGCTCCCTCCAACGGAATGAGAGACTCAGCACTCCTTCATCAAGGGTATGTGCCATGGTCATGAAAATTTCCTAGGCGAATTCTTTGTGGGTGTTTACCGACACTCCGTTAGAGAATTGCACCGGTGTCCCGTGTGAAACCCAATATGTGGAGAGCTTGGTCGTCGATGTCGACGTTCGCTACAAGCCTCTACTTAAGGCGAGTGAGCTTCTTCTCCTCCTCCTCCGTCATGATGACATACCCCTCGGAATACCGCGGAGCGTATGGAGGTGGAGCGGATGATCGTGTCAAGTGGCGAGGTTGGACGAGCGGCTCCTCCATATGTTATTGAAGTTTGGTAAACCTAATAAACGAGTTTCGTGTGGCCCTCATTCCACCAAGGAGAAGAGTGTGATTCCTCCTCGGCGGTGCCGTGTCCTCCTCCATACTCCGAGGATACTCGGAAACCGAGCGCCTCCTCGAAGAGGTTGTCGATGATGGCTTAGACGACGGTGATCCCTTCTTCTTCGGTGAAAAGGCTTGTAGTTTTCTTCCATGATTGCAGCACCCTCCCTCACAAATATATATCCGGGGTTTTCACCCGGTAACAAGGTACACAAATATTATTTTGGAGTCTGTACTTTGAGTGGATTAAGGATGTGATTTGTTGCACGAAACAAACGCGGTGGATGGCTAAGTCTAAGGTGGTTCCGGCCTACAAACTAGAGCACACGAACAAAGAGTTGGATGAAAGACTTACCTCTCTCCTCCTCTTGGCTCGGTTCTTCTCTAGTGCATTCATGTTGCCTCGTGATTGCGTACACCTTCCAAACGTTCCCGTCCACTCCTTCGCTTGCATTATTGCTCCTTCCACTTGATGTTTTCGCTTGATTCACTTCCATACTCCCTTGCCTCACATGCATCCATGATATTCCTACAAAACAAGGCCTTGGCTGCCCCCCCCATGCTTGTACTTTGCATGTGGACTTGGTGGACTTGGTGCATGCATGATTAATTCAAACTAGATTGCCTCCCTTTAAGTGTGTTTAAGGCTAAGCACTCCTCTAATTTCGAAATTTAAAAATATTTTTCAGAGCCATGCAAGAGATCAAGCATAAATTTAGAGAAGTTTTTAAACCATTAAAAACAAATGTAAGTCGAAAATATTTTCCGACTACGTTGATATCGGTCTCACCGGTATAGTTTGCCATCATCGGTTGAGAGCGAACTTTTCCCGTCTTGATCATGGGGGCATAGGTTTAGGTCCTAATTTTGATTAGATAAGAGAGATTTTGAATGAAATAAAATTAAGTGAGGCTTAGAAAAATTCTAATCTTAGAGAAACCAAGGATATGGATTTCTTTAAATCAACCCAAAATCAAGTTTCTAGGTTCACGCGAGTCCTACCACGTGCTGAAATTTAAATAACATCTAGATACTAGTCGTGGCTCCACTCGAGTGTTTTTAGCATGAAAAACAAGTCAACCCCAACATCATAAAGAGGATGAAAGGTTGAGTTAGGTTCTGAAATCTTTTTGGTTGTGGTTTCTCGAAAAAGAAGCAAACAATCACATAGGATGGTTCATGTAAAGGGTTTATGATCAAGCAAAAATGTTCAACCAAGAATTATGTCTCTAATATAGTTCAACCATTCTAAGTCTAATGTTTTGCGTAGTAAAATTCAAAACTGAATTAAATTTAAAAAGACTTGAAAAACCTGGAATCGGGTTGTCCTCCCGATAGCTTATTCTTGACTCGACGAAACGGGTTGCCTCCCGCCTAGCGCTTCGTTTATAGTCCATGGCTAGACTTCTTCACTTGATTACTCCGGATCAACGCTCTTTGCAGGCGTTGCAATCTTGGGTACCCACTTCGGCTTAGTCATTTTTTTTGGTCTTCACAGGCTGGCTTTGTCCTTTGGTCTTGACGGATGCAACAACTTCCTTGTGGCTCGGCATCTCGAACTCCGGTCCTTCGGTCGTCATCTTCATGGTCTCTAGTGTGATCCTTCATATCTCCCGAATGAGTTTGAGTAGCCTTCGCCATCTTGGGACCTTGGAGTTGTCTCGGATATTCTTCTTTGTTACCCATCGGGCGCCCGGCAAGTTGTCCCACTTGCGTCTCAAGCATCTTCATCATGATGAACAATTCGCATGTGGATCTTGCCTTGGCAGCCTTGAGGTGTTGAGCTTCTTTCTCCATCTCCATCTTCTCCATCCTCCTCTTGATCTTGAACGGCCTTCCGGTGTCTTGACTTGGAGGTGGTGATTCCCTTGGAGATTTTGATGGTCCTTCGAGTTTGACCTTTAGCTTGTGTTGCACGTCTCCTTTGCCTGTAAAGTTTTCCTGGATCATCCACAAAAAAGTTTGGGTTTCTTGGAGAGGTAGCCAACCATCTCCGGTTAGGGTTAGCAATAAAACAAAAATCTAACAAAAGAAAAATTAGGGTTAATCAAAACTAGATTAGATTGACTCTTTTTTCTTTTTGGGGATGATCAAACATAAGAGATGCAAAAGAAAATCAAAAGAAAAACTGAAAGATAAGCGATACTAGATCGGATCTTGATTACTTGTTCCCGGCAACGGCGCCAGAAAAAGGGGCTTGTTGACGGTTAATAGTTATATCAAAGTTCGTTTAGACTTGCAAGCGGACAAGTCTCCCGTCGTAGTCAAGGGACCCTTCTTCCCTCGAGTGGTGAACCCAAGGTGTCGAATCCGTGGAACAATGTGCAACGCAAGGATTCAATCAAGTAAAGCAAGGTAAAGCTATCTATTGAAGAGGCTAGTTGCATCTAATCTACTAACTCATAAAGAAAACGAATCTAATCTAATCTACTAAAGAGGTAACAAGAGAAAGCAAGAGATAACCGATCTAGAGAGTCTAGATCATGCTTATGTTGTAGCTCCAAACAAGATAGATGAAGATAGAAAAGCGAATCTCGTTAAAAGCATCTTTAAATCGTGGCCTTCCATCCAACTCCGAAAATGCCCACATTTCGGAACCCCCGTTCTGTCACAACGTATCCCTACTCATGCAGGTAGTCTAGGGCGAGTTCGATAAAAACTAGTTGAAATCACTTGGCCGGTCCGGTATGCACCTCTAGCCACCGCGGCTACAAGAGCACCCTAAGTAATCTATCTTAAGTATAGATCGTAGACGAAGCAAAACCAAGAAGAAAACAAAATCATCGAGAAGGCACTTGATCGCTAGAAATCGAATTCACTTACAAACTTCACCATGAATGATTACATGAACAAGATCACCACCGGGGCCCTCGCTCGATCTTGATCCTCGCTCCGGAGCTCCGACGTGGTCTTCCATGCAAGGTTCCCACGTCGGCTAGGGAGACCCTAGACAACTAGCACGACCCTCATCTCCGAGATGGTGTCCCTCAAGCTTCTCTGCTCCTCGGCGGCGGATTACGACTTGGATTATGCGTGCCTCTCGGTCAGGGGCTATTAATAGCCTGAGAAGCAATTAGGTCAAAGGGGAGGCCGATTGGGCCCCGAAAAGGGCTGGGCCGGCCGGCCTGGGCCCTTTTCGGCCCAATTTGCTGCTTGCTTCGCCCGGTGTTGCTTCCCGCGTCTTCTAGATGTTCTCCCCTTTTGCATGTGGGCCCTTGACGTCGGTTTCTCTCCGAATTGGACTCAACTCCTTGTCTTGCAAGATTCAGCACTTTTCTCTCGGTTCGGTCCTCGGAGTTTATCATCTTCTCGGGCTTGGTCCTTGGGCTCTTGGGGTTATGTTCACTTCATTGCTTGACTTGTATCGGGCTTCAAGGTCTTGTCATGAGGTGCTTAATGAACTTATCCCGGAAGTCTTGCTTTCAACGTTAAAACCCTGCATAAACACTTAACTCCAAAACCCACATGCACAAGTGAACTTGTTATACCACGGGGGTTAGTACCAATGGATAAGATACAAAAGTCATGCCAACACCGAAGGTAAACTCATGGCTAGGTTGACGGATTTTCACCGTCAACATCTCCCCCATGCTTAAACCTTGCTCGTCCTCGAGTAAGCCTTCGATGGATATCATCGTTGCCCTTCATTGTTTAAACCTTGTACTTGATCATACATGAAAAAAACATAATGCTCTCAAAAGTTTAATTCGTTAAAGTTCCATATTGTACTAGCCTTCATCCCTACGGAGGGTAGATATTTAATTAAGCTTATCCCACAAGTATTAACATGCTCACAAAGTTTAAATAGATCTCAGAATTTTTGAAATAAAGAACGAGATAAAGAAAAGAGCTAAACCTAGTTCGCAAATTTAAATCACCTTGCATATTGCTCATGAACTCTCATCTCACTTGTCTCTCAAGCCTATATATTCTACTCCTTTCCCTCTCATAACATATATGTGTGGTAGGCTTTATATGGAGCTTTGGGAAAGTTTAGTCCTAACAAGATTTTATGAATGAGGTGTTGTCAAAACAAGACAAGCTTCTCATGGTCTTACCGAGACTCGTCAAAAAGGTCATTGGAAAATAATGTTAAATCAAGGAGGGGAAAGAGAAAAATACATACACTTTTAGATGAGTGGACATGTGCAAATGGCAAAGAGTGATCCCGAGGCACAAAGGAAGTCCTCGTTATCGGATTGCACATGGTTGGAAAATGAGAATGGATCTTTTAAACTTGAAGCCTTGAATGCACTCTTAGAGAACCGGGGAGTTCACTTTACGCATACTCATATTTTTTTCTCTTTCTCATATTTCTCATTCTTTTCGTTCTTTCTTTCTTTCTTTCATTATATATATTTTTTTTCTTGTGAGACCTTCACCTTGGAAGTCACGTACATCACCTTAAAATTTTCTTTCATACATTTTTTTAAAATTGCTCCCTTTGAACTCTAAAAATTGCATCGTACCTACCTCCTCCCCCATGCTTAGACGTTGCTCGTCCTCGAGCAAAGAGGCGATAAATAAGGTAGGTACCGGAAATATTTTTCCTTGGAGAGATACTTGAAATCTTCAATGTTGGCACCGTCTTGCGATCTTCCTTGAATTGATGATCCATTCTCAACGATAGGTTGTGGTCAAGGAGGTAATCACAAAAGATGATATTTGGTTTAAGGGTGGATATCCGGCGAGGTTTGTGAGATCTCCGATGTGGGGATACACAATGCACGGATAAAAAGGCTAGCAAAAAGATAGATACGCAAAAACAGAATGACCAGCTTCTTAGTCTTGGGCCAGAGAAATCATGGCCTGCAATAACTCACTCAAAAATAAATCTTGTACACTAAAGTTTATGCACTCAAATATATATAAGGCTCTGGATAGGTCTCCAACACACAAGTGATATTTATGACAAGGTTAGCAATATTTTTGAGCATAAAAGACATCTTTAATCTATTCATAACTTGAGAGCACATAAAACACTATGGGTCTTTATTTTTATCATAACCTCCGCTAAAGATTAAGCTAGCATTTAGATAATTTCAGATTCGTATTTTAAGAGAGCACTAGCTTTTAACATGCATAAATCAATTACAAAGATAAACAAAGCGGCAATTATAATCATATATCATCATGGCACAAACTTTGTAACTTTACTAATGGTAAAAACTTGGTGGTGACATTATTCATGATGAAAATAAAAACTAACACACACGCTGAAAATTAAACTAAAAACTAAAAATTAAAGTAAAGCTGAAAATACTACGCAACATAGGCACATCCAAGCCGAAAATTAAAGAAAAGGGGGTAAAGGAAAGATAACTAAAGCTCCTCCTCTCTCTAATCTTCCGCCGGTGGTTGATATTGATAGTCTTGGTTGTTGTACCCTTACTTGTAATAGGAATGCACCACTCCTCCTATGAATTGTCCGACGGTGCTAGGTGAAGGTGTCCAAGCATATAAGCGATGTTTGCATTTCCTTCACCCATTTGGTTTGCATTGGTTAGGATGGCTGCAATAATTTGCACGTTCCTTGCAGCGTATCCTCCAATGGTGGCCACATTTTGTTGTGGTTGAGGAAGGTGTGCATATGTCTCTGCAAAGGCTACGTTGGGCACCGCAAAATTTGGTGGGGGCATGGCTGCACCACTCCCCCATGCTTGCATTGGTACACCATCGTAGTAACTCGGCGGCGCCGGGGTTCCTCCCAATGGTGGGACATAATTTTGTTGTGCACCTCCTTCTTGGGCCATAGAAGATCCTTGTCCTATAATCCTTCTCTTTTATTTTTCTTCGCCGGCACAAGAAGTCCTTCCTCTAACCTATCTTCTCCCCCTCAAGAAAAAGTCTTAACCTTCCTTCCGAATAGGGTAAATTCACCTAGGCCACTTTGAAGCCTCCTCTCTCATCTTCACTTATATATTTTCCTTTCTTCATATATTCCTAGGGAAGTCGTGGGTAGGAGATGATTCGAGTTCCTTGTAATACCCGGTTTTAAAGAGATAGCCAATATGGAGAGGCAACACCCCGAACCAATATCTCCCGAACTCGATGTTGCTTAACAACACCACCGGTTGATCATAGGTGAGTGGGGTCTATTGGCCACTTGGCAATCAAAGCCGAGTAAAGCCAATTCAACTCCGTGTTGGTTATCTTTGTCTCTCTTATTCTCCCAAAAATCCACTTGCACAAAAGTGACACACTTGGATGATGGGGTTCCGGATAGTATTTCTTCGTTGATGGTCTCCTCCATGATCATACTCCAAAAACCTTCCCATGTGCCTTTATGCACATCCACTTGTTCCGGAGCTCCCTTTTGAAAATAGGAGACACTCGCCCATGGGTCTACGATACTAGAACATGTAATCGTTTCGAACATGAAAGCCAATCTAATCTATCGGGGATTGTGTTGAATGGATCCAAGGAAGCATTGAGCCCTTTACTCCCTTTACGGCATGGTAGCTAACCTTAAGCATCAAAGTATATTCAACACAAGATGATAGATAGATAATCCAACAAAGTATGATTACATCTCAAGATCGATTGCAACCCATGGATGAAAGGAGATTACCCCATCAAGGTGCTAGAAATAGCATCATTGATCAAGGTTACCCTTCCGACGGTGTCTTCCTTCTTCTCCACTTGTGGGCTCCCTCCAACGGAATGAGAGACTCAGCACTCCTTCATCAAGGGTATGTGCCATGGTCATGAAAATTTCCTAGGCGAATTCCTTGTGGGTGTTTGCCGACACTCCGTTAGAGAATTGCACCGGTGTCCCGTGTGAAACCCAATATGTGGAGAGCTTGATCGTCGATGTCGACGTTCGCTACAAGACTCTACTTAAGGCGAGTGAGCTTCTTCTCCTCCTCCTCCATCATGATGACATACCCCTCGGAATACCGCGGAGCGTATGGAGGTGGAGCGGATGATCGTGTCAAGTGGCGAGGTTGGACGAGCGGCTCCTCCATATGTTATTGAAGTTTGGTAAACCTAATAAACGAGTTTCGTGTGGCCCTCATGCCACCAAGGAGAAGAGTGTGATTCCTCCTCGGCGGTGCCGTGTCCTCCTCCATACTCCGAGGATACTCGGAAACCGAGCGCCTCCTCGAAGAGGTTGTCGATGATGGCTTAGACGACGATGATCCCTTCTTCTTCGGTGAAAAGGCTTGTAGTTTTCCTCCATGATTGCAGCACTCTCCCTCACAAATATATATCCGGGGTTTTCACCCGGTAACAAGGTACACAAATATTATTTTGGAGTCTGGACTTTGAGTGGATTAAGGATGTGATTTGTTGCACGAAACAAACGCGGTGGATGGCTAAGTCTAAGGTGGTTCCGGCCTACAAACTAGAGCACACGAACAAAGAGTTGGATGAAAGACTTACCTCTCTCCTCCTCTTGGCTCGGTTCTTCTCTAGTGCATTCATGTTGCTTCGTGATCGCGTACACCTTCCAAACGTTCCCGTCCACTCCTTCGCTTGCATTATTGCTCCTTCCACTTGATGTTTTCGCTTGATTCACTTCCATACTCCCTTGCCTCACATGCATCCATGATATTCCTACAAAACAAGGCCTTGGCTGCCCCCCCCCCATGCTTGTACTTTGCATGTGGACTTGGTGGACTTGGTGCATGCATGATTAATTCAAACTAGATTGCCTCCCTTTAAGTGTGTTTAAGGCTAAGCACTCCTCTAATTTCGAAATTTAAAAATATTTTTCAGAGCCATGAAAGAGCTCAAGCATAAATTTAGGGAAGTTTTTAAACCATTAAAAACAAATGTAAGTCGAAAATATTTTCCGACTACGTTGATATCGGTCTCACCGGTATAGTTTGCCTTCATCGGTTGAGAGCGAACTTTTCCCGGCTTGACCATGGGGGCATAGGTTTAGGTCCTAATTTTGATTAGATAAGAGAGATTTTGAATGAAATAAAATTAAGTGAGGCTTAGAAAAATTCTAATCTTAGAGAAACCAAGGATATGGATTTCTTTAAATCAACCCAAAATCAAGTTTCTAGGTTCACGCGAGTCCTACCACGTGCTGAAATTTAAATAACATCTAGATACTAGTCGTGGCTCCACTCGAGTGTTTTTAGCATGAAAAACAAGTCAACCCCAACATCATAAAGAGGATGAAAGATTGAGTTAGGTTCTGAAATCTTTTTGGTTGTGGTTTCTCGAAAAAGAAGCAAACAATCACATAGGATGGTTCATGTAAAGGGTTTATGATCAAGCAAAAATATTCAACCAAGAATTATGTCTCTAATATAGTTCAACCATTCTAAGTCTAATGTTTTGCATAGTAAAATTCAAAACTGAATTAAATATAAAAGACTTGAAAAACCTGGAATCGGGTTGTCCTCCCGGTAGCTTATTCTTGACTCGACGAAACGGGTTGCCTCCCGCCTAGCGCTTCGTTTATAGTCCATGGCTAGACTTCTTCACTTGATTACTCCGGATCAACGCTCTTTGCGGGCGTTGCAATCTTGGGTACCCACTTCGGCTTAGTCATTTTTTTTGGTCTTCACCAGTTGGATTTGTCCTTTGGTCTTGACGGATGAAACAACTTCCTTGTGGCTCGGCATCTCGAACTCCGGTCCTTCGGTCGTGATCTTCATGGTCTCTAGTGTGATCCTTCATATCTCCCGAATGAGTTTGAGTAGCCTACGCCGTCTTGGGACCTTGGAGTTGTCTCGGATATTCTTCTTTGTTACCCATCGGGCGCCCGGCAAGTTGTCCCACTTGCGTCTCAAGCATCTTCATCATGATGAACACTTCGCATGTGGATCTTGCCTTGGCAGCCTTTAGGAGTTGAGCTTCTTTCTCCATCTCCATCTTCTCCATCCTCCTCTTGATCTTGAACGGCCTTCCGGCGTCTTGACTTGGAGGTGGTGATTCCCTTGGAGATTTTGATGGTCCTTCGAGTTTGACCTTTAGCTTGTGTTGCACGTCTCCTTTGCCTGTAAAGTTTTCCTGGATCATCCACAAAAAAGTTTGGGTTTCTTGGACAGGTAGCCAACCATCTCCGGTTAGGGTTAGCAATAAAACAAAAATCTAACAAAAGAAAAATTAGGGTTAATCAAAACTAGATTAGATTGACTCTTTTTTTTCTTTTTGGGAATGATCAAACATAAGAGATGCAAAAGAAAATCAAAAGAAAAACTGAAAGATAAGCGATACTAGATCGGATCTTGATTGCTTGTTCCCCGGCAACGGCGCCAGAAAAAGGGGCTTGTTGACGGTTAATAGTTATATCAAAGTTCGTTTAGACTTGCAAGCGGACAAGTCTCTCGTCGTAGTCAAGGGACCCTTCTTCCCTCGAGTGGTGAACCCAAGGTATCGAATCCGTGGAACAATGTGCAACGCAAGGATTCAATCTAGTAAAGCAAGGTAAAGCTATCTATTGAAGAGGCTAGTTACATCTAATCTACTAACTCATAAAGAAAATGAATCTAATCTAATCTACTAAAGAGGTAACAAGAGAAAGCAAGAGATAACCGATCTAGAGAGTCTAGATCATGCTTATGTTGTAGCTCCAAACAAGATAGATGAAGATAGAAAAGCGAATCTCGTTAAAAGCATCTTTAAATCGTGGCCTTCCATCCGACTCCGAAAACGCCCGCCTTTCGGAACCCCCGTTCTGTCACAACGTATCCCTACTCATGCGAGTAGTCTAGGGCGAGTTCGATAAAAACTAGTTGAAATCACTTGGCCGGTCCGGTATGCACCTCTAGCCACCGCGGCTACAAGAGCACCCTAAGTAATCTATCTTAAGTATAGATCGTAGAAGAACCAAAACCAAGAAGAAAACAAAATCATCGAGAAGGCACTTGATCGCTAGAAATCGAATTCACTTACAAACTTCACCATGAATGATTACATGAACAAGATCACCACCGGGGCCCTCGCTCGATCTTGATCCTCGCTCCGGAGCTCCGATGTGGTCTTCCATGCAAGGTTCCCACGTCGGCTAGGGAGACCCTAGACAACTAGCACGACCCTCATCTCCGAGATGGTGTCCCTCAAGCTTCTCTGCTCCTCGGCGGCGGATTACGACTTGGATTATGCGTGGCTCTCGGTCAGGGGGCTATTAATAGCCTGAGAAGCAATTAGGTCAAAGGGGAGGCCGATTGGGCCCCGAAAAGGGCCGGGCCGATCGGCTCCGGGCCCTTTTCGGCCCAATTTGCCGCTCGCTTCGCTCGGTGTTGCTTCCCGCGTCTTCTAGATGTTCTCCCCTTTTGCATGTGGGCCCTTGACGTCGGTTTCTCTCCGAATTGGACTCAACTCCTTGTCTTGCAAGATTCAAGACTTTCCCCGGTTCGGTCCTCGGAGTTTGTCATCTTCTCGGGCTTGGTCCTTGGGCTCTTGGGGTTATGTTCACTTCATTGCTTGACTTGTATCGGGCTTCAAGGTCTTGTCATGAGGTGCTTAATGAACTTATCCCGGAAGTCTTGCTTTCAACGTTAAAACCCTGCGTAAACACTTAACTCCAAAACCGACATGCACAAGTGAACTTGTTATACCACGGGGGTTAGTACCAATGGATAAGATACAAAAGTCATGCCAACACCGAAGGTAAACTCATGGCTAGGTTGACGGATTTTCACCGTCAACAGTAAACATCTCCAACTCCTTCTTGACTCCATGCTCACATCTGGATCTTTGCCCCTAATGACCACTCCTCTGTCCCAGATGTCTCTGATAGGTACAATAACCTGAAAGCGGCTTGGGACAGCTTGGTGGAGGCAGCAAATCATGGTCATCCTCACGCATTCCAAGTTGCCGTCACGGTGGTCCTGGAGCAACTGAAGAGGGAGCATCGAAGAAGCAAAGAAAATATTGAATCATACTTTCGCTTCTTACGCCGGCCTTCGCTTCCCGCCTCCTCGTAGTCCTGATCACCAGGGTTGTTAGATGTAAACCTGCAAGAAGCATTTGTAATGTAGTTTTGCGCTAAGGGCAATGCATCTAGGCACTGGCCATTCCCTCTGTTTGGGAATTTTGTTCTGAAGGCGGCCTCATTCTTGAGCGCCGTCTATTCCTGTATTAGATGCATGTAATCCCAATGCTGGTGATCACCGATCGATTTCAATACTAGGATAATATTTCTTCAAATATCTTCCATTTATTGCAGCGGAAAATTCTTCTCCTAGTAAAGTTTTCAACATGTAGGCATTGCCAGGCACGCATCTGACCACTCTAAAGGGTCCTTCCCAGTTAGGGGACCATTTGCCAAATTCACTGTATTTGGTTCCAATCGGCAGTAACGCTTTCCAAACCAAATCTCCCTCTGCAAATTGCCTAACTTTTACTTTCTTGTTGTAATATTTGGAAACTCGCAGTTTGTTCTTTTCAATATTTTCCAGTGCCCTAAGACGGATCATGTGCAAATCTTCCAACTCATCCATCATTAAGCCACTGTAATCTTTGGAACTTAAATCTTTTTGCAAAACCACTCTCCTAGAATCTGATTTTACTTCCCAAGGTAAGACCGCATGGTGTCCATAGACCAATTCATAAGGAGATGTTTTTGTAGCTCCATGAGGGGCCATTTGGTAAGCCCATAACGCTTCACTGAGTACCGAATGCCACCTTCTTGGCTTTTGGTCGATCTTCTTTTGTATAAGCTTGATCATGATCTTATTAGAAGCCTCTGCCTGACCATTAGCTTGAGCATAATAGGGAGAAGAATTAAACAATTTGATTCCCATGCTTTCGACAAACTCCCTGAACTCCAAGGACACGAATTGGGCTCCTTGATCACCTGTGATTTTTTGAGGGATTCCAAATCGATAGATGATGTGTTCTTTGACAAACTCAACCATGTTTTCCGACGTCACCTTCTTCAGTGGAATTGCCTCAACCCATTTAGTAAAGTAATATGTAGCCAAAAGCACAAACTTATGCCCCTTGCTAGATGGTGGATTAATCTGGCCAATCAAGTCTATACCCCAGCCCCTGAATGGCCACGGCTTGGTAATGGGATTTAATGCTAATGCAAGAACTCTTTGAATATTTCCAAACCTCTGGCAGTCTTGACACCCCTTGTAATACTCAAAGCAGTCCTCCAATATCGTCGGCCAAAAGCACCCAGCCTGTCTGATAACCCACTTCATACGGTAGGCCGATTGGTGTGCTCCACATATCCCATCATGTACTTCACTCATCATCCTTTTAGCTTCTTCTAGACCCAGGCATCGTAACAACACTCCATCTAATGATTTGTAAAACAAATTATCATCCAGAAGAACAAATTTTATGGCCTTGTACCTGAGCTTCCTAGAGACTTTTCGGGATGGATCCTTCAAATAGTCAACGATTTCTTTTCTCCAATCATTCTTCGCAAGATCCATTCCCAACGCACATATGTCCGTGGCAAACGCTTCTTGATTCTCTTTATAACCGGAAGCACTCTGAGCCAGCCTGTTTGCTTCTTCATTATGTTCCCTAGGAATATGCTGTAGAGTTACCAACGGAAAGCTCTTCAAGATTTCCCTGCATTCTTCATAGTAACTCCTCAGCGCATCACTTTTACATTCGTATTGGCCGTTCAATTGCTTTATTACCAATTCTGAATCTCCATAAACTTCAACCGAAACGGCCCCGGCTTCTCTCAAATATTGAAGCCCCCGAAGCAATGCCTCGTACTCAGCCTGATTGTTTGTGACAGTGGGCTGTATAGGGATAGCAAACTCAAACATCTCACCTCTGGGCGAAATCAACAGAATCCCTACTCCTCCACCTTTACCACATGACGATCCATCAAAAAATAAAGCCCAAGGAGTAATTTCAAGTAAATCAATTGATGGATCACGATGTTCAGTTATAAAATCGGCAATGATCTGACCTTTAATAGCTTTTGCCGATTCGAACTTTAACTCGAACTCTGATAAAGCCAAGATCAACTTGCCAATCCTGCCATTCAAAATTGGCATAGATAACATGTGTTTTATTACATCGAACTTAGAATATACAACGCATTCGGCATTCAACAAGTAGTGCCGAAACTTTGTACACGAGTAGTACACACACAGGCACAGTTTCTCTGCAGCCGAATACCTGGTCTCAGGATCAAGTAATTTTCGGCTAAGATATGCTACTACCCGCTCCTTTCCTTCGAATTCTTGAATAAGGGCCGATCCAATGGTTTGGGTATCGGCCGCCATGTACAACTTGAAAGGCTTATCCAACTGCGGAGGGACCAGTACTGGTGGTTCCTTCATATATTGCTTGATCTCGTCGAAAGCCTTTTGTTGTTCGTCGCCCCACGTGAACTTCTGATCTTTCTTAAGCTTCAGCAATGGAGAAAACGGCAAAACCTTTTGTGACAGATTTGAGATGAATCTCATTACAAAATTAATCTTGCCGAGCAGTGATTGCAACTCCTTGAGATTAGTTGGAGGGACAACTTCATCAATGGCCTTCATGCTTTTCTTGCCAACTTCAATCCCCCTTTCGTGGACCAAAAATCCCAAGAACTCTCCAGCTGATACCCCAAAAGCGCGTTTGTTTGGATTCATCTTCAAACCATGCTTCCGGGTGCATTCCAAGGTTCTTTTCACGTCTTCCAGATGTGTGTCATGATTCAAAGACTTGATCACGACGTCATCAATGTAAATCTCAACAATTTTGCCGATCAACTCGTGAAAGATGTAATTCATGGCTCGCTGATAAGTTGCACCGGCATTTTTCAACCCAAATGTCATGACTATCCATTCAAACAGGCCTATATGACCAGGACATCTGAAGGCTGTCTTTGATATATCCTCTATTGCCATAAAAATTTGGTTGTATCCCGCATTACCATCCATGAAACTGATAACTTTGTGCCCAGCAGCGGCGTCAACCAATAAATCGGCAACAGGCATGGGGTAACCATCCATAGGAGTAGCTCTGTTTAAATCCCTGAAATCTATGCAAACCCTCATCTTTCCATTCTTCTTGTAGACAGGGACAATATTAGAGATCCACTCCGCATATCTGCATGGCCGAACGAAGTTTGCATCAAGTAATCTTTCAACTTCTTTCTTCACATCGGCCAATACTTCATCTTTGTAGATTTTCCGGGGAGGTTGCTTGTATGGTTTAAAACCAGATTTGATTGGCAACTGATGCTCAACAATGGAACGGTCCAGTCCAGGCATCTCCGAATAATCCCAAGCGAAGCAATCTTTATATTCCTTAAGCAACTTGATCAATTCCTCCCTGAAGTCTGATTGCAAGTTTGCGCTGATGAATGTCGGCCTTGGTTTGTCACCGCTTCCAATGTCAACTTCTTCTAATTTGTCGGCCGACATGAATCCTCGCCCCAACTTGCCATCAGTACCATCGACGGGATTATCCATTTAAAAATTGCTATAAGAGCCGACTGCTTGAATCGGCTGTTGATCGCTGCTGACAGGCTCAACAGGACCTTCTCCCCAGTCTTTCCCTGAGAAACAGTCAATACCCTGGTATTCCCAGAAAGCTGGTTCCATATTTGCGACGCTCACGGAGTCATCTGCTTGGACCACCTCAATATCGTCATCTACCCATTGGATGAGCTGCTGATGCATGGTAGATGGGATGCAGCAGTTGGCGTGAATCCAGTCCCGTCCAAGCGAGAGGGCCGTAGGCTCCTTTACCTTCAATGACAAAGAAGGTTGTGAGCAGTGTTTTGGACCCGATCATCAGATCCACGTGGGCGCACCCCTTGGTATCTGAAGGATTCCCGCGAAATCGTTCGAATTATGCTTGTAGGTGTCAAGTCGCCGTGGCCCATGCCAAGTTTCCCGAAAGTGGTGTACGGCATCACGTTGACTGCCGCTCCACCGTCGACAAACATCTTGGTCAATGGCTTGCCATTGACATATCCTTTCAAGTATAACGGCCTCATGTGTCGATTTTTGGCCGGTTTGTCGAAGATGGCTTGCTTGGTTAGCACCAGCTGCGCCATCAGCCCCCCAAGCCGTTCATCGTCCAGGGACGTTTCTTCCTGCACAACCTGATTAGCAGGAGCCATAAATTCATTCGGCGGAAAATATACCATACATGCCGGCGCCGAACGGTTTGATCCTTCAGGTTTATCCTTAGTACGCCACACTTGCCTCGTCTGGATCCCCGCCTGCCTCAGTTCGCGGTTCCTTAAGCGCTGAACCCTCCTTTTTCGACTCTTTCTTAAACCAGGCGGGCACCATTGCCCCTTTTGCCAGGCGTACTCGTCCTCGTCTTCCTCCTGATCAGCCCATCTCAAATCAGCTTGCCTCTTCCTGGGATGATCGATGATTTCAATTTTTTGACGCCGATCCTCACTGGGATGTATCCTTCCAATTCTTTCATGGACGGATCGGCGATTGGCAGTTTCCTGCCTATACTCAAAGTACCTATCGCTGCACTCAGGGCAGTTTCTCAGCGTAGGAAGTTTCAACCCCTCGTTCCAGCAGTGCCTGAAGAATGCGCACCCCCAGTGTGCGCGCTCCTGCTCGCGCGTATACTGCTCCAAATCTCTCCTGCGCGCTTCTTCTTCGGCCCTGCGCCTCTCCTCCTCGTGCTTTCATTTCTGGTAGCGCTCTTTCTCTAGCTGGCGCTGCCACTTGTTGAGGAGGATGCGCGTAGTCACCCTGGGTTTGGCCCTGGACGACTCCCCGATCTCGATATGGCTCTTGAGAATGCGAGGGGCTTCACCATGAACCTGCTCCAAGGTCACTTGACGTTCTGGGTCTACTGCTCCATCCTGCCTTGCCCTGGCTGAAGTCAAGACCTTGACCTTGCCCTTTTCCTCGGCTGTCACCATGTTGACGGAAAAGCTTATCATGTTCTGGGGAAAAGGGTGGCCGTCCAGTTTCATCTTGTTGTCAAACTTGAGATGACCCTCCTGGATAGCCCTCTGGATCCTCATTCTGAAGACCCTGCAGTCGTTGATGGAGTGAGAATTCCTGTCATGGAAGCCGCAGTAACGCTTCTCCTTTACTCCATCAGGCCGAAGCATGGAATGCCCTTCAGGCAATTTGATTCGGCCTTCTTTCACCAGGAATTCAAACAACTTATCGGCTTTAGTGACGTCAAAGTCGTATGTGCCTTTGGTCTGTTTGACCCAGTGCTGATTCATGGTCAACGGTTCTTTCCCCCACATGATCTCGGCAGCGCACCACTTCCTGGTCATCGTCGAGTCCTCCATTTGATCGGCCTTTTCCAGAACCGATTGTAGATATCGGCTACGTCGTCTTTGTTTGCCGAACCTAGCGTCTTTCTTAAAATCGTAGGCCTGGTTGCTCATCAATGACAGCTTTTGGGACAGTTGACCCAAGTTATCGAACTCCATACCAAACAGCTTTTCTCGTACGGCCGGCAGCATCCCAGCAATGGCCATGTCGGCCAACTGATCATCTGGCAGATTCAGCGAAAAACACATGCCTTTGATTTCCCTGAACCTCCTGAGGAACTCCAAGGGAGTCTCACTGTGTCTCTGCTTCAGGGTAGCGAGGTCGATGAGCTTATTTTCCGTGCTACCGCTGAAGTAATGGGCGTGAAATTTTCGCTCCAGCTCCCTCCATGTGCCAACTGATTGGGGAGGCAAAGATGAGAACCACTGGAACGCTACGCCCATCAGTGACATGGGGAAGTACCTGACCCTGAACGCCTCTTCAGATGAGCACTCTCCGAGCTGCATCAGGTAGCGAGCAATGTGCTCCACCGTGCTCGTGTCATCCTGCCCGGAAAATTTTGTAAATTCCGTCGGAGGTTTTACTCTTGGCGGCAGGATCACATTGTAATACCACTCCGGGAACGGAGGCGTGTAGGTAGGTCCCCGCATTTTAGGTTTGAGGCCGAATTGATTCTCGCATCAAGTCGGCCATCTTCCGAACCGAGGATATCGTCCTCCCCGTACGCTCGTAGCCGGGCCGTAGCCCGGATTCGGGAGAGCATCGATGGCGCCATAGTTCATCACTTCGTGGTAGCCTCCACCGTACAAATTCTTCTCGCGATCCGTTGCTAGGCCGGGGCAATCCCGTAGCCGGAAGCGGTGTGGAACTCCGTACGAGCCAAATGCCAACTCCCCATACGTGGGCCGATATGGGTTCGGGCGTTGCATAGGTTGACCCGTGTTGCCCCGTGGAGGTGGCCGGACCGGCCGTCCTCCTACGGCCGCGCAGGGGGGTTGAACCGGTCGACCTCCGGCGCCTTGTGGAGGAGGTCGGACGCGCTTGGCTTCCAACGCTCTACGGAGGAGGTCGGGCCGGGCCGGCTTCGCAATGGCGGCTGAGAACTGGACTCTCCAATCTCCACGGTGCCTCCCTGAAGGGGTGTTCGATTGAATACTTGCTCCATGCCCGGGCCAAAGACAGTCACCATCATCTGTTCGAACGCACCCAGGAAAGCTCTATGATGCCTGCTTAGCACGTCATCCGCGGCGTCTCGAAACACTTGCATGCATTCCTCCCTTTCCTACTGAGTTGTAGCGTCACTCTCTCCTGGCAATAGAACCCTAGGCATCTCATTTTTGAGGTATGGGACGCCACTCCTATTCTTTTTAAATGACAGCAAGCACTTCTGTTGGAACTGATCCGCAGCATCCTTTAGCTGTTGTTGCTGCTCCGGAGAGAGGTCCTCGATGTTGACATCCATAATGTCACCGATGTCAGGCATCTTGATTTTCGGCTATTGTCCCACTGGGCGTGCCAAAAAGTGTGTTGACGTAAAATCTGCACCTCACGCCAAGCACACAGCAAGCCGAACAAGCTAGCTTCACACGCGAAGAGATTCACAAGACGTGCCAGTCAATTTTCCCTGAAAATTAACAAAAGACAAAGTAGTTAAATTCCAAATCTTGGAACTTGCCGGTGGTACCGCACGGTTCCATATTTACGCTAGAAAAGCCAAGTGAGATGACATATACCTATAAGAAGCTATCTCGCAAAGAACCGAAACCATTCGGGGCTTTAAAGTGCAAAAAGTAACATAGACGAATAGATGACGTAAGCATGACGATAGATCGGTCTTTATTTGGATAAAAGTGCACGTGCGCAAAGCCATGACCGATCCCCGTGATAAACAACATTAAATAATAAGTGAAGTAAAATCATGAGCATAAATATGTAATAAACAAGCATGCATAGGTCCAAAGCACTAGTCTACCGCATGTCTAGGCACTTTAAAACCCGTCAGGCATGATATCAAACTAATCTATCCACCACATGATACAACTTGCTTGATACCAAACCACCATCCACAAATAGATCTATCCACCGCATGATACAATCTAAATATGGAAAGCTAAAAGCATGCAATATTTAAAACACGACTTATGAACGCGTTTTACACGTGAAAGCATAACCGAACACGGCTGAACAACCGAATCGGGGTCCATGAAGAAGGAACGAACATTACCAAACAAGATAAATCTATCAGATTGGATTGAAATCTAATCCACCGGATGACTAGCTCCAAAACAACCCAAAAACCTGCATCTACCGCATGATACCCAGCTCTTTCAAGATTTATACAAGATTTGGCAAGCTTGAACCCGCAACACGTGACAACCTAGATCGATTCGGTTTCGGCTCTCAGGGAACATGTGATCCACGTGCTATTTAAGCCAAGGGTGCAAACTCAATTCGCATAAGGATCATCAAAAAGATAGAGTCGATCCAAACCCATCTAGATTGGGCAAAGAAGTGTTACATGAATTTAAACATAAAGCAAAAACTCAAAGCAACATGGGGTAACTTAATGAATCTATCGAATCTTGCCAAAATTCAATAGAGTCGATAACTAGCTTCAAGCTAGATCTTAGCCTACCGCATGACTCATGACCTAACAAGAAACCCTCTTGAACCAAACTTGAATCTACCGTATGACACTAAGCATGGTAACAAGACTACTTGCATCAGATCTAAATCCACCGCATGATACTAGACATGATACAAGGTTGCCGGTACTCACGGAGGTCGACGGATCGATGAACCCTCTCGAAGAACTCGACGACACGACAAAGGACTCAAGGGTTTGGCGTAAAGCCGGTTTGTATTGAGAATGTTTCGAATGTCTGTTACATACATTCAGGGTCCATATTTATACCCTGTTAAGCATGACCTCGAATGGATTCGATACCTAATTTATCTCTAAGTGCGATTGCTTATCCATCCATTCGTCCCTTCCGCTCGGGCAACGTCGGCACGCAATCCCGCAAAATCGCCGCAATAGTTTCTTTGCCGAACGGAAGCAAATTGCCGACCGCGGACTCTTCCGCCGAATTCATCCGAAGAAACCTTCCTTCCGCCGGACGGATTCCTCACCGAGTTGGACCCACAAGTCAGACTCCTTACCTTACCAAATTTTGGTGTTAACATATGCCCCTTCAATTACGGGATAAAAGTGATTTTATTCCGGAATTGACTCCAGCCACCAACGTCTTCAAATTGAATCTGTTCAACACCCGTTCTCTCTCTTCGCAATCCGTCAGAGTCTTCACTCAGATCCAAACCCTAGATCACCTTTTCCTGAGCTCAAATCCTCAATGGCGGGTCAAAATCAAGCTGCTCAGGTAAATTCCTCCACCATATGATAGGATATTTCATAAAAAAGTATCCTAAGTTGGAATTAATTCATATTAAACTTTATTTGCAAAACCGTAGAAGAAAGAACCTAGTTAAGTTTCATTCATAAATGTTTATGTATAACTTATACCAATTAAACATTTAATTTAGAAAAGCCGGTGTAAAAACCTATTCAACTTTTAATTAGAAAAGTTAATTTAACTACTAATCAAATTAACATTTGATTTATGAAAAACCGAGATAAAGATCTAATTAGATTTTATTTATAAAAGCATGTGAATTAAGTATTAATCAAATTAATATTGATTATAAAAACGGCATGTAGCCCTACGGGCGGTGGCGAGCTCAACGGGGCATCTCGCCACCACCGGGGAGCGTCGCGCAGGGGAGCTTACCGCCACCGTGGAGCACGCCGCGCAGGGGTGTCAAGGCCGGCGGGGGAGCTCGTCATCGCCGTGGGCTGACTCTGTCTGGGCGTGGGTGTTCAGGCCGGAGGATCCCAAGGCCGGGAGTAGGAGAGCACAGGCGAAACCCGCCGGCCGGTGCGGCCGCCGGACGAGCTCAAGGATGGGGAGCTGATGGATGGGGTCGGCGTGGCGGCGAGCGGCGGAGGTTGTAGAGTGAGGACACCATGGCGAGAGGGAGCACCAGAGAGGATAGGGATAAGGTGGAACAGTGGGAGTATGGGACCCACACGAAATTAATGTTGTAGCAAAATTGTTGAATAGGCGATCTACAGAACATGTTGTATCCAATGTGGACATCACTATAGAGAGCTTCTTGCTATAACCATTGTTGATGCCCTAATTATTGCTCTATTTGTTCATTATTAGGTTGTCACATCACCATTTTACTTAGTTGGCAACCCATTTAATAGAGATAGAAACTATCATTAATACTCTATTGGGAGTGCCCTTTGTTAAAGTGGTCGTAGCGGTTTAGCGCTAACAACAGAGAGAGGTCCAGCTTGCGGTGGAGCCGGCAGCAGCCATTGCTGACAGGATGTTGAGGAGCAGCAACGCGCCCCAGCTATCAGCTGCCGGGGCGGCGTGTTTGTTGAAGTGTCGGTGTGGCCTTGCCACGTTCTGCCACAGCAGGAGGCCAACCCCAGCAAAAACAGAGGCATCATCATACAATTTCCTAGGTTACCACAGCAGCGCGCACGCACCGCCATGTGGGCTCGCACCATTGCACCGGCGGCCGGCCCATCGGCGCGGAATTGGCCCAGGCTGTCAACCACCAGTCCACCCATCCATGGCTTAAAACAAATCCACCAGCTTTCACTTATAGCCAGCAGGTCCTACTCCTCCTATTACTTTCAGCCTATTCGGTTGGCTGGTGGTGATGTTTATCTTTGGTTTGTTAGAGAAGAATCTTCCTATTGGTTCTTTGGTGGCTTATTTGTTGTGAGAGAAAATCTTTCTTGGTCCGTGACTGATAAGCCAAGCGAACGGGGTGAAAGTACCGCTGGTTGTTTTTTACACGGAGATCGCAATCCGAGAGCAGCAGTGACCCTGGTGGTACTGCGAAAGCGAATCCCCAGTACAATTAGCTGTCCTCTTAAGAACACGCATGCCCTGACAGTACCACTAAAGATCAAGTGTTGTTTAATTACAAAAGTGCTAGCTAAACCATCTCGGGTAGAATTTTTTCCTCTTGGGCTGCCGGTTGCCAAAAGCAGCAGGTGGGCCCAGCCGGGTCTGCTCAAGTGTGTGTGGAGGCCGCAGGAGTTAATTAACTGGTTCTCTCGCAGTCTCGCTAGACTCTAAGCTGTTCTTCGGTCCCCCCGTCGCGGCCAGATGCGAAGCCGACGACGACGACCGGTGGCGTGGTCTTGGAGAGAAAAGAAGAAGATGGGCAAAATGGCCGTGCCCCGTGGCTGGCTGCCTCGCTGGCTGGTCCAACAGCTAGCAACAGCCCGGCAAACCGCTGGACTGCCGCCATGCGGCTGAGATCGGAGATCCGGGGCACGGGCGGGCGCTAGACCTAGGAACGAGCCACCCCGTACGTTCTCCTTCCCTTTGTCGGCGTGGCGGCGCGTGCACCCTGCTCACATTTTTTCTACTGTACGTACTACACACTGCTGTCTCGCCCTCGCTTCACTTGCACCCTACTGTAGCAGGAGCAAGTGCTGCTCACCTGAAAAAAAATGCAGTGTACTAGGATGACTATTTTGTAACGCGACACGTAGGAACAGAGAATTATCGTGATCAATTTGGGCCAGGGTTGAGAGAAAAGGAGTTGGGACCGGCCAGCGGGCAGGTGAATGAGCTGATGAGGCAGCAAGCAAGTTCTACTCTATAGCTAGCTCCTCCCGCCACTCGCTCGTGCAAATGCAAAGCAGTCAAGCGCGGGCGCGGCATTTGCCAGCGGTTGGTGCGGTTCGTTTGCGCGCCAAACGGCAGCTCGATCGGGGCCTCCAGTGGTTGGCGCACCGTCCTACTACTACTGTTAGATATACGGAGACAGCGAGGTGTCCGAAACTGACACGGGACTTGGTTCGCTACCGGTTGGTAAGCTACACCGACCGAGCGAGCGAGCGAGTACGCGATCGATGCGGGCTACGTACAAAATTTGGATGTCACGATCGGTAGGCGAATTTTTGGGCAGCCAAGGGCGTCGGCTGGTCGCGACTCACAAGCCATGATCAAGTGCGCGGTGAGGCGAGCGAGGTCATTTATCCGAATGGACGCAATTTTTTTTTTGTTTTTTGAATGGTCGCAAAAGGACGCTGCAGGAAAGGGGAAAGGTGTAGCTAGTTGCTACGCGAGACCGAGACTGTCCTGGAGTTTTGTTTATGCAGCTGGATCAGAATCCCCAGTCGATTAGAGCAAGAAAGTTGAAGCCAAAAACTGAAACACTGAAAGCCTCCATTTGACATGTTGCCGCCCCCTACAAAACAGGGCTAATTCGTTTCCACGGATTAATCCCGACGCAAACGACAAATACTGTAAAAATCAATATAGATAATGTAGATCTTGATTTATTCCGATTCGGTAACTAATTTACTCATCATGATAAGTATAACAAGGAACCAAAGAAATGGGATTGATTCCACACCTCTTGACTAGTGGATTAATTCCGAGTCTCTTGATGTCCATATCATGAGTAAATTGTTTTCCAACCCGAATAAATCCGGATCCCTTATAAGACCTATCATGATTTTCTTTTTATATTTATCAATTCCTACGGATTCAATCCAAATGGAAACGAACTAGCCCTAAGCGATGGGGATTGAGGTGGGGGGTTTTTGAAAGACGACACAAACATCACCAAGTTGCTTAGGGGTATCGGAACAAGTATTATGGTGCGCTGCAAGTTAGCTTAATGATGATGTGAAGGAGTTATTTCGGAAAAAAAGATGATGTGAAGGAGAGAAGGGAGGAGAGATGAGAGGTTGGCTGCAAGATTACAGCCGGGAGAAGAACCAAAGATCTATGTGAGAGAGATAGATGAGTCACATCTTAAATGTGAAAGCTAAATCATTATATTAGTTGGCTAAGAGGTAAACTATAAGAAATCATACAACCAGCAGCATACTAAATTATTAAACTTGCTCTCAAAGATGGAATGGTAACCCCGGCCATGTGACGTTAGACGGTGGGGCGCAAATAATGCGCGTCGGTTAGGTCATCAGACTGCTCGGTCAACTACTAAATATTTCACATCATAGCACAAAAATACTGTACTAGAAACCTAAAACAAAACACTATAGTGGTAAGGGGACGTATACTTTGAACGGGCCGGGCCCAGGCATCAATTCCCTCCGGACAACCACCACCACCACCCCTGCTCGTGGGCCCTACGAGACGCGCGCGCGGATGCACGGTAGTTTACGTTTGCGGCGAGGATCGATCGCGCGAGGCAATTGGACGGATAACCTCTGGTTGATTGGTCACTCGCTTGCTGTAAGCGTCACAAAATATCTAGTACTCCTAAATCACCACTCGATGGCGGGAAGGCGTACAAAGCGTCGAAGGGGTGTGGACCACGGCCGGGGGCGAAGCGAGCATTCAGCCAGTGCTCGAAAAATGGCGGGAGTTGTGGAGGGGGAGCTGAGTGCGTCGCACCCAGCCAGCACCGAGCCGCTGCCGCTCGCCATGCACCGTGCATGACAGCGAGCCCCCAAGGCTTGCCCAAACACACCACCGCCTCCGGCACCGCACCCCCGGCCACCGCGGCAGGCACGCACGCACTGCGCTCGGGCGAGCGCACACGGCACACCCAACCCAACCCCGCTCGGGCAATTTCAGAGTCAGGTTGCGTGCAGCCAACCCACCTTTCCAGCGATCACGACACCCCAACCCCTATCCGCATCTCGATCCTCTCCACTCCAACACCGGCACCACCACCACTACGAAACAGCAGGCTAGGGAGGGACCCCGCCCCCTTTCGCAGCGCCCATAGTTCAGCACACGCCGCCGTCCCCGTCGTGGCCGCCACCTCGCCGGGCCGGACCAAACCGAAGCGCCGAGCCACGGCCAGTCATGTGAAATTCCATCCAGATTTGCGGCGTTCCCAGCGTTGCAACCCTGACCCCTCTCGAAAGTGATACTATCCATTTAGTACTCCTGGGGAGTTTTATTGTTTTAAATCGTTAGTGGGGTACCGTGCGGTTTACCCTACCGGAAAAAGTGACAGGATCATCTTAACACGGCCCGAAGCGGGAGAAAGAGGCCAGGGCGAGGTCACTCCTCTCCTCGGAGATCCACCGGTGGGGAGAAAAGGGAACCCGAGGCAGAGGCCGCTTTCTCTTGGAAACACGCCTTTCCCGGCGACCGATGGTTGTGCGAGGCACGGTGAAAAATCCAAACAAAAGACGGCGCACCCAGCGAGGAAAACAGAAGACAGTATAAAAAAAGGCCACCGCTTTGAAGGTTTGACCGAGGCCCACACAGCAGGCGACCGACCAGGGACCCCACCTGCAGACGCAGCGAGAGCGCAGCGAGACGGATGGATGGATAGCATGCAGAAGAGACCAAGCGCAAAGCCGTCAGCCCCACAGTTCTCAACCTCCGCAGCCAGTGGCCACGGAGTCGGCAGACGCCCGCATGCGTCCGAGTAGAGAGCGGCCATTAACAGCGCCGACCCTCGCTGGACTGCAGCCAATCCAGCTTGGGCGCGCCCCACCAAGAGCCAGAGGCGTCGTTCTCACTTCAGAAGGGGATCCGGGAGCGAGAGACGGCACAAGGGAGATGCAGATCCCGTGCCCCCACCCCCGCAGCCTGATTCTGAGGCGGTTAGACATGTGGCAGTGTCATCGACATTTAATAGACTGTCACATAGTTATTTTTGATGACATGTCACCAAATAAATGAAGAAAGAGAAGATGTTAAGGTCATAGTGATAACCCCAGGCACCTTACTCTGCATTTGACCACAACACATGCAAATTTAAATGCTACATTCTATGTATGAAATTGTGCCGATGACCCTGTGCATTGAGAGTGAGAGGGTCATCATGGTGAAAAACTGATGTGGCAAACGTGGTAACTATGCTCGTGACCCTGCCACTGAGATGGGAGAGAATAGAAGGCGGACAAGCCAATGCTGCTCACCCCTCCTCACATGCATAATCATCAACCATTGGAGTGAGATCGGAGAGAATAGAAGGCGGACAAGCCAATGCTGCTCACCCCTCCTCACATGCATAATCATCAACCATTGGAGAGAATAGAAGGCGGGAAACCGACTAGCAGCCCAAACGTTTGGCTGGTGCTGATTTGTTCTGAGAAAAATACTGCTGGTTGGTGGCTTAGCTGATAAGCCAAACAATCAAGGCGTAGATTAACACATGATCCTCCGCACAATATTAAGCAATGAAATTCAATAATATTAATGTCCCATGATGCCATGGTGCAAGTAGTCAAGTAGAACACCATGGTGCAAGTAGTCAAGGAGTACACCAGACATACAGTAATCAGCTCCACACTTGCTGCCGCTGGTGTGATGCCGCAGCAGCAAAGCAACTAACCACTGCACTCCTAATGACCCTTTAACAAGCTACTACTAAACTTAGGTAATACAGGGGGGAAACACAAATAAATCCTTTGAGCATACTCAAACCATAACCAAGCAAGCGCCCTTATTCATGGAGCCCACGGCAAGCTTCTTTTGCAAGTAAAAAAGGCTGCAAAAAAGGGTGAGGAGAGGAGGCCTTAGCTGGGTCTGTGCTGGTAGTAGCACCCAAAGCAAGCAAAGCCACGGATGGATGGATCGAGGAAATGAGCTCCAATTTCCCTTATTCTCTTCTGCAAGATAAACCCCATCCGTTTCCTTTCAAGTCGTGTCTCATCATCGTCATCCTCATCTTCTCTTGCTCGGGCAGCAGCTAATCACCTCTCCCCCAACCACTTATTATCATTCTTCCACCACACACCACCAAACTGGGACGACAAGGGTTTTTCTTCGCTGTTCGTCCATCTCCAACGCTTTCCGTCCACCCCAAAAAACCAATGTATGACCGGATCCAAAATGAACAGACCTACCACAGACGCTAACACAAGTATTGCCTTCCTAACTCTGCTGCTAACACACTACCTAACAAAAGTTGCTCGAACTAATTTCCTTTATTATTAGGATTGACTCGAGTGACGAACACAAGGATGCTGCCGTCGCAATCTTTGGCGGCAACCTCCGTCTGCTCAGACAGGAGACTGAGCTCAAGAACTGTGGCAGAGTGCCGGCGCGGCCACCGCCGCCGCGACACGCCGCTTCTGGCTCGCCAACATGGCGTGGCTCCGGCTAATCAAGGCATCTGCAAAGGATGGATTCACATTAGCATATACGAACATCTCAGCACCGTGAAACAGAACTGCAGTGTGATAAGATAATTACCGTGATCAAGAACGAAGCCGCCGGGGTAACGAGGCTGGGCGCCGAGGTCGTCAAGATTAAGGTTCAAAGCTTGCACGACGCGGGCGGGAACGAGAACCGTCGAACACCCTGGACAAGGAGACAGCACAGCACAGCACAAGTGAGTCGATGGTGCAACGATGGAAAGAGACGCAGCAGGAATTCCGGCGGGCAACAAACGGTGAGGCAATTTGCTACAGCAGATAAACCTGTCTTTCTCTTCGGCTCGGCCGGGGAGCCGGCAGGGCGAGGGAGGAAAACTCCTGTGCCGTTACGCTCGCGCTTGGCGCCGGGCGGTGCGAGGAACACGGCGCGCATGCCGGCGGCAGCGGGAGCTGGAGCCTGGTGCTGCTGCGGCGGCTTCCGAAGTGGGGGCCATGCGGCCGGGTTCAGACCGGGAGGCGCGTCGCCGCCGCCGCCGCAGCCATCGGCCTTCGCAATTGCTCCCTGGCGCGCGCCCCACGCCGCGGCCAGCTGGCGCTCGCGCTGCAGCCGGAGAAGCTGCTGTTGCTTGAGGATATGGAACTGCAAACCAACGGGACAACCGAAATGGAAAAGAGTGCGTCAGGCTACAGGAACAGAACAAAGGGAACGATACAACTGAAGAATCTTGGCGAGAACGCGACGCACCTGAGCGGCCTGCATCTGGCGCTGCGAGACAAGGTCCGCCAGCGGGTGGTAGTATCCGCCGGCTGCGGCCTTCGCGGCCAGTGGAGGTACCGGCGACGGCGGTGATGGCTTCCTCGCCGGCGGTGCGAACCCACCTTGGCCGTTGAACCCGTACCCATTGGTCGGCACGGGGATGCTGTTGGCCGCCGCTCGCATGCGGGCAACCTGACCGGCCGCCTCGTAGAGGAGCTCCCACGGGTCCGCCTGCCGCTGCTCCAGCGGCGACGACGGCGGTGATGTCCCCTTGGACGCCACGCCGTTAGGGCTCTCCTGGCCGGACTTGGGCAGCCCGCACAACGTCGACTGCGGCGACCCAACCGTCACATCGGCCTGCAGCACAATAAATCGCAATCAGTAACTCCGGCGTGCGCCCAGAAAGAGGAAGAACGGCAAAGAAAGAGCCAAACAACACCATGCATGCAACCACGAAACCAACCTTGGCAGGCGTCTTCCTCTCGCCGTCATCCCCGAGGAGCCCCGCGAGGCGGCGCGATAGGCCGCCGAGGCTATCCTCCTCATCGCTCTCGCTCCTCGCGGCCACCGCTGCCTTCTCCTCCTCGGAGAAGAAGTCGTCGTCCAGGAACTCCTCCGGGAGCCAGAACTCCTCCCCAAGGTCCGAGCACTCCGTCGACATTTCCTCCACCCTCGAACCGGTCGGAGAAGCCACAAGAATCCACCGCCGGCGAAGCCGAGGAACAGGGAAAGCAGAGGCGAGGAGCGGCGTGCTTGTCACCGAAAAGGTGTGGCACGGCGAGAAAGAGATTTGGGGCAGGGAAGGAGGGAGGCGGAAAGGAATGTCGACGGACGACGAGGATTTTAAAACGGCCGAGCCGGAGGGACGGGGGGCGGGACCCTTTTATAAAAGAGGACGCCGAAGAGAGAGAGTGAGAGATAGCGAACGCCGCAGCCGAGGGAATTTAATTTGGCCGGGAAATCATTTTGCTTTCGGAAAAACAATATGTCTCGCCGGTGCAATTCGTGGGGGGTGGGGCCGCCCCCGACGCGCCGTGTTGCCTGTAGCGCCCAAATGCCTCCCTCCCCTGCGTGCACTGTGCCAATTTATTGCCTTTAATATTGTTTTTCCCCCGGCAACTGGACGGCCGGTGTAGTGTAGAAGTAGAGGAGTTGGGGCAGTTATTGTTGTGGGATGGGTGTGGCCGTGTGGGTGTGTGTATGTATACGATTACGTAGATCGCGCGTTGGATTTTCTATGTACAGTACGTGCGTCGTCATGTCCAATTGTCAATGCCACTCCACCCACTCCTTCCGGCGTCAAAAGGGTGGGGCGGGATTTTTGGACTGTCAAATAGTGGTTCAACTAATTTTATGGAGCGTAAAAGAAACCGAACCATGCAGTATTACGCAACTGCAACTGCTGTATTCCGTGACGATCTTTTTTGTCGGGGGAAGAATTACGGAAGGGTGAAAAGAAAAGTTTTGATGTCATCGCCGCTGCAGGATCCATGTCGAAAAGGTTTCTTGTGGGGCTGCACGGCATGGCGAGGGTGGCAGTGTCACTGTACGTGCGGAGAGAGTGAAGGGGAGGGGGGGGGGGGGGGGGGGGGGGGTCGTCACGCACGGTCACGGGAGTTGCGTCCGACCGTATGCGAGTTTTCCGTGGGAGAGGCTGGCGTTTTTTAAATTTTACAGCGCCTAATGACGTACGCGCTTTAAAGGCAGGGAGTTCGGGAAAAGGGCGGCGGGCGTGAAGGCGTGGCGCTGCGGCCGGGTACGGGTACAGCTCATCGCACGTACTCCGTACGTAGGAAACGCCGCGGCCCTGGGCGGCCCGCCCACCACCCGCGACAAGGGACGGCGCGGCGCCCGCTAGCCTGTTCCCGATGTTCCGTTCTGTTCGGCTGAAACGGGGCCCCGGGTGAACGGAGAAGGAGTGGAACGGGGCCGCCCCGGGTGAGCTGGAGTACCACACGCCGCGACTCTGCTACCGCGCCGACGAAGCGGTGTCGCGCTGACCCCGGTGCGGCTGCGCGATGGGGCCGCCCCCAGACCCCCCCTGGGAGCGCGCGCCGCACCGCTAGGTGGGTCTATGCAGGCGGTCAAGTAGGTCGCGTTTTTAAATTATCGGGCGTCCTTGCGTCGGCATGCTTCCACGCTTTTGCCGAGACCCCCGATATTTCTCCCGCGTTCGGTTTCTACACGCTCCAGCGATTTGAATTTGTCCCATTTTGAACATCGTACGTCCGGATTTTCGAACTTCACTGCCAGCAAAGGTCAATTCGCGACTTCTTGCGAGGAACCTGTCAGAAGGCTCAGAGCCGCGGCCATGACAAAACAGTTCCTCCGGACTTTGGAGTGGGCACGTACCTGTACAGTAGTAGGGTGATCATTGTTGTAGCAACGCGTGCTGGAGTTGGGCTAGGGGGAACGGTGTGGGAGAGACAGGCCTTCGATAAGAGCGTCTCCAATCGTACGAGCTTAAGATTAGGCTAAGTTCCGATGAATTTAAACGAGAAAAGAGTCTGTAACAACTAACTTTGAATATTGTGCGGTGAGAGAACGAGTGTATTGGGAATTGAGCGAGTTTATCTCTTCTTTCCTGGTTAGTCTCTTTTCTTTTGCAATGTTTCATGATTAAAAAATTAGTTTCACTAGTGTTAACACCAAAATTTGGTAAGGAGTCTGACTTGTGGGTCCGGCTCGATGAAGATTCCGTCTGTTGGGAAGAAGCATCTTTTCAGAGATATTCAGCAAAGAGATCTGCGGTCGGCTATCTGCTCCAGTTCGGCAAAGGAACAGTAGAGCTGATTTTGCGGGATTGGATGGTGACGTGGCTCAATCAGGAAGAACGAATGGATGGATAGGCGATCAAGCTTAGAGATAAGTTAGGCAACGAATCCATTCGAAGTTGTACTTGACGGGGTATAAATATGAGTCCCGAATGTATGAAAAAAACACAATCATTCTTCAATACAAAACCGGCCTTACGCCAAACCCCGGAGTCTTTTTGTCGTGTCGTCGAGTTCTTCGAGAGGGTTCATCGATCCGTCGACCTCCGTGAGTACCGGCAACCTTGTATCATGTCTAGTATCATGCGGTGGATTTAGATCGATGGAAGTAGTCTTGTTACCATGCTTCGTGTCATGCGGTAGATTCAAGCTTGGTTCAAGAAGGTTTCTTGTTAGGTCATGAGCCATGCGGTAGGCTAAGATCTAGCTCGAAGCTAGTTATCGGCTCTATTGGATTTTGGCAAGATTCAATATATTCATTAAGTTATCCCGTGTTGCTTTGAGTTTTTACTTTGTGTTTAGATTCATGTAACACACTTTTGCCCAATCTAGATAGATTTGGATCGGCTTTATCCTTTGTGATCCTTGTACTAGTCGAGTTCGTGTTTTAACACGTGGATCTTGTGCTTTCCGATAGCCGAAACCGAATCGATCTAGGTTGTTACGTGTTGTGGGTTCAAGCTTGCCAACGTTGGTATAAATCTTGAAAGAGCCGGGTATCATGCGGTAGATGCAGGTTTTTGGGTTGCTTTGGAGCTAGTCATCCGTAGATTAGATTTCAAATCAATCGATAGATTTATTTACTTGGTAATGTTTGTTCCTTCTTCATGTACCCCGCATCGGTACATTCGGCCGTATTCGGTTATGTTTCTTCACAAGTAGGACACGTGCGTAATTCATGCTTTAAATAATGTATGCTTTTAGCTTTCCATATTTAGATTGTATCATGCGGTGGATAGATTTATTTGTGGAAAGTGGTACGGTTCTCATGCAAGTTGTATCATGCGGTGGATAGATTTGCTTGACATCGTACCTGACGGGTTTTAAAGTACCTAGACATGCGGTAGACTAGTGCTTTGGATCTATGCATACTTGTTTATTACATGTTTATGTTCGTGCTTTACTTTATTCATTTATTTAATGTTAATCATCATGGGGATCGGTCATGGCCTCGTGCATGTGCATCTTTGTTCAAACAAAGACCGATCGCCGTCATACTTACGTCATCCATTCGGCAATATTACTTTTTCCTTTCATAAGTTCCCGATTGGTTTCAATCTATTGCGGATAGCTCCCTATAGCTATGTGTCATCCCACCCGGCTTATTAGCCGTAAATATGGAACTGCCGGTACCACCGGCAAGTTCCAAGCTTTGGTATCTAACTCTTTTATCTTTTGTTAATTTTCGGGAAAAATTGATCGGCACGTCTCGTCACCCTTTGCGCGTGTGAAGCCGGCTTGTTCGGCTTCTTTGTGTGTTTGACGCTAGTTGCACTTTTTGCGTCAACAACTAGCTCTAAGCTAGATTGTTGGAGACGCCCTAAGGGTAGTCCCAATGGTGGAAACTAACACGGCTTCCATAGCACAAGAAATCATCTATAGAAACTACGTCTTGGAGCAATCATTATTTTCTTCTCTCCCCTAATTTGACCAATGAGGAGCATTGCATTAACCCCATAGAAACCAGTGGTTTCTTCCCAATGGCGAATTCATGGTTTCTTGTGCATTGGTTCAAGAGTAGACATGGTTTCTCCATGAGGAAACCATTTCTATGATTTGTGCTCTCTTTCTTCATTAATTAAGGTGCCACATCATCATTTTGCTTAGTTGGCAAGCTATTTAATAGAGATAGAAACTACCATTAATACTCCATTGGGAGTGCCCTAAGGGCGACGCGGGCGAGGGTCAGATGGGCCCGCCTGTCGCCCTCGAGGGCACGTCCCACCTGCCATCCCCTGGGGCATGGGCCGCGCAGTGCATCTGTCCCGCCCGGATTCCTGTGAATCTCCGCGCGGCCGGCCGGCGCACGGCACGGCACCGCGCCGGAGATTCTCGCACCGGCCCCCGCTCACGTCATTGACGCGCGGGCCGCGCGCCCTGTCCCGACACCACCACACGTCCCCCCGTCCACTCTAGCGGCGGTGAAGAGTATCTTGACCCCCTAAGTGGGTTTTAGTGATATAATGACACACTCCTAAGTGGCTAATGAGTTTATCTAGTCCATGAGTAGGTCTTAAAATTATGTATGGCATCAAGCACGGCTCGTTGACTACACAAAAAGAAAGTGGTGCTCGAAAAGGATTCCTAAGAAGGCTTATTTATTTTTACTTTTGAATTTGAGTCCTAGAAATGCCGTACTATCAAGAGGGACAAGAATTGTCTTCCAAGGGTCGAACAGTGTGCTCTAGTTGCTAAAACAAAACCTATGAGAGACACCTTTGCACCAACACATTCACGGGAATCTTATCTTGGGTGCGGCCTTGGAAGGCGGAGTGTCGGGTTTTGGCCGGAGACTCGGACTTCCCGAGAGTCCGGGTTTAACCGGATACTCGGTCATAAAGCCTCAACGGCTATATTCGGGTGAGGGGGTATAAAAGCCCCCTCCACCACTTCATTTACTTCTCTCCCTGCCATTTTCGTCTCGAAGCACCGCAACCCTCATTTACTCCTCCCCTCTCTCCCTTTGGCTCAAAGTTGGTGAGATTTGTTGTGTGAGTTAAGAGGATTTGAGAGCAAGGGCTTGGAGAGTACTAGTGAGCTGATTTCCCATCTCTAAAGCACCTAGTTCTTCGCTTGGTTGCCAAAATTCGTGTTTGTTACTCTTGGAGCTTTGAGCTCCTAGCCGCTAGGCGTTGCCTTGGAGCATCCAAAGGTTGTGGCTGCCCAAGGAGGTTTGTATTACCCCGAAATTGAGTAAGTAACTCTAGCTTGATCTTCGTGGTCGCTAGAGGGAGGAAAGTGACTTAGGTGTAAAGGTCCACCCTTTGTGGGTACGTCAACGGAGACGTAGACCTAAAGGTGTGAGGTTGAACTCCCGTAACAAATCTTGTGTTTCTTATGCTTGTTCATCTTGTTGCATGCTTGTATCTTGCTTGAACACTTATCTAGGGTTTGGTGCCGATCTACTTCGTGTTGAGGTTCCTACGGGTTTTAAGTGGATAAACGGACTTGTATCACTTCGGTGCATAACCTATTTTCACGGATGTACTTTTGAGCAAGTTTAAATCCTGTCGATTTAATCCCCCCTTAGCGAGTCGGACTATCCGGACATTTTCCCGGATTCTCCGAATTTCCGGAGGAACCGGAAAAATATCCGAGTCTCCGGACTGGTTTAACAACTGGCGAAAAGTTTGTGATTTTCGGGTTCGACTACTCACCCCCCCTCTAGTCGACATCTTGATCCTTTCGGGCGGCCTTGTCCCGTCTCCCGTAGTCCAGTGGGCACAGGCTGGGGCGGCTGCTGTCACCGACGCCGCGGGGCCTGTCGCTCAACCACCACCGTGGACGCCACGGTGGAGTCATCGACTAATCGTATTGTGTCCGGTTCCGTAGCTCGTGGCCGTGTGATGAGCCGTCCTGGGTTCCTGCGGCCGTCGAATTTTACCCCTTTTTTTGTTTCACTCTGATCGGGTTTATCCGGGTGCGAGGGAGATGATGAGGTGTCAATAACCTGAGACGTGGACTCTGCTGCTGCGTTGCGTACACATCGGAAAACGACTGGGCCAACGTCGGACACCACTGCAAGTTTCCCGTGAAACAAGCGCCCGCAAGAATGTACACTACCCATGCGTGCACTGCACTGCCCTGCCCTTGGAGTTCTACGACCGTGCTCTCGTTACAGGAGTGCAAATGGCCTCGAGAGTTCGAGTACGTCGATGACGGCGATGATGGTGAGACTGATGACTGATGAAGTGACGAGGAAGAACGCCAGATCTGGAGTCCAATGATGCGCGCACTCGCTCCCGTGTCGGCCGCGCACTGGCCCGCTCCGCCCCCGCTCGTCGCGGCGACGCGCGCGGGCGACAGCCGACGCCGCCGTCTCTCTCTGTTTTTGTTTTTTTAGGCCAAGGAGCGACGTTTCCTAATCGTACTTATCAGTACAGGTTTCGAGCGATAGGCGCGCCAAGCGAATTGTTCGTTTGGCTCATAAACCATCCGTCGATCGATTTTCTCTCGTAACAAACCAACTACCAATAACTAGTCGGCCAGAAGATTTTCCTCTCGTAACAAACCAACACCATCGCCCCCAAACGAACAGGCTGAAGGTTTCGTCGCGAGTTGCCAAAAAAAAATCTGAACGCCGCCGCATTGGATACCCATAGTCCATAGAGCTCCATCACTGGTCTTCGCCACGCGATGCAGCAGGAGAGCGCCTAATCTTTTTGAAAAAAAAGGGAGAGGGTTGCGGTGGTTTTGAGTGGCCGGGGAAGGGACCCACCCGGGAGGGGGGGGGGGGGGGGGGTTCGACAGGATGAGGACAGGGCCGAGCGATTTGAGCGACCAGAGTCCACAAAAGATACAGCAAAATGTTTATAGGCATGGGCGCAGGGCGAAGCTTTTGCATTGTTTCGCGTTGGAAGGACACGCGCCATGCGCCATCGACGACATCCTGATGAAGAAGCTCCAAACCAGAGGCGGAATGTGCAACTGCAAAACAAAGACCCGCTTCGAAAGTTTTGAAAACAACGGGAGGGATTTCGGGGTTGGGCGTTTGTCTCCAGGCCGGCCTGCACGCGGCACGCCCCCGCCTTCTGCACGGCGGCGGCTTCCCTTTCCCTGGGCCGTGCCCCGGCCAGCGGCCACACTTGCCGCCGCAGTGAAGGCTCGCAGGCCGCCGCATCGCGACGGAGGAAGAAAACGCCCTGCCGGAGGGCCGCGCTGACCGCACCAGCTCTGCCGGCCTGCGCCTGCGCCTGCCCCTGCCGCCCCCGTGAGGCCGTGACCGACTGCCGTGCGCATGCGCAGCTCGCAGGGTCAGGAAACGCTGCGCCGCCAGAGGCTAAATATACGAGCGCGTCGTTTTTCTTTTTTTCAGAGGAATTAAGACGCCCCAACAAATTCGCCGCTTGGACTCTGCGTTAGGAAAGAAAATCTTCCTTGCAGCGGCGGTGACGTGACGCGACGCGACGTTTCCATTTGGCTCTTCATTTTTTGTTCCGTCACAAATAGCAGAACTGCACTGCATGGGCATGGTCGGTCGGCCACTGGGCGCTGGCCGTCGGCAATACCGGATGAGCTGCTGGTGAAAAGCCATTGCCAGCCCAGCCCAAGCGCCGAGTCTCGGGGCCAGCTGACGTGCGTCTCGGTCCCTGCGGGCTGCGGCGGTGATCCCTGCGAGCGCGCGGCTGCCGGTCTCGGGGCCAGCTGTCCGCGGTCAAACGCAACTTGGCGCCTCGCGCCTCGCTTTCCCGCCATTCGAGGGAGAGGGGCCGGAGCTTTCCCGCGCAAATGAAGGCCCATGCTTTTGTCTGTGTGGCTTCTGCCTTCTGGCGTAGGGGTGCCCAGCGATGGTCATTCTGTTGCTACTCAACCCTATCAATGGTTTTACTTCAAAAAAAAAACTATCAATGCCAGCTAGGGCAGGGAGAGTACGCTAGCTGTACTGTACTGCATCGTATCTCAGGTACTGTTCAGAATTTGGTGTATGTTCATGCAGTGGCGAAGCCAGCAACAACACTTGGGGGCTGATGAGGACATCCTCCACTATTACCCATTAGCAAAGACGCAATATGGGCCGTGGGCCGCTTATAGTCGGGCGGCGACCGTGTGAGCCTCATTATCCCACCTTGCTTAGCTTGGGAGGAGGAAGCCACCTTAAAAGGGAGAGCCACCCGTCCACTATCGACTAGTCTTTTGGGGTGATTGGGCCTTTCCCCGAGGGGCACCCTTGAGTTGCGGTTCGGCCGATTGCATTGGCGCTTCGGGCTTGCTCGTCGTAGTCGGATCGTGAGGGTCGGAACCTCGGGTGTGCGAATGCTAAACCGAGTAATCGGTGCATCGGGCTTGCCATAATCCAATCCTTGCCTGGGCCGGATTCATCGGGGGGGGGGGGGCTAATGCCTTCCTCCTCCTCCAAACCCTCTTCTCCTCTTCTTCTTGTACACTGCGGCTTAGGGGGGGGGGGGGGGGGCTCGGTGGGGCTTCATGGCGCCGCCGGCGGTAGGGGGGCTCTAGCCCCACCCGCCCCACCGGTAGCTTCGCCACTGTGTTCATGAATGCGCATGCTGGTCACTGAAGACAACGATTTGGTAAAAAAGATACAAATGAGGAAATTAAAAGCGAAGATCAAGTGTTAATAAACAAAGCAAAGCGCATCAAAGGAATAGAAATAGTAGCAAAAACCGTGGATAATGATTCCACTTTGGAATCATTCCGGCAAGTGTGTACGCTAGGCTACTTGTACCATATGCGCGGCATAATTCGTCTTTCGTATGAAAATAAACAAATACTAACAACAAAAATTGCCAAAAACCTTTTGTGTTTTGCATATAGCATTGCAAACGACAAAATATTAAACTATGCATTGAGTGAGCTATTTCATCTATAAACTTAATACTTATGAGGCACTTTTTGATACATAAATATGATACTTTGCATTGAGAATGACCTTACTACATTATGCCTACTATTTGTTACCAGGGATGGAGATAGGATCTAACGGCAGGGGAGGTTGTGGTGGCGGGGATCTAACGGCGGGGGAGTTAAAAGATACACTTCTATAACCATCCTTGGACTTGGCCTTGGGCTTTGGCTTGGGCTTGAGTGTTCTCTTGGGAATTCTTGTGTCGTAGTACTCGTCATCCCCATCTCCGGTGGGGCTTCATGGCGCCGCCGGCGGTAGGGGGGCTCCCGCCCCACCGGTAGCTTCGCCACTGTGTTCATGAATGCGCATGCTGGTCACTGAAGACAACGATTTGGTAAAAAAGATACAAATGAGGAAATTAAAAGCAGCATCAAGTGTTAATAAACAAAGCAAAGCGCATCAAAGGAATAGAAATAGTAGCAAAAACCGTGGATAATGATTCCACTGGAATCATTCCAGCAAGTGTGTACGCTAGGCTACTTGTACCATATGCGCGGCATAATTCGTCTTTAGTATGAAAATAAACAAATACAAACAACAAAAATTGCCAAAAACCTTTTGTGTTTTGCATATAGCATTGCAAACAGCAAAATATTAAACTATGCATTGAGTGAGCTATTTCATCTATAAACTTAATACTTATGAGGCACTTTTTGATACATAAATATGATACTTTGCATTGAGAATGACCTTACTACATTATGCCTACTATTTGTTACCAGGGATGGAGATAGGATCTAACGGCAGGGGAGGTTGTGGTGGCAGGATCTAACGGCAGGGGAGTTAAAAGATACACTTCTATAACCATCCTTGGACTTGGCCTTGGGCTTTGGCTTGGGCTTGAGTGTTCTCTTGGGAATTCTTGTGACGTAGTACTCGTCATCCCCATCTCCAGTCTCACTAGATGAAGATGATGATGATGATGATGATGATGATGAAGATGGTGATGATGATGATGATGATGATGATGATGAAGATGGTGATGGAGATGGTGAAGGTGTTATCTTTCTTCTCTTCTTTTCTTCTTTCTTCCTTTTCTTCTTCTTTTCTTGCTTGCTGTCCCCTTTCTTCTTTTCTTTTTTTTTGTCTTTCTTCTTGTCCTCTTTCTTGCTTTTCTTGCCATTGTCCTTGGAGCTTTCTTTGACAGCCTTCTTAAGCTTGTCAAACTTCTCTTGGGCTGAGGTGTTGCCTACCTCCGAGGCATCACCTTCAACTTCACTTGGGAAGTCTTCAAATTCCTCCTCCTCTTGTTTGTCATCTCCACTTGCCATATCCTCACACAGTTAAGTGTTTGCAAGGATAACCTACTCTGATACCAATTGAAAGGATCGAGGCAATATGGCCTAGAGCGGGGGTGAATAGGCCTGCACACAAATTTAAACTTTTTCTGCAAAATGACTGTCAGGGTCCGGAACTTTCGAGATTATTTCCGGAACCTCCGAACGAGGCAGCCTCTGAGAATAATCACGAAACTTCCGAGATCTGTTAATTCAGAGCAGTTATGAGATAGACAGCGGATTACTTGATGAAAAACAGATCTACCAAATTCTAGGAGATACTTAGGACCTAGCAAGATGATTTCTAACAAAGAACCAGCTAGGAAGCTACCACGTAGATCGGAGAAAAACCCCAATAGATCTAGTCAAGAACAAGCATGAACATGCATAAGCAAGCATCTAAGTCAAAGCACACATGAGACAAGATTTATCCCGTGGTTCAGCTCGCCACAAATGCTTGCTTATGTCCACGTTGTTGAGGAAGCCACAAAGGCTAAGGACCACAAAGATCGACCCCTCTCTCTCACCTATCACTTTTGGGTAATAGGTGGAGACTTTCAACTAGAATCACAAGGGTAATACAAACAGCTTGGAGCTTCCACAAATCGGGTTGGAGAGTGTCGGGGTTCCCTACCGCTGACAGTAAATTTATATCGATCGTGCGTCAGGCTCGGATGGTTAGCGCAGGAGACAACGGGATTTATACTGGTTTGGGCCTCCGAGGAGTAATACCCTACGTCCAGTGTGCTGCTGACGTGTTCCTGAGCTAGGTGTGCTCGTAGTAGGGGTTACAAGCTGGTCGGGAGAGGGTGTTGATCCCAAGTCCCGGGAGATGGAGTTCGATCCTATGAAGGTCTAACCCTTGTAACCGTTGCCCTCCTCTCCCTTTTATAGTCTCAAGGGGAGGGGCACAAGGGGAAGTAAAAAAAGAGTTACATGCTTGGTAGTTGGCACGTCCCGTCGTACGTCCCTGTCCGTCGGGGTGCATTGAATCCAAGTCGTGATGCCTTGTCGGGGGAGCCGCCTCGTGGCTGGGATGGACTGCTCACTCCGGGACGCTTGGCCTCCTCCCCGAGTAGTTTGGGCTTGTCTTGGCCTGCCCGAGTACTTGCCTAGCTTGCCACACCCGAGCCTAAGTCTAGGCTTGTGCGTGTCGTAGAGGGTGCTTGAGTGCCTCGAGCTGAGCTTGCGTGCGGAAGAGTGGGAGATGATGGCGATGTGATGGCTGTGCAGCCGGTCAGACCAGCATTAAGGCCTTTGTCGGGGCGAGCGGCCTGCATGGCCACCAGTTGTTGCACTTGCATGGCGTGGAGATTTGTTCCTCCACATGCGTCGGTGGTGGTGCTAGTGTCGTGCGTCTGGGCCCACACACCAGTCGGGACCGGACTTGTCGCGCGAGGCGGAGACTTGTCGTGCGAGGCAGAGACTTGTCATGCGAGGCGGAGACTTATCATGTGAGGTGGAGACTTCTCGTGTGAGGCGGAGACTTGTGCTGGGTGGGGGGTTCCTCTAGTGGGAAATTGCTCGGAGATGCAGCCAACTGGCCAAAGACTAGACGTCTTACCAGTGTGGGTCTTGACCAGGGCCTTCTCTCCTCGTCCTGAATCTTTGCCTTGACGTTGTCGATCTTGGCCTTCACATTGTCAATGGTGTTGGAGTGTCTTGTTTTCTTAAGGGAGGTAATCTCGCCGTCAAAGGGGGCCCTAATCCGGGCCATCGTCAGTAGCCCCCGAGCCTGAGAGGGAGTCAAGGAGTCGCGCTCAGGCTCAGTCGGATGATCTCGATGTTGTTGGCGTTCTTCACGTTCTCGGTGCGTGCGCGCGAGCGCATCCGCCAGATGTAGCCCCCGAGCTCGTGCGTGAGTTGGAGACTCACTTGCGAGCTTTTATTTGTAATTGTAGTCGTTGTAGCTTCGGGATGTTTCGTCGGGGCAGTTATGGCCGTCGTGGTGATCGTGGACGCAGTTATGAGCGCGGACATCTCGGTCGACGTGACAGACGTGACCGCTCCATCATGACTGCGCGCAGACTCTGACGGTTGTGTGAGTGGGCGGTTGTTTTGCTGGGACACGTGCACAAGCGAGGGAAAGTCTCGCTGACACGGTGGGTCCGACGTTGAAGGTGAGGAGTCACGCCGGACCCCTTTAAAACCGCGCGTCGGGCGCTGGTTTGGGACTTTGCCTTCCCCTCTTCTTCTTCTCACACTCGCCCTCTGCGCTCCGAGCTCTTCCGCATCTGCAACAGCGTCGCTGCTTGTGCTTCTAGCCCGCCCTAGTCCTCGCTGCCGTGATGTCGAATTGGATGCGCCCCAATGTTTCCCGCGAGCAGCTCCTCCGTCTTGTCAAGGCGGGCCAACTTCCTCCACTCACCAACGCCATCAAGTGGAGGGTTCCCGGCGACGAGTCCGTGCCACGCCCCCAAGGGGTATGTGGTGTCGCTCGTGGCCTTCCATGAGCGTGGCTTCTCCGTCCCCGTCGGCCGGTTCATCCGTGGGGTGCTGTTCGCGTATGGACTGCAACTCCAGCACCTCAACCCGAATAGCATCCAGCAGATGGTCGTGTTTGAAGTGATGTGTGAGGGGTACCTCGGCATCGGTGCCCACTGGCACCTCTTCCAGTACTTCTTCAGGTTCACCTGCCTGAGGGATGGCTCCTGCGCGGCGACGATCGGTTGCGCCAATCTCCGGACGAAGCAAGGCTGCGGCGACGATTACAACCCGGTGACGCTGACCAGCTCGAACAGTGGCTAGCACAAGGGGTGGTTCTACTTGCGGAACGACCCCGAGTTCGCGTTCCCTTCGTACACCGGGAACTCCATCGCGAAGTCGCAGAGGAACTGGGCCGACAACCCCACCATGAAGGAGCAGGAGAAGATCCTCAAGCTTCACTGGGCTGTGCTGGGGTGTCTCCGAGATGCCGGAGTCACCCTGGCGGAGGTGATCGGGCAATATCACGCCCGAGCAGTCATGCCGCTCCGGAGGCGGCCGCTTCGCCTTAGCGAAATGATAATCCAAATGGGCCCCTGGGAGGGCACCGTGATCGCACCGTCGCTCCCGTCGTCCCTCAAGGTCCAGCGCCGCGTGGTGCAGGCGATCGGGAGATCAACCTACTCATGGCCGTCGTCGCGACTACTCCCGATGCTCCCCAACGCAGGTATAGAGAAATTTGTAAGTTGTTCGTCTTCTCGACGTGTCTTATCCGCCCTTTGTCGTGGCGTTGATCTTCTCGGGGCTTGTCTTCCCAAGCCAACCCTCACGCCTTTTTGTTGTTGAAGTTGAAGTGCGCCCACCTCGTTCCAGCCAAGGCGCATCTCCTAAAGAGGTAATTTTTAACTAGAACATGGCCGCGGTGGAGAAGAGGCGCGCCGCGCGCAAGGTGCAGCACAAGAAGCGCCAGATCACCAAGCGCGATCGTAACAACGACCGCATCAAGAGGCGGAAGGCGGGGGAGTTTGGCGTCTCCTCTGATGAAGACTCGTCGCTCGAGCTGTCGTGGAGCAGAGATGTCGCCAGCGCGGCGGTCGACTGGAGCAACATGTCGGGGTCATCCTCGTCGTCGCCTCCTCGCGGCACTGAAGTGTCGTCATCGCGCCAGCCGCAGGCGGTAGGGCACGACAAGACCGTGGGATCGAGCTCGCATCAGGCGGCTCTCCCCGCCTAAGAGGACCAGCGGACGGTCCGCCCTCGTGTGGCGCCCAGCAGGGCGGGCGCCTCCGAGTCACAGAGATCCACGCCCCGCTAAGCCGATCCTCCGAGAAGGTCGGAGGAGTGGCCGGCATCCGCCCGCCAGCTTTATGATGGCTCCGACCGCCCCAGCTCTGACTCCCTGCAGAGGCGCAAATCGCGGGGGAAGTTGTCGGACTCGGCGTCGGCGCCGAGCGCACCACCGGCGACGGAGCCAAGCGTTGCCCCGTGCCGTTTGCAGTCATTGCTCATCCGGGACGGCAGAGCCCCGGATGTTCACGTGTCCCTCGTCACCGGCGGGGGCCACAGTCCAACCCCGGCTGTCGCGGAGGCCGTGGGCTCAGCCCCCGAGCATGCGGGGGAGCGTGTGGTCGTCGTTGAGGCGGCGGACCGAAGCGGGACAACCCCCGAGTTGGCTGGCTCGAAGCGTGCAGCCCCCGAGAAGGGCTCGTCGAGCCGCCCGGTGAAGAAAGCTCGGGTGTGCTCCAAGATGTAAGTTCCCTAGTTTAAAACTTCTTTGTCGCACGTCTTCGACTTAATTTGTTTACTGACGTCGCTTTTTGTCTTCTCGTAGGCACGCTGACATCAGGGTGCTCAGCCTTGTGCCCTTGAAGCGCCTGGTGCTGAGTGCTCGGATGGTGACTTCTGAGCCCCGTCCCCAGCCCCGAGCATCGAGTCGTTGCCGGCGCAGGCAGAAGAGGAGCCGACCATGGTCGCCGTGGCGGAGGCATTGGGCGCGCCTCCTCCACTGGTCGCTGCCACCGCCGTGGAGGAGGGACAGACGGCCGCAGGGGCGACCGCCCCTTAATCGGCCCCGGAGCCGGCCCGAGCGGCGGAGACGTGGTGGTGGTCTTGGATGAAGACTCGGCACCTCCCCCATTGTCGGGGGGTCGCGTTGTCGTGATGGCCCCGGTATTGGAGCCCGCTCCGGCGGCAGCGACAGCGGGCCCTTTTCCAGCTGTAGAGGTGCCGGAGCCATCCCTGGCGGCCGAGGTTCTGGGTCCTTCCCCGACCGCGGAGGCGGCAGAGGCTTCTTCAGCAGTGGGCGTCGTTACCGTCGAGGAGATGATGGAGCTGGCGATGTGCCGGTACATTGACTTCCCCGGCATTGGGGTTATCGACCTTGAAGCTCCCCAACTCCCGGAGAAGGTGCTGGAGATGGCGACGGAGCGGATGTTCGTTGAGCCGTCGATCATGGAGATGATCGCATCAGTCTCGGAGGTGCTGCACGATTACGAGCGCGCCGGCGGCTTCGCTCCTGCCACCGCCGCGGAGATGGCGGAAGGGGCTTTCGAGGTGCCCGCTGTCGTATGGACCTCCCTGGGCCCACTACATCGGTGGGTACCAGGACCGACTACTCGGTGGGCCTCTGGGACTACCCGGCTTGTGCCACACGACACCTGATCGCGTGAGGCGCAATGACTACGGTGGAGAAGTACTCGGATAGGAAGCTTTACATACCTTGCACTATGTAGAGGACTCCTAGACGTACACGACTAGTACTCTCTCCCTGAACCGACCTGTAACCCTGCCTCCCGGGCTATATAAGGCGAGGCAGGGACCCTTCTCTCTCATTACGCATCATCTTGTAATCACACCCAATCAATCCAGAGCTACGCAGCATACAGGACGTAGGGTATTATGCACCTTGCGGCCCGAACCCGTCTAAATTGTGTGCCACGTGTCTCTTCTTTCGAGTTACCGATCTCGGCGAGGCCACATTCATCTACCTCAGGTACTCCCCTTGGTAGGTTGCCAGTCTAAAACACCGACAGCTGGCGCGCCAGGTAGGGGCTCTCGCCGAAGATCACATGGCGGACTCGACGACTTCAATCTTCATCAAGCCAACTGTCGCCTTCAACCGCGGCGACACCTTCGTCTTTGGCTCCTGGTGCCGCCTGCCGACGGTCTTGGATCCTTCCAGCGCCACCTCACCATGCCGCCCAACCCGAAGACCGGGCTCGTGACGCTTCCCGAAGTAGTCACGGGCGATCTCGCCAGGAAGTTCGGCGAAATTTCGCTCTACAACCAGCACGCCGACTTCGAGCTTGGATCCGACTCCAACTCGAACTCGACCTCCCCGTGGGCCATCGCATGCGATCCGGCTATCGAGCCGTCGTGTGCGGACTCCCCACTCCATGAGCACTTCCCATACGGCCTCTGCATCGCTAGCAAGGCCCACGCGAAGGCTCTTTCTGCGCGCCGGGCTGGGAAGGAGATCGTCTCCGAGTACAACTCGGACTCCAACCCCATCTCCGGCTACGACTCGGACTCCAACCCCATCTCCGGCTACTTCTCGGACTCCTCTTACGAGTTCGACTTCGGGGCGGACCCTGTCGAGCCCGAGTCCGAGAACTACACGACGGAGCAACTGCTGTCAGGACCAGCCTTCGGCCTGGTTATAATATCTACACCCGCCGGTAGATTCATCTACTGGCTGGATCGCAAGCCTGCAGACCTCACAGACGGGAACTCACGCTGCGTCGCCTACCTCGACTCACTTCCCTTCCAGGAGGGAACTCCGCTAGCTCTAGCCGAGGAGCACACTCCAACAGAGGTGGCGAGTAGCGACTCCAGCCTCGGCTCTCCTGATCGTCAAGTCTTCATGACTACCAACGAGACGCCGGGACCCTCAAGGACACTCTCTGACCGATATCTCGAGGATATCTCAGCAGACGAGTTGTCTGCCAACGCATCCGCAGACGAGACCGACGCCAACAGGGATGCCCGACGTGAACGCAACAGAAAGCGGAACGAATGGCACTGACGTCTCCGCGAGTCCTTACCCATCCGGAACCTCGCGGAGGCCCTCGACCAAGTCGAAAACCGGGTGCACACTACCTTAGAGCAATGCCTCATGTCTATCACCACGATAGCACGTCAGGCTCAGGGGATGCGCGTGGGAGAAGTCATCGCCAAGCTCACGGAGGACGCCTACTTCATGAGAGTTGACAACAGAGTCACTCAAGTGCCCCCGTCAGGAATCGCCAGCAAGACAACGAAGCCACAAGTCGCATGCAGCTGACAACGGTCGCAACTGTACTCAAGGGGAGCTACCGGCTAACCCCAACCGTACCCGGGCATCGGCCGGTGGACCTTCTCATGGTGGCAACAGCGCCGGCGGTGCCGGCGGCAATCGTGATATTGTCCCTCATCGTGATCCTGGTGGCGGAGGCAGCGACGGCGAGATCTCCAACCACGGGGCTGGTAGGAGAGCCGGGGGCGGAGGTGACCACAGCGGCCGAGGCCACGCGAACAGCCACGCCTCCGGCGCTTCACGTGGCGGCTTCGACGCCCGCCAAAAAATCAAAGAACTACGACGCAAAAAGTCCTCCACGGCAGGCGACAACGACGACTTCCCCGCTTTCTTTGCACGGCTTCGCAATCTACTTCTCCCAGAGAAATTCAAACATCTGGGGATCACCAAGTACGATGCAAAGCAAGATCCAGTACAGTGGCTCAGATGCTACGCCCTCTCAATCGAAAACACTGGTGGCAATAATGACACGAAGTGCCTCTACTTTCCCTTCTGCCTGGATCAAGCTCCGCTTACATGGCTCGAGTCACTCGAGAAGTACTCGATCGACAAGTGGGACCAGCTCAAGGAACGAGTTCACCGGCAACTTCGTGGGCGCTATGGGTCACTCGGGGTACTCGCATGGACCCGGCAATGGTGAAACGAGAACGGGGCGAGACCCTTCGCAAGTACGTGCGACGCTTCTTCGACAAGCGCGCTACCGTAGTCGACGTCACCGACAAGGAGGTCATCGACCTCTTCCAAGACGGTCTCTACCACCATCGCACCTTCGAAGACTTCGGTCGTCGCCGCCCGAGCTCCATCACCCACCTCAAGGACATGTTCACCTCCTGGGCTGATGAAGAAGACAAGGTTAATGCCAAGTACGACGCCATCCGTGGCAAGAGCAAGCAGAACACGAGCGGCAACAGTAACAACAACGGGAACAAAGGCGGTCGCAGCAACAACTACTCGGGTCCTAATTGCAAGCGCAAGCCAGACAACACTGTCGCGACTATCCAGCGCCCTGCGAAAGACAACTCAAAGAAGATCTCCCGCGGCTTCAAGGACTTGCTGAAAGAGAAGTGCCTGTGGCATCTGGACGAAAACCACACCACCGAGAAGTGCTACCAACTCCGGCGAGCACTCAAGGACACTCCAGAGCCATGGCACCCTCACAACAAGAAAGGCAAGAAAAAGGCCGACGAAGGCAACGACGACTTCCAGGAACCCGACAAGACGGTAAACGTCCTCTTCGGCGGACTACCCAACCAACGGGCTCAGAAGGCCACCCGACGAGAAGTCCTAAGCATTGAACCAGTGGTCCCGACCCCTCTCCGGTGGTCGGAGGTACCCATTACCTTCTCCCACGCGGATCAATTGATAAGCTTCTCTGAACCAGGACGGTTTCCACTCGTCCTGAAGCCGGTAGTCGCGGGCTCCAGACTCAACAAGGTCCTCATCGACGGTGGAAGTGGGCTCAACATCCTTTTCACCAAGACCTTGAAGAAGATGAAGCTCGACATCACCCACATGCTCACCAAGAGCACCTCGACTTTCTACGGCATTGTCCCCAGGAACGCGGCTATCCCACTGGGCTCAGTGGTCCTGCCAGTTACCTTTGGGGAGACAAGGGAAAACTACCACACCGAGTACATCAAGTTCGAAGTCGCAGACTTCGAGACTTCCTACCATGCCATCCTTGGTAGACCAGCTATCGCCAAGTTCATGGCGGTACCTCACTACACATACTTGGTACTCAAGATGCCAAGTCCGGCCGGTGTACTCTCGCTGCAAGGGGACTTGAAGATATCCTTCGACTGCGACACAGAAGCTGTGGAACTTGCAGCCACGAATCAAGTACCCAACGCAATGATGGAGATCTATGCTACATCCAAGAAGCTTGCCCCAAGTGAACTTGACATCCCAGAGAAGTCGGACACCTCCAACAAGCCTCAGCCAGCTGAAGAGGTTCAAGTCAAGACGATTGACCTCGGGACAAGCGACAACAGCAAGACCACCACCATCGGGGCGGGCCTCGACCCAAAATAGGAAGACGCGCTCGTCAGCTTCCTTCGGACTAACCGAGACATGTTCACGTGGAAACCAGCGGACATGCCAGGGGTGCCCAGGAATCTGATCGAGCATTCACTCAACGTCGACCCTAAAGCTACCCCAAAGCGACAACACCTCTGCCGCTTCGCCGATGACAGACGGGATGCCATCAAGAAGGAACTCGCCAAACTACTCGCGGCTGACTTCATCAGAGAAGTCTTCCATCCTGAGTGGCTCGCTAACCCCGTCCTTGTCCGCAAGAAGAACTCAAACGAGTGGAGGATGTGCGTCGACTACACCGACCTCAACAAGCGCTGCCCCAAGGACCCTTTCGGGTTGCCGCAGATAGACCAAGTCATTGACTCCACGGCAGGCTGCGACCTGCTCTGCTTCCTCGACTGCTGCTATGGGTACCACCAGATCGCAATCAAGGAAGAAGACCAGGAGAAGACCGCGTTCATCACCCCTTTTGGTGCGTACTGCTACACGATCATGTCCTTCGGGTTGAAGAACGCCGGCACTACCTACCAGCGAGCTATCCAAGCCTGTTTCAAGAGGCAGCTCAACAAGAACATCGAAGCCTATGTGGATGACGTGGTCGTCAAGACCAGAAACTCCGACACGCTCATCGCCGATCTTGAAGATGAAGGACCGATACGGCGAACAAGAGAGGGGGGGAGTGAATGGGAGCCGATAAAAATTCTTCTTGAAGGAGATGAAAACTCCAACAAGATGAACTGGCTTCCAACACACGTCTCCGACTCACTACCCAAGTTGGCCAAGCCCACGTAGCCACTGGAGTGCCACTGGACCTAGGAACCAACACACAACCTTCCGACCCGAGAACGCAGCGGAACACCAAACCTCGAGTCTACAGACCCACACCGGTCGGACCGGTGAGCACCACCGGCCGACCGGTCCCTGCCGGTGAAACCGAGCAACTTTCACTAAGTGGCTCCACACCGGCCGACCCGGTGAGACACACCGGTCGACCGGTCACGGCTCGAAAGCCCCCAAAGCACCAAACGGAGCCAACCGACCACCAAGGCCGACCCAAACTCGAAACGAACGGCAACACGGGACAACGGCGAACACACCCGGACGTTCACCCGAGCAAAAACCCACCGAGGGGTTTCACCGGTCGGACCTGGTCAAGAGCATCGGTCGGGCCGGTGTAGCCCGGGCGACTCGGGATGAACGACACCCGCGGGTCAACTCCCCCAAACCCAAACCTCGATCTCCCGAATCGCTCCACGGACTTACAAGACTTTGGGGATATCGGGAACACCTCATGAGGAGTCCATAGCCAAGTTTAATCCCACCAAAACTTGTCCAAAAAGGAGGAATCGAAGAAATCCCGCCAAGAGCACCACAAACCCTAGAACTCGGAAAACCCCAAAATCGAGCCCCTTTACTCACGGATTTGGGAGGGGAATCACGGCCGAAAGAACCACGAAGGGTTCCCACAAATTTCCCCCATCAAATCCCCAAGAGAAAGGTCCCGAAAACAACCCAAAGAAATCACCAAGAAAGGGCTCCGAAAATCACCACCAAGAACAACCGGAACAACACATCCAAACCTTGAGGAACCACGGCGAATCATCTATACATGCAACAAAGGTTCTTACAAGGTCTAGCTTGCCGCCCGATCATCCAACCCTCTCACAAGATCTCACCATGAAGCTCTCCCGGCTAGTCCTATGGAAATCCTAAGGAAAATAGGAAGAAAAATAGGAAAACAAATGAGCTAGGGTTCCAAGAGTTGGCTGCCATCCTCTCACCTCTTGGGTTATATGGAGGCAACCGAAAGTCTAAAATACCCTTCTCTAACAACTAGGGATACAAGCCCCTCAAGGGCGGATTTGGAAGTCTTCATGTCTTCACCATCGGACGGATGCCCGGTGACCGCACCCTGCGTAGCCTCGACGCAAGCCATGGGATCCCGACGCGTGTCCTCCGCTTCGAAGTCTCCGGACTGCGTCGTCGCACACCGGTCAGACCGGTGCTCACCACCGGTCGGACCCGGGCATCCACCAGGTTAGACCGGTTAGACCCACCGGTCGGACCGGTGCAGCGGCTGCCGCTGAAGACCGTCTTCGGTTCTTCGGTCTTGGCTTTGTGGATCAACCAAGGAACCCAGTGGTTTTCTGGTGAACCACCGGAAACCACGCGAACTCGGTGTATCCTCCGCCAATCTCCACTCATGACTCGGCTCCCACGTAGTCCCGACTCGTCCTTGGTTTTGAGGCTCTACCAAGAAACCGTCCACGACTTCATCTTGTTGTTCATGCCACCATGCGGTCTGCACTTGACCCCGCTGGCCACCGGGTCCCTCGAACGAAGCCTACTTGTCTTCTCCACACCTGGAGGCCTCACCGGCGACGACCTTTTGCGCTTGTTCTTAACCCCGCACCAACACCAGTCAAGCCGCAACCTGCACCTGCAATACTTAGCCAAGAATCAGTCCACACAACGTTGTCAATCACTCATCACACAAGGAAGCGACCATCCACCAGTCCTCGAACCACACATGGTCCTCAATCTCCCCCTTGATGAGTGCATTGACAACACCCACACAAAAGTAGGAAGAGGGAAAAGAAAAAGAAAAGAAATGAACAAAAAGAAACTCCAACAAGCGATCGAAAGCCAAACAAAGGCAAAGAGCAAGATCACTTGAAGAAGACAAGTCTCGGACCCCTTAGGCAAGGGCCACGGCTCGACACATCCGAGACAAAGCAAAGCTCAAGCAAAGAGCGCAAACCACCGAATCAAAGCTCGAAAAACCACAAAGAGCTCCCCACCGCACACATGCAAGCTCCCCCCGAACCAATGCACCTCCCCCTGGACAAATGCATGCAAACCAACTGAAAACGGGGCAGGGGCCGGCAAGAACTTCGGCTCACACCGGTCGGACCGGTCATCACCACGGTCAAACCGGTGCCTAAGATGGGCACAGGACCAACACTCACACCGGTCGGACCGGGTGCTCCTCCACCGGTCGGACCGGTGTACAACAAGCCCGTAAATGGCTCGAAACCACTGAAAACCTTCTAAATGCGTCCGATAAGCCATTTCAAGCTTAAACCTCTCCCCCTTGTTGGCAATGCATGAATCAAGCCAAAATGCAAAACTTTCAACCTAGAGCTTCTCAAATAGACAAAATTCAACAAAGAATGCTACACATGTCCAAATGAGCAAGTTAGATACTCTATAGCTTCGTATCGATCTCAACTACATGATCACCAAGTTTCACAACCATTGGACGAAGCTAAGATGGATTTGAGCAATTTTGCGAAAAACGTGCCTCTCGTGAGCAAAGTCCTAAACATGATCAAAGCATATCAAAACGGCAAAGCCACACAAACTTCATGCTAGGACATCCATTCTAATCATAAGACCATCACAAACACCCACAAGCACCTCATGTCATGTCAAAGCCACCGAGCTATGTGCCTACTTCTATGTATGAGACTTCTCATTGGTAGGCATCATGCAACGGTTTAGCACCCAAATCAAATTAAATTCAGCACATATGACATAAGAGCATATTTTCCAAGCATTTTTCATTTCATTTTCAAATTTATCATTGGTACATGAAATGTCTTTGCGACAAAAAGGAACTTATGCCCCTCCATAAGACAAAGCAAGAGGGCTAAACATTCATGATGGCAAATGAGCCTTTGGCCCCATATGATCAATAAACTAGCTATCCAACCACAAATTAAGCATAGCCAAGCCACTAAAACATGTCAAGATCATATAAAGCATTTACACATGAGAGAGCATACATGTGACATTTTCAAAAACATAGCTATCAACCATGGATTATTCATCAAGATCATCAAGAGCTAAGCCAAACTAACCATAGCATACCAAACAAGCTCACAAGGACATATATCTCATTCCATGGTGAACCATGTATATGAGAGAAGCTTTTCCTAACCAATGCATATGATACAAAATGCATGCAATCTAAGATACAAGGATGTCTATACATCATGTTACATATGCCATGCCAAATGCAAGAAATGCACAAAGGAAAGCTATACATATGCTACAAAGGAGCTCCCACACACCCAACTCAAGAAATCAAACACACACCAAGTTCCCCCCGCAAACGAGTGAAAGTTGCTTGATCTAGGGGTTTGGTGAAAATATCGGCTAGTTGGTCATGTGTGGGTACATGGATCAAAGCTATCTTTCCTTTCTCTACGTTGTCTCTCATAAAATGATACCTCACTTCTATGTGCTTGGTTTTGGAATGGAGCACTGGGTTCTTTGCAACGCTTATGGCACTGGTGCTATCACATTGAAGTGGGACATGGGTATACTCCTCACCAAAGTCACTCATGGTGTATGAAATCCAAAGGAGTCGAGAGCAACAACTAGCGGCAACATACTCGGCCTCGGTAGTGGATTGAGCAACACTTGATTGTTTGCGGGAAGACCAAGACACCAAAGAAGAACCCAAAAACTGGCAAGTCCCAGAAGTGGACTTCCTATCCAACCGACACCCGGCAAAATCCGCGTTTGAAAAACCATGAAGCGCCAAAGAAGAGGACGCGGAGTACCAAAGGCCGAAGTCGGGAGTGTGACGCAAGTACCTGAAAATTCGCTTCACCGCTTGCCGATGCGAAGTCCTCGGAGACGCTTGAAAACGAGCGCACAGACACACCGAGAACTGTATGTCCGGCCTCGTCGCCGTCAAGTAGAGGAGTGACCCGATCATGCTCCGGTACTCCCTTCCGGTCCACGTGTTCACCTTCCTCGTCCGCATCAAGAGCCGTAGTCGTACTCATCGGCATCGTCATAGCCTTGGAGTCCTCCATCTTGAACTTCCGCACAATGTCCTTGGTGTACTTAGCCCGGTGCACAAATGTTCCTTCCTTTGATTGTTTGATTTGTAGCCCGAGGAAGAACCGCAACTCGCCCCTCATGCTCATCTCAAATTCCCTCGCTTCATATCATCCGCAAACCTTGCAACAAGAGAGTTAGACGAGCCACCAAAGACAATATCATCCACGTACACCCGCACAATCGGGATATTTACGCCCGCCTCGGCAAAAAAACAAGGTCTGATCGACCTTCCCCATCTCAAAACCTCTCTCAAACAAGAACCCCCTCAACCTGCCATACCAAGCTCTAGGCACCTGCTTCAACCCATACAACGCCTTCCTCAACTTGTATGCCCGGTGGAGGTACTTCTCACTCTCAAACCCCGGAGGCTGCCTCACATACACTTCTTCCTCCAACACACTATTCAGAAAAGCACTCTTCACATCCTGTCGTATGGACCTCCCTGGGCCCACTATCTCGGTGGGTACCAGGACCGACTACTCGGTGGGTCCCTGGGACTACCCGGCTTGCGCTACACGGCACCTGATGCCGTGGAGAACAAGGACTACGGAGGAGAAGTACTCGGTTAGGAAGCTGTACATGTCCTGCACTGTATGGAAGACTCCTAGACGTACCCGACTAGTACTCTCTCCCTACTCCAACTTGTAACCCTGCCTCCCGGACTATATAAGGCGGGGTAGGGACCTTTCTCTAGTATATCATACAATCCACGGCGCACTATTACACCATCTTGTAATCGTGCCCAATCAATCCGAGCTACGCAAAGCATACGGGACGTAGGGTATTACGCACCTCGCGGCCCGAACTCGTCTAAATTGTGTGCCACATGTCTCTTCCTTCGAGTTACCGATCTCGGCGAGGCCACATTCATCTACTTCGGGTACTCCCCTTAGTAGGTTGCCGGTCTAAAACACCGACACTGGCGCGCCGGTCGGAGTTCTCGCCCGAGATCACATGGCGAACTCGACGGCTCCAGTCTACTTCAAGCCAACCGTCGCCTTCAACCGCGGCGACACCTTCGACCTCGGAACAGGCGACCCCAGCAAGACCACCACCATCGGGGTTGGCCTCGACCCCAAATAGGAAGACGCGCTCATCATCTTCCTTCGGGCTAACCGCGACATCTTCGCGTGGAAGCCAGCGGACATGCCAGGAGTGCCCAGGGAGCTGATTGAGCACTGCCTCCACGTCGATCCTAAGGCCACCCCAAGCGACAACACCCTCCGACGCTTTGCCGACGACGGACGCGACGCCATCAAGAAGGAACTCGCCAAACTACTCGCGGTCGGCTTCATCGGAGAAGTCTTCCATCCCGAGTGGCTCGCCAACCCCGTCCTCGTCCGCAAGAAGAACTCGAACGAGTGGAGGATGTGCGTCGACTACACCGACCTCAACAAGCACCGCCCCAAGGACCCCTTCGGTTGCCGCGGATTGATCAAGTCATCGACTCCACGGCGGGTCGCGACCTACTCTGCTTCCTCGATCGCTACTCCGGGTACCACCGGATCATGATCAAGGAAGAAGACTAGGAGAAGACCGCGTTCATCACCCCGTTTGGTGCGTACTTGCTACACGATCATGTCCTTCGGGTTGAAGAACGCCGGCGCCACCTACCAACAAGCTATCCGATCCCGTTTCAAGAGGCAACTCAACAAGAACGTCGAAGCCTACGTGGATGACGTGGTCGTCAAGACCGCGAGACTCCGCACCCTCATCGACGACCTTGAAGAGACTTTTGCATCTGCGCGCGAGTACCGCCGGAAGCTCAACCCGAACATGTGCGTCTTCGGCGTACCTTCGGGCAAACTACTTGGCTTCATCATCGGCCAACGCGGCATTGAAGCCAACCCCGAGAAGATCTCCGCCATCACCGAGCATGAAAGCTCCCACGAGCATCAAAGACGTCCGTAAGCCGACCGCTTGCATGGCGGCACCGAACGCATTTATCTCGAAGCTTGGAGAACGGGGGCTCCCCTTCTTCAAACTACTCAAGCACCAAGAGAAGTTCGTGTGGACTCCGCGAGGCGGATCAAGCCCTTGCCCGGCTCAAGGACTTCCTATCGAAGCCGCCGGTCCTCACGGCTCCCCACAAGGGCGAGCGGCCTCTTGCTCTACCTCGCCGCGACTACTCACGTGGTCGATCTTGCCATCGTCGTCGAGCGGCGGGGAAGACGACCATGCCTACCCGGTCCAATGCCCGCTCTACTTCGTTAGCGAGGTCCTATCGAGTCCAAGGCACGCTATCGCCCCGTGCGAAGCTCCCCGTACGCGGTACTCATCACCTCGCGGAAGCTACGACACTACTTCCAGGAGTACTCGATCTCCGTCGTCACCGACTACCCGCTCGGCGACATCCTGCGGAACCAAGATGCTACTGGAAGAATCTCCAAGTGGGCAGTCGAGCTCGGCGCCCTCACCATCGACTTCAAGCCACGCACAACCATCAAGTCGCAGGCGCTAGTCGACTTCATGGCGGAGTGGCGGGAGAACCAGCTACCTACTCCAACCGTGCGACCAGAGCATTGGGTGATGTACTTTGACGGCTCACTCAACCTCGAGGGCGCAGGTGCAGGGGTACTCCTGATCTCTCCAACGGGCGAACAACTCAAGTACGTCCTGCAGATCATCTGGAAGGTCTCAAACAACAAAGCCGAGTACGAAGCCCTACTACACGGGCTCCGCCTCGCGGCTTCACTGGGCATCAAGCGGCTACTAGTCTACGGCGACTCCTCAGTGGTCATCAACCAAGTCAAGAAGTCCTGGGACCGCAACAAGGAGAACATGTACACCTACTGCCTAGAAGTCCGCAAGCTCGAGAACAAGTTCTACGGTCTCGAGTTCCACCACATCGTCCACGACAACAACGTTGCGGCGGACGTCCTCTCAAAGCTTGGATCCACCCGCGCTCAAGTAACAGCGGGCGTCTTCGTTCATGAGCTTCACACGCCATCCATTCCGGAGCCGGCGCCTCGACCATCGTCCCGGCGCACCCACCCGGCCCGACAGGAGGTCATGATGATCGACGTGGACTTGAGGCAACCCTTCATCGACTACCTCGGCGAGCGAAGGTTCCCTTGGACAAGAACTCGGCCGAGCAAACTCATCCGCCGCGCCAAGTCCTACGTCCTCGTCGGAGACAAGCTTTACAAGCGGGCGCATCTTCTCGGAGTACTCATGAAGTGCGTCCCTCGGCAAGAAGGCAAGGACATCTTGGAGGAGATCCATAAGGGCGTCTCGCGGCAACCACGCGTCTTCCCGCACTCGGTCGGCAAGGCCTTCCGACGAGCTTTCTACGGCCCTCCGCTTTGGGCGACGCTGAAGAACTCGTCAGAAGGTGCCAAGGATGCCAGTACTTCGCCAAGTAGCAACACGTTCCAGCCTACAAGCTAGTCACCATACCGCTAACCTGGCCCTTTGCCTGCTGGGGCCTCGACATGATCGGGCCACTGCCAACTGCGCCAGGTGGTTTCAACAGAGTATTGGTGGCCATCGACAAGTTCACCAAGTGGATCGAGGTCAAGCCGGTCACATGCCCCAAGGCTGACAGAGTACTCGACTTCCTGGATGAACTCGTGCATCGCTACGGACTACCCCACCACATCATCACAGATCTGGGCTCCAACTTCAACAACCACCGCTTCCGGGGAGTACCGCGAGAACAGGCGGGATCGACGTCCGATACGTCTCAGTTGCCCATCCTCGGGCCAACGGACAAGTCGAGCGCGCCAATGGGATGGTGCTCGACGCTCTCAAGAAGCGGCTACACGATGTCGCTAACTCCAAAGGGGGCAAGTGGATCAAGGAACTACCCAACGCACTCGGGGGGCGACGGACTCGGCCATCCAAGCCAACGGGGCAATCCCCTTACTTCCCGGTCTACGGCTCCGAAGCAATCCTCCCCGCCGACGTCATATGGAACTCGCCGGCGGTGGAGCACTACGACGAAGGCGTCTCGGAAGACGACAGAAGAGTTGACATCGACGGCCCTCGAAGAAGCTCGGCCGCGCCGCCCTCGTCCAATCGGCCAGGGTAACCGGAGGGTATCCGACGCTACCATGATCGCAACGTCAAGTAACACTCCTTCAACGTTGGTGATCTTGTCCTCCGTCGTATCCAGAACACGGAAGGACTACACAAGCTCAACTCCCCCTTGGAAGGTCCCTTCACCGTTGCAAAGGTGACTGGCCGGGCTCCTACCGCCTCCAGACACTTGAAGGCGAAGACATCAACAACTCGTGGAACGTCGACCGACTCTGTCGGTTCTACGCCTACTCTACAAGACTACTCCGGGGTTCAAGTCTACACGACTACATCAACACCCTCTCGCCGTAAGCGGCCCCTCCGGTCCCGGCTCCGGTCCTCCGACTACCCCTCTCCAGATCCAGCCCACGCGGCTACCTACGGATCCTAGGCTGCGACGAGCAACAAGGACTCTAGCAGCGGTCTACTAAGAGACCATGTACTCCAAGATCCAAGATACTCGGCTACCTACGGATCTCCGCCGTAAGCGGCCTACCCGCCCTAGCACTACTCGGTACCGCAAGCGGCCTCCGGTCCAGGCGACTACTCTGTAACTATGGCCCTGGCCGTCCAGGTGTACTTCTTCAGTAATAAAGTTCGATCGTTCATCAACTTCTTTACTGTCTACTTCCCCCAACGGGACTACTGCTGAGTACGACTACTCGCATCCACTCCACAATGGGGCTCCGCACTTTGAGATCGCGACTACGAGTACTCATTGCTGGAATCTTTCTTTCATTAATACTTAAGCAATTCCATTACAATTGTTTTTGTACAATCTTGGCTACGAGCTAACTATTACAGGGCTACTGGAGATTGAGCTTATCAGCTACTTGCTCCACAATGGGAGCCATCTGCTCCAGCAGCTCCGCGTACTCCGCATCGGTACCGCTTGGCGGCTACCCCCGCCGCCGACTACCTCCACGGGCGCCTTCGGGAAGTTGGTCTTCATGAAGGCCAAGACTTGCTTCGGGATCGACCTCGCCATATGCTTCACATAAGCCGCCGCTCGGCCGGGGGGCTTCCCCGAGGCGATCCACGAGCGGAGCGATCTTGAGGCCGCCGTGATGAGGCACCAAGAGCCTCGCGATCGGCGAGGCGGCTTCTTCAAGATCCTTCGGTGGGCCCGCCGGCCGCCTCGCAATCTTCATTCAACTTATGCAACGTTTTGTAGTAGTTGACGAGATCGCGGTCGAAGCAATTTGAAGCTCCATGTGCTTCTCGCACTCGAAGGCAAGTTCTTTGTAGTCGAGCTCGAGTACCCGGCGGGCCTCCTGCTCCCGGTAGAAGAGGTTCTTCATAATTGTCTCCGAGGACTTCAACTGCTCCACCTGGCCCTCAAGCTCTGCAATACAACAAAATGCAGCAGGTCAGACTACCTCTCGACCTCCAACAACTACCCAACAAGTCAAGCGGCGTACCTTTGTTCTTGTTGTGGAGTGTCTTGTTCTTCCGCACCAACTTGTCGCCCTTTGGCTGCAACTCTTGGACATCATTGTGATACTTGGAAAAGGCGGCGTCAAGCTTGGACTGCATGGCGGCCGCGTGCTTCCGCGACTTCAAAAGCTGATCCTCTAGTGCCTCAGCCCGGAGCACCGCGTCACCAAAGCCTTGCAGCATGTTGGACTTCTCGCGGGACCCCTCCACGACGTCCTGCACAGACAACACACGTCAACGAGTACTCAACAACAGAGGATTGACTACTCAGAAGCTAAGACTACTTACCTTCATCCACTGCTCAGCCCGGCGGACCGCCTCCAGGTGCCTGGCCACCATCGCCGGGTCAACCAGATCGTCCGCGAGCAGCTCCACTCCGCCACGACTACTCGCGGCGGCCTCTGTCATCAGCGCAGAACGGATGGGCTCTGCGTCCTGGATCTCCGAGGAGCGGACAGCCACCTCCAGAGCAACCTCTGGTGGCACGGTGGCCTCCTCTCCTCCGGTCGCTGCGGCGGCTTCCTCGGTGACCTCCTCCATTGGCTCGGGGGCTCCCTCAGCAGCCTCCGGCGCTTGTGGTGTCGACTTCTCCACGGGCACAGCTGCAGGGATGTCACTCCCTTCGGCCTCGACGCCTGACAAGAAGACGTCAAGTTCATAAGCAACTACGACTACTTTATGGGGGAGACTAAAGCCTCAGTAGAGTACTCACCCTCGACCACGCTGGCCTCGGGCAATGCAGCTCCAGCGGCTGGTACTCCTGACTCCGCCTGAGGGGCTGGGGTAGACTCCTCGACGGGCGGCGCGACTTCTTCCTCCGCCACCGTCGTGGAGGGCTCATCTCCCTCCCAGACAAGTCCGCCGATTTCCTGAGAAGTACACAAAGCCGGTTGTCATTCAAGCTCGACTACTACACCAAGTACTACTCGGGAAGGCTCAATACTTACAGGCTCGACCGGACTATCGTCACGGTCGGGGCTCCAAGGATGCTGGCAATATCTACCAGTCCAGCTTCGGTGGGCGCCTCCTCTTGCGCCTCTGTGGCTGTTGCTTCTCCTCCAGCAGCAGTAGCCGGTGCAGCGCTCTCCTGCGCTCCCGCGGCTACTACTTCTTCAGCGGCAGCGGCCGCAGGCTCTGTGCTCCCCTGAGGAGCAGGGGGCTGGCGCTCCAACTGCGCTATGAGTTCTTCAACAGTGGGGGCTGGGCTACGACTCCCAGCCGGCTCCCCCACTGTGTCCCACTCGCCTTCGTCGCCCTCCTCGACGGGCTCCGTCGGCGGCACCTCCTGCATACAAGGAAGATCAATCATCAGCAAGTGTACTCGTACGACGGGTACTCGACTACACTAGTCAAGACATCTTACCTCTTGAGGCGTGGTCTCTGAGACCCTTAGCTTCTTCGTCACCCGCTTGCGGGCGGGGTTGCGTGGCTTCCGTGGCGGCGCAGCCAGACTAGCCTCCAGGCTAGTCGGCAGGTCTTGCACAAGGGGTACATGAGGCAAGCCGGGACGACTGAACCTCGACCACAGCTGGAAGCGGTCCTGTAACGTCTCCTCCTCCTCGTCGTCGTCCTCCTCGAACGTGTCTTCCACGATGACGGTGTCATCGCCTTCGCCGACTTCCCGCCGCTCCTTGGCCTTGGTCTTGGTCTTTCCTCCCTCCGGAATCTCGATTCCCTGAGGGGGCGGCTGTGGCTCGGATACGAACCTCCTCAAGTCATCCTGCAAGGCATAAGACATCAGCGCGACTACTCTCAAGCACTGACTACTCGACTAGGGGGTACGACTACTTACCTCCTTTGGCGGGCGCGCGGCGGAGTACTCTTGGACCGGGCACGCTGTGTACAGTGGCATGTCCTTGAAGATGCGCGTTAGCCTCTCCACGATGTCGTCGTCGTCAACTTCACCTCCAGGCATCCACGATGTGTCCTCGTCGCCGGTGTACTCGAAGCCTAGGGTGTCGCGGACCATCAGCGGCTGCACCCTCTGCTTCATGAAACTGAAGGCCACGTGCTCGGCCCTCAGTCCAGCCTCGCTAAGCACCTTGATGCATGCTAGCAGCTCGGGGAGCTGGATCCCCTCCTGCATCGTGGGCTCCGTGTTCCACCAGGGCCCCGTGCACCGGGCCGCCTCCCGCTCGGCTTCGGCAGGCCAGGGTGGTGGTTCGTGACGTAGAACCATCTCGCCTTCCAATCGGCATTGGAGTCGATGAGCTTGTACGCGAGGTACTGCTCAGCAGCGTCTTCTCTCATCTGGATGCCCGCCCCTCCGACTACTCGCGGATTGCTGGCGCTTGGCTGCGGCTTCACCCGGAAGAATTTCCGGAACAGGATCCACTGCGGCTTGATCCCCAGGAATGCTTCACAAAAATGGACGAAGACCGCGGTATGGAAAATGCCGTTAGGGTTGAGATTGAGGTACTCAACTCCGTAGTACCCGAGGAGGCCCTTGAAGAAGTCACTGGCCGGAAGCGCGAGTCCGCGCTCCGCGAAGCGCGCGAACATCGGGATCTCGTCTTCGCCTTTCTCCATTGGGTACGGATCTCCCGGCGGCGGCTCTCCACATATCCACCTCCTTCTCCCGGATAAATCCGCCGTTGAGAAGGGCCAATAGATCCTCGGTCTTCATCTTCGACTTGTTCCACTCGCGGCTTGGATCCGGGCGCGGTGGAGACATCGGCGGCGCCGCCCCCGTGGCGGCCGCGGCGGCGCCTCGTCACACCTCTCTTCTTCCCGCGACCTTCGCGGACTTGTACGGTGAAGGCTTTATTCTCCAAGTACGGGGTGTCTTCACGCGCATCCGCTCGGGGGCTACTCCCGAAAGCTTTGGATGGCGGCGCGCTTGGATCTACGCGCGGCGATGTGCGCCGGAAGTGGATCCGCCTCGCATCGATTCAAAATGGCTACGGCAGATGATGGGCGAAAAACCCTAAGGGTTTTGGCTTCTATTTATAAGTCAAACCGCCCTCCAACGACCGGATGGATAAGTCCGCGCTCGGGCCGACTCGGCCGGCCGCGCGTGACTCTTCGCATTCTACTAGTCGGCGTGCCTCACCTCGGGGGCTCGGCTACTTCTACTCGACTACCTGGGAAGCGACAAGACTAAGGAGCATATCGGACACATTCTTCAAGATGACCCTTCAATTCGAGAGGAAGTACTCGACTCAAGGCTCTGGGGGCTCCGTGCCACGTGTCCTTCGGTTTTTTCTCTCCGGATTTTTCGGGATTTTCTTGCCAAGACTTCAGATGGACCCTCAGCCAGAGCTCGCGGCTCAACCTAAGGCTCGGGGGCTACTCCATATGGAGTGCGATTTTGCAATCGCACTTCCATATCAGCTCCGTCTTCAAGACAAGACGGGCATTTTTTGAAGACCTTCGAAGGCAGCACTCGAGGACGCTTGGGACTACTCAAGAAGACTTCGGATTGCTCAAACATCGCTCGGAGTACATTCCGGCCCTCGGGATGCTTCGACTACTCTTGAGGACTTTTGACTTGTAGTACTCAGGGACGCTTGAGGACTACTCGTTAAGGCCGTCAAGACTACTTGAAGCTATCCTTCTCGACTATAAAGTACTCGGGGGCTTGTCGTATGGACCTCCCTGGGCCCACTACCTCGGTGGGTACCAGGACCGACTACTCGGTGGGCCCCTGGGACTACCCGGCTTGCGCTACACGGCACCTGATGGCGTGGAGCACAAGGACTACAGAGGAGAAGTACTCGGTTAGGAAGCTGTACATGTCCTGCACTGTATGGAAGACTCCTAGACGTACCCGACTAGTACTCTCTCCCTACTCCGACTTGTAGCCATGCCTCCTGGACTATATAAGGCGGGGCAGGGACCTTTCTCTAGTATATCATCCAATCCACGGCGCACTATTACACCATCTTGTAATCGTGCCCAATCAATCCAGAGCTATGCAGCATACAGGACGTAGGGTATTACGCACCTCGCGGCCCGAACCTGTCTAAATTGTGTGCCACGTGTCTCTTCCTTCGAGTTACCGATCTCGGCGAGGCCACATTCATCTACTTCGGGTACTCCCCTTAGTAGGTTGCCGGTCTAAAACACCGACACATCCATTTGGTGCAACTTGAACCCTTTAGCCATGGAAAAGGCTAGAAGGATCCTAATCGCCTCCAAACGGGCTACGGGAGCAAAGGTCTCCTCGTAGTCGATCCCCTCCTTTTGACTGAACCCCTGAGCAACAAGCCTCGACTTGTTTCTCACAACCTCACCTTTCTCTCCCTCTTTGTTCTTCCACACCCACTTTGTACCAATCGACTTACACCTTGGGGGAGGGTCAACCAACTCCCAAACCTGATTCCTCTCAAAGTTCTCCAACTCCTCATGCATCGAATTAACCCAATTGTGATCAGATAGTGCGTGTCCAATGTCTTTGGGCTCAAAAGTAGCAACAAATGCGGAATGAGTGAAATGAGAATTGTTTCGAACCCTCGACCGTGTAGTGCGTTCATTCATGTCGCCGATGATCCTCGAAGCCGGGTGATCCACTTGTACTCGCCAGGGAGGGTTCTCGCCTCGATGCTACCTCCCCCTCAACATCGGCTTCTCCTCGTTCTTGATTTGTCGTCGTAGGTGTAGTAGAGGGTCCGTCCATCACCGTAGTCGAAGTAGTGGGTACATGTTCGGCCGGGGGCACCACACCGCCATCTTCATCGTCTCCTTGTTCATGCTCCTCCTCCCCGAAAGATCTCCTCGCCAAGCTCATCATTACCCGCACACTCAAAGACAAGCTGACTACGTGGCTCTGTCTCGTCGAAGGTTACCTCGCAAGTCTCCACAATTTGGTTAGTTTCAAGATTGAGCACACGATATGCTCTAGAATGAGATGCATAACCAAAGAAAATACCATCGACAGACCTAGCCTCAAACTTATCCAACTTCCCCGCCTTTCTTCGAATGAAACACTTGCAACCAAAGACATGGAAGTGACTCACCTTGGGTGTGCAACCATGCATCAACTCATAGCATGTCTTCTTCTTGTACACTCGAGGTAGATCTCGTTAGACACATAGCACGCGGTATTCACCGCCTCGGCCCAATACCTCCTCGGAGTCCTATGCTCATCAAGCATCGTCCGAGCCATCTCGCACAAGGTCCCGTTCTTCCTTTCCACAACACCATTCCGGGGAGGCGTATACGGACTCGAAAACCGGTGCTCAAGACCCAAGTCATGGCAAAAGGTTTCAAAATGAGAGTTTCGAATTCCGAGCCATTATCACCGCGGATAGCTCGTATGGCATCTCCGTGCCTCTCGTTCCTCAACCTCAAGACTAGATCTCGAACAAAACCAAACGTCTCCCCCTTATCCTCGAGAAAGAACACCCACGCATACCGAGAATAGTCGTCCACCACAACAAGGACATACCACTTCCCACCCGCGGATCTCATACGAGCCGGGCCAACAAGGTCCATATGGAGCAGCTCGCATGGATGCTCGGTCATCACATCGGTGAGAGGCGGGTGAGAAGAGGCCACCATCTTGGCATGCCTACACGGAGCACAAACCAACTCTTTCTCAAGCCTCAACCGTGGCAATCCTCGGACCAAATTGAGTTTACTCAAGCGAGACAAAAGGTCAAAGCTCAAGTGAGCCAACTTCCTATGCCGAGTTCCACAACTCACTCGAAGAACCACCAAGAAACAATGCTCCACACCCGAAGACCGAGAAAAATCAGCACGAAACACCTGACCCTCGGGAACGACCATACAAACAAGGTCCCCTCGAGACTCCAAAATCCGAGAACCACCTGGTCGAAACAACACCTCAAAGCCCTCATCCAACAACTGGGACACAGAAAGCAAATTGTACCCCAGCGATTGAACAAGAGCAACACGCCTCAGAGTGATCTTGTCACTCACTTTGGTCTCACCTTGTGAAAGCACACGGCAACGCCCATTGTCCCCAAAGGTGATGTACCTCTGTCACCACCGGGACGAGACTTGAGAACCACCCCCTGTCTCCGGTCATATGCCTCGAGCAACCAGAGTCAATAAACCAAATGTTCTTCAAGTCTCCCACCTCGTCGTCGGAATCGGAGTCCGAGTCGCTCTGTGTGCTCTTCTTGCTACCGGAGCTCAGCGCCATGGTACAGAAGCCGTCTCTCGCGAAGCAGCTCAGCCGGCTCAGGTTCTTGGACGACTTCTTGTTCTTGCGACGATCACCTTCATCTTCACTGTTGCTCGAGCTCGAGGTGGAGTACGCGGAACTGGAGTCGACGTCGCTTGCTCCCACCATCGCTCGGGCCTTGCCTCGGCTCTCCTTCTTCCTCAATCGTCGCTCGTCCTTGTACTTGTTCTTGTGCTTGCTCTTGTGGTCACGCCTCGACCGTACTTGCCATCCGTCCTCGACTTGTGCTTGTAGCCGTCCTTGTTCTCGACCTTCTCCGGCAAGCCGGCAACGAAGTGTCCCGCTTGCCGCACCGGAAGCAAGTCCTCGTGTTCCTCCTCATGTTCACTCGGTTCTCGTGCAGCCTCTTGAACCGCCTCGTCAAGAGCGCCAGCTCGTCCTCTCCAAGCTCGTCGAACTCCTCATCTGGCATGGACATCAAAGAGGAGAAAGAGAACATCCTGGTGGATGGATTAGAGTTAGCCTTTCCTTTCGAACCACCAACGAGGGCAAGACTATGGGAATCAGTCGGTCCCTCGAGCTTGCGCTCATGCCCCTATCCACCTCGACCGACTTGAGCTTCGAGAATAGCTCGTTCACCGTCAGAGTGTCATACTTCTCCGACTCCACAATGGACTCGAACTTTCCGCCCCAAATCGTACGATCCAAAGAGTGTAAGAGCTTGACCGCTCTATCATGATCATCGTACGGGAGCACGTCCACATTGGCCCTCATGTTGTTCACAACCACCGTGAACCTCTGAAACAAGGCATCGATGGACTCACCAGGGGAGATGAGTGAAGTTCTCGTACTCTCTCCGGTAGGTCTCATACATCCGTGCCTGAACCTGGGCATTCCCAACATGAGCCTCCTTCAACACCGCCCAAATCCTACAAGCCAAGTGCTCGGTGTGCGGCCGATCGAACTCAGTCGACACAAAGCACGAAACAAGTAGTCGACCGCCTTATTGTTGGCGTCGAATCCGTCCCTCGATCTCGGAGCGAGGAAGTCCATCACCTGGACATAGCCCGTGTCCACCGTGACATCCCAAAGGATCCGACCCTTTCGGGGAGAAACACACCCATCCGCTTGCTCCACATCCGGTAGTTCTTGCCATCGAAGTGTGGAGGACCCGAACCTCGTTCTCGGTACGCCATCCTTGGATCTTAGACTGGTTAGAGTCAACAAAGACCCGAACCGGCTCGATACCACTTGAAGGACCGATACGGCGAACCGCAGAGAGGGGGAGTGAATGGGAGTCGATAAAAATTCTTCTTGAAGGAGATGAAAACTCCAACAAGATGAACGCGGCTTCCAACACACGTCTCCGACTCACTACCCAAGTTGGCCAAGCCCACGTAGCCACTGGAGTGCCACTGGACCTAGGAACCAACACACAACCTTCCGACCCGAGAACGCAGCGGAACACCAAACCTCGAGTCAACAGACCCACACCGGTCAGACCGGTGAGCACCACCGGTCAGACCGGTCCCTGCTGGTGAACTGAGAAACTTTCACTAAGTGGCTCCACACCGGTCAGACCGGTGAGACACACCGGTCAGACCGGTCACAGCCTGAAAGCCCCCAAAGCACCAAACAGGCCAACCGACCACCAAACTGACCCAAACTCGAAACAGCAGCAACACAGGACAACAGCGAACACACCCAGACGTTCACCCGAGCAAAAACCCACCGAGGGTTGCACCGGTCAGACCGGTCAAGAGCACCGGTCAGACCGGTGTAGCTGGCAGCTCGGGATGAACAGCACCCGCGGGTCAACTCCCCCAAATCCAAACCTCGATCTCTGTTGACGGATAAAAGACGTATCCCTCTACGATCCGCAAGCGTACGGACCCCACACCTTTTTCACCACGGGATTCCCAAGGTTCTTGTCAATCCGCGGAGCAAGGGGATTACAAGCGTTCGATCAACAACGACACACTAGCTACTAAAACCCTAACTACTATTATACTAGAAAACACTAAACTACACTAAAGAGAATGATAAACGATCAAGAGAGAAGACACTCGCCCACGGGTCTACGATACTAGAGCATGCAATCGCTTAAAGACATGAAAAACCAATCTAATCTATCGGGGTTGTGACCACGGTTTCGCCCTTTCCCTCCTCTCGTACCGTCACTACGCGAAGGTATTCATGACTAGACCTTTGATGGCCACGGCGTATTGAATGGATCCAAGGAAGCATTGGAGCTCGTACTCCCTCTACGGCATGGTAGCTAACCTTTAAGCATTAAAATATATTCAACACAAGATGATAGATAGAAAATCCGACAAAGTGCGATTACATCTCACGATCGATTACAACCCATGGACGAATGAGAAGATTACCCCATCAAGGTGCCGATCATGGCACCGTTGATCATGGTTTCCCTTCCGCCGGTGTCTTCCTCCTTCTCCACGAGAGGGTGCTTCCTTCGAGGTGGTTGATCTCCACCCGAGATCCTCCTCCTCTCTCTCTAGCTTGTAGATGGCCTTCTCGGTGCGAATAAACTCCTCTCTCGTCCGTTGGCGGCGCGTCGGGGGTTTTAGGGTCGAAGATCCTTCGAGGGCAAGGAAGACGGGACCGAACCGGTGCCCGAAGTGGGCCGGGCCGATCCGACCGGGCCGGCCGGCCCGAGCCCGCTTCCGGCCCGGTTCGGTCGCCCTTTTTGCTCCGTGGGTCCTCTTGCACTTATCTACTTCGCCCCCTCCACTTGGATGATTTTGACGCTGTTATCCTCGCGATCAAGATGGAGGCTCTCTTTGCATGAAGTTTGATCTTTTACGCTTCAATCCCCGGGGGTGTTCCTCGTAACACTTCGGTCCTCACCACCATTGGAAGTAATTTCAGCGAGCCCATGAACACGAACAAGACTCCATGAATGCTCCTTTGAACTTATTGCAAATCCGTCCTTTATGTCCATGATTTCCTACATAAATACAACACTTCCAAATGCATGCACAAAGATGAACTTGTTATATGATTAGTGTGCCTAGTGGCGGGTTAGTTTAATAATCAAATCCAAACCAAAGTGTAATGAACATGCTAGGTGCACCAAAATACACCGTCAACATCTCCCCCACACTTAGCTCTTGCTCGTCCTCGAGCAAGTACTCGTAAAAGAACTTCGTCCAAGGCGTGTAATCGTGTACCACTTATCCTTCTTCACAAGTTAGTCAATCCCTTCATCATTAATACATAAACACAAAGTAATGATAATCAAACATAAACATGGGCGTTTAGAACTTTTACCACGTCAAGATTTACCCCACAACTCAAACTCTTCACTCGAAGCCTTCAATTTCAGCCATACTTACTTCTTTGCTTCCATCGGAGGGTTTTTATGGTTTTCAAAACAAAAATTCCTGCAACAAGTGTTAGACAAAAACCTTTCTCCAAGCTCTCTCAAGTCACTCATATGAAGTGTCTATCCTAACCAAATTTTATAAAACTCTCACCTCCCATTAATCTCTCATATATCATGTAAAAGTGGAGCTATAGGTAGGGCTAGCGCAATCAACACAAGTATTGTCAAACTAAGAACTTCCTCTAATGGTTGTCTACCTTTCGAGCCAATGATCATGAGAATTAACCATATGTAGGGATATCAAGGACGAGAAGATTTAGAATGGTGGACATGTGCAAGGGCAAAAGAAAATTGTGACTTCAAGGCACCAATGATGTCCTCGTTGTCGGATTGCACATGGTTGGAAATAGAGTAAAAGTTTCGTCTCACAATCAACGTGACATCCTTCCTTACACTTTATTATTTTTCTTTTCTTTCACTTGATCCATCCCTCTCATATCTTCATTGCTAACTCATCTTTCTCTTTTCTTTTTCTTCCTTCATTCACATATGATGATTTTTTTTTCTTTTTTCTTTTTTTTTCTTTTCCATACACATACTTTTTCTCTTTATTTTTCTCTCTCTTGACATCTTTTCAAAGCTTTCAATTCTCCCTTTTCTCGCATGCACACAATCTGAAATTTTTAAATAAACCATGCTAGAGACGAGACGAAACTTTGAAAATAGGTTGTGTTCAAGGAATACGATGTTCAAAAGAGATGTATAAGGTTAGGTATGGAATTCAGTGATATGCATGACTTTCGTTGCGAAAGTCATGAACTGAATATATGACGAGGCTAGCAACAAAAGATAAGTACAAGGACATGATCATTGCTCGAAATTAAAACTCACCAAGAGAGAAGGGTCCTAGCCTAACTCATCGTGCTAATCACACTTATGGTGGAGCGAAAAAAACAAACTTGGCTTTGGATAGGAATTTTTTTCTTACTCTCAACTTGGAAAAAGAGGTTTTGCTAACCTTTATTACAAGGGTTTTAATATAATTTTCAGAACTGAAATCCTCCAATTTTTAGCATCGAAAATAGCACAACTAATATGTGAAGCTCAAGATCGAAGTGCGGTATGGGTACTTTAAGTAGCAGCGATTCCACTAAGCACCACGGTAAACGATTTTCAAACCACATACTTGTGTTCATATATCAAGAATCGAAGATTAAACAAACAAGTAAATAAAGATAAACAATACATAAAACACAAAGATATATATAAGACTCTTTTTATTTGGTTTTCTTGACTCAACACTAGTTTAAGACACTTGCAAAAATTTAAAAACTGACTCGAAAACTAAAAACTCATTAAAACGCTAAGACTCTCACACGAAGATTAAACCGAACCTAATCTTGAAGTTCAAAAGCTAAGGCTAGCGAGCTAGCTCTCCCCCACACTTAAAACATACGACGTCCTCGTCGTATCTTACAAAAACCAAAGGGGAAAACTAGATCTAATGGTACTTCGAGCAAGCCTTGCACCACTTGCCTCTCATGTTTCCAACCATGCCGAAAAGTTTGCGCACGTTACGGTTAAGGAACTTGTAGTCATCTTCAACTACGCGCTCCAAGTCCTCCATACGTCGCTCTCATCGCTTCCATGGTTTGAAGACATTCGTCGGCCGACGCGTAGAGAGCCGCGATGGATTGACGGCAAACTCGACAAGCACACCGGATGCAATCCGAAGGGGTCGTCGTCGCCATAATCTCCACCGTTATCACCACCGTCGTCGCCACCTCCATTGTTGTCGCCTTCGCCACCGCCGTTGCCGTCGCCGTTGGGGCCCTCGGGAGTCCTTTCGTAGGGCTGCTCGCCCCAATCATCATCATCTCTACCGGCAGCCGCCCACGAGCTCGGGCTACGATCGTCGGAGTAGTCGCTATCCCCATATTCCTTAGGCTCCGGCGACACCTCCTTGTAATCCTTACGCTTGATGCCTTGGAGACGTGCCGACCTTCGAACGGGTGTAGGGACCTTCTCTCCTTTGACGGGTTTGCGAGATGCAAGAGCTCCGGTCGGGACACGTCCTCCGCAACGGATACGTGCGGTCCTCTTGACGGGTAGCTTGACCTCGCATCGCATCGCCTCCTCCATCGATGGCTTCTTGGCTTCTACCTTCAACTCTAAGCTTTTTGGAGGCTCAATGGTCGCTACAAGGGTGCAACACATTGCTTGAAAGGATTGATTCTCGAGCTCCCAATTCGGTCAAATATATAGTCTCGAGAGAAAAGCCCCGGGAACCTTATTTTCCTTTTTTACACTTCCCTTAAAATTTTCTCGACCAAACAAGGAAGTCGAAAAGGAGCAATTCGGGCGAAATTCGGGGACATCGGGCGTCGGGCCCCCCTTGGGCCGATCCGACCGGGCCGGCCGGCCCACCCCCGCCTCGAGGGCCGGGCCGGTCCGGTTTTTTGCACACCGCCCTATTTTTTTCTTCCTCGCCCGTGGGAAAAAGTTGGCCCGGTTAATCTTCGCGAAAAACTCCGTAAAAGCTAAAAGAAAAATTATTTACGAAGTTGGTGCCTTGTTTTTCGTCCTAGGCGGGACGTTCGGGCTCTTCCTCCATGGTAAAGACGTCAACATGATGAATGGGCACGACGTCGGGTTCGTAGTAAACCTTAAGCCGCCGTCCATTCACCACAAATTGATCGCCGTTTATATCCATAATGGTTACCGCTCCGTTGGAGAACACCGAATGCACAACATAAGGTCCATCCCACTTGCTTTGCAATTTCCCCTTTCCGAAGGTTTTAAACCTCGAATTGTAGAGGAGGACCTTATCTCCTTCTTTAAATTCTTTTTTCTTCAATCTTTTATCATACCACCTTTTGATTCTCTCCTTGTATATGCTTGCGTTTTCATAAGCTTTCAACCTCAACTCCTCTAGCTCGCTTATTTGAATTCTCCGTTTCACCACCGCGGCATCGAGATCAAGGTTCATCTCTTTAATCGCCCAATAGGCTTTATGTTCTAACTCAACCGGAAGGTGGCAAGCTTTTCCATAGACGAATTGATAGGGGGTCATACCTATCGGTGTTTTAAACGCCGTTCGATAAGCCCATAAAGCGCCGTCTAATTTCTTTGACCAATCCTTGCCTCCCTTCTCTATGGTCTTGTTAAGTATGCTTTTTAATTGCCTATTTGACGTCTCCGCTTGTCCGTTGGTTTGTGGGTGATAGGCCGTGGAGACCCTATGCTCAATTCCCAACTTGGACAAGCACTTTTTGAAGTTCTTCCCGGTGAAATGAGTTCCTCCATCACTTATCAAGATTCTCGGTGTACCGAAACGGGGAAAAATCACGTTCTTGATCATAGTGATGGACTCCTCCGTGGAAGCTTTACGACATGGTATAGCCTCTACCCACTTGGATACGTAATCGACCATAACAAGTATATACTCGAATCCAAATGAGTTTTTAAAAGGCCCCATGAAGTCTATGCCCCATACATCGAATATGTCGACTTGCAAGTTGTATTTCAAAGGCATAGAATTTCTTTGAGAGATGTTTCCGGTTCTTTGGCATTCGGGGCATGACGCAACATATCTTTTAGTATCTTCATGCATCTCCGGCCAATAGAATCCGCTCGACCATACTTTGGCTTCGGTTCGAAAATGGCTATAGTGCCCACCGTACTCCGCCGAGTGGCACTTCCTTAGAATCTCAAGCCTCTCTTCCCTTGGCACACATCTTCTCATCACACCATCATTGCCAAGCTTGAAGAGGTATGGTGCATCCCAAAAATATTTCTTACTTTCGAAATTATCTTCCTTTGAGTGTTTTTGTCTAGATGATCGAGGGGCATCTTTCGAATCGCTCGAATGATGTCGATCATCCAAGTATCTTTATCAAGCACTCTATAGAGGTGGTCATCTCTCATCTTGTCTTCTATGGGCTCTTTATCATCTTGCCCACGATTCATCCTAGACAAATGATCGGCCACAACATTCTCCACCCCCTTTTTATCACGAATTTCAACATCGAACTCTTGAAGAAGAAGGATCCAACGAATCAAACGAGGTTTAGCTTCCTTCTTAGCCAAGAGATACTTTATAGCCGCGTGATCGGTGTAAACAATGACTTTCGAGTTCACGATGTAGGATCTGAATTTTTCGAAAGCGAATACCACCGCTAGCAATTCTTTTTCCGTAGTAGCGTAATTTAATTGTGCCCCACTAAGAGTTTTGCTAGCGTAGTAAACGGCGTGAACTCGGCCTTCCTTTCTTTGTCCCAAGACCGCGCCTACGGCGTAGTCACTTGCGTCACACATGATCTCGAAAGGTTGGCTCCAATCCGGAGGTTGGATGATGGGAGCACTCACCAACGCATTTTTCAAGGTCCGGAATGCCGCTAGACACTTCTCATCAAAGTCGAAAGCCACATCTTTTTGAAGAAGGTGCGTTAAAGGCTTGGTGATCTTTGAGAAGTCCTTTATAAATCTTCTATAGAATCCGGCATGGCCTAGAAAGCTCCTTAAGGACTTAATATCCGTAGGAGGTGGGAGTTGCTCAACCGTCTCTACCTTTGCCTTGTCCACTTCAATTCCTCTCTCGGATATAACATGTCCGAGCACTATGCCTTGCTTAACCATGAAGTGGCACTTTTCCCAATTTAAAACCAAATCTACCTCCGCACACCTCGTAAGGACCTTTTCTAAGTTTGCTAAGCAATCCATGAACGTCTTCCCGTAAACGGAAAAATCATCCATGAACACTTCAACAATTTCTTCGATGAATTCCGAAAACACGGCCATCATGCAACGTTGAAAAGAGGCCGGAGCGTTGCATAGGCCGAAGGGCATCCTCCTATATGCAAACGTTCCGTAAGGACACGTAAATGTTGTCTTATGTTGATCTTCCGGGTGAATGGGAATTTGCATGAACCCCGAGTATCCATCGAGAAAGCAAAAATAAGCGTGGTTTGCTAACCTCTCGAGCATCTCGTCTATGAACGGTAAGGGGAAGTGATCTTTCTTCGTCGCTTTGTTAAGCTTACGGTAATCGATACACATCCGCCACCCGGTCACGGTTCTTTGCGGTATCAATTCGTTCTTCTCATTCTTCACCACGGTCAAACCTCCTTTCTTCGGTACACAATGTACCGGGCTCACCCATTCGCTATGTGGAACCGGATAGATGATTCGGCATCAAGTAACTTGATAACCTCTTTCTTTACTACCTCTCGCATGGCATGGGTTAGCCTCCTTTGGTGGTCCACTACAGGCTTACATTGGTCTTCCATTGGTATACGATGAGTGCAAAAGGCCGGGCTAATACCTTTGAGATCGTTAATTGAATATCCAATCACCTTCCTATGTTTTTTTAATAAAATCAGCAACGCTTCATTTTCTTCGGGACTCAACTCGTCGCTTACAATGACCGGATAAGTTTTGTCCGGGCCCAAAAATTCATATTTTAATCCCTTGGGCAAAGGTTTAAGGTCTACTTCGGGCACTTGTGGCTCCTCGGGTTTGATTTCTCCTATGTCTTCGAACTTTTCTTCCTCCACGCTACCATCATGCGGCTCTAAGCCTTTTGTTGCTTCCTCTAGTTCTTCATCTTGTTGATTACTAATTTGATTTTCCATCGCTCTTTGCAGCGGGTCTCTAAGGGTTTCAACAAAACAAAGACTATCTATCTCTTCTATTTCTTCATCTTCGGGAGGAAAAGGAGTAAGGTGCTTAGAAGCGCGAAGAAAGTTATATGTGTACTTTGTTCCATTAAGGTTCATTGTTACTTTGCCTTCTCCGCATCTAACACGGCATCAACCAACTTAAGAAAAGGCCTACCTAAGATTATATGATCAGAATTACCATGGTAAGCATCAATAACAAAGAAATCGGTTGGTATATAGTTTCTAGAGATTTTTACTTTCATGTTGCAAGCAATACCTAGAGGTTTGATAGTTCTACCATCTCCCATAATTAATTTCGTTGATGTTGGAGCTAAGTCTAGGTTGTGGTATTGAACTTTATCGTAAATTTTAGAAGATAGAACACTTACTTGGGCTCCGATGTCGCATAAGGCTTTGCATTGAACTCCGTTGATCTCGCAACTCAAGTGCGGCGTCATCTTCTCTTCTTCTTCGGATCCGATCGAATAAATTTCAGCAAGGCGAGCGTATGGTGATGCTTCGGGCTTGATCCCCATGATCCTCTTCACCTCGGCAATATGTTCCGGATCCACCACATCATCTCCAAAGAGCTTTTCAAAAATCTCACCGAGTGGTTTCGAGGTCGTATGAATTTTCGGCTTTCCTCTCCGGTGGGAAATCCACTTCCAATGCTCTTGCCATCCCCTTTTGATTAGGGAACGGTCTTCTCTTGTCGAATACTTCTCCGTAATCAATAGGAACCCAATCCATTGGCTCGAACTCCCTTAGTGGCTTCGCGCTTGACATGCTTCTCTTATTCGTCTCATTTGGTGCGGCGAAGTCGACGTTTGGTGTAGTTCTTGACTTGATGTGTTCTTGTTTAAGCTTCTCCATGATTGGCTCCTCTTTTGTGACTTCCGGGTTGCCTCTTTAGAAAAATCAGCAAGCTTTTTCTTCCTTGAATTAAATTCCGGCTCTTCCGCAAGTCTTGTTTCCCAATCTCTTCGCATGGCAGCCGCTTTACTAACTTTTTGTAGAAGTTGGACGGCTTCCGTGAGTGTTTTCTCCATGAGATCCCCACCGCACACATTTCGACGTGTCGCATGCAACTAGGGGGTTAGGGAAAAGAAAAATGTATGCAAGAGTACGTCACCGGTGAAGCCGAGTTTTGGTCCTTGTTCGATTAATTCATTAAACCTATCCCAGGCTTGGTCTATCCCTTCCTCTTCTCCTTGCATAAAATTGATCACTTGCCTCCTTAGATGTTGAACCTTGCTCATTGGAAAGAACTTCTCGCAAAACTTCTTTGTCAACTTGTTCCAATTGCCTTCAACTTCAAAGGACGCAACCGAATACCATGTCTTTGCTTTGCCGGCAAGTGAGTAGGGAAAGAGATTCCATTTGAACCATTCATCGGGAACTCCTTCTTGACGCACCGTGTTGCATATTGTCGTGAAATCCCTTATGTGTCTATATGGGTTCTCCGTAACCATCCCTTCAAATGGGTTTTCCGCCACCATCTTCATGATCTTGGATTTAATTTCATACTTGGTCGCTTCGAGCTTCGAATCCGACTCTTGTACCTTTATGTCTTCACATCGAGGGCTAGCGTAATCCCTTAATGATTTCTCCGGTTCTTCCACGGGTTGATTAACGAACTCCATCTAGACAATAAGATAAAAACAAAAACAAAAAAGAAACAAGTGTTTTTCTCGATAATATATGTTAGATATAGCAAATAAAAGATAAACTAAAATATAAAACTAAGTTAGATGCAAATCAAACGATGTAAACTAACTTGCTCCCCGGCAACGGCGCCGGAAAAAAGGGGCTTGTTGACGGATAAAAGACGTATCCCTCTACGATCCGCAAGCGTACGGACCCCACACCTTTTTCACCACGGGATTCCCAAGGTTCTTGTCAATCCGCGGAGCAAGGGGATTACAAGCGTTCGATCAACAACGACACACTAGCTACTAAAACCCTAACTACTATTATACTAGAAAACACTAAACTACACTAAAGAGAATGATAAACGATCAAGAGAGAAGACACTCGCCCACGGGTCTACGATACTAGAGCATGCAATCGCTTAAAGACATGAAAAACCAATCTAATCTATCGGGGTTGTGACCACGGTTTCGCCCTTTCCCTCCTCTCGTACCGTCACTACGCGAAGGTATTCATGACTAGACCTTTGATGGCCACGGCGTATTGAATGGATCCAAGGAAGCATTGGAGCTCGTACTCCCTCTACGGCATGGTAGCTAACCTTTAAGCATTAAAATATATTCAACACAAGATGATAGATAGAAAATCCGACAAAGTGCGATTACATCTCACGATCGATTACAACCCATGGACGAATGAGAAGATTACCCCATCAAGGTGCTGATCATGGCACCGTTGATCATGGTTTCCCTTCCGCCGTGTCTTCCTCCTTCTCCACGAGAGGGTGCTTCCTTCGAGGTGGTTGATCTCCGGCCGAGATCCTCCTCCTCTCTCTCTAGCTTGTAGATGGCCTTCTCGGTGCGAATAAACTCCTCTCTCGTCCGTTGGCGGCGCGTCGGGGGGTTTTAGGGTCGAAGATCCTTCGAGGGCAAGGAAGACGGGACCGAACCGGTGCCCGAAGTGGGCCGGGCCGATCCGGCGGGCCGGCCGGCCCGTGCCCGCTTTCGGCCCGGTTCGGTCGCCCTTTTTGCTCCGTGGGTCCTCTTGCACTTATCTACTTCGCCCCCTCCACTTGGATGATTTTGACGCCGTTATTCTCGCGATCAAGATGGAGACTCTCTTTGCATGAAGTTTGATCTTTTACGCTTCAATCCCCGTGGGTGTTCCTCGTAGCACTTCGGTCCTCACCACCATTGGAAGTAATTTCAGCGAGCTCATGAACACGAACAAGACTCCATGAATGCTCCTTTGAACTTATTGCAAATCCGTCCTTTATGTCCATGATTTCCTACATAAATACAACACTTCCAAATGCATGCACAAAGATGAACTTGTTATATGATTAGTGTGCCTAGTGGCGGGTTAGTTTAATAATCAAATCCAAACCAAAGTGTAATGAACATGCTAGGATACAAGCCCCTCAAGGGCGGATTTGGAAGTCTTCATGTCTTCACCATCGGACGGATGCCCGCGACCGCACCCTGCGTAGCCTCGACGCAAGCCATGCGATCCCGACGCGTGTCCTTCGCTTCGAAGTCTCGGACCGTGTCGTCGCACATCGGTCGGACCGGTGCTCCCCACCCGGCCGAGGCCGGTACCCACCGGTCGAGCCGGTCCGCGCTCGCTGCAGCACCATCTTCGGTTCTTCGGTCTTGACTTTGTGGATCAACCAAGGAACCCAGTGGTTTTCTGGTGAACCACCGGAAACCCCGCCGAACTCGGTGTAGCCTCCGCCAATCTCCACTCATGACTCGGCTCCCACGTAGTCCCGGCTCGACCTTGGTTTTGAGGCTCTACCAAGAAACCGTCCATGACTTCATCTTGCTTGTTCATGCCACCATGCGGTCCGCACTTGACCCCGCCGGCCACCGGGTCGCTCGAACGAAGCCTACTTGTCTTCTCCACACCCCGGAGGCCTCACCGGCGACGACCTTTTGCGCTTGTTCTTCACCTGCACTAACACCAGTCAAGCCGCAACCTGCACCTGCAATACTTAGCCAAGAATCAGTCCACACAACGTTGTCAATCACTCATCACACAAGGAAGAGACCATCCACCGGTCCTCGAACCACACATCGTCCTCAGAAGAGACTTTCGCATCCTTGCGAGAGTACCGCTGGAAGCTCAACCCGAACAAGTGCATCTTCGGCGTACCGTCGGGCAAACTACTCGGCTTCATCATCAGCCATCGCGGCATCAAAGCCAATCCCGAGAAGATCTCCGCCATCACCAGCATGAAAGATCCCACGTGCATTAAGGACATGCAGAAGCTAACCGGTTGCATGGCGGCCCTGAACAGATTCATCTCGAAGCTTGGAGAACGGGGGCTCCCCTTCTTCAAATTACTCAAGCATCAAGAGAAGTTCGCGTGGACTCCAGAGGCAGACCAAGCCCTTGCTCAGCTCAAGGACTTCTTATCCAAGCCACCAGTCCTCACGGCTCCTCGCAAAAAGGAGCATCTACTGCTCTACCTCGCTGCGACTACCCACGTGGTCAGTACTGCCATCGTCGTCGAGCGGCAGGAAGACGGCCACGCCTACCCAGTCCAGCGACCAGTCTACTTCGTTAGTGAGGTCCTATCGGAATCTAAGGCACGCTATCCACCTGTACAGAAGATACTGTATGCAGTGCTCATCACCTCGCTGAAGCTATGACACTACTTCCAGGAGTACTCGATCTCCGTCATCACCGACTACCCGCTCGGTGACATCTTGCAGAACCAAGATGCTACTGGAAGGATTTCAAAGTGGGCAGTCGAACTCGGCGCCCTCAACATCGACTTCAAGCCACGAACAGCCATCAAGTCGCAGGCACTAGTCGACTTCATGGCGGAGTGGCTGGAAAATTAGCTACCTACTCCAACTGAGCGCCCAGAGCATTGGGTGATGTACTTCGACGACTCGCTCAAGCTTGAAGGCACAGGTGCAGGGGTACTCCTGATTTCCCCGACGGGAGAACAACTCAAGTACGTCCTGCAGATATTTTGGAAGGTCTCAAACAACGAAGCCGAGTACGAAGCTCTACTACACGGGCTCCGCCTCGCAGCTTCATTGGGCATCAAGCGACTACTAGTCTACGATGACTCCACAGTGGTCATCAACCAAGTAAACAAGTCCTGGGACCGCAACAAGGAGAACATGGACGCCTACTACCTAGAAGTCTGCAAACTCGAGAACAAGTTCCACGGTCTCGAGTTCCACCACGTCGTCCGCGACAACAATGTTGCAGCGGACGTCCTGTCGAAGCTTGGTTCTACTCGCGCTCAAGTACCAGCGGCTGTCGTCGTCCACAAGCTTCACGCGCCATCCATCCCGGAGCCACCGACCATTGATGCAGCGCATCCCCCAGCTGGCCAGGAGGTCATGATGATAGACGTGGACTGGCGGCAACCCTTCATTGACTTCATCTGCGAGCAGAAGGTTCCCACGGACAAGAACTTGGCCGAGAAACTCATCCACCGCGCCAAGTCCTACGTCCTAGTCGAAGACAAGCTCTACAGGCGGGGCGCATCCTCCGGAGTACTCGTGAAGTGCGTTCCCCGAGAAGAAGGCAAGGGCATCCTGGAGGAGATCCATAAAGGCGTATGCGGCAACCACGCGTCTTCACGCACGCTGGTCAGCAAGGCCTTCCGACGAGCTTTCTACTGGCCCACAGCCCTGGGCGATGCCGAAGAACACGTCAGAAGGTGCCAAGAGTGTCAATACTTCGCCAAGCAACAACATGTCCCGGCCTACAAGCTAGTCACCATACCACCAACCTGGCCCTTTGCCTGATGGGGGCACGACATGATTGGGCCTCTCCCGACCGCGCCAGGTGGATTCAACAGAGTCTTGGTGGCCATCGACAAGTTCACCAAGTGGATCGAGGTCAAGCCGGTCACATGCCCCAAGGCTGACAGAGTACTCGACTTCTTGGATGAACTCATGCATCGCTACGGACTACCCCACCGCATCATCACAGACCTGGGCTCCAACTTCAACAATCACCAGTTCTGGGAGTACTGCGAGAACAGCGGGATCGACGTCCTATATGTTTCAGTCGCCCATCCTTGGGCCAATGGACAAGTCGAGCGCGCTCGACGCTCTCAAGAAGCGACTGCACGATGCTGCTAACTCAAAAGGAGGCAAGTGGATTAAGGAACTACCCAATGCGCTCTGGGGGCTGCGTACTCAACCCTCCAAGCCAACGGGACAATCCCCTTACTTCCTGGTCTACGGCTCCGAAGCAATTCTCCCTGCTGACGTCATGTGGGATTTGCCGGCAGTAGAGCAATACGACGAAGGCATATCTGAAGTTAGCAGGCGAGTTGATATCGATGGACTCGAAGAAGCTCGCTGTGCCTCCCTCGTCCAATCAGCATGGTACCTTGAGGGTATCCTACGCTACCATGATCGCAACGTCAAGGAACGCTCTTTCAACATTGGCGATCTCGTCCTCCGCCGCATCCAGAACACGGAAGGACTGCACAAGCTCAGCTCGCTATGGGAAGGTCCCTTCACAGTTGCAAAGGTGACCAGACTAGGCTCCTACCGCCTCTAGACTCTTGAAGGCGAAGACGTCAGCAACTCGTGGAATATCGACCAGCTCTGTCGATTCTACACCTAGTCTCTCGACTACCCTGGGGGCTCAAGTCTGCACGACTACTCCAAGACCCCTTCGTTGTAAGCGACCTCCAGGTCCAGGCACCAGTCTCCGGACTATTCTACTCCAAGATCCAGCGTTCACGGCTACTAACAGACCTCGGGCTGCTCATAGCGTCAAAGGACTCCAGCAGCGGTCTATTAAGAGACCATATACTCCTAGATCCAGCCTACACGGCTACTAACAGATCTACTGCTGTAAGCGGCTACGCGCCCTAGCACTACTTAGCCGTAGGCGGCCTCCGGGTTCTGGCGACTACACTTGTAAAACGGCCCTGGCCATCCAGGTGTACTTCTTTCAGTAATAAAGTTTGATTATCTATCAACTAACTTACTGTGTCTCCCTCAACGGGCCTACTGGCGAGTACCACTACTCGTGACAACTCCACGATGAGCACTCCGCATACATATCTCGCGACAACGAGTACTCATTTATGGAAGTTTTCTCATTCATACTTAAACAAGTTCAGTACAACTTTGTTTATATACAACTATTGCTACAAGCTAACCCTACAGGACTACTGGAGGTTCAGCTTTCCGGCAACTTGTTCTGCTATTGGCACCATCCGCCCAGAGCTCGGGTGCCGCTCATCGGTACGGTTGGCGGCTAGTCCGCCCGCGACTACGTCCACCAGAGCCTTGGGGAAGTACGACTTCATGTACGCCAAGACTTGATTGGGGATGGACTTCGCCAGATGCTTGACATACGTCGCCAGGCGACTAGGAGCTTCTCTTAGCCGGTTAACCAATGGAGGAATCTTCGGCCTGCACGGATGAGGCACCAGTAGCCTAGTAATGGGAAGTGCAGCTTCTTCAAGTTATTTGAGTTGTCCCCGCAACATCTCGCAATCCTCGTTCAGCTTCTGCAGGGATTTGTAGCTGTTGATGAGGTCACGGTTCGAGGCAATTCGGAGCTCCATGTGCTTATCACACTCGTAAGCCAACTGCTTATAATCATATTCAAGTACCTCGCGGGCCTCCTCCTCCCGGTAGAAGAGATTCTTCATGTCGACTTCCGAGGCCTTCAGCTGTTCAACCCGGGTCTCAAGCTCTGCAATCAACATATAAGGCGGGGTTAGACTACTATAAGGTACTTCCAATAGGTACTCGACAAAGACAGCAGCATACCTTTGTTCTTGTTGCAGAGCGACTTGTTCTTGCGCACCAGTTCATCGCTCTTCGCCTGCATGTCTTGGACTTCATTATGATACTGGGCGAAGGCACCGTCAAGCTTCGACTGGAGCATGGCGGAGTGCTTCCTGGCCTTCGTGAGTTCTTCCTCCAATGCTTCCGCCCGAAGCAATGTATCGCCGTATCCTTGGAGCATTTCAGATTTTTGTCAGGATCTCTCCACGACATCCTACAGCAGACAACAATCATCACTCGGGTACTCAACACTTATGGCAGTTGACTACTCAAGGGTACTGATAACTTACCTTCATCCACTGCTCGGCCTAGCGCATCGCCTCCAAGTTGCGCGCTACTGCTGCCGAGTCGACGAGATCATCCGCTAGAAGCTCGATCCCACCACGACTAGTCATGGCGGTCCCGGACATCGGCGCCAAACGGATCGGCTCCGCATCCTGAATCTCTGGCGAACGAACGACTACTTCCAGGCTTGATTCTGGCAGTTTTTCGTCGCGCTTCTCTTCGGCCATCGTGGGGGCTCCTCCGCTGGCTACCTCCGCCGGCTCGGTTGCTGCTCCGGCGGCCTCTCGGGTCTCCGGCACCAAGCCTTCTGTTGACGTAAAATCTGCACCTCACGCCAAGCACACAGCAAGCCGAACAAGCTAGCTTCACACGCGAAGAGATCACAAGACGTGCCAGTCAATTTTCCCTGAAAATTAACAAAAGATAAGGTAGTTAAATTCCAAAACTTGGAACTTGCCGGGTGGTACCAGACAGTTCCATATTTACGGCTAGAAAGCCAAGTGAGATGACATATAGCTATAAAGAGCTATTTGCCAGCAAACTGGAAACCATTCGGGAGCTTTAAAGTGCAAAAAGTAACATAGCCGAATAGATGACATAAGCATGACGATAGATCGATCTTTGTTTAAATAAAGTTGTACGTGCTCAAAGCCATGATCGATCCTTGCACATAAATAACATTAAACAATAAATGAAGTAAAGCATGATCATAAATGTGTAATAAACAAGCATGCATAGGTCCAAAGCACTAGTCTACCGCATGTCTAGGTACTTTAAAACCCGTCTAGCATGATGTCGGTGCGGAATGTGGTCCCGACACTAACCGATAATAAGCGCCGAGGTCTATCCCTCAATGGTCGATGCTAAGCAATAAGAGACACATAGTTTATCCCGGTTCCCGCCGAGGGGCCGTACGTCCCGGCGGTGGTGTGCTCAAGGCACTATATTGCTTAGCACCGGGGGTGCTCGTAGTGGGGCTGCTACAAGCAAGACGGGAGAGGAAGCGTGGCTTCCAAGTCCCCGGTGTAGTGACCGAAGATGTTGTGGGAGAATTGGAGAGCAAGCGCGTGGCGCGGCTTCGTCTCGTGTGGTGTTGTGTCGTGTCTCCCTCCGTCCGTCGTCCTCGTCCCCGGCGGCGGGGGGGTTCGTCTTCTTTTTATAGACCAAGGAGAGAGCGAATCACATGCGTGCCGCGCTATTTAGCTATGTGAGGGAGCGTGATGTGCTATCTTGTAGAGTAGGCGGCCGTTCGGACGATCCTTGCGGCGATCCGGTCATCATGGCTTATCTTGTACCGAACAATGGTGGCTTCGAGGGTAGAAGGGCAGCGGATGGCCGTGATGTTTTTAGACGAGCTCGAGGGAGTTGCCGACGTCGGTCCGTACGAGGCACAATGGCGAGGTAAGGCGAGCGTCCGTTCCCGCACGATCCACGGTGCTAAGGCCGTTGCCACGGTGCCGGAGTGTGGTTCGTACGCGCGGGGGCGGCGGCCATGCCGTTAGCGGTGCGCGGGGATGGCGTCCTACCGCCTAGCGCCTCCACCTAACCCTTCCGCATCACAAGAAAGCGAGCCGAGGGTGCGGCCGGCCCCCTTCGAGGGCTCGGCGCGTTAGCCGTACCGGAGCGGCGCGCGCGCGGCGTCACGGGGCGGCACCGGCCACGCCGCACGCTCCTCCCACGGTGGCGGGGATGGGCTCCCTCCTGGGGAGTTGGTGCGGCGGCACCGGGCGCGAGCCCCGTGCGCATGATGGCGCCGCCCCGCCGTTGTCGGGGGATTAAATGCCCGTGTACGGGAGCGGAGCGCGCGCGCGTGCGGGCGCCCTCGAGCGAGGGCGGACCCCGTTCGAGGGCGGAGCGGACCCTCGAGCGAGGCGGAGCCTCGCTCGAGGGGGAGCGGGCCCTCGAGCGAGGCGGAGCCTACTCGAGGTAAGCGCACCCCCTCGAACGGGACGGAGCCCACCCGAGGGAGGCGCGCATCCTCGAGCGAGGCGAAGCCTCGCTCGAGGGGATCTTCGAGTGGGCCGCCTTGGTGGGCCGTGTCTCGCATGGTTAGGCGGGCGTGTTTGGCTTTGTTGCGGGTTTTAAGCGGGGATTTCCGAGTTGTTAAAGGGGACCCCTAGGGCTGTCCCCGACGCAGCCCCCGAGCATCCGTGGGTTTGCCATTGAGGCTCCCGCGGATGCCGGAGCCTACCGATAGGACATTCTTCCCTCCCCGGTCTTGCGAACGCTTTTCGTGGGGCCGCGTCGGCGGACCCGCGGTCTAGCCCCCGAGCCTGCGGAGAGCATGGATGCTCCCGTAGGGGTTAACCATGAGACTTGGCCGGAGGGCATGGTACATGTTTCAACCGGCGTCGGCAATGTCTCGGCCCGCCCGGTGACGCACGCGCCGCCGGCACTATCTCCGGTAGGTGCAATCCGGAAGGTGTGGCCGTGCGTCAAGCCCCCGAGCCCGGGCCCCTTCGAGGCGATCGGGTAGAGCTTTACGACTTGTTTTTTAACGCACCCTCGCCGTCCCTCCGCGGGACGGAGGGTGAGGTTTCCGCAACCCCCTTCGAGCGGGTCGCGGATTGCGGATTCCTCGTTGAGGCGCTAGCGGGTGGTTCGAGTGGACGCCCATGCCCCGTTCGATAAGGGTAGGCCGCGTGGTCCGGGGACACGTCCATTGAAGCGCTTGCGTGGGTTTGCTAGGTGGGGCTCGGTCCCGTTCGCTAGGGACCGAGGGCGCGGAAGCTCTCCCTCGGTGGGATCCCCCGTTAGGCCGCCCTCGCCGGCTCTCGAACACGACATATGGGGCACCCTCGAGCCGACGGGCTCGAGGAACGGCTCGAATGCGCGTGCCTTCGTCGTCCCCGACTCGTGATGCGGGGCGCCCGTTCGAACCCGTCGAGGGTCGGGCTTCGAACCTCCGATCGGTAGGGCCGTGCGGGGGTGGCGCCCGGGCGGCCCCGTCTTTGCATCCGCGACCATCGAGGGGCACCGGGCGAGCCGGCCCTCGAGGCGCCGATCGCTAAAAATGGTGCGGGGCGGCGGCTAAGCGCTCCCGGCCTGGCATCTGCGACCATCGAGGGGCCCGGGCGAGCCGGCCCCCGAGGCGCCGATCGCAAAAATGGTGCGGGGCGGCGGCTAAGCGCTCCCGGCCGGGCATCCGAGACCATCGAGGGGCCTGGCGAGACAGCCCCCGAGGCGCCGCCGTAATAATGGTGCGGGGCGGCGGCTAAGCGCTCCCGCCCGGCATTTGCGACCATCGAGGGGCTCGGGCGAGCCCGCCCCCGAGGCGCCGATCGCAAAAATGGTGCGGGACGGCGGCTAAGCGCTCCCGCCCGGCATCCGAGACCATCGAGGGGCACCGGGCGAGCCAGCCCCCGAGGCGCTGATCAGTAATACAGCGTGGCATGGGTGCTTGCGGTCCCCGCTTTGTTTCAAACGGGCCCCGAGGCGACCTTCTCACGCCTGTACCCTTTCGAGGGTTGAAACCTTCCCGAGCCAGGAGCTCGTGCCGCTCGAGGGTTCTCCTTACCTTGTAAGGAACCGGACCATTAAATGCTCGCGGCCGAGGGCCGTAATTTCGCGTTGCGGGCACGCTTTTAGGCGTTGCGCGCGCGCGCGCGCGTAGTGGGCGGCGTGGGCAGGCGGACGTGACCGCCTGCCACGGTCCCTGCTATTCTTCGCCGTGATGATGGCCTGTTCGTGGTGGCGTGGCCGCCGCGGTCGTGGTGGGGCCCGCCCGTCAGCGAGAAAGAAGATTCCCTGCAGTTAATGCGCGCGGGACGTCCGCCCCGGAGAGCATGCCTACGGCTTATAAATCTGAGGGGAGGGAAAAACGGCGGTTTTTCACCTTAGCGTCTCGCCATTCTTGCCCCCTGCGCTCTCTCCTTCATTTTGCTCTTGCCACCGTGGCCCTTCGCCATTAGAGCTCTTCCTCTTCTTCTTGTCCTCCGCTCCGGATCCCTTGTCCTTTCTCATGGCGCCACTTCCGCCCCTCACGATCCTCGACCCGTACGCATGGGAGCGGTCGTCGGTGAACCGGCGGCCCTTAGCGACCTTGGTCTCCCGCCGGTCGGTGGCGGCGAACGAGGAGGGCCGGCCGGCGGAGTGGATCGTGCCGCCGGCGGGGGACCATGCACCCAACCCGCCGAAGGCTATGTGGTGAGCTTCATTCGCTTCCATGAGCGCGGTTTCGCCGCGCGGCGGGCCGCTTCATGCGGGCACTCGCCACCGCTACGGCGTGGAGTTGCACAACTTCGCGCCGAACGCGATCTCGCGGCGGCCACGTTCATGGGCGTCCGCGAGGGGTATCTAGGGATCCCCGATTGGTGGGAGCTCGGATACACCTCTTCCGCGCGGAGTCGTTCACGCGGCCGACGACGGAGCGGGAGGACCCGCCGCGCGGTGCGCGCCCGGCGGCATGTCGCTCGCCTCGCGGACGCGAGACAAGGACGACTACATACCTTGTACTATGACGACCAACAATGCCGGTCCGGGAGCGGGGGGTGGTTTTACCTTCGCAACGCCGAGCCCGGCCTCCCCCCTACACTTTGGTCGGGTGTTCGGGAGAAGCCCAACTCCCGGGGCTACGGGGTGTCCACGCCCCGAGCATCGGAGGCGACCGGGCTCGCTCCCGGCCACCCCGAAGAACCCGGCGACGCGCGGGCTAACCGCGGCGGGCGTCCTCGCCTTCCTCCACCACCGTCGGATCGTGCCTCTGATGGAGAGGCCGCTCTCGCATCTTCGAGATGACAGAGGTGGCGGACCCCGTCGCGGCGGCCGGGTCGCGGATGCTCCCGACCACCTTGAGCGGGGGTACGCACTCACACGGGCGCGAACGCCGTCGATGCCCGGATGCCTTTGCGCCGGGACCGGTCCCCATGGGACCTCGAGATGCTCCCCACCGGCCCGCCGGGGTGAGTATGGTTCTTGGCCCCGTTTTCGTTCGTGATGTTGCCCCCGGCTCCCGACATGTTTCGACGTTCTCGCCCGCAGCCGGTGAGCCCGAGCGCCGCGAGTCCGTTCCGCCCACCCCCCCGACCCCGCGCGCTCGGCGGGGCGGCGCGCAACGGGGGCGGGAGCGGGCGGCGCGCAAGAGGGAGCGCGCGAGGCGGCACCGCGAGCGCCGCGAGAGGGCGGAGCGAGGGGTGCACCGCCGCGCGAGCCAGGGGGCTCTCCTCTCCGGGGACCGAGGAGTATTCGTCCTCAAGGAGGACGAGGAGGAAGAAGGCGGGGGCGGGGCCCCTCCGATAGGTGGGAGCCCGCACCCCCGCGCCGGAGCCGACTCCGGCGGCAAGGGCGGCATCGCACGGGGCGGGCGCAACGGCGCCCGCCGCCGGCACCTACAACGAGGGGGCGGCGCGAGCCGCGGAGGTGCCGCGCGCGCGCCGCGGGCGCGCGCGGCTAGCGCGCGCGCGCGCGGACCCGGGGCCGCGCGCGCGCGGCGGAGACGTCGGGGAGGCGCGGCGACGGGCGCGTCGGCCGCGCCGGCCTCATCCACCGAGGCCTCGAGGAAGAGGAAGCGCGCCTTCTCCTCTTCGAGGTAGGGGGCTTGCTCTTCTCGGGGTTTGGTTTTTGGCGACCGGGCGTTCGATTTTTTGCTTGTACTTGTGCGGGTGGTGCCAACCGTGCCTCCCCCTCGCACCGGCCAAGGTGTTGAGGGCGGATGCGGCCATTCCCACCCGGCGGCGCTCGTCGAGGGTGCCGCGGGCGGGGGCGAGCACGGCGGCGGCGGCGGGCGAGAGCTCGCGGGCGCGGGCCGAGGCCTCGAGGCCTCTGGCCGGCGGATCATCTGCCGCGGCGCGGCCGGTGGTCGTCGAGGAGCGGCGGGCGCCGGTCGTGGCGGAGGCGCGGCCGCGGCGGCGGCCGCGCGGGAGGGCGCGATCCGCGGCGCCGGCCGCGCGCGGAGGCGCAGCGTGTGGGCGGCGGGCGGGGAGGGCGGCCGGCGCCCGTGGTCGCGGAGGTGCGGCCGGAAGCGGTGGCTATGGCGCCGCGTCGGGCGCCGCGGCCACCGGAGGCGCAAGTGGAGGCGCCGACGGAGGCGACGCAAGGGCCGGCGCCGCTCGCTAGCGGCTCCCGGGTGGTGGTGGTGGAGATCCCGGACGACGACTCCCCGCCGCTCGGGTGGGATCGCTGGGTGAGCTTCCCCACGCTCTCCCCGCAGTCCCGGAGGGGGCCCTCATGAGGCGACGCGACGGCCACATGGTGGCGGGGGGTCGAGGACATGGCGCCGAGGCCTCGTCTTCCCCGCGCCATCCACTCCGCCCGGTGGAGGGGGTCGCCGGCGACCCGCCCGCATTCGCCGACGCCCGGGGGAGCGAGGAGTTGTGGGGAGAGCTCCGCGGCCACGGCGCCACGCTCGACCGTGCGTTGAACGAGGCGCCGAGGGTCCACGGCGGCCCCGCACGGCGCGTCTTCCGGGTGGGGCATCGTTGCTCGTTTTCTTCTTTTCCTCGTTCCTCGCGCGCCGTCTTTGTATCATGACACTTACGGGTTCGACTTGTGGGTGACGGGAGCTCGAGTGCCGTGCCCGCGACAAGTACGACGCCTTCGACCGGGTGAACGCCGAGCTCCACCGGCTCCGGGAGCGAAGCGGCGCCTTCGACGCGCTCGCCGACGCCATCGGGACCCCGGACGGCCGGGTTGTCGTACGGGCCATGGCCCCGTGCGATCAACTCCATGAGAGCGCAAGGCGGAGACCCGCGCATCCCTCTAGCCTCGAGCGGGTCCGCATAGCCCTCATCACGACCGGGATGAGGCGCCGCGGCGGCGCGCGGACTCGGAGAAGATGCATACGCCGGCGACCAACCGGGAGGCGGAGGTGGCCGGTGTCCGTAGCGAGAACCGGGAGCTCCGCTCGTCGCTCGAGGGGGCGCGGGCGCGCAGCGCCATGCCGAGGAGCGGTCGCGCGCGCTTGAGCAAAGGCCAAGGAGGCCGACAACTTGAGGGCCGCCTTCGACGCCAAGGCGCGGCGCCGCCGTCTCCGAGGACCGGCCCTCGGCGGGAGCGCACTACCCGCCGTGGGGGGCCGAGGGGCGGCTCCGGCGAGAGCAAGCCGCCCTTGCCGACACCCGGTCGGCGCCGGAGCGGGAGCGCCGTCGCTCGCGAGGCGGCGCGCGCGTCGCCGGGAGGACCGAACACCGAGTTCTCCAAGCTCGAGGGCGAGCCGATGGTGCTCGGCATCACCGCCGCAAGCCGGAGCCGGCCCCGCAGGAGCAAGGCGCAACCATCAAGTGCCTTGAGCAAGCGGTCGAGGCCGAGCGCCGCGCTCTCGAGGTGGAGAGGAAGCAAAGTTGAAGGTAAGTCGCCGTTTGACTCTCGTTTTGTTGGGTTTCCCTTAGAGGGTTCACACTCTTTTTCGATTTCTTTCTCGTCCGGCAACTCCGTGCTTGCGCACCACGCCGGGCACGTGGCCGAGCGGGCCGAGGCGGTGCGGACCTCCTACAACTCCTCCGAGCAGAGCCGGCAGGAGTTGCGCAATGCGGCCCTCGAGACCTGCCGGCCGTGGAGGAGGGCGAGGCACAGGCGGTAGCTCGGCCGGCCGCCCGCTCGCGCGCCCTCGGCGGCCACGTCACCGAGCGCATGCGCCGGCGGCTCGCATCTTGGCGTCCCGTGAAGGCCCTCGGGGTGGTGTGGTCCCACTATGAGGTTAACTTCGAGGCGCCGGCGGAGAGTTACGTCGTCCTCGAGGGTGTTGAGGACGAGGTGGCGACGGAGCACGTGGACACGCTCGCCGCCAACGCCGCCGGGACACTTGCCGAAGCCTTCGAGGAGTTCCTCTTCCCGGACGCTGCTGACGCCGCCGCTCCTCCCGCCTGAAGACGGCTGGGCGCTAGGCCCGTTTTTGTTGATGTGTTAGTATACTGGCTGTGAGGCCCTTGTAAATAAACAAGTTACTTTTGCCATAAACATTTGCCGATGTGAAATGATGTCTTTTGTTTATTACGCTTTTTTGTTTCTCCTTCTTCCTGAGTAGATTCTAGTTAGGGGAGTTCGATTTTCGCGGGTGGCCTGCTGGGTTGGAGGCGAGAGAGAAGGGCCGTATCCTCGCGGAGGCGTAGGCTATCTCTGGCTCGCGCGCTCCTTCCTCTAGGCGCCCGCGCCTTGTTCGAATCTTTGTTCGGGGCCGAAGTAGAAAACAAACTTAGCGCGCGTGAGTTGTTTCGTTTTTGCGCGAAAATGGGACCATTTTGGGGGGATGCCCCCCGCAAGAGGCCCCCGAGGGTAACTTGGGTTTCGGGGGAAAGCCGAGTTGCCCTTTTCATTAGACTTGTGACGTTTACATAGTTGTCACCAAGCTCGGGGCGTTGGTTATGTGATTTTTACAACAAAAATACTTGGAAATCCTAGCTAGGGGTAGAAGCGACGTAGCCGTTGGATGTTCCAAGCGTTGGTGAGCTCTTCACCGTCCTCGTTGGCCGCCTTGTACGTGCCGGCTTGAGTACCTTTACTACGACGTAGGGTCCCTCCCACGGAGGTGATAGCTTGTGGCGTCCTTGGTTGTCCCGGCGTAGCTTAGGACCAAATCCCCTTCACTGAAGTCCCGCCGGTGTATCTTGCGTGCTTGGTAGCGCCTGAGGGACTGTTGATACCTTGCGGAGTGCATCAAGGCCACGAGGCGCGCTTCGTCTAGCTGGTCCAGTGAGTCCTCGCGGGCTCGCTGGTTGGCGTCCTCGTCGTAGCCTCGAACCCTGGGCGACCCGTATTCTAGGTCCGTGGGGAGGACGACCTCCGCGCCATGGACTAGAAAGAACGGGGTGAACCCGATGGCTCGCCTCGGGGTGGTCCTTAGGCTCCATACGACCGCCGGTAACTCTTGGAGCCATTTCCGACCGCATTTGTTTAGCCGGTCAAAAATTCTAGGCTTAAGGCCTTGTAGGATCATGCCGTTGGCACGCTCTACTTGGCCGTTGGTCCGGCGGGTGTGCTACGGTACGCCCAATCCACACGGATGTGGAAATTGTCGCGTGAACTCCAAGAATTTCCCCGCCCGTGAACCGGGACCCGTTGTCGGTGATAATGGAGTTTGGCACTCCAAAGCGATGGATGATGTCGGTGAAGAACGTCACCGCTTGCTTCGCCCGAGATTCGTAATGGGGCGCACCTCCACCCACTTGGAGAACTTGTCGATTTCGACCGACAAGTGGGTGAAGCCCCCGGCGCCTTTCGCAGGGGCCCGACGATATCCGGCCCCCACACGGCGAACGACCATGTTATGGGAATGGTCCGCAAGGCGTGAGCGGGGAGGTTGGACTTGCGGGCGTAAACGGCACACCTCGCGAGTGCGTACGATCTCACCGGCATCCGCGACCGCGGTAGGCCAGTAAAAGCCTTGGCAGAAAGCATTGCCAACGAGGGTACGAGGCGCTGCGTGATGGCCACAGATCCCCGCGTGGATGTCCCGCAGGAGCTCGCGCCCCTCCGGGATGGGCACGGACCGCTGCAAGATGCCGGAGGCGGCGCGCTTGTACAGCTCGCCGTCGACGAGGGCAAGGGACTTGGCCATTCTGGCGATGCGCCTGGCCGCGGCCCGGTCCGTGGGGAGTTCCCCTCGGGCCATCCAGAGCAATATACTTGTCACGCCGGTCGGCCTTGACGGGGCCGGCTCGATGTCCATCACATCGGCCCCATAGGCGCCATACCCCTCGAGGAGGGAGAGCACGTATGCCTCGTTCGAGGGGTCCTCATCCATGGGTTCCGCACCCGCCGGATTCGAGGGAGCCCTCGAGGGTTCTCGCGTGGCTCGAGGGGTGAGGCTCGAGGGTGACCGAGGGCCGAGCAATATCGCGGGCGAAAACGTTCGGGGGGACGGTGATCCGCCCGACGCGATCTTGGTCGCCCTCGTCCGCCTCCTCGTTGTACCGGCGGGGGCACGTGATTGAGCTCGATGCCGTAAAATTTGTCTTCGAGGGCTCGCACGGCCTTGCGGTAGGCCTCCATCTTATCGTCATGGCGGCGCTCGCGCTCTTCATGACTTGGTCAATCACGAGTTACGAATCCCCCGCACGTCGAGGCGCTTGACGCCTAACTCAATGGCGATCTTGAGGCCGCAAAGGAGGGCCTCGTACTCGGCCATGTTGTTCGACGCGGGGAAGTGGAGGCGTACCGTGTACCGCATGTGCTCCCCGAGGGGCGACACGAAGAGCAGGCCCGCGCCCGCTCCATTTTTCATCACCGAGCCGTCGAAGTACAGAGTCCAGCACTCGCTTGGATGCCGTGGCGGTGGCGGCCGCATATCCGTCCATTCGGCCGATGAAATCCGCCGGGATCCGGGACTTGATGGCCTTGCGCGGGGCATAGGTGAGCGTTTCGCCCATCGGCTCCTCGGACCACTTGGCGATCCCGCCCGCCGCGTCCGGGTTGCGGATGATCTCCCCTAGCGGGAAGGAGGAGACCACCGTGACGGGGGTGGGCCTCGAAGTAGTGGTGGAGCTTGCGCCGCGCGAGGACCACCTCATACAACGGCTTTTTGGACTTGGGGGTAGTGCGTCTTGGTGTCGGACAAGACCTCGCCGATGTAGTAGACCGACCGCCGGACCGGCGAGGGCGTGCCCTTCCTCCGTGCGCTCCACCACGATCACGGCGCTGACCACCCGGGTGGTTGCGGCCACGTAGAGCCGCAGGGGTTCGCCGTCTCGTGGCGGCGTGAGGATCGGGGCGTGAGTCAAGGACGCCTTCGGCTTGTCGAGCGCATCCCCGGGCCTCGGCGGTCCGGGAGAAGCGCTCATGTTTCTTGAGGAGGCGATAGAGGGCGAGGCCCTTCTCGCCGAGCCGCGAGATGAAGCGGCTCAAGGCGGCAAAGCACCCCAGCACCTTTTGCACCCCTTTGAGGTCCCGGGTGGGGCCCATTCGTTCGAGGGCCGCAACCTTCTCGGGGTTGGCCTCGATCCCCCGTTGGGAGACGATGTATCCCGGAAGCATGCCTCGCGGCACCCCAAAGACACACTTTTTGGGGTTTAATTTGACCCCATTGGCCCGCGGAGCGCCCGAACGCGATGCTAAGATCGCCAACCAGGTCGTCCGCCTTCCCGGTTTTCACGACGATGTCATCCACGTACGCTTCGACCGTCCGTACGATGTGATCTCCGAAAACGTGCTTGCATGCAACGTTGATAAGTTGCGCCCGCGTTTCGGAGGCCGAACGACATCGTGACATAACGAACATCCCGAACGACGTGATGAACGAAGTCGCGAGCCGGTCGGACTCCTTCATCTTTATTTGATGATACCCGAGTAGGCATCAAGGAAGCAGAGCGAATCACACCCGTAGTTGAGTCAACAATTTGATCAATTCGTGGCAAAGGAAAAGGAACTTTAGGACATGCTTTATTAAGACTAGTGTAGTCTATACACATCCGCCACTTCCCGTTCTTTTTCTTTACAAGTACAGGGTTTGCTAGCCACGTTGGGTGGAACACCTCCTTGATGAACCCGGCCTCGAGAAGCTTCCGCGGCCTCCGTTCCGATAGCCGTCGCCGCTCCTCGTCGAAGCGGCGCAGCCGTTGTTGCACGGCGCGGGCGTGAGGCAGGGGATGTCAAGGGAGTGCTCGGCGACCTCCCTCGGGATGCCCGGCATATCCGAGGGGCTCCACGCGAAGATGTCGGCGTTGGCGCGGAGGAAGTCAACGAGCACCACTTCCTATTTGGGATCGAGGGTGGAGCCGACCCTCAATGCCTTGCCCTCGGGGGCGGCGGGGGTCGAGGGGGACCTCCTTGGTCTGCTCCGCGGCCTCGAAGGTGCCGGTGTGCTTGGCGGTGGAGCCGATGTCCTCGTTGACCATCTTCTCCAAAGTGGTGACCAGCGCTTCGTCCAGCGCCAGTGCTTCCGCGTGCTCCACGCACTCGACATCGCAGTCAAACGCGTGCTCGATTGACGAGCCCACGGTGATGATACCGTTCGGTCCTGGCATCTTCATCTTCAAGTAGGTGTAGTTGGGGACCGCCATGAACTTGGCGTAGCAGGGCCGCCCAAGTATGGCGTGGTAGGCGCCCTTGAACCCCACCACCTCGAAGGTGAGTGTTTCCTTGCGGAAATTCTTCGCGGTCTTGAACCAAACCGGCGGATCGATCCGCCCGAGGGGCCGGACACGTTTGCGGGCGCGACCCCATGGAACGACTTCGTCTCTGGGCCGCACCGGTCCAACCCGATCCCCAGCAAGCGCAGCGTATGCGCGTAGAGGATGTTGAGGCTGCTGCCTCCGTCCATCAAGACTTTTGAGAACCGCGCGTTCCCAATGATTGGGTCGACCACCAGCGGGTATTGGCCCGGGTTGGGGATGCGGTTCGGATGGTCTTCCCGCCGAAGGTGATGGCGTCCTCCGGCCGCTTGAGGAAAGAGGGAGGCGCCTTCTCCGCGGCGAGGACCTCGTGCCGCTCCCGCTTGCGCTGGCGGGTTGACATGTCGACGGTGGGTCCCCCGAAGATGAGGAACACGTTCGCACGGCGGGGAAGCCGCCGTGTCGCCATCTCCTCCGTCCTTCTTGGCCTCCGCTTCCTTCGCGGCGGCGCGGCCATAGAACTTCTTGAGCATGTCGCATTGCTCAAGGGTATGGTTCACTGGGGTCTTGTGGTAAGGACATGGCTTTTTCAGCATGTCGTCAAACACCCCCGGACCTCGAGGGGCCGGTCGAGGGCCCCGTCGAGCCGGGTCAACGAAGAAGAGCCTCGGCATTATCGCCGTCGCGCCCCTGCTCGCGCGCCTCGCGGCGCGGCTTCTTTCCCCTTCTTGCCCTCGCTTGTCCTTCCGGTGGGGCTCCCTGGACTTGCTTGCCCTCCGCGGGCGCATCATCCAAGCGCTTGCCCTTCTTGCCGTCGAAGATCGCCCCCACGGCCTCCTCTCCCGAGGCGAAGGCGGTGGCAATGTCGAACGCCTCATTGGAGTCCGCGGGCGGGCTGCGCCCCAGCTCTCGCACGAGGTCCCGGCACGTGGTGCCCTCGAGGAAGGCATGCACGATCTCGGATTGCGCCACGCTGGGGAGCTCTGTACAGCGCTTGGAGAAGCGCCGTATGAAGTCCCGCAGCGACTCGCCGGGCTTCTGGGTGCAGGAGCGCAGGTCCCAGGAATTTCCAGGGCGCACGTACGTGCCCTGGAAGTTACCCACGAACGTGCGGACCAGGTCGTCCCAGTTGTGGATCTGGCTGGCGGGCAGGTGCTCGAGCCATGTCCGGGCTGCATCGCCGAGGTGCAGGGGCAAGTTGCGGATGATGACCTCGTCGCTGGTGGCCCCGCCCAGCTGGCACGCCAGGCGGTAGTCGTTGAGCCACACGCGGGGATCCGTCTCCCCGTTGTATTTGACGATGGTCGAGGGTTGGCGGAAGCGTTGGGGGAAGGCCGCCGCGCGGATCTCCCGGCTGAACACACGGGTCCCCGGGGGTTCCGGCGTCGGAGAACGGTCTTCGTCGGCCGTCGTAGCGTCCACCCCGTCGAGGGTGGTAGCCTACCGCCGCTTGCGCATCCTCCTTGCTCGTGCGCCCGGCGTTGATGACGTTGCGGGCATCACCGTCCGGTGTCTCGCGCGTGTCAAGGAGCCGCTCCCTTGGCCGCGCGCGCGTCCCGAGTTGGCGGGACGCCCCGCGGCTTCACATGCGTGGACCGAGGGTTCGCCCCCTTGTGCGGACCCGCCTCCTCGCGCATACCCCTATTGGCGGATACGTGAGGCCGAGCTTTCGGCCTGCTGGATGGCCGCTTGCTCGATGAGAGCCTGCACCTCGCGTTGCGGGTTCCGCGCCTCAGGGGTCGAGGGTGCCGGCATAGCCGCGGCGGCGTCGCGGCGGCAATGAGCTTCGACTTGCCCGCGGAGGCGCGTCGGGTTGTCGACGTTAAAGTCGGCGTTGATGTGGTCGCGGACTTGTTTTCCCCGGCTCCCGCGCGCGTTCGCCGCGTGCGGAGGCTTCTCCCGGCCATCGAGGTGCGGAGCGGCCCGCACCGTCCGATATTCCTTCGCCGGCTTGGCCTCGAGCTCGCGGGCCCGGCGCCGGTGCGCGTCGACGTCGGCCCCGGCGGGGGTGCTTGGCCCCGCGGCCGGGCGCGAAGTGATCCCCGGGACGGGCGTGACTTCCCCGTCGCCGGCGCCTACCGCGCCGCTGGCGTTGGGCCGGGTCGTTGGAGATAACGGCGCAGCACTCCCGCGTGGGGTCGTAACTCCCGGTCTTTGGAGTCATCGGAGCAGCCGAACCGGTGGTCCGTAGCGTCAAGGAAGCGCTCGAACATGACCGGGTCCGGCACGCCGGAGAAATCCCACTCCTCGTACCCGTGGAGGTTGGCGGGTGGCAACGCGTCAAGGGAACCCGGGGATGACTCGTCGCCCGGCGGAGGGCACCGGGGCCCCCGGCAACGAAGACGTGACGACCGGGGGAACCGGCGCATCGCCGTGTTGACGTTGGCGTTGTAGGCCGTCGTAGCACCGCGAAGGCCGAGGGGGAAGCGCGGCCGGAGACCGTGCGCCGCCCCGTCGGGGCGGTGGTTGTTGTGCCGACGGGTGCGTCGCGTTGAGAGGCGGCACGTTCGGCTTGCCGCCGCCGGACCGCGCCCGGCGCGAGCGCCGGCGGAGCGGCGACGACGTCGTGGCGTCGACGGGCCCGCGCATCCGCGCCGGCGGGCGTGCCGCGCGCGTGGTGGTGCGCGCGGCGGGGCCGGAGCGGACCCGGCCCGGCGCCGCGCACGGAGCTCCTCACGGTTGGTGAGGCGCATCAGGTAGCCGTTCCCCGTGGCCTGAAAGTTTAGGCCCCCGAACCGGATTTCGAACCGGCGGGGAGGGGGGTCCGAGCTGCCCATGCAATAGCGCGTACCGCCGTACTCAGTGCGGATCACCATGGAGGGAGTTTATGGATTGACCTTAGGCGCTCAGATTGCCCCACGGTGGGCGCCAACTGTCGGTGCGGAATGTGGTCCCGACACTAACCGGCAATAAGCGCCGAGGTCTATCCCTCAATGGTCGATGCTAAGCAATAAGAGACACGAGTTTATCCTGGTTCCGGCCGAGGGGCCGTACGTCCCGGCGGTGGTGTGCTCAAGGCACTATATTGCTCGGCACCGTGGGTGCCCGTAGTGGGGCCGCTACAAGCAAGGTGGGAGAGGAAGCGTGGCTTCCAAGTCCCTGGTGTAGTGACTGAAGATGTTGTGGGAGAATTGGAGAGCAAGCGCGTGGCGCAGCCTGTCTCGTGTGGTGTTGTGTCGTGTCTCCCTCCGTCCGTCGTCCTCGTCCCCTCGCGGCAGGGGGGTTCGTCTTCCTTTTATAGACCAAGGAGAGAGCGAATCACATGCGTGCCGCGCTATTTAGCTACGTGAGGGAGCGTGATGTGCTATGCTGTAGAGTAGGCGGCCGTCCGGACGATCCTTGCAGCGATCCGGCCATCATGGCTTATCTTGTACCCGAACAGTGGCGACTTCGAGGGCAGAAGGGTAGCGGATGGCTGTGAAGCCTTTAGACGGGCTTGAGGGAGTTGCTGACATCGGTCCGTACGGGGCACAGTGGCAGGTAAGGCGGCGTCCCGTTCCCGTACGATCCACGGTGCTAAGGTTTTTTCCACGGTGCCCGACGTGTGGTTCGTACGCGCGGGGGCGGCGGCCATGCCGTTAGTAGTGGCGGGGATGGCGTCCTACCGGCCTAGCGCCTCCACCTAACCCCGAAAGATCACAAGAAAGCGAGCCGAGGGTGCGGCGGCCGCCCTTCGAGGGCTCGACGCGTTAGCCGTACCGGAGCGGCGGCGTGGCATCACGGGACGGCACCGGCCACGCCGCACAGTTCCTCCCACAGTGGCGGGGATGGGCTCCCTCCTCGGGGAGTTGGTGCGGCGGCACCGGGCGCGAGCCCCGGGCGCATGATGGCGCCGCCCCGCCGTTGTCAGGGCATTAAATGCCCGTGTACGGGAGCAGGCGCGCGCGTGTGGGGCGCCCTCGAGCGAGGCGGACCCCGTTCGAGGGCGGAGCGGACCCTCGAGCGAGGCGGAGCTTGCTCGAGGGGGGAGCGGGCCCTCGAGCGAGGCGGAGCCTGCTCGAGGGAAGCGCACCCCCTCGAACGGGACGGAGCCCACCCGAGGGAGGCGCGCATCCTCGAGCGAGGGCGAAGCCTGCTCGAGGAGATCTTCGAGTGGGCCGCCTTGGTGGGCCGTGTCCTGCATGGTTAGGCGAGGCGTGTTTGGCTTTGTTGCGGGTTTTAATTGGGGGTTCCCCAGTTGTTAAAGGGGACCCCTAGGGCTGTCCCCGACACATGATACCAAACAAATCTATCCACCGCATGATACAACTTGTTTGAAATCATACCACCTTCCACAAATAGATCTATCCACCGCATGATACAATCTAAATATGGAAAGCTAAAAGCATACAATATTTAAAGCATAATCTATGAACACGTTTTACTCAAGAAAGCATAACCGAATACGGCTGAACATCCGAATCGGGGTCCATGAAGAAGGAACGAGCATTACCAAGCAAGATAAATCTATCAGATTGAATTGAAATCTAATCCACCAGATGACTAGCTCCAAAACAACCCTAAAACCTGCATCTACCACATGATACCCGGTTCCTTCAAGATTTATACAAGATTTGGCAAGCTTGAACCCGCAACATGTAACAACCTAGATCGATTCGGTTTCGGCTGTTAGGGAACACGTGATCCACGTGCTATTAAAGCTATGGGTACAAACTTGAGTCGCATAAGGATCATCAGAAGAGATAGAGCCGATCCAAATCAATCTAAATTGGGCAAAAAGGTGTTACATGAATTTAGACATAAAGTAAAACTCAAAGCAACACGGGGTAACTTAATGAATCTACTGGATCTTGCCAAAATCCAATAGAGCCGATAACTAGCTTCGAGCTAGATCTTATCCTACCGCATGGCTCATGATCTAACAAGAAAGCCTCTTGAACCAAGCTTGAATCTACCGCATGACACTAAGCATGGTAACAAGACCACTTGCATCAAATCTAAATCCACCGCATGATACTAGACATGATACAAGGTTGCCGGTACTCACGGAGGTCGACGGATCGATGAATCCTCTCGAAGAACTCGACGACACGACAAAGGACTCTAGGGTTTGGCGTAAAGCCGGTTCGTATTGAGAATGTCTCGAATTGTCTGTTACATACATTCAGGGTCCATATTTATACCCCCGTTAAGCATGACCTCGAATGGATTCGATACCTATCTCTAAGTGCGATCGCTTATCCATCCATTCGTCCCTTCCGCTCGGGCCACTTCACCACGCAATCCTCGCAAAATCGGCGCAACGGTTCCTTGCCGAACGGAAGCAAATTGCCGACCGCGGACTCTTCTCGCCGAATTCATCCGAAGAAACCTTCCTTCCGCCGGACGGATTCCTCACCGAGTTGGACCCACAAGTCGGACTCCTTACCTTACCAAATTTTGGTGTTAACATATGCCCCTTTAATTACGGGATAAAAGTGATTTTATTCGGAATTGACTCCGACCACCAACGTCTTCAAATTGAATCCGTTCAACACCCGTTCTCTCTCTTCGCAATCCGTCGGAGTCTTCGCCCACATCCAAACCCTAGATCACCTTTTTCTCGGGCTCAAATCCTCAATGGCGGGTCAAAATCAAGCTGCTCAGGTAAATTCCTCCACCATAAGCTTCATTCGGCACTTAGCTTTTCAATTTTTACCTGAGATTTCTTCTCCGCCTTCCCTCAGGAGCTTTCCACTGAGCTTTTGATTCGTACTGAGGCCAATTCGACGTCCTACTTCCTTGGTCCCGTGGGAGTTTCTGATCCTCGCGAATTCATCGCAACTCGAATCCCAAAGGATCCCCTTCAAAGCGGCTTTAACTAAGCCTCCCCTGTGGCAGGACGCCTTCAAGAACTGGCCCTTGCCCCCAATTGCGGGCTGGAGGAATTGGTACAAAAGAGTTCTTGCGGATAAAAGTGTCAGGACCCAAAACTGGGATACCCTCCGTATTGCTCAATGCTTGGAGCTTTCTTTGGCCGAGACCCCCAAAAATGAAGACCTTTTGATAGCGGCTTGCCACTTCTGGTCAAATGGCGTCAACACCTTCCTTTTTGGTCACGGCCCAATGTCCCCAACCCTAGCCAATGTATACATGATTACCGGCCTTGATATTTCAGGATCTGTTCATCTCTGGGACTTCAAAGGTTCCACAAGACAAACAGGAGTGAAATCAGGGAGCGGATACAAAAATTATATCCAGAATCATATGAAAGATGGCCCCCTTGGTGAAGTTGAATATAGGGCATTCCTGAACATGTGGGCGTACAGCGGGTTCATCTTCGTGGTAAAGCCAATGAGCCTACTGCGAATCATATTGTAATGGCTACACAATTGGCTAGTGGTAAGCGCCTTCCCCTTGGAAAATACCTCCCGGGTAGTGTATACCACATGCTTCATCAAACTTGTCACCCAAATGTACACCGACGAGAAGATAGCATGTGTCAATGGCCCTTGGTGGTTTGTACGGATGTGGCCGCAACCGCACATGCACCGGATCGTTGGTGTTGACCTCAACACCCGGTTTTTCCTTCATCCAACTATCATGAAGGGGAAGTTCGGATTACCGAGAGGATGTCACACCTATGGAGAAGGCTGCTTCAAGCGTTCCCATCAACGAGAATGTCGGCCCGGCTCTTTGAGCTCTTCTTCAAAGGCTTCCCCAACCCTCTCTGGCTTCCTTACTTGGACAATGATAATTTAACTCTCCCTTGTGAGTTCTCCTTTGAAGCTGGACGCCAAGACGGAAGATTTTTGGAAATCCTCAATATCCTCATCCATCCATGCATTCTGCCAGCTGAATTTAGTGGAGGGAGGCTAAACCACAGCACTTATGAATACTACCAGCCCAATATGATGGCTCGACAACTTGGATGTGGCCAGATGCCCCCAAGACTATTTCTGCATGAATTCCTCAAACCCAGAGAGGAAATTAAAGAACTTACTCAAACCTGCAGGGTTTTTCAGTATGTATGCAATCCAACTGTTTACACCTGGCCTTTCACACCTACAACAGTAGCTCACCCCACCTTCAACTCTTGGTGGCAAGAATTTCATGACCATATTTTCAGTGAGCCTGTGCACTCATTTTGCATAGAACTGATGCCTGATTTTTAGCCAATTTCAGAGGTAACATGATTGTCCTTTTCTTCAAATCAGACATTTCTTCTTTTAACCATGATCTTGATTTTTTACCCACAGAATACAGTGCCTGCCCCTCTAGCCAAGGCGATTTCTTACAATGCAGTATGCCCAATCTCAGCATTGGGATTTAGATCACCAACCTTGGCTCAACTGATGGCTAGGTATGCCACAACAGACCCAATTTTGTCCAGTATTACTGCTGACAAGAGGCAAGGCCTGTCTCTGATCGCACCTCCAACTGCCAAGAAGAGAAGAACCGTCAAGAAAGCCCTTATTGAGGTAAAATTTCCTCTCTCTTGACCTCAAGATTACTCTTTACTGATAAATTTCGTCTCGTGCGATTTCAGACTAGAATTCAGCAATCCTCAGCTTCAGAACCTGCCAATGCTCCATCCACTGGTATGACCTTTATTACTCCTTCCTCAAGGACCAACACTGGCATTTACCCTTAATCTGGTATTTGCAGAAGAAACAATGGTGGATCAACTCGTGGATGTCCCTGTCTCTCAACATGCAAGTCCACCAAGGGCTGAGCCATCTGCCCAAGTAGAGATCTCATCTTCATCAGGGACTCAATCACCCCCTGCCGGACGAAACACCAACCTCGCCAGAGATGAACTTTCCCATCCAACCAGAGCCTTCAAGTCCTTCAAGGGCTGAATCCCCTATTGGTCAGGCAGAAACCTCAACCTTAGCAGAGCTAAATCCATCTCCTCTCCAGCCAGAAGCTTCAGAGTTGCTAGAGACTGTATCAGCACCCTCTCACACAGAAGCTTCAGCTTTGCCACGAGCACCTCCTTCACCAGTGGCTCCAGAAATCACCCCTGAAACTGAACAAAACCCTATTCCAGTTCAGGAAGTTAGGCATGAGGTAAACACTTGCACTTAACCCTGTTATCCTTTTTTTATATTTCCCAACACTCCTGACTCGGCAATGTTATTTTTTCAGGATCAGGCTCCGTCATCATCAAACCCATCAATGGAGGATAAACCAATTGCCGAGATAAGGGAAGGAGGGCCTCAAGCCTTGCCAGAGGAAGTACAAGAAAAGCTCAAGGAAATTTTTGCCTGGCTGCAGAGAGACGCTCGAGATCAAATCAGAGATCTCGATCATTTCGAGGAAATGCTTGGACCCATCAGCCAAGAACTCCCTGAGGATATCAAGACCTCACTTGAACCCATCTCTGGTTTGGATGTTCACTATGTAGCCATAAGACGAGCTCTGAGAAATGTGTCTTCCCGTCCAGCTGTTGAACAAAAGAAAGCCAAAGCTGAACAAGCCGTGAGGGGAGCACAATCTCAAACTAAGAGTCACAAAGGGATATTGGCCAATCTGCAAGCTGCTCGTGAGTTGAAAGAAAGGCCGCACTGGAGGCAGAGCTGAAAAGCTTATCAGCAGAAATAGAAGCTGATGACAAGAAGATAGCCGAACTTCCTGGACTGATAGAGAAGATCCAAGAGGAAGCAACATCGGCCATAGCTGAGGTGAATCAATGTAATGCAGAACTCACCATCCTGTCCAACGCCCAGAAAGACTACCAGGAGCAGATGGACGATATTCACCAAACAGTATCAAATGCCTCCAATGTGGTCGCAAAGTATTTGAACATTTAGCTGTACTGATCGATGTGTAACCGAACTGGCCGTCCTTGCAACATTTGCCTTTTGTTAAGTTTGTTTTCCCTTTCCTTGCACAGCCTCGACTGCAACGCTGAATAACCCATTCGGTAACTAGTAACCAAGTAGTGCCATACTCGAACGACAACTTAGCCGAGTCAATCAACCGAATACGACTCAGCCTTGAACTCCAAACGACCCGACGGCGGATTGGTCAAGGAAACCTCTCCACCTTCCAAGTTTCTTGGGATACGGGACACGATCCAAGGCCACGACCTGAGGCCACGATCTATTTCGCCAGGCCTATAAATGAAAACTGTAGGTACCCCCAGCTCTTCACCAAGCCTTTAGCCCTCAAATCTTCGCCAACCTCAAATCTTCTTTCCCAATCAGCGCAAATCCCAGAAGCATGTCGAGTAGCAACAACAGGCACCGCGCCGCCGACGAGGCGGAAGGGAGCCGCGCCAGCGCGCGTCGGAGGCAATAATCATCAACTTTTTCCTTTACGATTCGTCTTTGATCCCTTCTTTGTTTTTGACGATCATCTCTGTTTCAGGCTCATTCAATGGAATCCATCTTCTGCACCGACCGGTCAGCCCTTGCCGGATGACTCCTCGGAGTCAGACCACTACTCCCCCGTGCCCTACGGGGAACTTGATGCTCTCCGCTTCAAGGCGGAGCTGGAGGTGGCCCAGCGCGAGCTGGAAGACGTCTCCAAAAAGGCCGGCATAGCCGAACCGGGAGTGGGAGGACCGGCGCAAGCGGCTGGCGGCGACCATTGACGGTACGACTCGGAACCGCTCCCTAATCCAATCGGCTTTTGATACTAATCACCTTTATCTTGCATTTTGCGGCCGTGACGCCGAGCTCAACCGGCTAAAAATGCCGGTGGAGCAATTGGGCGACAAGGTGAACGCCCGCGGAGATACGCCGGCGGAGCGCCTTGCCGCGGTGGAACACCGCGTGGATGAAGTGGCCACCCACGCGCATCCGCTTGGGCACCACTTTGGGCCCGGCCGCCATGGCGACGCACACCGACGTCGACTACTCCACCCGGCCGCGTGGCTTCGGGGGCGGCGCACCGAGAAGACATCGACGAGATCGAGATCATCTTGGAGTGCCTCGACGGCCACGGCGACGCCATTGCCGAACTCATTCATCCCCGATCCGTGCTAAACGGCTCTTTGATTAGATTGTATCGGGGATGTTTGATATCGGCAATAAATAAAGAACTTTTAATTCTCGTGCTTGTCTTGCGATGATTTTTTCTGTGTTTGCATCCGTGAATTTTGTTTCTCCTTAAACGTATTCGGGAACTCGCTTGAGTCGAACATGCGAAAACGGATGCCCCTTGGCGCAAAATCCGCGAGAAAATCCTTGATTCGGTAATCCGTAAGCACTTGTTCACATGAAAACCCTTCGCATCCGAGAAGAAAACCCTGCCGCTTGGTATTCCAATAATGCACGCCAGCCAGTCATCACTCCCAATGCACTCTCTCAGTCAATAAAATAGCCTGCCGAGATGCCCTGCAAATCCACTCGCACACTCATCCATCACTTCTCATCTTCTACCCTGCTCCAGAAAAGAAAACCCCAAAGCCATGGACAAGGGCAAGCAACCCAAGGAGGACAACTCCCCAAAGAAACGCACGATTCGAAAGTGAGTTTCCCTTTGACTTGCTTCTTGCCTTTTCGCGTGATATTACATTTTACCTCCTCTTTATTTTTTTCCTTTAGCCTTGATCTGCTTCCTGAAGAAATCATTGGGACCGAAGATATGCCTGAGTGCATCTCCTCTGATTCTTCCCTCGAAGCAGAGGACGCCACGCCCGAACAGAGGATCAACCACCAACTACGGCGCCGCGTTCGGCACTTGGAGCACGACCTCCGGGACATCACCGCTCGTTGCCAGGCCGAACGCGAACGTCGCATGGCTCTGGAGGCACTAGTAGGAGGTAAACATATTCAACTTCTTTCTGACCCCGTGCTCACATCTGGATCTCTGCCCCTAATGACCACTCCTCTGTCTCAGATGTCTCTGATAGGCACAATAACCTGAAAGCGGCTTGGGACAGCTTGGTGGAGGCAGCAAATCATGGTCATCCCCACGCATTCCAAGTTGCCGTCACGGTGGTCCTGGAGCAACTGAAGAGGGAGCAGCAGAAGAAGCAAAGAAAAGATTGAATCATACTTTCGCTTCTTACGCCAGGCCTTCTGCTTCCCACCTCCTCGTAGTCCTGATCACCAGGGTTGTTAGATGTAAACCTGCAAGAAGCATTTGTAATGTAGTTTTGCGCTAAGGGCAATGCATCTAGGCACTGGCCATTCCCTCTGTTTGGGAATTTTTGTTCTGAAGGCGGCCTCATTCTTGAGCGCCGGCTATTCCTGTATCAGATGCATGTAATCCCAATGCTGGTGATCACCGATCGATTTCAATACTAGGATAATATTTCTTCAAATATCTTCCATTTATTGCAGCGGAAAATTCTTCTCCTAGTAAAGTTTTCAACATGTAGGCATTGCCGAGCACGCATCGACCACTCGAAAGGGCCCTTCCCGGTTTGGGGACCATTTGTCGAATTCACTGTATTTGGTTCCAATCGGCAGTAAAGCTTTCCTAACCAAATCCTCTTCTGCAAATTGTCTGACTTTTACTTTCTTGTTATAATACTTAGCAACCTGCAGCTTGTTCTTTTCGATATTTTCAAGGGCCCTAAGACGGATCATGTGCAAATCTTCTAGCTCATCCATCATTAAGCCAATGTAATCCTTGGAGCTTAAGTCCTTTTGCAAAACTACTCTCCTAGCATCTGATTGCACTTCCCAAGGTAAAACCGCATGGTGCCCATAAACCAATTCGTAAGGAGATGTTTTTGTAGCTCCATGAGGGGCCATTCAGTAAGCCCATAAAGCCTCACTGAGTACCGAATGCCACCTTCTTGGCTTCTGGTCGATCTTCTTTTGTATAAGCTTGATCATGATCTTATTAGAAGCCTCTGCCTGACCATTAGCTTAGGCATAATAAGGAGAATAATTGAACAGTTTGATTCCCATGCTTTCGGCAAACTCTCTGAACTCCAAGGACACAAACTGGGCTCCTTGATCAGTCGTGATCGTTTGAGGGATTCCAAACCGATAGATGATGTGTTCCTTGACAAACTCAACCATGTTTTCTGATGTCACCTTCTTCAGTGGAATTGCCTCAACCCATTTGGTAAAGTAATCTGTAGCCAAAAGCACAAACTTATGCCCCTTGTTAGATGGTGGATTAATCTGGCCAATCAGGTCTATACCCTAGCCCCTGAATGGCCATGGCTTGATGATGGGATTTAATGCTGATGCAGGAACTCTTTGAATATTTCCAAACCTCTGGCAGTCTTGACACCCCTTGTAATACTCAAAGCAGTCTTCCAATATCGTCGGCCAAAAGCACCCAGCCTGCCTGATAACCCACTTCATACGGTAGGCCGATTGGTGTGCTCCACATATCCCATCATGTACTTCACTCATCATCCTTTTAGCTTCCTCCGGACCCGAGCATCGTAACAACACCCCATCTAATGATTTGTAAAACAAATTATCATCCAGAAGAACAAATTTTATGGCCTTGTACCTGAGCTTCCTAGAGACCTTTCGGGATGGATTCTTCAAATAGTCAACGATCTCTTTTCTCCAATCATCCTCCGCAAGATCCATTCCCAGCGCACATATCTCCGTGGCAAACGCTTCTTGATTCTCTTTATAACCGGAAGCGCTCTGAGCCAACCTGTTTGCTTCTTCATTATGTTCCCTAGGAATATGTTTGAGAGTTACCAACGGAAAGATCTTCAAGATTTCCCCGCATTCTTCGTAGTAACTCCTCGGCGCATCACTTTTACATTCGTATTGGCCGTTCAATTGCTTTATTATCAACTCGAATCTCCATAAATTTCAACCGAAACGGCCCCGACTTCTCTCAAATATTGAAGCCCCCGAAGCAATGCCTCGTACTCAGCCTGATTGTTTGTGACAGTGGGCTGTATAGGAATAGCAAACTCAAACATCTCACCTCTGGGTGAAATCAATAAAATCCCTACTCCCCCACCTTTACCACATGATTATCCATCAAAAAATAAAGCCCAAGGAGTAATTTCAAGTAAATCAATTGATGGATCACGATGTTCAGTTATAAAATCGGCAATGATCTGACCTTTAATAGCTTTTGCCGATTCGAACTTTAACTCAAACTCTGATAAAGCCAAGATCCACTTGCCAATCCTGCCATTCAGAATTGGCATAGATAACATGTGTTTTATTACATCAAACTTGGAATATACAATGCATTCGGCATTCAGCAAGTAGTGCTAAAACTTTGTACACGAGTAGTACACACACAGGCACAGTTTCTCTACAAACTCGAATACCTGGTCTCGGGATCAAGTAATTTCCGGCTAAGATAGGCTACTACCCGCTCCTTTCCTTCGAATTCTTGAATAAGGGCTAATCTAATGGTTTGGGTATCGGCGGCCACGTACAACTTGAAAGGCTTATCCAAGCTGCGGAGGGACCCGATCGGTGGCTCCTTCATATATTGCTTGATCTCGTCAAAAGCCTTTTGTTGTTCGTCGCCCCACGTGAACTTCGATCTTTCTTAAGCTTCAAGAATGGAGAAAATGGCAAAACCTTTTGTGACAGATTTGAGATGAATCTCCTTACAAAATTAATATTGCCGAGCGGTGATTGCAACTCCTTGAGATTAGTTGGAGGGACAACTTCATCAATGGCCTTCATGCTTTTCTTGCCAACTTCAATACCCCCTTCGTGGACCAAGAATCCCAAGAACTCTCCACTGATACCGCAAAAGTGCATTTGTTTGGATTCATCTTCAAACCATGCTTCCGGGTGCATTCCAAGGTTCTCTTCACGTCTTCCAGATGTGTGTCATGATTCAAAGACTTGATCACGACGTCATCAATGTAAATTTCAACGATTTTGCCGATCAACTCGTGAAAGATGTAATTCATGGCTCGCTGATAAGTTGCACCGGCATTCTTCAACCCAAATGTCATGACTATCCATTCAAACAAGCCTATGTGACCAGGACACCTGAAGGTTGTCTTCGATATATCTTCTATTGCCATAAAAATCTGGTTGTATCCCACATTACCATCCATGAAACTGATAACTTTGTGTCCAGCAGCGGCGTCAACCAGCAAATCGGCAACAGGCATGGGGTAGCCATCCATAGGAGTAGCTCTATTTAAATCCCTGAAATCTATGCAAACCCTCATCTTTCCATTCTTCTTGTAGACAGGGACAATATTAGAGATCCACTCCGCGTATCTGCATGGCCGAATGAAGTTTGCATCAAGTAATCTTTCAACTTCTTTCTTCACATCGGCCAATACTTCATCTTTGTAGATTTTCCGGGGAGGTTGCTTGTATGGTTTAAAACCAGATTTGATTGGCAACTCCGCTCAACAATGGAACGGTCCCGATCCGGCATCTCCGAATAATCCCAAGCGAAGCAATATTTATATTCCTTGAGCAACTTGATCAATTCCTCCACGAAGTCGATTGCAAGTTTGCGGCTGATAAATGTCGGCCTTGGTTTGTCACCGCTTCCAATGTCAACTTCCTCCAATTTATTGGCCGACATGAATCCTCGCCCCAACTTGCCGTCAGTTCCATCGACGGGATTATCCATTTAAAAATTGCTATAAGAGCCGACTGCTTGAATCGGCTGTTGATCGCCGCGACGGAGCTCAACGGGACCTTCTCCCCAGTCTTTTCCTGAGAAACAGTCAATACCCTGATATTCCCAGAAAGCTGGTTCCACATTCGCGACGCTCACGGAGTCATCTGCTTGGACCACCTCAATATCGTCATCTACCCATTGGATGAGCTGCTGATGCATGGTAGATGGGACACAGCAGTTGGCGTGAATCCAGGTCCCATCCAAGCGGTAGGGGTCAGAGGGCTCCTTTACCTTCGATGACAAAGAAGGTTGTGAGCAGTGTTTTGGACCCGATCATCAGATCCACGTGGACGTACCCCTTGGTATCTGAAGGAATCTCGGCGAAATCGTTCAGAATTATGCTTGTAGGTGTCAAGTCGCCAGGGCCCATGCTAAGTTTCCTGAAAGTGGTGTACGGCATCACGTTGACTGCCGCCCCACCGTCGACAAACATCTTGGTCAATGGCTTGCCATTGACATATCCTTTCAAGTATAGCAGCCTCATGTGTCGATTTTTGGCCGGTTTGTCGAAGATGGCCTCTTAGCTAGAACCGAACACCGCGCCATCGGCCCACCAAGCTTGTTCATCGTCGAGGGATGTTTCTTCTGCACAACCCGATTAGCGGGGAGCCATAAATTCATTCGGCAGAAAATATACCATACATGCCGGAGCCGAACGGTTTGATCCTTCAGGTTTGTCCTTTGGACGCCACACCTGCCTCGTCTGGATCTCGGCCTGCCTCAGTTCGCGGTTCCTCAAGCACTGAACCCTCCTTTTCTGACTTTTTCTTAGACCAGGCGGGCACCATTGCCCCTTTTGCCAGACGTACTCGTCCTCGTCTTCCTCCTGATCAGCCCATCTCGAATCAACTTGCCTCTTCCTGGGGTGATCAATGATTTCAATTTTTTGGCGCTGATCCCCACTAGGATGTATCCTTCCAATTCTTTCATGGACGGATCGGCGATTGGCAGTTTCTTGCCTATACTCTAAGTACCCGCCCGCCGCACTCGGGCGGTTTCTCAACGCGGAAGCTTCAACCCCTCGTTCCGGCGGTGCTCCGAAGAATGCGCACCCCCAATGTGCGCGCTCCTCCTCGCCGCGCGTGTGTCTTGCTCCAAATCTCTCCTGCGCGCTTCTTCTTCGCCCCTCGCGTCTCTCCTCCTCGTGCTTTCGTTTCTGGTAGCGCTCTTTCTCTAGCTGGCGCTGCCACTTGTTGAGGAGGATGCGCGTAGTCACCCTGGGTTTGGCCCTGGACGACTCTCCGATCTCGACATGGCTCTTGAGAATGCGAGGGGCTTCACCATGAACCTGCTCCAAGGTCATTTGACGTTCTGGGTCTCTTTGCTCCATCTGCCTTGCCCCCTGTCGAAGTTAAGACCTTGACCTTGCCCTTTTCCTCGGTTGTCACCATGTTGACGAGAAAAGCTTATCATGTTCGGGGAAAAGGGTGGCCGTCCGCTTTCATCTTGTTGTCAAACTTGAGATGACCCTCCTGGATAGCCCTCCGGATCCTCATTCGAAGACCCCGCGGTCGTTGATGGAGTGAGAATTCTGTCATGGAAGCGCGATAACGCTTCTCCTTTACTCCATCGAGCCGAAGCATGGAATGCCCTTCGAGCAACTTGATTCGGCCTTCCTTCACCAGGAATTCAAACGGCTTATCGGCTTTAGTGACGTCAAAGTCGTATGTGCATTTGGTCTTGTTTGACCCGGCGATTCATGGTCAACGGTTCCTTCCCCCACATGATTTCGGTAGCGGCCACTTCCTGATCATCGTCAGAGTCCTCCATTTGATCGGCCTTCTCCGGAGGCCGATTGTAGATATCGGCTACGTCATGCTTTGTTTGCCGAACACGGTGTCTTTCTTAAACCCGTAGGCCTGGTTGCTCATCAATGACGACTTTTGGGATAGGCGACCCAGGTTATCAAACTCCATACCAAACGGCTTTTCTCGTACGACCGGTAGCATCCACTGCAACGGCCATGTTGGCCAACCGATCATCCGGTAGATTCAATGAAAAACACATGCCTTTGATTTCCCCGAATCTCCCGAGGAACTCCAAGGGCGCCTCACCGTGTCTCTGCGCGAGTGGCGAGGTCGATGAGCTTCTTTTCCGTGCTACCGCTGAAGTAATGTGTGTGGAATTTTTGCTCCAGCTCCCTCCATGTGCCAACTGATTGGGGAGGTAAAGATGAGAACCACTGGAACGCTGGGCCCGTTAGTGACATGGGGAAGTACCTGACCCTGAATGCCTCTTCAGATGAGGCCTCTCCGAGCTGCATCAAATAGCGAGCAACATGCTCCACCGTGCTTGTGTCATCCTGCTCAGAAAATTTTGTAAATTCTGTCGGAGGTTTTACCCTTGGCAGTAGGATCACATTGTAATACCACTCTGGGAACGGAGGCGTGTAGGTAGGTCCCTGCATTTTAGGTTTGAGGCCGAATTGATTCTGCATCAAGTCGGCCATCTTCTGAACCAGGATATCATCCTCCTGTACGCCATTAGCTGGGTCGTAGCCTGGATTCGGGAGAGCATCGATGGCACCATAGTTCATCACTTCGTGGTAGCCTCCACCGTACAGATTTTTACGCGATCTGTTGCTAGGCGGGGCAATCCCCTGCTTAGAAAGCAAGTGGAACTCCAGACGAGCCAAATGCCAACTCCCCATACGTGGGCTGATATGGGTTCGGCCGTTGCATCGGTTGACCTGTGCTGCCCTGTGGAGGTGGCGGGACTGGCTGCCCTCCTGCGGCCTGCAGAGGGGGTTGAACTGGTTGACCTCTGGCGCCTTGTGGAGGAGGCTGGACGACTTGGCTTCCAACACTCTACGGAGGAGGCTGGGCTGGCTGGCTTCGCAATGGCGGCTGAGAACTGGACTCTCCAATCTCCACGCTGCCTCCCTGAATGGGTGCTCGATTGAATACTTGCTCCATGCCCGGTCCGAAAACAGCCACCATCATCTGTTTGAACGTACCCAGGAAAGCTCTATGGTGCCTGCTTAGCACGTCATCCGCGGCGTCTCGAAACGCTTGCATGCATTCCTCCCTCTCCTGCAGAGTTGTAGCGTCACTCTCTCCTGGCAATAGGACCCTAGGCATCTTATTTTTGAGGTATGGGACGCCACTCCTGTTCTTTTTAAATGACAGCAAGCACTTTTGTTGGAACTGATCCGTGGCATCCTTTAGCTATTGCTGCTATTCCGGAGAGATGTCCTCGATGTTGACATCCATAATGTCACCGATGTCAGGCATCTTGACTTTCCAAGTGTGTTGACGTAAAATCTGCACCTCACGCCAAGCACACAGCAAGCCGAACAAGCTAGCTTCACACGTGAAGAGATCACAAGACGTGCCAGTCAATTTTCCCTGAAAATTAACAAAAGATAAGGTAGTTAAATTCCAAAACTTGGAACTTGCCGGGTGGTACCAGACAGTTCCATATTTACGGCTAGAAAGCCAAGTGAGATGACATATAGCTATAAAGAGCTATTTGCCAGCAAACTGGAAACCATTCGGGAGCTTTAAAGTGCAAAAAGTAACATAGCTGAATAGATGACATAAGCATGACGATATATCGATCTTTGTTTAAATAAAGTTGTACGTGCTCAAAGCCATGATCGATCCTTGCGCATAAATAACATTAAACAATAAATGAAGTAAAGCATGATCATAAATGTGTAATAAACAAGCATGCATAGGTCCAAAGCACTAGTCTACCGCATGTCTAGGTACTTTAAAACCCGTCTAGCATGAAACCAAACAAATCTATCCACCGCATGATACAACTTGTTTGAAATCATACCACCTTACACAAATAGATCTATCCACCGCATGATATGATCTAAGTATGGAAAGCTAAAAGCATACAAAGTTTAAAGCATAATCTATAAACACGTTTTACTCATGAAAGCATAGCCGAATACGGCTAAACAGCCGAATCGGGATCCATGAAGAAGGAACGAGCATCACCAAGCAAGATAAATCTATCGGATTGAATTGAAATCTAATCCACCGGATGACTAGCTCCAAAACAACCCTAAAAACCCGCATCTACCGCATGATACCCGGTTCCTTTAAGATTTATACAAGATTTGGCAAGCTTGAACCCGCAACATGTAACAACCTAGATCGATTCGGTTTCGGCTGTTAGGGAACACGTGATCCACGTGCTATTAAAGCTATGGGTACGAACTTGAGTCGCATAAGGATCATCAGAAGAGTTAGAGCCGATCCAAATCAATCTAAATTGGGCAAAAAGGTGTTACATGAATTTAGACATAAAGTAAAACTCAAAGCAACACGGGGTAACTTAATGAATCTACTGGATCTTGCCAAAATCCAATAGAGCCGATAACTAGCTTCGAGCTAGATCTTAGCCTACCGCATGGCTCATGATCTAACAAAAACTATCTTGAACCAAGCTTGAATTTACCACATGACACTAAGCATGGTAACAAGACCACTTGCATCAAATCTAAATCCACCGCATGATACTAGACATGATACAAGGTTGCCGGTACTCACGGAGGTCGACGGATCGATGAATCCTCTCGAAGAACTCGACGACACGACAAAGGACTCTAGGGTTTGGCGTAAAGCCGGTTCGTATTGAGAATGTCTCGAATTGTCTGTTACATACATTCAGGGTCCATATTTATACCCTGTTAAGCATGACCTCGAATGGATTCGATACCTAATTTATCTCTAAGTGCGATCGCTTATCCATCCATTCGTCCCTTCCGCTCGGGCCACGTCACCACGCAATCCCGCAAAATCAGCGCAACAGTTTCCTTGCCGAACGGAAGCAAATTGCCGACCGCGGACTCTTCTGCCGAATTCATCTGAAGAAACCTTCCTTCCGCCGGACGGATTCCTCACCGAGTTGGACCCACAAGTCAGACTCCTTACCTTACCAAATTTTGGTGTTAAAACCTTCAACAGGCCTTGATAAGGATACTCATACCAACAAGTTGCAACTTCTTTTCTGGAACACATCACTAAAAAAACTCCAAAGTTAAGCGTGCTTGGCTTGGAGCGATGGGTGACCGACCGGGAAGTCCTTCCCGGGTGCGCATGAGTGAGGACAAAGTGCGCAGGAAAGACATGTGTTGGTCTGTGGGGGATATTCTTGTGGTCCTAGAGAGCTGCCAGGTGTAGGCGTGCCGGCCTTGGGGAGGCGGGTCATTACAATTGGTATCGAGCCGACTCTCGCGGTTTCACGGGCGCGTGTGGTCGCAGTTGCGCAGGCATGGTGTGCATGGCTGGTGTGGGCCGTGAGTGGTCACACATCATGGCACATGCACCGCATCGGACCCCGGACGTGGCCAAGAGAGGTCGTTCCTGGCTTGGGGTTGATCGACGAGGACGTCGATATTCTAAGGGGGGGTGTATGTGACATCCCGGCCCAAGGCTTAATATGATTGATAAGGATACTCATACCAACAAGTTGCAACTTCTTTTCCGAAAGCTCATCACTAAAAAACTCCAAAGTTAAGCGTGCTTGGCTTGGAGCGATGGGTGACCGACCGGGAAGTCCTTCCCGGGTGCGCATGAGTGAGGACAAAGTGCGCAGGAAAGACATGTGTTGGTCTGTGGGGGATATTCTTGTGGTCCTAGAGAGCTGCCAGGTGTAGGCGGGCCCGGCCTCGGGGAGGCGGGTCGTTACAACATCCTCAGGGATGGTGCTTCCCTCGGCTTCGGCCCCTGTCAATAGAAGACACACGAGATTAGTTTCCCGGGGGCTATAACTACTCCTCGAGGAAGACTGCGTTTGCGCAGTGTACTCACCTTCTACCATGTTGGCCTCAGGTAGTGAAGCCTCAACGGCCGGCGCCACGGTCTCCGCCTGGGGGACGGGAGCGGACTCCTCAGCGGCTGGCGTGGAACCTTCTTCAGCCACTGCCGCGCTGGGTTCATCTCCCTCCCAGGACAAGGCTGTGGATTTCCTGCACAGTACACAATCGGTTGTTAACCAAGTACAACTACCAACCTACATGTACTACTCGAGAAAGATGTTCACTTACAAGCTCGACCGGACAACAGTCACGGTCGGGGCGCCAAGTATGCTGGTAAAGTCGACAAGTCCGGCTTCAGCAGGTGCCTGTTCTTTGGCTTCAGTTGCCGCTGGTTCCTCCGCAGCAGGGGCTGCGACCGGCTCCGTCTTGCTCTCAGCAACCGGCGCCTGCGGTTCGACTTCTAACACGGCGGGGTCCGGCCTGCGGTTTCTTTCAGCCGACTCCCCCACCATCTCCCAGTCGCCTTCGTCCCCTTGGTCTACAGGGTCGGAAGGCGGAATCTCCTGCAAGAACTCGGAACTCTATTGTCAGCATAGACAACATTGCAAGACAAGTACTCGACTACCCTACTCGAAGAGTTTACCTCTTGAGATGTAGTCTAAGTGACTTTCAGCTTCTTTGTGACGCGCTTGCGTGCCACGTTGCGCGGCCTCCTCGGCGGCGCAGGCAGACTAGCTTCCAAACTAGTCGGAGGATCGCAGACGAGGGGGACATTGGGCACTCCAGGGCGGCTGAACCTCGACCGCAGCTGGAACCGCTCCTGAAGCGTCTCCTCGTCTTCTTCGTCTGACGTGTCCTCAACGATGACAGTGTCGTCACCTTCGCCGACTTCGCGGTGCTCCTTGGCTTTGCCCTTCCCCTCATCCGGGATATCTACAAGTCGAGGAGGCGAAGCCGGCTCAGAGACAAACTTTACTATGTCCTCCTGCAACAAGCACATTGGGTGAGCACGACTACAACTACATAATCAGTACTCGTATACTGAGTGCGGCTACTGACCTCGTTTGTTGGATGAGTGGCGGAGTACTCGAGGACCGGACAAGGCGTGTACGCCAGCATGTCCTTGAAGATCCTGCCCAGCCTATCGATGATGTCGTCATCATCAATCTCACCGCCGGGCATCCGCGACGAGTCGCCCTCGCCGGTGTACTAGTAGCCAAGGGTGTCACGAGCCATCAGTGGTTGCACCCTCCTCTTCATAAAGCTGAAGGCCACATGTTCGGCCCTCAGCCCGGCTTCCCTCAAAGCCTTGATCTTCAGCAGCAGCTCGGGTAGCTAGATACCCTCCTGCATCGTCGGCTCCGTATTCCACCAGGGCCGGTGCTTCGGCTGCTTCCTGCTGGGCTTCTGCAGCTCCGAGTGGTGGTTGGTGATGTAGAACCACTTTGACTTCTAGTCCTGGTTGGAGTCGATCAACTTGTACACCAAGTACTGCTCAGCGGCGTCTTCGCGCATCTGGATGCCGGCCCCTCCGACTACTCGCGGGTCGTTGGCGCTCGGCTGGGGATTCACGCGCAAGAACTTCTGGAACAGTACCTAGTGGGGCTTGATCCCCAAGAATGCTTCGCAGAAATGGACGAAGACAGAAACGTGGAAGATGCCACTGGGGTTGAGGTTGAGGTACTCGATACCGTAATACTCAAGAAGCCCCTTGAAGAAGTTGCTTGCTGGGAGGGCCAACCCGCGCTCCACGAATTGCGCGAACATTGGGATCTCATCAGGATTCTTCTCCATCGGGTATGGATCTCCCGCGGCGGCGCGCCACATGTTGACCTCCTTCTCTCGGAGAAATCCGCTGTTCAGTAGCGCCAACAGGTCCTCAGTCTTCACTTTGGATTTCTTCCACTCCTTGTTGGGATTCGGGCGCCGGGGAGACACTGGCGGTGTTGACCCTCTGGCGGATCCAGCAGCCTCCTCCTGGGATCTCTTCTTCCCGCCGGCGGTCTTCATGCTATTGGATGGTTAGGGCTTCATTCTCCAAGTACAGTGGGTTTTCACTCACATTCGCTCGGGGGCTGCGGCGATGGCTACTGGCAGCGGTGCGCTTGGATCTACGACTCCCAGCGAGGTGTCAGTGTGCATCGGCGGCGGATTCTTAGCGAGATCTGCTACAAATGGCTGCAAGTGTGGGGGGTGAAAAACCCTAAGGATTTTGGCTTCTATTTATAAGTCAATCGGCGGCCCCGCAACGGCCGGATGGATATGTTTCAAAACAGCTGACTCAACGGCAGCGCCTGACCTTTCAACTTCCAGTAGTCGATGCGCCTTGTCTCGGGGGCTCGGCTACAGCTAATCAATTCCCTGGGTAGCGACAAGATTCAAGAGCAACTCAGGACACATTCTAAATTCAAGATGACCCTTCAATTTGAGAGGAAGTACTCGACTCGAGGCTTAGGGGCTCCGTGCCACGTGTCCTTCGGTTTTTTCTCCGGATTTCGCGGGATAATCTTGCCAGAACTCCAGATTGACCCTCAGCCAGAGTCTACGACTCAACCTAAGGCTCAGGGGCTACTCCATATGGGGTGCGATTTTGCAATCGCACTTCCATATAAACTTCGGTTTCAAGACAACGCGAGTATTGTTGAAGACCTTCAAGAGCAGAACTCGAGGACGCTTGGGGACTCCTCGAGAAGACTTCATGATTACTCAAGGATCAGCTGGAGTACATTCCAGCCTCGGGATGCTTCAAATATTCTTGAGGACTTTCGGCTTGTAGTAGTCGGGGACGCTTGAGGACTACTCGTCAAGGCCGTCAAGACTACTCGAAGCTATCCTGCTCGACTACAAAGTACTCAGGGGCTTGTCGTATGGACCTCCCTGGGCCCACTACCTCGGTGGGTACCAGGACCGACTACTCGGTGGGCCTCTGGGACTACCCGGCTTGTGCCACACGGCACCTGATGGCGTGAGGCGCAAGGACTACGGTGGAGAAGTACTCGGATAGGAAGCTATACATACCTTGTACTGTGTAGAGGACTCCTAAACGTACACGACTAGTACTCTCTCCCTGAACCGACCCCGTAACCCCGCCTCCCGGCTATATAAGGCGAGGCGGGGACCCTTCTCTCTCATTACGCATCATCTTGTAATCACACCCAATCAATCCAGAGCTACACAGCATACAGGATGTAGGGTATTACGCACCTCGCGGCCCGAACCTGTCTAAATTGTGCCACGTGTCTCTTCTTTCGAGTTATCGATCTCGGCGAGGCCACATTCATCTACCTCGGGTACTCCCCTTGGTAGGTTGCCAGTCTAAAACACCGACACCCGCTGCTGGCACGGAGCCAGTTGTGGTTGCATACGCACCGCCACCGACTAGTGAGGGGGTGGAAGCGCCCCTTCCCCAACCAGCAGAAGCTGCTGGACCCACAGCCGCCGCCTCAGCAATGGGCGCGACAGAGGGTGTTGTCAGAGAGGCGGGGTCGTCGCCGCCTCGCCTGGTCGCCACTGGTGCCGATGATGCTCGTGTGCCGGATGAGCCCACCGCAGCCGCTCAGGAGCGAGTCGCTCCAGAGGACACGACAAGGGCTGCTTCCCCGAAGATCCAAGAGGTTGAGGAGGCGACGGGACGACTTTGCTACAGGGCGCAACAAGCAGTGAGGCCCAGGCCCTCGAGCTCACCTGCACCTCGTGGGCAGCCACTTCCGGGTCCGGCGACGACACCGAGGATTACGAGGAGGCTGCAGTGCACAACACCTTGGAGCGCGGGTTGAACTGGGCACACCGTGCTTTCGACAAGCTGATCCTCCTAGTGATCTCGGTAAGCTTTCTTGATTGAAGGTCACGTCTTTAATTCTCTGGTCTTCTCGAAGTACGTCACTCATCTTTACTTTGTTGGTGGCAGACGCTCGAGTCATCGGGTCGGAGACATGCCCGCGAGTTGCGAGAGCTCCGTGCGGAACAGACTCAGCTGGAGATGCAGCTCGTCGTGTCCCGGGTCGCGGCGGCCGCCGCCGTGGCGAGCAAGGCGTCCGCGCGAACGTCCCTTGAAGCTGCCCGCCAGTCAGCGGAGGATCGCGTTATCACCACCGCCACAGCTGCCACCGAGTGGTACTCGCTGGCGTCGAGGCTGGCACTTGCTGAGGCCGAGGTCGAGAAGCTCCGAGCAGCCACAACGTCTGCTGAGGAGGCCGCCGAGAGGGCCAAGACCGCTACGACCGCAACCGAGACCGTCGCCCAGGATGCCACCGAGGCCGCTGCTCGTGAGAAGGCGACGCTCAAAGCAAGGGTGTCGGAGTTAGGGCGTGACCTGGGCACTGCCATGACGGACTTGGCGACGACGAGCCGCCAATTCTCCTAGGTTACGAACCAACTGCATGTGGTGACCGAGGAGGAGGCGCAGCTTCGCGACTCCAACGCCAAGTTGTCGCAGGATATTGATGGTAAGTCGGACGGTTCCCTCCTTTCCTTGTCCGGTTTGCCACTTGCCCCTTATCGGACCCTGATTCACTGGCTGTGGTTGCAGGGGCGCGCGTGATCCACGCCGGAACGGTGGTGAAGCTGGCGGCGGTCAAACAGGAGTGGAACACTTCTGTGCTCAAGGTCATCGAGAAGGAGGGTGCCATCGAGCGCTTGTTGGAGCAGCTCCAGAGTGAGTGTCGAACCTTGGTCTCATCTTCTTCTTCTTCGTAAGCCCATCATGACTTCTCGTTCTCGTCTGTTTTACAGAGGTTTAGTCCGAGTTGGATCAATCTCGAGCATCCCGGGAGCATGACGCAGCCGCCCTGAGCCAGGCCCGCGACGCCCGGCGCAAGTCGGAGGCGATCAGCGAGAAAGCCATTGGGGACATCGCCAAGCTCGGGAGGGTGATGAGTTCGGCCATGGCCGGGCTTGGCATGTCGCTTGGTCCAAGAACGCCCGAAATGCTGATTGAAGAGGTCGGGCGCCTTCCCGGCGTAGTGCGAGAAATCGAGTTGTCGACGGCCCGTCGTGCGGTGCACCGGGTCCTCGCCATGTTCGAGTCGCATTACCAAGGGCTGGACCGCATGGTGCTGAGCGGCGGTTGGGCCCCGGGCATCTTCGACGACCAATGCGATGAGCTGGAAGAGGACTGCGCATCCTTTGCTCGCGACATGGCTGACGCCGCTCTAAAGGACCTGGAGCTGCTACCACAAGACGAATCAGAGGCCCCAGGAGTTCCCGGGCCCCCAAATTACCCATGCCATGAGCTATATTGTTGAAATAACTTGTACAAGTAACAAGACTTCCAAGTGTGTATCTAAGCTTTTTATCTTGTGTTATCCCCCGATTACTTCCAAGTGCTCGAGGACGACTGCAGCAATGCACAGCGGAACTTAGAGAATCGAAACGGTCGGGCCGTACTCTGGAGCCACAGGGGCGTAGGAGTCGGAAGGCCTGGCCTCATCGATCCGCTAAGCGCAACCGTCTGTTCACAACCCCCGAGAACTCGAAAGGTTCGAGAGATAACTTAGTCGAGATCTTGCTCGTGAAAACATCTTTTCGAACCGGAGTCCCGGCGGTCACTCGGGTGCTCTTGAAAAGAGATCGGATGAAGGCTGGGAACTAGAGAAGTACTCACAAATATTTGTGCCGTAGATGCGGGGGCGTTAGCACTAAGAGCTTTGAACGAATAGCAACCCGTCATCCCACACAAGCCGTCATCTTTACTTTTCACGAGTTTGAGTTTCCGTCAAAAAACCTTTCGCTTGTGCGATCGGTCTCGACAAAGCAGTCGGAATTTTTTTGAAAAAAATTGATAGAACGATGAGGGCATGAGGGCATCGTGCCCTTGGTAGCCCTCGAGCAGGGAGCATCTTTGCTTGGGTGCAAAGATGCTCTCTGCTCAAGCTCAAAAGTCGCCGCAAAGAAATGAACACAGTCGAGGATAAGTTCGGAACTCAAAGACATGTGAACAAGGCATGCAACATCTATTTATTGACACATGAGTTTTGAACATTTACTCAAGGATAAAACGGGCGTAGGTGTTCAATGTTCCACGCATTGGTGACGACCCTCCCGTCCTCGTACTGGATCTTGTACGTCCCTAGTCAGAGCACTTCGTGGATGATGAACGACCCCTCCCAAGGTGGCGATAGCTTGTGCCTGTCCTTGCTGCCTTGTACTCGTCGGAGGACAAGATCATCGACATGGAACTCTCATGGTTGCATGTTGCGCTCGTGGTAGCGCCACAACGCCTGCTGGTACTTGGCACTCCGCAACAGCGCTACGTCGCGTGCCTCATCGAGTTGGTCGATGGCGTACTCGAGCGCGACTTGATTCCCTTCTTCGGTGTAAGCTCGTACTCATGGGCTGCTACAGTCGATGTCCGTGGGCAGGACCACCTCGGAGCCGTGTACCATGAAGAAAGGCGTCAACCCCGTGGCTCGGCTTGGCGTGGTGCATAGACTCCACAGCACGGACGGCAACTCGGCTACCCATCTTGCTCGAAACTTGTCGAGGTGCTTGAAAATTCTTGGCTTCAAGTCTTGTAGGATCATGTCGTTTGCCCTCTCGACTTGTCCGTTTGTCTTTGGTTGGGCAACAGCAGACCAATCCACACGGATGTGGTTGTCGTCGCAGAAGTTGAGGAATTTCTTCCCTGTGAACTGGGTGCCGTTGTCGGTGATGATCGCGTCGGGAATGCCAAAGCGATAAATGATGTCGGTGAAGAACGAGGCCGCCTCCTCGGAGCGGACGTTGACGATGGGTCGGGCCTCGATCCACTTTGAGAACTTGTCGACCGCCACGAGAAGGTGGGTGAAGCCCCGGGCGCTTGTCGGAGAGGCCCCACCATGTCGAGGTTTCAGACTGCAAAGGCCCACGTGATGGGGATCGTCTGCAATGCTTGCGTCGGGAGGTGGGTCTGCCTGGCATAGAATTGGCACCCTTCACAACGTCGCACGATGTCCTTCGAGTCGGCGACCGCCGTGGGCCAGTAGAAACCTTGTCGAAAAGCTTTTCCGACAAGTGTGAGGACCATGTGTGGTTCGAGGACCGGTGGATGGTCGCTTCCTTGTGTGATGAGTGATTGACAACGTTGTGTGGACTGATTCTTGGCTAAGTATTGCAGGTGCAGGTTGCGGCTTGACTGGTGTTGGTGCAGGTAAAGAACAAGCGCGAAAGGCCGTTGCCGGTGAGGCCTCCGGTGTGGAGAAGACAAGTAGGCTTGATTCGAGGGACCCGGTGGCAAGTGGTGTCAAGTGCGGATCGCATGGTGGCATGAACAAGCAAGATGAAGTTGTGGACGGTTTCTTGGTAGAGCCTCAAAACCAAGGTCGAGTCGGGACAACGTGGGAGCCGAGTCATGAGTGGAGATTGGCGGAGGCTACACCGAGTTCGCGGGGTTTGCGGTGGTTCACCGAAAACCACCGGGTTACTCGGTTGAGCCACAAAACCGAGGGCCGAAGACTCGACGAGGAGGTGTGGCCAACCCGGGCCGGTTCAACCGCCCGGGAGGGGGTGGTCGGACCGCCCGGGCCCGTCGGTTGCCCGGGCGGGTCCTAACCGCCCGGGGGGGGGGTCCGACCGCCCCGGTCGGCCGGCGCCGAGATGCTTCGAGAGAGCGAGAGGACACGCGTCGGGATCGAAAGGCTTGCGTCGAGGCTAAGCGAGTTGCGGTCGCCGGGCATCCATCCGATGAAGAAAATCGAAGACTTCCAAATCCGCCCTTGAGGGGCTTGTATCCCTAGTGTTAAGTAAGGGTAGTTTAGTCTTTTGGATGCCTCCATATATACTCATTGAGTGGATGGATGGCGACCAACTCTTGGAACTCTAGCTCTTTTGTTTTTCCACTTTCGTTCTCCTTTTTCCCTAGTTTTTTCCTAGGACTAGCTTGAGAGCTTCATGTGAGATCTAGAGAGAGGGATGGATGTTTGGGTGGCAAGCTAGACCTTGTACGAACCTTCATGGTATGTATAAATGGTTCGGCGTTGTTCCTCAAGGTGGTTTTCCCGTCCTTCTTTGTGTTGATTTTCGGAGCTCTTTGTTGGCGGTGTTTTGAGGACGATTGCTTGGGGTTTTGGTGGGTGTCACGTATGAGGATCTTGTGCCTCTTTGACTGGTTACTTTGCCCCCAAATCTCTCTTGAATTGGACTCGATTTGGTGGTTTTTCGAGTTGGGCGAGTTCGTGACCTAGAGAGGCGATTTTTTCGATTCCTCTTGATTGTGAGCAATTTGGGTCGATTCCTTTGAGGTAGAGGTTTCCTAGGAGGTAACCCAGCTATTCCCGAAGTTTCGCTACAATCCGTGGAGTGATTCGGGAGATCGGGCACGAGGAAGTTAGGGTTTGACCCGCGGGTTCGTTTTCCGGAAGGGGTGGTCTAACCGCCCGGAGGGGCGGTCTAACCGCCCGGAGTTTCCGAGGTCAAAGTTTTGTTTCGCCGGATTTTCCTCTCGTGAGTTTGTTCGCCTTGACCGGAGGAGCGTCCGGGTGAAATTTCGGGTCGTTCTCGTGCCGTTTGCTAGGTGTTCTTTGTTGGAGTTTGTTTCGGGTACGGAGGTTAGACCGCCCACATGGTAGCCGGTCTAACCGCGCCTAGGCCCCCGGGTGGAGTTTTGGTTTTCGCCAAGATTTTACGGTAGCTAGCATGGCCACGACCGAGAGATCTATGTTGGTGAAACCGCGGTGCGTTTTGGTGCTCGGAAGAGGTGTTTCGGAGGATTTCTTGGTTGCCTAGTGGAGGCGGTCTAACCGCCCCTATACCCGGTCTAACCGCCCCCTCTGGACAGCCAGCTTTCGAGTAGTTTCCATTGTCGTGGGTGCGTGTGTGTTGAGGTTGCTAGTAGTGTTTGCTCCTAGGACCAGTAGCACTCCAGTGGCTACGTGGTTTTGGCAAACGGAAGGTAGAAGTGCGGAGCGTGTGATTTTGGGGGTCCGACCGAGCGAGTTCATCTTGTCGAGTTTCAATCTCCTTCGAGAAGAATTTTTATCTCGCTCCCATTCACTCCCCCTCTCTCGGTCGCCTAATCGGTCCTTCAAAGTGTTCTCGGACCGGCATGGTGACCACACGTGCCCGTCGGGCATACTCCCCGTGTACCCATACGAGGAAGGATGAAGACGGACTCCTACTAGAATTCCCCCGTAATCCTACTAGGACTCGTTCCGTGTAATCCTACTAGGACTCCTGCCTTGTAATCGACTAGGAACCCGCCCCCCTGGACTATATAAAGGAGGGCGGGTACCTAATCGGGCACCGATCTAACCCAACACCAAGCGCGGGGTGCCATACTTGATCTCCAAATAGGACGTAGGGTTCGACACCTTGGCAACCCGAACCTATATAAATCTTGTGTCCCGTGTCCTTGCGCATACTTTCGAGTTCTCGGTCTCCCGATCACGATCCCAACCGCACAATCTACTACCTCGGGAACCCCCTTGGTAGGTTTGCTGGTCTAAAACACTGACAGCTGGCGCGCTAGGTAGGGGTGATCATCAACACCGGGCGAGGTTCGAAGGACCCTCGTCAACAAGATCAATCTACTCGTCGACTCACCGAGATCCATTGAAGCAAGTCGTCTTGCTCCGGTCAAAGCGGAATCAATTTTCCTACGTCGCGCGTCCGGTTGCTTCGACACGTCGCGCGCGCTCGTCGTCGACTACTTCGACTACGCTACGCGTCCGGGTGCCTCGGCACGTCGCGTGGCTCGTCGCGCCGCTCGTCGTCGACTACTTCGTCTCGCCACGCGTCCGGGTTCCTCGGCACGTCGCGCGGCTCGTTGTCGACTACTTCGCCTACGCCGCGCGTCCGGTGCCTCGGCACGTTGCGCGGCTCGTCGTGCCGCTCGTCGTCAACTTCGACTACGCCGCGCGTCCGGGTGCGTCGGCACGTCGTGCGGCTCGTCACGCGGCTCGTCGTCGACTAATCCGTGCCCTTCGACTTCATCTTGCGGCCACACCGGCTCTACTTCGGTCGCGCCGTGCATTGCAACTACTTGTATCGCGGCAACACGGCTCTAATTCGAGTACGTGCGCGCCGCCGCGACATCGTCTTTTGATCGCATCACGTCGACCACTCATCTCGACTAGTTTGTCAAACTAGTCGAGAACGGCACGATCACACCACCGACAACTAGTCGGAATCAACTCTCACTAGTCAACTTCGGCAACAACCGTCGCGGCTCCATCGCCGACCATCACGGCTTCATCAATAGTACGCCCAGCGGCCAACAACTAAGTCATTTATTTAAATGATTATTATTTTCTTTTTCGGCTTGTTCTCCTCATCATGTAGGACTACTTGCCAACTACTCATTTGTGTACGCTTCTCGGTGTGTTTTCACGGGAGCTACACTCTGCCGACTACTCTCGGGGTATATCAATCAAGTCACCACGAGCCTACTTCATCAACTGCGGGGCTATCCCAAGGAGGCGGCTTCTAAAGTCCGCTCCGGTGCGGCAACTTAATGTCGACTCCGGTCGCATCTTCGCTTGCTTCGGTGGCATACTACGTGTGTAAGCTTCGATGGAACCTAGTTGTAAGTGGCCCTCGGGTCTGGCGATGATGGAACCTAGCCGCACGTGGTCTTCACGCTGCCGTACCAAGGGTTCAAGTACCCTAAGTACTCGCGCTCCGTACCTTGGATGCGAAATCCATGGCCCGGTACACAAGTCGACTCGGACGCACCTTCAAGCTCGCTCTTGCGGCAACCGTACCTTGGGTCTAAAATCCATGGCCCGGTACACAAGTTGACTTCGGTCGCACCTTCAAGCCCGCTGCGGCAGCAATCATACCTTGGGTCCGAAATCCATGGCTCGGGTACTTAAGCCTACTTCGGTGGCACAAGTCGACGCTAACGGTCGCACCCAAGCCCACTCCGGTGGCACAAACCGACTTTGGTCGCACCCAAGCCCACTCCGGTGGCACAAGCCGACTTCGGTCGCAATCTTAAGCCCGCTCCGGTGGTAAACTATTTGTTTTCCCTGATTTTTCATTTGCTTTGGCTTTCCGGAAAGTGCTTTTTGTTTTTTTTGCATCGTAAGTCCGCTGCGTGCGGCACAAAGTCGACTTCGGTTTTAAGTCGCATATTAAAGTCCACTTCGCGCGGCAACTAAAGTCGACTTCGGTTTTCAAGTCGCATCTCAAAGTCCGCTCCGCGCGGCACTAAAGTCGACTTCGGTTTTCAAGTCGCATCTAAAAGTCCGCTCCGCACGGCACAAAGTCGACTTCGGTTTTTAAGTTGCATTCTAAAGTCCGCTTTACCGACATGTAAAGTCGACTTCGGTCGCATCTAAAAGTCCACTCTGACGGCATGGCTACTTTTCAAGCTACACGGCTCGATGCTAAATTACTACTCAGAATCTCTCCGGCTCGGGGGCTGCACTTCCATTACTACTCGAGGATAACTTCATCAGGCTTTTCTTGCTCTCAAGCTCGGGAGCTCCGCACTAACAACTACTCGACGTGGATCATATGGCTCACTTATCTCGAGGGCTACACACGCAAGAGTACTCGGATGATGGCTTTCGCGAACATCGAAGACCCTTGGATTGATTACCTAACCATTTCAAGGCTCGGGGGGGCGCTATGCTACACCCATCATTCAAATTTTTCGGGATGGAAGATTCGAAATCAAGATTGACCCTCGGCTAGAGTCCGCAACTCAACCTAAGGCTCGTGGGCTACTCCATATGGAGTGCGATTTTGCAACCGCACTTCCATATAATCTCAACTTCAACAACGATGAGGCTGGACCACCTTCCGGCCTCGTGGTAGTTCAAGTACTATTGAAGACTTCTCCAAGCGGTACTCGAGGACGCTCAAGAACTACTCGCGAGAGGCTTTAAGACTACTCGAACTACTACTCTCGACTACGGTGTGATCGGGGGCTTGTCGTGCATACTCCCCGGGTACCCATACGAGGAAGGATGAAGACGGACTCCTACTAGAATTCCCCCGTAATCCTACTAGGACTCATTCCGTGTAATCCTACTAGGACTCTGCCTTGTAAACGACTAGGAACCCACCCCTGGACTATATAAAGGATGGTGGGGTACCTAGTCGGGCACGTGATCTAACCCAATACCAAGCGCGGGGCACCATACTTGATCTCCAAACGGGACGTAGGGTTCACCACCTTGGCAACCCGAACCTATATAAATCTTGTGTCATGTGTCCTTGCGCATACCTTCGAGTTCTCGGTCTCGCAATCACGATCGCCACCACACAATCTACTACCTCGGGAACCCCCTTGGTAGGTTTGCCGGTCTAAAACACCGACAATATCGGCATGTATTTCTTGTAAGAGCTCGCGGCCTTGATCCTCGAGGATGCCTTGTTGGTGGTTTAGACCGGCAAACCTACCAAGGGGGTTCCCGAGGTAGTAGATTGTGCGGTGGGGGATCGTGATCGGAGACCGAGAACAAGAAGGTGTGCGCATGGACACGGGACACAAGATTTATACAGTTCGGGCTACCAAGGTGGCGAACCCTACGTCCCGTTTGGGGGATCAAGTATGGCGCCCGCGCTTGGTGTTGGTTGAGATCGGGTGCCGGCCAGGTACCCAACCCTCCTTTATATAGTCCGGTGGTCGGGTTCCTAGTCGGTTACAAGGCAGGAGTCCTAGTAGGATTACACAGAACGAGTCCTAGTAGGATTACAAGGGAATTATAGTAGGAGTCCATCTTCATCCTTCCTTGCATGGGTACCCGGGGAGTATGCCCGACAAGCCCCCGAGCACGTTGGAGTCGAGAGTAGTAGTTCGAGTAGTCTTGAAGCCTCTTCGAGTAGTTCTTGAGCGTCCTCGAGTATCGCTTTGGAGAAGTCTTCAATAGTACTTAAACTTCCTCAAGGTTGAAAGGTGGTCCAACTCATCCGTCTTGAAGTCGAGATTATATAGAAGTGCGGTTGCAAAATCGTACTCCATATGGAGTAGCCCCCGAGCCTTAGTTTGAGTTGCAGACTCTAGCTGAGGGTCAATCTTGATTCTGAATCTTCCGTCTTGAAAAAATTGAATGATGGGTGTAGCATAGCAGCCCCCGAGCCTTGAAATGATTAGGTAATCGTCCAAGGGTCTTCAATATCCACGAAAGCCATCATCCGAGTACTCTTGCAACGTGTAGCCCTCGAGATAAGAGAGTCGTATGAGCCACGTCTAGTAGTTATTGGTGCGGAGCCCCCGAGCTTGAGAGCGAGCGAAGTCTACTAGAGTTGTTCTCGAGTAGTAATTTGAATGCAGCCCGCAAGCCGGAGAGATTACGAGTAGTAATTTAGCATCGAGCCGTGGAGCTGATAAGTAGTCGTGCCGTCAAAGCGAACTTTAGATGCGACCGAAGTCGACTTTTAGATGCCGCATTGCGGACTTTAGATTGCGACTTGAAAACCGAAGTCAACTTTGTGCCGCGTGGAGCGGGCTTTGATATGCGCTTGAAAACCGAAGTCGACTTTAGGATGCCACGTGGAGTGGACTTTGATATGCGACTTGAAAACCGAAGTCGACTTTAGTTTGCCGCGTAGAGCGGACTTTGAGATGCGACTACGATAGTAGACTTTGTGCCACACGGGGTGGACTTAAGATGCAAAAAATGAAAAGCACTTTCTCGGAAAGCGAAAGCAAAAAAATCGGAGAAAACAAGTAGTTTTTCCGCCGGAGCGGGCTTAAGATTGCGACCGAGGTCGGCTTGTGCCACCGGAGTAGGCTTCGGTGTGACCGTTAGCGTCGACTTGTGCCATCGGAGTGGGCTTGACTACCCGAGCCATGGATTTCAGACCCAAGGTACGATTGTCGCCAGAGCGGGCTTCAAGGTGCAACCGAAGTCGACTTGTGTACCTGGGCCATGGATTTCAGACCCAAGGTACGGTTGCCACCGTAGTGGACTTGACAGTGCAATCGGAGTCGACTTGTATACCTGGGCCATGGATTTCAGACCCAAGGTACGGAGCGCGAGTACTTAGGGTACTTGGACCCATGGTACAGAGCGTGAAGACCACGTGCAGCTAGGTTTCATCATCGCCAGGACCCGAGGGCCACTTACAGCTAGGTTCCATCAAAGCTTACACACGTAGTATGCCACGAACGGGCGAAGATGCGACCGGAGTTGACTTTAAGTTGCCGCGGGGAGCGGACTTTAGAATGCGGCTTTAGAAGTCAACTTTAGATTGCCACACGTAGCGGACTTTAGAAGTCGCCTCCTTGGGATAGCCCCCGAGTTGATGAAGTAGGCTCGTGGTGACTTGATTGATATACCCCAAGAGTAGTCGGCGAGTGTAGCTCTCGTGAAAACCCGCCGAGAAGCGTACACAAATGTGTAGTCGGCAAGTAGTCCTACATGATGAGGAGAACAAGCCAAGAATAGAAAATAGTAATCATTTAAATAAATGACTTAGCCGTTGCTGCCCGGCGTACCGTTGATGAAGCCGTGGTGGTCGGCGATGGAGCCGCGATGGTTGTTGCCGAAGTTGACTAGTCGAGTTGATTCGACCGCTTGGTGGGGCGTGATCGCCGTTCACGACTAGTTTGGAAAACTAGTCGAGATGAATGGTCGACGCGATGTGACCGAAGATGACGTCGCGGCAACGCGCGGCGTACTCGAAGTAGAGCCACCGTTGCCGCGAGACAAGTAGTCGCGACGCACGACGTGGCCGAAGTAGAGCGGTGTGGCCGCAAGACGAAGTTGCGGCGCACGGAGTAGTCGACGACGAGCGGCGTGACGAGCCCGCGCGACGTGCCGAGGCACCCGGACGCGCGACGTAGTCTAAGTAGTCGACGACGAGCCGCGCGACGTGCCGAGGCACCCGGATGCGCGACGTAGGTGAGGTAGTCGACGACGAGCCGCGTGACGAGCCGCGCGATGTGCCGAGGCACCCGGACGCGCGCGCGTAGGCGAAGTAGTCGACGACGAGCGGCGCGACAAGCCGCGTGACGATCCGGGGCACCCGAACGCGCGGCGTAGTCGGCGTAGTCGACGACAAGCCGGGTGACGAGCCGCGTGACGTGCCGAGGCACCCAGCGCGTGGCGTAGGCGAAGTAGTCGGTGACGAGCCGTGCGACGAGCCGCGTGACGAGCCACACAATGTGCCGAGGCACCCCGGGACGCGCGGCGTAGGCGAAGTAGTCGGGGCCGACGAGTGGCGCGACGAGCCGCGTGACGAGCCGTGCGACAAGCGCAGGCACCCGGACGCGAGGCGTAGGCGAAGTAGTCGATGACGAGCCTATGCGAGGCGGAGTAGTCGACGACGCGCGCGCGCGACGAGCCGCACGACATGCCGAGGCACCTGGACGCGCAGCGTAGTCGAAGTATTCAACGAAAGCCGCGCGATGTGCCGAGGCACCCGGACGTGCGGCAGGCGAAGTAGTCGACGACGAGCCTCGCGACGTGCCGAGGCACCGGGACGCGCGGCGTAGTCGAAGTAGCCGACGACGAGCCGCACAACGATCCGCGCGACGAGCCGAGGCACCCGGACGCGCGCGGCAGCCGAAGTAGTCGACGACGAGCCGTGCGACGTGCCGAGGTACCCGACGTGTGGCGAGGCGAAGTAGTCGACGACGAGCCGCGCGACGTGCCGAGGCACCCGGACGCGCGGCGTAGTCGAAGTAGTCGACGACGAGCCGCGCGACGTGCCGAGGCACCCGGACGCTCAGCGTACGCGAAGTAGTCGACGACGAGCCTGCGAGAGGCGAAGTAGTCGACGATGAGTCACGCGACAAGACGCGTGATGTGCTTGAAGCAAACGGACGTGCGGCGTAGGTTAAGTAGTCGACGACGAGCCCGGTGACGATCCGTGCGACGTGCCGAGGCACCCCGGACGCGCGGCGTGAGCGAAGTAGTCGACGACGAGCGGCGCGACGAGCCACGTGACGAGCCGCGCGACATGCCGAGGCACTGGACGCGCGGTGTAGTCGGAGAGTCGACAACGAGCGGCGCGACGAGCCGCGTGACGTGCCGAGGCACCCAAACGCGCGGCGCGGCGAAGTAGTCGGCGACGAGCGGTGCGACGAGCCACGTGATGTGCCGCGCGACAAGCCAAGGCACATGGACACGCGGCATAGGCAAAGTAGTCGACGACAAGCCGCGTGACGAGCCGCGCGACGTGCCGATGCACCAAGACGTATGGCGGAAGCGAAGTAGTCGACGATGAACGGCGAGATGAGCCACGTGACATGCCGAGGCACCCGGACGCACGCCGTAGGCAAAGTAGTCGACGACGAGCCTCGCGCGAGGTGGAGTAGTCGACGACGAGCAACGCGACGAGCCGCGTGACAAGCCGCGCGACGTGCCGAAGCAACCGGACACGCGGTGTAAGAAAATTGATTCTCGCTTTGAGAGGAGCAAGGCGACTTGCTTCAATGGATCTTGGCGAGTCGACGACTAGATTGATCTTGTTGACGAGGGTCCTTCGACTCGCCGGTGGTGATGATCACCCCTACCTTGTGCGCCGGTTTGTCGGTGGTTTAGACCGGCAAACCTACCAAGGGGGTTCCCGAGGTAGTAGATTGTGCGGTGGGGATCGTGATCGGGACACCGAGAACTCGAAGGTGTGCGCATGGACACGAGACACAAGATTTATACGGAGTTCGGGCTACCAAGGTGGCGAACCCTACGTCTCGTTTGGGGGATCAAGTATGGCGCCCTGCGCTTGGTGTTGGGTGAGATCAGGTGCCTGGCTAGGTACCCAGCCCTCCTTTATATAGTCCAGGGGGCGGGTTCCTAGTCGGTTACAAGGCAGGAGTCCTAGTAGGATTACACGGAACGAGTCATAGTAGGATTACAGGGGAATTATAGTAGGAGTCCGTCTTCTTCCTTCCTTGCATGGGCACCGGGGAGTATGCCCGACATGCACCGCATGAGTATGCGGCGACCCCGTGCTTGTAGAGTTCGCCGTCGATGAGGACAAAAGCTTTTGCTCGGCGGGCGATGTGTCGGGCTTCTCGTCTTGTCGGAAGGGACCATCCCCTTGACAAGCCACTCGAGGATGGGGAATCGCCAATCGGGATCTTCGAGGTTCACTTCGGTGGCGATCAATCACCATGACTTCGGGCTCCGACTCCTCGGGTGGCCTCTTGAGGACCATGTGTGGTTTGAGGACCGGTGGATGGTCGCTTCCTTGTGTGATGAGTGATTGACAATGTTGTGTGGACCGATTCTTGGCTAAGTATTGCGAGGTGTGCGAGGGTTGCGGCTTGACCGGTGTTGGTGCGGGTGAAGAACAAGCGCGAAAGGTCGTCACTCGGTGAGGCCTCCGGGTGTGGAGAAGACAAGTAGGCTTCGTTCGAGGGACCTAGTGGCCGGCGGGGGTCAAGTGCGGGCCGCATGGTGGCATGAACATCAAGATGAAGTCATGGACGGTTTCTTGGTTGAGCCTCAAAACCAAGGTCGAGCCGGGACTACGTGGGAGCCGAGTCATGAGTGGAGATTGCCGGAGGCTACACCGAGTTCGCGAGGTTTCGGTGGTTCACCGTAAAACCACTAGGTTCCTTGGTTGATCCACAAATCCAAGACCGAAGACCCGAAGACGGAGGCTGCGGCGGCGCGGCACCGGTCCGACCGGTGGGTCGACCGGTCCGACCGGTGGGGACCGGTCGACCGGTGAGGAGCACCGGTCGGCCGGTGTGCGACGACGTAGTCCGAATCTTCGAAGCGGAGGACACGCGTCGGGATCACATGGCTTGCGTCGAGGCAACGCAGGGTGCGGTCACCGGGCATCCGTCCGATGGTGAAGACATGAAGACTTCCAAATTCGCCCTTGAGGGGCTTGTATCCCTAGTTATTAGGAAAGGGAATTTTAGACTTTCGGTTGCCTCCATATAACCCAAGAGGTGAGAGGATGGCAGCCAACTCTTGGAACCCTAGCTCATTTGTTTTCCCATTTTCTCTCCTATTTTTCTTAGGTTTTCCATAGGACTAGCAAGAGAGCTTCATGGTGAGATCTTGTTGAGAGGGATGGATGACCGGGCGGCTTGCTAGACCTTGTATGAACCTTTGTTTCATGTATAGATGATTCGGCGTGGTTCCTTAAGGTTTGGATGTGTTTTTCCCCGGTTGTTCTTGGTGGTGATTTTCGGAGCCCTCTCTTGGTGATTTCTTTGGGTTGTTTTCGGGACTTTTCTCTTGGGGATTTGATGGGGGAAATTTGTGGGAACCCTTCGTGGTTCTTTAGGCTGTGATTCCCCTTCCAAATCCGTGAGTAAAGGTGCTCAATTTTGGGGTTTCTTGAGTTCTTGGGTTGGAAGTGCTCTTGGCGGGATTTCTTCGATTCCTCCTTGTTGGACGAGTTTTGGTGGGTTAAACTTGGCTATGGACTCCTCATGAGGTGTTCCTAATATCCCCAAAGTCTTGTTCAAGTCTGTGGAGTGATTCGGGAGATCGAGTTTTGGATTTGGGGGAGTTGACTCGCGGGTGCTGTTCATCCCGAGCTACCCGGAGCTACACCGGTCGACCGGTGCTCTTGACCGGTCGATCGGTGCAATCCTCGGTGGGATTTTGCTTGGGTGAACGTCTTGGTGTGTTCGCTTGTTTCCCCGTGGTGCTGTCTGTTTCGAGTTTGGGTCGGTTTGGTGGTCGGTTGGCCTGTTTGGTGCCTTGGGGGCTTTCGGTGCCGCGATCGGTACGACCGGTGTGTCTCACCGGTCCGACCGGTGTAGAGCCGCTTAGTGAAAGTTGCTCGGTTTCACCGGCGGGGACCGGTCGACCGGTGGTGCTCACCGCTCTCACCGGTGTGGGTCCGTAGACTCGAAGTTTGGTGTTCCACATCGTTCTCGAGTCGAAAGGGTGTGTGTGTTGGTTCCTAGGTCCAGTGGCACTCCAGTGGCTACGTGGGCTTGGCCAACTTGGGTAGTGAGCCGGAGACGTGTGTTGGAAGCCGCGTTCATCTTGTAGGAGAATCCATCTCCTTCGAGAATAATTTTTATCGGCTCCCATTCACTCCCCCCCTCTCTAGTTCGCCGTATCGGTCCTTCAAGTGGTATCAGCGCCGGTTCGGGTCTTCATTGACTCTAACCAGTCTAAGATCCAAGTATGGCGTACTAGGAACGGGGTTCGGGTCCTCCACACTTCGATGGCAAGAACTACCAGATGTGGAGCAAGCGGATGGGTGCGTTTCTGCGGAAAGGGTCAGATCCTTTGGGATGTCACGGTGGACACAGGCTATGTCCAGCCGATGGACTTCCTCGCTCCAGGATCGAGGGACAGATTCGATGCCAACAATAAGGCGGTCGACTACTTGTTTCGTGCTTCGTGTCAGCCTGAGTTCGATCGGGTGCACACCGAGCACTTGGCTTGTAGGATTTGGGCGGCGTTGAAGGAGGCTCATGTTGGGAACGCCCGAGTTCGAGGGCACGGATGTATGCGACCTACGGAGAGAGTACGAGAACTTCACTCATCTCCCCGGTGAGTCCATCGATGCCTTGTTTCGCAGGTTCACCGTGGTTGTGAACAACATGAGGGCCAATGTGGACGTGCTCCCGTACAATGATCATGATAGAGTGGTCAAGCTCTTACACTCTTTGGATCGTACGATTTGGGGCGGAAAGTTCGAAGCCATTGTGGAGTCGAGAAGATTGACACTGCGACGGTGAACGAGCCGTTCTCGAAGCTCAAGTCGGCCGAGGTGGATAGGGGCATGATCGCCAAGCTCGAGGGTCCGACCGATTCCCATAGTCTTGCCCTCATTGGTGGTTCCAAAGGAAAGGCTAACTCTAACCCATCCACCGAGGATGTTCTCTTTCTCCTCTTTGATGTCTATGCCGGATGAGGAGTTCGACGAGCTTGGAGAGGACGGGCCGGCGCTCCCGACGAGGCGGTTCGAGAGGCCGCACGAGAACCGCGTGAACATGAGGAGGAACACGAGAACATGCTTCCGGTGCGGCAAGCGGGACACTTCGTCGCCGACCGCCCGAGAAGGTCGAGAACAAGGACGGCTACAAGCACAAGTCGAGGACGGATGGCAAGTACGGTCGAGGCGCGACCACAACGGCAAGCACAAGAACAAGTACAAGGATGAGCGACGATCGAGGAAGAAGGAGAGGCGAGGCAAGGCCCGAGCGATGGTGGGAGCGAGCGACGTAGACTCCGGTTCCACGTACTCCACCTCGAGCTCGAGCAGGCGGTGAAGATGAGGGTGATCGTCGCAAGAACAAGAAGTCGTCCAAGAACCCGAGCGGGGGCCGAGGCCGCTCGCGAGAGACGGCTTCGCACCATGGCGGCGAGCTCCGGCGGCAAGAAGAGCACACGGAGCGACTCGGACTCGAGTCCGACGACGAGGTGCGTGATGAACTTCGCTTCTTGCGCCGGGAGAATGAGAGGCTTGGCACTTTGCTTGATAACCGTGATGACATGCTTAGAGAGGCCAAGAAAATGAGAAAAGAGCTTAGGGCTTCACTCGAGGATGCTAGGACTAGAGTGGGCCGAGCTAGAGACACGGTGCTTGATAGCAAGCTTGAGATTGATTCCCTTAAGGCTAGCCTCGTTGTTTCGGATGAGAACGATTGTCTTGATTGCTCCATATTTCTTGCTGATCTTGCTTTGTTTAAGGAGAAGCATGCCTCCAATTGTGAGGAACTAGATGTGCTTAGGGTTGAAGTGGCTTAGCTTAAGTCTAGACTGCTTTGCTAGGTGCTTGCACTTCTTGCCCCGTTTTGCATGCTAAGATTGATGAGATGCATGCATACACTAGTTCTCTTGAGGCTAAATTGAAGGAACCCATGCCTACATCATGCTCTACCCGAAATGCATGCTTTGAAAAATTTGGAACTTGCACATTATGTTGATCGTTTGCGGGATGAGAATGATGACTTGAGGAAGTTGATGGGTTGGTTGTCCGGTCATGAGCCTCGGTTGAGGATGATGATCGAGGCATTTAAGAGGCGAGGATGGTGAGGGACTTGGGGCAAACAAGGTTGGTGAGGGAAGTGGAGAGAATATCCCGAAGCCACCAAAAACCCACCACAAAAATGATTTCCCCCAAAAACCTAACCATCTTAGAAACCGACTAGACACAACCCCGGCTCCACCCGTGTTTCCTACACCCACAAATGATCTACAAAAGCCTATCAAGTTTGTGAGCACTTCGGGGAAAGTGTTCTTTGTGAAAGAAAGTGAGAAGGCTAGTGAGGGGAAACCTAGGTGGAGGAGATGAGTGGAGAGAAACCAAGTGAGCGCCACATCCCAAGCCTAAGCCTAAGCTTGTGAGGTTCCATTGTGGCTATTGTGGGAGAGATGGTCATAAGGAGGAGTTTTGCTTCAAAAGGAAGCGTGAGGAGAGAATGGCAAAGGAGTGGGCTAACAAGGACAAGTACCACCCTTCGATGGTGTACTTGAGCCTCGTGTGCGGATGCCCGGGGCCAAGGCGAATGTGAGGACGGTTCGGGCTTGGGGAGAGCGGAAGAGGTCGTTGGAGGCGGCTCGCGCGGTGTCACACCGGTCGGACCGGTGTGGGGCACCGGTCGGACCGGTGCGGGCACGGACGAGCGGCGTTTTGGGTTTCGTGCTCGTATAGGTGCGAGGGTTGTTTACGGAGGTCGTGGTTCGGTGGTTGGGCCGGAGAGTTTGCGGTGGTCGGGTTGCTAGGCGTTCTCCCCCTCGAGTTCACTACGGGGATGGGAGGAGTCGCAGCTTTGAGAAGGAGAGGAGGGACGGTCCACGGGTTCTCTTTCGTGGTTTTGGTCCTCCTCCGGGCAGAGAGGGATGGTTCCCTCAGGGTGGTTACCGTGGTGGTGTTCGTGGAGGTAGCTTTGGTAGGAGAGATGCTTTGGTTGGTGCTAACCCCACTTTCGAGCAAATGGCTCGGCACTTTGGTTTTACTCTTTTGGTACTAACCCCGATCTTTGAGTCGTTTGTTCGCTCACGTACTCATTTTTGAATTTCGGGTGGGAGACTTGAAGAACATTTGGTTGATTGACTCCGGTTGCTCGAGGCATATGACCGGAGACAGGGGGTGGTTCTCAAGTCTCGTCCCGTGGTGGCAAAGAGGTACATCACTTTTGGGGACAATGGGCATGGGCGTGTGCTTTCGAAGGTGAGATCAAAGTGAGTGACAAGATCACTCGAGGCGTGTTGCTCTTGTTCAATCGGCGGGGTACAATTTGCTTTCCGTGTCCCGGTTGTTTGATGAGGGCTTTGAGGTGTTGTTTCGGCCGTGTGGTTCTCGGATTTTGGACTCTCGAGGGGACCTTGTCCGTATGGTCATTCCCGAGGGTCAAGTGTTTCGTCTTTGTTTTTTCTCGGTCTTCGGGTGTGGAGCGTTGTTTCTTGGCCGGTTCTTCGAGTGAGTTGTGGAAGTGGCATAGGAAGTTGGGTCACTTGAGCTTTGACCTTTTGTCTCGCTTGAGTAAACTCAATTTGGCCCGAGGATTGCCACGGTTGAGGCTTGAGAAAGAGTTGGTTTGTGCGCCTTGCGGGCATGCCAAGATGGTAGCCTCTTCTCACTCGCCTCTCACCGATGTGATGACCGAGTGTCCATGCGAGCTGCTCCATATGGACCTTGTTGGCACGGCTCGTGTGCGATCCCGCGGGTGGGAAGTGGTATGTCCTTGTTGTGGTGGACGACTATTCTCGGTATGCGTGGGTGCTCTTTCTTAAGGATAAGGGGGAGACGTTTGGTTTTGTTCGAGATCTAGTCTTGAGGTTGAGGAACGAGAGGCACGGAGATGCCATACGAGCTATCCGCAAGGTGATAATGGCTCGGAATTCGGGAACTCTCATTTTGAAACCTTTTGCCATGACTTGGGTCTTGAGCACCCGTTTTCGAGTCCGTATACGCCTCCCCGAATGGTGTTGTGGAAAGGAAGAACGGGACCTTGTGCGAGATGGCTCGGACGATGCTTGATGAGCATAGGACTCGAGGAGGTATTGGGCTGAGGCGGTGAATACCACATGCTATGTGTCGAACAGGATATACCTCAGAGTGCACAAGAAGAAAACATGCTATGAGTTGATGCATGGTCGCACACCCAAGGTGAGTCACTTCCATGTCTTTGGTTGCAAGTGTTTCATTCGAAGAAAGGCGGGGAAGTTGGATAAGTTTGAGGCTAGGTATGTCGATGGCATTTTCTTTGGTTATGCACCTCATTCTAGAGCATATCGTGTGCTCAATCTTGAAACTAACCAAATCGTGGAGACTTGCGAGGTAACCTTCGACGAGACAGAGCCACGTAGTCGGCTTGTCTTTGAGTGTGCGAGTGATGATGAGCTTGGCGAGGAGATCTTTCGGGAGGAGGAGCATGAACATGGTGATGATGAAGATGGCGGTGTGGTGCCCCCGCCGAACATGTATCCACTACTTCGACTACGGTGATGGACGGACCCTCTACTACACCTACGACGACAAATCAAGAACGAGGAGAAGCTGATGTTGAGGGGGAGGTAGCATCGAGGCGAGAACCTCCCCGGTGAGTACAGATGGACCACCCAGCTTCGAGGATCATCGGCGACATGAATGAACGCACTACATGGTCGAGGGTTCGAAACAATTCCCATTTCGCTCATGTTGCGTTTGTTGCTACTTTTGAGCCCAAAGACATTGGACACGCACTATCTGATCACAATTGGGTTAATTCGATGCATGAGGAGTTGGAGAACTTTGAGAGGAATCAGGTGTGGGAGTTGGTTGACCCTCCCCCAGGGTGTAAGCCGATTGGTACAAAGTGGGTGTGGAAGAACAAAGAGGGAGAGAAGGGTGAAGTTGTAAGGAACAAGTCGAGACTAGTTGCTCAAGTGTTCAGTCAGAAGGAGGGGATCGACTACGAGGAGACCTTTGCTCCCGTAGCCCGTTTGGAGGCGATTAGGATCCTTCTAGCCTTTTCCGTGGCTAAAGGGTTCAAGTTGCACCAAATGGATGTGAAGAGTGCTTTTCTGAATGGTGTGTTGGAGGAAGAAGTGTATGTGAGGCAACCTCCGGGGTTTGAGAGTGAGAAGTACCCCCACCGGGTGTACAAGTTGAGGAAGGCGCTGTATGGGTTGAAGCAGGCACCTAGAGCTTGGTATGGCAGGTTGAGGGGGTTCTTGTTTGAGAGAGGTTTTGAGATGGGGAAGGTCGATCAGACCTTGTTTTTGCTGAGGCAGGGCAGAGATATCCTGATTGTGCAGGTGTACGTGGATGATATTGTCTTTGGTGGCTCGTCTAACTCTCTTGTTGCAAGGTTTGCGAGATGATATGAGTAGGGAATTTGAGATGAGCATGATGGGCGAGTTGCGGTTCTTCCTCGGGCTACAAATCAAATAATCAAAGTAAGGAACATTTGTGCACCGAGGCTAAGTACACCAAGGACATTGTGCGGAAGTTCAAGATGGAGGACTCCAAGGCTATGACGACGCCGATGAGTACGACTACAGCTCTTGATGCGGACGAGGAAGGTGAACACGTGGACCAGAAGGAGTACCGAAGCATGATCGGGTCACTCCTCTACTTGACGGCGACGAGGCCGGACATACAGTTCTCGGTGTGTCTGTGCGCTCGTTTTCAAGCGTCTCCGAGGACTTCGCATCGACAAGCGGTGAAGCGAATTTTCAGGTACTTGCGTCACACTCCCGACTTCGGCCTTTGGTACTCCGCGTCCTCTTCTTTGGCGCTTCATGGTTTTTCAGACGCGGATTTTGCGGGTGTCGGTTGGATAGGAAGTCCACTTCTGGGACTTGCCGCTTTTTGGGTTCTTCTTTAGTATCTTGGTCTTCCCGCAATCAAGTGTTGCTCAATCCACTACCGAGGCCGAGTATGTTGCCGCTGCTAGTTGTTGCTCTCAGCTCCTTTGGATTTCATACACCATGAGTGACTTTGGTGAGGAGTATACCCATGTCCCACTTCAATGTGATAGCACCAGTGCCATAAGCATTGCTAAGAACCCGAGTGCTTCATTCCAAAACCAAGCACATAGAAGTGAGGTATCATTTCCTGAGAGACAACGTAGAGAAAGGAAAGATAGCCTTGATCCATGTACCCACACATGACCAACTAGCCGATATTTTCACCAAACCCCTAGATCAAGCAACTTTCACTCGTTTGCGGGGGGAACTTGGTGTGAGTTTGATTTCTTGAGTTGGGTGTGTGGGAGCTGTCTTTGTGGCATATGTATAGTTTCCTTTGTGCATTTCTTGCATTTGGCATGGCATATGTAACATGATGTATAGGCATCCTTGTATCTTAGATTGCATGCATTTTGTATCGTATGCATTGGTCGGGAAAAGCTTCTCTCATATACATTGTTCACCATGGAATGAGATATATGTCTTTGTGAGCTTGTTTGGTATGCTATGGTTAGTTTTGGCTTAGCTCTTGATGATCTTGATGAATAATCCATGGTTGATAGCTATGTTTTTGAAAATGTCACATGTATGCTCTCTCATGTGTAAATGCCTTTATATGATCTTGACATGTTTTAGTGGCTTTGCTATGCTTAATTTGTGGTTGCATAGCTAGTTTATTGATCATATGGGGCCAAAGGGTCATTTGCCATCGTGAATGTTTAGCCCTCTTGCTTCATCTTGTGGAGGGACATAAGTTCCTTTTTGTCGCAAAGACATTTCATGTACCAATTATAAATCTGAAAATGAAATGAAAAATGCTTGGAAAATATGCTCCCATGTCATATGTGCTGAATTTAATTTGCTTTGGGTGCTAAACCGTTGCATGATGCCTACCAATGAGAAGTCTCATACATAGAAGTAGGCACATGGCTCGGTGGCTTTGACATGACATGAGGTGCTTGTGGGTGTTTGTGATGGTCTTATTATTAGAATGGCTGTCCTAGCATGAAGTTTGTGTGGCTTTGCCATTTTGATATGTTTTGATCATGTTTAGGACTTTGCTCATGAGAGGCAAGTTTTTCGCAAAATTACCCAAATCCATCTTCGCTTCGTCCAATGGTTGTGAAACTTGGTGATCATGTAGTTGAGATCGATACGAAGCCGTAGAGTATCTAACTTGCTCATTTGGACATGTGTAGCATTCTTTGTTGAATTTTGTATATTTGAGAAGCTCTAGGTTGAAAGTTTTGCATTTTTAGCTTTATCCATGCATTGCCAACAAGGGGGAGAAGTTTGAGCTTGAAATGGCTTATCGGACGCATTTAGAAGGTTTTCGAGTGGTTTCGAGCCATTTCGGGCTTCTGCTTGTACACCGGTCCGACCGGTGAAGAGCACCGGTCCGACCGGTGTGAGTGCTGGTCCTATACACATGTTAGGCACCGGTCGACCGGTGGCGATGACCGTCGACCGGTGTGAGCCGAAATTGCTGCAGGCCTGCCCGTTTTTTCGGTGGTTTGCATGCATTTGTCCGGGGGAGGTGCATTGTTTCGGGGGGAGCTTGCATGTGTGCGGGGGGAGCTCTTTGTGGTTGTTCGAGCTTTGTTTCGATGGTTTGCGCTCTTTGCTTGAGCATTGTTTTGTCTCGGATGTGTCGAGTCGTTGCCCTTGCCTAAGGGGTCCGAGACTTGTCTTCTTCAAGTGATCTGCTCTTTGCCTTTGTTTGGCTTTCGATCGCTTGTTGGAGTTTCTTTTTGTTCGTTTCTTTTCTTTTTCTTTTCTCTCTTGTTACTTTCGTGTGGGTGTTGTCAATGCACTCATCAAGGGGGAAATTGAGGACCATGTGTGGTTCGAGGACCGGTGGATGGTCGCTTCCTTGTGTGATGAGTGATTAACAACGTTGTGTGGACCGATTCTTGGCTAAGTATTGCGAGGTGCGGGTTGCGTCTTGACCGGTGTTGGTGCGAGGGTGAAGAACAAGCGCGAAAGGTCGTCGCCGGTGAGGCCTCCAGGTGTGGAGAAGACAAGTAGGCTTCGTTCGAGGGACCCGGTGGCCAGCGGGGTCAAGTGCGGGCCGCATGGTGGCATGAACAGCAAGATGAAGTCATGGACGGTTTCTTGGTTGAGCCTCAAAACCAAGGTCGAGCCGGGACTACGTGGGAGTCGAGTCATGAGTGGAGATTGGCGGAGGCTACACCGAGTTCGCGGGGTTTCCGGTGGTTCACCAGAAAACCACTGGGTTCCTTGGTTGATCCACAAAGCCAAGACCGAAGAACCGAAGACGGAGGCACGGCGGCGCGGCACGGTCCGCCGGTGGGTCTGACCGGTCTGACCGGTGGGGACCGGTCTGACCGGTGAGGAGCACCGGTCTGACCGGTGTGCGACGACGCAGTCCGGAATCTTCGAAGCGGAGGACACGCGTCGGGATCGCATGGCTTGCGTCGAGGCTACGCAGGGTGCGGTCGCCGGGCATCCGTCCGATGGTGAAGACATGAAGACTTCCAAATCCGCCCTTGAGGGGCTTGTATCCCTAGTTATTAGGAAAGGGCATTTTAGACTTTCGGTTGCCTCCATATAACCCAAGAGGTGAGAGGATGGCAGCCAACTCTTGGAACCCTAGCTCATTTGTTTTCCCATTTTCTCTCCTATTTTCCTTAGGTTTTCCATAGGACTAGCAAGACAGCTTCATGGTGAGATCTTGTTGAGAGGGATGGATGATCGGGCGGCTTGCTAGACCTTGTATGAACCTTTGTTTCATGTATAGATGATTCGGCGTGGTTCCTTAAGGTTTGGATGTGTTTTTCCCCGGTTGTTCTTGGTGGTGATTTTCGGAGCCCTCTCTTGGTGATTTCTTTGGGTTGTTTTCGGGACTTTTCTCTTGGGGATTTGATGGGGGAAATTTGTGGGAACCCTTCGTGGTTCTTTGGGCTGTGATTCCCCTTCCAAATCCGTGAGTAAAGGTGCTCGATTTTGGGGTTTCTTGAGTTCTTGGGTTGGAAGTGCTCTTGGCGGGATTTCTTCGATTCCTCCTTTTTGGACGAGTTTTGGTGGGTTAAACTTGGCTATGGACTCCTCATGAGGTGTTCCTAATATCCCCAAAGTCTTGTTCAAGTCCGTGGAGCGATTCGGGAGATCGAGTTTTGGATTTGGGGGAGTTGACCCGCGGTGCTGTTCATCCCGAGTCGCCCGGAGCTACACCGGTCGACCGGTGCTCTTCACCGGCTCGAACGGTGCAACCCTCGTTGGGATTTTGCTCGGGTGAACGTCTTGGTGTGTTCGGTGTTTCCTCGTGGTGCTTCTTGTTTCGAGTTTGGGTCGGTTTGGTGGTCGGTTGGCTTTGTTTGGTGCCTTGGGGGCTTTCGAGGGCCGCGATCGGTCCGACCGGTGTGTCTCACCGGTCCGACCGGTGTAGAGCCACTTAGTGAAAGTTGCTCGGTTTCACCGAAGCATGGACCGGTCCGACGGTGGTGCTCACCGGTCTGACCGGTGTGGGTCTGTAGACTCGAGGTTTGGTGTTCCGTTGCGTTCTCGAGTCAAAAGGGTGTGTGTGTTGGTTCCTAGGTCTAGTGGCACTCCAGTGGCTACGTGGGCTTGGCCAACTTGGGTAGTGAGTCGGAGACGTGTGTTGGAAGCCGCGTTCATCTTGTAGGAGAATTCATCTCCTTCGAGAAGAATTTTTATCGGCTCCCATTCACTCCCCCCCCCCTCTCTGGTTCGCCGTATCGGTCCTTCACCTCTCGCCTTCTTCTCGTACGGACGGCTGATGTTGATCACTTGCGAAAACCCCATGTGGAACCGGGCTTCGACTTGATGTGGCCTTCGTGAGTACGTCGGTCGCCTTGTTGTAGTCGCGCAGCACGTGGTGCAGCTCGAGGCCATGGAACTTGCCCTCCAGATCTCGTATGGCTTGACAGTACACCGCCATCTTTGGGTCAACACAGTTCTTGTCCTTCATGACTTGTCCCACGACTAGCTCCGAGTCGCCCCTGATCTCGAGACGCTTGATCCCGAGCTCGACAGCGATCCGGAGACTGTTGATCAAGGCTTCGTACTCGGCGGCAATGTTTGATGCCAGGAAATGTAGTCGTACCATGTACTCCATATGCACGCCCAGAGGTGAGATGAAGACAAGGACTACACCGGCTCCTTCCTTCATGACCGAGCCATCGAAGTACATGTCTAGGTCTCGTGTTCGATCTTCGCTGGGGGAGTTTGAATCTCCGTCCACTCGGCCACAAAATCCGCGAGTAATTAAGACTTGATTGCGCTGCGCGGACCATACGTGATATTTGGCCCCATCAACTCGAGCGCCCACTTGGCGATCCTTCCTTCGGCCTCAGGGTTTTGGATGACCTCCCCGAGTGGATATTTGGACACCACAGTGATGGGGTGTGCCTCGAAGTAATGCTGGAGCTTGCAATTGGTCATCAAAATCGTGTACACAAGTTTCAGCATTTGTGAGTAGCGTGTCTTGGAGTCGGAAAGTTCCTCGCTGACGAAGTACACAGGTCGTTGCACCTTTTGGGACCTCCCGGGCTCTTCTCGCTCGACCACTAGGGGCGCACTGACCACTTGGGTTGTCACTGAGATGTACAAGAGCATTGGTTCTTCGGTAGTCAGAGCGGTCAATACAGGAGGACTCTTGAGGATATTCTTGAGAGAATCGAGTGACTCTTGCGCCTCGGGAGTCCACGTGAAGTCATCGAATTTCTTCATCAACTTGTACAGTGGCAGGCTGCGCTCTCAGAGTCGCGCTATGAAACGACTTAGAGCTGCGATACAGCCCGTGACACGTTGTACGCCCTTCAGGTTTTTTATCGGCCCCATGTCCATGATGGCCAAGATCTTCGCGGGGTTAGCCTCGATGCCGCATTCCGACACGACAAAGCCGAGGAGTGTCGGTGCGGAATATGGTCCCGACACTAAGCAGTAGTAAGCGCCGAGGTCTATCCCTCAGTGGTCGATGCTAAGCAATAAGAGACACGATATTTATCCTAGTTCCGGCCGAGGGGGCCGTACGTCCAGCAGTGGTGTGCTCAAGGCACTTTATTGCTCAGCACCGGGGGTGCCTGTAGTGGGGCGTGCTACAAGCAAGGCGGGAGAGGAAGCGCGGCTTCCAAGTCCCCGGTGTAGTGGCCGAAGGTGTTGTGTTATGTTGTGTGTGTTCGTTCGTCGTCCGTCGTCCCCTCGCGGGCGGGGGTTCGCCCCCTTTTATAGATCAAGGGGGGAGTGAATCACATGCGCGCGCGCTATTTAGCTACGTGAAAGGGCGCGACATGCTATGTTGTAGAGTGGGCGGCCGTCCGGACGATCCTTGCAGCGATCCGGCCATCACGGCCTATCTTGTACCCGAACAGAGCGGCTTCGAGGGTAGAAGAGCGCGGAGGGCGTGATGTCCTCTCATAGGCTCGAGGGAGCCGGCGACGTTGGTCCGTACGGGGCACGGTGGCGAGGCAAGGTGACGTCCCGCTCCCGCACGCTCCCCCGTGCTAGAGCCGTTGCTACGGCGACCGGCGTGCGGTTCGTACGCGCGGGGGGCGGCGGCCATACCGTCAACGATGGCGGGGGATGGCGTCCCACCGGCCTAGCACCTCCACCTAACCCCGCAAGGTCACAAGAAAGCAAGTCGAGGGTGCGGCCGGCCCCCTTCGAGGGGCTCGGCACGTTAGCCGTCCTGGAGCGGGCGGCGCGGCGTCACGGGGCCGGCGCCGACCACGCCGCACGGTGCCTCCCACGGGGCGGGGGATGGGATCCCTCCGGGGGAGTTGGTGCGGTGGTGCGGGCGCGAGCCCCGGGCGCATGATGGCGCCGCCCTGCCGGCATCGGGGCATTAAATGCCGGCGTATGGGAGCAGGCGCACGCGTGCGGGGGCGCCCTCGAGCGAGACGGACCCCCGCTCGAGGGCGGAGCGTACCCTCGAGCGAGGCGGAGCCTCGCTCGAGGAGGAAGCGAACCCTCGAGCGAGGCGGAGCACCGCGAGGGAAGCGCACTCCCTCGAACGGGACGCAGCCCCCGCCCGAGGGAGGCACGCATCCTCGAGCGAGGCGGAGCTCGCTCGAGGGGATCTTCGAGTGGGTCGCCTTGGTGGGCCGTGTCCTGCATGGTTAGGCGTGTTCGACTTTGTTGCGGGTTTTTAATTGGGGATTTCCCCTTTGTTGTTTAAGGGGACCCCTAGGGGTCGTCCCCGACGCAGCCCCCGAGCATCTGTGGGTTTGCCATTGAGGCTCCGCGATTCTTGCCGGAACCTACCGATAGGACGTTCTTCCCTTCGGTTTTGCGAACGCTTTCCATGGGGCCGCGTCGGCGACCCGCGGGTCTAGCCCCCGAGCCCCTGCGGGAGCGTGGGAGCTCTCGGAGGGGTTAACCGTGAGAGTTGGCCGGGGTGCATGGTACATGTTTCAACCGGTGTCGGCAATGTCTCAGCCGGCTTCGGTGACGCACGCGCCGCTGGCACTATCTCCGGCGGGTGCGGTCCGGAAGGTGTAGCCGTGCGTCAAGCCCCCGAGCACCGGGCCGTTCGAGGCGATCGGGTAGAGCTTTACGAATTGTCTTTTAACGCGCCCTCGCCGTCCCTCCGCGGGACGAAGGGTGAGGTTTCCGCAACCCCCATCGAGCGGGTCGCGGATTGCGGATTCCTCGTTGAGCGCCGGCGGGTGGTTCGAGTGGATGCCCATGCCCCGTTCGATAAGGGTAGGCTGCGTGGTCTTGAGACACGTCCATAGAAGCGCTTGCGTGGGTTTGCTAGGTGGGGCTCGGTCCCGTTCGATAGGGACCGAGGGCGCGGAAGCTCTCCCTCGGTGGGATCCCCCGCTGCCCCTCGGCGGCTCTCGAATACGACATATGGGGCACCCTCGAGTCGTCGGGCTCGAGGAACGGCTCGAATGCGCGTGCCTTGGTCGTCCCTGACTCTGTGATCTGGGGCGCCTGTTCGAACCCGTCGAGGGTCAAGCTTCGAACCTCTGATCAGTAGGGCCGTGCGGGGTGGCGCCTGGGCGGCCCCGTCTTTGCGTCTACGACCGTCGAGGGGCCTGGGCGAGCCGGCCCTCGAGGTGCCGATTAGTAACAATGGTGCGGGGCGGCGGCTAAGCGCTCCCGGCCGGCATCCGCGACCATCTAGGGGCACGGGCGAGCCGGCCCCCGAGGCGCCGATCGGTATAACGGCGCAACATGGGTGCTTGCGGTGCCCGCTTTACTTTCAAACGGGCCCCGAGGCGACCTTCTCACTCCCGTACCCTTTAGAGGGTTGAATTTGTTTCGAGCCGGGGGCTCGTGCCGCTCGAGGGTTCTACGTGGCATGGGTGCTTGCGGTGCCCGCTTTGTTTCTAACGGGCTCCGAGGCTACCTTCTCACGCCCTCGAACCCTTTCGAGGGTTGGAACTCTCCCGAGCTAGGGGTTCGTGCCGCTCGAGGGTTCGCGTACCTTGTAAGGAACCGAGCCATTAAATGCTATGCGATCGGAGGCCGTAATTTCGCGTCGTAGGCGCGCCTTTTAGGCGTTGCAACGCGCGCGCGCGTAGTGGGCGGCGTGGGTAGGCGGACGTGACCGCCGGCCACGGTCCCCGCCATTCTCCGCCGTGATGATGGCTTATTCGCGGTGGCGTGGCCGCCGCGGTCGTGGTGGGGCCCGCCCGTCGGCGAGAAAGAAGATTCCCCGCGAGCAATGCGCGCGGGACGTCCGCCCCGAGGGCTCGCCCGCGGCTTATAAATCCGAGGGGGAGGGAAAAACGGCGGTTTTTTACCTTAGCATTTCGCCGTTCTCGCCCCTTGTGCTCTCGCCTTCGGTTTGCTCTTGCCATCGTGCGCCTTCGCCATTAGAGCTCCTCTTCCTTTCCTTGTTTTCCGCTCTCGCATTCCTTGTCCTTTCTAATGGCGCCGCCTCCGCCCCTCACGATCCTCAACCCGTACGCACGGGAGCGGTCGACGGTGACCCCGCCCCGGCTCTCAACGAGCCGGTCTCCGCCGGCCGGTGGCGGCGAACGAGGAGGGCCGACCGGCGGAGTGGATCGTGCCGCCGGCGGGAGACCACGCGCCCAACCCGCCGGAGGTCTATGTGGTGAGCTTCACCCGCTTCCACGAGCGCGGCTTCACCGCGCCGGCGAGCCGCTTCATGCGGGCGCTCTGCCACCGCTACGGCGTGGAGTTACACAACTTCGCGCCGAACGCGATTTCGCAGGCGGCCACATTTGTGGGCGTCTGCGAGGGGTACCTAGGGATCCCGGTCAACTGGGAGCTCTGGCTACACCTCTTCCGCGCGGAGCTCTTCACGCAGCCCACGACGGAGCGAGAGGACCCGCCGCGTGGTGCGCGCGGTGGGGATGTCGCTCGCCGTGCGGGGGCGCCGGTTCAAGGACGACTACATCCCCCGCACCATGACGACGAATAACGCCGGGCCGGGAGCGGGGGTGGTTCTACTTGCGCAACGCCGAGCCCGGCCTCCCCCCTACACCGGTCGGGTGTTCAAGGGGAAGCCCGACTCCTGGGGCTACGGGGTGTCCACGGCCCAGCATCGGAGGCGGCTGGACTCGCTCCTGGCCGCCTTGAGGAATTTGGCGACGCGCGGGCTGACCGCAGCGGGTGTCCTTGCCTTCCTCCACCATCGGCGGGTTGTGCCTCTGATGGAGAGGCCGCTCTGCATCTTCGAGATGACAGAGGAGGCGGACCCCGTCGCGCTGGCGAGGTCGCGGATGCTCCCAACCCCCCTCGGGCGGGCGTACGCGCTCACGCGGGCGCGCGAACACCGTCGACACCCGGATGTTTGCGCCGGGACCGGTCCCCGGTGGGACCTCGAGATGCTTCCCACCGCCCGTTGGTGAGTATGGTTCTTGGCCTTGTTTTTCGTTCTTGATGATGTTCCCGGCCCGTGACGCGCCTTTGACGTTCTCACCCGTAGCCGGTGACCTTCGGCGCGCGCGAAGTCCGTCTCGCCTACCCCCGACTCCCGCGCGGTCGGTCGGGCGGCGCGCAGCGCGGGAGCGAGGAGCGGGCGGCGCGCGGGGGAGGGAGCGCGCGAGGCGGCACCGCGAGCGCGCGGCGGCGGAGCGAGGGAGCACCGGCCGCGCGAGCGGCGGGGGGCTCTCCCTCGCCGGGGACCGAGGAGTATTCGTCCTCGGAGGAGGACGAGGAGGAAGAAGGCGGGGGCGGGGGCCCCCCCGATGGGTGGGAGCCCCCCCCCCCCCCCCCCCCCCCGTCGCGGGCCGGCTCCCGGCGGCAAGGGCAGCATCGCTCGGGGCTGCGCAACGGCGCCGCCGCCGGGCGATCAACGACGAGGCGGCGGCGCGGGCCGCGGAGGGTACCCGGCGCGAGCCACGGTGGCGCGCGCGGCGAGCGTGCCGCGCGCGCGCGCGGGGCCGTGCGCGCGGCGGAGGGCGTCGGGGGCGCGGCGACCGCGCGCGTCGGCCGCGCGGGCCTCATTCACCGAGGCCTCGAGGAAACGGAAGCGCGCCTTCTCCTCTTCGAGGTAAGGGGCTTGCCCTTCCTCGCCGGGTTTGGTTTTTTGTTGATCGGGCGTTCGGCTTTCTCGCTTGTGCTCGGGCGGGGGTGGTGCCAACCGTTCCTCCCCCTCGCGCGGCTAAGGTGCCGAGGGCGGACGCGTCCGTCCCCACCCCGGCGGCGCTCGTCGAGGGCGCCACGGGCCGGGGCAAGCACGGCGGCGGCGGGCGAGGGCTCGCAAGGCGCAGCCCGAGGCCTCGAGGCCTCGGCGGGCGGATCGGCTCGCCGCCGCGTGGCCGGCGGTCGTCGAGGAGGAGCGGGTGCCGGTCGCGGTGGAGGCGCGGCCGTGGCGGCGGCGGCGGTGGAGACGCGGCCGGCGGTGGGCGCCGCGACGGAGGCGCGGCCCGCGGCGCCCGGCCGCGGTGGAGGGGCGAGCGGGCGCGGCCGTGGTGGCGCCCGTAGTTGCGGTCGAGGAGGGCGGACGGGCGCCCGTGGTCGCGGAGGCGCGGCGGAGGCGGTGGCCACGGCGCCGCGTCGGGGCGCCCGTGGCCACGCGGAGGCGCGAGCGTGAGGCGCGCGGCGGAAGCGGCGCATGGGTTGGCGCCGCCCGGCGGCTCCCGAGCGGTGGTGGTGGAGGACCGGACGACGACTCCCCGCCGCCCGGTGGGACCGGTGGACGAGCTTCCCCCACGCTCTCCCCGCAGTCCCGGGAGGGGGCCCTCGTGAGGTGGCGCGAGGGCCGGATGGTGGCGGGGGGCCGAGGACATGGCGCCGAGGCCTCGTCTTCCGCGCGCCCGCCACTCCGCCCGTGTGGAGGGGGGTCGGCCGACGACCCGCCCGCGTTCGCCGACGCCCAGGCGGAGCGGAGGCCGTGGGGAGAGCTCCGCAGCCACGGCGCCACGCTCAACCGTGCGCTGAACGAGGCGCTGAGGGTCCACGGCGGCCCCGCGTGGTGTGTCTTCCAGGTAGGGCATCGCTGCTCGTTTTCCTCCTCCTCTCGCTTCCGCGCGCTGTCTCTGTATCAGGATGCTTACGGGTTTTGACTTGTGGGCGACAGGAGCTCGAGCGCCGCACCCGCGATAAGTACGGCGCCTTCGATCGGGTGAACGCCGAGATCCACCGGAGTCCGGGAGCGATGCGGCGCCTTCGACGCGCTCGCCGACGCCCTCGGGACTCGGACGGCCGGGTTGGCGTACATGGCCATGGCCTTGCGCGATGAACTCCCCCGAGAGCATGAGGCAAGACCCGGCACGTCGCTCTAGCCTCGAGCGGATGCGCACGGCCCTCATCGGCCGTGATGAGGCGCCGTGCGGGCACGCTCGGACTCGGAGAAGATGCGGACGGCGGCGACCAACCGGGAGGCGGAGGTGGCCGGCGTCCGCCGGCGAGAACCGGGGGCTCCGCTCGTCGCTCGAGGGGGCGCGGGCGCGGCGGCGCCGGGGCCGAGGAGCGGGCGCGCGCGCTCGAGCAAAGGGCGAAGGAGGCCGACGACTTGAAGGCCGCCCCTCGACGCCAAGTCCCGCCGCGCTCGCCGCCTGCGAGGACCGGCTTCTACGGGAGCGCACCGCCCGCCAAGGGGTTGAGGGGCGGCTCCGGCGGAGCAGGGCCGCCCTCGCCGACGCCGGTCGGCGCCGGGAGCGAGAGCGCGTCGCTCGCGAGGTGGCGCGAAGTCGGCCGGAGGAGCGGAACACCGCGTTCTCCAAGGTCGAGGGCGAGCTGATAGTGCTCAGCATCGCGAGCGCGAACCAGGAGCTGGCCCTCCAGGAGCAGGGCGAGACCGTCAAGGGCCTCGAGCTGGCGGTCGAGGCCGAGCGCCGTGCCCTCGAGGTGGAGAAGAAGCAAGTCGAAGGTGAGCCGCTGCTTGACTCCTGTTTGGTTGGTTTTCTGTTTGGGAGGTTCGCGTTCTTTTTCTGATTTCTTTCTTGTCTTGGCGGCTCCAGGCTTGCGCACCGCTTTGGGGCACGAGGCCGAGCGGGCCGAGGCGCTGCAAGCCTCCTACAACTCCTCCGAGCAGGAGCTGCAGGAGTTGCGGAACGCAGCCCTCGAGACCTGCCGGGTTGTGGAGGAGGGCGAAGCACAGGCCGGCAGCTCGTTGGCCGGCCCGCCCGCGCGCCCTTGGCGGCCACGTCACCGAGCAGATGCGTCGGGCGCCGCATCCGGGGCGCCCGAAGGCCCTCGGAGTGGTACGATCCCACTACGAGGTCAACTTCGAGGCGCTGGCGGAGGGTTACATCGTCCCCGACGGTGTTGAGGACGAGGTAGCGATGGAGCGAGTGGACGCGCTCGCCGCCGACGCCGCCGGGACGCTCGCTGAAGCCTTCGAGGAGTTCCTCTTCCCGGACGCCGGGGACGCCGCCGCTCCTCCCGCTCGAAGATAGGGCGAGCGCTAGGCCCGTTTTTGTTTGTGTATTAGTACGCCGGTCATGTGGCCTTTGTAAATAAACGGAGTTGTTTTTGACATAAACATCCGTTGATGTAAAAAGAAGTCTTTTGTTTATTGCGCTTTTTTGTTTCTCCTTCTTCTCGAGTAGATTCTACTTAGGGGAGTTCGATTTTCGCGGGTGGCTCCGCCGGGTTGGAGGCGAGAGAGAAGGGCCGTATCCTCGCGGCATGGGCTATCTCGGCTCGCGCGCTCTTTCCGCTAGGGCCCTCGCGCCCTGTTCAAATCGTTGCTTGGGGTCGAAGTAGAAAACAAGCTTGGCGCGCGTGAGTTGTTTCGTTTTTGCGCGAAAATGGAACCATTTTGGGGGGGGGGGGCGATGCCCCCGCGTAGCCCCCGAGGGTAACTTGGGTTTCATGGGAAAGCCGAGTCGCCCTTTGAGGACCATGTGTGGTTCGAGGACCGGTGGATGGTCGCTTCCTTGTGTGATGAGTGATTGACAACGTTGTGTGGACCGATTCTTGGCTAAGTATTGCGGGTGCGAGTTGCGGCTTGACTCGTGTTGATGCGGGTGAAGAACAAGCGCGAAAGGTCGTTGCGGTGAGGCCTCCGAGTGTGGAGAAGACAAGTAGGCTTCGTTCGAGGGACCCGGTGGTCAGCGGGGTCAAGTGCGGGCCGCATGGTGGCATGAACAGCAAGATGAAGTCGTGGACGGTTTCTTGGTAGAGCCTCAAAACCAAGGTCGAGCCGGGACTACGTGGGAGCCGAGTCATGAGTGGAGATTGGCGGAGGCTACACCGAGTTCGCGGGGTTTGCAGTGGTTCACCAGAAAACCACTGGGTTACTCGGTTGAGCCACAAAACCGAGGCCGAAGACTCGACGAGGAGGTGCGGCCACCCGGGCCGGTTCAACCGCCCGGGAGGGGCGGTCGGACCGCCCGGGGCCGGTCGAATCCACCGGGCCGGTCTAACCGCCCGGGGGGGGCGGTCCGACCGCCACGGCGCCGGCGCCGAGAAGCTTCGAAGCGGAGGACACGGCCGAAGGACCGATAAGGCGACCGAGAGAGGGGGGGGGGGGAGTGAATGGGGAGCCGATAAAAATTCTTCTCGAGGGAGATTGAAACTCCGCCAAGACGAACTAGCTCGGTCGAACCCCCGAAATCACACGCTCCGCACTTCTACCTTCCGTTTGCCAAAACCACGTAGCCCCCGGAGTGCTACCGGTCCTAGGAACAAACTCTACCAGCAACCACAACACACACACGAGCACCGACCGGCGGAAACAACTCGAAAGCCGGCTAACCGAGGGGGCGGTTAGACCGGGTATAGGGGGCGGTTAGACCGCCTCCACACCGGCAACCAAGAAATCCTCCGAAACGCCTCTTCCGAGTACCAAAACACACCACGGTTTCACCAACGAGAGATCTCTCGGTCAAGGCCATGCTAGCTACCGGAAAATCTTGGCAAAAACCAAAACTTCACCCAAGGGCCTAGGGGCGGTTAGACCGGCTACCGGGGGCGGTCTAACCTCCTGTACCCGGAACGAACTCCAAACAAGAACACCTAGCAAACCGCACGAGAACGACCCCAAATTTCACCCCGGACACTCCTCGATCAAGGCGAACAAACTCACGAGAGGAAAATCCAGCGAAACGAGAACTTTGACCCGGAAATACCCCGGGCGGTTAGACCGCCCCCGTAGGCGGTTAGACCGCTCCTTCCGAAAAAACGAACCCGCGGGTCAAACCTCAACTTCCTCGCGCCCGATCTCCCGAATCACTCCACGGATTGCGGCCAAACTTCGGGGATAGGCCGGGTTACCTCCCGGGCAACCACTACCTCAAAGGAATCGACCCGAAACGCTCACAATCAAGAGGAATCAAAGAAATCGTTTCTCTAGGTCAAGAACTCGCCCAACTCGAAAAACCACCAAATCGAGTCCGATTCAAAGGGGATTTGGGGGCAAAGTCACCAGCCAAAGAGGCACAAGAACCTCATACGTGACACCCACCAAAAACCCCAAGAAATCATTCTCAAAACACCGCCAAAAAGAGCTCCGAAAATCAACATCAAAGAGACGGGAAAACCACCATGAAGAACAACGCCGAACCTTCTATACATGCCATGAATGGTTCGTACAAGGTCTAGTTTGCCACCCAAACATCCATCCCTCTCTCTAGATCTCACATGAAGCTCTCAAACTAGCCTTCTAAAAACCTAGGGAAAATAGAGAACGAAAATGGAAAAACCAAAATGAGCTAGGGTTCCAAGAGTTGGCTGCCAACCTCTCACCTCTTGGGTTATATAGGCGGCAACCGAATGTCTAAAATGCCCCTCTCTAATAACTAGGGATACATGCCCCTCAAGGGCGGATTTGGAATTCTTGATGTCTTCACCATCGGACGGATGCCCGGCGACCGCACCCTGCGTAGCCTCGACGCACGCCTTGCGATCCCGACGCGTGTCCTCCGCTTCGAAGCTTCTCGGCGCCGGCGGCGGGGCGGTCGGACCGCCCCCACCCCCGGGCGGTTAGACCGGCCCGGTGGATCGGCCGGCCCCGGGCGGTCGACCGCCCCTCTCCGGGCGGTTGAACCGGCCCGGGTGGCCGCACCTCCTCGTCGAGTCTTCGGCCTCGGTTTTGTGGCTCAGCCGAGTAACCCAATGATTTTACGGTGAACCACTTCGCAAACCCCGCGAACTCGGTGTAGCCTCCGCCAATCTCCACTCATGACTCGGCTCCCACGTAGTCCCGGCTCGACCTTGGTTTTGAGGCTCTACCAAGAAACCGTCCACGACTTCATCTTCTTTGTTCATGCCCCCATGCGGCCCGCACTTGACCCCGGCCGGCCACCGGGTCCCTCGAACGAAGCCTACTCGTCTTCTCCACACTTGGAGGCCTCACCGCAACGACCTTTCGCGCTTGTTCTTCACCCGCACCAACACGAGTCAAGCCGCAACTCGCACACTCGCAATACTTAGCCAAGAATCAGTCCACACAACGTTGTCAATCACTCATCACACAAGGAAGCGACCATCCACCGGTCCTCGAACCACACATGGTCCTCAATCTCCCCCTTGATGAGTGCATTGACAACACACTCACATGAAGTAACATAAGAGAAAAGGAAAAGAAAAGAAACAAAATAAAAAGAAACCCCAACAAGCGATCGAAAGCCAAAGAAAGGCAAAGAGCAAAATCACTTGAAGAAAACAAGTCTCGGACCCCTTAAGCAAGGGCAACGGCTCGACACATCCGAGACAAAACGCGGCTCAAGCAAAGAGCGCAAACCACCAAAGCAAAGCTCGAACACCACAAAGAGCTCCCCCTGCACAAATGCAAGCTCCCCCCGAGCCACAAGACACTCCCCCCCGAACACATGCATCAATGCAACTCGGAAATGCATCAAAGAGCAAAAACACCGCTCACATCGCCCCGGGCGGTTAGACCGCCCGCCCGTGGCGGTTAGACCGCCTCTGCTCGACCCGACCGCCGGGGGGCGGTTAGACCGCCCAAAGAGACCGGCCACCGCACCAAACTGCTCAAAAATTGCCCGAAACAATTGGAACACCTTCCAAACACTCCCAGTGTGCCCAAAACATGCACAAACTTCTCCCCCTTGTTGACAATGCATGAATCAAGGCAAAATGCGAAAACTTGCAACAAATAGCTTCTCGAATATACAAAATTCATCACAAGGTGCTACACAAGTCCAAATGAGCAAGTTAGATACTCGACAGGTTCGTAATGACCTTAACTACAAGATCACCAAGTTTCACAATCATTGGACAATGCTAAAAAGGATTTGAGTAATTTTGCGAAAAGTTACTCTCTCACAAGCAAATACCTAAACATGAGCAAAACATATCAAAATGACAAAGCCACTCAAACTTCATGCTAGGACAGCCATTCTAATCATAAGACCATCATAAACACCCAAAAGCACCTCATGTCATGTCAAAGCCACCGAGCCATGTGCCTACTTCTATGTATGAGACTTCTCATTGGTAGGCATCATGCAACGGTTTAGCACCCAAAGCAAATTAATTTCAGCACATATGACATGGGAACATATTTTCCAAGCATTTTTGATTTCATTTTCAGATTTGTAAATGGTACATGAAATGTCTTTGCGACAAAAAGGAACTTATGCCCCTCCACAAGATTAAGCAAGAGGGCTAAACATTCATGATGGCAAGTGAGCCTTTGGCTCCATATGATCAATAAACTAGCTATCCAACCACAAAGTAAGCATAGCAAAGCCACTAAAAACATGTCAAGATCATATATAGGCATTTACACATGAGAGAGCATGTATGTGACATTTTTCAAAAAAAAAAGCCATCAACCATGGATCATTCATCAAGATCATCAAGAGCTAAGTCAAACTAACCGTAGCATATCAAACAAGCTCACAAGAACATATATAGCAACCCATGGTAAACATTGTATATAGGAGAAGCTTTTCCTATCCGATGCATATGATACAAAATGCATGCAATCTAAGATACAAGGATGCCTATACATCATGTTACATATGCAATGCCAAATGCAAGAAATGCACCAACGAAAGCTATACATATGCTACAAACCGGCTCCTCGAGGGGAGGCAAAACGGGCTCGACACCACCGGCAAAAGAAAGCCCCCCACACACCCAACTCAAGAAATTAAACACACACCAAGTTCCCCCCGCAAACGAGTGAAAGTTGCTTGATCTAGGGGTTTGGTGAAAATATCGGCTAGTTGGTGATGTGTGGGTACATGGATCAAAGCTATCTTCCCTTTCTCTACGTTGTCTCTCGGAAATGATACCTCACTTCTATGTGTTTGGTTTTGGAATGGAGCACCGGGTTCTTTGCAACGCTTATGGCACCGGTGCTATCACAATGAAGTGGGACATGGGTATACTCCTCACCAAAGTCACTCATGGTGTAGGTGATCCAAAGGAGGCCGAGAGCAACAACTAGCGGCGGCAACATACTCGGCTTCGGTCGTGGATTGAGCAACACTCGACCGCTTACGAGAAGACCAAGACACCAACGAAGAACCCAAAAACGGCAAGTCCCGGAGAAGTGGACTTCCTATCCAACCGACACCCGGCAAAATCCGCGTCCGAAAAGCCATGAAGCGCCAAAGAAGAGGACGCGGAGTAACAAAGGCCGAAGTCGGGAGTGTGACGCAAGTACCCGAAAATTCGCTTCCTTTGCTTGCCGATGCGAAGTCCTCGGAGACGCTTGAAAACGAGCGCACGGACACACCGAGAACGTATGTCGGCCTCGTCGCCGTCAAGTAGAGGAGTGACCCGATCATGCTTCGGTACTCCTTCGGTCCACGTGTTCACCTTCCTCATCCGCATCAAGAGCCGTAGTCGTACTCATCGGCGTCGTCATAGCCTTGGAGTCCTCCATCTTGAACTTCCTCACAATGTCCTTGGTGTACTTAGCCCGGTGCACAAATGTTCCTTCCTTTGATTGCTTGATTTGTAGCCCGAGGAAGAACGCAACTCACCCATCATGCTCATCTCGAACTCCTCGCTTCATATCATCTGCAAACCTTGCAACAAGAGAGTTAGACGAGCCACCAAAGACAATATCATCCACGTACACTCCGCACAATCGGGATATCTCCGCCCCCTGCCTCGGCAAAAACAAGGTCCGATCGACCTTCCCCATCTCAAAACCTCTCTCAAACAAGAACCCCCTCAACCCCGCCATACCAAGCTCTAGGCGCCCGCTTCAACCCATACGGCGCCTTCCTCAACTTGTACACCCGTGGGGGTACTTCTCGCTCTCAAACCCCGGAGGGCCCCGCCTCACATACACTTCTTCCTCCAACACTCCATTCGAAAAAGCACTCTTCACATCCATTTGGTGCAACTTGAACCCTTTAGCCACGAGAAAAGGCTAGAAGGATCCTTATCGCCTCCAAACGGGCTACGGGAGCAAAAGTCTCCTCGTAGTCGATCCCCTCCTTCGGCGAACCCCCGAGCAACAAGTCTCGACTTGTTCCTCACAACCTCACCCTTTTCTCCCTCTTTGTTTTTCCACACCCACTTTGTACCAATCGGCTTACACCCCGGGGGAGGGTCAACCAACTCCCACACTCGATTCCTCTCAAAGTTCTCCAACTCCTCATGCATCGAGTTAACCCAATTGTGATCGGATAGTGCGTGTCCAATGTCTTTGGGCTCGAAAGAAGCAACAAATGCAGCATGAGCAAAATGGGAATTGTTTCGAACCCTCGACCGTGTAGTGCGTTCATTCATGTCGCCGATGATCCTCGAAGCTGGGTGATCCACTTGAACTTGCCGGGGAGGTTCTCGCCTCGAAGCTACCTCCCCCTCAACATCAGCTTCTCCTCGTTCTTGATTTGTCGTCGTAGGTGTAGCGAGAGGGTCCATCCATCATCGTAGTCGAAGTAGTGGGTACATGTTCGGCCGGGGGCACCGCACCGCCATCCTCATCATCTCCATGTTCATGCTTCTCCTCTCGAAAGATCTCCTCGCCAAGCTCATCATCACTGCACACTCAAAGACAAGGCGACTACGTGGCTCCGTCTCGTCGAAGGTTACCTCGCAAGTCTCCACGATTTGGTTAGTTTCAAGATTGAGCACACGATATGCTCTAGAATGAGATGCATAACCAAAGAAAATGCCATCGACGAGACCTAGCCTCAAACTTATCCAACTTCCTGCCCTTCTTCAGAATAAAACACTTGCAACCAAAGACATGGAAGTGACTCACTTTGGGTGTGCGACCATGCATCAACTCATAGCATGTCTTCTTCTTGTGCACTCTGAGGTATATTCTGTTCGACACATAGCACGCGGTATTCACCGCCTCGCCCAATACCTCCTCGGAGTCCTATGCTCATCAAGCATCATCCGAGCCATCTCGCACAAGGTCCCGTTCTTCCTTTCCACAACACCATTCCGGGGAGGCGTATACGGACTAGAAAACGGTGCTCAAGACCCAAGTCATGACAAAAGGTTTCAAAACGAGAGTTCCCGAATTCCGAGCCATTATCACTTGCGGATAGCTCGTATGGCATCTCCGTGCCTCTCGTTCCTCAACCTCAAGACTAGATCTCGAACAAAACCAAACGTCTCCCCCTTATCCTCCGGAAAGAACACCCAAGCATACCGAGAATAGTCATCCACCACAACAAGGACATACCACTTCCCACCCGCGATCGCACACGAGCCGGGCCAACAAGGTCCATATGGAGCAGCTCGCATGGACGCTCAGTCATCACATCGGTGAGAGGCGGGTGAGAAGAGGCCACCATCTTGGCATGCCTACACGGAGCACAAACCAACTCTTTCTCAAGCCTCAAACGTGGCAATCCTCGGACCAAATTGAGTTTACTCAAGCGAGACGAGAAGGTCAAAGCTCAAGTGACCCAACCTCCTATGCCACTTCCACAACTCACTCGAAGAACCAGCCAAGAAGCAACGCTCAACACCCGAAGGCGAGAAAAATCAGCACGAAACACCTGACCCTCGGGAACGACCATACAAACAAGGTCCCCTCGAGAGTCCACAATCCGAGAACCACCAGGCCGAAACAACACCTCAAAACCCTCATCCAACAACTGAGACACAGAAAGCAGATTGTACCCCAGCGATTGAACAAGAGCAACACGCCTCAGAGTGATCTTGTCACTCACTTTTATCTCACCTTCTGAAAGCACACGCCCACGCCCATTGTCCCCAAAGGTGATGTACCTCTTCGTCACCACCGGGACGAGACTTGAGAACCACCCCCTGTCTCCGGTCATATGTCTCGAGCAACCGGAGTCAATCAACCAAATGTTCTTCAAGTCTCCCACCTGAAATTCAAAAACAAGCACGTGAGCGCACAAACGACTCGGCAAGGGTTAGTACCAAAAGAGGAAAACCGGTGCCGAGCCATTTGCTCGAAAGTGGGGTTAGCACCAACCAAGGCATCTCTCCTACCAAAACTACCTCCACGAACACCACCTCGGTAACCACTCCGAGGGAACCACCCCCTCACCTGCACTGGAGGAGGACCAAAACCACGGAAGACACCCCGTGGAACGTCCCTCCTCTCCTTCTCAAAGCTACGACTCCTCCCATCCCCGTAGTGACCTCGAGGGGGAGAATGCCTAGCAACCCCGACCACTCGCTTGTCTTTCCGGACCAACCACCAGCAACTCCACCTCCGGACACCGAAACCTCTCGACTCACCACCTCGAAAACCACTCCGCCCCGGAGTGCCGGGGGGGCCGGTTAAACCGCCTAGCCGGGCGGGCCCCGACCGCCCCCCCCCTGCGGGCTGGGCCGGCCGACCGCCTAGCCGGGCCGGTCGACCGCCCCCTCCCGAACGGCTCCTCGGGCTGCGGGAACTCGCGTCTCCCCATGCGGGAACACTTCTCACCACGGCCTTACCCCCGGGCGGTGGCATACGAGGCTTAGGTACACCATGGGAAGGGTTGTACCTATCCTTGTTCGCCCACTCCTTTGCCATCCTCTCTTCCCGCTTCCTCTTGAAGCAAAACTCATCCTTGTGACCCTCCTTCCCACAATGGCCACAACGGAACCTCACAAGCTTAGGTTTTGGCTTGGATTGGGGCTGCTCGCTTGGTTTCTCTCCACTCAACTCCTCCACCGATTTTTCCTCACTTGCCTTCTCTTTCACTTTCCCAAAGAACACTTTCCGCGAAGTGCTCACAAACTTGATGGGCTTTTGGAGATCATTTGTGGGTGTAGGAAATATAGGTGGAGCCGGGGTTGTGTCTAGTCGGTTCCTAAGATGGTTGGGTTTTGGAGGGAAGTCATTTTTGTGGTGGGTTTTTGGTGGCTCGGGGATGTTCTCTCCACTTCCTTCACCAACCTTGTTTGCCCCAAGCCCCTCACCATCTTGCCTCTTAAAGGCCTCGATCATCATCCTCAACCGAGGCTCATGACCGGACAACCAACCCATCAACTTCCTCAAGTCATCATTCTCATCCCGCAAGCGATCAACATAATGTGCAAGCTCCAAATTTTTCAATGCATGCATTTCACAAGTAGAGCGAGGATGTAGGCATGGGTTCCTTCAATTTAGCCTCAAGCGAACTAGTGTAAGCATGCAACTCATCAATCTTAGCATGCAAAACGGGGCAAGAAGTGCAAGCACCTAGCAAAGCGAGTCTAGACTTAAGCTCGGCCACTTCAACCCTAAGCACATCTAGTTCCTCACACTTGGAGGCATGCTTCTCCTTAAACAAGGCAAGATCGGCAAGGAATATGGAGCAATCGGCACAATCATTTTCATCGGCAACAACGGGGCTAGCCTTAAGCGAATCAATCTCAAGCTTGCTATCAAGCACCCGTGTCTCTAGCTCGGCCACTCTAGTCCTAGCATCCTCGAGTGAAGCCCTAAGCTCTTTCCTCATTTTCTTGGCCTCTCTAAGCATGTCATCACGGTTATCAAGCAAAGAGCCAAGCCTCTCATTCTCCCGGCGCAAGAAGGGAAGTTCATCACGCACCTCGTCGTCGGACTCGCAGTCCGAGTCGCTCGTGTGTGCTCTTCTTCTGCCGGAGCTCGGCGCCATGGTACGAAGCCGTCTCTCGCGAAGCGGCTCGGCCCCGCTCGGGTTCTTGGACGACCTCTTGTTCTTGCGGCGATCTCCCTCGTCGTCGCTGCCTGCTCGAGCTCGAGGTGGAGTACGCGGAACTGGAGTCGACGTCGCTCGCTCCAACCATCGCTCGGGCCTTGCCTCGGCCCTCCTTCTTCCTCGATCGTCGCTCGTCTTTGTACTTGTTCTTGTGCTTGCTCTTGTGGTCGCGCCTCGAACGGTACTTGCCATCGTTCATCCTCGGCTTGTGCTTGTAGGCCGTCCTTGCTCTCGGCCTTCTCCCGGGCAATCGGCGACGAAGTGTCCCGGCTTGCCGCACCGGAGACGAGTCCTCGTGTTCCTCCTCATGTTCACGCGGTTCTCGTGCGGCCTCTCGAACCGCCTCGTCAACGGCGCCGGCTCGTCCTCTCCAAGGTCATCAAACTCCTCATCGGCATAGACATCAAAGAGGAAAACGAGAACATCCCGGTGGATGGGTTAGAGTTAGTCTTTCCTTTGGAACCACCAACGAGGGCAAGACTATGGGAGTCGATCGGTCCCTCGAGCTTGGCGGTCATGCCCCTATCCACCTCGGCCGACTTGAGCTTCGAGAACGGCTCGTTCACCGTCGAGTATCGTACCTATCCGACTCAACTATGGCCTCGAACTTTCCGCCCCATATCGTACGATCCAAAGAGTGTAAGAGCTTGACCGCTCTATCATGATCATCGTACGGGAGCACGTCCACATTGGCCCTCATGTTGTTCACAACCACCGTGAACCTCGGAACAAGACATCGATGGACTCACGGGAGATGAGTGAAGTTCTCGTACTCTCTCCGTAGGTCGCATACAACCGTGCTCGAACACGGGCGTTCCCAACATGAGCCTCCTTCAACACCGCCCAAATCCTACAAGCCAAGTGCTCGGTGTGCACCCGATCGAACTCGGGCCGACACAAAGCACGAAACAAGTAGTCGACCGCCTTATTGTTGGCGTCGAATCGTCCCTCGACCCGGAGCAAGGAAATCCATCGGTGGACATATCCCGTGTCCACCGTGACATCCCACGCAGTCGACCCTTTCCGCGGAGGAACGCACCCATCCGCTTGCTCCACATCTAGTAGTTCTTTCCATCGAAGTGTGGAGGACCCGAACCCCCGTTCTCGGTACGCCATCCTTGGATCTTAGGCGGTTAGAGTCAACAAAGACCCGAACCGGCTCGATACCACTTGAAGGACCGATAAGGCGACCAGAGAGGGGGGGAGTGAATGGGAGCCGATAAAAAATTCTTCTCGAGGGAGATTGAAACTCCGCCAAGACGAACTAGCTCGGTCGAACCCCCGAAATCACATGCTCCGCACTTCTACCTTCCGTTTGCCAAAACCACGTAGCCACTGGAGTGCTACTGGTCCTAGGAACAAACTCTACCAGCAACCACAACACACACACAGCACCGACAGCGGAAACAACTCGAAAGCCGGCTAACCAGAGGGGGCGGTTAGGCCGGTATAGGGGGCGGTTAGACCGCCTCCACCCAGCAACCAAGAAATCCTCCGAAACGCCTCTTCCGAGCACCAAAACACACCACGGTTTCACCAACAGAGATCTCTGGTCAAGGCCATGCTAGCTACCAGAAAATCTTGGCAAAAACCAAAACTTCACCCAAGGGCCTAGGGGCGGTTAGACCGGCTACCAGGGGCGGTCTAACCTCCTGTACCCAGCAACGAACTCCAAACAAGAACACCTAGCAAACTGCACGAGAACGACCCCAAATTTCACCCAGACACTCCTCTGATCAAGGCGAACAAACTCACAGAGGAAAATCCGGCGAAACTGAACTTTGACCCGGAAATACCCCGGGCGGTTAGACCGCCCCCACAGTAGGCGGTTAGACCGCTCCTTCCGTAAAAACGAACCCGCGGGTCAAACCTCAACTTCCTCGCGCCCGATCTCCCGAATCACTCCACGGATTGCGGCCAAACTTCGGGGATAGGCCGGGTTACCTCCCGGGCAACCACTACCTCAAAGGAATCGACCCGAAACGCTCACAATCAAGAGGAATCGAAGAAATTGTTTCTCTAGGTCAAGAACTCGCCCAACTCGAAAAACCACCAAATCGAGTCCGATTCAAAGGGGATTTGGGGGCAAAGTCACCGACCAAAGAGGCACAAGAACCTCATACGTGACACCCACCAAAAACCCCAAGAAATCGTTCTCAAAACACCGCCAAAAAGAGCTCCGAAAATCAACATCAAAGAGACGGGAAAACCACCATGAAGAACAACGCCGAACCTTCTATACATGCCATGAATGGTTCGTACAAGGTCTAGTTTGCCACCCAAACATCCATCCCTCTCTCTAGATCTCACATGAAGCTCTCAAACTAGCCTTCTAAAAACCTAGGGAAAATAGAGAACGAAAATGGAAAAACCAAAATGAACTAGGGTTCCAAGAGTTGGTACCGCCAACCTCTCACCTCTTGGGTTATATAGGCGGCAACCGAATGTCTAAAATGCCCCTCTCTAATAACTAGGGATACATGCCCCTCAAGGGCGGATTTGGAATTCTTGATGTCTTCACCATCGGACGGATGCCCGCGACCGCACCTCGCGTAGCCTCGACGCACGCCTTGCGATCCCGACGCGTGTCCTCCGCTTCGAAGCTTCTCGGCGCGGCGGCGGCGGGCGGTCGAGCCCCCCCCCCCCTGGGCGGTTAGGCCGGCCCGGTGGATCTAACCGGCCCCGGGGCGGTCGACCGCCCTCCCGGGCGGTTGAACCGGCCCCGGGTGGCCGCACCTCCTCGTCGAGTCTTCGGCCTCGGTTTTGTGGCTCAACCGAGTAACCCGGTGGTTTTACGGTGAACCACTGCAAACCCCGCGAACTCGGTGTAGCCTCCGCCAATCTCCACTCATGACTCGGCTCCCACGTAGTCCCGGCTCGACCTTGGTTTTGAGGCTCTACCAAGAAACCGTCCACGACTTCATCTTGCTGTTCATGCCCCCATGCGGCCCGCACTTGACCCCGCTGGCCACCGGGTCCCTCGAACGAAGCCTACTCGTCTTCTCCACACTTGGAGGCCTCACCAAGCAACGACCTTTCGCGCTTGTTCTTCACTCGCACCAACACGAGTCAGCGGCTGCACGGCCGTCCACGACTTCATCTTCTTTGTTCATGCCACCCATGCGACCCGCACTTGACCCGTGGCCGCCGGGTCCCTTCGAACGAAGCCTACTTGTCTTCTCCACACACGGAGGCCTCACGCGCGACCTTTCGCGCTTGTTCTTCACACACGCACCAACACGAGTCAAGCCGCAACACCGCACACCTGTGCCCAGCCAGAATCGGTCCACACAACGTTGTCGATCACTCATCACACAAGGAAGCGACCATCCATAGGTCCTCGAACCACATGTCCCTCGAAGGGTAGAGTCATAATCATTTGCGAAACAATGAGGTGCAAATGAAAATGTGACGATCCAAGATGAGCTTTCAAGGAGGATTGATGAAAGATATGGTTTGAGTAGCGAGAATATTCATCACGAGCTCAAGGCAAAGGTAGTGATGAATTTTAGATCAAAAGGAAACCTTAAGAAACGACCATTACTATCTGAGCTCCCGTCCTACGGTCGATATATGGCTACGATACCACTGCGATACTTTGTTTTCCAAAGAAAACCAGGGGTGCAACCTATATGCATGCCGAGGATCAAGTTTCATGCATATAGCTGACATAAGTGAATAACGAAACAATATCACGTAAGAAAAAGGAGATTATCGAGTTTACACTTAATCCTGGAAACGAAGACACCAAACTTCACGAGGGCGGTCGGCGGGGGTTGTGTACGCTAGAACCGGCAACATCTTCACAAGACTTGAGTAGCTTCCTCGCCGAGCAACATTGTTTATAGCAAGGGTGAGCATTTGTCATACTCAGCAAGTGTGGGGAAAGTATGAATGCAAAGGCTTATAGTGGGTAGATTTTATAAGCATTTAGCATTTTAGTTGGTCAAATTTTATTAGCACCTATTTACTAGCAAGTATAAGTATATACCATCCCATAATTAAGCATAAAGATAAAAATTACGCCATAAGCACATGGCAAACATAACTGAGAGAGAACGATTTAAGTCCATCTTCAAGTTCGGTTATCATGTGAGGTCAGTAGCTCTTGGCCCAAGTAGGCACGGCTAATCGATTAGTTTAACACTGCGGAGGTTATGCACTTTCTACAAACGGCGTAAAAGCTCCAGAAGAACTTTGGACCCAACCATGCGATGCGTCGAGGGCATCATACCACCTCTCGGTGTGGTTGCATAGGGACGCTACAAGGCCTTTACAAAGGTTCTCCAACAAGTTGTGACCCACAAGGTCGATCGATTAGCAAGGTATAAAGTCCCCTAGCGAGGTCGATACCCCACCATAAAAAGAATAACTCACCCAACCCCACCCTTTAGAGCGAGTCCATACCACAACGGTCACAGCCGATCCATCGCCCATCGGAAGTAAGATCACCACAAGCTAAAGTTCCTAATTATTCAGCGAAGACCATTGCCCATTAGTTCTTGTGGTTATGCTTTGTTTTCTTTGGAGTGGTTCTCCATGTTCGATTAAACATATGGTTTTGTATATTAAACATCACATAACACATTGGAACATAAGAGCATAAAATAATAACCATGTTGATTATTACCAACCCAGTTGAGCAAACTAAGCAATAGCTACCCTCAATATTAACTAAAACCAGGTTCAAGATAACGGTCAAATGAGGCTAGTCATCCTTAATAGGCACCCATCAAAATTAATGCAAGGCACATGCAATAATGATTAATAATATTATTGGGACAAAAGATCAAGGACACACTTGCCTTTAACCAAAGTAGTTGCTCAGATTGTCTTCACCTTCACATTCTTCCAAGCTCTCGAACCATGTTCCGTTCACTCCAATCGCATCAATCATCGGGCACAAACATACACAAATCAAACAAACAAGCATATACTAAGAACAAAGCACCAATCAAAAGAAAACTTTAAGAAACGCACTAAAAAAGGATAGGCTCGATCGGATGGATCACTAAAGAACACAAAGTGTACTTGGAAGAAAGGCGAGATTTAACTTTGAAGAGATGATTGCGGAAGATTGAGCAAGGACCGGAAAGATCACATTAAACAGAATCGATTCTAATGGTTACGCAAGAAACGGGGAACCATCGAAGCAGACTAAGCTCAAAACTATCGTGAGATCATTATCAAACAACAAAGTTACGCTTGGCATATTTTAATTAAGAAAACATGTGAAGAATATTTCGGAGAAATAATCTATGTTACCATTAAACAAGTTACATTTAATTAAAGAAATCACGACCAACCCTAATCGTATTTTATTTATAACATTTGAGTAGAAGTTATGTCAAGTTAACAATTACTTTAGAAAGATGAAGCAAGCATAAGACATCTAGGCAAGCAACTTTATGTCACGCGTTCAACTAAACAAATTTTAATATTGAAAAGACATTTATGTTGTCATTAGGCATATTACTTTATTAAGAAGAAACCGATGTTTAGCTCCTAACATCTTTTATTTAGAAAAACTAGTTATGAATAGGGATTAATTACATTATGATTAAAAGCCCCTGGGATTAGAACCTAATCACTTTTTATGTATAAAGCATTGGAATAAGGGTAGTCAAGATTAACATGCATCTTAAATGTTAAAACAAGTAACGAGGTGATACACATGCTAACGTACAAAGTCCTTCATGTGAAACGAACTAGACGGATAGCAACGAACTATCAAGGGCATAAGAAACCTTAGGCTAGGGTTTAAGGCGGGTCTACAAAAGAGAACTCGGATGAACGACGACATATTAACCAAGGGTAGGCGATCGACGGGTGGAAAACGAGATAAAAGGGTAAACTCTAAAGAAGAAAGATAGCTACGATAGATTAGGTACAAGAACAGTGATTCATAAACTAGCTAGATGTTAAAGATTGGATCACAAAGAATTAAAAATGCAGTTGTCTTACATAAAAGACAATTACGATAGGATGGCATGTCTTGGGATGCAGAAAGATCTAGAACTTGAAAAGAAGGCTAACTCTACAACGAGAGACACCTTGAAATGAGCTTGAGCTAACACGAGAAAAGATTGAGAGCTTCGATAAACTTGATCAAAAGAGATAGAGCCGATCTCCAAGATATGCAACGAATTGTTTGCATAAATAAGAGAACAAGGCTATGAGCTGGATTTATTTTAATTAACAAAATATATGTAAGGATATTTCATAAATAAAATATCCCATGTTGGAATTAAAGTAATTAAGCTTTATTTTCAAAACCGATTATGAGAACTAGTCAAGTTTTATTTATAAAGATTCATATATGAATTAATCAATTAAATATTTAATTTAGAAAAAACTAGACTATACGATTAATCTAAATGAAACTTTGTATGGTCGAGTAGATCATATTATTATTAAAAACATTATGGTATTGGCATTAATCACAATAACATTTACTTATAAAGCGGAGTAAACCTAATCAATTTTAATTAGAAAAGATGAATTAACCTATTTAACAAATTAACATTTGGTTTACGAAAACCGAGATAAAGATCTAATTAACTTTTATGTACAAAAACGTGTGATAAAAACATTAATCAATTAAATTTGCTTATGAAAAACGATATATAGATCTATATTACTTTTATTTATAAAAGACATGTGTAAATAGACATTTAATCAAAATTAATATTAATTTTATTTTCAGAAAAACAAAACACGGTGAAACACTCCGCTAACGCGTGCTTTACATGATTATGGATTCAGAAGCGCAACTTGAGCAGTTAAATCGGAGCTAAAACGAAGAAGATATGAGGAAAACAAGATTAAAGGATCTATTAAATGATGCTTATAGATTTTTAGGGGTTAGCAAGGAAGATTCCCAGACTCATCGAAACGGTGCTCGCGAGTAGATCTAATGCGGGGTTAGATGCGTAAAAGGGTGTGGGTAGGATTTAGTTGTGAAGATCTAGTAGGTCCGGGGGGTTATGCGGGAATTAACGGAGTCACATAAGTTTGGATCTAACGGGGGGCCTTTTTACCGAGCTAACACCTTATCTTCTTCCCCCGGCTTTGCGGGCGCACGGAGCAACGGGGAGGCGGCGCGGCCGCGCGGGTGGCCTTGGGTGCCCGGCCCGGCGGGAGGCGGCTAGGAACTCGGGTGAGACTCTGAACGGAGAGAGGAGGACCAGGGGGTCACGGATTTGTGCTCACCGGCGGCGGGGATGGAAGGAGGTTGCCGGATTTCGAAGGGGCAGCGGCGGTCCGCCATGGCCGGCGGGCGCTCTCGGCGGCGATGGGGTTCCGGTGGACAGCGATCGATGGGAAGCGTCTCGCCGGCTCCATCTCGGCGAGGTGGACATGATGGTGGCATCGATTGGCTCCGGAGAGGACGACGGAGAGGCGGTGAAACTGCCGGCGCGGCGAGCTCGCGGCTCGGCTTGGCCCCGAGCGGCGACGGCGCTCCGGGGGCAAGGCGTGGCGGCGGCCGGGGGTTCGCGGCGGCCGGGCTAGGGCACGCGGCTCGGCCTCCCTTTTATAGGAGCGAGGGGCGCGGCACAGCGTGTGTTGCGCACGCCAAGGCGGAGGCTGGCGGCGCCGGCGGGACTCCCATGCTGGTCGTGAAGGAAGATGGCCGGGGGTGGCCCGCTTGTGTCGGCGGCCGCCGGCCGGGGAAGGTGGGCGGGCCGCATTTGGGCCAAGATGTTGGTGGGGGGCTGCCGGCCATTGGGGGGTTGCGGTGGCTGGCGAAAAGACCCGGGGGGCACGGGCGGACTTAAGCGGATGGGCTTGGCCCAACTAGAAAGAAAGTTGTTATTTTCCCGAATTTTATTTTCGGTGCAAAAACGATTCCGGGAAAACCTAGGGGCATGTTTAAAAGCACTAAAAATACTCGGAAAATCACGAAATTGCCGCAAAAATTTCGAGGAGATGAATTAAGGACATGAACAATCCAAATAAAATATTTGGAGCTCATGAAAAAGATTCTAGAGCCTTCTAATAAATAGGAATAGCTCAAGAAAAATGAGAATAAATTCCAGAAAAATCCAGAAAATTCTCGGAAGGATTTGGACAGCTCTTAAATGCATTTTTGAAACCTTAAGCACTCGGGAAGCACGGGGATGCGACATGAATGCAACACTCACAACTTTTTATTTAATTTAGAAAATCAAACAAATGATTTTTTTCTATCTTATATTCTTTGTAAAGAAAATAAATGTTGGAAAAATTTTTTTAAAATTATGAGAAAATTGTTATTTAATTATTCTCTCAATTCACATCCACGAGTGCATTTCGGGAGGTGTGACTTACCTACGCCGGCCCCGGAGAGATGTGGGCCGGGAGGCAAGCGTCGAGCACTCCTCGGCGCTCCAAAACCCCGGGGGTTTTAGGGCGCACGGCGGAGCCCGCAGTGGTCGTGGCCACGGAACATCCGGGTGGATCCCATGCGGTGGCGGCCACTAGGGCCAGGAGCCACACGCGTGCACACTCGCGTTTAGCCACGGACGGTCGCACTGGATCGGTGCGCCTGCTGCGTCACTACCATACAAGCCGCACGCAGGGCACGGTCGGCTCTGGCCCCACGCGTGGTAGCCGGCTCATCGCCTACGAAGTGACATGGCCGGCCGGTAGCTAGCTTTAAGTCCATTAGGGACGGCCCGATGAACGGCCTATAGTATGTGCTATTGTGTACGTGTATTTTTGTGACAAACCTCATGCGAGATAATTGAGTACTATCGCTAAACCACTCCATTTGGTCATTAGCGATAATAAGGAATCATCTAGTTGAGTGTCGCTAGGGTTTACACCGTGCGTCACTTGAAATCACGGGGAGGATCGAACGAATGCATTAAGCTCCCACGAAGGAGAGTCGAGAGTGCCTTACAAATTAATGGCAATCTCCCAAGTGAGATCCCATTAGTACAAATCATAGTTTTTGACATAAAGTAAATGATTCGGAGTTTTATTAAAACAGCGGAAGTACTAATAGCGATACGTTATGACATCACAAGAGGCCATCAGTGATGTAGGTACTCGGCGTCATCATCCACCCATTCCATCTCCCGGCCCAAGGTGGAATCTCACCAGGCAAACAACTTCACCTAAAAGCAACAATTATCGCAAGGTGAGTATGCTAATACTACGGCAAGACTCACCCAACAAAGGTTACCTCTGAACATGTAGGCCGACGATCGATTGATTCATAACCTTGAAAGGTAAACCTAAACTCACGGGCGGTGCCCCCAACGAGCCGACACCGACCAAGCGGTTCCCATCGATCCTCGGTTCGGGATAGATATTACGATCCGGAGTACAAGGCTATACTGGTATGCCCCCACTCATTACGTCCATCCTCACACAAGTATCTCCTCCCGTGTCGTGCAGGCGGTTGAATCCTCGAGATTAGTAATGGAAAATCCCTTGCCGCCTCACTTAAGTACTAGGCTCTGCGGTCCCATGCCGACAAGTGCTCGGTACGTTCAAAGTTTAGCCCACAAAGCCAACGGACCGGAGCCCAAATCCCATGCTCTTACCCATAGCAATCCATTTATAAAAAGGGGGTGATTCCAAAAAGGAAAACCTATTCTCGCGAGTGACGAACATCACTCGACTTTTACGGGTCACCAGAGCATAGCATCTGGCTGACCTAGCATACTAGTAAAAGAACATAGGCACCTAGGGATCATGCAACTAGGGTTTCATTCGATTCCTAGAACATAAATCCACATAGAATAACAAAGGTAGTTGCATAAATTTAAATAAAACGTGGGTTAATGATAAAGCCGGGGCTTGCCTTCGTTAGCCTGTGAGTTAGACAAACTTGGGACTTTGGCCGGGTCTTGCTCTACGGTGACGTAGTGCACGTCTACTCCTGCTCCCTCGTCCACGTCTTGGCACAAGCGTGTAGCTACGCCGGGGACCGACACGGAGGATGCAAATTCAAGACTTAAGTGACCATTTTTATTTAATTAAACACCAAAACAACACGTGACAACCATTGGGTGCTTGGTTGACCACATTCACACAGATAATAATACATTCGACATAGTCTTCCTATAAAGGAACAATATTCGTTGCTTTATTATCTAGACTTTTTAATAGATTCTTATGTACATACATATATAACTAAATTAATTTAATTATCATAAAACGACAAAGGTTGGTTATAAACTTGTTAGCAAGTTCCTCAACTCAAACACAGGTCCTCGGCTAAGGTTGTGATTTTCCAATTAATTCAAGGTATAATATTGATCTTGATCTACACATACATAGCCTTTGTAGATCTTGATCTACACATTTATGATTAAAAACAAGAATATATCAAGAAATAATATTTCTAACGATGATAAATTCAAAGGGTAAATTCACGGAGGTGCATTTTGGTATAACATGACGATAATAGGAAGTTGGGCTCAAGAATAATTATATTTTAAACTACAAAAATCATCTAGAGCGAGATTTGTCAATATCACAAGATAATTTATATAAAACAATTTCTTCGGTAACTTTGTGCAATTTTCGGCACAAGACCTACACATGCTAGTGCTCAAAACATATCCAAAATCCAGCTCAATATATTGTATGGGTTTTGTAGAATCACGGATCTTGGTATTTCACATTCCAATTTTTGAAGCAAAAGCTGTAGCTCAAAAGTACATGCCTTGGGAAAGTTGTAGTTCTAGTTACACGAGCACAAAGTTGAGTTTGCAATTTTTGGATTTTTCTATGATTTTATACGATTTTTCAAAGTTGTAGGTAAAACACACAAAAGGGAAAGATACATTTTCTTGGAAGACCCCTGAACTTCTTGAACTTCACAAATCTACCCTTGCCTTTAGCACACGGAACCCGCAGAGAATGAATTTACGGCCACGGGAGTCTAGGCGGCGCGGGGAGCTCGCACGGCGGGGGTCCGCCGTGGCCCACAAGCGACGCGGGCCAGCGATTGAGCTCACCACGGAGTGATTGGCGGTGGTAGCTCGGCGGAGGCGGTCGCCGGCGAGCGGCGGCGGTGGCACGGGGCGGCACGGCGCGGCGGCGCGAAGTCCGGTCGGGGGGAAAGGCTCGGGGCGAGAGCGTGCGCGGTGCATAAGAGCTTGAGTGTGACCTAGGGGAGGTGCTACGGGGTACTGACGTGGCTTGGAGAGCGGGGAGCGGAGGCACGAGCTCGGCAAAGGCTACACAGCGGCGAGGCTGCGGGAGCTTGGACTCGCGGCGGGCGCGGCTTGGCAGGCAACAAACAGCGAGGAGCTGCGGGGATCTAGAGGGCGGAGCCACGAGCAGCATGCGTTGGCGGTGCAAGCGGCCAGAGGGTTGAGCTTGCCGTGGGCACCACTGGCGGCAGCAATGGCGGCTCGGTGCGTGGGCAATGCGCATGGCGGCGGTTAAATCCTTTTATAGGCGTGCGTGCCTTGAGGGAGGGGTCACGGCCATCACGCGCGTCGACCACGAAGTTGAGGCATGGGCACGGAGAGGGCAAGGTGAGGGGCGGAGTACGTGCGCCAGGCACCATAAGCCGGGCGGCGCGGGTCGGTGCGGCGGGCCGTGCGCGTGAGCCGCGTGGAGAGAGGGGAGAAGGCGGAGGGTCGGTTCGCGTGAGAGGGGTCCCACCGCGCGCGGACCGATGGAGCAGGCGGCCTCGGTGTGCGGGTTCGGCGGGGCCGCGGCGCGGGCCAGTGCGCGACGCGCGAGTCGCACGTGACGTTGAGCGTGTGTGGGCGCGGTCGGCCCGTTCAAATTCCACTTGGCCACGATTGAACGGCTTTTTTTCTCCAAATTTTTGAACTAAGGTGCTACAAACAATGTATACCAAAGTTGTAGACCTCGCAATCCTCTACAACTTTTGTAAAGAGCGTATGGTCTTTTTCTCAACCATTTGTGCACAAATCGCATGCCAAGTTATGGTACATTTTCTAGGCGCTAGTGAATAGTAACCCTGGGTGTTGACTTGAGTTTTTCACCTATTTAATCTTCAAATCTCAAATGCTACTCCACATGAAAGTTGTGTCCCTCGACAAAACACACAACTTTTACATTGGGAGATTTTGAAGTGTTTACGTGGTAGAGAACGGAACGAAATCTTAGAACGACAACGGCGGGTCAATAGGGGTTCAAGGGTTTTGAGTAGGGTTTTGACCAAAGGTTGATCAAGGTTGACGGAGGGGTCATCGGGGGTCATTGGTGATGTTCTCGGAGGTGATGGCCCGGAGTTGACGGTCGCTTGACCAATGTCGGCAAATGTTGTTGTCCTGCTCATTACGGTTAACAACTCCGGCTAAAAATACGGGCGTCACATCCTACCCCCTTGAGAATCTCGTCCGAGATTCGAAAACAAGTTTAGAGCAACACCTACTAATGAGGCAAAAGGTTACGAGGTGGAAGATATACTTCCTTACACTTCTCGGCGGCGAAGTCGGATGGAGCAAAAGATACATGGTGCTCTCTGCTTGCCTCAACGCGATTCCTGAGCCTTCTTCAATTATCCTATCCTTGATTTCCTACTACTATATATGTTTATATAAGCGTGTATATACCCTTAGTTTCGCGATGCATATGTTGGGATGGGAATAGTGGTTCTTGGTGTGAGTGGGACAAAAGCCGGCGGGGGAAGGTGTTTATGGGTACTTTGGCGGGGCTGAGCTCGAGACACGCCGTCTGGGATCGGGGACAAGTGCCTCCTTGATGTATCCCTACTTTAACTTGATTTTCGAGCCTAGGTGTTGGGGTTTTACTTGCGCTTGGAGGTTGGGCTCGCCCGATGCAGCCGAGTGGATCAACTTGTCGATGGGACCTTCGCACACACCACCTCGCCTAGTGTGGGGTTAGGCTGAGTTGAGCTCGGCAAGTGTAGAACCATACACAATCGGGAGGATAGCGGGGGGTATCGGTGGGGGAGCGGTGGAAGTGAGACCACCCTCTCGAGTGACTCCGTGTGGCCACACGGGGGCATTTCACATTTAGGTCCAAGTGTTTAGTGCGAGACTACTTGTCCCATTGTATGTTATCCCTAATGATGAAACTCGATGAATAGTTATGATTGATTAATTGTATTGCACAACTTATGCTTGCGCTAGCTTGCTAACATAGAAAAGAGTAATCAAGTAGAACTTGTGCTAAAATCTTGGAAGTAAGGACATACTCTTTGTTGCTTTTCGGCAAAAGAAACCCCAATGGCAAAAAAAAGCCTTTCATGTCTATAGTGGGTGATGTAGTTATCACCGACGGGTATCTTCTTGAGTATTAGAATACTCGGCCTTCTTGTAATATGTTGCGCATAGGTAATGCTTTTGCGCGTGTGTGGCCTGGAGAGATCACTTTGAGTACAGGAGCTGGAGTGGGTGGAAGACGATGAATGAAGGCATCGCGGCGGGCCTCTGTGATGCTCCTCGCGTTTGTTAGGTTAATTCATTGTTTTCAAAACTTTGAGCTTTTTTATCGTGTCAAAGACTTCGGTTTGTAATAACTAAGCTAGTTCGGGGTAGATTTGGATGTTAATCGTAGGTTGTACTTTCTGGACTCGCCTTAAGTACGAGTTTCAATGCATATATGTCAATCTTTGTTGCTATGTAAGTGATTTAATCGGGCATTAACTTGGGCTAACGACACGATGATACTTTGTGTGCTTAACAGCAAAGTGGATTGGTTTATGTGATAGTACGGTATTTTCCTGGGCGGGTTGCCACATTTGTTCTTTATTCCAATTTGTTGGCGTCTAAGCATCAATTATTCTAACACCACTTTGTTGTTTTGTTGCGATCTCGGGCACATGAGAATCGGCATTGCGGTGAGCTCTAGGCATATGGCATAGCGCACGAGGGCAAGGCCAAGGTCGACATCACCTTCGAGTGGACGACCGCCGAAGACATACGGCAACCGTGATCCGGTCCGCATCACAAGGTACGTCACGACGACAAGGAGGTTCGTGGGCCGGACTTTGATTCGGTGACGATCTCTTGATGGAGAAAGCATCGTAGGAGCGAGAGAGAAGGTAGGATGCATGGACGGTTCCATGTTGGTGATAGTCTCTGGTTCCAGGTCCCTTGTTCGACGCTCACGGCGGTTTTGATCTCGAGATAGGGGCATCGTCGGCCTGGCACACGCCAACGACGACGCGCTGCACGGACGTTGCACGAGCGTTCCGGGGTTATTTCGGTTGTCTTTGTTGTCCATTGATATTTACATATGATTGCTTTGTATTCTAATTTTTTGGATCCAAATATTGTGGGCCCAACTTGCAACGAGAGAGAGGCCCAGTGGGGAGAGGCGAGGGTAGAAGACGCAAAGGCAATCCCGAGACGGTACCGCGCGGATGCACGAGGTCCACACGGAGCGACGGAGGCATTACGATCGGCCCACAATCGACGGTTTGCCTCAGGTGCTTTAGTACATGGAAAAACCTTGGGTACGCGGTGGCGCCATGGGTGCAACTCGCTCCACTACGCGAGGTGCAACTCCCTCCCACTACCCACGAGCGTTCTTTCCTCCCACTCGCTCAGCAAGCCCAGCTATTTCTCGGGCGAGTTACTTTCGAACCTAGCTATTTTTTTCTACTAGTGACCTAGAATGACTTCATACAAATGCTAAAAACCTTGTACATTTACGCTTACGGTAATTTGACCACGTGTCGTGCGGCACCACATGGCATGTGTACGGTCATCGTCCAGATAGAAGAAATTTTTTGTGTGGCCCAATCTTTGTGTTGTGGCTTTCTTGTAGGCTACGAAAACCTCACAATGCGGTGGATGTTATCGGTGGCATCAAATGATGGGCCTATCGGTGGCATCAAATGATGGGCACGTAGCATACGATGGGTCCCGCCATTTCAATGGAGACTCCTTGGGATGGGATGCGGTGGGTGCCACACAGCCTATGGTTGAGACATGGCCCGGCCGGCAGCCTCACATTTTCCTAGGGATGCCACGGGCGTACGGGTGGGTGTCATGGCCACAACGGCCGCCGATGAGGTCCCTATGACGCATGATCGGTAGCTAGACGAGTGATTTCGTGGACTTAGCTACTTATTTGCATTTGGACATTTGCACTTGCACTTGGACTTCTCATATGAATTTGTTGATTATGCGATCTTTGGTGGACTATGTGATGATTACGGGTACTTTTTGTGATGAATATATATGCTGTGATGAATATATATGCTTGTGATAAATTTATATGCACATGATGAATATTATGTACGCTTTTGCGATGATTTATGTGATTTGTGCGAATATTTGAGGCTGCGGGAAAAAAGAAAAAGAAGAAAATCTCTTCCTTGAGAGGAGAATCCCTTACTCTCGGGGTAGGGGCGTGGCTGCCCCATTGCCACTGGATCCTTTTTAGCCGAGAGCCAAATCCTGACTCTCGGCAAAGAGACCACCTTCAACGAGAGCTAAATATTTTGCGTAAATTTGACGGTGTATTTTGGTACATCATTCATTACACTTTGGTTTGGATTTGGTTATGGAACTAACTAGCCACTAGGCACACTAATCATATAACAAGTTCATCTTTGTGCATGCATTTGGAAGTTGTGTTTATGTTGGAAAACATGGACATAAAGGACGGATTTGCAACAAGTTCAAAGGAGCATATACGAGTCTTGTTCGTGTTCATGATCACGATGAAATCACTTCCAATGGTGGCAAGGACCGAAGTGTTACGGAGGAACACCCGAGGATTTGGCCGTAAAAGACCGAACTTCATGCACGAGAGAACCTCCATCTTGGACGTGAGGATGACATCGTCAAAATCATGCAAGTGGAAGGGAGTAAAGAATGCATAAATGCATGAGGACCCATGGGAGCGAAGGAGACAGCGAAGACAGGGCCGAAAATGGGCGGGCGGTCGGCTTAGACGCCGACCCCGGCCACTCGGGGGGTCGGTTCGGCCCTTTCCTTACACCCCGAAGGATCTTCAACCCTAAAGCCACTGGAGGCACCCCCGCCATTCGCGGGGGAGAGAACCATTCGTACCGGAGGCCATCCACAAGCTAGAGAGAGGAGGAGATATCGGAGGGATCGACCACCTCAAGGAAGCACCCACAGAGTGGAGAAGAAGGAAGACAACGTCGGAAGGGTGACCATGATCAATGGTCCTGTAAATACAGCACCTAGATGGGGTAATCTCCTTGTTCGTCCATGGGTTGTAATCGATCTTAAGATGTAATCGTACTTTGTTGGAACATTTGTCTATCATCTTGTGTTGAATATACTTTATTGCTTAAGGTTAGCTACCATCTTAGTAAAGGGAGTGGGGCTCAATGCTCCCTTGGATCCATTAAATACGCCCGTGTCCATCATAGGTCTAGTCACAATTACCTTCGCGTAGTGATAGTACGAGGGTAGGAAAGAGGCGAAGCCATTAGTTGCAACCCCAGGAGAAGTAGATTGAATTGGTTTTCTTGTTTGAAGCGATTGCATGTTCTAGGATCGTAGACCCATGGGCGAGTGTCTTTTATCTTAATAGCTTAATCGTTCTCTCTAGTGTAGTTTAATTGTTTTCTAGTTTAATCATAGTTAGGGTTTAGGTAGTTAGTGGTAGAGTAGATCAAACGCTTGTAATCCACTTGCTCGAGTGGATTGACAAGAACCTTGGGAATCTTGTGGTGAAAAAGGTGTAGTCCGTACGCTTGAGGATCGTGGTGGATTCGTCTTTTATCCGTCAACAAGCCCCTTTTATGGCGGCTGATGGCTGAGAGCAAGCTAGTTTACATCATTTGGTTTGCATTTCACTTAGCTTTATATTTATTTTATCTTTTATTTGCTATAATCTAACACATATTATCTAGAAAACCACTTTGTTTGCTTTTGTTTTTGTTTTTATCTTGCTGTCTATATGGCATTCGCTAATCAGCTTTGTGGAAGAACGGAGAAATCACTAGAGGATTACGCTAGTCCACGATGTGATGACATAAAAGTACAAGAGTCGGATTCGAAGCTCGAAGCAACCAAGTATGAGATTAAATCCAAGATCATCGAGATGGTGGGCGAACCTATTTAAAGGGAATGGTTACGAGAGAACCCATATAGACACATAAGGCATTTCACGACGCTATGCAATACGGTGCGTCGAAGAGTTCCGATGAATGGTTCAAATGGAATCTCTTTCCCTACTCACTTCTTGAGTGAAGCAAAGATGTCGTACTCGTTTGCATCCTTTGAAGTTGAATGCAATTGTTGGAACAAGTTGACAAAGAAGTTTTGCGAAGTTCTTTCCAATTAGCAAGGTTCAACATCTAAGGAAGCAAGTGATCACTTTCATGCAAGGAGAAGAGGAAGGGATAGACGAGCTGCGGAATAGATTTAATGAGTTGATCGAGAACGAGGACCAAGACTCGGCTTCTCCGTTGACGTACTCTTGCATACATTTTTCTTTTCCCTAACACCTAGTTGCATGCAACACGTCCAAATGTGTGCGGGTGGGGATCTCATAGAGAAAACACTCACGAGCCACTCAACTTCTACAAAAAAATTAGTAAAGCGAGCCTTGCGAAGATTGGGAAACAAGACTTGCGGGAGAGCCGGAATATAACTCAAGGATGAAGAAGTGTGCTGAAATTTCTAAGGAGGTGTTGACGGTGTATTTTGGTACACCTAGCATATTCATCACACTTTGGTTGGATTTGATTATGGAACTAACCCGCCACTAGGCACACTAATCATATAACAAGTTCATCTATGTGCATGCATTTGGAAGTGTTGTGTTTATGTAGGAAAACATGGACATAAAGGACGGACTCGCAACAAGTTCAAAGGAGCATTTACGGAGTCTTGTTCGTGTTCATGAGCTTGATGAAATCACTTCCAATGGTGGCAAGGACCGAAGTGCTACGAGGAGCCTGCAGGGGATTGAGCGTAAAAGACCGAACTTCATGCGAAGAGAACCTCCATCTTGGACGCGAGGATGACATCGTCAAAATCATGCAAGTGGAGGGGGCAAAGTGCATAATCACACGAGGGGACCCACGGGAACGAAGGGGAGGCCCGTTTCGGGCCGAGATGGGCACCGGGCCGGTCAGCCAGGCCGACCGGCCCAGCCCACCCGGTGGTCGGTTCGGCGCCCTGCTTGCACTAGAAGGATCTTCAGCAAGAAAACCACAGGTGCCGCCATTCGACGGGGAAGAGCCATTCGCACCGGAGGCCATCCACAAGCTAGAGAGAGAGGAGGGAGATCTCCGGAGGAGATCGTCCACCTCGAAGGCCTCCTCTCGTGGAGAAGAAGGAAGACACCGTCGGAAGGAAACCATGATCAACGGTGCTATGGCCGGCACCTTGATGGGTAATCTTCTTATTCGTCCATGGGTTGTAATTGATCTTGAGATGTAATCATACTTTGTCGGATTATCTATCTATCATCTTGTGTTGAATATACTTTAATGCTTATGGTTAGCTACCATCATAGTAAAGGGGAGTAAAGGCCTCGATACTTCCTTGGATCCATTCAATACGCCGTGTCCATCATAGGTCTAGCCATGAATACCTTCGCGTAGTGACGATGCGAGAGGAGAAGAAGGCGCAACCGTGGTCACAACCCGATAGATTAGATTGGTTTTCATGTCTTTAAGTGATTGCATGCTCTAGTATCGTAGACGCGTGGGTGAGTGTCTTTTATCTTGATATCTTAATCATTCTCTCTAGTGTAGCTTCGTTGTTTTCTAGTTTAATCATAGTTAGAGTTTGAGTAGCTAGAGTGTGAAGGTAGATCGAACGCCTTAATCCCCTTGCTCGCGGACCGGCCGGGAACCTTGGGAATCTCGTGGTGAAAAAGGTGTGGGGTCGTACGCTTGCGGATCGTAGAGGGATACGACTTTTATCGGAGTCAACAAGCCCCTTTTTGCGGCGTTGTTGCGGGAGCAAAGCTAGTTTACATCGTTTGATTTGCCGTGAACTTAGTTTTTATATTTTAGTTTATCTTTTATTTGCTTTATCTAGCATATATTATTTAGAAAACCACTTGTTATTTTGTTTTTGTTTGTTTTTATAATATTGTCTAGATGGCGTTCGTTAATCAACCGTGGAAGAGCCGGAGAAATCACTGGGGGAATACGCTAGCCCTCAATGTGAAGACATAAAAGTACAAGGTCGGATTCGAGCTCGAAGCGACTAAGTATAGTTAAATCCAAGATCATCAAGATGGTGGCGGCAAACCGTTTGAAGGGATGGTTACGGAGAACCCATATAGACACATAAGGAATTTCACGATGATATGCAACACGGTGCACCAAGAAGAGGTCACGATGAATGATTCAAAATGGAATCTCTTGCCCTACTCACTTGCGGCAATGCAAAGACATGGTATTCGTTTGCGTCCTTTGAAGTTGAAGGCAATTGGAATAAGTTGACAAAGAAGTTTTGCGAGAAGTTCTTTCCAATTAGCAAGGTTCAATATCTAAGGAGGCAAGTGATCAATTTCATGCAAGGAGAAAGAGGAAGGGATAGACCAAGCCGAGAGATAGGTTCAATGGGTTGATCGAACAAGGACCAAGACTCGGCTTCTCCGGTGACGTACTCTTGCATACATTTTTCATTTTCCTAACCCCTAGTTGCATGCAACACGTAGAAATGTGTGCGGGTGGGGATCTCATGGAAAGCACTCACGAGGAAGCGCTCAACTTCTACAAAAAATTAGTAAAGCGAGTTTGCCATGCAGAAGAGATTGGGAAACAAGACTTGCGGAAGAGCCGGAATATAATTCGAGGAAGAAGAAGTGTGCTGAATTTTTCACAAAGAGAGGCAACCCCGAGAAGTCACAAAGGAATCAATCACGGAAAATCTTGAACAAGAACACATCAAGTCAAGAACTACCACAGGCATCGACTTCGCCGCACCAAATGGAATAAACAAGAGAAGCATGTCAGCGCGAAGCCACTAAGGAGTTCGAACCAATGGGATTGGGTTTCTATCGATTACGGAGAAGTATTCAACAAGAGAAGGCGGTTCCCTATTCAAATGGGAATGGCGAGAGCATTGGAAGTGAATTTCCCACCGAGAGAAAGCGGAAAATTCATACGACCTTGAAACCACCGGTGAGATTTTCCAAAAACTCTTTGGAGATGACATAGTGGATCCGGAACACATAGCCGAGGTGAAGAGAATCATTGGGATCAAGACCGAAGCATCACCATACGCTTGCTCGCCCCGGGGTAGCGATAGGATCGAAGAAAGAGAGAAGGTTACACCACACTTGAGTTGCGAGATCAACGGAGTTCAATGCAAAGCTTTATGCGACATCGGAGCACAAGTAAGTGTGTCTATCTTCACAAAATTTACGATAAAGTTCAAGACCACAACTTTAGACTTAGCTCCAACATCAACGAACTTAATTATGGGAGATGGTAGAACTATTAAACCTCTAGGTATTGCTTGCAACATGAAAGTAAAAATCTGGAAAATGTATACCAACCGATTTCTTTGTTATTGATGCTTACCGTAGTAATCCATGATCACATAATCTTAGGTAGGCCTTTCTTAAATTAGTTTGATGCGTGTTAGATGCGGAGGAGAGGCAAAGTAACAATGAACCTTAATGGAACAAAGTACACATATAACTTTCTTCGTGTTTTTAAACACCTTACACCCCTTTGAAGTTTTACGTGTAACTTCAGGAAAAACTTAATCACTCATGCAAAAAAAATGCTGCCGAATTAACTTCGGTTATGATTAGATAGTGCGTGTCCAATGTCTTAGGCTCAAAAGTAGCAATAAATGTGACATGAGCGAAATGAGAATTGTTTGAACCCTCGACCATGTAGTACATTCATTCATGTCGCCGATACTTGGGCGGGTGATCCTTGTACTCGCGGGGAGGTTCTCTCCTTGATTCTACCACCCCCTCAAGTTTGTAGCTTCACCTAGATCTTGATTCGTCAACCACTATAGTCGAAGTAGTAGGTATGTGAAGGACCGAAACGGCGAACGAGAGAGGTGAATGGGAGCGGAAAAATTCTTCTCGAAGGAGATGGAAACTCCAACAAGATGAACACGGCTTCCAACACACGTCTCGGAACTCGCTACCAAGGTTGGTCAAGCCCATGTAGCCAGCTGGAGTGCCCTTTGGACCTAGGAACCAACACACCACCTTGGGCAGAAGCCGCGGCGGAAAAACCAAACCTCGAGCCTACGGACCCACACCGGTCGGGCCAGGGTGAGCACCCTTCGGTCGGTCCGGTCCCTTCTTTCGAGGCTGAGGCCCAGGCAACTTCCACTAAGTGGCTCCACAGGTCGGACGGTGAGACGCGCGGTCGGAGCCGGTCACAACTTTGAAAGCCCCAAAGTACCAAGCGGCCAGGCCTCCCAAGGCGGCCCAATCTTGGAAACGAGAGCTGCAACGGACAACGACGAAACACACCCGGACGTTCACCGAGAAAAAACCCACCAAGGAGGTTGCCGCCCAGGTTAGATCGGTCCAAGAGCACGGTCGAGGCCCCGGGTCGCCAGCACAGGCGGCTCGGGATGAAAACGACACTGCCGCGGGGTCAACTCCCAAATCCAAACCTCGATCTCTAGAATCACTCCACGAATTGAACAAGACTTTGAGGGATAATAAAAACACCTCATGAGGAGTCCATAGCCAAGTTTAATCCCACCAAAACTTGTCCAAAAAGGAGGAATCGAAGAAATCCCGCAGAGAACTCCTCTAACCCTAGAACTCGGAAAACCCCAAAATCGAGCCTTACTCACGGATTTGGGAGGGGAATCACGGCCTAAAGAACACGAAGGGTTCCCACAAATTTCCCCCATCAAATCCCCAAGAGAAAGGTCCCGAAAACAACCCAACAAAAACACCAAAAAAGAGCTCTGAAAAAATCACCACCAAGAACAACCAGGAACAACACATCAAGGCCTTGAGGAACCCGTCGAATCATCTATACAAGCCACAAAGGTTCATACAAGGTCTAACTTGCCGCCGTCATCCAACCCTCTCAACAAGATCTCACCATGAAGCTCTCAAGCTAGTCCTATGGAAATTCTAAGAAAATAGGAGGGGAAAATAGGAAAGCAAATGGCTTAGGGTTCCAAGAGAGTTAGGCTGCCATCCTCTCACCTCTTGGGTTATATGGAGGCAAGCGAAAGTCTAAAATACCCTTCTCTAATAGCGCGGATACAAGCCCCTCAGGGCGGTTTTGGAAGTCTTGAAGCTTTCTCCATCGGACGGATGCCGGCGACCGCGGCCTGCGTAGGCTCGAAGCCAGCCATGCGATCCGTCGCGTGTCCTCCCCGCGAATTCGGCTGCGTCGTCGCACCTTCGGCTCCGGACGGTGCTTCTCACCGATCGGACGGTCCCCGGCGCTCTTGCGGCACCGACTTCGGTTCTTCGGTCTTGGCTTTGTGGATCAACCAAGGAACCCGGTGGTTTTGGTGAACCACCCGAAACCCGCGAACTCGGTGTAGCCTGCGCCAATCTCCACTCATGACTCGGCTCCCACGTAGTCCCGGCTCGACCTTGGTTTTGGTGAACCAAGAAACCGTCCACGACTTCATCTTCTTTGTTCATGCCACCATGCGGCCCGCACTTGACCCCGGCGGCCGCCGCCGGGTCCCTCGAACGAAGCCTACTTGTCTTCTCCACACTTGGAGGCCTCCGCAAGCGATGACCTTTCGCGCTTGTTCTTCACACTTTTAACCGCAGTCAAGCCGCAACCTGCAATACTTAGCCAGAATTAGTCCACACAACGTTGTCAATCGCTAATCACACAGAGAGCGACCATCCGCCGGTCCTCGAACCACACATGGTCCTCAATCTCCCCCTTGATGAGTGCGTTGACAACACCCACATACGGCGGTAACAAGAGAGAAAAGAAAAAGGAAAGAAACGAACAAAAAAGAAACTCCAAAAAACGATCGAAAGCCAAACAAAGGCAAAGAGCAAGATCACTTGAAGAAGACAAGTCTCGGACCCCTTAGGCAAGGGAAACGGATCGACACATCAGAAATTGAGAAACAAAGCTCAAGCAAAGAGCACGAACCATAGAACAAAGCTCGAACACCACACGAGCTCCCCCTTTGCACACATGCAAGCTCCACGAACCAATGCACCTCCCCACAGACGAATGCATACAAACCGGTAGCCCAGGCGGTTGCAGCAACTTCGGCTCACACCGTCGGACAGTCACATCTGCCAAATTCGGACGGTGCCTAAGATGTGCACGGGATCAACCTCACCGCGAGTCGGACCGATGACCTCGGCCAGAGTCCGAGACCGGTGCACAACGAAACCCCGAGGAAATGGCTCGAAACCACTGAAAACCTTCTAAATGCATCCGGCGAAGCCATTTCCAAGCTCTCCAAACTTCTCCCCCCTTGTTGGCAATGCATAAATCAAGCCAAAAATGCAAAACTTTCAACCTAGAGCTTCTCAAATAGACAAAATTCAACCAAGAGATGCTACACATGTCCAAATGAGCAAGTTAGATACTCTATAGCTTCGTATCGACATCAACTACAAGATCACCAAGTTTCACAACCATTGGACGAAGCTAAGATGGATTAGGGCAAATTTGTGAAAACTTGTCTCTCATGAGCAAAGTCATAAACATGATCAAAACATATCAAAATGGCAAAACCACGCAAACTTCATGCTAGGACGACCATTCACAATCATAAGACCATGACAAACACCCACAAGCACCTCATGTCATGTCGAAACCCGCAAGGCTCATGTGCTACTTCTATGTATGAGACTTCTCATTGGTAGGCATCATGCAACGAGTTTAGCACCCAAGGCAAATTAAATTCGGCCACATATGACATGGGAGCACATTTTCCAAGCATTTTACATTTCATTTTCAGATTCATAGTGGTACATGAAATACTGTGATAAAAAAGGAACATGCCCCTCCACAAAGATGAAAACGAAGGCTAAACATTCATGATGGTAAATGAGCCTTTGACACATAGTACGATCGATAAACTAGCAACTATCCAACCACAAATTAAGCACAACTAAGCCACTAAAGCATGTCAAGATCATATAAAGGCATTTACACATGAGAGAGCATACATGTGACATTTTCAAAAACATAGCCATCAACCTTGGATTATTCACCAAGATCATCAAGAGCTAAGCCAAACTAACCATAGCATACCAAAAAAGCTCACAAAGACATAAATAGTATTCCATGGTGAACAATGTATATGAGAGAAGCTTTTTCCTATCCAATGCATATGATACAAAATGCATGCAATATAAGATACAAGGATGCCTATACATCATGTTCCATATGCCATGCCAAATGCAAAAAACGCACAAAGAAAGCTATACATATGCTACAAAGGGCTCCCACACGCAACTCGAAATCAAACACACACCAAGTTCCCCGCAAACGAGTGAAAGTTGGCGGGTGATCTGAGGAGTTTGGTGAGGAAACTATCGGATAGTTGGTCATGTGTGGGTACATGGATCAATATCTTTCCTTTCTCTACGTTATCTCTTGGAAAATGATACCTCACTTCTATGTGCTTGGTTTTTGGAATGGAGCAACGGATTCTTTGCAACACTTATGTATTTGGTGCTATCACATTGAAGTGGGACATGGGTATACTCCTCATAGAAGTCACTAATGGTGTATGAAATCCGAAGGAGGCGGAAACAACAACTAGCGACGGCAATGTACTCGGCCTCGGTAGTGGATTGAGCAACACTCGGCTTGTTTGCGGAAGACAAAGACACCAAAGAAGAACCCAAAAGGCGGCAAGTTCCGGAAGTGGACTTCTATCAGCGACTTGCAGAAAATCCGCGTCTCCAAAAACCATGAAGCGCCAAGGAGCACGGGTACCAAGGCGAAGTCGAGTGTGACGCAAGTACACCGAAAATTCGCTTCACGCGCTTGCGTCTCGAAGTCCTCGGAGACGCTTGAAAACGAGCGCACGGACATACGGGGCGGATGTCCGGCCTTGTCCTTGCGTCGGTAGAGGAGTGACCGTCCTTCTTTCCGTGCTCCTTGGTCCACGTGTTCACCTTCTCGTCCACATCAAGAGCCATAATCGTACTCATCGACGTCGTCATAGCCTTGGAGATCCTCCTTCTTGAACTTGAGTACAATGTCCTTGGTGTGCCAACTTGGTGCACAAATGTTCCCTCCTTTGATTGCTTGATTTGTAGGCCAGAGGAAAAGAGCGCAACTCGCCCATCATCTTGATCTCAAATTCCCTGCTCATATACTGCGCAAACCTTGCAACAAGAGAGTTAGACAAGCCACCAAAGAAAATGTCATACACGTACACCGCACGATCGGGATATCTACATACTGCCTCGGTAGAAACAAGGTACGATCGACCTTCCACATCTCAAAACCTCACTCAAACAAGAACCCCCTCGACACCTTGCATACCAAGCTCTGGCGCACCGCTTCCAGCCCATACAACGCCTTCCTCAACTTGTACACTAGGTGGGGCACTTCTCACTCTCAAACCCGGAGGTTCCTCACATACACTTCTTCCTCAACACACCATTCGGAAAGCACTCTTCACATCCATTTGGTGCAACTTGAACCCTTTAGCCACGGAAAAGGCTAAAAGGATCCTTATTGCCTCCAAATGGGCTATGGGAGCAAGTCTGCAAGTGGTGCTCAAGCAAGCAAAACTGCAGCAACAAGCCTCGACTTGTTTCTCACAGCCTCACCTTTCTTTCCCTCTTTGTTCTTCCACACCCACTTTGTACCAATCGGGCGACACCCTGGGGAGGGTCAAGCCAACTCCCAAACCTGATTCCTCTCAAGTTCTCCTAACTCCTCATGCATCGAATTAACCCAATTGTGATCGGATAGCGCGTGTCCAATGTCATTGGGCTCAAAAATAGCAACAAAACGGCATAGAAGCGAAATGAGAATTGTTTCGAACCCTCGGCAGGTGTAGTGCGTTCATTCATGTCGTAGGTGATCCTCGAAGTTGGGTGATCCACTTGTACTCGACGGGGAGGTTCTCGCCTCGATGCTACCTCCCCTCAAAATCGGCTTCTCCTCGTTCTTCGATTTGTCGTCCTAGGTGTAGGAGAGGGGTCGAGTCCACCACGTAGTCGAAGTAGTGGGTACATGTTCGGTAGGGGGCACCACTGCCGCCATCTTCATCGTCTCCATGTTCAAGCTCCCTCCCTCATGAAAGATCTCCTCGCCAAGCTCATCATCACCTGCCCACTCAAAGACAAGGCGACTACGTGACGTGGCTCTATCTCGTCGAAGGTTCCATCGCAAGTCTCACGATTTGGTTAGTTTCGAGCTTGAGCACACAATATGCTCTAGAATGAGATGCATAACCAAAGAAAATACCATCAACGGACCTAGACTCAAACTTATCCAACTTTACTTTGCCTTACTTGAGAATGAAACACTTGCAACCAAAGACATGGAAGTGACTCACCTTGAGTGCGTAACCATGCATCAACTCATAGCATGTTTCTTCTTGTGCACTGCGAGGTAGATCTGTTTGACACATAGCATGCGATGTCGGCGCCTCGGCCCAATACCTCCTCGGAGTCCTATGCTCATCAAGCATCGTCGGAGCCATCTCGCACAAGGTCATGTTCTTCCTTTCCACAACACCATTTTGGGGAGGCGTATACGATTTCGAAAGGCGGGTACTCAAGACCAAGTCATGGCAAAAGGTTTCAAAACGGGAGTTTCTCAATTAGAGGCCATTATCCTTGCGGTTAACAAGTATGCCATCTCCGTGCCTCTCGTTCCTCAACCTCAAGACTAGATCTCGAACAAAACCAAACGTCTCCCCCTTATCCTCAGAAAGAACACCCACGCATCTGAGAATAGTCGTCCACCACAACAAGGACATACCACTTCCACCGCCGGGGCGCACATGAAATTTGGGCCAACAAGGTCCATATGGAGCAACTCGCATGGACGCTCGATCATCACATCGGTGAGAGGGGGGTGAGAAGAGGCCACCATCACGGCATGCCTACACGGCGCACAAACCAACTCTTTCTCAAGCCTCAACCGTGGCAATCCTCGGACCAAATTGAGTTCTCCAAGCGAGACAAAAAGTCAAAGCTCAAGTGACCCAACTTCTATGCCACCTCCACAACTCACTCGAAGAACCGGCAAAGAAACAACACTCCACCCCACGTGAGAAAAATCGGCACTAAACACACGACCCTCGGGAATGACCATAGAGAAAGGTCCCACGGAAAGTGAAAATCCGAGAACCACACGGCCGAAACAACACCTCAAAGCCCTCATCGAACAGCGGGACACGAAAGTAGGTGTACCCCATCGATTGAGCAAGGGCAACACGCCTCGGAAGTGATATTGTCACTCACCTTAATCTCACCATGCGAGAGCACACCCGCCCATTGCCCCCAAAAGTGATGTACCTCTTTGTCACCACTTAGGGACGGAGACTTGAGAACCACCCCTGTCTCGGTCATATGCCTCTAGCAACCAGAGTCGATCAACCAAATGTTCTTCAAGTCTCCTGAAATTCAAAAATGAACATATGAGCGAACGGAGACGACTGTGCTGTGGTTAGTACCAAAAGAGTAAAACCGATTAATCGGGTCATTTGCTCGAAAATTAGAGTGCAACACCAACCAAAACATCTCTCCTACCAAAACTACCTCCCACGAACGCCACCATGGTAACCACCACGAAGGGGAACCACCCCTCTCACCGCACGGAGGAGGACCAAAACCACGAAAGAAAGTCGTGGAATGTCCCTCATCTCCTTCTCAAAGCTACGACTCCTCCCATCCCCGTAGTGAACTTGAGGGGGAGAATGCCTAGCCACACGACCCCCACCGCAAACTCTCCGACCCAACCCACCGGAACCCGACCTCCGGAAACAACCCTACCTTTTTGTTGAGCACGAAACCCAAGCCATTGCTGTCCAAACTGCCAGAGTCAGTTAGTGCTTCACACTAGTGCGGCCCGGTGTAGCACCGGATAGCGACACCTCCTTGACCTTAAAGCTCTCCCCAAGCCGGTGTCCTCACACTCGCCTTGGCCCTGGGCATCTGCACACGAGGCTCAAGTACACCATCGGAAGGGTGGTACTTGTCCTTGTTATCCCACTCCTTTTCACTTCTCTCCTCTCGCTTCCTCTTGAAGCAAAACTCATCCTTATGGCCATCTCTTCCACAATGGCTGCACAATGGAACCTCACAAGCTTAGGCTTAGGCTTGGTACCGTGGCTGCTCACTTGGTTTCTCTCCACTCCAACTCCTCCACGGTATCCCTTCACTAGCCTTCTCACTTTTTCTTCCCCCAACAGAACACTTTCCGAAAGTGCTCACAAACTTGATAGGCTTTGGAGATCATTTGTGGGTGTAGGAAACACGGGTGGAGCTAGAGTTGTGTCTAGTCGGTTCCCTAAGATGGTTAGGTTTTGGGGGGAAATCATTTTTGTTGTGAGTTTTTGGTGGCTGCGGGATATTCTCTCCATTTCCCTCACAAACCTTGTTTGCCCCAAGTCCTTCACCATCCTGCCTCTTAAATGCCTCGATCATCATCCTCAGCGAGGCTCATGACCGAATAACCAACCCATCAACTTTCTCGACTCATCATTCTCACCCACCAAACGATCAACATAATGTGCAAGTTCCAAATTTTTCAAAGCATGCATTTCACGAGGTAGAGCATGATGTAGGCATGGGTTCTTTCGGCTTAGCCTCAAGAGAACTAGTGTAAGCATGCATCTCATCAATCTTAGCATGCAAAACGGGGCAAGTGCAATCACCTAGCAAAACGAGGTCTAGACTTAAGCTCGACCACTTCAACCCTAAGCACTTCTAGTTCCTCGCACTTGGAGGCATACTTCTCCTTAAACAAAGCAAGATCGGCAAAGAAGATGGATCAATTAGCACAATCAACCTCATCGAAACAACGGGGCTAGCCTTAAGGGAATCAATCTCAAGCTTTCTATCAAGCACCTGTGTTTCACAGCTCGGCCACTCCTAGTCCTAGCAACCTCGAGTGAAGCCCTAAGCTATTTCTCATTTTCTTGGCCTCTCTAAGCATGTCATCACGATTATCGAGCAAAGAGCCAAGCCTCTCGATATCTGGCGCAAGAAGGGATGTTCATCACGCACCTCGTCGAACAGAATCGAGAGTTCGAGTCGCTCTTTGTGCTCTTCTTCTTGCTTAGGAACTCGGCGCCATGGTGTAGAAGCCGTCTCTCGTGAAGCGGCGCTCGGCCGCTCCAAGTTCTTGGATGACTTCCTTGCTCTTGCGATGATCACCTTCGTCTTCTTCTTGCTCATGCTCGGTGGAGTACGCGAGCCCCAGGTCGACGTCGCTTGCTCCTGTCGCTTGGGCCTTGCCTCGGCTCTCCTTCTTCCTCGATCATTGCTCGTCCTTGTACTTATTCTTGTGCTTGCTCTTTTGGTCGCGCCTCGGCCAGGGTACCCGCCATCCATCCTCGACTTGTGCTTGTAGCCGTCCTTGTTCTCGACCTTCTCACGGGCGGTCGACGACGAAAGTGTCTCGGCTTCTTGCCTTTGGAAGCATGTCCTCTCGTGTCCCTCCTCATGTTCACTCGGTTCTCGTGCGGCCTCTCAAACCGCCTTGTCGGAAAGCGCCGACTTGTCCCTCTCCCAAGATCATCGAACTCCTCATCGGCATAGACATCAAAGAGGACAAAGAGAACATCTCGGTGGATGGGTTAGTATTAGCCTTTCCTTTCCAGAAAAGCCACCAACGGGGCAGACTATGGGAATCGGAGTCGGACCCTCGAGCTTTTGGCGGTCATTCTATCCACCTCGGCCAACCAGGCTTCGAGAACGACGTTTCCGCCGTCGGAGTGTCATACTTCCACGACTCCACAATGGCCTCGAACTTTCGCCCAGTCATACGATCCAAAAAAGAGTGTAAGAGCTTGACCGCTCTATCATGATCATCGTCTTGGAGCACCGTCCACATTGGCCCTCATGTTGTTCACAACTTCTGGTGAACCTACGAAACAAGCCATCGATGGACTCCTTTGAGGAGATGAGTAGAAGTTCTCGTACTCTCTCGGTAGGTCGCATACATCAGGTGCCGCAGACACAGGCATTCCCAACATGAGCACTCCTTCAACACGGTCAAGTTCTACGAGCCAAGTGCTCGGTGTGCACCCGATCTGACTCGGTGACACAAAGCACGAAACAAGTAGTCGACCAACTTATTGTTGGTGTCGAATTTGTCCTCGATCTTGGAGCGAGGAAGTTCATCGGTTGGACACCAGCTGTGTCCGTGACATCCCAAAGGATCGACCCTTTCACGGAGGAACGCACCCATCCGCTTACTCCACATCTGGTAGTTATTGCCATCGAAGTGTGGAGGACCCAGACCCGTTCTCGAGTACGCCATCCTTGGATCTTAGGCCAGTTAGAGTCAATAAAGACCGAACCAGCTCGTGCCACTTGTGAAGGGCAGAAACGGCGAACGAGAGGGGAGTGAATGAGACGATAAAAATTCATCTCGAAGGAGATGGAAACTCCCAACAACATGAACACGACTTTCAACACACGTCTTCGACTCACTACCCAAGTTGGTCAAGCCCACGTAGCCACGGAGTGCCCTTGGACCCTGGAGACAACACACAGCACTTCGACTGTGAACGCAGCGGAACACCAAACCTCGAGTCCAGCGACCAACACTTCGGTCGGACGTCAGGCTCACCCGGTCGGACCGGTCCCTGCTGGAGGCTGGGCAACTTCCCACTAAGTGGCTCCTGCTTGGTCGGACCGGTGAGACGCCGCCGGTCGGACGATCACAACCTAAAAGCCCCCAAAGCACCAAACGGGCCAACCCAGGCCTCCAAAGGCGGCCCAAACATGAAGCAGTACAACACAAGACAATAGCAAACACACCCGGACGTTCACCGAGCAAAAACCAGGGGTTGCAACGGTCGGACCGGTCAAGAGCCTTTGGTCGGACGGGTGTAGCTGAAGCGACTCGGGATGAACGGCACACATGGTCAACTCCCCCAAATCCAAACCTCGATCTCCCGAATGACTCCACGGACTTGAACAAGACTTTGGGGATAATAGGAACACCTCATGAGGTCATAGCCAAGTTTAATCCCCACCAAAACTTGTCCAAAAGGAGAATCGAAGAAATCCTCCCAAGAACTCCAACCCCAACCCTAGAACTCGAGAAAACCCAAAATCGAGGCCCCCTTTACTCACGGATTTGGGAGAGATGTAGCCCCGAAGAACCACGAAGGGTTCCACAAATTTCCTGCATCAAATCCCCAGTGAAAGGTCCGAAAACAACCCAAGAAAAACACCAAGAAAGGGCTGCGAAAATCACCACCAAGAACGATCGGGAACAACACAACTAGACATTGAGGAACCACCTTAGAATCATCTATCTGAGCCACGAAGGTTCATACAAGGTCTAGCTTGCCACGATCATCCAACCCTCTCAACAAGATCTCATCATGAAGTTCTCAAGCTAGTCTATGGAAATCCTAAGAAAATAGGAAGGGGAAAATAGGAAAGCAAATGAACTAGGGTTCCAAGAGAGTTAGGTACGCCATCCTCTCACCTCTTGGGTTATATGGAAACCTTAAAGAAAGTCTAAAATACCCTTCTCTAATAACTACGGATACAAACGCTCAAGGGCGGTTTTGGAAGTCTTGAAGCTTTCTCCATCGGACGGATGCCGAGCGGCAGCACCTGCGTAGCCTCGACGCAAGCCATGCGTCCCGGCGCGTGTCCTCCCCCGCCCCCGAAGATTCGAGAGCTGCGTCATTACTGCTTGGTCGGACGGTGATTCTGCCAGTCGAGCCCGTGCGTTCTCGGTCGGACCGATGCGCGGCAGCGGCTGGCAGTACGGAAACTTTGGTTCTTCGGTCTTGGCTTTGTGGATCAACCAAGGAACCCGAGTTGTTTTACGGTGAACCACCGAAGCCCGTGAACTCGGTAAGCCTCCACCAATCTCCTCTCATGACTCGGCTCCCACGTAGTCCCGGCTCGACCTTGGTTTTGAGGCTCAACCAAGGAAGCCGTCCATGACTTCATCTTGCTTTATTTCATGCCACCATGCGGCCCGCGCTTGACCCCGCTGGCCAACGGGTCCCTCGAATGAAGCCTACTTGTCTTCTCCACACCTGGAGGCCTCACAGGCGACCTCTCGCGCTTGTCCTTCACCTGCACCGACACCAGTCAAGCTGCAAACTGCACCACCTGCAATACATAGCCAAGAATCAGTCATAACACAAGGAAGCGACCATCCACCGGTCCTGTGGGCTTGACCAAACTTGGTAGTGAGTCGAAGACGTGTGTTGGAAGCCGCGTTCGTCTTGTTGGAGTTTTCATCTCCTTCGAGAAGAATTTTTATCGGCTCCCATTCACTCCCCCCCCTCTCTGGTTCGCCGTATCGGTCCTTCAAGTGGTATCAGAGCCGGTTCGGGTCTTTGTTGACTCTAACCGGTCCTAAGATCAAAGGATGGCGTACCGGGAACGGGGTTCGGGTCCTCCACACTTCGATGGCAAGAACTACCGGATGTGGAGCAAGAGGATGGGTGCGTTCCTCCGCGGAAAGGGTCGACCGCTTTGGGATGTCACGGTGGACACGGGCTATGTCCAGCCGATGGATTTCTTTGCTCCGGGGTCGAGGGACGGATTCGACGCCAACAATAAGGCGGTCGACTACTTGTTTCGTGCTTTGTGTCGACCGAGTTCGATCGGGTGCACACCGAGCACTTGGCTTGTAGAATTTGGGCGGTGTTGAAGGAGGCTCATGTTGGGAACGCCCGTGTTCGAGGCACGGCCGTATGCGACCTACGGGAGAGAGTACGAGAACTTCACTCATCTCCCCCGGTGAGTCCATCGATGCCTTGTTTCGAGGTTCACGGTGGTGGTGAACAACATGAGGGCCAATGTGGACGTGCTCCCGTACGATGATCATGATAGAGCGGTCAAGCTCTTACACTCTTTGGATCGTACGATATGGGGGCGGGAAGTTCGAGGCCATAGTCGAGTCGGAGAGGTATGATACTCGACGGTGAACGAGTCATTCTCGAAGCTCAAGTCGGGCCGAGGTGGATAGGGGCATGATCGCCAAGCTCGAGGGATCGACCGATTCCCATAGTCTTGCCCTCGTTGGTGGTTCCAAAGGAAAGACTAACTCTAACCCATCCACCAGGGATGTTCTCGTTTTCCTCTTTGATGTCTATGCCGGATGAGGAGTTTGATGACCTTGGAGAGGACGAGCCGGCGCCGTTGACGAGGCGGTTCGAGAGGCCGCACGAGAACCGCGTGAACATGAGGAGGAACACGAGGACTTGCTTCCGGTGCGGCAAGCGGGACACTTCGTCGCCGACCGCCCGAGAAGGCCGAGAACAAGGACGACTACAAGCACAAGCCGAGGATGAACGATGGCAAGTACCGTTCGAGGCGCGACCACAAGAGCAAGCACAAGAACGAGTACAAGGACGAGCGACGATCGAGGAAGAAGGAGGGCCGAGGCAAGGCCCGAGCGATGGTTGGAGCGAGCGACGTCGACTCCGGTTCCGCGTACTCCACCTCGAGCTCGAGCAGCGCAAGTGAAGACGAGGGAGATCGCCGCAAGAACAAGAAGTCGTCCAAGAACCCGAGCGGGCCGAGCGCTTCGCGAGAGATGGCTTCGCACCATGGCGGCGAGCTCCGGCGGCAAGAAGAGCACACGGAGCGACTCGGACTGCGAGTCCGACGACGAGGTGCGTGATGAACTTCCCTTCTTGCGCCAGGAGAATGAGAGGCTTGGCTCTTTGCTTGATAACCGTGATGACATGCTTAGAGAGGCCAAGAAAATGAGGAAAGAGCTTAGGGCTTCACTCGAGGATGCTAGGACTAGAGTGGGTCGAGCTAGAGACACGGGTGCTTGATAGCAAGCTTGAGATTGATTCGCTTAAGGCTAGCCCTGTTGTTTCTGATGAGAATGATTGTGCTGATTGCTCTATATTTCTTGCTGATCTTGCTTTGTTCAAGGAGAAGTATGCCTCCAAGTGTGAGGAACTAGATGTGCTTAGGGTTGAAGTGGCTGAGCTTAAGTCTAGACCTGCTTTGCTAGGTGCTTGCACTTCTTGCCCTGTTTTGCATGCTAAGATTGATGAGATGCATGCTTACACTAGTTTGCTCGAGGCTAAATTGAAGGAACCCATGCCTACATCTTGCTCTACCTGTGAAATGCATGCATTGAAAAATTTGGAGCTTGCACATTATGTTGATCGTTTGCAGGATGAGAATGATGATTTGAGGAAGTTGATGGGTTGGTTGTCCGGTCACGAGCCTCAGTTGAGGATGATGATCGAGGCCTTTAAGAGGCAAGATGGTGAAGGGCTTGGGGCAAACAAGGTTGGTGAGGGAAGTGGAGAGAATATCCGGAGCCACCAAAAACCCACCACAAAAATGATTTCCCACCAAAACCTAACCATCTAAGGAACCGACTAGACACAACCCCAACTCCACCCGTGTTTCCTACACCCACAAATGATCTACAAAAGCCTATCAAGTTTGTGAGCACTTCGGGGAAAGTGTTCTTTGGGAAGGAGAGTGAGAAGGCTAGTGGTGAGAAACGGTGGAGGGTTTGAGTGGAGAGAAACCAAGTGAGCGGCCACATCCCAAGCCAAAGCCTAAGCATGTGAGGTTCCATTGTGGCTATTGTGGGAGAGATGGCCATAAGGAGGAGTTTTGCTTCAAGAGGAAGCGAGAGGAGAGAATGGAGAAGGAGTGGGCTAACAAGGACAAGTACCACCCTTCCGATGGTGTACTTGAGCCTCGTATGCGGATGCCCGGGGGCAAGGCGATTGTGAGGACGGGTCGGGCTTGGGGAGAGAAGAAGGTCTGCAGGGTGGTGTTGTCGCCCGGGTCACACCGGTCGGACCGGTGTGGAGCACCTGGTCGGACCGGTGCGGGCACCGGACGGACGGTACCGTTCGGGTTTCGAGCTCGTACAGGTGCGAGGGTTGTTTCTGGTGGTCGTGGTTCTGGTGGTTGGGCTGGAAAGGGTGCAGGTGGTCAGTTTGCTAGGCGTTCTCCTCCTCGTGCTCAATACGGGGATTGGAGGAGTCGTGGCGTTGAGTTGGAGAGGAAGGACGTTCCACGGGCCTTCTTGCGTGGTTTTGGTCCTCCTCCAGGCAGAGAGGGGTGGTTCCCTCAGGGTGGTTACCGTGGTGGTGTTCGTGGAGGTAGTTTTGGTAGGAGAGATGCTTTGGTTGGTGCTAACCCCACTTTCGAGCAAATGGCTCGGCACTGGTTTTCCTCTTTTGGTACTAACCCCGATCTTTGAGTCGTTTGTTCGCTCACGTGCCTATTTTTGAATTTCGGTGGGAGACTTGAAGAACATTTGGTTGATTGACTCCGGTTGCTCGAGGCATATGACCGGAGACAGGGGGGTGGTTCTCAAGTCTCGTCCCGGTGGTGACGAAGAGGTACATCACTTTCGGGGACAATGGGCGTGGGCGTGTGCTTTCGTAAGGTGAGATAAAAGTGAGTGACAAGATCACTTCCGAGGCGTGTTGCTCTTGTTCAATCGCCGGGGTACAATTTGCTTTCTTGTGTCCCGGTTGTTGGATGAGGGTTTGGAGGTGTTGTTTCGGCTTTGGTGGTTCTCGGATTGTGGACTCTCGAGGGGACCTTGTTTGTATGGTCGTTCCCGAGGGTCGGGTGTTTCGTGCTGATTTTTCTCGCTCTTCGGGTGTGGAGCGTTGTTTCTTGGTCGGTTCTTCGAGTGAGTTGTGGAAGTGGCATAGGAAGTTGGGTCACTTGAGCTTTGACCTTTTGTCTCGCTTGAGTAAACTCAATTTGGTCCGAGGATTGCCACGTTTGAGGACCATGTGTGGTTCGAGGACCGGTGGATGGTCGCTCCCTTGTGTGATGAGTGATTGACAACGTTGTGTGGACCGATTCTTGGCTAAGTATTGCAGGGTGCGAGGTTGCGGCTTGACTCGTGTTGATGCGGGTGAAGAACAAGCGCGAAAGGTCGTTGCGGTGAGGCCTCCGTGTGTGGAGAAGACAAGTAGGCTTCGTTCGAGGGACCGGTGGTCGGCGGGGTCAAGTGCGGGCCGCATGGTGGCATGAACAGCAAGATGAAGTCGTGCACGGTTTCTTGGTAGAGCCTCAAAACCAAGGTCGAGCCGGGACTACGTGGGAGCCGAGTCATGAGTGGAGATTGGCGGAGGCTCCACCGAGTTCGCGGGGTTTGCGGTGGTTCACCGTAAAACCACCGGGTTACTCGGTTGAACCACAAAACCGAGGCCGAAGACTCGACGAGGAGGTGCGGCCACCCGGGCGGGTTCAACCGCCCGGGGAGGGGCGGTCGGACCGCCCGGGGTCGGTCGGTTCCCGGGGGCCGGTCTAACCGCCCAAGGGGGCGGTCTGACCGCCCTGGCCGCCGGCGCCGAGAAGCTTCGAAGCGGAGGACACGCGTCGGGATCGCAAGGCGTGCGTCGAGGCTACGCAGGTGCGGTCGCCGGCATCCGTCCGATGGTGAAGACATCAAGAATTCCAAATCTGCCCTTGAGGGGCATGTATCCCTAGTTATTAGTGAAGGGTAGTTTAGTCTTTTGGGTGCCTCCATATATACTCATTAGAGGGGTGGATGGCAGCCAACTCTTGGAACCCTAGCTCATTTGGTTTTTCCATTTTCGTTCTCCATTTTCCCTAGGTTTTTAGAAGGCTAGCTTGAGAGCTTCATGTGAGATCTAGAGAGAGGGATGGATGTTTGGGTGGCAAGCTAGACCTTGTATGAACCATTCATGGCATGTATAGAAGGTTTGGCGTTGTTCTTCATGGTGGTTTTCCCGTCTCTTTTGTGTTGACTTTCGGAGCTCTTTTTGGCAGTGTTTTGAGAACGATTTCTTGGGGTTTTTGGTGGGTGTCACGTATGAGGTTCTTGTACCTCTTTGGCTGGTGACTTTGCCCCCAAATCCCCTTTGAATCGGACTCGATTTGGTGGTTTCTCGAGTTGGGCGAGTTCTTGACCTAGAGAAGCGATTTCTTCGATTCCTCTTGATTGTGAGCGTTTCGGGTCGATTCCTTTGAGGTAGAGGTTGCCCAGGAGATAACTCGGCTATTCCCGAAGTTTGGCTGCAATCCGTGGAGTGATTCGGGAGATCGGGCGCGAGGAAGTTGAGGTTTGACCCGCGGGTTCGTTTTCTCGGAAGGGGGCGGTCTAACCGCCTACGGGGGGCGGTCTAACCGCCCGGGGTGTTTCCGGGTCAAAGTTTTGTTTCGCCCGATTTTCCTCTGTGAGTTTGTTCGCCTTGATCGAGGAGTGTCCGGGTGAAATTTGGGGTCGTTCTCGTGCGGTTTGCTAGGTGTTCTTGGTTGGAGTTCGTTCTTGGGTACGGGGAGGTTAGACCGCCCCGGGTGGCCGGTCTAACCGCCCCTAGGCCCTTGGGTGAAGTTTTGGTTTTCGCCAAGATTTTCTCGGTAGCTAGCATGGCCTTGACCAGAGATCTCTCGTTGGTGAAACCGTGGTGTGTTTTGGTGCTCGGAAGAGGCGTTTCGGAGGATTTCTTGGTTGCCAGGTGGAGGCGGTCTAACCGCCCCCTATACCCGGTCTAACCGCCCCCTCTGGTTAGCCGGCTTTCGAGTTGTTTCCGCTGACGGTGCTGCGTGTGTGTTGTGGTTGCTGGTAGAGTTTGTTCCTAGGACCAGTAGCACTCCAGTGGCTACGTGGTTTTGGCAAACGGGAGGTAGAAGTGCGGAGCGTGTGATTTCGGGGGTCCGACCGAGCTAGTTCGTCTTGGCGGAGATTCAATCTCCCTCGAGAAGAATTTTTATCGGCTCCCATTCACTCCCCCCCCCTCTCTGGTCGCCTTATCGGTCCTTCAAGTGGTATCAGAGCCGGTTCGGGTCTTTGTTGACTCTAACCAGTCTAAGATCCAAGGATGGCGTACCAGGAACGGGGGTTCGGGTCCTCCACACTTCGATGGCAAAAACTACCGGATGTGGAGCAAGCGGATGGGTGCGTTCCTCCGCGGAAAGGGTCAGTGCTTTGGGATGTCACGGTGGACACAAAGGCTATGTCCGGCCGATGGATTTCCTTGCTCCGGGGGTCGAGGGACGGATTCGACGCCAACAATAAGGCGGTCGACTACTTGTTTCGTGCTTTGTGTCGGCCGAGTTCGATCGGGTGCACACCGAGCACTTGGCTTGTAGGATTTGGGCGGTGTTGAAGGAGGCTCATGTTGGGAACGCCCGGAGTTCGAGGCACGGTTGTATGCGACCTACGGAGAGAGTACGAGAACTTCACTCATCTTCCCGGTGAGTCCATCGATGCCTTGTTTCGCAGGTTCACGGTGGTGGTGAACAACATGAGGGCCAATGTGGACGTGCTCCCGTACGATGATCATGATAGAGCCGTCAAGCTCTTACACTCTTTGGATCGTACGATATGGGGCGGAAAGTTCGAGGCCATAGTCGAGTCGGAGAGGTATGATACTCGACGGTGAACGAGCCGTTCTCGAAGCTCAAGTCGGCCGAGGTGGATAGGGGCATGAGCGCCAAGCTCGAGGGACCGACCGACTCCCATAGTCTTGCCCTCGTTGGTGGTTCCAAAGGAAAGACTAACTCTAACCCATCCACCAGGATGTTCTCGTTTTCCTCTTTGATGTCTATGCCCGGATGAGGAGTTTGATGACCTTGGAGAGGACGAGCCGGCGCCGTTGACAAGGCGGTTCGAGAGGCCGCACGAGAACCGCGTGAACATGAGGAGGAACACGAGGACACGCTTCCCAGTGCGGCAAGCCGGGACACTTCGTCGCCGACTGCCCGGAGAAGGCCGAGAGCAAGGACGACTACAAGCACAAGCCGAGGATGAACGATGGCAAGTACCGTTCGAGGCGCGACCACAAGAGCAAGCACAAGAACAAGTACAAGGACGAGCGACGATCGAGGAAAAAGGAGGGCCGAGGCAAGGCCCGGCGATGGTTGGAGCGAGCGACGTCGACTCCGGTTCCGCGTACTCCACCTCGAGCTCGAGCGAAAGCCCCCGAAGACGAGGGAGATCGCCGCAAGAACAAGAAGTCGTCCAAGAACCCGAGCGGGGGTGAGGCCGCCGCGAGAGATGGCTTCGCACCATGGCGTTGAGCTCCGGCGGCAAGAAGAGCACACGGAGCGACTCGGACTTCGAGTCCGACGACGAGGTGCGTGATGAACTTCCCTTCTTGCGCCGGGAGAATGAGAGGCTTGGCTCTTTGCTTGATAACCGTGATGACATGCTTAGAGAGGCCAAGAAAATGAGGAAAGAGCTTAGGGCTTCACTCGAGGATGCTAGGACTAGAGTGGGTCGAGCTAGAGACACGGGTGCTTGATAGCAAGCTTGAGATTGATTCGCTTAAGGCTAGCCCCGTTGTTGCCGATGAAAATGATTGTGCTTGATTGCTCCATATTCCTTGCTGATCTTGCCTTGTTTAAGGAGAAGCATGCCTCCAAGTGTGAGGAACTAGATGTGCTTAGGGTTGAAGTGGCCGAGCTTAAGTCTAGACCGCTTTGCTAGGTGCTTGCACTTCTTGCCCCGTTTTGCATGCTAAGATTGATGAGTTGCATGCTTACACTAGTTCGCTCGAAGCTAAATTGAAGGAACCCATGCCTACATCTTGCTCTACTTGTGAAATGCATGCATTGAAAAATTTGGAGCTTGCACATTATGTTGATCGCTTGCGGATGAGAATGATGACTTGAGGAAGTTGATGGGTTGGTTGTCCGGTCATGAGCCTCGCTTGAGGATGATGATCGAGGCTTTTAAGAGGCAAGATGGTGAGGGGCTTGGGGCAAACAAGGTTGGTGAAGGAAGTGGAGAGAATATCCCGGAGCCACCAAAAACCCACCACAAAAATGATTTCCCTCCAAAACCCAACCATCTTAGGAACCGACTAGACACAACCCCGGCCTCCACCTATATTTCCTACACCCACAAATGATCTCCAAAAGCCCATCAAGTTTGTGAGCACTTCGGGGAAAGTGTTCTTTGGGAAAGTAAGAGAGGAGGCAAGTGAGGAGAAATCGGTGGAGGAGTTGAGTGGAGAGAAACCAAGCGAGCAGCCCCAATCCAAGCCAAAACCTAAGCTTGTGAGGTTCCGTTGTGGCCATTGTGGGAAGGAGGGTCACAAGGATGAGTTTTGCTTCAAGAGGAAGCGGGAAGAGAGGATGGCAAAGGAGTGGGCGAACAAGGATAGGTACAACCCTTCCCATGGTGTACCTAAGCCTCGTATGCCACTACCCGGGGGGTAAGGCCGTGGTGAGAAGTGTTCCGGCATGGGGAGATGGGAGTTCCCGCGGCCGAGGAGCCGTTCGGAGGGGGCGGTCGGGCCGGCCCGGCTAGGCGGTCGGGGCCGGCCCCGGCCCAGAGGGGGGCGGTTAGACCGAAGCCCGGCTAGGCGGTTTAACCGCCCCCCCGAGCACTCGGGCGGAGTGGTTTTCGAGGTGGTGAGTCGAGAGGTTTCAGGTCTGGAAGTGGAGTTGCTGGTGGTTGGTCTGGAGAGACAGCAGGTGGTCAGTTTGCTAGGCATTCTCCCCCTCGAGGTCACTACGGGGATGGGAGGAGTCGTAGCTTTGAGAAGGAGAGGAGGGACGTTCCACGGGTTGTCTTCCGTGGTTTTGGTCCTCCTCCAAGCAGTGAGGGGTGGTTCCCTCGGGGTGGTTACCGTGGTGGTGTTCGTGGAGGTAGCTTTGGTAGGAGAGATGCTTTGGTTGGTGCTAACCCCACTTTCGAGCAAATGGCTCGGCCTCTGGTTTTCCTCTTTTGGTACTAACCCCGGTCTTTGAGTCGTTTGTTCGCTCACGTGCTTGTTTTTGAATTTCGGGTGGGAGACTTGAAGAACATTTGGTTGATTGACTCCGGTTGTTCGAGGCATATGACCGAGACAGGGGGTGGTTCTCAAGTCTCGTCCCGGTGGTGACGAAGAGGTACATCACCTTTGGGGACAATGGGCGTGGGCGTGTGCTTTCGAAGGTGAGATAAAAGTGAGTGACAAGATCACTGCGAGGCGTGTTGCTCTTGTTCAATCGCCGGGGTACAATTTGCTTTCGTGTCTCGGTTGTTGGATGAGGGTTTTGAGGTGTTGTTTCGGCCTGGTGGTTCTCGGATTGTGGACTCTCGAGGGGACCTTGTTTGTATGGTCGTTCCCGAGGGTCGTGTGTTTCGTGGCCGATTTTTCTCGGTCTTCGGGTGTTGAGCGTTGTTTCTTGGTCGGTTCTTCGAGTGAGTTGTGGAAGTGGCATAGGAAGTTGGGTCACTTGAGCTTTGACCTTTTGTCTCGCTTGAGTAAACTCAATTTGGTCCGAGGATTGCCACGGTTGAAGCTTGAGAAAGAGTTGGTTTGTGCTCCGTGTAGGCATGCCAAGATAGTGGCCTCCTCTCACCCGCCTCTCACCGATGTGATGTCTAGACCTTGTTGGCCCGGCTCGTGTGCGATGCGGGTGGGAAGTGGTATGTCCTTGTTGTGGTGGATGACTATTCTCGGTATGCGTGGGTGTTCTTTACCGGAGGATAAGGGGGAGACGTTTGGTTTTGTTCGAGATCTAGTCTTGAGGTTGAGGAACGAGAGGCACGGAGATGCCATACGAGCTATCCGCCGGTGATAATGGCTCGGAATTCGGGAACTCTCGTTTTGAAACCTTTTGTCATGACTTGGGTCTTGAGCACCGGCTTTTCGAGTCCGTATACGCCTCCCCGGAATGGAGTTGTGGAAAGGAAGAACAGGACCTTGTGCGAGATGGCTCGGACGATGCTTGATGAGCATAGGACTCCGAGGAGGTATTGGGGCTGAGGCGGTGAATACCGCATGCTATGTGTCGAACGAATATATACCTCGAGTGCACAAGAAGAAGACATGCTATGAGTTGATGCATGGTCGCACACCCAAGGTGAGTCACTTCCATGTCTTTGGTTGCAAGTGTTTCATTCGAAGAAGGGCGAGGAAGTTGGATAAGTTTGAGGCTAGGTCTGTCGATGGCATTTTCTTTGGTTATGCATCTCATTCTAGAGCATATCGTGTGCTCAATCTTGAAACTAATCAAATCGTGGAGACTTGCGAGGTAACCTTCGACGAGACAGAGCCATGTAGTCAGCTTGTCTTTGAGTGTGCGGTGATGATGAGCTTGGCGAGGAGATCTTTCGGGAGGAGGAGCATGAACATGGTGATGATGAAGATGGCGGTGCGGTGCCCCCGGCCGAACATGTACCCACTACTTCGACTACGATGATGGATGGACCCTCTGCTACACCTACGACGACAAACCAAGAACGAGGAGAAGCGATGTTGAGGGGGAGGTAGCTTCGAGGCGAGAACCTCCCCGGCGAGTTCGAGGTGGATCACCCGGCTTCGAGGATCATCGGCGACATGGATGAACGCACTACACGGTCGAGGGTTCGAAACAATTCTCATTTTGCTCATGCTGCATTTGTTGCTTCTTTCGAGCCCAAAGACATTGGACACGCACTATCGATCACAATTGGGTTAACTCGATGCATGAGGAGTTGGAGAACTTTGAGAGGAATCGGTGTGGGAGTTGGTTGACCCTCCCCCGGGGTGTAAGCCGATTGGTACAAAGTGGGTGTGGAAAAACAAAGAGGGAGAGAAGGGTGAGGTTGTGAGGAACAAGTCGAGACTTGTTGCTCGGGGGTTCGGTCGAAGGAGGGGATCGACTACGAGGAGACCTTTGCTCCCGTAGCCCGTTTGGAGGCGATTAGGATCCTTCTAGCCTTTTCTCGTGGCTAAAGGGTTCAAGTTGCACCAAATGGATGTGAAGAGTGCTTTTCGAATGGAGTGTTGGAGGAAGAAGTGTATGTGAGGCGACCTCCGGGGTTTGAGAGCGAGAAGTACCCCCACCGGTGTACAAGTTGAGGAAGGCGCCGTATGGGTTGAAGCGGCGCCTAGAGCTTGGTATGGCGAGGTTGAGGGGGTTCTTGTTTGAGAGAGGTTTTGAGATGGGGAAGGTCGATCAAACCTTGTTTTTTTCGAGGCGAGGGCGGTAGATATCCCGATTGTGCGGGTGTACGTGGATGATATTGTCTTTGGTGGCTCGTCTAACTCTCTTGTTGCGAGGTTTGCGGATGATATGAGCGGGGAGTTTGAGATGAGCATGATGGGTGAGTTGCGGTTCTTCCTCGGGCTACAAATCGGGCAATCAAAGGAAGGAACATTTGTGCACCGGAGCTAAGTACACCAAGGACATTGTGAGGAAGTTCAAGATGGAGGACTCCAAGGCTATGACGACGCCGATGAGTACGACTACGGCTCTTGATGCGGATGAGGAAGGTGAACACGTGGACCGGAAGGAGTACCGGAGCATGATCGGGTCACTCCTCTACTTGACGGCGACGAGGCGGGACATACGGTTCTCGGTGTGTCCGTGCGCTCGTTTTCAAGCGTCTCCGAGGACTTCGCATCGGCAAGCGGTGAAGCGAATTTTCGTGTACTTGCGTCACACTCCCGACTTCGGCCTTTGGTACTCCGCGTCCTCTTCTTTGGCGCTTCATGGCTTTTCGGACGCGGATTTTGCCGGGTGTCGGTTGGATAGGAAGTCCACTTCGGGACTTGCCGCTTTTGGGTTCTTCGTTGGTGTCTTGGTCTTCTCGTAAGCGGGGCCGAGTGTTGCTCAATCCACGACCGAAGCCGAGTATGTTGCCGTTGCTAGTTGTTGCTCTCGGCTCCTTTGGATCACCTACACCATGAGTGACTTTGGTGAGGAGTATACCCATGTCCCACTTCAATGTGATAGCACCGGTGCCATAAGCGTTGCAAAGAACCCAGTGCTCCATTCCAAAACCAAACACATAGAAGTGAGGTATCATTTCCTGAGAGACAACGTAGAGAAAGGGAAGATAGCCTTGATCCATGTACCCACACATGACCAACTAGCCGATATTTTCACCAAACCCCTAGATCAAGCAACTTTCACTCGTTTGCGGGGGGAACTTGGTGTGTGTTTGATTTCTTGAGTTGGGTGTGTGGGGGCTTTCTTTTGCCGGTGGTGTCGAGCCCGTTTTGCCTCCCCTCGAGGAGCCGGTTTGTAGCATATGTATAGCTTTCCTCTGTGCATTTCTTGCTTTTGGCATTGCATATGTAACATGATGTATAGGCATCCTTGTATCTTAGATTGCATGCATTTTGTATCATATGCATCGGATAGGAAAAGCTTCTCCTATATACTTTGTTCACCATGGGTCGCTATATATGTTCTTGTGAGCTTGTTTGGTATGCTATGGTTAGTTTGGCTTAGCTCTTGATGATCTTGTTGAATGATCCATGGTTGATGGCTAATTTTTGAAAAATGTCATATACATGCTCTCTCATGCGTAAATGCCTATATATGATCTTGACATTTTTTTAGTGGCTTTGCTATGCTTACTTTGTGGTTGGATAGCTAGTTTATTGATCATTTGGGGCCAAAGGCTCATTTGCCATCATGAATGTTTAGCCCTCTTGCTTAATCTTGTGGAGGGGCATAAGTTCCTTTTTGTCGCAAAGACATTTCATGTACCAATCATAAATCTGAAAATGAAATGAAAAATGCTTGGAAAATGTGCTCCCATGTCATATGTGCTTGAATTTAATTTGCTTTGGGTGCTAAACCGTTGCATGATGCCTACCAATGAGAAGTCTCATACATAGAAGTAGGCACATGGCTCGGTGGCTTTGACATGACATGAGGTGCTTTTGGGTGTTTATGATGGTCTTATGATTAGAATGGCTGTCCTAGCATGAAGTTTGAGTGGCTTTGCCATTTTGATATGTTTTGATCATGTTTAGGTATTTGCTTGTGAGAGAGTAACTTTTCGCAAAATTACTCAAATTCTTTTTAGCATTGTCCAATGGTTGTGAAACTTGGTGATCACGTAGTTAAGGTCATTACGAACCCGTCGAGTATCTAACTTGCTCATTTGGACTTGTGTAGCACCTTGTGATGAATTTTGTATATTCGAGAAGCTATATGTTGAAAGTTTTCGCATTTTGCCTTGATTCATGCATTGTCAACAAGGGGGAGAAGTGTGTGCATGATTTGGGCACCCGGGAGCTATTGGAAGGTGTCCAAAGTGGTTCGGCATTTTTCGAGAGAAGTTTTTGCGGGGCGGTCACATGGGGCGGTCTAACCTCCCCGTGGGCGGTCACATGACCAGGGGCGGTTTAACCGGCTGTGCGGGCGGTTTAACCGCCCTATGCAATGTGAGCTTGGTTTTCTCTTTGTCTTGCATTTCCAAGTGACCTTCTTGCATGCATTGGTTCGGGGGAGTTTGCATATGTGCGGGGGAGCTCTTGTGTGAGTTTTTGGCTCGTGGCCTTGTGTGCTTTTGGTGGTTTTTGCTCTTTGTTTGAGCATGGTTTTGTCTCGGATGTGTCGAGCCGTTGCCCTTGCCTAAGGGGTCCGAGACTTGTTCTCTTCAAGTGATCTTGTTCTTTGCCTTTCTTTGGTTTTTGATCACTTGTTGGAGTTTTTCTTTTACTTGTTTCTTTTCTTTTTTATCTTTGGTTACAAATCATGTGTGTTGTCAATGCACTCATCAAGGGGGAGATTGAGGACCATGTGTGGTTCGAGGACCGGTGGATGGTCGCTCCCTTGTGTGATGAGTGATTGACAACGTTGTGTGGACTGATTCTTGGCTAAGTATTGCAGGTGCAGGTTGCGGCTTGACTCGTGTTGATGCAGGTGAAGAACAAGCGCGAAAGGTCGTTGCCGGTGAGGCCTCCAGGTGTGGAGAAGACAAGTAGGCTTCGTTCGAGGGAACCGGTGGTCAGCGGGGTCAAGTGCGGGCCGCATGGTGGCATGAACGAAGAAGATGAAGTCGTGCACGGTTTCTTGGTAGAGCCTCAAAACCAAGGTCGAGCCGGGACTACGTGGGAGCCGAGTCATGAGTGGAGATTGGCGGAGGCTCCCACCGAGTTCGCGGGGTTTGCAATGGTTCACCGGGAAAACCACCTTGGGTTACTCGGTTGAACCACAAAACCGAGGCCGAAGACTCGACGAGGAGGTGCGGCCACCCAGGCCGGTTCAACCGCCCAGGAGGGGCGGTCAGACCGCCCGGGGTCGGTCAGTTCCCCGGGGCCGGTCTAACCGCCCAAGGGGGGCGGTCTGACCGCCCTGGCCGCCGCGCCGAGAAGCTTCGAAGCGGAGGACACGCGTCGGGATCGCAAGGCGTGCGTCGAGGCTACGCGGGTGCGGTCGCCGGGCATCCGTCCGATGGTGAAGACATCAAGAATTCCAAATCCGCCCTTGAGGGGCATGTATCCCTAGTTATTAGTGAAGGGTAGTTTAGTCTTTTGGGTGCCTCCATATATACTCATTAGAGGGGTGGATGGCGGCCAACTCTTGGAACCCTAGCTCATTTGGTTTTTCCATTTTCGTTCTCCATTTTCCCTAGGTTTTTAGAAGGCTAGCTTGAGAGCTTCATGTGAGATCTAGAGAGAGGGATGGATGTTTGGGTGGCAAGCTAGACCTTGTATGAACCATTCATGGCATGTATAGAAGGTTTGGCGTTGTTCTTCATGGTGGTTTTCCCGTCTCTTTGGTGTTGACTTTCGGAGCTCTTTTTGGCGGTGTTTTGAGAACGATTTCTTGGGGTTTTTGGTGGGTGTCACGTATGAGGTTCTTGTGCCTCTTTGGTGGTGACTTTGCCCCCAAATCCCCTTTGAATCGGACTCGATTTGGTGGTTTCTCGAGTTGGGCGAGTTCTTGACCTAGAGAAGCGATTTCTTCGATTCCTCTTGATTGTGAGCGTTTCGGGTCGATTCCTTTGAGGTAGAGGTTGCCCGGAGGTAACCCGGCTATTCCCGAAGTTTGGCCGCAATCCGTGGAGTGATTCGGGAGATCGGGCGCGAGGAAGTTGAGGTTTGACCCGCGGGTTCGTTTTACGGAAGGGGCGGTCTAACCGCCTACGGGGGGCGGTCTAACCGCCCGGGGTGTTTCCGGGTCAAAGTTTTGTTTCGCCCGATTTTCCTCTCGTGAGTTTGTTCGCCTTGATCGGAGGAGTGTCCGGGTGAAATTTGGGGTCGTTCTCGTGCGGTTTGCTAGGTGTTCTTGGTTGGAGTTCGTTCTTCGGGTACAGGGAGGTTAGACCGCCCCGGTAGCCGGTCTAACCGCCCCTAGGCCCTTGGGTGAAGTTTTGGTTTTCGCCAAGATTTTCCGGTAGCTAGCATGGCCTTGACCGAGAGATCTCTCGTTGGTGAAACCGTGGTGTGTTTTGGTGCTCGGAAGAGGCGTTTCGGAGGATTTCTTGGTTGCCGGGTGGAGGCGGTCTAACCGCCCCCTATACCGGTCTAACCGCCCCCCTGCGGTTAGCCGGCTTTCGAGTTGTTTCCGGCGACGGTGCGGCGTGTGTGTTGTGGTTCTTGGTAGAGTTTGTTCCTAGGACCAGTAGCACTCCAGTGGCTACGTGGTTTTGGCAAACGGGAGGTAGAAGTGCGGAGCGTGTGATTTCGGGGGTCCGACCGAGCTAGTTCGTCTTGGCGGAGATTCAATCTCCCTCGAGAAGAATTTTTATCGGCTCCCATTCACTCCCCCCCTCTCTGGTCGCCTTATCGGTCCTTCAACGTTTGAGGCTTGAGAAAGAGTTGGTTTGTGCTCCGTGTAGGCATGCCAAGATGGTGGCCTCTTCTCACCCGCCTCTCACCGATGTGATGACCGAGCGTCCATGCGAGCTGCTCCATATGGACCTTGTTGGCCCGGCTCGTGTGCGATCCGCGGGTGGGAAGTGGTATGTCCTTGTTGTGGTGGACGACTATTCTCGGTATGCGTGGGTGTTCTTTCTCGAGGAGAAGGGGGAGACGTTTGGTTTTGTTCGAGATCTAGTCTTGAGGTTGAGGAACGAGAGGCACGGAGATGCCATACGAGCTATCCGCGGTGATAATGGCTCGGAATTCGGGAACTCTCGTTTTGAAACCTTTTGCCATGACTTGGGTCTTGAGCACCGCTTTCGAGTCCGTATACGCCTCCCCGAATGGTGTTGTGGAAAGGAAGAACGGGACCTTGTGCGAGATGGCTCGGACGATGCTTGATGAGCATAGGACTCCGAGTAGGTATTGGGGTGAGGCGGTGAACACCGCGTGCTATGTGTCGAACGGGATATACCTCGAGTGCACAAGAAGAAGACATGCTATGAGTTGATGCATGGTCGCACACCCAAGGTGAGTCACTTCCATGTCTTTGGTTGCAAGTGTTTCATTCCGAAGAAAGGCGAGGAAGTTGGATAAGTTTGAGGCTAGGTCCGTCGATGGCATTTTCTTTGGTTATGCATCTCATTCTAGAGCATATCGTGTGCTCAATCTTGAAACTAACCAAATCGTGGAGACTTGCGAGGTAACCTTCGACGAGACGAGCCACGTAGTCGGCTTGTCTTTGAGTGTGCGAGGTGATGATGAGCTCGGCGAGGAGATTTTCGGGAGGAGGAGCATGAACATGGTGATGATGAAGATGGCGGTGCCGTGCCCCCGCCGAACATGTACCCACTACTTCGACTACGATGATGGATGGACCCTCTCGCTACACCTACGACGACAAATCAAGAACGAGGAGAAGGCGATGTTGAGGGGGAGGTAGCTTCGAGGCGAGAACCTCCCCGGCGAGTTCAAATGGATCACCCGGCTTCGAGGATCATCGGCGACATGAATGAACGCACTACACGGTCGAGGGTTCGAAACAATTCCCACTTTGCTCATGCTGCGTTTGTTGCTTCTTTTGAGCCCAAAGACATTGGACACGCACTATCCGATCACAATTGGGTTAACTCGATGCATGAGGAGTTGGAGAACTTTGAGAGGAATCGGTGTGTGGGAGTTGGTTGACCCTCCCCCCGGGGTGTAAGCCGATTGGTACAAAGTGGGTGTGGAAAAACAAAGAGGGAGAGAAGGGTGAGGTTGTGAGGAACAAGTCTAGACTTGTTGCTCAAGGGTTCAGTCAGAAGGAGGGGATCGACTACGAGGAGACCTTTGCTCCCGTAGCCCGTTTGGAGGCGATTAGGATCCTTCTAGCCTTTTCCGTGGCTAAAGGATTCAAGTTGCACCAAATGGATGTGAAGAGTGCTTTTCGAATGGTGTGCTTGGAGGAAGAAGTGTATGTGAGGCGACCTCCGGGGTTTGAGAGTGAGAAGTACCCCCACCGGGTGTACAAGTTGAGGAAGGCGTTGTATGGGTTGAAGCGGCGCCTAGAGCTTGGTATGGCGGGTTGAGGGGGTTCTTGTTTGAGAGAGGTTTTGAGATGGGGAAGGTCGATCGGACCTTGTTTTTGCCGAGGCGGGCGGAGATATCCCGATTGTGCGGGGTGTACGTGGATGATATTGTCTTTGGTGGCTCGTCTAACTCTCTTGTTGCGAGGTTTGCGGAGATGATATGAGCGGGGAGTTTGAGATGAGCATGATGGGCGAGTTGCGGTTCTTCCTCGGGCTACAAATCAAGCAATCAAAGGAAGGAACATTTGTGCACCGGGCTAAGTACACCAAGGACATTGTGAGGAAGTTCAAGATGGAGGACTCCAAGGCTATGACGACGCCGATGAGTACGACTACGGCTCTTGATGCGGACGAGGAAGGTGAACACGTGGACCGAGGAAGGAGTACGGAGCATGATCGGGTCACTCCTCTACTTGACGGCGACAAGGCCGGACATACGATTCAAAGTGTGTCCGTGCGCTCGTTTTCAAGCGTCTCCGAGGACTTCGCATCGGCAAGCGGTGAAGAGAATTTTCAGGTACTTGCGTCACACTCCCGACTTCGGCCTTTGGTACTCCGCATCTTCTTCGTTGGCGCTTCATGGTTTTTCAGACGCGGATTTTGCCGGGTGTCGGTTGGATAGGAAGTCCACTTCGGGACTTGCCGAGTTTTGGGTTCTTCGTTGGTGTCTTGGTCTTCTCGTAAGCGCTCGAGTGTTGCTCAATCCACGACCGAAGCCGAGTATGTTGCCGCCGCTAGTTGTTGCTCTCGGCTCCTTTGGATCACCTAAACCATGAGTGACTTTGGTGAGGAGTATACCCATGTCCCACTTCAATGTGATAGCACCGAGTGCCATAAGCGTTGCAAAAAACCCGGTGCTCCATTCCAAAACCAAGCACATAGAAGTGAGGTATCATTTTCCGAGAGACAACGTCGAGAAAGGAAAGATAGCTTTGATCCATGTACCCACTCATGACCAACTAGCCGATATTTTCACCAAACCCCTAGATCAACCAACTTTCACTCGTCCGCGGGGGGAACTTGGTGTGTGTTTGATTTCTCGAGTTGGGTGTGTGGGAGCTTTCTTTTGCCGGTGGTGTCGAGCTCGTTTTGCCTCCCCTCGAGGAGCCGGTTTGTAGCATATGTATAGCTTTCCTTTGTGCATTTCTTGCATTTGGCATGGCATATGTAACATGATGTATAGGCATCCTTGTATCTTAGATTGCATTGTATCATATGCATTGGTTAGGAAAAGCTTCTCTAATATACATTGTTCACCATGGAATGAGATATATGTCTTTATGAGCTTGTTTGGTATGCTACGGTTAGTTTGGCTTAGCTCTTGATGATCTTGATGAATAATCCATGGTTGATAGCTATGCTTTTGAAAAATGTCACATGTATGCTCTCTCATGTGTAAATGCCTTTACATGCTCTTGACATGTTTTTGTGGCTTTGCTATGCTTAATTTGTGGTTGGATAGCTAGTTTATTGATCATATGGGGCCAAAGGCTCATTTGCCATCATGAATGTTTAGCCCTCTAGATTTATCTTGTGGAGGAGCATAAGTTCCTTTTTGTCGCAAAGACATTTCATGTACCATTTACAAATCTGAAAATGAAATGAAAAATGCTTGGAAATGTGCTCCCTTGTCATATGTGCTGTATTTAAATTGCTTTGGGTGCTAAACCGTTGCATGATGCCTACCAATGAGAAGTCTCATACATAGAAGTAGGCACATGGCTCGGTGGCTTTGACATGACATGAGGTGCTTGTGGGTGTTTGTGATGGTATTATGATTAGAATGGCTGTCCTAGCATGAAGTTTGTGTGGCTTTGCCATTTTGATATGCTTTGATCATGTTTAGGACTTTGCTCATGAGAGGCAAGTTTTTCGCAAAATTGCCAAAATCCATTTTAGCTTCGTCCAATGGTTGTGAAACTTGGTGATCATGTAGTTGAGATCGATACGAAGTCGTAGAGTATCTAACTTGCTCATTTGGACATGTGTAGCATTCTTTGTTGAATTTTGTCTATTTGAGAAGCTCTAGGTTGAAAGTTTTGCATTTTTGGCTTGATTCATGCATTGCCAACAAGGGGGAGAAGTTTGAGCTTGAAATGGCTTACCGGCGCATTTAGAAGGTTTTCGGGTGGTTTCGAGCCATTTCGGACTTCGTTGTACACCGGTCCGACCGGTGAAGAGCACCGGTCCGACCGGTGTGAGTGCTTCGGTCCCGTACATATGTTAGGCACCGGTCGACCGGTGGTGATGACCGATCGTCCGACCGGTGTGAGCCGAAAGTGCTTTGCAATGTCCGGTTTCATGTGGTTTCTTGCATGCATTCGTCCGGGGGAGTTGCATTGGTTCAGGGGCAACTTGCATGTGTGCAGGGGGAGCTCTTTGTGGTTGCTCGAGCTTTGTTTCGATGATTTGCGCTCTTTGCTTGAGCTTTGTTTTGTCTCGGATGTGTCGAGCCGTTGCCCTTGCCTAAGGGGTCCGAGACTTGTCTTCTTCAAGTGATCTTGCTCTTTGCCTTTGTTTGGTTTTCGATCGCTTGTTGGAGTTTCTTTTTGTTCGTTTCTTTTCTTTTTCTTTTCTCTCTTGTTACTTTCGTGTGGGTGTTGTCAATGCATTCATCAAGGGGGAGATTGAGGACCATGTGTGGTTCGAGGACGGTGGATGGTCGCTTCCTTGTGTGATGAGTGATTGACAACGTTGTGTGGACCGATTCTTGGCTAAGTATTGCGGGTGCGGTTGCGGCTTGACTCGTGTTGGTGCGGGTGAAGAACAAGCGCGAAAGGTCGTCTCCGGTGAGGCCTCCGGGTGTGGAGAAGACAAGTAGGCTTTGTTCGAGGGACCGGTGGCCGGCGGGGTCAAGTGCGGGCCGCATGGTGGCATGAACAAGAAGATGAAGTCGTGGACGGTTTCTTGGTTGAGCCTCAAAACCAAGGTCGAGCCGGGACTACGTGGGAGCCAAGTCATGAGTGGAGATTGGCGGAGGCTACACCGAGTTCGCGGGGTTTCCGGTGGTTCACCAGAAAACCACTGGGTTCCTTGGTTGATCCACAAAGCCAAGACCGGAGAACCGAAGACGCACGCGCAGCTAGCCGCCGCACCGGCCGACCGGGTGGGTCCGACCGGCTCGACCGGTGGGGACCGGTCTGACCGGTGTGCGACGACGCAGTCCGGAGACTTCGAAGCGGAGGACACGCGTCGGGATCGCATGGCTTGCGTCGAGGCTACGCAGGGTGCGGTCGCCGGGCATCCGTCCGATGGTGAAGACATGAAGACTTCCAAATCCGCCCTTGAGGGGCTTGTATCCCTAGTTAGTAGAGAAGGGTATTTTAGACATTCGGTTGCCTCCATATAACCCAAGAAGTGAGAGGATGGCAGCCAACTCTTGGAACCCTAGCTCATTAGTTTTCCTATTTTCCACCTATTTTCTCTAGGTTTTCCTTAGGACTAGCAAGAGAGCTTCACGGAGAGATCTTGTAGAGAGGGATGGATGATCGGGCGGCTTGCTAGACCTTGTACGAACCTTTGTTTCATGTATAGATGATTCGGCGTGGTTCCTCAAGGTTTGGATGTGTTTTCCCCGGTTGTTCTTGGTGGTGATTTTCGGAGCCCTCTCTCGGTGATTTCTTTGGGGTGTTTTCGGGGCTTTTCTCTTGGGGATTTGATGGGGGAACTTTGTGGGAACCCTTCGTGGTTCTTTGGGCTGTGATTCCCCTCCCAAATCCGTGAGGAAAAGTGCTCGATTTCGGGGTTTCTCGAGTTCTTGGGTTGGAAGTGCCTTCGGCGGGATTTCTTCGATTCCTCCTTTTTGGACGAGTTTTGGTGGGATTAAACTTGGCTATGAACTCCTCATGAGGTGTTCATGATATCCCCAAAGTCTTGTTCAAGTCCGTGGAGCGATTCGGGAGATCGAGATTTGGATTTGGGGGGAGTTGACCCGCGGGTGCTTGTTCATCCCGAGTCGCCGAGTGCTACACCGGTCCGACCGGTGCTCTTGACCGGCCTCGACGGTGCAAGCCCTTGTGGGATTTTGCTCGGGTGAAGGTGAGTTCGCCGTTGTCCCGTGTTGCTTCTTGTTTCAAGTTTGGGTCCGTTTGGTGGTCGGTTGACTCGTTTGGTGCCTTGGGGGCTTTCCGGTCGCCATCGGTCCGACCGGTGCGTCTCACCGGTCGACCGGTGTAGAGCCACTTAGTGGAAGTTGCTCGGTTTCACCGGCGGGGACCGGTCCGACCGGTGGTGCTCACCGGTCCGACCGGTGTGGGTTTGTAGACTCGAGGTTTGGTTTTTCCGTCGCGTTTCTCGCCGTGTCGATCTATACGATCACAAGAGTCCGAAGTATATCTTCACCCGTAAGGATCTTAATCTAAGACGGCGTCGTTGGTTAGAGTTGATCAAGGACTATGATCTAGAGATTCACTATCATCCGGTAAAGCGAATGCGGTTGCCGATGCTTTGAGTCGGAAGGGCCACACTAACATGGCTATGACCCTTCGGTTTCGACGAGTTGGTAAAAGAGTTTGAAAGGCTCAACTTGAAAGTGGTTGCACATGCGGAAGGAGTGACTTTGGAAGTACGGTCCACTGCGGAGCAAGAGATACGCAAGTGGCGGTTAGAGGATGCTTGGAATACGTAAGATTAAAGAGAGTATGCAACAAGGAGAAGCCCCGCATTTCACGAGAAGATGAGCAAGGAACCGTGTGGTTTAAGAACCGGTTGTGTGTACCGGAGACAGGAGATCTCGTAGAGAAGATCTTGAGAGAAGCTCACGACTCGGCTTACTCTATCCATCCGAGCGGTACTAAGATGTACCGGGATCTCAAGCGCAGGTATTGGTGGTACGGTATGAAGAGAGATGTGGCCGCTCATGTGGCTTTGTGTGACACTTGCCACCGGGTTAAGGCCGAACATCGCAGACCCGCCGGTTTGCTTCAACCATTGAAGGTGCCCGAGTGGAAGTGGGAAGAGATCGGAATGGATTTCATAGTGGGTTTACCCCAAACCCGAGATGGTTATGATTCGATTTGGGTTATCGTGGATCGTTTGACTAAGGTAGCTCACTTCATTCCGGTAAAGACTACTTATACGGGAGCTAAGTTGGCAGAACTATACATGTCCAGGATTGTGTGTTTACATGGTGTACCAAAGAAGATCGTGTCAGACAGAGGTACTCAGTTTACTTCTCGTTTCTGGGGGAAGTTGCATGAATCTCTGGATACTAAGCTAAATTTCAGCTCAGCTTATCATCCACAGACAGATGGACGGACGTAAAGAACCAATCGGATCCTAGAAGACATGCTGAGAGCATGTGCGCTTAAGCATGGTTGTAGTTGGGATAAGAGCTTGCCATATGCTGAGTTCTCTTATAACAATAGCTACCAAGCTAGTCTCAAAATGTCACCCTTTGAGGCCCTGTATGGAAGGAAGTGTAGAACCCCGTTATATTGGAGTGAGACAGGCGAAAGGCAGTTATTTGGGGCAGATATCATCAGAGAAGCGGAGAAACAAGTTCGGATCATCGGAGAAAATTTGAGGATTGCTCGGTCTAGACGAGAAAAGTTATGCGGACGGCAAACGAAGGGATGTGGTCTTTCGGGAAGGTGATTATGTGTACCTAAAGGTGTCACCCATCGAGGTTTGCGTCGATTCGCAGTTAAAGGAAAGTTGTCACCTCGGTTTATTTGACCTTTCAAGATCCTTGAAAGAGTGGGAGAAGTGGCTTACGATTGGAGTTGCCGGTCCGGCTAGCTGATGTGCATGATGTATTCCATATCTCTCAGTTGAAGAAGGGTTTTGGTCCCCATGACAAGGAGCCGTTACCCTTGGACGATCTAAACGTGAAAGAGGATCTCACCATTGTTGAACACCCCATTCGGATATTGGAAACCATGACAAGAGTCACCAGGAATAGTGTGATTAAGATGTGCAAAGTACAGTGGAGTAATCATGCAGAGGATGAGGCAACATGGGAAAGAGAGGATGAGCTGAAAGCAGAGTTTCCGGATCTTTTTCCCAATCCGTCCGAATCTCGAGGACGAGATTCTTCTTAAGGGGGGTAGGATTTGTAACACCCTAATTTTACTAAAAATTTGGCTTTATAAAAATTTGCTAGAAACCATTTTATTGCTTAAGGAATATAAGGTTGTTTTATTTATTTTAGGCATTCAAAAACTTTTCTAAAATAAAGTTAATGAATTATAGGAATTATTTGTGGCATTCATGCTTTGGTGCATTATTTTTGGTTGCTGGAATTCAAATTCAAATTTGAATTCTATTGTTGAAACCCCTTTGCCAAAATGCTAAACCTTTTCTCCTTTTCCCTTAACCCTTTCCCCCTTCTAGCCCATCAGCAGACCTGCAGCCCAGCTAGCCAGCAGGCCCAACCCGCGCCGCTAGCAGGCCGCAGCCGCCTTAACCGCGCCCGCGACCCAGCTAGCCGGCCCGGCCCGGCAGCCGCTCCGGCCCGCCGCGCCCACCCGCCCTCCGCGCCCGTGCCGCCGACCCGTGGGGCCCCGTTGTCATCCCGCCCGCGCGCGTCGTCCCCACGCCGGACTCAACCCCCGAGTCCGGCCCCGCCGCCGCAACCGCGCAGCCCAAGCCGGGCACGCACGCCATGGTCCGTTCCCCGGCTACGAAGCCCGCCGCCGCCCCCCCCGGATCGCCTACCCGAGACGCCGCCGCCCGCCGCCTCTTGCGTCGCGCCTCGCCGAACCCTAGCTCGGGTTCCCGCCGCCGCCGTCGAGATCCCGCCGCCGTTGTCCTTCCGCCGCCAGGGAATCGCTCCGAGCCGCGCAAGGGGGTGAGCATCGCGCCCGTGCTACACGACGTCGTCCCCCGTGCACCCCCGCCACCCTTGCGACCTCGCCGGAGTCCGCGCCCCGCGCCGCCGCGTCGACCGCCCGCGCCGCCGCATCTCCGCCCGAGCCGCCGCCCTAGATCGGTTCGCCGCCTCGCACACGTCGTGTAGGTGCCCTCCGCGTCCCCATCCGTGGCCGAAAACCCTAGATTTGGGTCCCGCCGGCGAGCTTCGCCGCCCCGCGCCGCCGCGCCGCCGCCGCCGGCTTTGGCCCGTTGCCGGCCGCACGCACGCGTCCGTGGCCGCCGGATCGAGATCCGACGCCCCCGATCCAATCCGCCCGCACCGCTTCGCCCGCATGCGACCGCAACCGTCAGATCTAGATCCAATGGATCTGGATCGAGTCAACTCGAGTCAGCCGGTCAAACCCGCCGCCACCCCCTAGCAATTTTGCGAGAAAAGCCCCCGAGTTTTCCTATATTTACAAAAATACCCTTCCACCTTAGAAGTTTTCTTACGCTTTAGTCCTTTTTCTTTATTTTAGCCCAAAACCTTTTCGAATCTTTACGGAGTTAGTCCCTATACCTTCCCTAAGCCATAACTTAGTCGTTTTAGCTCCGATTTTAGCGTTCTTTATGTCCACGCGTTCGTCTCGAAGCGTAGATTAGTTTTATGCTACTGTTTAGATCTGTTTGATCTGTTTGGTGACTGTTTCTTATTTGTTCCTATTGTATGCTTGTATGTGATGATTGTGGACCGTAGAGAGCGATTCGTTCGAGGGATTTGAAGATCCAGCTTGTGCAAGAGTTTGAGCAGCAAGGCTTTGTTGAAGGCAAGTATTCCTTGATGCATGCCCGCTTGTCCTACATAACATGCATTTAAATTCACCATGTTTACTTTTCCGCTTGCATTAATTTGATGGGAACCTATTAAGGATCATGCCTAGCTTTTTACTACCTTTACCTTGATACCGGGAATTAAATTAATCTTGTGGTAGTTATTGCTTAGCATGCTCAACTCGGGAGTTGGTATTAATCTACTTGGTTACCTTTTGTTATTCTATGTTCCGTTTATGATCTTTTACTTTACAAGACCACTTTAATATGTTAATCGGAACATGGAGAACCACCCAGAAAACAAGACAACCACAAGAACTAATGGGCAATGGTCTTGGCTAAATAATTAGGAACTTTAGCTTGGGATGGTCTTACCCGATAAGGACAAGGGATCGGCGGTACCGTGGGGTATGGACTCGCTCTAGCAGGGGGTTGGGTGAGTTATTCTTTTTTGGTGGGGTATCGACCTCGCTAGGGGACTTTATACCTTGCTAATCGATCCGGACCTTGTGGGTCATAACTTGCTAGGGAACCTTTGTAAAGGCCATGTAGCGTCCCTATGCAATCACACCTCGGAAGTGTGATATGGTGTCTTGCAAACACCGCATGGTTGGGTCCAAAGTTCTTCGGAGCTTTTACGCCGCTTGTGGGTAAAGATGTACAACCTCTCGCAGAGTGTTAAACTAATCGATTAGCCGTGCTCACGGTCAAGAGCGGCCTGGACACTCATATGATTAAATTATGGAACTTTAACGTTTAATTTGTGGTTTTATTCTTTATTTATGATGCTTATATCTTATTTATTTGGGTTGGTATGAACTTACACCTTTAGTAATCGAGGTTGCTAATAAAACTTGACCAGCTAAAATGCTAAAGTGCTTGAACCTTAGCCATCCACCATATGGCCTCGCATGTTATGTTGTTTTCCCTTGCTTGAGTACGATATGTGCTCACGCTTGTTTATTCTCTTGCATCTACAATACCCGAATTTGTCGCTCGGACCGGGAGAACTTTGAAGATATTCCGGAAGATTTCCAGGAGTTCTAGGTGTGCGTAGTCTTCGGTCGGTACCGCCCGTGGAGGCATTTTGTCCGTCGCGAGAACTCGTTTATTTAAGTTTCGTTTAAGACTATGGTTTGTAATAACTCTTTATTCGTGTGGCACCGATTTTGGTATTCATAATGTCTAAGCGTGTGTGTAACTTGATCCCGGCGCACACGTGATCAATGCATTCGGTTTTGCCTTTAAAACCGGGTGTGACAATTGTCGGCCTCTCACCGTTATCCGAGACTACTTAATCAACTGCCCATGATATCCCGTAATGATGGAACTTGGTGAATATTATTGTATGAATTAATTGCTTGTACAATTCTTGATTGAATTAGTTGGCACACTTAGAAATGATAATCAACTAGAACTTGTGCTAAAATAATGAAAGAAGGACATACTCTTTGTTGCTTTTCAGCAAAAGAACTCCACCGGCCAAAAAGCCTCTCATGTCTAGAGTTTGGTGATGTAGTTGTCACCCGACCGTTAAGTCTTGATGAGTATTAGCATACTCAGCCTTGCTTTAAAAATGTTGTTGCAGGTGTTGTTTGGCCTGGTGAGAGTCCACCCGGCTGGGAGCTGGAATGGGTGGAAGGGGACGAGTGATGACATCACGGATGGCCTCCTGTGATGTGTATCGTCGCGCTAGTTTATTTATTTCCGCTGTTTCCGAACTCTTAACCTTTACTTCCTGTCATGAACAATGGTTTGTAATAATTTGGATTTAATCCGTGTTGTACTGTGGACTCACCTTTGTGTGAGTTTTAATGCATGTGTCGATCCTCTGTATGATTTCCAAGTGATTTACCGGGCGTTAACCCGGCAACCAATGACACGATGAAACCTTACTATTGCTTAATGACCAAAGTGGATTAGTTTTAGGCGATGGTACGGTATTTTCCTGGGCGGGTTGTCACAGGCTGGAGGAGGCAAGCACCGAGCATTGTTGAGCTATGAAGCCGTAGGGTATTTGTGAGGCCATGCCATGGGCATGCGACCGTCCACCAGAATGTACAGTTGTGTTCTTGTAGATACTTGAAGCTAGGAGAATTCTCGCAAAGTGCAGGCAACATCTCCATCCTCTGAGCCTAGCCTCTGCGTGGTACCAGGCAGAGTTTGGAGGTGATGCTGGTTGAGCTGGAGGTATAGCAGGACGTCTCTGGTGAGCACCGGGAGCTCACTGGGCTTGGTGTTCAACATCGAAGAGCAAGCTCGTGTCTCCATTCCAATAGTTGGAGCTGAGCATGCCTTAGATTACGTGTTGTCCTGAAGTAGTCTCCCGCAAGGCCGCCATCAAAGTCTTGATGCTAGGAGAAGTCTCGCGACATGCCCTGCTTTGGTAGAGTAGGTCGTGGTGACCGCTCTGAGTAGCTCAAGCCTTGTAGTATGTTTACCCCGTGTGCCGGATTCTGGATCCAGTGAGGTCGCAGGCGACTTGTGTACCTTCGAATTCTGGATCTGATAAGGTCGTAGGTAGTAGGTACCCTGGGGGTAATCCATATAATGTTCGCTCTCTTCTATCATGTACTAGGTCGATTTGGTAAAATGATTCGCCAAAGACCTAATTTTATATGATGTGGGGCTTGCAAATTGTGTTTGCCATCAGGACGACCTGATGTTATCTTCTCGTTTGGCTGACGACCTAAACTCAGATTTAGGTCGTAGCGCTTGGTCTGTTAGCGAAAAATCCTCCTTAATCTTCTCACGAACTTCTCGGGATAGAGCCATTGGGGCGTGTTGTACGGAGCAAGGAGCCACAACGGATAGTTTCAGTGGACCCCTCTATAAATAGAGTGACCCAGGGTGGGGTTGACCCCAGTCCCTTCGTCTTCCTCCCGTCTCGGTCGCTCTCTCTCTCTCTCTCTCTCTCTCTCTCTCTCTCTCTCTCTCTCTCTCTCTCTCTCTCTCTCTCTCTCTCTCTCTCTCTCTCGTGCTGCAGCGATCTTGCGACCGCCGTGCTCCCACGCCCGCTCGCCTAGCTTCCACCTCCGGCTAGACTCGCGCTAGCGCCGCCGCTCCACGCAGTGTTCCTCCAGTGTATGCGCGTCAAATCCCTGTGCCACATTAGATCCAGCTCGAACCCTAGCAGTGAGATGGCGGCGGAGGCATCTTGCATCCCGGACCCGCAGGCAGCGTGGGTCCGCTCGACAATGACCGAGGCCAAGATCCAGGCGCTGGTGGACCGGGGGCTGCTCCGGTCGAAGACGGAGGTGGAGTGGAGGGCTGTCGTTTGGGAGGAGTTCCCGAGTAAGGATGCCAAGGAGCAGGTCGTCTTCGCTTCCTTCTTCGAGCGTGGCTTCAACCTCCCGGCGGGAGACTTCTTTCGCGGCCTGCTGTACTACTATAGACTGGAGTTAGTACACCTCATTCCTAACTCCATCACCGTAGTGTCAACTTTCGTTCATTTTTGTGAGGCGTATCTGGGGATACTGCCTCACTTCGCATTGTGGAGGCATTTTTCTCAGCGTCAAAAGCACCGGCAAAAGGTCGGGGCCGTGGGGGGGCCGTGATGTTCAAATTGAGGTCGACCTCAAGGTAGAATGGATAGACACCGACCTTCCCGACAACACCGCCGGGTGGTGGTCGGAGTGGTTCTACATTGCGGACCAAATTCCAGGTCTTCCGCGGCGAACTGGCCATAAGCCAGTGAAAATTAGCGAGTGGGATCTGGGGCTCTCCACCCGCGAACTCGAGGACCTGGAGGGGGTCCTGGAGCTAGTCAGCGACATGAAGAACCAAGGAGTGACAGGAGTGGCGGTGGCGAGGTTGTTCTGCCGGCGGATGATCCAGGCGATCAAAGATCGGGTCCACCCGGCGTATGAGTACTGTGGGCAATCAGATCCCACACGCGAGGTGAACCGCAAGGTCTCCAAGGAGGAGATGGCAGCTAGAGTTTCCCAAATATATTCTGGGAAGGTCAAGGTGAAGAAGTGCCCGAGGGCACACTCGTTGAAGAGACCGGCTGATCCGGTAAGATCCTGAGATCTGTCATTAGGTCGTTGTGCTTTGCTTTCTTGATTCACTTAGATCATATAGCATTTATGTCATCTGTTTCGCAGATGCGCGAGCTCCAGATGTGGTGCCCGGCGCCTCTCCCTGAGGGGGAGATACATCGGAGGAAGCTGAGGTCAGACAAGTACAAGCCTCCAGCAGGTCGTCTGCTAGAGAATTATGAGTCTGACTCGTCGGTGGAGGCCGACAAAGACACTGACGTGGAGGCTGGGGCGGATCCAATCGTCGGCGCCGCAAAATCCCGGCGCAGGACCAGGTCGACGATGGCGAAGAAGTCTGCTTCGGCCGTTGCCACTGCAATCTCTGCGGTGAAGGCCGCAGAGCAGAAGAAAACGAGGAAGAGGAGGGCTACATCCCCTCCGGCCGTCGCTACTCCAACGATTCCGACACCTCGCTCGCGGGAGGTTGGACCAGAGGATGAGGAGGAGGAGAAGGAGAAGGAGAAGGATGGGGCTGTCGAAGAGCTGCCGGTCCCTAAAGACCAGGCAACAGGGAGGCCAGAGAGTCCTGCTGCCAAGAGGCAGCGAGAGCTGGTTCAGAAGACGTCGGAGGAAGATCTCGGACGTGGTTTAGAGGCACAGCGCAGTGCTGCGACAGCGCGGGAAAAGATACCTGCGGCTATTAAGCCTCGGGTGTTTTGGCCGAAGACTCGGCTTCCGACTATGGTGAGGTATGGACTTAAAAGCTGATGCTATCTTTATGCTTTTTATCTGAACTCAACCTTGACGTGGTATTTTCCGTGCAGGCCGGCGACAAGACCACAAGGGGTGCCGGTTACACTATCATCTCCCTCTCGTATGAGGTCGCCTGAGCCACAGGTCGTGGGGGGAGGCGCTGGTAGATGATGCTCGTACCGCTACCCCGACGCGAGGGATGGCGGTAGGGGTGGGCAGAAAGCCCGAGAACCGAACCTCGAACCAGAAAAACCCGACCCCGAACCCGAACCCGAAAACCCTGGACCTGAAAAACCCGAAGGGTATATCGGGTGCTATGTTTGCAAACCTGAAATTATTATGGATAAATCAGGTTTAGCACCCTGGTACCCGAGAAACCCGAATTTCCTAGCAGCCCAACACAAAACAGGCTTTTAGCCCAGCTACCAGCGCCCAGCCCACAAAACTCCATTACCCCCACGACCCCCACCGAACCCTAACTTCAAGAGCCGCAGTTGGTGACGGCGGCCGGCGATGCATCTCGCACATCGCACCAACCCCCACCACCATCCTCGTTGTCGACCGTAGGTGAGTAGATCCACAGCAGGCCGCAGACTCCTATCTGTATCTCAGCTTCTTGCTCCACTGCCACACTGCCTGTTGTGACTTCCCCTGGTTGCCGGCGCCACTGCCCATCTCCAGTCCTTCTCTGCTGCTTGTGTGGTCGTGCTGAGCCGGCGAGCTGCATGCCTGAAACAACCACAACTCTATCTTCTCTCTCTAGAAGCAACAAGAAGTTCCGTGACAGTTCGCAAGGGGCAACATGCTTCTGCAAGCGGTGCTCAAGTCTGTGATCTGTTTTTTTATATGTTAAAAACTCTAATTTGTGAACCAATGTTGGATTGTTTGCTGCGCAAAATTGGTGCATTTCTTCTCTTGTAGTTGAAACTTCTATTTTTTTGCATTTGTTCGACCTCTGATCTGGATGCGTTCTACTGCCGTAGGCACTCGTTTGGGTATATCGGGGTTACCCGAACCTGAACCCGAATTATCGGGTACCCGAAATGTCGGGTTTCACTTTGTTCGGGCAAATCTCGGGTTTCATTTCTCAAAACCCGAATTTCCAAAAACCCGAATAATCCGACTCGAAATTTTCAGGTTACCCGATTGCCCAGCCCTAGATGGCGGAGGGGTTGACGACTTCGCCACCCGTGACTGACACGGGGGCGGGTTCTTCCCTACACACCGCTGAGAGTGTTGAGACCTTAGTTGGGGAGGTCGGGGCGACGACCTCTCCAACAGTCGTAGACGTTGACCCTATCAGCGCTATTCCTGATGGGGCGAAGGACGTCGCCGAGGACCAGCCTCAGATCGACCTGGCGCCGAGAGGTCCAGAAGCGTCCGGCGCACAGGTACCACCATCTTCAACTTCGAGCCTGAGGTTGCCACATCGATCAATTAATTGGGATCACACCCCTTGGTAGGATGATTGGTTCGAGGACAATGAGGACATGCGGGCTTTGCAGACTAGCACCGTCACCATCGACCACACACTCATTGTGAGTTGCCTGTGATGTATTATCACTGCTTGATTATTTTGCTTTTGAAGCATCGCTGACAACCTTGTGATTTTGTAATAGTCACTAGCAGAGAGGGCCAAGGGCCGGGCCGACCAGCTGCGGCATGCCGAGGAGAAGGAACAACGTATTACCGACCTTGAGGGGGAGCTCAGGGAGGTTCGTGAGGCGGCAGCCGCCGACAAGAAGAGGCTCGAGGACGAGCTTGCTGAGGAAAGGCGCAAGGCTGTGGAGGCTAAAAGGATCAAGATGTCGACTAGAGGGGGGGTGAATAGTCGAACCTGAAAATCACAAACTTTTTCACAGCTGTGAAATACAGGTCCGGAGTTTCCGGATATTTTTCCGGATACTCCAGGAAATCGGAAGAATCCGGGAAAATGTCCGGATATTCCGGCCTGTCAAAGAGGGATCAAATTCGATAGAAATTAAACTTGCTCAAATGTAAATATATGAAAATAGGTTATGCACTAAGATGAGACAAGCCTGTTTATCCACTCCACCACGAAGTAGATTGGCACCAAACCCTAGATATGTGCTCAAGATAGAAACAAGCACACAACAAGATGAACAAGCACAAGAGACACAAGCATTTGTTACCGGAGTTCAACCTCACACCTTGAGGTCTACGTCTCCATTGAGGTACCCACGAAGGGTGGACTTTTACACCTAGGTCACTTTCCTCCCTCTAGCGACCACAAAGATCAAGCTAGAGTTACTTACTCAAAGTCGGGGAGATACAAACTTCCTTGGGCAGCCACAATCTTTGGATGCTCCAAGGCAACGCCTAGCCGGCTAGGAGCTCAAGGCTCCAAGAGTAACAAACACGAATTTTACCAACCAAGCGAAGAACGAGGTGCTCTAGAGATGGGAAATCAGCTCACTAGCACTCTCCAAGCTCTTGCTCTCAAACCCTCTTAAATCCCCACAACAAATTTCACCAAACTTGAGCCAAAGGGAGTAAAGGGGGGAGTAAATGAGATCTGAAGATGTTCAGGTCGAAATGGCAGGAGAGAGAGTAAAGAAGGGGGTGGAGGGGGCTTTTATACCCCCCCTCATCCAGAATATAGCCGTTGAGGCTTTAAGACCCGAAGTATCCGGGGTAAACCCGGAAACTATGGGAAGTCCAGAGACTCCGGGGGAAACCCGGATACTCTGGCCTTCCAAGGTCAGCACCCAAGAAAAAGTCCCCGTGAACGTGTTGGTGCGAAGGTGTCTCTCATAGGTTTGTTTTAGCAACTAAAGCACCTGTTCGACTCTTGGAAGACATAATTCATGTCCCTCTTGATAGTACGACATTCCTAGGACTCATATTCAAAAGTGTGAAATAAATAAGCCTTCTTAGGAATCCTTTATAGCACCATTTTCCTTTTGCATAGTCAACGAACTGCACTTGATGCCATACATAATTTTAATACCTGCTCATGGACTAGATAAATCATTAGCTACTTAGGTGTGTGTCATTAAATCACCAAGACCCACTTAGGGGGCCAAGATACTCTTCAATCTCCCCCTTTTTGGTGATTGATGACAACACACTTAAGTCATACAAGAGATAAACAATGAATATTAAAGGCTTTTGTAATACTCCCCCTTAATATGTGCATTTTGATCTTGAATATCAATGGTCCTATTAGGGCCAAAATTTGCAGAGAAAGAGAAGCAAGAGAGTATTACACTAGTGGGGTGCTTGTGACGTGCAACAGATAAAAGTGATATGCTCATGACATATTATGCACTCAACAAGGAAGAAAAAGAAATCTGGTGCTGAAAAGTCCGGACTATCCGGGGAGAGTCCGGAATGTCCGGGAAATCCGGAAACTCCGGGAAAATCTCCGGACTTTCCGGGCTTTCAGCACATCAGTGAAAAAACAGACTTCACACAGTTTTTCAATCTAGCATAAAACATCCTTAGAAGATAAAAACGGAGTAAATCATCACAAGCACACAACCAAATGTCTCAAGCTCACATAGTCTTACACACATACGAATTTAGAGTTATTACAAGCCAAAGTTCCAAATTTAAAAGAATGAAGTTCAAGTTCATTGTCCACACACATAAATAGATAAGTTCACTCCCCCTTCTTCATCTTCATTGTCCTCCTCCGCTTCTTCCTCTTGTCCTTCGCCCGCATCTTGAGCGTCCCACTCCGCAAAAGGATCATCAAACTCGGGAAGCTCACGGTAGGGATCGGTGGGAAGGTCAAGATGGGACTTGATCTCAATGATATCCCGGTGATTTTCATTAGTCTCCGTGGCTATTGTCTTGCACATACTAAAGATGCTCTTAAGCACCCGCTTTATCATGGAGCCACGGCGCCGACGGGGAGGCCTAGGAGAAGAGCGTGCAACAGGCAAATCATCATGGCGAGGAGCTGCACTAGAGGAGCCAACATACTTGCGACCTTTTGGAGGCCTCTTGGCTCGATCACGAAGGTGACGGAATGGCTCATGCACAACATCCTTGGGATAGCGGACATTTGTGACTCTCTCAATCATGTATATGAGGTAGGGGGCATATGGGAGATGCTTCATGGGATCATTCATGGCCCTTCTCAACTCATTCCAAATGAAGTCGAATATGCAAAATCCTTCCTCATCAGGTGCCATCCTATTTAGGAGATTAGGAGCATAGTACCTCAAAGCAGTGGCATCTCCTATCTTGGGATCAATAGTGGCACGAAAGAATTGATTGAGGTAGTAATAGTAAGGATTGAGTTGATCCGCCTTACCCTCAATAGACAAATCGCGGCTAGAAACATGAAAGGGAGCTCCTTGGGCTTGTACTTGTCCTCATTGTGCATGGGAGTACACCTTTCATCCTTAGAGCCAAGTCCTAAGAGCCTAGAGAAAGTCATGTAATCTATGGTGCATTTGTTCCCTTGAGTTGTCCAAGTGATGGTGTTGTCATGGGGATTGTAATAGTAGGAGCAATGGAATTGTGCAAGAATTTCTTTGTTCCAATTATACCTAAATCCCATGAGATCATAGAGACCAACCTCCTTGCACTTCTCAATCACGAGTTGAACACGGTGTTGTTGAGTTCTTCATAGTATTTCCAATCAATGTACCTCATTTGCACAATTGGAGCCATGTTCTTTGCAGCTAGTTTGGGACTCCGAATGACGGATTGATAGAAGTCCCTATGGAAATCACACCAAAACCTTGCCTCTAGCCCTTCTCCTTTGAGATACAAATACACATTGTCCTCCCTTTGCTCCCTCACTGCTAGAGCAATCTTGGAGTAGTCCCTTATCATATGCTCTGCAAAACCAAGGACGGAACCGGGATCCCTAAGCTTGATAGGAGTGTCAACTACCCGGACGTTTGGTGGAAGGGTAGGGTTGAGTCTAGGAGGTGTCTTTGGGCAAATTTGTGCTGCTACTCCTTGCTTGTGCTTGGGAGGAACACGAGTAGCGGCACGACTTTGATGGACATAGGGGACTTGGTGGCTCTTTTTGGGGTGAGGCTTGAAGCGAGGTTTCTCTTTTGCTGGCCCCTTTCCATGGCGACGAGGAGGTTCACGGGACTTCTCATAGGTTTCATCTTCCTCATCACCACCATCACTTTCGGTCCTCTCCTCCTCCTCCTCCTCTATCTCTTCTTCACTCCCTTAGGCATAGGAGGGAGGAGGGTCACCTCTTCTTGGCCTCGAACCACGCTGAGATCCTTCTTGTGCCAAGGTCTCTTGCACGGCCCACAAGGCGGTGGGATCATGCCTAGCCTTGGTCCTCCTTTAGGTGGAGGGCTCCTCGGTCTCGCGACGGACCTTCACTCTCACCATCTGGATAAGTAAAAGGATATGGAAGTAAGAGGTGATCAATAGAGGAGATGCACAACACTTGTGAATTAGGGTTTTCAGTGTGAACCCTGGATACTCGGGAAAAAGTCCGGATACTCCTGAAAGTCCGGAGAGTCCGGGTTTTTCAACGCCGGAGTTTCCGGGTTTCACAGCCGAAACCCTAACTCACAATGTAGCACAAAACATCCATACAAATTGAGAGATATTGCAGATCTAGAGCCTATGGAGTATTTCCTACCTATTCCCTAAGAGGATACGACAAGAACTAATCTAGGGAAGTAGATCGGGAAAAACTCCCTTAGATATACCTTGGGAAGAGAGGGGAAAAAGACTTCAATCCTTCGAGCCTTGAGTAGATCTTCGATCCCCACACCTTTGAGCCTTCAATCCCTCACTCTCACTAGATTTGGCCGGTGGAAAGTGAAAATCGCCCAAGGGCTTGGATGGGGAGGAAGGGAGGCGACGGGGAGAGTAGGGGCGCAGTCAAACTGTAAAAAGGATGAATGGGACCTTTTGACCGCGGTAGAAGGTATTTATACCTATACAACCCGGAGTCTCCGGACCAGGTCCGGAATATCCGGGAAACCCGGACTTTCCGGGAAAAACCCCGGAGACTCCGCTCCCCTTGAGTTCAACGAGCAGATTTTCAAGGAATTTTATTCTTGATAGATTTGGAAGGTTATATATGTAAAAATATGTGAGCCTGAGCAGTATCAACACTTTGGACTAGCCACAAACAAGCAATAGGAACAATAGTCCAAGTGTTGTACTCTAAAGATCTAAATTTTTCAAAACAAATTCAGCACAAGTTTTTCACAAATCTTTTGCTTTCAAACTTCTACACTAGGTCATTTAAACACGTGCATGATTTCAAGCCAAGTTACGAGAATCTAAGATATTTAGCTCACTCCTCAAAGCACAAACCTTAGTTCATCAAGAGGCTTTGTGAAGATATCGGCTAGTTGCTTATCGGTGCTCACATGGCTTAAAGCGATATCTCCTTTGGCTTCGTGGTCTCTCAAGAAATGGTGTCTTATTTCTATATGCTTTGTTCTTGAGTGGTTTACGGGGTTGTTAGCTAGCTTAATGGCACTCTCATTGTCACACAAGAGTGGCACCTTGCTAAACTTGCAACCAAAGTTTCTCAAAGTGAGCCTCATCCAAAGTAGTTGAGCACAACAAGCACCAGCTGCAACATACTCGGCCTCGGCGGCAACGGAGTTTTGTTTCATGGAACTCCAAGACACCAAGGACCACCCAAGAAATTGGTAAGTCCTGGATGTACTCTTTCTATCTACTTTGCAACCGGCATAGTCCGAATCGGAGTAGCCAAGTAGATCGAAAGTGGAGCCCTTAGGATACCATAAACCAAGGTTAGGAGTATGAACCAAGTATCTAAAAATTCTCTTAACGGCCATTAGATGGCACTCCTTAGGATTAGCTTGAAACCTTGCACATATGCACACACTAAGCATAATATCGGGCCTAGATGCACAAAGGTAAAGCAAAGAACCAATCATGGAGCGGTATACCTTTTGGTCGATGCTTTTGCCTTACTCATTTAGATCAAGATGTCCATTGGATGGCATAGGTGTTTTGATGGGCTTGGCATTGTTCATGTCAAACTTGGTTTGACTTATGAATGTGCCATCCTTGAGTTGCTTGATTTGAAAACCGAGAAAGAACTTCAACTCGCCCATCATAGACATCTCAAATCTTTTGGTCATGATCCTACTGAACTCATCAACCCAAGATTGATTAGTAGACCCAAATATGATGTCATCAACATATATTTGACATACAAACAAATCATTGCCTTGATTACGAGTGAAGAGAGTAGGATCGGCTTTGTCTATTTCAAAGCCTTTCTTTAAGAGAAATTCCCTAAGGCATTCATACCATGCTCTAGGGGCTTGCTTGAGCCCATAGAGCGCCTTATGGAGTTTGTAGACGTGGTTAGGAAATTGAGGATCTTCAAAGCCCGATGGTTGCTCAACGTAGACTTCTTCGTAGATTGGACCATTCAAGAAGGCACTCTTGACATCCATTTGATGTAGCTTGAAGTTGTGATGGGTGGCAAAAGCTAAGAGTATACGAATTGCTTCAAGCCTTGCCACTGGTGCATAAGTTTCTCCAAAGTCTAAGCCTTCTACTTGAGTGTATCCTTTTGCCACCAATCTAGCTTTGTTCTTGGTCACCACGCCATCTTCATCTTGCTTGTTACGAAACACCCACTTGGTTCCAATCACATTTTGTTTGGGGCGTTTCACCAAGGACCAGACTTCATTCCTAGTGAAGTTGTTGAGCTCTTCTTGCGTGGCTATCACCCAATCGGCATCTCCAAGAGCATCTTCAACCCTAATAGGTTCCAACATGGAAACAAACGAGTAATGTTCACAAAAGTTTGCTAATCTTGAACGAGTTGTTACCCCTCTACGGATGCTTCCAAGAATGTTGTCAACGGGATGATCTCGTTGAACACTTTGTCGAACTCTTAGATGTGGGTCAGAATTTTCTTGCTGGATCAAATCCTCAGTTTCTTGACTGCCTTGCGAAGTTTCAGCAGCAGGTCCGGAATGTCCGGACTTTTCTCCGGAGTTTCCGGAAAACCCGGAATCTCCGGATTTTTCTCCGGACTCTCCGGGGTTCGCAGCGGGAGGTAGAGCTGCTGCTTCTTCTATTTCATAGTCCTCATCATCTTCTTCCTGAGGCTTGATTTCTCCGATAGCCATCTTCCTTATAGCCTTTTCAGCAGGTACATCCTTGCCTACACACAATTCATCAACTTGCTCCTCTTGAGAGCCATTAAATTCATCAAACGTCAAGTCACACGTGACTTCAACACAACCAGTGGTTTTGTTGAGGACAGGATAGCCATGAGCGGTTGAGGCGTAACCAAGAAAGATACCTTCATCAACTTTAGATGCAAACTTAGAGCTTTTGGGCTTCTTGTTAAGAATGAAGCACTTACAACCAAAAACTCTAAAGTAAGAAACGTTAGGCTTTTTACCGGTTAGGAGCTCATAGGCGGTTTTGTGGCGAAGCTTGTGAAGATACAAATGGTTGATAGCATGACAAGCCGTGTTGATTGCTTCCGCCCAAAAACTATCCGAAGTCTTGTACTCATCAACCATGGTTCTTACGGCTTCAATGAGAGTTCTATTCTTCCTCTCTACTATCCCATTTTGTTGTGGAGTATATGGGACGGAGAGCTCATGACCAATGCCTTCTTCATCAAGATACTCTTCAATGTTGGTGTTCTTGAACTCGGTGAGATTGTCACTTCTCACTCTTTTGATCTTCATATCAAATTCATTTTGGGCTCTTGTGGCAAATTTCTTGAATATTTCATGAACTTTTCTCTTGTCTTTCATAAAGAATACCCAAGTGTACCGAGAGTAATCATCAACAATGACAAATCCATACTTGTTCCCTCCAATGCTAACATAAGCCACCAGACCAAAGATATCCATGTGAAGTAGTTCCAATGGCCTTGTAGTAGTGACTACATTTTTGGCGGGATGAGGGGCACCAACTTGCTTTCCGGCTTGACAAGCACTACAAATTCTATTTTTCTCAAAATGAACGTTTGTTAGTCCTAGGATGTGTTCCCCCTTTAGAAGCTTATTGAGATTATTCATCCCAACGTGAGCTAGTCGGCGATGCCAAAGCCAACTCAAGCTAGACTTTGCCAATAAGCATGTATCAAGTTGGGCTTTATCCGATGAAAAATCCACCAAGTAAAGCCTTCCCTTGAGTTCACCCTTAAAGGCAACGGAGTCATCGCCCCTTCTAAAGACGGTCACACCCTTATTGGTGAACAAATAATTGTAGCCCATCTCACAAAGTTGTGAAACGGACAACAAGTTGTAGTCCAAAGATTCAACCAAATAAACATCGGAAATTGAATGATTGATTGAGATAGCAATTTTACCGAGACCAACAACTGTTCCTCCACCATTGCCTCCAAAGGCAATTCTTTCCGTAGGATTTTCAATCACATCACAAGATGTAAACATTTTCTTCTCCCCGGTTACATGATTTGTACATCCACTATCAATCACCCATTTTGTTCCACCGGAGGAGTATGCCTACAAAACAAGTTATGCTTGTGTTTTAGGTACCCAAGTAGATTTGGATCCTAGAGTGTTAGTCACAAGAATCTTGGGCACCCACACATTCCTTTTGATCAATGTCCCTTTTGTGCGGGGTCCCACATATTTGGCAACCACCTTACCCTTGTGGTTCCAAGTCAACACATAATCGGCATAGAAGCCATCTTGTGATGCATGTGGTTTGGGCTTCTTGCTCATCATGTTTGGCTTTGATTGTGGTGCTTGTGCTGTAGCTTGGGTGCTCTTGAACTTGATAGGAGTGTTGTATCTAACTTGGTTGTCATGGTTCTTAACACCCAATTGCTTCATTCCGTGCACTACATTTCTTGTTCCCATACCTTTGGTGTGGTGGTTCTTGATGAATGGGATGGGGTCTTTTGTACTTTGTTCTCGCTTACCAAGCCCCTTCCCATCCACAAAGCCAAACTTATTCATGTAGCTTGACCCAAAGCCTTTGGTGTGGTTTTCAAACTCACCTCTCTTGGGTTCTTTCTTCTTTTCATCAAGGAGAGAGTTTGACAACTTAGCAATTTCTTTCTTGGAGCCCCTAGCCATGAGGCAAGTGTGGGTGAAGTCATCTTCATCATCGGTGAGATCTTCAAAGAGTGATGACTTGTTAATTGGTTCCCCAATAGATATGGTAGCAAGACCAGCTTCAATGTCAGAGTCGGAGATATCATCATTTGAATCCCACTCTTCACCCAAATGAGCTTCACCAACTTCCTTCTTCTTGTTCTTGTCAAACTTGTTGGTGTCTCTTCTCCTTACTTTTATATTGGGGCATTCCGCAATGAAATGACCCTCATTGCCACACCCAAGGCATGGTCTCTTGGAATTCCTCTTCATCTTGATCTTGTCCTTGTCCTTGTTCTTCAATAAGCCACTCTTCTTGAACATTTTGTTGAACTTCCTCACAAAGAGAGCCATTTGCTCGGGAGTCATGTTCATGTCACTATCTTCATCACTATCTTCCTCGACCACGGTCTTTGAAGTTGATGAGCTTGACCTTTTCTCCTTGCTAGATGCCTTGAGGGTACTCCCTTGTTCTTCTCAAGTTGTTCATGCATCTTTGACATTTCTTGTGAAAGCTTGGACTCCTTGATGGTGATGAGGTGTTCCTCCATTCTTCCAATCACATCCGCCGGAGTGAACTTGTTGAAGCCTCTCTTCTCCCTTATGAGAGTCGGGAGTTGAACATCCCTTGCCATGTAAGCGGAGAGAATCTTTTCAACCACTTCTCTTCTTCCCCATCTTGTACTTCCAAGAGATTTGATTTTATTGATGATCTTGTTCAAACGGTTGTACATATCTTGAGGGGACTCATCATCTTTGATGACAAACCGATTGATCTCACTTTCTAAGGCTCGAATCCTTCCTTCTCTCACTTGCTTTGTCCCTTCATGGTTGATGAACAAAGTGTCCCACACTTCCTTAGCGGACTTCAATCCATATACCTTGTCATATTCTTCGGACGTGAGTGAACTCTTGATGATGCGTATGGCTTGATAGTTTCTTTGTATCTCATTTGCTTGATCTTGAGTTAGCGTCACATCACCAATAGGAAAGGTAATACCCCTGTTCACAATAGTCCAAAGTGCGGGATTCACCGCCATCAAATACTCCTCCATCGAGTTCTTCCACTAGGAATAGCCGGTTCCATCAAATTGGGGTATCTTCCCAATGTGGCTATGGATGGTTAAAAGATAAGCGAGAGTAATCGAAAGAGGTTCGAGTATAGTCCCTTGATGGTCGTCGAGCAGAGTGGTTGGACCTTGCATCATCGAACTCCTCATCCTCACTATCGGAGGACTCATCACCACGTCCATGCGATTGATGACTCGTGCTTGTGCCATGGGTGTTGCCTCCTTGAGGTGGGACGAGAGGTGTGCCAACGACATTGTTGACGGGGTCATCTTCAGCGAGAGGTGGAGCTTGATGACTTCGATTCGACATCTTCTTAACTCCAAGCGATTAAGCTTCAAATGTTGAGCACTTGGCTCTGATACCAATTGAAAGGATCAAGATGTCGACTAGAGGGGGTTGAATAGTCGAACCTGAAAATCATAAACTTTTTCACAGCTGTCAAATACAGGTTCGGAGTTTCCGGATATTTTTTCGGATACTCCGGGAAATCCGGAGAATCCGGAAAAATGTCCGGATACTCCGGCCTGTCAGAAATTAAACTTGCTCAAATGTAAATCTATGAAAATAGGTTATGCACAGAGATGAGACAAGCCTGTTTATCCAATCCAATCTTGTAGGAACCTCACCACGAAGTAGATCGGCACAAAACCCTAGATATGTGCTCAAGATAGAAACAAGCATACAACAAGATGAACAAGCACAAGAGACACAAGGATTTGTTACCGGAGTTCAACCTCACACCTTGAGGTCTACGTCTCCGTTGAGGTACCCACGAAGGGTGGACCTTTACACCTAGGTCACTTTCCTCCCTCTAGCGACCACAAAGATCAAGCTAGAGTTACTTACTCAAAGTCGGGGAGATACAAACTTCCTTGGGCAGCCACAATCTTTGGATGCTCCAAGGCAACGGCTAGCCGGCTAGGAGCTCAAGGCTCCAAGAGTAAGAAACACGAATTTTGCCAACCAAGCGAAGAACAAGGTGCTCTAGAGATGGGAAATCGGCTCACTAGCACTCTCCAAGCTCTTGCTCTCAAAACCTCTTAAATCCCCACAACAAATTTCACCAAACTTAAGCCAAAGGGAGTAAAGGGGGGAGTAAATGAGGTCATGTTCAGGTCGAAATGGCAGGAGAGAGAGTAAAGAAGGGGGTGGAGGGGGCTTTTATACCCCCTCACCCAGAATATAGCCGTTGAGGCTCTAAGACCCGGAGTGTCCGGGGTAAACCCGGAAACTCCGGGAAGTCCGGAGACTCCGGGGAAAACCCGGATACTCCGGCCTTCCAAGGTCAGCACCCAAGAAAAAGTCCCCGTGAACGTGTTGGTGCGAAGGTGTCTCTCATAGGTTTGTTTTAGCAACTAGAGCACCTGTTCGACTCTGGGAAGACATAATTCCTGTCCCTCTTGATAGCACGGCATTCCTAGGACTCAAATTCAAAAGTGTAAAATAAATAAGCCTTCTTAGGAATCCTTTATAGCACTATTTTCCTTTTGCATAGTCAATGAACTGCACTTGATGCCATACATAATTTTTATACCTGCTCATGGACTAGATAAATCATTATCTACTTAGGTGTGTGTCATTAAATCACCAAAACCCACTTAGGGGGCCAAGATACTCTTCAGAGGCCATTGCGCAGTTTAACGTTGCGGCTACTGGTGAGTTTTAGTCTTTGTCCCTTTTTGAATAGAAGGTCATTAGTTGTCAGCTAACTGTTGTGTGTGCAGATTTCCGTAGCCGCGAAGAAGAGCTGAAAAATGCTCTGGCGACCTGCAAGAGCAAGATTCAGGGCCTGGAGGGCAAGGTCCGGGAGATCGAGGCTGGAGGCCTGGAACTCAAACGGGCGATGAAGGAGGCCGCCGAGAGTGAGTACGCCGTATCTCAAAAGCTGGCTTATGAGACCGCAGCTCATCGGGGCCTTGAAGTTGAGTTTGAGGTTGTTTTGAAGTCATTCCAGAGTGACCAAATCACCATTGTAGGGTATGAGGTGGAGCTGAACGACCTCAAGGGTGCTGCCAATTATGCAATGTCTTGCATGCCTGTTCCGAAGGAAGGGGATCAGCAGTTCTCCATCATTGATCGCCTGGTAGACACTCCTAACAGGCTGTTGCTTTTATTGAGGGCAACCGTCTTGGCGGCTGCAACCGATGCGTTGGTGAGAGTCAAGTCCCACTATCCTGAGGTCGACATGACCAAGATCAAGGGCGGTGCTGACACCACGAAGGACCTTTACGCCCTGGAGCTCGAAGTTGATGAAGCCGTCACCGAGGTGGCAGAAAGCATCGACTTTGAAGGCGATGGCGGAGCCAGTGGTGAAGGTGGCGACGGCGACAACCAGTAGTAGCTAGGAGCTGTACCTCCCCTTCCTCTCATGACTTGTAAAAACTTTGAAGAAATCTGTAATGAAGTACTTGCCTTTTGCCTGCACGAGTGCTGGTTGATCTTGTAGATGACGACATTTTGTATTCTTGACTCGCTAACCACTACTCACAGAGAGGCTGGCTTGCCGACCTCGACAGCTCAGTGTGGAGGCTTACGAGAGATCGACGCGCGAGGGAGGAGCCTGGGGCTCCAGTCTGGCGACCTTTCTGATCAAGCATACTCGTGGCGGCAGGAGGCTTCGTACTCATTCGTGATGATGTCATTAGGTCGTGACGACCTTTAGGTTGGCTTTTTAGCCAAGCCCCCGAGCGTGTCGAGGGGAAGGGATAAAGGGGACCCCCAGGTCTCGCGACCCAGATGTTAACTTTAGCCAAGCCCCCGAGCATGTCGAGGGGTGGGGTTTATAGTATGAGGAAGGAGGAGGTAGTGCTCGACTCGTAGCAGAGGACTGCTTGAAATACTTTTTATTTAATCTGAAAAAGAGAAATACAAAAGGGGAAAATACATATCTTGAAAAGAAACTAATCTACGGATAGAATCATCGTAGATGCTCCACGTTCCAAGGGTTGGGTACTCCTTGCCCGTCACCCCACTGAAGTCGATATGTTGACGGGCTGATTACTTCTGTGACGATGAAGGGTCTCTCCCAAGGGGCAGAGAGCTTGTGCATGTTGTCAGTCTTTTGGATGCGTCTAAGGACGAGGTCGCCAACGTTGAAGGAGGTTTCCTTAACATTGTGATCGTGGTAGCGACGTAGCTGCTGGTCATGACGGGCTTGTCTCATGACAGCAGTGAGTCTTTGTTCTTTGAGACTGTCGAGGTCGATGCAACGTGTTTGCTTGGCCTCTCCTTCCTTGTAGAACTGAATTCGCGGAACTCCAAAAGTGACGTCTGTAGGAAGTATGGCTTCTGATCCGTAGACCAGAAAGAAGGGCGAAAAGCCTGTCGCAGAGCCGACTTGAGCCCTGAGACCTCGGATTACATGAGGCAGCTCAGCTAGCCATCTAGTGGCGTAGTTGGAAGCGTCATCGTAGATACGGTCCTTGAGTGCTTGGAGCACCTTGCCGTTGGCTCTTTCGACCTGGTCGTTACACCGTGGGTGGGCGACCGAGGAATAGTAGACGTCAATGAGGTTATCTTGGCAGAAGTCTCAGAAGACCGAGCCGGTGAAAGCTTTGCCTAGGTCGGTGATGATCCTGTTGGGCACACCGAAGCAGTGTTTGATGTCTCCGATGAATTTAACTGCTTCTTCCGATGTTACTTTCGCAACAGGTCGGACTTCAATCCACTTAGTGAATTTGTCTACAACAACTAGGATATGCTTGTAGCCGCCTGGAGCGGTACGAAATGGTCCTACCGCGTCGAGACCCCACATAGGGAAGTGCCAAGATGGAGGGATAGTGCGCAGAGCCTGAGATGACAGGTTTTGCTGTTTGGCAAAGAACTGGCATCCTTTGCACCTCTTGACAAGGTCTTTAGCGTTAGTTACGGCCGTGGGCCAATAGAATCTAGATCGGTATGCTTTACCGACCAAGTTCGTGGATGCTGCTCCCATTGGTTATCTTAGCCTTACCGATCAAGTTCGTGGATGCCGGCTGCTACGGATAGTTTCAGTGGACCCCTCTATAAATAGAGTGACCCGAGGCGGGGTTGACCCCAGTCCCTTCGTCTTCCTCCCGTCTCGGTCGCTCTCGCTCCTGTCGCTTTCTCTCTCTCTCGTGCTGCAGCGATCTTGCGACCGCCGTGCTCCCACGCCCGCTCGCCCAGCTTCCACCTCTGGCTAGACTCGCGCTAACGCCGCCGCTCCACGTCGTGTTCCTCCAGCGTATGCGCGTCAAATCCCTGTGCCACATTAGATCCAGCTCGAACCCTAGCAGTGAGATGGCGGCGGAGGCGGCTTGCATCCCGGACCCGCAGGCGACGTGGGTCCGGTCGACAATGACCGAGGCCAAGATCCAGGCGCTGGTGGACCGAGGGCTGCTCCGGTCGGAGACGGAGGTGGAGTGGAGGGCTGTCGTTGGGGAGGTATGCTTTTCTTCAACAGATCTGTTTCGATCTGTTGGTTGGTGGTGACCGCGTTGCCTTCGATGACGAGGCGGGCGGCTGGAGCGGTGGAAGTCGCCGGCATCGAGCCGAAGCAGATGTCGACGGGGTTGGCGAGGAAGTCTGCCATTCTCTCCGGGAAGATGACGCCGTTGGTCGAAGCCATCGAGTTGCACGAAGAACCTTGACTTGCCCCTACCTGGTACGCCAACTGTCAGATGGTGAGATCTGGACAGCCCACGGGGGTGTTAATCCGTGTGGTTTAGTTGTTTGGTGGGGGGGTCTAAGGCTAAGAACTCGAAGGTCGCACACGAGTACGCGGAACACAGAGAACACGACGAGTTTATACTAGTTCGGGCCTTCGGAGAGTAATACCCTACGTCCAGTTGTTGGTGTAGATTGCTTGAGGATTGGTCGAGGTTAAGTTACAAGGGGGATCGCCTCGTCCGCCTTATATTGGCTAGCGGATGAGGTCGGTTCCCAGACTCCTGGTCGGTTACGAACAGGTGACCTAAGTCTATGTTACACATCTTGCCATATCCCGTCGATCTGCTTTAGGCGAAGTCCACTGAGGTCTTGTCTTGTCTTGTCTTGTACGCCAAGTCTTGAGGTCGTGTTGAATTAGGTCATCTGGGGAATCTTCTGGAAGGTCTTCAGGAGGTCGTGTGGGCTGCCAACTAGGTCAGTTGGGCCCACTGACAGGTCGGCGGGTCTTCTAGTAGGCCGGACCCACTTGTCGGGGACGACCGTGAGCCTGGTCGGTGGGGACCCAGGGGTACCCATGTCTCACAACTCTCAATCAATGCTAGGCAAGGATTTGGAAGAGAGTAGGTTTGGAGTCAATGCAAGGTGAGAGAATGAAGCTAGAACGGGTTACTGTTCGGGGGAGAAGAGAGAATGACCGTTGGGGAACCAAAGGGTATAAATACCCCTAGATTCAGAACAGTAACGGTCATATTTCTATGTTCGGAACCTCCGAGAAAAATCTCGGAACTTCCAAACTCTGAAATCTCTGCTGACTGTAGCCGGTACGGTCGGAACCTCCGAGATAAAACTCGAAACCTCCGAACAAGGAAACAACAGGGGTATAATAGCAGCAGGTCTCTCTCCTTAAGGGATGGGTTAGGATTTAAGATAGATATTCTATGAGCACTTGAATCCACCCTAACTCACCATTTACGGATTGTCCTATACTCAAATTCAAAAGATCAAATAAATATAAACCTCCGAAGAGCATAGGAATCCTTCTTCAAGTAATTGAGGGGTCTCCTTTCTTTCTTTTGCACCTGTAAAACATCCTTATACTGCACAATAATCTCAAAGGCTCATTAGCTCTTTAACTGTGTGGTCAACATCACCAAAACCCTCATAGGGCTTGATTGCACTTACACGGCCGCCGCCGATCGTGGTCGGGGAGGTGCCGCGGCGGCGGGGCGGGCGGGGGAAGGGAGACGCGAAGGCCGTGACGTTCTCCACCTCCTAGTGGCGGGGGTGCGGGATGGGGAGCGAAGAGGAGGAGGAGCAGGACGGGGAGGTGGAGGAGAAGAGAAGCAGGGGCCAGGGAGAGCTCGAAGAGGAGGACGAAGGTGAGGTTGAAGGTAACCTGACACGTGGGTCCCGCATGTAAGTGACAATAGAGAGGGAAGATGAGGAAGAGGACAAAAGGGCACGAGAGACATTTTACACGCACGGGTGCTCTCGATCCAGCATGGCGTGCACATCTGGCGTGCCACATCAGCGAAAGTGGTAAAAATGTATCGCATTCGCAACATCGCTGGCTTATATATATTTGTCACTGTTAAAGTGTTAAACGGAGAGTGGTCATCCGTTATAATAGTAAAAAGTTAAATACCCCCATATAAACAAAGCCTTAGATGCTTTGCAAGACTAGTTGCTGGATGTGGACAGTTGTATAAATACCGTGTAGCCAATATAAATGACACAATTACAGTATTTTTCTAATAACAAATTGTGAAAAAATATGTTGTATAGAAAATTCCAAGACCCAAAGCATGCACGTGTCCAGAAAATGAAGTAAAATCTCCAGTGGGAGCTCGATATCGAAAGAGGAAGGCAAAGTTTTGTTTCTGAATTTCAATGAAGTAATCAGAAATTTGAAAGGCATAGAAACGACCATGTCACGGCACTCTGAAGTCTGAACTCTGAACTGAACAGATCGGCAACCGAAACGATACCTAGTACTCCGCCTTGATGTACAGCTACAAGTAGAGGTACTAGAGGTACAGCTACCACTCACTGGCCGTCATCCGCCTTGATGGCGCATGATTTGTTCTTAGTCATATCCACACAACGTCAACTATGGATGCTTGTAGCCTTCTTGTAGACTAGGCACGCGATCCCCGCCATGTCACGGCGGCGGCGTATCGTGCGACGCGCCTGCCGGACTTGCACTTGCCCTGATGATCACAAGTCACGGTCCTAGGTTTCAATACGGTCACACCCCATATGTCGCAGGCGCGATCACATCGAAAACGTACACAGCGCGGAGCCGCGGACCTCGGTAAACTGGCCGTGGCCGCCTACGGAAGCCTGGGAATCCTTTGGTTTTAAACCGGTTTTTGATGTTTTGGTTTTTTTAAGGCCAGTCTCTGTGCATGATTTCATCGCATTATTACCAAGACTGTCATGTCATCTTTTGAAGTGAATGAAACTCTCACTCTCAGTGCACCTTTTCATTGCATAATTTCATATACAACTTGTAGCATTTAATTTTAGCATGAAGTTAATGATCATATGTGTCTTGTGATGAAACTATAACACCCTCAATGCAAGTTTCATTGGATCATGGGACTAGGTAAGTGTGCCATGTGAGTGTCAGGGCACTCCCAACCCAGACTCTACCCATGGAGTCTATATATCGAAGACTCTATCACAAGAAATTATATTATCCAATGCAGATTTTCTAGCATGGAGTCTATCTAATATTCCTCTCGGATCTTCTACTCCCACTTTATTAAATAAGAGCACACATCGTGCATGCGGGCAGCCACACGAGATCCGCACGGGTTTCGTTTTGCGTGAAGACTTGGAGTCTAACTTAGACTTGGTTTCTAAGTTTTCACCCCTCTCTCATCATTAAATTGCTTGCCACATCAGCAATTTGCCTAGGTGGCAGTGTAATTAATGACTCTGGACTCTACTATAGAGTCTGGGTTGGGAGTGCCCTCATGGGGATGAAACTCCCATGAAACTCTTATCATCTCTCTTCATAAATAGAGTGCCAAGTCATCAAATTTGCTTATGTGGCATAGAATTTAATGCACATGAAATCTCCCATGGCACTCCACTGAGACTGGCTTAAGAGCAATCCCAATGGCACATTTAGGCCAGTCTCAGTGCACATGTCATGAATACGGTTACCTAGATTGACACATCATCTAAAAACATTTGAAACAATAATGAAACACCTCACTCTCAATGCATAATTTCATCTATTGTTGTTTTCTAGGTTGCATGCAAGATACGAGTTGTTTAGGTAACAAGTGTCATCCACATGAAACTCATTATACCTCTCTCTTCTTTAATACACTACAACATCATCCAAAGTGCTCACATGGCAGCCTATTTAATGTCTATGAAACCCCCACTGAGACTGGTCTTATGGTGTATGTCTATTAATTATCTTGCCAACTAAGTAAAATGGTGATGTGGCAGCCTAGTTAATGAGGAAAGAGAGCACAAATCATAGAAATGGTTTCCTCATGGAGAAACCATGTCTACTCTTGACCCAATGCACAAGAAACATTGAATTTGCCATTGGGAAGAAACCACTAGTTTCTATGGGATTAATACAACGCTTCCCATTGGTCAAATTAGGAGAGAAAAAGAGAAAATAATTATTACTTGAAGACACTACCATTGTGAAGTATAGTTTTTATCGATGATTTCTTATGCATAGAAATTGTGTCAGTTTCCTCTATTGGGACTGTCCTAATTGGTGTTGGTTGGTTTAGTGAATAAGGCATACATAATGGTTTGGTTTGGTTTGGTTCGGCTGGTTTGGTTCGGCTTATCAATCTTACTAGTTTGGATCGGTTTGAAATGGTTTGGATTGGTTGTATGTGTCACCTAGATCAAAAGCTGAACTCCAAAATTAAAAACTCGCGTTCACATCTTAAAATTTCAGCGAATTTGACTAGAATTTGTTCGAGATGTCATCGAGTGACAGTCTCGCTACTTTGTGCAAATTATCATACATAGATCCACATGTGGGGCCCATGTTGTAAAATTAAAAGCTCACGTTCACACTTTAAAATTTCAACGAATTTGACTAAAATTTGTTGGAAATGACTTACAGTGAGACTCTGCTACTTTGTGCAAATTATCATACCTAGATCCACATGTGAGCCCCACGTCGAGAGTTGGGCCCTAAAACTAAAAGCTCGCGTTCACACTTCAAAATTTCAACGAATTTGACTGAAATTTGTTGGAGATGTCTTATAGTGACAGTCCGCTACTTTGTGCAAATTATCATACCTAGATCCACATGTGGGCCCCACGTCGGAAGCCGGAACCTAAAACTAAAAGCTCGCGTTCACACCTTAAAATTTCATCGAATTTGACTGAAATTTGCTGGAGATATCTTAAAATGGCAGTCCACTACTTTGTGCAAATTCTCATACCTAGATCCACACGTGGGCCCCACCTCGAGAGTCGGACCCTAAAACTAAAAGCTCGCGTTCACACCCTAAAATTTCAACGAATTTGATTGAAATTTGTTGAAAATGTCTTAAAATGGCAGTCTGCTACTTTGTGAATTATCATACCTAGATTCGCACGTGGGCCCCACGTCGAGAGCCGGACCCTGAAACTAAAAGCTCGCGTTCACATCTTAAAATTTCAACGAATTTGTCAAGAATTTGTTGGAAATGTCTTAGAATGACAGTCCGTTATTTTGTGCAAATTGGTACAGCTAGATCCACAGATGTGATATATATGAAAAATGGATTTTATGTGAAATAGAACTAGTTTGAGATGTAAGTTTGGTTTGTGGTCTTCTACACCACTTAGATTTGTTTGGATACATAAGAGAAATGGGTTCGATGGTGTGGTTTCAAATTAATTTTCTTTTATATATTGTTTGATTTGGTTTCGGAGTTCTCGAACCATTGCCACTCTTAGCTACGGCCGGGCACGAGGCCGCTACGTCCAAGTGCTGCTGGCCATCTTTAAATACGAAGCCAACAGCCATCTCACTAGCTCGCGGATTACAGACGAAGATCGGAAGATGGCTGTTCGTGCGTGCCTTTTGAAAAACAACTAGCGGTGCGTACTCAACTGCTGCTTGAGGTTGCTTGAGATGCGCTAACCACGGTTCACGCATGCACAGATCACAGACGCGTGCAAGCCAACGAGCACGGCGATGGTCCGGAGGCCGTGATCTGTGTGTGACCCCAGCCGATAGTTGAGTGGTACTCCAAGCTAATTAAGGGTTTGACTTCAGGGTTCATGCATGTGTGTCAAAATGAGACTCATAATATCGTCGAGAATAGTCCAGTAGCATTGAAACTGGCTGATTCAAACGGGTTCGGTATTGCAGAGAGTATCAAATTGGATTGTGTCCGAAGAGAATCCGGACTAGAGAGACCGTGCAAATCTGGAACGATTGCTGTTGCTGGTTGTCGTCTACTGGGTGCAAAAATCAACGGCTTGCTGTACTTGTGTTAAGTTGAAATTTTGTGAGGTCGATGGTGATAAATACCATCATATACCGTGTTTGACAAGAATTCTGAAAAAAAATCAAAAGCAACCTCTTATATCCTTAGTTTTTGAGATTTTGAGATTTCAATATATCTATTTCGTCGCAGTTGCCCGCCACATACCATGCTCAACCGATTCGACCTGTTTTCATCAATTTCTAACATCCAATATTTTTTTATCTAAGTTAGTCAAGTGTTATCCAAACACTTTTACAGCATTCCATCAAAAGATTTTGCCTGCTAATTGCAATGAGAAAAGGTGCAACACGAAAATAAACACAATCCAATCATTTACACAATCATTTTAGATCAAGGCTGTCTTCCATTAATTCCGGCCAGAATACAATGACTCGAACATACTCCGTGTCACGGAAGCAGTTTGAGGTTTCATACCACACACCTTTTGTGTGTTTGTGACCTGCTTACCCTTATTGCACCCGGCTAGTTTGGTCTGCCCATTGCTCCACGTTGCCACACCACACAAACAAGCACAATCATTTACTCACGTGTTTGAAATTATAATTTGTTTGGCTTTTTATCTCAAATTTGACCACACATCTAATTCAAAAAAAACTATGCAAAATACCATATCTTTTGTTTTGACTCGCTTTATTAATAAAAGTTCTCTAAGAATAACTTAAATTTAATTATTTTTGTACAATATTTTTGAATAAAAGTTCTTTAAAAATAACTTCAAGTTGATTATATTTGTACAACATTTTTTTACTAAGATAAGCGGTCAAATTTGAAATAAAAAAATCAAACGAATTGTAAATGGAAACAGAAAGAGCATAAACTTACTTTCCTAGATGCATTCAATCTATGGAAATAATAATGTTTTTCAATTTACTTTTCATTACTTAGGTTGTGTTTGGATCCACCAGTGAATTAGCTGATATGGATCCAGACAAAACCCGACTAAAGTTTAACTAGCAAAAGATCAGTTTAGCTGCTTGAATTCAGCTAAACTACTAAATATGAAAGAAGGGGGAGAATAGACAAAATCCTTTTAGCTAAACTTTAGCTAGTAAAAAGAAAGGTTCTAAAGTTTAGTTAGATACATTTTATATAGTTTGGTGGATCCAAAAGGACAGTTTATGATAAAATAACACACCTTACTTACATGGAAAATGAGATATTTTGTTTAAAAAAGATAAAATAATAGAGGTCTTTGACAGCGCAAAGTAGTATTACCTATTTTTTACTATTGGTAAAATGGTAATTTTCTCAAAATATATTATTTGGAAAAAATCCCACGCTGCCCATTCAGTCGAGACGCACTCAATTCATATATTCCATTTTCTATATCACAAAAATACTACTTTACATTTCTGATAATACCCTTATACTACTCATACGACCTATGAATAGTATTGTTCTACATCTAAAAAAACGGGTAGTATCCGTCGAATCCTTACACATAGGCCGTTTTTTATTACATATGAGTCCTTCAATCTGTAGTACACATCATATTGTGCGTTATGGAAGACCTCAATAAATAAATAGTCAGGAAGCTAAACGAACAAATTTCGATGTGGGCTTTAGTAGGAAAAAAACTCAATGACAAATGCAAATTGAATTTTATTATGATAAAAATGGTTCGGGATAATTATCTAAAGTTGTTCGACTTCTTTTTTCTTCCTGTTTCTTATATAGTGTTTCTTCTCTGAAAACAAAATAACTACACAAATCAACATACAATATTTTTTGGTTAAAGCAAATGAATCATTACAATTCAGCGGAATCTCTTAATATGATTTCTGGCCAATAAGAAGGCTGCGGAGCATGTTCATGTCGGCAGCCTTTTCCGACCGTCGGATTGGGCATGCCGAAGGTCAGGATCGGGCAGGCACCGGGCGTTTTGCAAAAAACACCCCAATCTTCTGTAAAATTGACTCGTAGTCCAAGGAAGGATCTCAAGTCGAGCCCGTACAACGGCGGGACACCTGAGCACATGTGGGGTGGCGGCTGGGGTGCTCAAACAGCGGTGCAGCACTCCAGCAGCGACTCGAGCATCAGGAAGCAAGGGGTGGGGAAGGGAGATGACGAGGGGAGAGAGGGAGGAGAGAGGGGTGGGTGACTGCGGCAGGGCTAGGAGCCTCCTAGACGCGCGCAACGCCGCCGGCGAGCCGGCGACACACCGCTGCACTGCGGTGCCCGGGCCGGGAACGCCAGGATGGTGGCCTGCCTCATTGGCCTCGCTCGGGGTCGGAGAGACGGCGACGAAGAAGAAGAAGGCGACACGGTGAGGGCATGATCCAGGGTCAACGCACACGATACTAAAGTGACAGAATTATGGGGGCTTAGGCTGGTCGCACCGCGCCACGGTAAAGCAGCCTGAACTGCACATGTAGCGCTTGAAGGTCTGCAGCGCTGATCTTTATATGCACCGGTATGCAACAAGTGGCTACAGGAAACCTGGACAGACACAGCTTCACCGCGTGATCTGTATCTTCTCTCTCCACCCCACCATGTGCTGGGACCTGGGAAGCGGCCAAGGATGTGGTTGTCGATTTCCTTTTTTATTTGAGAAAGTATTGTTGGCGATTGAGATAAAGGTCGGACGACTGCGGAGAGAAAAAACTTGTGATCGGTAAAACTCATTTGATATGCGGGGCATACCCTCTGTAGAGGTGGTTTTAGGGTCGGCGCGGTGCAACCAGCCTTGTGGCCGTCATCATCGTCATACACGTCTTGGCGTTCCTCCCGACGGAGGCGGCGGCTATCTTAGCCCGATGGATGCGGCCTCACTCGGTGGCCCCTCCTCTCCTCTACACCTTGTCCTTTCTCTCTGGTTTGTGGCAGTAGAAAAGGAATAGGGATGGGAACGAACAGGGAAGACAAAAAGGGAGGCAGGCAGCGTAGGTTGGCTAGTGGGCGATGGTCGGTGCTTTGGTTTGTTCGAGAGAAGAGTAATGCTTTGGTTGGTTCTTTGGTGGGCGGTTTGTTGTGAGAGAAAATCTTGCCGGGCCGGTGGGCGATAAGCCAAGCGAACAGGGCTTTGGATCTGAGATTTCCCCGGACAACAGGAAGAAATGGCGACAGCTGCTGCTTCTGGTTGCTTCTTGCTGCTCAAGTGGAGAAAACTAGAAAAAAAAGAAAGCAAATAGGAAGGGAGGTGCGGTGGCCACAGAAAAAACTGAGAGGAGAGCTGGAGATGGGCCGTGGGCGTGAGGAGTAACGAAATGCCAAATTATTGTTTACTCCCTCTATCCCAAAATAAATGCAATCACATGACTGAGCATGTAAAACAATATGAGGTGTAAAATGACTAAAATACCCTTGTTTTTATGAGAAAGATCTAGGCATTGGTTTGTCTTTTGTGTGACAAGCTTCTAAAGCCTCAAAATTGCATTTTTCTTGGGACAAAATTCAAATTCTACAATTGCATTTATTTTGTGACGGAGGTGGTATATTGCACAACACACTGTTCACTTTTGTTGCATCGAGTCATATTTCACTAATTTTTCAAATTAAATACCTTCAATAAAAAATATATTATTCACCATCCTTCCACACATCACATACTTTCTCATAACACACGACCCAATGCACTATTCTCTCATCAATTCTCCACCACTTTTCCAAATTCAACATTTAATTCAAATTTCCACCATTCATCCTATTTTCTCCACTTCTTTCACCCATTTAAATAAGCCCTAGATTAGATGAATTTTTGGAGGAGTGTCTAAGATTAGGGCTAGAATATCTATATCCGATTAAATAAATTGATAGTGATTTATTTGATATCTTTGGAACAAATAAATTAAACAAATTTCCTAAAATGAATTAAATAGTAAAGACTTAATTTAATAAGCCAAAAAATATCAATTAGTCTATTTTCCTAAATTGAACCAATTATTGATTCTAAAAGTCAAAATATCTAATAATTCAATTTAGAATTTCCATAGAACTTTGGAAAGAGCTTGCAGAAAAAGTTAGCAACTCCACTGATTTAGCAGGTTAAAGAGTTCGGCGATTGTCATATTCGTAGAAGCACATAAGCTTATGAATCACACAACAATGAGAAGATGCAGCGATCATAGGATTCGTATCAATTTTGTGAAAGTCTAACAAAAATAGTCAAATTAGACGTTGACCTACACAAAGCAAAAATTCAATCATTTTTTGTCAGACTAAATTAGTGTTAACCAAAGATCACCTACTTTTGAATTCAAAATACCATTTCATACTAAGATCGAATCAATATCCAACATACCCCCGACTCAAAATCTTTAAATACAACGTCTTCATCAAGTGTGTGGAGTCTGAGCCGACATGCAACCACATGTATGACCCGTCATATTAAGTGGTATGAAATTAAAATCATCTTCTCGCATAACACGCTGCAAGAAACAACAAAATTTGAAACAAAATTGTGCTACATGGGAGACATCAAAGGTATTTTTCAAAAAAAAAGGAGACTTCAAAGGTATATGAAACTGATGTACACATGCAAGGCATAGGACGGTCGGTGAGGTGAACAACTGGACGCTATCGCTATGAACGTTATTTGTACTCTACTCCCAGTCTCCCACGCGGCCAGACGATCAGAGTGCACGACACTGCTAGCGACGACTTGTGAGCGTGCAGGAGTAGAGCCGCCCTTGGCCCAGCAGAAAAAAATCGAGCAGGATCCTGGCTAGATTTGCTTCACGCCAAAGATGTTTTTTTTTTGAAAAATTTCACGCCAAGGATGTCGATCTGGAGTATTCATTCACGCCGGCCGTCCTCTCGCCTGGGCCCGTGACGAGACGATCCGGCCGGCCAAGCCATAGGTAGCCTCATCGATGGTGCTCTCTGTCTACCTCTTTAGTCCACCAGAACGCATCACCGCCTCCGCTGCCTCAGCGCCCAGTGTGCTTGTACGGTCATTGGCACAGGCCCGGCTTTCAGCTTCCGACTCTTCACGCTCGTTCTCCTTCGTCTTCTCCGAAATGGAATATTTATCCTACTCATTCATATTCTCTCCTTCATATTCACTACTCCCGCATCCATATTCCTTCAAATCTCTCCTTCATGACGCACACTAATTTTTTTAATCCCCTCCCTCCCCACCTCCACCCACCCGTCTCCTCCTCTCGGGTCCCCACCCCAGCTCTCTCTCCTCTCTACTCTCCCTCTGCCGGCGAAGAAGGCGAGGCACAGCAAGGCCGGCCTCGGGCGTCCCCTTCTCCCCTACGCCGCAGACGCCTCCATCTGTGACGCCGAGCACGCACGACGCAGGCGGCACCAGGGAGGGTAGCCCTCGAGCTCGGGCCTCGTCGCCTGCTGGAGGGGGGGCGAGCTCGCGATGGCGATGACGGTGGGCGAGTGCGGCGACGCCGGAGAGGGTGCACGCGGTCCTTCTCCGGCGCGGAGGACGAGCTGGCCCCTCCCCCTGCTCGCGCTGTCCAAGGAGCGTGGCTGGAAGCAGCACCCGCGACGGATCTGCGAGTCCTTGACGACAGCGGCGGGCCTCCGGCGTGAAGACGGCGGGCGAGAGGTGCCTCCCTCTCTCCTTCTCGACTGGGGAACGACGGTGGGAGGCGCTGGAGCTCCTCCGAGCTCGAGCACGGCCGAAGGCACGTGTCGGTCGGTCGAACTCCCTGTACGCGAGTGGAGCTCCCCGCGGCGCGCACTGACGGCGGGCACCACGACGCGCCCCGTACCTCTCCGTCGGTCCCCGCGCTCTCCCCGTTCTGCCTGGTTCTTCTGTGCCCCGCCTCCTTCCCCTGCTCGCGCGTGACGGCTGCGTCGAGGCCGAAGATGGCGACTGTTCCGAGCAAGGGCGTGCGGCCGTTGGGAGCAGTGGCAACGTGGTCGTGGTGGGGCCGGTGGAGGATCGCGGAGCCCTCTCGATCCCTCCGGATCTAGAGGATTCCGGGTCGACGTGATTTTCCCTTTCCCGTCCCCCACCGCGGGGTTTCTTTCGTCCATAGTACAACGCGGCGGCAGGATGGCGTTGGCGATCCAGGACTCCAGCGCGGGTGGTCGTGGCTTGCTGTGTTGCCGTAGACGTGGATAGAGCAGCGTTCCTGTGCCTTCGTCATGTTCTCGTAGACTCGCTGCCTGGTGCTGATGGCGGCTTCGGGCGGCCGGCATTGATAACCGAGCAGGCGATGCACTGATGCACGGTTCGGCTTTGAATGCCTCCGGTTCGGCGCAGCTCCACCAGTAGTTGCCACTGAAGGCAGAAAGCACGACGAATGGGCGGTGCTCGCGCCGTCGCGCGCTCTCGATCCCTGATCGGTGGTGCAACCCGCTTTCGCTAGCCTAAAAAATTGCTCGGCTGTCGCCGTCGCCTCGACGCATCCGTGCGTGCGGCGCGTGGCTCCGGTCGAAAGAAGCCGTCGCACGCGCGAGCGGAGCCACCCGATCGAGCGCGCACGAAGCCACGAAAAGGTGGGTGATTGCCCGGAACAGGGCGGCGGAGCGTGCGCGCGCGACGGCGGCGGCGAGCCGAAAGCCTCAACAACGGAGCAGGATTCGATTCGGGCGGGGCGCGTGACGCCCCGCGGATCTCGTGGCCGTGCTCGCTTGGCTGCCGCGGCCGATCTCGCGCGACGGCGACCGTCAGGGGGGACACGGAGCCGCGCGCGCACCACGGCCCGCCGCCATTGGGCGCCGGACATGCGGCGCTACCGCGCCACGCCAGAACACGCGCCCGCGGCCACTGCACGCACCGGACGTCCACGTCGCGTGACGCGTCACGGCGGAAAAAGCCCCGATCGGGCACGCACCGGAAACCATCATCACGCCGGCGAAGGCAGCGGGAAAAGGGGATTCGTATGGCTCTCAGTTCTCAGCCTCGATCCCTCGACGAGTCGACGTAACATCGGGCAAATACCGATGCGTGCGTGCCATCGGGATCGAGCTCTCCTTTTCCGGCAAACTCAGGGGGAACTTTCGTTCGTAACCACGAGATCAAAGGCAGCTAGGTCTACGCTAGCTCTGAGTAATCTCCGGTAGGGCACCTGACCTGTCGACGGCGAGGTGAACGGCCACGGCCGAAAGGTCCTTTCATTCCTTCGCTTTGCGCGAGTACCAGTACCCTGACTGACTGGGCTGATGGGTTCGTGACTCGAAAGCTGGTGCAGTTCTGATCGTCGTACCGGTGCCTGACTTGAAAGCTCCCTCCTATCGTCGTCGCATCAGATCAGCCGACTGCGGCTGAGGTTGAGTTGCCTTGATCAGTTTCCTGCTTCTCGAAAGGAACTCATCCCGGATTCATAAGTTCAGAGGACGGTTAGGGAAATTGCTCAGCTCATCGCCCGATTTTACTCTACTCCGTCGCTCCCCGAATATAAGCATTTCTAGCATTCAAACTCAAGAAATAACAGAGTTGGTAAAAGACATCTATACCCCTCATTTTACACTATTCACCAACTCTCTACCCACCCACCAACTCCTTTATTTTTGTCCTTATACATAGGAATGCTTATATTGTGAGCAAAATTTTGAACCGTAGAAATGCTACAGAGGGAGTACCTCCGAAGTATGCAGTGCAGCTGTGCAAGTCACCATCTCTCATCCGGCGAGGGCGACGAAAGAGCCAAAGAGGGGCCCTCACGATCGCGCGAACTCGCGTCCCTGTCGCCGCCGGTGTCACCCCGCACCAACGACTAGCCAGTCCACTGGCCCGTCGCGTCGGTTTCCTCCGCCGTTGCAACTCCGGAGAGGGGAACCAGCGGCTTGCCCTTCGCGTTTGCGGTGGGTAAAAGGTGGGTGAATCGGGCAGTTCAGGGGAGCCATTCCACGCAGCGACGTTTTCCGTAACCACCTCGCTTTACTGAATGTTTCAGCAACAAGGAAGCATTGGAAGCTGAAGAATGTTTTGACAGTAACAGAGTAACCGAATACTAACATCTTTGCAACCGGGAGGATGACCCTTTTCGCACGTTGAGATCCCCAGGACAAGGCATCCTATCGACCCCAGAGGATACTGGATTCCTTACCCTCGCTTTTTTTTGTTTACTCATGAAGTTGAAGCAAGACAAGATGCTACATGCTTGGCAAGATTCATGGCTTAACGGCAGAGCGCCAATGGATATAGCACCAAAGGTGGGCATGGAGGAAACATTTGACAGTGAAAGAGCAACTAGAGAACCAGAGTTAGACAAGGGGCTTATGGAGAATGAGCACAGTTGTTGAGATGGCAGAATTTGTTCATTTATGGGATCTAGTTACTCAAGTAACACTCGGACAAGAAGGTGATATTTTCAGGTGGAGCTGGACAGCACTCTTTTTTTAGGAACTGGAGGGGAAGACCCCTACTGAATATACATGTTAGAAATATAATTTAGGAGAGTACAGGTATGAAAAAACAAAAGATCACGAAACAAAAAAAGAAACAAAACCGAGCATAAAAAGGATTACTAGGCAGAGTTGATCCATGATGATGTTTGGGGCTGTAGCAACGATTTTGAGACTCTTTCCTATTGCACGTTTCAGACTGGAGCAATTTTGAGAGCTCAGGCAGAGGGAAAGCATAATTTTTTTTGCCTGGCTCCTGATTCAGAGCAAGATACTGACGGCAGATAAACTCATAGCACGAAATTGGCCTTGCAATCAGATGTGTGTGCTGTGCGATCAGGTCCCTGAAACGGCAGATCACCTATGTTTGCACTGCCCGTTTGCTAGAAAAGTTTGGAACTTAATGGAATCCGTGCTGGAAACCAAGTACATACGCGCTATTCCTGATGCGAACAAAGGCGTGGAGGATTGGTGGAATTCAGAGCTCATGGGGATGCCTGACAAGGCAAGACGGGTGAAGGCAGCACTCATGATGTGTACACGGCATGATGGAAAGAACGCAGCAAGCACATGGGAGGCCTGAGCTTGCATCTAGATTTATGTAAAGGACCGTTTGTAATGTGAAGACCTGAGTACATTTATGTTCTTAGAGCAAAAGGTCATTTTAAATCTATCTATTATCTTTATACTTAGTGTTAAAAGAAGCCACCACGCTCGTCGAGAGGGCCTAAAATCCCACATTAATCGAAAAAAGAGAAAAATATACACCATTGGATTTTATGAAGATATGAAGGTCTACATTAATAAATACATAAATTCAGAATTAAAATAAGAAAATCCAAAGAGTCCATATTCAATACAAATACAATTAATAAATACATAAATTCGGTAAAGATAAGAAAAATAGTAGTTAATGTTTACACAGATTGGGAAAGAAAAAATAACTAACTGAAGAGTAAATAACAAATACAATTATAATTTAAGAAAGTTTCACACGATGGGCATTAAATTAGTTCTTTGTCCCTGCTAAAATACTAATTAAGAAGCTCATGAAATATTTATCCGCATAGACATGTAGCCTTGCAAGGCTCTAAATGCCAACATTGACAAAACATGACACATGATGAAAATAAATTTCTGTTACGAATTAAAAATCAATCTCTTCGTTGAGCCTCACGTGACTAATATATATATATATATATATATATATATATATATATATATATATATATATATATATATATATATATATATAGAGATGGAAATAAAATTGTTTCTCAAATAAAGAAGAGAGGAACCGTGATCCCAAATTTGACCTCATGATGACTTTAGTGACAATAAAAAGCTCTTCCCTAAACCATATTTTGTAGAAAATCACTCATATATGTAAAACCGCCAGATGAAAATACATATGGGAGTTGGATATAGTCCATTGTTCCCTCCCAAAGTAAGGGATTATAGTGGTGCCCTCAAGCAGATGATAATAATCTAATCGACAACATCTTCATGCGAAGAGGGTGCAAGGAGGACATAGCGTAATTGATGTACTGCTTTGTTTATTTATTTTCATCCAATAGTTTAATTCACTCAATGCCGAAAGTCAGAGAAGACACGAGCAGAGCATAAAGCGTGACAAGAGATGTTTAATCACGAACTAGGTAGACTATTTAGAGAAAGCAACCATGGGCATCGAGAGATTGCGACAAGAGACGTGCAATCGCTCAGGGAAACGAAGATGAGGGATTTTTTTATATACCCAGTCAACTGCACATTAGCCATTGTTTAACTGGGTCGTCGATGGAGGAATTTTGTTCAAAGGGTTGGAGTTAATTCTTGATAGTTGGCCCACACATCTTGGCAAGCGAGCCCGAGACGATGGGGGATTTGGCACGCAAAAGTCAACACATAACTCTAATATTTTTTAAAACACCATCCAAATAACAAAATTCGAGTGTATCAATATCAATTCTGAATTTTAAGCTCTAATATTTACATTGGTATTAGTGATTTCAAAAGGATGGATAATGAATTAAGGTGGATAAAGAAAATACAATGTCAATATTACATTTAAAAATATGGTTTATCAAACCTAACCGCGCTATTAGCGTAGGCCAACTTGCTAGTTTATGTCTGAGCCGTTTCTTCCTCATAAACTGAAGACCTGAGCACATCTGTGTTCTTAGAGCAAGTGCTCCTGCTTTTTTTTTAACTGCTGCACGCCACTTCATAAATTGGAGGGACCATTCACACTTATGGCATGGAGCTCTCAACTCCTAGCGAAAAGACGGCCGGGGTTTATGTAAATAGACCGTTTGTAATCTCTGAACTGTTTCTTCCTCATAAACTGAAGACCTGAGCTCTGTGTTCTTAGAGCAAGTGCTCCTGCTGTTTTTTTAACTGCTGCACGCCACTTCATAAATTGGAGGGACAATTCACACTTTTATGGCATGGAGCTCTCAACTCCTAGCGAAAAGACGGCCGGGGAGTACAAACACAGGTGGCAGGCATCCTCCCGGCAGGATCTGATTTGGGGGAGGTTCATCGAGTTATCACAATGCTGTGGTTCCTTTGGTTAGCAAGGACCAACGTTTTAACAACAAACAATGGTCGGTCCATCGGCTCCATTCGACAGTAAATGCAGAAACACATGGCAATATCACTGCAGCTCAACAGGCAGATGATCATCACGACACAAGTTAAGTTTGAGGCAGCGACGACAACAACAATACCTCCTTCCTTTACTTGCAGGTCCAAGGTGCTACACTGATGCAGCCGTCACTCCAGAGGGAAAAGCTACATCGTAAAGACGAGCAGGATTTGGAGATATTCATTTACGACTGCTCATCAACACTTCAGAGAGGCATTTTCGTGCAGGCACAACTACAGGATGCACAGGGTCCACTTCAAGTGGAAGCTCTGGCGATTGTTGGACTCTGTTGAGTTATGATCCAAATTCTGTCTCCCAAGAAAAGGCCGACTTCGACGGAGCGAAGCGGAGGCCCGTCGCCGGTAGGCTTGGGCCGGAGCGAAGCGGAGGCGAGTGGCCCATCGGGCCACACCCTTTTCCCGGGTCGCGGGCCGGGGGGGGGTGCGGGGGGCGGCGGCCCCGCGGTACGTACGGGTCATAAATACCCGTTAGGGTTTTCCATTAGAGATCGATTTATTCTCTTGTAAGCCGCCGCCGTTGGCGTTGTAACCTGACTCCCGATATAGTGAAGTTCTTGCTGGCTGGCGCCCGTGGTTTTTCCCGCAAGGGTTTTCCACGTTAAATCTCGTGTCTCCTGCGGTTTGATTCCTTTACTTGTCGTCGTTTATTCGCCATCGTTTATAACAAGTGGTACCAGAGCTGGTTTCAATTTGTTTTCTTCGATGTCGTCGACGATGAAGTTTGATCTACCGTTGTTGGATTACAAGACGAGGTTCTCGCTGTGGCAAGTCAAGATGCGAGCTATTACGGCGAACACTCATGATCTTGATGTGGCGCCTGGATAAGTTCGGGGGCAAGTCGTCCAAAGATTGGACCGATGAGGAGAGTCGCAAGGATCGTAAGGCTCTGTCTTTAATTCAACTTCATCCGTCCAATGATATTTTGCAAGAATGTACGAGGAAGAGACTATGCGCAAAGACTACGGTTGAAACTGGAATCGATCCGTATGTCCAAGGATCTAACCGGTAAGATGCATATGAAGATGAAGTTGTTCACACTCAAGATGGAGGAGGGTGGTTCGGTGTTGAGCCACATATCCGCTTTCAAGGAGATCGTTGCCGACCTAGTGTCGATGGAGGTGAAGTATGAGGATGAGGATTTAGGCCTCTTCTTGTTATGCTCTCTCCCGCTTCGTTTGCATCTTTCCGTGACACCATACTTTTGAGCCGTGATGAACTAACCGTCTCGGATGTTTATGAGGCACTCCAATCCGGGGAGAAGATGAAAGGCATGGTGCACTCGATGGGTCGTCCTCCAAGGGCGATGCTTTGCAAGTTAGAGCGAGCAACCGAACCGAGAGATCCTCTAATGAAAGCAATGATCGCTTCAAGAGCCAAGAAAGCGAGAGGTCGTTCTAAGTCTAGACCGCCCAAGAAGTTCGTAAGTATTGCAAGAAAAAGACTCATTTTATTGAGGAATGTTGGAAGCTTAAGAATAAGGAGAACGGGAAAAATAATTCGGATGGTAAGGCCTCTGTTGTTTCGGTGCCGGGAATACTTCGATTCGGGAGAATGTCCGGTTGTCCTTGCCGGTTGTGTTTCCGGTCATGATGAATGGATACTTGATTCCGCATGTTCATTTCATATACGCACTAACGAGAGATTGGTTCGAGTTCTTATAAACCTATGCAGAATGGAGATGTAGTGCGTATGGGAGATGATAACCCATGTGAGATTGTGGGTATAGGCTCCGTTCAGATCAAGGCGCATGATGGCATGACACGTACGCTACAGAATGTGAGGCACATACCGAGGATGACTAGAAATCTCATCTCACTCAGCACACTTGATGCGAAGGGTTCAAATACTCCGGTTCGGTGGAGTTTTAAAGGTATCAAAAGGTTCTCTTGTCTTCTTTGTAGGTGATATGAATTACGCAAAGTTATATGTCCTTAGAGGAAGTACTTTACAAGGTTCCATATCCGCCGCTTCGTTTACTAATGCTTGAACCTAGTGAGACTAACCTTTGGCATATGCGTCTTGGACATATGAGTGAACTTGGTATGGCGAGAATTGGTGAAGAGAAACCTCTTTGGATGGATGTACTTTGAGTGGCAAGAAGTTCGTGAGCATTGTATTTTCGGGAAGCACAAAAGGGTAAAGTTCAATACCGCAGTTTCATACCACCAAAGGTACTCTTGATTATGTGCATGCCGACTTATGGGGTCCCTCTCGTAAGCCTTCTTATGGTGGTGCTCGTTACATGCTTACTATTATTGATGACTACTCTAGAAAAGTATGGCCTTACTTTCCGAAAAATAAAGATGATACTTTTGCTTGCTTTTAAAGATTGGAAAGTGATGATAGAAAGGCAAGCCGATAGGAAGGTGAAGGTGCTTCGTATCGATAATGGTGGAGAATTTTGTTCTGCTGCGTTTAACCATTATTGCGGGCGGGAAGGCATTGTCGGGCACCACACCATACCGTATACTCCGCAAAGCAAAACGGTGTGGGCGAGCGCATGAACGGGACCATCATCTCGAAGGCCCGTTGCATGTTGTCCAACGCACGGATGAGCAAGCGTTTTTGGGGCCGAAGCAAGCTAACACCGCATGCTACTTGATAAACAGGTCGCCGTCTATTCCACTTAATAAGAAAACACCTATTGAGGTATGGTCTGGCACACCCGCTGATTATTCACAGTTGAAAGTTTTTGGCTGCACTGCTTATGCTCATGTTGATAATGGAAAATTGGAGCCTAGAGCTATTAAATGTCTTTTTCTTGGTTATGGTTCGGGAGTTAAAGGATATAAGTTGTGGAATCCTCGAAACTAAAAAGACTTTCATGAGCAGGAGTGTTGTTTTCAATGAATCTGTGATGTTTAATGACAGTTTGTTCTCAGATCATGTTCCAAATAATTTTGATAAAGGGCTGCAGCATATGAGCGTGCAGGTGGAGCATGTGGATGACGAAAAAGGTGTGCAGCGTGCGGCAACATGTGCATGATGATACGGACGAGCGAGGTGGATCCGCTCTGTAGATGACCGGAAAATGGAGGCGTTGATGATGAGGCTCATGATGATGTTCGCACTTACCCCCCGTTTTGCACCTTGATGAAGATTTGCCTATTGCTACTCGCAAGTCTAAAAGGGTTTGTGGACGGCCACGTCGTCTTATTGAGGAGTGTAATATGATTTATTATGCTTTGAGTTGTCTTTGAACGGAGTTGATAGCGATTATGAGCCGGCCACATATTCTCGAAGCTATCTCTTGTGGTGATCGTGAGAAGTGGATTGCAGCTATGCGGGATGAGATGCAATCTCTTGAGAAGAAGCTGCACATGGGAGGTTGTTCCTTTGCCTAAGGGAAAGAAGCACATTCGCTGCAAATGGATCTTCAAGAGAAAGGAGGGTTTATCTCCTAGCGAACCTCCAAAGTTTAAGGGAAGGTTAGTGGCTAAAGGTTACAGTCAAATTCCTGGTGTTGATTATAATGATGTGTTTTCTCCAGTTGTAAAGCATAGCTCAATTCGTACATTCTTGAGTATTGTTGCCGCACATAATCTTGAGCTTGAGCAGTTAGATGTGAAGACTGCATTTTTACATGGAGAGCTTGAGGAGGAGATTTACATGGACCAGCCTGAGGGGTTCATAGTGCCTGGCAAGGAGAATTATGTTTGCAAGTTGAAGAAATCCTTGTATGGTTTGAAACAGTCTCCCCGTCAGTGGTATAAAAGGTTTGATTCATTTATGTTGTCACATGGCTTTAAGAGATCAAAATATGATAGCTGTGTTTACATCAAGTATGTTAATGGATCACCTATATACTTGTCGTTATATGTTGATGATATGCCGATTGCTTTGCCAAGAGCGGGAAAGAGATCACTACATTGAAGAAATTGTTGAGTAGTGAGTTTGACATGAAGGATCTTGGTGTTGCTAAGAAGATTCTAGGTATGGAAATCACTAGAGATAGAAAAGGCTGGTTTATTATTTCTTAGTCGGCATGGTTATATTGAGAAGGTTCTTCGAGCGTTTCAATATGCATGATGCAAAGCTCGTTAGTACTCCTATTGCACCGCATTTTAAATTGTCGGTGAGCAAGTGTGCTAGTACGGTTGAGGATGTTGAGTATATGTCAAAGGTTCCGTATTCTAGTCTTGTTGGTTCTTTGATGTATGCTATGGTTTGCTCTCGCCGGATTTGTCTTATGCTATGAGTTTGGTTAGCGGATACATGTCTAATCCTGGTAAAGAACAACGGAGGGCGGTTCGGTGGATTTTCGAGGTATCTTCGAGGCACGACGGATCATTGCTTGAAGTTTGGCGGGACGGATAAGGGACTTATTGGCTATGTGGATTCGATTATGCGGTGATTTGGACAAGCGAAGGTCACTCACGGGTTATGTGTTTACTATTGGCGGTTGTCTTTGTGAGTCGGAAGGTTGTCTTGCGGCTGTTGTTGCTTTGTCTACTACCGAGGCCGAGTACATGGCTATTGCTTTGAAGCATGCGAGAGAGTTGTGTTGGCCGAAAGGATTGTTTGCCGAGCTTTGTGGTGTTGATTCTTGCATTAACTTTGTTTTCGGATAGTCGAGTGCTATATATCTTACCAAAGACCGGATGTTCCATGAGAGAACAAAGCACATTGAAATCAAGTATCATTATGTGCGTGATGAGGTTGAAAAGGGTAAGTTAAAGGTATGCAAGATACACACTCTTGATAATCCTGGCCGATATGTTGACAAAGCCGGTTCACGTTGCTAAGTTTGAGCTTTGCTCAAGCTTAGTTGGCTTAACTGTGTAGCCCAAGAGGCTATTTGGCGGCAGAAGTATTTTGTTTCTTTGATGTGTTCAGGATGAAGGTTCGTTTTGTTTATGTTGCAAGAAGGAATTTGTCTCAAGGTGGAGTTTGTTGAGTTATGATCCAAATTCTGTCTCCCAAGAGAAAGGCCGACTTCTGACGGAGCGAAGCGGAGGCCCGTCGCCGGAGGCTTGGGCGGAGCGAAGCGGAGGCAGAAGTGGCCCATCGGGCCACACCCTTTTCCCAGGTCGCGGGCCGGGGGGGGTGCGGGGGGGTGGCAGCCCCCGCGGTACGGTACGGGTCATAAATACCCGTTAGGGTTTTCCATTAGAGATCGATTTATTCTCTTGTAAGCCGCCGCCGTTGGCGTTGTAACTCGACTCCCGATATAGTGAAGTTCTTGTCGGTCGGGCGCCCGTGGTTTTTCCCGCAAGGGTTTTCCACGTTAAATCTCGTGTCTCCCGCGGTTTGATTCCTTTACTTGTCGTCGTTTATTCGCCATCGTTTATAACAGGCCTCCAAGGTCAAAGCTGGTCAGCAGTCAGCCTACTAGGCATGGATCATATTACCTACATCACTGATAACCAACTGTTCGCAAACAACTTACAAAAAGATGACATCATCTCCAGTCCTACACATCGGCAACTCAGGCCACCTCTTGCAGACTTCATTACAAACAGCCAAGGGAAAACCTACTCACAGATTAGCAAGGAAGCATGGAAAAATTCACCTCCTCCTCAATGTCTGTACTCTTGCTATCATATTGCTCACTTTTGTAAATGCCCTGTTAAACAGGTGCTGCAAAATGTACAATGAGACTGCTTCGATCTCATCTCTGTTACTTGTCTCTCATGATTGAATGAAATCTTTAATTGTAAAAAAAGGGGACAAAATTCAAACATGCTGGCACGTCTTAAGACATGGTAAGGACTAGTCCAATTTGTTGTGGTTGTATAGTGAGCATTTCAACAATATGCTTATATCAGTAAGTGCCAGAAAAAAAACAAAGGAAAAATCCGTTTGTTCTGTGCTATAGTAAGCTTGTATCTGTAAGAAATGACAGGTATTCTGAGGCAAAACTATGTGCAAGGAAATTGGTGCCTGAGATCTAATCCTCGTTTACCCATATCAATTTTGGACGATTGGGATGTGCCTTCATTGCTCTCTCCAGAGGAGCCTTCACTTCAGGATCCTCGGGTGCATCCCACAGATGGATGCAGACGTATTCCAGGTTGGGTAGGCTTCCAAGGGTCTCTACATCTTCTTCGCTGACACTTTCACCCGTACAGAAGAGTAACTTCTGGAGGTTCACAAGTAAACCCCACCAAGCTGCAAGACCTGAGACGGCATCCCCCTCGATGACAAGTTCCCGAAGGCCAAGTGGATCAGGGTGCTCTTTGCATAGATTGTCCAGCAACTCTGGTGGCTCATTTAAGGTATAGATATGCAGAGAATCAAGGTTTGCTTTGGTAAGATTATATATCGAAGAGACAATCTCTTTGTATTTCTCCTCCCATTCTTCATCAGCATAACTGTTGACAAATTTCATGCCCAGCTTCCTGAGATCTGCTAGTTCACCAAGCCACCGAATGAAGCTGATCGACTGACGATACACACTGACACCTTCCAATACCCGCAGTGCTTTCATGTCTGCAATTTTATCAGGCAATACAGCATAATCGTCAGTGACTACTAGAGTTACCAGACATTCCAATCGTTCAACCTGGCAAATGGCTGCTGGAATGTCCATTATTGTGTCGTGTCCATGTGCTTCAAGTGTCCCCAAGTGTTGCAGCTCTGCTGTTTCTTCTGGAAGCTTTGTAACAGCATTTGCATTTTTGAGCCACAGGTATCTCAGGGGCAACAAATTGCCTACATCCGCAAGATGATCATCTTTTAATTGCTCACAGTCTTCAAAGGCCAAAACACGCAAAAGCCTAAACTCTGACAGAGATGGGATTTCCATATTACCGCCAAAAATATTGAGTGACCTGATGCTAGATACAACTAGCCCTGATGGGATTTCACCATCATTCTGGAGAGACAACCGACGGGCCTTATTTCCAGCAATAGGATTTACACTAGGTACTCCTAATAAAGTAACAAAGTTCTCTTCAATGGCCTTGGATACAATGAAATCAAGAACTGTGTCATGAACCTGGCAGCTATTCACCTCAAAAAATTTGTCTCTGTCTGCTGGTTGGATCAAGCACCTGTTGATGAGATCATTAAAACACCTCTCGCCTAAATCGTATGCTGCAATTCCGTTCTGTTCATGGATGAATCCCTCACCAATCCACCTCCTTATCAAATTCTCCTTCCCGATGGTATAATATTTTGGAAATACACTGAGGTACAGTAGGCAAGTTTTAAGATGGAGAGGAAGATCAAAGTAACTGAGCGATAGTATCTTTGACATTACTTCGTCACTAGAATTTCTTCGAAGTCCACAGCCAATCGAATTTTTCACTAGATCCCATTGCTCCTTTGTTTTTTCCTTGCTGGACAACAAACCAGATATAGCAGTGATCACAAATGGTAAACAGGCACATTTCTCCAAGATTTGTCCAGAAATACCTTCAAGGTGTGAAGGGCATTTTTCTTCAGGGTTGAATAATCTTCTGTAGAATAGCTGTGTTGAGTCTGCCATACTAAGAGGCGTCATATTGTATATATGTCCATTAGTGGATGACCGACAACATTCCTTTGCCACGTCACTTATACGAGTGGTGGTGATGATTTTACTGCCACAGCTGGTCATGGGAAAGATATCCTTAATGATGTTCCATGCTTGTACATCCCATATATCATCAAGCACAATGAAGTATCTGCAGAACAAAAGTGCAAGTAGTACTCATTGAACAGAAAAAAGAATAAAATAAGACGGCACATTTGTACAAAATGGAATCATAGACTTGATTGATGTTTATAAAGGCGCTAGTTCGGAACTAAAAGTTTAAATTATACGATGTGAAAACGGTGCTAACAGATTGTATATGCACAAAAAGAGGAAATAAAAGAAAAATGAACACTTTGAGAAGACAGCGCAAAATCTTCTCTTCGTGAAGTGATGGCTTTGGCACAAGATATGGCTAGCACAACTTGCCATATTTTATATACAAAATTCTAACATTTGTATGTGCCGTATTGAAACTATTATATCGTATAGAGTTATTTAGAGACAATTCATTCCATGAGCTGGCTATATTATTCTGTTTATGAAACATGGTACAAACTTGTAGACGGTTGCTGTTTGCATGCCCTTATTAGTAGTCTCATCTGGAGATCTTCTAATGTACATAGAGGACCTATGATAGCTTCTCCTCTTCTACTTCATTTTAGAGAACACGACGATCTTTGCTACACACATTTGGCCATTATCTCTATATTTTGTTTAAGAATACATTAGCAAAATAACCTACGATCATAACAAGTGTTACTGCAAAATATGATGTGCAATTATTTTAAGTGTACTACAATTCTACAAAACGAATCCAATAAAATAAAAAAGTTCTTGTAAAAAATCTACAGACTTAGGGTTTTGAATTGCATTTATATAGACAAATGTATGCAAGTGTTTATTTGGATTTTTTTAAAAAATACTCCTATTATTACCCGAGTGAGGCATATCTATCTCCTCTGAAAATATATATTTCCTCAGAAGAAATGATGATTCGCTGTTCAGTATTCTACAACAAAAAGGTCCAAAGGATTTTAGGTAGTACCTTTTTCCTGTGAGGTACTCCCTGATCTTCGTGACAAGTTGATCCTCCCCAGCCACTCTGCTAACAAAATCTCCCTCGATCACGGCTTCAAAATCATTTCGTTCCACCACTTCATATAGGACAGTCCTCAAGATTCCCTTGATGTCCGGATTCCTTGATACCGATAAGAACGCCCGATGATTGTATCGGCCTTCAAGTTTCTGGTATACCTGGTGCGCCAGAGTTGTTTTTCCCATCCCTCCAAATCCGACAATGGAAATCACTCTGGTCTGTTGCTGGGCCGAGCCATCGTCTCCAGTCTCATCTTCCTCCAGCAAGCTGACGAGCTCGCCGTTCGGTCCGTCGATGCCAACAAGCTTCGTCATATCCTCAAACGTCGCAAGCGCTCTTGGATCAATCGATGCGTTGCTGGCATTGACTACGGGCTCGGGCTGGTCACTAGCCCTGCACCTTCGATTCCCTTTTTCCTTCAGATCTTCAATCTCCTTGGCTATCCGATGGTGACTCTTGGTCCTCTCCAGCAAGCTCCTGATCTTCTCCATGAAGCCGTCAGGGTTGGCGGATTTGTCGCTGGCATCATGTAGCATGAGCTCGTCGAGGCTGTCCTCGATGTCGTAGGACAGCTCCCGCACATCCTTCAGCCAGATCCTGTCTTCCTCACCAGGATCTTGGACCTCAGATTTCTCGGTGAGGAAGGCCTTGATGGCGTCGAGTTCTTGAGCGAGAAACCCGATCTCGCCGCGCGCCGGCTTGAAGCGCTCGTGCTCGTCACCAAGCAGAGCCGTCAGCTTCTCCACAACTGGTTGCAGGGCTCCCGTCGCCGCGCTCGCCGCAGCTCCCTCCATTGTTGCGGCCTACAGTACCTCTCAGCTCTGTGTGGACGGAGATGAATGGATGTTTCCGATCTCTCTAGAGCTGTGCTGAGTGAAAGCATTAATTCCGTTTTGCCACTGCCATCCGGACTTCCGGAGAAGTTCGTTGCTGCCCTACGTGTTCGTGCGCCACGTTCGTGTGCCACGCGTTTGCTCTGGTTTTTTCTGCCTTGCTGCAATCGATCCACGCGGCACCACCGCGCCACAATTATCTGGTTAATCCATTCGCGACTCCAAACCTGGTGCAGTTCTGACGGTCGTCTGGTCCGATCGGAAGAGACCACCAGCCTCTGAAGTGCAATTCAAGCCACGATCCTTCCTCCGGCGAGTCGGCGACAGCGATTGGGCGTCGGAGGAGGCCCCGTCGGCGTCGCGCCAACTCGTGCTGCTGTCGGGAGGTGGCCCGTCGCGTGGGTCTCCTCTGCTGTTGCAATTCCGGGGAAAACTACAGGATTTGCCCGTCGCGTTCGCGTTTGGTGAGGCGGGTGGATCCGACGATGATTTCACGGCAGCCATTTCCACCTCTCGCAATCATTGGCCATCCGCGTTCGCATTTGGTGAGGTCGTTACGCTCCACTTTTGACTTGACAGTAGCAAAATTCTAGCATCTTGAACTCTTGGTAAGGCGTCGTACTGAATCCGTGAACCAACTTGTTTCCCTTGAACTGTCCATTTTAGCACTCTCCAGTTCTCCGGCTCCCTGCTATCTCCTCAAACTTTGCCTTCTTGGTCAGGTGTAGCAGCGTCAGTGGGCAGATGCCCTTCATACACACGGCTACAGTAGGAATAGAAATACCAACAGAACTCGTGCACATTGTTTTGTTCATTGACAAGGAGACGCTTGTTCCCTACTACTTCCTTAGCTATGGTTGAATTTTTTCTCATCAAATGCACTCGCTAGAAAGCAACGTGCAAGCAGACCATCAGGTGAGGTTGGCGGGAGTTTCCCTTCCTGCGAGGCTGCGACCTAACACCAACGACTGGTTGGGTCCGGCACTCCGGCCGAAGGGAGCTCACATGATTTGCCCCATTCAGACACCGGCGCTACGCCGACAGCGACGCAGCCACACCGGCGTTCTCACCAAACCGCACGCGCGGTCGCACGCCAAACATTCCAGCAGCAGAACACAGAAGGGCTATGTTGCAGAGGATAACAATTCATTCAAGCAGCTCGATCTGTACACGTTCAGCTATGATCGTATAGCTATTCTTTGTTACAGGAGCAGCTCCTGTTTGCTTCTGCTGCATCATTGACCATTTGCAGCTACACAAGAGCAGCAGTTTTTGCTGCAGCTGAACCCTTCGTCGTGGCTACAGCTTGGTGACTAGCTCTTCCTATCGGCAGTAAGGTTACATACAAGGCTGGCAATCGACAATCATAACTACAGGGAGAAATGTACAGCGTATACACAAGGTCGCAAGGAGTCTGGCGCCGTGAAGCTATTTACATGGAACCGGCGAGGAATTTACGTGTGAGCTTCATCCCACTCTTTCCGGTTAGGGAGACCTGCAGTGCCCAGGACGCCATCAGTAAGTTGTGCAAGCATTAACATCTCACTAGCACACTTCAATTCTAGCAAGACTCAAGCGCATGGAGCATTAAGGAACGAGTGCGAAGAAACAAATTACAGTACTTCTCCTACCAAGAGAATATCCTCATCGGTTCCAAAGGATTTGCGGGCCTCGTCTAAGCTCTTCATTGTCACCCTTTCGCGCTTCCTGAAAGAATCAACACACAGCCTTATCACACCCCTGACTGAGAATATCACTCAAGTTACAGAAAGTTTTCATTTCAAGAGAACTACTAATACTCCTTGACTGTATTTCTGCATCCCAAAACAGCACGAGCCACTTTTAGTTGTACAGAGTACACTAGCTATTCTCATGGTTAGATGTATATTTTTAAATTAGCAGAGGGGAAAATCATAAACAAACTTTTAGAAAACCCAGATGATTTCATCCAACATACACAGTTGCATATATACAAGCTGAAACTCATTACCATGGAAGAGCATAGAAAGTGAATATTGCACACCTGGAACTGGCAGGATCCCTTATCTCAAATTCACAATCATCGGCATCATACCCACATATTATGACATAATGCCCTGCAAAGTGTAAATAAATTCACACAACTATACTGGTGAATTTACAATATGATGATAAGAAACAGCATGGTGCTTGTTACCCAGATGAACAGACAACCAAAACCATGGACTTTGAAACCCAGATGCTCACATTTAAGAGAGAGTAAATGTTACAAGAGGATCATAAAGTAACTCACCCATATAATCTGAATCCTCATTGACCTGTTGCACATCATGTACATCATTCATCCAAGATGAACTGCATTCCAAATTTCAGTTATTATTATATTCCGTCAGAGCCTCGACTTCCAAATCAATCTCGGACCATTTGTGTTTCTCAGTTGAACTCCAAATGGCTTGGCGCTTAAAAATGAAAGTTACAAAATTAATATTTGCTTAGTTTAATCCCCTATATGCCATTGAAATGACATTGAAGGGATTAAAAATTTTAAACTCAGTGGCCTTGAAAGGATGTCGGTTTCAGCAGCGGTAGATGATTTTATAAAAGTAGCATATAAGAAATTACTACACAAATTAAGACAAAATTCAACTTTGTATATGACTAATAAAACTGAAAAAACAGAAAAAGAGTGAATAAAAATTCTGGCTATGATCTTAGTAACTCCAACAAAATCACTTACTTTAGCTTTGACTTATCCACTAATGCAATGGCAATGCAGTGCCCTGATAACAGTAGAAAAGCAATTTCATATGCGCTGATGGATCTGTGCTGCAAGAAGGCACAAATTGAGAAAAAAATTAAGTGCTGTGGGAAGTACATGTGGCACAGAGTTTTCATGTAGTTAGCTGCTGTGAGCATACTTGAATATTAATTCCAGCATCAAGTGCCTTCACGAACAGATCATCAACTCGGTCGATGTCTTCTTCCAATTGCTCCTATCATCAATGACCATTTTGAATACACTATTGTTAAATTCAAAAGAATGTGAACAAGAAGTTGGTTAGAACAAGTACCCTGTAAAAAGTTTCAGCAGAGTATTGCGGGTTCGCTCCGAGAGTCACGGTAAAGAAAGAAAAGCTAACTGCAAACTTGTTCAACAGATACGCCAAGTCGACTGTCCAAACGCTGCAAACGAAAAAGCGTTAACACCATTAGTTCATCAAGGGTTTACTGTTCTCACAGTAGGTTGCACATTATAAATTCAGTTTATTCGGATATTCACAACACATCATATGATCTTCAAGAATGATACTATATTCATTTTGAGTTAAGAAAATCATCATGCCTCTGTCTTTATGACCACTCTGGACCATATATACCTTACAATCATCCAACAACCATCGTTCAGCTTTGTGCTGATCCTTTTTTTAATGAAACGTGCATAGAACCACATCAAACTATAACGGACAGGCATTTGTTATTAATTAGTACTACAGCACAGCTAATCGCACTTAAAATTGTTTATTAAAGAGAACCTTGTGGTGCGGCAGAGCCTCTCGAGATCGGCAATGCCGTCGCAGCAATCAATCCCCAGCGTCCTGAGCACCATGAGCACGCAAGCGAGGCCGCAGTCCCAGGTGAAGGCCTGTTGCACATGTGGAACCTAGCACCGCCAGCAGGAGGTCCAGAACAGGAACCAAATTTGTCAACACACACCCAATAATGAGGAAAGCACATGTGCACAGAAACGCGCACAAGTGAGGACGACGAACTAATTGGGCGAGGGAGTGAAGGGGGGAAGCTCACGTCGACGTAGTACGATCGGCGTGCCAGAGGAATCAGTCCGTCGGCGGACGGCGACTCGAGCCCCTGCCCGCCGCCGCCGCCGTCGTCGTCGCCGGCCATCTTGAAGAGCTTGTCGGAGATGACGCGGAGGGGCCACATGACATCGTCAAATGCCCGCGGCAACGAACGAAGCTCGATCGAGCGGGGGTCTTCCCGCTGCCCCGGCTCTCTCAGAACCGGGCGAGGAAGAGGATCAGGCGAGCACGGCCGCCAGCGCTGAACCTGGCAGACCCGTTGTCCCTGTCCGAGACAGGAGGTGGGGGAGGGAATAAGAGGAAGAGCAGCAGGTTGAGCACAGCAAGACGCGCCTGGATGGGAGCGGGAGCCGCGGTGGCGGAACGGGCGACTGGGCGCGGCCGGCTTAGCTGCCGCCGGGCTGGACGACGGTGATTAAAACGGGCGAGGAGCCAGGGGGGAGGCCACCGGCGCGGGCGGCGCCTTTAAGGGCACGCGGGGCCTTCCAGAAACTGGTGCGTGGTGGTGGCGGTGCTATTTTTTTTTACGCGCCTCGGCACACTCTGGCCTCTGCTCTGCTGCGTGTTCTTGCCGGTAGAAAGGAGGAGAAGGCGCGGGGCGAGCTGGGGAGGGGAGTTGGAGGCTTGGAGCCTTGGAGGGAAGCGTCGCGGGGAATGGATAGGGACTGGAGGAGGGCGGAGAGGAGGATGCCGACGATGAATTCGCTTTCGGCACCGCGCGACTCGTGACGTGTAGGCACGTACCCGTACGCGTACAGATCTACGGCCAGCCCGCTCGGCTCGGCATGACCAAATCCATCATGGGTCGCTGGATCCAAAAGGGGCGCGCGCCGCGACGGGCCGCATTGACCCGGCTCGACAAAAAGCCGCCGCCGCCCGCCGACGACGAGTTGTTGGCTGTCGCCGGGGTTGGTAGCGAACGACGTCGGAGTCGAGATTGTCGCCGATCGCCGTCGCGTGGCATGGTCCTGAGCGTTTTTCCCCCTTCTTTGTGGGCACTCTTCTCCCTCTCCACTCCAATTACGGATTTATGGCCAGCCTCCGAAAGCGCTGGGGCTCACGGCGGCGACGTCCGCCATGAAAATATCTCGTATCCGGCGTGTCCGCCCCTGTTTGATATCTTCGGATCCCGCTCGACGTCGCTGTAATTCGGTTGGGGTTGGATTATGGACTTGTGTACTATGGTGATTTGGTGTGGCTGGAGGAAAAAGTCTACTTCACCCCCAACCTACAAGGGCTGAAACACATCACCCCTAACTTACAAAAATGAATTTTTTACCCTCTGAACTTTCAGAACAGGACAAATCACCATATGAAGTAGTTTTCATAGTAAATCACAGAAAAAATATAAAATGAAAAATCAAATTGTGTTGGACTTCTGATTAGTAGTTCTACGCAGTGAACATACAATATAGAATGCTTTAGTACATATTTTTTGTGGTAACTTTAGATCTATCTTTTCTTCATAACGCTAAAAAATGTAGTAAATATACCATATTATATGTTTATTGTCTAAATGTACTCAATTAAAATCCAACATAATTGGATTTTCCATTTTATGATTTTTTTGATTTACTATGATTTTTCAAAACTGCTTCAGGGTGATTTGTCCTGTTTTAGAAAGTTTAGGGGATAAAAAATTCATTTTCATAGGTTGGGGGTGATGTGTTCGAACCCTCAAAGGTTGTGGGGTAAAGTAGACTTTTCCATGTGGCTGGACACACATTTTCCTCCAACTACGATGGGCCGATGGTGAGTAGGAAGCCTGCGGATTAACAAAAGTTGGGCCGTGCTTAAATGGGCTGGTTGGGGACCAAGCAAATAACGTTTCATAAAGGAAAAAGTCCTTTTGACGTCACTCATCTATTACTGAAGTCTAACTTTCATCCTTCATCTGCAAAACCGGAAATTTGGGGTCCCTCAAGTATCAAATCCGGTTATTTTTAGCCCCTCAGCTGTTTTGGAGGGTGGTTTTCGCATGACCTTGCCGTAACTGAGTATATAAGGTCCCTCAACTATAAAAAAATGTTTATTTTTGTTCCCTCAACTATCAAATCTATTTATTTTTCCCGACTGTTTTGGAAGGTGATATTTGCATGACGTGACGTTGTGTCAACATACCAGGCACATGCGGAGGTGGGGCCCCATCATGTCACGTGACTATCTTCTCCCCTTTCTCATTCTTCCTTCCCTCTCCCTGACACTTCTTTCTCTCTATCTCCTCGTCCCTATCCAGAACGATGGCGCTCTAGGGTTGTCGTCCAACGACGACGAGCTCGTGCGGTGGAGAAAGACGAGTGAAACTACGGCAGGCTCCTGTGATGGAGCATGCAGAGCGATACGACACGACGGGCTCGTGTGGCAGAGCGGCTCGTGTGGTGGAGCAAGAGGAGAGAGAAAGAAGGAAGGAAGCCACATGACACGTGGGACCCACCATCACATGTACTTCGCATGTGGGACTCATCATCACATATGCGAAAACCACCCTCTAAAACAACCGAGGGACCTAAAATAAATAGATTTGATAGTTGAGGGATCTCATATATCAGGTTGTGGCCAAATCATGTGAAAATCACCTTTAAAACAACCAAGGGACCAAAAATAAACGGATTTGATAGCTGAGGGACCTTAGATACCAGGTTTTGCGGATGAGGGACTGACGAGGGCCCGGATTAGGGCCCCCCTTTGACTACAAGATTATCCCACTTGAAGACGGCAAAACCATCATCCACAAGGTGAAGACTTCTGTTAGCTGGTAGGCAGCTTGAGGATGGTCGCACCCTTGCTGATTACAACATCCAGAAGGAGAGTACTCTCCACCTGGCGTTGCGTCTCAGGGAAGGCATGCAGATCTTCGTCAAGACCCTGCACCGGCAAGGCACCCAATATTCACTCGGGTGGCAGCCTCTCCGACAAGTCTCCACCTCGCACGACAAGTCTTCTCCTCGCACGACAAGTCTCCGTCTCGCACAACAAGTCTCCGCCTCGCACGACAAGTCTGGCTCCGACTAGCGCGTGGGCCCAGACACACGGCTCGGGCGAGGCCACCGACGTGTGCGGGGAAGCGAATCTCCACGTCACGCGGGAATGACAGCTGGCGGCCATGCAGGCGACCTGCCCCAGCAGGAGCCTTAATGCGAGCCTGACTAGCCGCGCAAGCATCACATCGCCATCAACTTCCACTCTACCACACGCAAAGCTCAGCCCGAGGCACTCGAGCACCCTCTACGATGTGCGCGGGCTTAGACTTAGGCTCACGCGTGGCAAGTCAAGCAAGTACTCGGGCAGACTAAGGCTAGACCAAACTACTCGGGGAGAAGGCCAAGTGTCCCGGAGTGAACAGCCCGACCCGGCCACGCGGCGGCTTCCCCGACAAGACAACAAGACCAAGCTTCAATGCAGCCTGACGGACGACGACGTACGACGGGACGTACCAGTTGTCAGGCACTGTAGCTCTTTTTCCTTCCCTTTGTGCCCCTCCCCTTGTGACTATAAAAGGGAGAGGAGGGCAAACGTTATAAGGGTTATACCTTCATAGGACCGCACACTGTCTCTCGAGACCTGGGAACGAACTCCCTCTCCCGACCAGCTTGTAACCCCTACTACGAGCACACTTGGCTCAGGAACACGGCATCCACGTACTGGACGTAGGGTATTACTCCTCGGAGGCCCGAACCAGTATAAACCCCGTCGTCTCCCGAGCTAACCATCCGAGCCCGACACACGATCGATAGAAATTTACTGCCGACGGTAGCGAACCTCGACAGTTGGCGCGCCAGGTAGGGGCACATCGTGTGTCTCGACGAACTCAGCAGATCGGATGGACGAGGGGTCACGCTGACCCCCCGGGGCCACCCTACGCTTCGGCTCCCTCGGCTTTGTCTACACTGGGCCGGTGGAGTCTGTCGCCGGCCGTACCTTCGGCCGGCCACCTCGCCTCAATGTCCTCACGAGGGCTGCGGGACGCGAGGCCTTCGTCTGAGGCTTCTCGGACGGCGTCATCGTCGGCATGTTGGTGCCAAACCCGACACAGGAGCGTTTTAGGCTCGCCGCCTATTACCTCACCGACCTCGCCTTCCAGGCCAGCGGAGACGGACCGCTGGGTTGGGGGGAATTCATGGAGCGGTACTCCACAATGTACTCTCATGGACAACCCGGCCTACCGGACAACCCGGTGACGACTTACGTCGACAGCCTCCGCGCCACGAGCATCGTCCCTGGGTCTACAACTACTCAGAGGGCGCCGACTGTGCGACATCACGACCCCACAAAGGAGTGCAACGTCTGTGTGGCCCTTGCGTCGAGCAGCTCCGAATCGGAGCAACCACCACGCCATCGTGGTGCCGATGCCCAGCGGCGGGCCCGACTCAACGAATTAGCGGAGGCATGGCGCCAGCTCGATGAGGAGTTGGCCCTTCTGCATCAAGAACTCGACGCTGACACCGAGCCTCGCGATCGACAACCTGCGCATAGTGCCCGTGCAGGGAAACGGTGATCGGCGCCTCGCGCGGGACATCCCTGTTCAGGGCAAGCCCGGCAACGCGAACGGCAATCGGTGAGAGCGCCGTCCGACCGCAAGCCAGCCGCACGACCGTGCGCCGACACCACCTGCACTACACCGGAGACCAACAACGACCAGCGCGCCAACAAAGGCACGAACATCCACACCGACGCCGATGCACTGCCACTTTTCTGGTAGGCATCCCAGAACCTAGCCGTCGCGGCCATGTTGCTGCGCGGCTGCCCGAAGCCAGCAACCTCGGAGGAGAGACGAGTATGCCAGCAGCTGAAAGCGGTGCTCGAGGCTGTAGCGGCGCAACAAGCGGAAAGTTCCGCCTCGCGCCAGTGTTCGGAGCGCGGACGAGCTGGAGCACCATCCGCCCACGGCCCGAACCCGCCTCCTCCTCAGCAGCAGGGACACGAGGGCGGGGTTGCGGCCGCGGCATCGACAGTCAAGAGTCATCTCGGACCCAACCGCGATGCTCGGAATACCATAGAAGCACAGCGACAAGTGGAAAGCATCGACGGCAATCATGACTACCACTCGCGCCGCGACGACGACCGTGGGCGCCGCCGAAGCCACGACAGCGACGACGACCGCGAGCGCAGTTGGTCACCAAGCCAGCGTGGTCCGAGGGCCTTTGGTCGGAGCATCCGTGATGAAAAGTTCCCCTCGCGCTTCCGAGCCCTGACCAATGTGCCAAGATACGACGAGGACACCAATCTCAGCGTGTGGCTCGAGGACTACCGACTTGCGTGCCATGCCGGAGGAGTGACCGACGATCTCTTCGTGATCAATAACTTGCCCCTCTACCTCGGCGACTCCGCACGCACGTGGCTCGAGCATCTGCCCCGCGACAAGATCCAAGACTGGACCGACCTACGGCGGGTTTTCGTCGGCAACTTTCAGGCACCCCTCAGGGTGAGTGTCTGGCAAGCAGCCCTGGCAAGCAGTGGAGCTGCGCAACTGCAAGTAGCAGCCGGGGGAGAGTCTTCACAAGTACATTCGGCGCTTCTCCAAGCGCTGCACCGAGCTCCCCGGCGCAACCGATAACGACGCCATCTCGGTGTTTCAGAATGGCACGACGTGCACCTCCCTCATCCATCAGCTCGGACGTCGCATGCCGCGCACGACGCGGGAGCCCCTCGACATCGCAAGCAACCATTCTGACGGCAAGGAGGCAGTGGCCGCGATGCTCAACACCCCTCAGGGCAAGGGGAAACAAGTCGTGGACCAGGGCGAGGGAACGTCCTCTCGCTTCAGAAAGAAGAAGAAGAACGACAAGCGGCGTAGCGATGACAACATCCTTGCAGTAGTGGAGCGCAAGGCGTCACGCCCCAAGGGCAGCGCGGCCAAGTCTACACCATCTAGGGACCACTTCGAGAAGCTCCTGGACGCGTCGTGTCCACACCATGAGGTCCTCGTCAAGCATACGCTCCGGGAGTGCCGGCTAATGAAAAGCTACGTCAAGAGCACCCTCAAGCCCAAGACGGCGGATCAGTCCGACAAGCGAGGCCCCTCCCACGACGACGATGGAGGCGCGGGGGCTATCTTCCCCGGTGAAGACGGCGTGGTGCACATGATCTTTGGTGGATCACCAGCAAGACCCTCGAGGTGGCGCGAGAAGCTCATCCGGCGTGAAGTCATGAAGGTCGGCATTGCAAGCCCGTCCTACCTGAAGTGGTCGGAGGTTCCGATAACCTTCGACTGCAAGGACCATCCTGGCAACATACCTCAGCCAGGATCCTACCCACTAGTGGTAGCTCCCTTGTTCAAGTCCAGAAGGATCCACAAGGTCCTGATGGATGGGGGAAGCGGGATCAACGTGCTCTATGCGTCTACACATGATGACATGGGCATCCCGCGGTCCGCGCTGAGGCCGTCGACGGCTCCATTCCATGGGGTCGTACGAGGCGCTTCCCCTCGGGCAGATCGATCTGCCCGATACATTCGGGGACGTGCGGAACTTCCGCACAGAAACCCTCACCTTCGAAGTGGTGGGGTTCTCGAGGACGTACCATGCGATCCTCGGGAGGCCGGCATACGCGAAGTTTATGGCCGTGCCCAATTATACGTACCTGAAATTGAAAATCCCCAGATCGAGGGGTATCATCACAGTAGGGCCAACGTACCAGCGCACATACGAGTGCGATGCTGAGTGCTTTCAGTTCGCTGAAGCAACGATCCGGTCCGTCAGGCTCCATGCCGTGCCTCGTTTCAAGGACCAGGATGTCCACGAGTCGTCCAAGCGTGCGGCCTGCTCTTTCGAGCCGCCAAGGATGTCAAGGACGTGGCCGTCTCCGTCGATGGCCGCAAGCTTCGTATTAGGACGACGCTCGATCCTAAATAGGAAAACGCGCCCGCCGACTTCCTCAAAGCGAACCTCGACGTGTTTGCATGGAAACTGTTGACGGTTAATAGTTGTATCAAACTTCGTTTAGACTTGCAAGCGGACAAGTCTCCCGTCGTAGTCAAGGGACCCTTCTTCCCTCGAGTGGTGAACCCAAGGTATCGAATCCGTGGAACAATGTGCAACGCAAGGATTCAATCTAGTAAAGCAAAGAAAGCTATCTAATGAAGAACCAAATTGTATCTAATCTACTAACTCATAAAGGAAACACATCTAATCTAATCTAATCTAATCTAATCTAATCTAATCTACTAAAGAGGTAGCAAGAGAAAGCAAGAGATAACCGATCTAGAGAGTCTAGATCATGCTTATGTTGTAGCTCCAAACAAGATAGATGAAGATAGAAAAGCGAATCTCATTAAAAGCATCTTTAAACCGTGGCCTCTGGTTCGATTCCGAAAACGCCCGCCTTTCGGAACCCCCATTTTGTCATAACGTATTCCTATTCATGCGGGTAGTCTAGGGCGAGTTCCATAAGAACAAGTTGAAATCACTTGGTCGGTCTGGTATGCACCTCTAGCCACCGCGGCTACAAGAGCACCCTAAGCAATCTATCTTAAGTATAGATTGGGGAAGAAGCAAAACCAAAAACAAAACAAAATCACCGAGAAGGCACTTGATTGCTAGAAATCGGATTCACTATAAAAACTTCACCATGAATGATTACATGAACAAGATCACCACCGGGATCCTACCTCGATCTTGATCCTTGCTCCGGAGCTCCGACGTGGTCTTCCATGCAAGGTTCCCACGTCGGCTAGGGGGACCCTAGACAACTAGCACGACCCTCATCTCCGAGATGGTGTCCCTCAAGCTTCTCTACTCCTCGGCGGCGGATGACGAATTGATTGATGCGTGGCTCTCGGTCAGGGGGCTATAAATAGCCCGAGATGCATCTAGGTCAAAGGGGGGCCGACTGGGCCTCGAAATGGGCTGGGTCGGCCACTTTGGCCCAGTTCGTGGCCTCCTTCGCCCGGTGTTGCTTCCCGAGTCTTCTAGATCCCCCCTTCTGCATGTGGGCCCTTGTCGTTAGTTTCTCTCCGAATTGGACGAAGCTCCTTGTCTCGCAAGATTCGGCACTTTTCTGGCTAGGTCCTCGGAGTTTGTCATCTTCTCGGGCTTGGTCCTTGGGCTCTTGGAGTCATGTTCACTTCATTGCTTGACTTGTACCGGCTTCAAGGTCTTGTCATGAGGTGCTTAATGAACTTATCCCAGAAGTCTTTCTTTCAACGCTAAAACCCTGCATAATCACTAAACTCCAAAACCGACATGCACAAGTGAACTTGTTATACCACGGGGGTTAGTACCAATGGATAAGATACAAAATCCATGCCAACACCGAAGGTAAACTCATGGCTAGGTTGACGAAATTTCACCGTCAACAGCTCCCCCATGCTTAAACCTTGCTCGTCCTCGAGTAAGCCTTCGATGGATATCATTGTTGCCCCTCATTGTTTAAACCTTGCACTTGATCATACATGAGAAAACATAATGCTCTCAAAAGTTTAGTTCGTTAAAGTTCCATAATGTACTAGCCTTCATCCTAACGGAAGGTAGATTATTAGTTAAGCTTATCCCACAAGTATTAACATGCTCCCAAAATTCAAATGGATCTCAGAAATTTTGAAATAAAGAACAAGATGAAAAAGAGCTAAACCAAGTTCACAAATTTAAACCACCTTGCATCTTGCTCATGAACTCTCATCTCATCTTGTCTCTCAAGCCTATTTATTCTACTCCTTTCCCTCTCATAACATATATATATGTGGTAGGCTCTTATATGGAGCTTTTTGGGAATGTTTAGTCCTACCAAGATATTATAAATGAGATGTTGTCAAAACAAGACAGGATTCTCATGGTCTTACCGAGACTCGTCAAAAAGGTTATTGGAAAATAATGTTAAGTCAAGGAGGGGAAAGAGAAAAATACACACACTTGAGATGGGTGGACATGTGCAAATGACAAAGAGTGATCCCGAGGCACAAAGGAAGTCCTCGTTATCGGATTGCACATGGTTGGACTATGAGTTTGGATCCTTTAATCTTGAGTCCTTGAAATTCCTAATGCACTTTAGAGAACCGAGGAGTTCACTTTATTTTATTTTTATATCATACATACTCATATTTTTTCTTTTCTTTTTTTCTCATACATATATTTTTCTTTATTTCTTTTTTCATTTTTGTTTTCTTTTTTTTCTCATCAATTTTTTTATTTGCTCCCCTTGAACTCTAAAATTGCATTGTACCTACCTCCTCCCCCATGCTTAGACGTTTGCTCGTCCTCAAGCAAAGAGGTGATAGAGATAAGGTAGGTACCGGAAATACTTTTCCCTTGGAGAGATACTTGAAATCTTCAATGTTGGCACCATCTTGCGATCTTCCTTGAATTGACGATCCATTCTCAACGATAGGTTGTGGTCAAGGAGGTAATCACAAAAGATGATATTTGGTTTTAAGGGTGGATATCCGGCGAGGTTTGTGAGATCTCCGATGTGGGGATACACAATGCACGGATAGAAAGGCTAGTGTTGACGGTGAATTTCCGTCAACCTAGAGTACTTGTTATACATTGGTTTCGATTATGAGTTGCAACTAACCCACCACTAGGCATACTAATGATGTAACAAGTTCACACTTGCATGTCGATTTTGGAGTTTGTTGTTTACGCGAGAAATTAACGTTAAAGAGGAGACTTTCGGGATAAGTTTATCAAGCACTTCAAGAGAAGATCATGAACCCCGTCACAAGTCAAGATATGAAGTGAACAAGACTCCAAACAACCCAAGGACCGAAGCATCAACATGCAAAACTCCGGGGACTTGGATGTTTACCAACAAGATCAACTCGGCCCAGAGATATTCTCACGGCCCAGGACAACATGATCTTTCGGTACAGATTCGGAGACTTAAACGGCATTTAATGGAAAAAGTTTGACTACCAAAGTTGTGGGCCTCGACGATACCTTCGAGTTGGACATGTGGAAGGCCCAATTCGGATAAGGGAGCTAAGAGATATAGCCCCCGAAATCCCTGCTGCGCAGTCAGTCCGAAATCAGAACAGATTATCTTCCAAGGCCGATTTGGAGATCTTATCTTCGTTTTTAAGGAAAGAAATGAATACCAAAGTTGAAGATAATTTCGTGGAACACAACCTGGACACCGAATTTGCATTATTTAGAGTCCGAACGTGAGAGATATGGCGTTGGCAAGGAAGGACCGCGAAACAGGAAAATCTGGCTGATTTTATGGAAACCAAGTTTGCTTCTCTCCCAAGGAGGATTTCGTGCAAGGCAAGGTGGAGCACGCCCAAAGGCACCTCAAGGACATAAATACAACCCCCTAGGCGCCCCAATATGGTTACCCATCGAACAAATCATCCTACCGACGCCAATCACCGAAAACCGCCGCCGCAAGATGAGGGAGAGAGTTAGATGAGCTCGTCGCAAGGATCTACGCCGGCAGAGAGAAGGAAGCAAGAGGAGGACTCCAAGCCGCCGGCCTAGGGGTGTTCCCAAGCTCCATCGCCGCCATCTTCATCGACGACGTTCTCCGGAGTCTCCATCACCCCTATGTGCTTCAATCCGTGTAAGATGATGGGGTAATGTCTCCGTTCATCCCTAGGATTAGATGGATACATGCTATGTGATCGCTACTCGATTTGTGGTTTCAATCTATTGTTTTCATGTTGATGATGCTTTGATGATTAAGGTTAGCTACCGTGTTTTTCGGGCGTATGATATCCGCTACTCCCATAGATTCCATCAACATACCGTGTCCATCATAGGTCTAGTCACGAATACCTTCGCGTAGTGACGAGTACGAGAGGAGGGAAAGGGCGAAACCGTGGTCACAACCCCCGGTAGATTGGTTTACCGCTTTCGTGTAGTATATGCATACCATGTTATCCTAGATCCTAGGGAGGGAACACTTATCTTTCTTAATCACTCTCTTGTGTTCACCCCTTTATCATCTAGTTTAACCCTAGATTTGTTTGATCAACTTAACTTAGATTAACTTAGGTTAGATTGTTTTACCTTTAGATTAATACTCTTTCAAAGGTTTTCCATTTAACTAGATTAGTACTCGGTTAAGCGCTAGTAATCCTCTTGCTCCGCGGATTGACAAGAACCTTGGGAATCCCGTGGTGAAAAAGGTGCAGTCCGTACGCTTGCGGATCGTAGGTGGATACGAGTTTTATCCGTCAACAGCTAGCAATAAGATAATTACACAAAAACAGAATGACCAGCTTCTTAGTCTCGGGCCAGAGAAATCAAGGCCTGAAATAACTCACTCAAAAATAAACCTTGTATACTAAGTTTTTGCACTCAAATATTTATATGGCTCTGGATAGGTAGAGCAACACGCAAGTGGTATTTATGACAAGGTTAGCATTACTTTTAAGAACAAAAATAAATCATCTTTAATCCATCTAAAACTTGAGAGCACATAAAACACTATGGGTCTTTATTTTTATCATAACCTCTGCTAAAGATTAAGCTAGCATTTAGATAATTTCAGATTTGTATTTTAAGAGAGCATTAACTTAAACATGCATAAAACAATTACAAAGATAAACAAAGCGGCAATTATAATCATATATCATCATGGCACAAACTTTGTAACTTTACTAATGGTAAAAACTTAGTGGTGACTTTATTCATGATGAAAATAAACACTAACACACATGCTGAAAATAAACTAACACACATGCTGAAATTTAAATAAGAACTGAAAACACTACGCAAACACAAACAAATATAAGCTGAAAATTAAAGAAAAGAGGGTAAAGGAAAGATAACTAAAGCTCCTCCTCTCTCTAATCTTCCTCCGGTGGTTGATATTGATAGTCTTGGTTGTTGCACCCTTGCTCATAATAGGAATGCACCACTCCTATGAATTGTCCGACGGTGCTAGGTGAAGGTGTCAAAGCTCATAAGCGATGTTTGCATTTCCTTCACTCATTTGGTTTGCATTGGTTAGGATGGCTGCAATAATTTGCATGTTTCTTGAAGCGTATCCTCCAATGGTGGCCACATTTTGTTGTGGTTGAGGAAGGTGTGCATATGGCTCCGCAAAGGCTACGTTGGGCACCGCAAAATTTGGTGGGGGTATGGCTGCACCACTCCCCCATGCTTGCATTGGTACACCACCATAGTAACTTGTCGGCGCCGGAATTCCTCCAATGGTGGCACATAATTTTGTTGTGCACCTCCTTCTTGGGCCATAGAAGATCCTTCTCCTATAATCCTTCTCTTTTATTTTTCTTCACCGGCACAAGAAGTCCTTCCTCTAACCAATCTTCTTTCCCCTCAAGAAAAAGTCTTAATCTTCCATCCGATAGGGGCAAATTTACTTTGGCCACTTTGAAGCCTCCTCTCTCATCTTCACTTATATATTTGCTTTTCTTCATATGTTCAATCCTAGGGAGGTCCCGGCTAGGAGATGCTTCGGGTTCCTTGTAATACCCGGTTTCAAAGAGATAGCCAACATGGAGAGGTAACACCCCGAACCAATATCTCCCGAACTCGATGTTGCTTCACAACACCACTGGTTGATCATAGGTGAGTGGGGTCGATTGGCTGCCTGGCAATCAAAGCCGAGTAAAGCCAACTCAACTCCGTGTCGGTTACCTTTGTTTCTCTCATTCTCCCCAAATCCTTTTGCAGTGAAACACTTGGATGATGGGGTTCCGGATAGTATTTCTTCGTTGACGGTCTTCTCCCGCGATCATACTCCAAAAACCTTCCCATGTGCCTCCATGCACATCCACTTGTTCCGGGGCTCCTTTTTGAAAACCGAGCTATTCCCTAATACATAGGGAACCGCTTGTTCACTCAAGAAAGGAGACACTCGCCCATGGGTCTGCGATACTAGAACATGCAATTGTTTTGAACATGAAAACCAATCTAATCTATCGGGGGTTGTGACCACAGTTTCGCCCTTTCCCTCCTCTCGTACTCACTACGCGAAGGTATTCATGACCAAACCTATGATGGACACTGCGTATTGAATGGATCCAAGGAAGCATTGGAGCTCTACTCCCTTTATGGCATGGTAGCTAACCTTAAGCAATAAAGTATATTCAACACAAGATGATAGATAGATAATCCAACCAAGTACGATTACATATCAAGATCGATTACAACCCATGGATGAATAAGGAGATTAACCCATCAAAGTGCTAGACATAGCACCGTTGATCACGGTTACCCTTCCGACGGTGTCTTCCTTCTCCACTTGTGGGTGCTTCCTTCGAGGTGGTTGATCTCCCTCCTCTCTCTCTAGTTTGTGGATGTCCTCCCGGTGCGAATGGCTCTCTCCAAACGGAATGAGAGACTCAGCACTCCTTCATCAAGGATATGCGCCATGGTCATGAGAATTTCCTAGGCGAATTCCTTGTGGGTGTTTGCGACACTCCGTTAGAGAATTGCACCCAACCTCGGTGTCCCATATGAAAACTCAATATGTGGAGAGCTTGGTCGTCGAAGTCGACGTTCGCTACAAGCCTCTACTCAAGGCGAGCGAGCTTCTTCTCCTCCTCCTCCTCCGTCATGATGACAAACCCCTCGGAATACCGCGGAGTGTATGGAGGTGGAGTGGATGATCGTGTCGAGTGGCGAGGTCGGACGGGCGGCTCCTCCATATGTCCTTGAGGTCTGGTGAACCTCATAAACGAGTTTCGTGTGGCCTTCATGCCACCGAGGAGAAGAGTGTGGTTCCTCCTCGGTGGTGTCGTGTCCTCCTCAATACTCCGAGGAGACTCAGAAACCGAGCGCCTCCTCGAAGAGGTTGTCGATGATGGCTTAGACGACGATGATCCCTTCTTCTTCGGTGAAAAAGCTTGTAGGTTTCTTCCATGATTGCAACACTCTCCCTCACAAATATATATCCGAGGTTTTCAACCGGTAACAAGGTACACAAATATTATTTTGGAGTCTGGACTTTGAGTGGAATTAGGATGTGTTTTGTTGCACGAAACAAGCGGGGTGGATGGCTAAGTCTAAGGTGGTCCCAGACTACAAACTAGAGCACACGAACAAAGAGCTGGATGGGAGGCTTACCTCTCTCCTCCTCTTGGCTCGGTTCTTCTCTAGCGCATTCATTTTGCTTCGTGACCGTGTGCACCTTCCAAACGTTCCCGTCCGCTCCTTCGCTTGCATTATTATTCCTTCCACTTGATGTTTTCGCTTTGACTCACTTCCATACTCCCTTGCCTCACATGCCTCCATGATATTCCTACAAAACAAAGCCTTGGCTGCCCCCCATGCTTGTACTTTGCATGTGGTTTGATAAAAGATGTTGGGGGGCATCCCGTGATGCGTCATGGTGCATGCATGGTTAAGTTAACTAGATTGCCTCCCTCTAAGCATGTTTTAATGCTAAGCACTCCTATAATTTTGAAAATTAAAAATAAATTCAGAGCTATGGGAGAGCTCAAGCATAAATTTAGAGAAGGTTTTAAAGCATTAAAAACAAATGTAAGTCGAAAAATATTTCTGACTACTTTTATGTTGGTCTCACCGGTATTGTTTGCCTTCATTAGTTGAGAGCAAGCTTTTCCCGGCTTGTTCATGGGGTGGCATAGGTTTAGGTTCTAATTTTGATTAGATAAGAGAGATTTTGAATAAAATAAAATTAAATGAGGCTTAGAAAAATTCTAATCTTAGAGAAACCAAGGATATGAATTTTTAAATCAACCAAAAGTCAAGTTTCTAGGTCCACACGAGTCCTACCATGTGCTGAAATTTAAATAACATCTAGATACAAATCGTGGCTCTACTCGTGTGTTTTTAGCATGAAAAACAAGTCAACCATAACATCATAAGGAGGATGAAAGGTTGAGATAGGTTCTGAATTTTTTTGGTTGTGGTTTCTCGAAAAGAGGCAAACAAACATAGGATGGCTCATGTAAAGGGTTTATGATCAAAACAAAATATTCAACCAAAAATTATGTCTCTAATATTGTTCAACCATTCTAAGTCTAATGTCTTGCATAGTAAAATTCAAAACTGAATTACTTGAAAAGACTTGAAAAACCTGGAATCGGGTTGACCTCCCGGTAGCTTATTCTTGACTCGACGAAACGGGTTGCCTCCCGCCTAGCGCTTCGTTTATAGTCCATGGCTAGACTTCTTCACTTGATTACTTCGGATCAACGCTCTTTGCGGGCGTTGCAATCTTGGGTACGCTTCTGCACCATCTTGGGCATGGGCTTATTCTTCGGCTTAGTCATATTTTTGGTCTTCGCAGGCTGGCTTTGTCCTTTGGTCTTGACGGATGCAACAACTTCCTTCATGTAGTGGCTCGGCATCTCAAACTCCGGTCCTTCGGTCGTGATCTTCGTGGTCTCCTTAGTGTGATCCTCCATCTCTCCCGAATGAGTTTGAGTAGCCTTCGCCTTCTCAGGACCTTGGGATTGTACTGATAATCTTCCTTCGCTACCCATTGGGCGCCCGACAAGTTGTCAAACTTGCGTCTCTAGCATCTTCATCACGATGAACACTTCACATATAGAGTTTCCGGCCTCTGTCACCTTTCCATCTAAATTCTCCAATATTTTATCCATAGCCTCGAACTTAGTGATGACGTCCTTGTTGATGTTAGCTTGCTCGTCCATGAAATCCTTCAATTGTGTACAAGGTGGAACCAAATCTTGAATGGACGAACTTGCATTAAATCGGGGTTTACCTTGGACATGGTCGTACTCCACACACTCCTCACATGTGTATCTTGCCTCGACAGCCTTTAGGTGTTGAGCTTCTTTCTCTATGTCCATCTTCTCCATCCTCCTCTTAAGTAAACCGATATGCCTCTCAAGGAATCCGGCTCGTATGTATTCATTGAAATGCTCCAAAGCTCCCGCAATCGTCATGCAGATAGTTGAGACCTTGATCTTGAACGGCCTTCCGGCGTCTTGAAGGTTTTTGATAGGTAGATCAACGATGTCCGGGGTGCATAGCTCGATCTCGCGCTCCGGTTGTGGTTGTTCTCCCATGGGTGGCAGTTGAGGTTGATCTTCCTTTGGACTTGGAGGTGATGATTCCCTTGGAGATTTTGACGGTCCTTCGACTTTAGCTTTTGAATCTAGGGTTTCCAACCCTTTAGCTTGTGTTGCACGTCTCCTTTGCCTGTAAAGTTTTCCTGGATCATCCACAAAAATGTTTGGGTTTCTTGGAGAGGTAGCCAACCATCTCCAGTTAGGGTTAGCAATAAAAAATCTAAAAAAACAAAAATTAGAGTTAATCAAAACTAGATTAGATTGATTTTTTTCTTTTGAGGATGATAAAACTTAAGAGATGCAAAATAAATCAAAAGAAAAACTGAAAAAAAGCGATACTAGATTGGATCTTGATTGCTTGTTCCCCGGCAACGGCACCAAAAAAGGGGCTTGTTGACGGTTAATAGTTGTATCAAAGTTCGTTTAGACTTGTAAACAGACAAGTCTCCCGTCGTAGTCAAGGGACCCTTCTTCCCTCGAGTGGTGAACCCAAGGTATCGAATCCGTGGAACAATGTGCAATGCAAGGATTCAATCTAGTAAAGCAAGGAAATCTATCTTATGAAGAACCAAATTGCATCTAATCTACTAACTCATAAAGGAAACACATCTAATCTAATCTAATCTACTAAAGAGGTAGCAAGAGAAAGCAAGAGATAACCGATCTAGAGAGTCTAGATCATGCTTATGTTGTAGCTCCAAACAAGATAGATGAAGATAGAAAAGCGAATCTCATTAAAAGCATCTTTAAACCGTGGCCTCTGGTCCGATTCCGAAAACGCCCGCCTTTCGGAACCCCTGTTCTGTCACAACGTATTCCTATTCATGCGGGTAGTCTAGGGCGAGTTCCATAAGAACAAGTTGAAATCACTTGGTCAGTCTGGTATGCACCTCTAGCCACCGCGACTACAAGAGCACCCTAAGCAATTTATCTTAAGTATAGATTGGGGAAGAAGCAAAACCAAGAAGAAAACAAAATCATCGAGAAGGCACTTGATTGCTAGAAATCGGATTCACTATAAAAACTTCACCATGAATGATTACATGAACAAGATCACCACCGGGACCCTACCTCGATCTTGATCCTTGCTCTAGAGCTCCGACGTGGTCTTCCATGCAAGGTTCCCACGTTGGCTAGGGGGACCCTAGACAACTAGCACGACCCTCATCTCCGAGATGGTGTCCCTCAAGCTTCTCTGCTCCTCGGCGGCGGATGACGAATTGATTGATGCGTGGCTCTCGGTCAGGGGGCTATAAATTGCCCGAGAGGCATCTAGGTCAAAGGGGGGGGGGGGGCGGCGGGCCTCGAAATGGGCCGGGCCGGCCGCGCTCGGGCCGACCTCGCGCCGGGCCCACTTCGGCGCGGTTCGTGGCCTCCTTTGCCTGGTGTTGCTTCCCGAGTCTTCTAGATCCTCCCCCTTCGCATGTGGGCCCTTGTCGTCAGTTCCTCTCCGAATTGGACGAAGCTCCTTGTCTTGCAAGATTCTGCACTTTTCTGGCTAGGTCCTCGGAGTTTGTCATCTTCTCGGGCCTGGTCCTTGGGCTCTTGGAGTCATGTTCACTTCATTGCTTGACTTGTACTGGGCTTCAAGGTCTTGTCATGAGGTGCTTAATGAACTTATCCCGGAAGTCTTGCTTTCAACGCTAAAACCCTGCATAATCACTAAATTCCAAAACCGACATGCACAAGTGAACTTGTTATACCACGGGGTTAGTACCAATGGATAAGATACAAAATCCATGCCAACACCAAAGGTAAACTCATGGCTAGGTTGACGGAATTTCACCGTCAACAGAAACTCTCCGACATAAGGGGATCCCGAGAGAGGTTGCCGAGCACAAACTGAACATCAAGCCGGGGTCGAAGCCGGTGAAACAGCGCCTGCGTCGCTTCAACGACGAGAAGTGCAAGGCGATTGGTGAGGAGATCTTGAAGCTCCTTAGTGCATGGTTCATCCGTAAAGTCTACCACCCCGAGTGGTTAGCAAACCCTGTACTTGTAAAAAAGAAGAATAAGAAATGGAGGATGTGTGTTGACTATACGAGGCTTAACAAGGCATGTCCCAAGGATCCGTTTCCTTTGCCTCGCATAGATCAGGTAGTCGATTCAACGGCAGGGTGTGAAACCCTCTGTTTTCTCGATGCGTACTCCGAGTGCCACCAGATTGCGATGTGCATAGTGGACCAACTCGCAACCTCATTCATCACTCCGTTCGGCGCGTACTGCTACCAAACAATGCCCTTTGGGCTAAAAAATGCGGGCGCTACTTTCCAACGATGCATGCGACGTGTCTTCGGGGAGTTGATAGGCCGCATCATAGAAGCATACGTCGACGACATCGTAGTTAAGTCGAAGAAAACAGGGGATCTGGTCGCCGACCTCACCGAGGTCTTCGTGAAGCTACGACAACATGGGGTGAAGCTGAACCCCGAGAAGTGCGTTTTCGGGGTCCTGAGGGGTATGCTCCTCGGTTTTGTCGTGTCCGAACATGGCATTGAAGCTAACCTCGAGAAGATTTCGGCCATCATGGACATGGGGCCGATCAAAAACCTCAAGGGCGTACAATGTGTCACGGGCTGCCTTGCAGCTCTGAGTCGCTTCATAGCACGACTCGGAGAGCGCAGCCTACCACTGTACAAACTGATGAAGAATTCCGATCACTTCACATGGACCCCTGAGGCGCAAAAGGCACTCGACTCACTTAAGAATCTCCTCAAGAGTCCTCCGATATTGACTGCTCCGACCACAGAAGAGCCAATGCTCCTATACATCTCGGCGACGACCCAGGTTGTCAGTGCGGCTTTGGTGGTGGAGCGGGAAGAACCCGGGAGGTCCCAAAAGGTAAAGCGACCGGTGTACTTCATCAGCGAGGTACTTTCCGACTCCAAGACGCGGTACTCACGGATGCAAAAGCTAGTGTACGCGATCCTAATGGCCAAGCGCAAGCTCCGGCACTACTTCGACGCACATCCCATCACTGTAGTGTCCAAGTACCCACTCAGGGAGGTCATCCAGAACCCAGAGGCTGAGGGAAGAATCGCCAAGTGGGCGCTCGAGTTGATGGGGCAGAATATCTCGTATGCTCCGCGCAGCGCGATCAAGTCCCAAGTAATCACGGATTTTGTGGCCGAGTGGACGGAGATGCAAACTCCGCCAGCCAAAATCGAACATGAGACCTGGATCATGTACTTCGATGGCTCAGTCATGAAGGAAGGAGCCGGCGTCGGCCTTGTCTTTGTCTCGCCTCTGGGCGTACGCATGGAGTACATGGTCCGACTACATTTCCCGGCATCAAACAACACCGCCGAGTACGAAGCCCTGATCAACAGTCTCCGGATCGCTGTCGAGCTCGGGATCAAGCGTCTCGAGATCAGGAGCGACTCGGAACTGGTCACGGGACAAGTCATGAAGGACAAAAATTGCGTTGACCCGAAGATGGCGGCATATTGCCAAGCCGTACGAGATTTGGAGGGCAAGTTCCACGACCTCGAGTTGCACCACGTGCTGCGTGACTACAACAAGGCGGCTGATGTGCTAGCAAAAGCGGCGTCCAGTCGGAGCCCGGTGCCTCATGGGGTTTTCACGAGTGATCAACATCAGCCATCCATACGAGAAGAAGGCGAGAAGCCACCGGAGGATCCGAGGCCTGAAGTCATGGCAATCGACGAGCCACCGGAAGTGAACCTTGAAGATCCCGACTGGTGTTTCCCCATCCTCGAGTGGCTAGTCAAGGGGAAGCTCCCTTCTGACCAGACCAAGGCCTGGCGGATCGTCTGCCGAGCCAAAGCGTTTGTCCTCATTGACGACGAGCTCTACAAGCGTGGGGCGGCCGACATATTCAAGCGGTGTATCCCCAGGGATCAAGGTCACGAGCTGCTACAAGAAATACACGCTGGTACCTGTGGCCACCATGCCAGACCGAGAACACTCATCGGAAAGGTGTTCCAACAAGGTTTCTACTGGTCAACGGCCGTCGCCAACTCGAAGGACATTGTGAGGCGTTGTGAAGGATGTCAATTCTACGCGAGGCAAACTCACCTCCCGGCGCAACCGTTGCAGACAATCCCCATTACGTGGCCCTTTGTCGTCTGGAACCTCGACATGGTGGGCCCTCTCCGACAAGCACCCGGGGGCTGCACCCACCTCCTCGTGGCGGTCGACAAGTTATCGAAGTGGATCGAGGCCCGACCCATTGTCAACATCCGCTCCGAGGAGGCCGTCTCATTCTTCACCGACATCATCTATCGTTTCGGCATCCCCAATAGTTCACAGGGAAGAAATTCCTTAACTTCTATGACAACAACCACATCCGTGTGGACTGGTCAGCCGTCGCTCATCCGAAGATGAACGGGCAAGTCGAGAGGGCGAACGGCATGATCCTACAAGGCTTGAAGCCCAGAATCTTCAAACGGCTCGACAAGTTCCGTGCAAGATGGGTAGAAGAGATACCATCCATGCTATGGAGCCTACACACTACGTCGAGCCGGGCCACGGGATTCACGCCCTTCTTCATGGTGCACGGCTCCGAGGCCGTCCTGTCAACCGACATCGACTACGGCAGCCCACGGGTGCGGGCATACACCGAAGAAGGAAATCAATTCGTGCTCGAGGACGCGATTGTTGACGGTGAAAATCCGTCAACCTAGCCATGAGTTTACCTTCGGTGTTGGCATGAGTTTTATACCTTATCCATTGGTACTAACCCCCGTGGTATAACAAGTTCACGTGTGCATGTCGGTTTTGGAGTTTAATGTTTATGCGGGGATTTAGTGTTGAATGCAAGACTTTCGGGATAAGTTCATCAAGCACCTCATGACAAGACCTTGAAGCCCCGAACAAGTCATGCAATGAAGCAAACTTAACTCCAAGAAGCGGGGGACTTGATCCGAGAAGACGACAAACTCCGGGGACCCGACCGGAAAAGTGCTTCGAATCTTGCAAGACAAGGAGTTGAGTCCAATTCGGAGAGAAACCGACGACATGGACCTACATGCGAAGGGGGAAACATCCGGGAAGCAAGGGAACCGACCTCGGCAAAGGAGCCCACGGGGCACGGGGCCTAAATGGGCCCCGGGCCGGCCGGCCCGTCCGGTCGGCCCGGCCCATTTTGGGCCCAAATCCGTCCTCCTTTGCCCTAGCCGCCAATCGGGCTATTTATAGTCCCCTGACCGAGAGCCACGCGAGAGAAGATTTCGTCTTCGGCCGCCGAGAAGCGAGAGAAGAGAGGGACACCATCTCGGAGAGGAGAGGGTCGAGCTAGTTGACTAGGGTTCCCCTAGCCGACGTGGGAACCTTGCACGGAAGACCACATCGGAGTTCCCGGAGCTAGAAGCAAGATCAAGGAAGGATCCCGGTGGTGATCTTGTGTATGTATCATTGTTATAGTTGAATTATCAAGTTGAATCTTTTCCTAGCGATCAAGTGTTTCCTCGAAGATTTCGTTTTTCGATCGGCTTTGCTTATTTCAATTCTATTCTCGAGATAGATTACATAGGGTGTTCTTGTAGCCGCGGTGGCTAGAGGTACACACGGATCTTCCGAAAGAATCTCGACTTGTCTTTTGACTCGCCCTAAGCTCCCCGCATGAATAGGGATACGTTGTGACGAACGGGGGTCTCGAAAGGCGGATGTTTTCGGATTTGGACGGGAAACCACGATTTAAAGAGGCTTTTATTAAGATTCGATTTGCTACTTCTTCTCTTGCTTGGAACTTCAACAAAAGGCTTACCCCGATCCCTCTAGATCGGTTTATCTACCCAATCTTACTTTGTTTTCTCCGGTTTTTAGTAGATTAGATTCGTTTTGTGTCTTTTACTTAGATGCATTAGGTCTTTTATCGAAGATTGAAGATTACTTGGCTTTAATAGATTAAGTCTTGCGTCACACATTTGTTCCACGGATTCGATACCTTGGGTTCACCACTCGAGGGAAGAAGGGTCCCTTGACTACGACGGGAGACTTGTACGCTTGCGAGTCACGAACGAACTTTGATACAATTATTAACCGTCAACAAGCCCCTTTTTCCGGCGCCGTTGCCGGGGAACAAGTGATCAAGATTTGATTTTTTATTGCTTTTTTTTGTAATTTTCAGTACTGATTTTGTTTTATTTTTGCATCTACTAAATTTTGATCATCCTCAAAATACATCTAATCTAGTTTGTCTAACTCTAGTCTTTATAGATTTGTTTTGTTTTCTAGTTTTTTTTGCATACTTTGTTTATTGCTAACCCTAACAAGAGATGGACGGCTACCTCTCCAACAAACCCAATAATTTTGTGGATGATCCAGAAAAACTTTACAGGCTAAGGAGACGCGAAGCACATCAAGCTAAAAAGCTGGATTTTGTAGATTCGGAGTCGGAAGACAAAGGATCGCAGGAATCTCCGAAGAATTCACCACCTCAAAGTCCGCGGGAGAATCGACCTCCACCAATGGGTGACCAACCACCGAAGAACGCAAGATTGGGGAGCTATGCACCCCGTACATCATCGACCTACCAATCTTGAACCTCGAGGAGATCGGAAGACCGTTCGAAATCAAGACCTCAACAATCCGCATGGTGCAACATTCACCCTTCACCGGCAAAGAGGATCTCGTTGACGCAAAATGTGCACTCGGCGCCGGTCACACGGCAAGCCGAAAAGCTTAGCTTCGCACGCGCGGAGAGAAAGTGACGTGCCGCTCAATTTTTCCCGAAAATTAACAAAAGATGAAACGGTTAAATACCAAAATTTGGAACCTACGGTGATACCGAAGCGGTTCCATATTTACGGCTAAGAAGCCAAGCAAGACGACATGTAGCTATGCAAAGCTACTGTCAAAAAAAAAAACACGACCATTCGGGTAACCAAGAAGGGAAAAAGAACATTGCCGAATGGATGACGTAAGCATGACAACGATCGATCTTTGAATGAACATGGATGCATGTGCCAAGCCATAACCGATCCTCATGAAGATTAACATTAAATAAAGTAGAGCACGAACATGATCATGTGTTAAAATAAGCATGCATAGATCCAAAGCGTTAGTCTACCGCATGTCTAATCACTTTAAGATCCGTCGGGCACGACATCAGCAAATCTATCCACCGCATGATACAACTTGCATGAAAGAACGCACCACTTTCCACAAATAGATCTATCCACCGCATGATACAACCTAAATATGGAAAGCTAGAAGCATACGTCTTTTAAAACACAAATAACGCACGTGATCTACTCGTGAAGATATAACCGAATGCGGCTGAACAACCGATTCGGGGTCCATGAAGAAGGAACAAACATTACCACATGAATAAATCTATCGAGCCTGAATTGGAAATCTAATCCACCGGATGACTAGCTCCAAAGCAACCCCAAAACCTGCATCTACCGCATGATACCCGGCTCTTTCAAGATTTATACCAACAAAGCAAGCTTGAACCCGCAACACGTAACAACCTAGATCGATTCGGTTTCGGCTATCGGAGAGCACGAGATCCACGCGTCAAAATACGAAACCCGCTCGTGCACGGATCTTAAAAGAAAAAGAGCCGATCCAAACCCATCTAGATTGGGCAAAGTGTATAACATGAATTAAAACATAAAGCAAAACTCATGATAACACGGGGTAACTTAATGAATCTACCTGGATCTTGCCAAAATCCAATAGAGCCGATAACTAGCTTCGAGCTAAACCTTAGCCTACCGCATGGCTCATGATCTAACAAGAAACCCTCTTGAACCAAGCTTGAATCTACCGCATGACACGAAGCATGGTAACAAGACTACTTGCATCGATCTAAATCCACCGCATGATACTAGACATGATACAAGGTTGCCGGTACTCACGGAGGTCGACGGATCGATTGGTCCTCTCGAAGAACTCGACGACACGACAAGGGACTCTAGGGTTTGGCGTAAGGCCGGTGTGTATTGAGGAATGAACGTCCGTTTTACATACATCCGGGGATCATATTTATACCCTGCCGATTACAATTGCGAATGGATTCATTGCCTAACTAAACTTGATCACTTGTCCATCCATTCGCTCCCCCCCGATCGAGCCACGTCACCATCCGATCCCGCAAAATCGCTCTCTTGTTCCTTTGCCGAACCGGGAGCGGATAGCCGACCGCGGATCCTTCTGCCGAAAATCTCTGAAGATATCTTTCCTTCCACCAGACGGACTCTTTTCCGAATCGGACCCACATGTCATACTCCTTACCAAATTTTGGTGTTAACACATGCCCCTTCAATTGTGGGATAAAAGTAATTTTGTTCCACAATTGACTCCAGCCACGAATCCTTGAGCCAAACCTGTCAACACCTGTTCTTCGCAATCCGCCGGATTCTTCGTTCAGATCCAACCCTAGATCCCCTTTTGTTCCGAGCTCAAATCTCCAATGGCAACTCAGAACCAAGCTGCTCAGGTAACTTCACCCCTCCAAGCCTTTGTTCGGCATTAGGTTTTCAATTTTACCTGAGATTTTCTTCTTCCGCTCTCTTCCAGGAACCATCTACGCCCTTTTGATTCCTATTGAGGCCAATTCGCGAGCCTTATTATCTTGGTCCCGAAGGGAATCCCGACCCTCGAGATTTCATTGCCGCCGAATCTCGGAGAATCCCTTTCAAAGCAGCTTTATCTCCACCTCCTCAATGGCAAGATGCGTTCAAGAACGGCCTTTGCCCCCAATCGCGAGTCGGAAGACTTGGTACCGTAGGATTCTTGCGGATAAGAGCGGATTGACCAATCCGGATACTCTCCGCATTGCTCAATGTTTGGAGTTATCCGTAGCCGAGACGCCCAAGAATGAAGACCTTCTGATAGCCGCGTGCCACTTCTGGTCCAATGGCGTTAATGCCTTCCTTTTTGGTCATGGCCCAATGTCTCCAACTTTGGCCGATGTGTACATGATCACCGGCCTTGACATCACCGGGTCTGTTCAGCCTTGGAATTTCAAAAATTCCTCACGCCAGACAGGGGTAAAGCCAGGGAATGGCTACAAGAATTATATTTTGAAACATATGAGAGATAATCCCCTTGGCGAAGTTGAATACAGAGCCTTCTTGAACATGTGGTTATGCAGGTTTGTCTTCTCGTGGCAAGGCCAATGAACCCACTCGAATCATATCGCAATGGCGATCCATCGCCGGCGGCAACCGCCTTCCTTCCGGGAAAATTCCTCTTGGGCGGTGTATACCATATGCTTCATCGGACGGTTACCCAAATGTATACCGACGGAGGATAACGTGCGTCAATGGCCCTTGGTGGTTTGTTCGGATTTGGCTGCGGCTTCACATGCACCGGATCGTAGGCGTCGACTTGAGCTCCGGGTTCTTCCCCTGGTCCAATCCCCCCGAAGGAGAGCTTCAAGTCACCGAGGATGCCAAAGCTATGGAGAAGCGGCTTCAACCGTTATCGTGCGAAAGGACATCACCCAACTCTTCGAGTTGTTCTTCAAAGGCTTCCCCAATCCTCTTTGGCTTCCTTATATAGGCTATGACACTCGACCTTTCCCGTCGAGTTCTCCTTTGAGCCCGGCCATCAAGATGGGAGATTCTGGAAATCTTTAATATCATAATCCGCCCATGTATATTACGGCCGAGTTCAATGGAGGGAGGCGGAATGCCGCACTTATGAGTACTACCGGCCTAACATAATGGCCAGGGCAACTTGGATGTGGCCACTGCCCCCAAGATTGTTTCGCATGAATTCCTCAAGCCCGGGGAGGAAATCAAAGAATCGATGCAATGCGACGAGTTTTCAACTATGTGTGCGGTCCCACTGTCTACACATGTCCTTTTGTGCCCGCAATCATAGCTCACCCTACCTTCAACTCATGGTGGCAAGAATTCCACGAACACATCTTCGGTGAACCCGTTCATGTGTTCCCGTGCAGTAACCGGTGCCCGATTTTCTGCCGAATTCAGAGGTAACACGCTGAGCCCCTTGATCAGACTGTTACTCATGGTCCTGACCTCCATCTTCTGTCCACAGAACACAGTTCCTGCCCCTCGAGCCAGGGTAATAACTTATAATGCCGAAGGTCCAATTTCAGCACTGGGGTTTAAATCTACAACCCTGCGCCAACTGATGGACAGGTATGCTACCACCGATCCCGGCCCTCTCTAGCCTTGCCGTTGACGGGAGGCAAGGATTGCATCCGGTTCCCCCTCCGAGCGCTAAAAGGAGGAGAACCGTCAAGAAAGTACCGATTGAGGTAAGCTCCTTTACCTTCTTGGTTACTTGGGTCACTCTGTTCTTGATGGATCATATCATTGTGTATTTCGGACCGAGCCCAACATTCTTCGAACCAATACCCCCCGATGCCCCATCCATCGGTATGGCTTTTCTTGTTCTTTCTCAAGGATGAGCACCGGCACTTATCCCTTCAATTGAATATTTGCGAGAAGAAAGCGTTGGAGAACCACTTGTAGATGTCCCAGTGGTTCAACAGGCGAGCCCTTCCAGGGTTGAATTGCCCATCCCAAGAGAGGTTTCGTCTTCATCACCTTCTCGCGGAAGCGATACGCTCTCCGCAGGTGGATCCCCCAACTCAACCGGAGCCACCAAGTTCTCCCGGATGCCATCGCCCATCGGCCAAGCAAAGAACGGCCAACCTAACGGAAGAAGATCCAATTCTTCCCCAGCCAGAAACTCACGAGTCGCCGATTGGTGCACCGAGCATCTCCCGACTTGGACGTTTCGGCTCTACTCGGGACGCCTCCTCCGTCCGCGATTGCTCCCGCTCAAGATACCATTCATGAGGTACTTGATTCCGCCTTTAATCTTGATACCTTGATGCTAGCATTCTCACCTCGGCAGTGTTGTTTTCGGGATCACGCCCCGTCATCATCGAGCTTGCCGTCGGAGGGCCCATCGGTGCCGCCGATGTGATGAAAGAAGTAAACCCGGCCGTTGCCGGACGAGGTATTGCTCAAGCTCAAAGAAATTGCGGCTGGCTAGAAAAAGACGTCCGGGATCGGCCTCAATGATCTTCGCCATTTTGAAGAGATGTTTGAGCCCATTAGCCGCAAACTCCCCGATGACATCAGAGCTTTTCTGTCGTCCGTCTACGACTTAGAGCCCTTTTATGTTCCCTTGAGGCGCACTTGGAGGAAATTGCGCTCCCGTTCAGCCATTGAAAAGGAGAAAACTGATGCTGAACAGGCCATGAACGGGATACAATCCCAAGCAAAAAGCCATAAGGATACCTTGGCTGACCTGCAAGCTTCTTACGATCTGAAAGTCGCCGAAAAGGTTGCTCTAGAGGCGGAATTAAAAAAGCTCGTCGGCGGGGATGGAAATTGACCGAGAAGAAAATAGCCGATCTTCCCGGATTAATAGCAAAGACCGAAGCGGAGGCGGAATCGAACGTCACCGGAGTAAAGCGATGGCGATGCGAGCTTATTGACTTATCCGATGCCCAAAAGGACTATCAGGAGATCTTGGACAACTCCCACTTGATAGTATCCAATGTTCGTCACGCACTTGCAAAACTCCTCAACGCTTGAATGTTCTTATTGATGTATACCTGGACTGGTCGTTCTTGTAATATCTCCTTTGCAATTTGTTTCCTTTCCTTGGCGTACTTTGAGATGTGATGCCGAACGACCCATTCGGTAGTGAAACGCTAACTGCCGAACGACACCTTGAATTCCTTTAGCCGAAACCATCGACCCACACGCGTTTCAGCTTAGAGCTCCAAACGACCCACCGGCGGGTTGGTCAAGGAAATCTCTCCGCCTTCCGATTTTATTGGGACGTGCGCCACGATCCACAGCCACGATTCGAAGCCACAATTACCCCGCCCGGGCCTATAAATGTTGCCGTAGGTGCCCCTAGCTCTCCACCGGGCCTTCTAGCTCTCGAATCTTTGCCAATCTCTCGGCCTTTTTGCAAACGGTGCACATCCCCAAACCGCAATGGTGCGCCGCCCCTCAACCGCCGCCGCGCCTCCGACGAGGCTGAGGGAAGCAGCGCTAATGCGCGCAGGCGGTAATGATCGTCAATTTCTCCCTGTCGATCTTCCTTTTGATCTTCCTTTTCCTTGACAATCATCTCCCCCTTTCAGTTTGATTCAGTGGAATTCGCCCCGCGCGCCGGCCAATCAGCCCCTCCCTGATGACTCTTCGGAGTCCGATGGCCACTCCCCGGTGCCGTACGGGGAAGCAGACGCTATTCGCTTCAAGGAGGAGCTAGAGGCGTCTCGTCTTGAGCTGGAGGCCGTCTCCAAAAAAGCGGGGCGTGGCCGAACTAGAGTGGGAGGACCGGCGGAAACGGTGCCGGAAGCCATTGATGGTATGGTTCGGTTCTTGATTCGGTCCGCCTTTGGTGCTAACCCCTTCTTGTTTGTCTTGTGCGGCCCGTGATGCTTGAGCTCAACCGGTTAAAAGCGCCCGTAGAGCAGGTGGCGGGAGAAGGTGAACGCTCACGGCGACACGCGGCGGAGCGCCCGGCCGCGGTGGAGCGCCGCATTGACGAGGTGGCCGTCCATGGTGTTCGTCCGGGCACCACCTTGGGCCCGGCTGCGATGGCGACGCATACGGACATCGACTATTCCACCGGGCCGCGTGGCTTCCGTGGCGGCGCGCGGAGGATATCGACGAGATCGAGCTCATCTGGAGCGCCTCGACGGCCACGGCGACGCCATTGCCGAAATTACCCATCCCCGGTCGTGCCGAACGGACTCTTTGATTAGATTGTACTAGGGATGTGTAAATGTCGGCAATATATGATGAACTTTTGGAATCGCATTTGTTCCGTGATATTTCCCTTCGCATTTGCATCTGTGAACTTGTCCTCTTCGAATGCATCTGGGAACTGTCTGTAGCCGAACGCTCGCAAACAACTGCCCCTTGGCGCAAGATCCACAAAGGATCCCAATTCGGCAATCCGCGAATACTGTTCAAAAGAAACCCTTCGCACTCGGTGGAAACCCCTGCCGCTTGGTATTCCAACAGTGTGTACTGGCCAGATCATCACTCCCAATGCGCCTCCTTGGTCAATAAAATAGCCCGTGGGGTGCTCTGCAATTCCACTCGCACACTCCTCCATCACTTCTCGTCTCTTCTTCCTGTCGCTAGAAGAAAAAACCCCAACGCCATGGACAAGGGTAAACAACCTCGGGGGAGCGGCTCGTCAAGGAAGCGTACGATTCGGAAGTGAGTTCTTTCTTGATCTGCTCCTTGTCCTTTCTCGCTTGATCTTGCACTTCATGTTTTCCTCTCGCCTCTTGACCTTGATTTGCTTCCCCGAAGAAATCATCGGAACCGAAGATGTTCCCGAGTACATCTCCTCCGATTCTTCTCTGAGGCGGAGGATGCCACGCCCCGAGCAAAGATCATCCATCGAGCCGCGCCGCCGTGCTCGGCACCTGGAGCGTGACCTCAGGGACATGTCCGTCGCCGTCAGCCGAACGCGAGCGTCGTATGGCGGCCGGAAGCGCTAGTAGGGGGTAAACGCTTCTGTCCCCCTTCATGTTTGCATCTGGATCTCTTGCCCCTAACCTTGATTCTTTTGCCCCAGATGTTTCGACGGTACAGCAACCTGAAGGCGGCCTGGGATAGCTTGGTAGAGGCCGCCAATCGTGGTCATCCTCGTGCGTTCCAAGTCGCCGTCACGGTGGTCCTGGAACAACTGAAGAGGGAGCAACGGCCCGAAGAAGTAAAGAAAAGATTGACTCATACTTTCGCTTCTTTCTCCACGCCTTCTGCTTCCCTCCCTTAGGGGACTTGACCTTCGGGTCGCTATGTGTAATCCCGCAAGAAACCGGTTGTAGTGTAGCCTTGGGCTAAGGGCAATGCATCGAGCACCGGCCATTTTCTTTTGTTCATGGATTTTTTGTTCTAAAGGCGGCCTCATCCTCGAGCGCCGGCTGCTTCTGTGTCAGATGTGTATAATCATCGATCGATTTCAATGCTAGGATAATACTTCTTCAGATATCTTCCATTTATTGCGGCGGAAAACTCCTCTCCTAGCAAAGTTTTCAATATGTACGCATTACCGAGAACGCATCCGACCACACGAAAAGGCCCCTCCCGCTTAGGGGACCATTTGCCGAATTCAACGTATTTAGTTCCAATCGGCGGTAGCGCTTTCCAAACTAGATCGCCTTCTCGTGAATTGCTTTACTTTTACTTTCTTGTTATAGTATTTGGCGACCCGCGACTTGTTTTTCTCGATGTTTTCCGGGGCCCCGAGACGGATCATATGTAAATCTTCTAACTCATCCATCATTAGGCCACCGTAATCCTTGGAGCTCAAATCGTTTTGCGCACTACTCTCCTTGATTCCGATTGCATTTCCCCGGGGCAAGATCGCGTGATGCCGTAAACCAACTCGTAAGGAGAAGTCTTTGTAGCTCCATGGGGGGCCATTCGGTAAGCCCACAGCGCTTCACTGAGTACCGAATGCCATCTCCTCGGCTTACGGTCGATCTTCTTCTCGTATAAGCTTGATCATGATCTTGTTAGAAGCCTCTGCTTGACCATTAGCTTGGGCGTAATATGGTGAGGAGTTAAATAATTTGATTCCCATGCTTTCGGCAAAATCTCTGAATTCCAATGACACGAATTGTGCCCCTTGGTCAGTGGTAATCGTCTGAGGAATCCCAAATCGATAGATGATGTGTTCCTTGACGAATTCGATCATGTTTTCTCGACGTCACCTTTTTGAGTGGGATTGCCTCGACCCATTTGGTGAAGTAATCAGCAGCCAAAAGCACGAACTTATGCCCCTTCTTCGGATGGTGGATTAATTTGGCCAATCAAGTCTATACCCCGCCCCCGAATGGCCATGGCTTGATGATGGGATTTAATGCCGATGCGGGGACTCTTTGAATATTCCCGAACCTCGGCAATCTTGACACCCCTTGTAATACTCAAAGCGGTCCTCTAATGTCGTCGGCCAAAAGCATCCACCTTGCCTAATAACCCATTTCATGCGATAGGCCGATTGGTGCGCTCCACATATCCCATCGTGCACCTCGCTCATCATGTTCTTGGCTTCTTTCCGGACCCGAGCATCGTAGCGTACTCCATCTAATGACTTATAGAATAAATTGTCATCCGGAAGAACGAACTTGATTGCCTTATACCCGAGCTTCCTAGAGACTTTTCGGGATGGATCTCTCAAATATTCAACGATCTCTTTCCTCCGGTCATCTTCGTAAGATCCGTCCCCGGCGCTCACCTCGCCAAGCAAATGCTTCTTGACTCTCTTTACAACCCGAGGCGCTCCGAGCTAGCCTCGTTTGCTTCCTCGTTATGCTCTCTAGGAATGTGTCTTTGTAGGGTTACCAGTGGAAAGCCCTTCAAGATTTCTCTCGCATTCCTCGTAGTAACTCCTCGGCGCCTCACTTCGCACTCGTATCGGCCGTTCAATTGCTTGATGACCAACTCGAATCTCCATAAATTTCAACTGAAACGGCCCGGCTTCTCTCAAGTATTGAAGCCCTCGAAGCGGCGCCTCGTACTCAGCTCGGTTATTTGTGACGGTGGGTTGTATAGGAATGGCAAATTCGAACATCTCACCTCCCGGGAGAAATTAGTAGAATCCCTACTCCCCCACCTTTGCCACATTATGACCCGTCAAAGAATAGAGCCCATGGGGTAATTTCAAGCGAGATCAATCGAAGGGTCACGGTGTTCGGTTATAAAATCGGCAATGACCGACCTTTGATGGCTTTTGCCGATTCGAACTTCAACTCGAACTCGATAGAGCTAAAATCCATTTGCCAACCCGACCATTCAAAATTGGCATAGATAACATATGTTTTATCACATCAAACTTCGAGTATACGGTGCATTCGGCATTCAACAAGTAGTGCCGAAACTTTGTACACGAGTAGTATACGCAAAGACATAATCTTTCTATAGCCGAATACCTCGGTTTCGGGATCAAGTAGTTTTCGGCTAAGATAAGCTACTACCCGTTCCTTCCCTTCGAATTCTTGAATAAGGGCCGATCCAATAGTTTGGGTATCGGCCGCCACGTACAACTTGAAAGGCTTGTTCAACCGAGGAGGAACCGAGCACCGTGGCTCCTTCATGTATTGCTTGATTTCCTCGAAAGCCTTTTGTTGCTCGTCACCCCATGTGAACTTCGATCCTTCTTTAGCTTCAAAGCAACGGAGAGAACGGCAACACCTTCGTGATAAATTTGAGATGAACCTTCTCACAAAGTTGATCTTGCCGAGCGGTGGATTGCAACTCCTTGAGGTTGGTTGGAGGAACGATTTCATCAATGGCTTTCATGCTCTTTTTGCCAACTTCAATCCCTCCTTCGTGGACCAAAAACCCCAAGAACTCTCCAAATCGACACCCCAAATGCACACTTGTTTGGATTCATCTTGCGTACCATGCTTCCGGGTGCATTCCAGGGTTTTCTTCACATCTTCCAGATGGGAGTCATGGCTTAAGGACTTGATCACCACGTCGTCAATGTAGATTTCCACGGTCTTGCCGATCAACTCATGAAAAATGTAATTCATGGCCCGCTGGTAGGTTGCACCGGCATTTTTCAACCCAAATGTCATGACGATCCATTCAAATAGGCCTATATGACCAGGACACCTAAAGGCCGTCTTCGAGATGTCTTCTATTGCCATAAAGATTTGATTGTATCCCGCGTTGCCATCCATGAAGCTAATCACCTTGTGTCCCATAGCGGCGTCAATTAGCAAATCGGCAATAGGCATTGGGTATCCGTCCATGGGAGTAGCTTCCGTTTAGGTCCCCGAAGTCTATGCAAACTCTCATTTTTCCATTTTTCTTATACACAGGGACGATGTTGGAAATCCACTCCGCATATCCAGGGGCCGAACGAAGTTTGCGTCAAGTAATCTTTCGATTTCCTTCTTCACATCGGCCAATACTTCATCCTTGTAGATTTTCCGGGGCGGTTGCTTATATGGCTTGAAACCAGGCTTGATTGGCAACCGTGCTCGACGATGGATCGATCCAATCCGTGCATCTCCGAGTAATCCCGTGCGAAGCAATCTTTATATTCTTTGAGAAGCTTGATTAAGTTCCCCCCGAAGTCCGGTTGCAAACCCGCACCGATGAACGTCGGCCTTGGTTTATCACCGTTTCCAATGTCAACTTCCTCCGGCCTTATCGGCCGACATGAATCCTCGTCCCGCCTTGCCATCGTTGCCATCCACGGGGGTTCTCCATTAAAAATTACCGTAGGAGCCGACCGCTTGAATCGGCCGTTGGTCACCGCCGACGGGTTCAACGGGACCTTCTCCCCGATCCTTCCCCGAGAAGCAATCGATGCCTTGGTACTCCCGGAAGGCCGGTTCCATGTTAGCCACGCTCACGGAGTCGTCCGCTCGTACGACCTCAATTTCATCGTCCACCCACCGGATCGGCCGTTGGTGCATAGTGGATGGGACGCAGCAGCTTGGCGTGGATCCGGTCCCCGCCTGCGCAGTCGTAGGCTCCCTTCCCTTCGATGACGAAGAAGGTGGTGAGCAGCCGTCTTGGACCCGATCATCAAGTCCACGTGAGCGCATCCTTTGGTGTCCGAGGGGTTCCCGGCGAAGTCGTTCGTGATGATGCTTGTTGGTGTCAAATCGCTCGGGGTCATGCCAAGCTTCTCGAAGGTGGTGTACGGCATCACGTTAACCGCCGCGCCACCGTCGACGAACATCTTGGTCAATGGCTTGCCATTGACGTACCCCCCCCGCGCGGCGGCCTCATGTGGCGATTCTTGGCGGCTTGTCGAAGATGGCCTCGCTTGGCAAGCACCGGGGCCGCGCCATCATCTCCTCGGTCGCTCGTCGTCAAAGGAAGCTTCCTCCCCGCATCACCTCGGTTAGCGGGAGCCATGAACTCGTTTGGCAGAAATATACCATGCATGCAGGGGCTTGACGCTTTGATCCTTCCGGCTGGTCCTTGGGGCGCCACTTCGTCTCGTCCGGACCCCGCTTGCTTCATCTCGCGGTTCCTCAAGCGTTGGACCCGCCTCTTCTGGCTCTTGCGCAGACCGGGTGGGCACCATTGCCCCTTCGCCGGACGTAGACCTCCTCGTCCTCCTCGTGGTCGCCCCACCCGAGATCGCCTCGGCGCTTCCGGGATGATCAATGATTTCAATTTTTTGCCGCCGATCCCCATTCGGGGCGGATCCTTCCAAGTCTTTCGTGGACGGATCGGCGATCGCGCTTCCTCGCCCGTACTCGGCATATCCGTCGGGCCGCATTCGGGACGCTTCCTTAATGTGGGTAGTTTTAGGCCTTCATTCCAAGAAGGCGGTTCCGAAAAGGCGCACCCCCCAAGGCGCGCTCCTGCGCGCGCGCGTGTCGTTCCCGATTCCATCCGCGCGCTTCCTCCTCGCCCGCGTTGCTCCTCCTCGTGACGACGCTCCCGGTAGCGTTCCTTCTCCATCCGGCGCCGCCACTTATTAAGGAGGATGCGCGACGTCACCTTGGGTTTGGGCTTGGACGACTCCCCCCCGATCTCGATGTGGCTCTTGAGAACGCGGGGCGTCGCCCGGACTTGCTCTATGGTCACTTGGCGCTTCGGTCAACCGATCCATCTTGCTTGGGACTCGGGCCGAGGTCGGACCTTGACTTTCCCTTTCTCTTCTAGGCCGTTATCGCATCGACGAGAAGCCGAGCATGTTCTCGGCGGAAGGGGTGGCCATCCACCTTCATCTTGTTGTCGAACTTGAGATGCCCTTCCCGGATAGCCTTCCGGATCCTCATCCCCGAAGACCCCGCAATCGTTGATGGAGTGCGAGTCCCCCGTCATGGAAGCCGCAAAGAACGCTTAGCTTTGACTCCATCAAAGTCGAAGCATTGAATGCCCCTCGGCGCCTTGATTCGGCCTTCCTTTACCAAGAGCTCGAACAACTTGTCGCCTTTGTGATGTCGAAGTCGTAAGTTCCTTTGTCCGTCCGACCCAACGCCGATTCATTGTGAGAGGCTCTTTACCCCACATGATTTCCGCCGCAGCCTATCTCCAGGCTCGTCGTCGAATCCTCGAACAAATCGCCTTTGTCCAAGAATTGATCAGTAGATATCGGCGATGTCGTGTCGCTTGCCAAACTTGGGATCTTTCTTGAGGCCATATGCCCGATTGCTCATCGGGTGATAACTTTTGCGACAAACTGGCCCAGGTTCTCGAACTCCATCCCAAATAACCTTCGCGCACCGCCGGGCAACATCCCGCGACGGCCATATCGCCTAGCCGATCGTCCGGCAAGTTCAATGAGAAGCACATGCCCTTGACTTCTCTCGAACCTTTCCGAGGAACTCCCGCGGTGTTTCACTATGCCTTTGCTTTAGGGTGGCGAGATCAATCAACTTCTTCCCGCGCCGCCGCGAAGTAATGAGCGTGGAATTTACGCTCCAAATCTTTCCACCGGCCACGCATTCGTGCGGCAAGGACGAGAACCACCGAAAAGCCGGACCCGGCGGCCGAGGCGGGAAGTAGCGAACCCCGAACGTCTCTCTCGCCTAACACTCCCCAAGGCCGCATGAGATAACGAGCGATATGCTCGACCGTGCTTGTCTCGTCTCGCCCGAGAACTTTGTGAATTCCGTCCGGCGGCCTCCACCCTTGGTGGCGGAGCACGTTATAGTACCATTCCACGGCGGCTGGCAGGTGGGGCCCTGCATCCTTGGCTTTGAGGCCGAACTGATTCTGCATCAATTCGGCCATCTTGCGTGCTAGGGCATCTTCCTCACGAGCGCTGCGGCCCGGCGTGCCTGCAGGTGCGGGAAGGCGTCGAACGCCAAGTAATTTCCCACTTCATGATAGCCACGCGTACGGTGTACGGGGCAACCGGTTGGTTGTGGACGCTGATAACCCATTTGGGGTCAAGTGAGACCCCCGAGTGAGCTTGAGCTAGGTCTCGTACGTAGGCTGGTACGGATTCGAGTACAGTACCTGGTGACCCGTGCTGCTCTTGTGGTGGCGGATTGGGCGGCTTACGAAGAAGCTTGCGGCGGAGGGCGGCGGCTGCCCCGGCGCCCTTGCGGAGGGAGGTTGGAATGTCTCGCTCCCGGAGCTGCGGGAGGAGGCTGCTGCAGCCGCGGCGGCGGGAAACGATTCACCCCCGGCTCACGGTGCTCTTTCCGGCGTACGTCTTTCCAAACGCACGCCCCGCGCCGGCGGGGCAAGGGCCACCATCATGCGCTTGGAGCGACCAGGAAAGCTTGGTTGTGCTTGGTGAGCATGTTGTCCTAACGACTCTTGGAAGATCCGTGCGCATTCTTCCTTTTCTTGTTGGGTTGTGGCGTCGGTCTCTCCCGGCAAGAGCACTGCAGGCGGGCCATTTCTTGAGATATAATTTACACCACTTCGATTCTTCTTGAATGACACGAGACACTTTTGTTGAAACTGATTCACGCGTCTACGAGGCGCGATCTTTGCTGCGGAGAAAACTCCTCGATGCGACATCGAGGAGGTGCGACGATCTCGAGGCATCTGAACCAATTCGGGCATGTGGTCCCCACCGGTACGTGCCAAAAAGTGTGTTGACGCAAAATGTGCACTCAACGCCAATCACACAGCAAGCCGAGAAAACGTAGCTTCGCACGCGCAAAAGAGAAAGTGACGTGCAGGTCAATTTTTCCTGAAAATCAACAAAAGATAAGGCAGGTTAAATACCAAAGCTTGGAACTTGCCGGGTGGTACCAGACAGTTCCATATTTACGGCTAAGAAGCCAAGTAAGACGACATGTAGCTATGCAAAGCTACATCCAAGGAAACATGACCATTCGGGTAGCAAAGGGAAAAAGAACATTGCGAACGGATGACGTAAGCATGACAACGATCGATCTTTGAATAATCATGGATGCATGTGCAAAAGCTATGACCGATCTTCATGAAGATTAACATTAAATGAAGTAAAGCACGGACATGATCATGTATTAAAATAAGCATGCATAGATCCAAAGCATTAGTCTACGCATGTCTAATTACTTTAAGATCCGTCGGGCACGATATCAAGCAAATCTATCCACCGCATGATACAACTTGCATAACGCACCACTTTCCACAAATAGATCTATCCACCGCATGATACAACCTAAATACGGAAAGCTAGAAGCACACGTCTTTTAAAACATAAATAACGCACGTGATCTACTCGTGAAGATATAACCGAATGCGAATTTGAACAACCGATTCGGGGTCCATGAAGAAGGAACAAACATTACCACATAAATAAATCTGCTCCATTGAATTGGAAATCTAATCCACTTGGGATGACTAGCCCCAAAGCAGCCCAAAAACTACCTGCATCTACGCATGACCCAGGTTCTTTCAAGATTTATATGCGCAAAGCAAACTTGAACCCACAACACGTGACAACACAGATCGATTCGGTTTCGGCTATCGGAGGCACAAGATCCACGCGTCAAAGGCACGAAACTTTGCTCTTGCACGGATCTTAAGAGGAAAGGCTGGAGTCAAACCCCATCTAGATTGGGCAAGAGTGTATTACATGAATTAAAGCATAAAGTAAAACTCATGATAACACGGGGTAACTTAATGAATCTCAGATCTTGCAAAATCCAATAGAGCCGATAACTAGCTTCGAGCTAGATCTTAGCCCACCGCATGGCTCCGCAGTCTAACAAGAAACCCTCTTGAACCAAGCTTAGATCTACGCGTGACACGAAGCAGTAACAAGACTACTTGCATCGAGATCTAAATCCACCGCATGATACTAGACATGATACAAGGTTGCGGTACTCACGGAGGTCGACGGATCGATTGGTCCCTCGAAGAACTCGACGACACGTGAGACTCGGGTTTGGCGTAAGGCCGGTGTGTATTGAGGAATGAACGTCTCCATTACACTACATCCGGGGATCGTATTTATGCCACTGCGATTACAAGCTAACGAATGGATTCATTGCCTAACTAAACTTGGTCTCGCCTATCCATCCATTCGCTTCCTCGATCGAGCACGTCATCGTCCAATCCCGCAAAATCGGCTCTCTTGTTCTTTTGCCGAATTGGAGCGAGATAGCCGACCGCGGATCCTTACGCAAAAATCTCTGAAGATGTCTTTCCTTCCACCGGACGGACTCTTTTCTGAATCGGACCCACATGTCATACTCCTTACCAAATTTTGGTGTTAACGGGGAAGACCCTCGGCGGGCGAGCCCTCGGCTCGAAGCGAGGGCCCCAACCCTCGATGGGATATCCGCGTGAGAAGGTCGCCGGGACACACGCTCGATGCCGGCAGGGCACCGCGGGTGCCCATGCCACGTAAGGCCCTCGGCGGGGCGAGCCCCTCGGCTCAAAAACGAAAACAACCCTCGATGGGATATCGACGTGAGAAGGTCGCCGGGACTGCTCGATGTAGAGCGAGCACGCGGTACCCATGGCACGTAAGACCCGCGAGCGGGCGAGCCCTCGGCTCAGCGAAAACAACCCTCGATGGGATATCGACGTGAGAGGTCGCCGGGACACGCTCGATGTAAACCGAGCACGCGGTACCCATGTGCACGTAAGACCCTCGGCGGGGGCGAGCCCTCGGCTCCAAGCAACAACCCTCGATGGGATATCGACGTGAGAAGGTCGCCGGGACTGCTCGATGTCGAGCGAGCACCACGGGTACCCATGCCACGTAAAACCCTCGAGCGGCGCGAGCCACCCCGTGGACAATGTCGACTCTCCAAGGAAGGGCACACCACATTTGTGCTACCAACCAGCACCTCCGGGCGCGCAAGCGAACCCCTCGATGGCCGCAAACGTGAAAAGACGGGGCCGCCGGCTCACACACGGCCCTGCGATCGGAGGTCCGACGACCCTCGACGGGTTCGAACGAGGGCGCCACGGTCCGCGCGGAGAGTTAGGGACGACGGGGGCACGCGCATTCGAGCCGTTCCTCGAGCCCCGTCGGCTATAGGGTGCCCCCACATGTCGTGTTCAAGAGCCGAGCGAGAGGCGGCTAGCCGAGGGGATCCCACGGGGAGAGCTTCCGCGCCCTCGGTCCTTTATCGAACGGAATGAGCCCACCTGAAGCCGCAAGTGCTTCCATGGACGTGTCTCGGGACCGCGCGGCCCTCGCAACGAACGGGGCATGGACGTACCGCCCGAACCACCCGCTAGCAGCTCGACGAGGAGATCCGCAATCCGCGACCGCTCGATGGGGGTTGCGGAAACCTCTCTCCGTCCGCGGAGAGGGGCGAGCGCGTTAAAAAACAAGTCGCCAAGCTCTACTGGTCGCCTCGAACGGGCCAAGGCTGAGGGGCAGGCGCCTCGAAATACACCTCCTTGAAATTGCACCCACGGGAACGGTGCCGGCGGTGCGTGCACCCGGCGGCCGAAATACCGCCGATGCGGTTGGCATATGTCCCTGCGACCTCTCGACCAAAATTCTCGCGGTTAGCACGCGGGAGAACCCACACTCTGCGGGGCTTCGAGATAGACCCGCGGGTCCGCTGACGGCCCCACGGAAAGCGTTCGCGACAAGGAGGGAAGAACGTCCTGTCGGTAGGTTCCGGCATGCGGGAGCCTCGGTGGCAAACCCAAAGATGCTCGGGGGCCCCTGCTGTCGGGGATTGCCACAGGGGTCCCCCTCAGAACAATGGGGAAAACCTCACTTAAAACCCGCAACGAAACCCAAATACGTTAAGCCTAACCATGCGGGACACGGCCCACGGGGGACTCGACGGCCCATCGAGGCGGCCACGAAGATGGATCCCCTCGAACGAGGCTTCGCCCCCGCTCGGCGGCCTCCCTTCGGGCGGGCACCCCCCCCCCCCGCTCGAGGGGCGGCCATTTCCCTCGGCCGGGCTCCTTCGCTCGAGGGTACGCCCGCCCTCGGCGGGGGTCCGCCCACGCTCGAGGGTGCCCCTCACGCGTGCGCGGCCGCGTGCACGGGCCCCGGCAGCCACGACGCCGCGGGCGAAGGCACGCCATGCGCGGGGGGCTCGCACCTGGTGCCGCCGCCCCCTACTCCCCGAGGAGGAGGAGCCCATCCCCGCCCGCGTAGGAGGGGCGTGCGATGCGGCCGGTGTCGATCTAGTGACACCGTGCGCACCACCCTAATACGACTAACGCGCAAAGCCCTCGAAAGGGGCCGGCGCACCCTCGGTTCACTTTCTTGTGACCCTACGAGGGGTTAGGTGGAGGCGCTAGGCCGGTCGGAGCGCCATCCCCGCCACGCAGCAGCAGCGTGCCGCTAGGTACCGCCGCGTGCGGGCGCACGCGCGGGCCTGGCAACGACTCCGGCCCGTCGAAGCGCGTCGGGAAGGAACGCCGTTCGACTATTCACGTACGCGCCGTACGGAGCTGCGTCCGGCCGCCTCCCTCGAGCCTATCGAGAGGACATCACCACCATCCGTGCTCTCCTACCCTCGACGCCCCTTTGTTCGGGTACAAGTCGGGCACGTGGCGGATGTTGCAAGGATGTGGGATGGCCGCCCATTCTGTGACACGTCGTGCTTCTCCACGTAGCTAGATAGCGTGGCATGCATGTAGTTCGCCCCCCTTGATCTATAAAGGGGACGAACCCCCCGGCCCGCGGGGCCGACGAGACACGGAAACGGCGACACACTCAAGGCCATAGACCAAAGAGCCCTTGACATACGGCCTTCACTCACTCTCTAATTCTCCCACAACATCTTGACCACTCCACTAGGGACTTGGAAATGCCGCTTCCTCTCATACAAACCGCGCAACCCCACTACGACACCCGGTCTTCCCGAGCAATATAGTGCGGGAGCACACCTGTGGACGTACGGCCCCCTCGGCGGAACCGAGGATAAAACCTGTGTCACTTGTTGTAGCATCGACCATTGAGGATAGACCTCGGCGCTATCCTCTTGGTTAGTGTCGGGACCATATTCCGCAGAGCACCGATCATTGTGAGCGACGAGTTGAGTCCGCGAAGAAAATGAAGAGTTGCTGATTTTTATTGAAAAAACATAGGAAGGTGATTGGATATTCAATTAATGATCTCAAAGGTATTAGCCCGATCTTTTACACTCATCGTATACCAATGGAAGACGATGTAAGCCCATAGTGGACCACCAAGGCTAACTCATGCCATGTGAGAGGTAGTAAAGAGGAGGTCATCAAGTTACTTGATGCGGAATCATCTACCGGTTAGCATAGCGAATGGGTGAGCCCGGTACATTGTGTACCAAAGAAAGGAGGTTTGACCGTGGTGAAGAATGGAGAAAAACGAATTGATACCACAAAGAGCGAGTAGTAAGTGGCGGATGTGTATTGATTATCGTAAGCTTAACAAAGCGACGAAGAAAGATCCTCTTTTCCCTACCGTTCATTGGAGACGAGATGCTCGAGAGGTTAGCAAACCCGCTTACTTGGCACCTGGGTACTCGGGGTTCATGCAAATTCCCATTCACCCGGATGATCAACACAAAACAACGTTTACATGCCCTTACGGAACGTTTGCATATAGAAGGATGCCCTTCGACCTATGCAACGCTCCGGACTCTTTTCAACGTTGCATGATGGCCGTATTTTTGGAATTCATCGAAGAAATTGTCGAGGTGTTCATGGATGATTTTTCCGTTTATGGGAAGACGTTCATGGATTGCTTGGCAAACTTGGAAAAGGTCCTCACGAGGTGTGCGGAGGTAGACTTGGTGTTAAATTGGGAAAAGTGCCACTTCATGGTTAAGCAAGGCATAGTGCTCGGACATGTTATATCCCAGAAGGCATTGAAGTGGACAAGGCTAAGGTGGAACGGGGTGTGAGCAACTCCCACCTCCCAGAAGCGGATGTTAAGTGTAAGGAGCTTTCTAGGCCATGCCGGATTCTATAGAAAGATTTATTAAGGACTTCTCCAAAGATCACTTTGTCTTGGCCATCTTCTTCAAAGATGTGACTTTAGACTTTGTGCAGAAGTGTCTCACCGTGCAGTTAGGACCCTTGAAAAATTGGGTTGTGGAAGTGCTCACATTTATTCAACACCTCCGGAGTTGGAGCCAACCTTTCGAGATCATGTGTGACGCAAGTGACTACGTCGTAGGCGTGGTTTTTGGGTCAAAGAAAAGGAAAGTGAGTTCACGGCAGATTTACTATGCTAGCAAAACTCTTAGTGGGGCGCAATTAAATTATGCCACTATTTCGGAAAAGGTTGCTAGCGGTGGTATTAAAGCTTTCGAAAAATTCGGTTCACCCATCGTGAACTCGAAGGTCATTGTTTACTGCGATCACGCGGCCATCAAGTACCTCTTGGATAAGAAGGAAGCTAAACCACATTTGATTCGTTGGATCCTTCTTCTCAGGAATTTAAATCATTAGACTGTAATAAAAGGGGTGGAAAATGTTGTGGCCGATCATTCGTCTAGGATGAATCGTGGACAAGATGATAAAGAGCCCTTCGAAGATAAGATGAGAGATGACCCTCTATCGAGTGCTTGATAAAGACACTTGGATGATCGATATCATTCGAGCAATTAGAAAGATGCCTCTCGATCATCTAGATAAAAACTCTCAAAAGAAGATAATCTCCGAGAAAGTAGAAATGCTTTTGGGATGCACCATACCTCTTCAAACTTGGCAATGATGGAGTAATGAGAAGATGTGTGCCAAGAGAAGAAAGGGGAGATTTTGAGAAAGTGCCACTCGGCGAGTACGGTGGACACTATAGTCATTTTCGAACCCAAGCAAAAGTATGGTCCAGCGGATTCTTTGGCCGAAGATGCCTTGAAGATACTAAAAGATGTGTTTTGCATCATACCCCCGAATGCCAAAGAACCGGAAACATCTCTCAAAGAAATTCTATGCCTTTGAAGTACAACTTACAAATCGATATATTCGATGTATGGGGTATAGGCTTCATGGGGCCTTTTAAAAACTCACTTGGATTGAGTATATCTTAGTCATGGTTGATTATGTATCAGTGGGTAGAGCTATACCATGTATTAAAGCTTCCACGGAGGAGTCCATTACTATGATCAAGAACGTGATTTTCCTCGTTTAAGGTACACCGAGAATCTTGATAAGTGATGGAGGAACTCACTTCACGAGGGAAAGATTTCAAAAAGTGGTTGTCAAGTTGGGGATTGAACATAGGGTCTCTACGGCCTATCACCCACAAACCAACGGACAGCGGAAACGTCCAAATAGGCAATTAAAAAGCATCCTCAACGAAACCATAGAGAAGGGAGGCAAGGATTGGTCAAAAAGAAATTAGACGGAGCTTTATAGGCTTATCGAACGACGTTTAAGACACCGATAAGTATGACCCATATCAATTCGTCTATGGAAAAACTTACCACCTTAGGTTGAGTTGGAACATAAAGCCTATTGGGCGATTAAAAATGAACCTCGATCTCGATGCCGCGGTGGTGAAACGAGATCCAAATACAGCGAGCTAGAGGAGATGAGGTTAGAAAGCATATATGAAAATGCAAGAATATACAAAGAGAGAATCAAAAGGTGGTATGATAAAAGATTGAAAAAGAAAGAATTTAAAGAAGGAGATAAGGTCCTCCTCTACAATTCCGAGGTTAAAACCTTCGGAAAGGAAATTGCAAAGCAAGTGGGACGGACCTTATGTTGTGCATTCGGTGCTCTCCAACGGAGCGGTAGCCATTATGGATATAAAAGGCGATCAATTTATGGTGGATGGTCAACCGGCTTAAGGTTTACTACGAACCCCCGACGTTGTGCCCCTTCACCATGTTGATGTCTTCACCATGGAAGAAGAGCCGAGACGATCACAGCCTAGGACGAAAAACAAGGCATGAATTTCTGTAAATAGTTTTTTCTTTTAATTTTACGGAGTTTCTCGCAATTCTTGGGCCAACGTTTTCCCATGGGGGTGAGGGTGAAATAAGGGCGGTGCGTAGCCCCGGATCGGCCGGCCCGAGACGGGGTGGGCGGGCAGCCCCGGGCCGGCTTGGCCCAAGCCGAGCGCGAGCCCCGGGTCCCGGCGGCAGTCGTCTCCGATTTTGCCGAGGAATTGCTCCTTTTTGACTTCCTTCTTTGGTCAGAAAATTTTAAAGAAGTTTAAAAAAGAGAAGAATTAGGTTCCTAGGGTTTTCCTCTGGACTATTTATTTGGCCGGAATTGGGAGATCGGGAATCAACCCCTTCAAAGCAATATTTTGCACCTCAGCAGCCATTGTGTGCAGGATGCTTAGAGTTGAAGCAAGAAGACAAGGAGCCATCGATGGAGGACGCGAGAAGCGTGCGGCTCAAGCTACCGTCGAGATCAGAGGACGCGCGCTCCGTTGCGAGAGGTCGTGTCCGTAGGAGCTTATCGCATCTCGCAATCCCGTCGGGGAAGGAGAAGATCTGGCCGCGTTCGAAGGTCGAGGCGCGCATCCGGAGCTGCATGAAGCGGAAAGACTACAAGGAGGTGTCGCACCGAGCCTAAGGATTATGGGAGTAGCGACTACTCGAACGATCGTAGCTGAGCTCGTGGCGGCGCGGAAGAGATGATGCGATCTTTACATTTTGGGATGTTGGGAGTGCCCAAGGAAAAGACTCCGAAGGCCCCAACGGCGGAGGGCGACGACAATGGTGGTGGCGACGACGGCGGCGATGACGGTGGAGACGATGGCAATGACGACCATTCGGATTGCATCCGATGTGTTGCTCCGGCTTCCCGTCCTCCATTGGGGATCTCTACGCGGCGGTCGACGAATGTCTCCAAGCCATGGGCGTCGACGGCGCGCGGAGGACTTGGAGCGCATAGTCGAAGACGACTACAAGTTCCTAAACCGTAATGTGCGCAAAGCATTTTGGCATGGTTGGAAACATGAGAGGCAAGTGGTGCAATACTTGCTTGAAGGTACCACTAGGTCTAGTTCTCCCCTTAGGATTTTTGTAAGATACGGCGGACGTCGTATGTTTTTAGCGTGGGGGAGAGCTGGCTAGCTAACCTTAGATTTTGAATTTCTAAGTTTAGGTTCGAGTTTAGTCTTCGAAAGAGTGAGAGTCTTAGAGTTTAATGAGTCTTAGTTTTTCAAGTGTGTTTTTAAATTTTTGCAAGTTTGATGTGTCTTAAATTAGTGTTGAGTCAAAGAAAACCAAATAAAAACAGTCTTTATATATTTTGTGTTTTGTGTATTTCTTATCTTTATTCACTTGTTTGTTTATCCTTGTTCTTGATATATGAACATAAGTGTGGTTCGAAAAAACGTTTACTAGTGGTGCTTAGTGGGATTGCTACTACTTAAAGTCACCCATACCGCACTTCGATCTTGAGCTTCACATATTGGTTATTGCTATGTTCAATGCTAAAAGTTGGAGGATTTTAGTTCTGAAAATTATCTTAAAAACCTTGTAATTAAGTTTAGCAAAACCTTTTTTCCAAGTTAAGGAAGTAAGAGAAAAATCCTATACAAAGCCAATTTATTTTTTGCTCACCATAAGTGTGATTAGCACGATGAGTTGGGCTAGGACCCTTCTCTCTTGGGAGTTTTAATTTCGAGCAATGATCATGTCCTTGTGCTTACCTTTTGTTGCTAGCCTCTTGTTGACGGTGAAAATCCGTCAACTGTTATGAGTTTACCTTCGGTGTTGGCATGACTTTTGTATCTTATTCATTGGTACTAACCCCCGTGGTATAACAAGTTCACTTGTGCATGTCGGTTTGGAGTTAAGTGTTTACGCGGGGTTTTAACGTTGAAAGCAAGACTTCGGGATAAGTTCATTAAGCACCTCTTGACAAGACCTTGAAGCCCGATACAAGTCAAGCAATGAAGTGAACATAACCCCAAGAGACCAAGGACCAAACCCGAGAAGATGATAAACTCAGGAATGAACGAGAAAAGTGTTGAATCTTGCAAGACAAGGAGTTGAGTCCAATTCGAGAGAGAAACCGACGTCAAGGGCCCACATGCAAGGAGAGCATCTTGAAGACGCGGGAAGCAACAGGGCGAAAGCGAGGCCACGAGATGGACCGGGTGGACGAACGGCCGGCCCCGGCCCGTTTCGGGGCCCAATCGGCCTCCCCTTTGACCTAATTGCTTCTCGGGCTATAAATAGCCCCCGACCGAGAGCCACGGGGAATCCAAGTCGTAATCCGCCGCCGAGGAGCGAGAGAAGCAACGAAGGGACACCATCTCGGAGATGAGGGTCGTGCTAGTTGTCTAGGGTCTCTAAGCCAGAGCGTGGGAACCTTGCATGGAAGACCACGTCGGAGCTCGAGGAGCAAGGATCAAGGTAGGGGTAGGATCCCGGTGGTGATCTTGTTCATGTAATCATTCATGGTGAAGTTTGTAAGTGAATCCGATTTCTAGCGATTAAGTGCCTTCTCGATGATTTTGTTTTCTTCTTGGTTTTGCTTCTTCTACGATCTAGTCTATAGCTAGATTACATAGGGTGCTCTTGTGGCCGCGGTGGCTAGAGGTGCATACGGGCCGTCAGAAATGATTTCAACTTGTTCTATCGAACTCGCCTAGACTACCCGCATGAGTAGGGATACGTTGTGACAGAACGGGGGTTCCGAAAGGCGGGCGTTTTCGGAGTCGGATGGGAAGGCCACGATTTAAAGATGCTTTTAATGAGATTCGCTTTTCTATCTTCATCTATCTTGTTTGGAGCTACAACATAAGCATGATCTAGATTCTCTAGATTGGTTATCTCTTGTTTTCTCTTGTTACCTCTTTAGTAGATTAGATTAGATTCGTTTTCTTTATGAGTTAGTAGATTAGATGCAACTTAGTTCATCATAAGATAGCTTACCTTGCTTTACTAGATTGAGTCTTGCGTTGCACATTGTTCCACGTTCGATACCTTGGGTTCACCACCAGGGGAAGAAGGGTCCCTTGACTACGACGGGAGACTTGTCCGCTTGCAAGTCTACTTGAACTTTGATACAACTATTAACCGTCAGCAAGCCCCTTTTAAAGGCGCGTTGCCAGGGAACAAGCAATCAGATCCAATCTAGTATCGCTTATCTTTTCAGTTTTTCTTTTAATTTTCTTTTGCATCTCTTATGTTTGATCATCCTCAAAAAGAAAAAAAATCAATCTAATCTAGTTTTGATTAACCCTAATTTTCTTTTCTTTTTAGATTTTGTTTATTGCTAACCCTAACTTCGGAGATGGTTGGCTACCTCTCAAGAAACCCAAAACTTTTTTGTGGATGATCCGAGGAAAACTTTACGGAGGCAAAGGTGACGTGCAACACAAGCTAAAGGGTTGGAAACCCTAGATTCAAAGTCAAACTCGAAGGACCATCAAAATCTCCAAGGGAATCACCACCTCCAAGTCAAGGCCGGAGAGGCCGTTCAAATCAAGAGGGAGGATGGAGAAGATGGAGATGGAGAAAGAAGCTCAACACCTAAAGGCCGCCAAAGCAAGATCCACATGCAAGGAGTGTGTGGAGCACAACCACGTCCAAGGTAACTCCGATTTAATGCAAGTTCGCCCATTCAAGATTTTGTTCCTCTTTGTGCACAATTCAAGGACTTGATGGACGAGCAAGCAAAATCAACAAGGACACGATCACTAAGTTCGAGGCTATGGAGAAAATATTGAAGAATTTAGATGGCAAGGTGACGGAGGTCGGAAGCTCTATACGTGAAGTGTTCATCGTGATGAAGATGCTAGACGCAAGTGGAGACAACAGGGACGGGCGCCGATGGGTAACAAAGAAGAATTTCGGAGACAACTCCAGAGCCCAGACGGCGAAAGGCTACTCAAACTCATTCGGGAGAGATGGAGGATCACACTAAGGAGACCATGAAGATCACAACCAAGGGAAACGGAGTTCGAGATGCCGAGCCACAAGGAAGTTGTTGCATTAGAAGTCGAGACCAAAGGACAAAGCCAACTCGTGAAGACCAAAAAAAATGACTAAGCCAAAGTGGTAACCCAAGATTGCAACGCAACGCAAAGACGATCGGAGTAATCAAGTGAAGAAGTCTAGCCATGGACTATAAACGAGCGGCCCAGGCGGGAGGCAACCCGTTTCGTCGAGTCAAGAATAAGCTACGGGAGGACAACCCGATTCCAGGTTTTCAAGTCTTTTTAAATTTAATTCAGTTTTGAATTTTACTACGCAAAACCATAGACTTAGAATGGTTGAACAATATTAGAGACATAATTCTTGGTTGAATATTTTGCTTGATCATAAACCCTTTGCATGAACCCTCCCATGTGTTTGTTCGTTCTTTTTCGAGGAATCACAACCAAATAATTTCAGAACCTAGCTCAACCTTTCATCCTCTTTATGATGTTGTGGTTGACTTGTTTTCATGCTAAAAACACACGAGTAGAGCCACGACTTGAATCTACATGTTATTCAAATTTCGGCACGTGGTAGCACACGATTTTTGGTTGGTTTAAAAATCTATATCCTTGGTTTCTCTAAGATTAGAATTTTCTAAGCCTCATTTAATTTTATTTTATTCAAAATCTCTCTTATCTAATCAAAATTAGAACCTGAACCCTATGCCCCCATGATCAAGCTAGGGAAAAATTTGCTCTCAACCAATGAAGGCAAACTATCTCAGAGGTGAGACCGATATCAACATAGTCGGAAAATATTTTCGACTTACATTTGTTTTAATGGTTTAAAAACTTCTCCCTAGGAGTATGTGAGCTCTTGCATGGCTCTGAAAAATATTTTTAAATTTCGAAATTAAGAAGTTAACTCAACCTTAAAACATGCTTAGAGGGAGGCAATCTAGTTAACCTAACCATACATGCACCATGATACATCACGGGATGCCCCTCCAACATCTTTTATCCAAACCACATGCAAAGTACAAGCATGGGGAGCCAAAGGCCTTGTTTTGTAGGAATATCATGGAGGCATGTGAGGCAAGGGAGTATGGAAGTGAATCAAGTGAAAACATCAAGTGGAAGGAGCAATAATGCAAGCGAAGGAGTGGACGGGAACGTTTGGAAGGTGTACGCGGTCACAAAGCAACATGCACTAGAGAAGAACCGAGCCAAGAGGAGGAGAGAAGTAAGTCTTTCTTCCAACTATTTGTTCATGTGCTCTAGTTTGTAGGCCGGAACCACCTTAGACTTAGCCATCCCTTAGCGTTTGTTTGTGCAGCAAATCACATCCTTAATCCACTCAAAGTCCAGACTCCAAAATAATATTTGTGTACCTTGTTACCGGGTGAAAACCCCGGATATATATTTGTGAGAGAGCGCTGCAATCATGGAAAGAAAACTACAAGCCTTTTCACCAAAAAAAGGAAAGGGATCATCGTCGTCTAAGCCATCATCGACAACCTCTTCGAGGAGGCACTCGGTTTCCGAGTCTCCTCGGAAGTGGAAGAGGACACGACACTGCCGAGGAGGAACCACTCTTCTCCTTGGTGGCATGAGGGCCACGAAACTCGTTTATGAGGTTTACCAAACTTCAATAACATATGGAGAAGTGGCCGTCCAACCTCGCCACTTGACACGATCATCCGCTCCACCTCCATACGCTCCGCGGTATTCGAGGGGTATGTCATCATGACGGAGGAGGAGGAGAAGAAGCTCGCTCGCCTTAAGTAGAGGCTTGTAAGAACGTCGACATCGACGACCAAGCTCTCCACATATTGGGTTTCATACGGGACACGGTGCAATTCTCTAACGGAGTGTCGGCAAACACCCACAAGGAATTCGCCTAGGAAATTTTCATGACCATGGCGCATACCCTTGATGAAGGAGTGCTGAGTCTCTCATTCCGTTGGAGGGAGCCCACAAGTGGAGAAGAAGGAAGACATCATCGAAAGGGTAACCTTGATCAACGATGCTATTTCTAGCACCTTGATGGGGTAATCTCCTTTCATCCATGGGTTGCAATCGATCTTGAGATGTAATCACACTTTGTTGGATTATCTATATCGTCTTTTGTTGGAAATACTTTAATGCTTAAGGTTAGCTACCATGCCGTAAAGGGGGTAAGGTCTCAATGCTTCCTTGAATCCATTCAACACAATCCCCGATAGATTAGATTGGTTTCATGTTCAAGCGATTGCATGTTCTAGTATCGTGAACCCATGGGCGAGTATCTCCTATTTTCAAAAGGGGAGCTCGGGAACAAGTGGATGTGCATGAAGGCACATGGGAAGGTTTTGGAGTATGATCACGAGAGGAGACCATCAACGAAGAAATACTATCAAGACCCCATCATCCAAGTGTCACTTTTGTGCAAGTGGATTTTGGGAGAACAAGAGAGACAAAAGCACTTGACACGGAGTTGAATTGGCTTTTACTCGGCTTTGATTGCCAAGTGGCCAGCCATCGAGACTACTCACTGTATGATCAACCGGTGGTGTTGTTAAGCAACACCGAGTTCGGAAGATGTTGGTTCGGGGTGTTGCCTCTCCATATTGGCTATCTCTTTAAAACCGGGTATTACAAGGAACCCAAATCATCTCCTACCCGGGACTTCCTAGGAATATATGAAGAAAAGGAAAATATGAGTGAAGATGAGAAGGCTTCCAAGTGGCCTAGGTGAGATTTGCCCCTTCCGGATTGAGAGATTAAGACTTTTCTTGAGGGAAGAAGATCGGTTAGAGGAAGGACTTCTTGTGCCGGCGAAGAAAAAAAAAAATAAAAAATAAAAGAGAAGGATTAGGAGAAAGGTTTTTCCCACGACCCAAGAAGGAGGCACAACAAAATTATGTCCCACCATTGGGGAGGAACCAATGGCCGTAGAGTTACTACGGTGGTGTGCAAATGCAAGCATGGGGGAGTGGTGCGACCATACCCCCACCATTTTGCGGTGCCCAACGTAGCCTTTGCGGAGCCATATGCACACCTTCCTCAACCACAACAAAATGTGGCCACCATTGGAGGATACGCTGCAAGGAACGTGCAAATTATTGCAGCCATCCTAACCAATGCAAACCAAATGGGTGAAGGAAATGCAAACGTCGCCTTCACCTAGCACCGTCAGACAATTCATAGGAGGAGTGGTGCATTCCTAATACAAGTAAGGGTACAACAACCAAGACTATCAATATCAACCACCGGCGAAGATTAGAGAGGAGGAGCCTTAGCTATCTTTCCTTTACCCAGATTTTCTTTAATTTTCAGCTTGTTTGCGCCTATGTATGCGTAGTATTTTCAGTTTTACTTTAATTTTTAGTGTTAGTTTAATTTTTCGAGCGTGTGTCTTAGTTTTTATTTTCATCATGAATAATGTCACCACCAAGTTTTTACCTTTGGTAAAGTTATAAAGTTTGTGCCATGATGATATATGATTATAATTGCACTTTGTTTATCTTTGTAATTGATTTATGCATGTTTAACCTAGTGCTCTCTTAAAAATAAAATCTGAAATTATCTAAATGCTAGCTTAATCTTCAGCAGAGGTTATGATTAAAATAAAGACCCAAAGTGTTTTATGTGCTCTCAAGTTATGAATAGATTAAAGATGTCTTTTATGCTAAAAAATATCGCTAACCTTGTCATAAATATCACTTGTGTGTTGCTCAACCTATCCAAAGCCCTAATATATATTTGAGTGCATAAACCTTAGTGTACAAGATTTATTTTTGAGTGAGTTATTGCAGGCCATGATTTCTCGGCCCCGAGACTAAGAAGAGTTTGAGTCATTCGTTTTGCGTATCTATCTTTTTGCTAGCCTTTTATCCGTGCATTGTGTATCCCCGCATTGGAGATCTCACAAACTTCGCCGGATATCCACCCTTAAACCAAATATCATCTTTTGTGATTACCTCCTTGACTACAACCTATCGTTGAGAATGGATCATCAATTCAAGGAAGATCGCAAGACGATCATAAAACATTGAAGATTTCAAGTATCTCTCCAAGCAAAAATATTTCCGGTACCTACCTTATTTTTCGCCTCTTTGCTCGAGGACGAGCAACGTCTAAGCATGGGGGAGGAGGAGGTAGGTACGGTGCAGTTTCAGAGTTCAAAGGGGAGTATCTTTAAAAAAATGATAAGATAAGAAAAAAATTCAGCGATGTACGTGACTTCCAAGGTGAAGGTCTCACAAGAAGAAAGAATATATATATATATAATGAATGAAAGAAAGAAAGAAAGAAAGAAAGAAAAGAATGAGAAATATGAGAAAGAGAAAAAAATATATGCGTAAAGTGAACTCTAGGTTATCTAAGAGTGCATTCAAGGCTTCAGAGTTAAAGATCCATTCTCATTTTCAAACCATGTGCAATCCAGATGACGAGGACTTCCTTTGTTCCTCGGGATCACTCTTTGCCATTTGCACATGTCCACTTATCTAAAGTGTGTATTTTCTCTTTCCCTCCTTGATTTAACATTATTTTCCAATGACCTTTTTGACGAGTCTCGGTAAGACCATGAGAAGCTTGTCTTGTTTTGACAACACCTCATTTATAAAATCTTGGTAGGACTAAACTTTCCCAAGGAAAGCCCCATATAAACTACCACATATGTGATGAGAGGGAAAGGAGTAGAATATATAGGCTTGAGAGACAAGTGAGAAGAGAGTTCATGAGCAACATGCAAGGTGATTTAAATTTGTGAATTTGGTTTAGCTCTTTTCTTTATCGTTCTTTATTTCAAAAATTCTGAGATCTATTTAAACTTTGTGAGCATGTTAATACTTGTGGGATAAGCAATAAGAATCTACCCTCAGTAGAGGTGAAGCCTAGTACATTATGGAACTTTAACGAATTAAACTTTTTGAGAGCATTATGTTTTTTTCATGTATGATCAAGTGCAAGGTTTAAACATTGATGGGCAACGATGATATCCATCGAAGGCTTACTCGAGGACGAGCAAGGTTTAAGCATGGGGGAGATGTTGACGATTGAAAATCGAGTCAACCTAGCCATGAGTTTACCTTCGGTGTTGGCATGACTTTTGTATCTTATTCATTGGTACTAACCCCACATTGGTATAACAAGTTCACTTGTGCATGTCGGTTTTGGAGTTAAGTGTTTACGTAGGGTTTAACGTTGAAACGAGACTTCAGGGATAAGTTCATTAAGCACCTCATGACAAGACCTTGAAGCCGATACAAGTCAAGCAATGAAGTGAACATAACCCCAAGAGCCCAAGGACCAAGCCGAGAAGATGATAAACTCCGAGGAATGGGAACCAAAAAGTCTTGAATCTTGCAAGACAAGGAGTTGAGTCCAATTCGGAGAAGGAAACCGACGTCAAGGGCCCACATGCAAAGGAGAGCATCTAGAAGACGCGGAAGCAACACCGGGCGAAGAAGGCCACGGATGGGCCGGGTGGGCCCAAGCCGGCCGGCCCGGCCCGTTTCGGGGCCCGTCAGCCTCTCCAGCAGCCTAATTTCTTCTCGAGGGCTATAAATAGCCCCACGACCGAGAGCCACGGGGGAGTCAAGTCGTAATCCGCCACCGAGAGCGAGCGGGGACACCATCTCGGAGATGAGGGCCGTGCTGGTTGTCTAGGGTCTCCCTAGCCGACGTGGGAACCTTGCATGGAAGACTCCTAGGGAGGCCGTTCCTCAAGACCGTGGGAGCTACAATTGATGTTGGCAAGGGGGAGATCATGTTCGATATCAACGGAGAAAGGAGTTCCTTCAAGTTCCGTCCAAGGATTGAGGCATGCAACATGATTGGAGTGAAGGGGAGAACCAAAACAAACGGAGGGGCTGAAAAAGAAGAAGGAGCCGAAAAAAATGAACGTAACGAAAATCAAAGAAGGTGTTGCATCCGTCAAGACAAAGGAAGAGAAGCCGCCTGTGAAGACCAAAAAAATGACTAAGCCAACTAAGCCGGACGACAAGCCCGCGCCCAAGATGGTGCGGAAGTGGGTACCCAAGATTGCAACGCCCGCAAAGAGCGTTGATCCGGAGTAATCAAGTGAAGAAGTCTAGCTATAGACTATAAACGAAGCGCTAGGCGGGAGGCAACCCGTTTCGTCGAGTCAAGAATAAGCTACGGGAGGACAACCCGATTCCAGGTTTTTCGAGTATTTTTAATAATTTAGTTTTTGAGTTTTTCTACGCAAAGACATTAGACTTAGAAGTGGTTGAACAATATTAGAGACATAATTCTTGATTAAATGTTTGCTTTATCATAAACCCTTTGCATGAACCCCGCTATGTGCTTGTTTGATTCTTTTCTTTTCGAGAAACCCCTCAACCAAATAATTTCAGAACCTTAACTCAACCTTTCACCCTCATTATGGTGCTGAGGTTGACTTATTTTTCATGCTAAAACCACACGAGTAGAGCCACGATTTATGTTCAAGTGTTAATAAAATTCAGCACGTGGTAGAACTCGTGTGAACCTAGAAATCGAAGCTTTTGGTTGGTTTTAAAAATCTTTATCCTTGGTTTCTCTAGGATTAGAATTTTTCTAAGCCTCTTCTAATTTTGTTTTATTCAAAATCTTTCTTATTTAGCCAAAATTGGAACCTAAACCTATGCCCCCATGATCAAGCGGGAAAATGTTCGCTCTCAACCAATGAAAGCAAACTATACCGGTGAGACCGAAACCGACGTAGTCGAAAACTATTTTCGACTTACATTTGTTTTTAATGGTTTAAAAACTTCTCTAAAATTATGCTTGAGCTCTTGCATGGCTCTGAAAAATATTTTAAATTTCGAGTTAGAGGAGTGCTTAACCTTAAACACACCTAAATGGAGGCAATCTAGTTTGAATTAATCATGCATGCACCATTGGATTCCCTTTTATCAACTTTCACCAATTCCACATGCAAAGGACAAGCATGGTGGGCAGCAAGCATCAACTTTGCAGGATTTTCATGGTGGCATGTGAAGCAAGTGGAGCTAGGGAGCATGGACATGACCCAAAGCATGGAGCATCAAGTGGGAGGACCAATAATTCAAGAAAAGGAGTGGACGAGAGCGTTTGGGCGGTGCAACTCGTGGAGCACGCGGACGAGGAAAGTTGCGAGGCGAAATGATCGTGCTTCGGGAGAAAGACGCGGCGGGGAGGAGCCGGAGGAGCCCGGGCCGGCCGGCCCAGGCCGGCCGGCACCGCTTCTATTTAAGGAGCCCCCCGGCTCCCGTTTTCCGTGCAGCAAGCTTCCCTCTCCTTCCCTTGTTTGTGTGTTCAAGTTTGTGTGCTCGGAACCTCCGTAGACATAGCCAACCATCCCAAGCTTGATAGCTCAAGAAAAAAATCCACATCCTTAATCCACTCAAAGTCCACATCCGAAGCAAAGAGTTTAAGTGCCTAGTTTACCGGTTGCAACCGGAATTTTAGTTGAAGAAAGAGTGTAGCAACCATGTGGAAGAAGACCACAAGTCTCTTCTCCAAGAAGAAGAGTTCGTCGTCATCCAAGCCGCCATCAACCACGTCTTCAAGGAGGCACTCGGTTTCCAAGTCTCCCGGAGCATGGAGACGGACACGGCACCACCGAGGAGGAACGATGCTCTCCTCCTTGGTGGTATGAGGGCTGCGAGAAGCACTTCCATGAGGTTCACCGAACCTCGTGGGCACACGGAGGAGCAGCCCGCGCCACCACGACGATCGACTCGCTCAACCGCACCACCTCCTTACACCCCGACACAATCTTCGTACGGCTTCATCATCTTGTCGGCGGAGGAGGAGGAGAGGCTCGCCAATCTTGAGAAGAGACTTGTGCCGAACGTCGAGTTCGACGACCAAGCACTCTACACCTTGGGTTTTTGCACCGACATATACTATATGTTGGGGCACCTCGGATGGGTGCAGTTCTCCAACGGAATATCGGTGGACACCCATTTGGGTTACGCCTTGGAAATTTTGATGACTATTGCACCCATCGTTGATGATGATGGGGTGCAAAGCTTGTCATTCCGTTTGGAGGGAATCGAGCAAGTGGTTCCCTACGAGCACGTGAGGGAGCAGCTTGGATTCCACAAGGGAGCTCCGAGGAGAAAGTTGACGTGCCACCCGCATGTTGGCGGGATTTTGGAACATGATCTCCGGAGAAGCCCATCAACAACGCAATTGCATCCGCAACCCCATTATCCGGATATTTCACTCTTGGATGTGCAAGAGGGTATTGGGGAGGATGAAGGAAACAAAGGTGACCGACACGGAGTTGAATTGGCTATACTCGGCTTTAATTGCCGGGCAGCCAATAGACCCCTCTTACCTCATGATCAACCGTTGGTGTTGTGAAGCAACATCGGGGGCGGGTAATATTGGTTCGGGGTGTTACCTCTCCATGTTGGCCTTTTCCTTGCGGCGGGGATCGCAAGAAACCCCGCTCACCTTTTGCGTGGTACCTCTCTCGGTTTTGAGTATTTGCGGCAAGGCAAATACATTAGTGGAGATGAGAGAGGAGGTTATCGGTTGGCCATAGTGAACCTACCCCTTCCGAATGAGAGGCTTAGGCTTTTCACCGAAGGAAGGGAAGATTGGTTGGAAGAGGGATTACTTGTCCCCGCAAGGAAGAACAAAAGAGGAAGAATCGTAGAGGAGGGAACATCCTCCGCACAAGCGAGTGGAGCACAACCCAATGTGCAACCATTCGGCGGGGTTCCTCCTCCGCCAAGTTATTATGGAGGGTCACAACAACAAGCATGGGGGGGTGGTGCACGGTACCCCCACAAAATTATGTTGTGCCCAACGCTAACTTCGCGGAGTCCTACGCTCATCATCCCCAACCACAACAAAGCATGGCCATTATTGGAGGGTATGCTTGCAAGAAATGCTCAAAACATCGCAGCCATCCAAGCTAACGCAGCTCAACTCGGTGAAGGCAACGCAAATATCGCCTTTGAACTTGGACGCCTTCACCTTGTGGAGCCAAATCAATTCGTCGGAGGAAATGTCCAATCGTATTATGAGCAAGGGTATTATCATCAAGATTATCAACATCAACCACCGGCGGAGGACTAGAAGATTTATGAACTTTAGTTTTCTTTTCTTTTCTTTTTCTCTCGTAATTTTCAGATTTTGCTTATGTGTGTTTGCGTAGTATTTTCTGTTTTTATTTAATTTTCAGCAAGCATGTTTGTTTATTTTCAGTATGTATTTCAACTTGATGTCACCATTAATAAAGACACCACCTTGATTATATCATTGGAAAAGTTACAAAATTCGTGCCATGATGATATATGATTAAAATTGCAGCTTTGTTCATCTTTGTAATTGATTTATGCATGTTTAAGCTAGTGCTCTCTTAAAAATACAGATCTGAATTTATTTAAATACTAGCTTAATTTTCAGCGGAGGTTATGATTAAAATAAAGACCCATAGTGTTTAATGTGCTCTCAAGTTATGAATAGATTAAAGATGTCTTTTATGCTCAAAAATATTGCTAACCTTGTCACAAATATCACTTGTGTGTTGCTCAACCTATCCAAAAGCCTTATATATATTTGAGTGCATAAACCTTAGTGTACAAGATTTATTTTTGAGTGCGTTATTGCAGGCCATGATTTCTCTGGCCCGAGACTAAGAAGCTGGTCATTCCGTTTTTGCGTATCTATCTTTTTGCTAGCCTTTTATCCGTGCATTGTGTATCCCCGCATCGGTGATCTCACAAACTTCGCCGGATATCCACCCTTAAACCAAATATCATCTTTTTGTGATTACCTCCTTGACCACAACCTATCGTTGAGAATGGATCATCAATTCAAGGAAGATCGCAAGACGGTGCCAACGTTGAAGATTTGAAGTATCTCTCCAAGGAAAAATATTCCGGTACCTACCTTATTTTTCGCCTCTTTGCTCGAGGACGAGCAACGTCTAAGCATGGGGGAGGAGGTAGGTACGGTGCAGTTTTAGAGTTAAAAGGGGAATATTTTAAAAAAAATGAATGATGATGAAAGAAAAAAAAATCCAGTGATACTCATGACTTTCAAGGTATAAAAAATCAAAACTTCGTTGTGAAAGTCATGGACTGAATATATGACAAGAAAAAAAATGAATGAATGAAAGAAAGAAACGAATGAGAAATATGAGAAAGAGAAAAAATATATGTGCGTAAAGTAAACTCCCCGGCTCTCTAAAAGTGCATTCAAGGCTTCAAGTTAAAAAGATCCATTCTCATTTTTCCAACCATGTGCAATCCGATAACGAGGACTTCCTTTGTGCCTCGGGATCACTCTTTGCCATTTGCACATGTCCACTCATCTAAAAGTGTGTGTATTTTTCTCTTTCCCCTCCTTGATTAACATTATTTTCCAATGACCTTTTTGACGAGTCTCGGTAAGACCATGAGAAGCTTGTCTTGTTTTGACAACACCTCATTTATAAAATCTTGTTAGGACTAAACTTTCCCAAAGCTCCATATAAAGCCTACCACATATATATGAGAGGGAAAGGAGTAGAATATATAGGCTTGAGAGACAAGTGAGATGAGAGTTTATGAGCAATACACGAGATGATTTAAATTTGTGAATTTGGTTTAGTTTTTCTTTATCTCGATCTTCATTTCAAAAATTCGAGATCTATTTAAAACTTTGTGAGCATGTTAATACTTGTGGGATAAGCTTAAAAAGAATCTACCCTCCGTAGAGATGAAGGCTAGTACATTATGGAACTTTAATGAATTAAAATTTTGAGGGCATTATGTTTTCTCATGTATGATCAAGTGCAAAGTTTAAACATTGTTTGGCAATGATGATATCCATCGAAGGCTTACTCGAGGACGAGCAAGGTTTAAGCATGGGGGAGATGTTGACGGTGAAAATCCGTCAACCTAGCCATGAGTTTACCTTCGGTGTTGGCATGAGTTTTATACCTTATCCATTGGTACTAACCCCCGTGGTATAACAAGTTCACGTGTGCATGTCGGTTTTGGAGTTTAATGTTTATGCGGGGATTTAGTGTTGAATGCAAGACTTTCGGGATAAGTTCATCAAGCACCTCATGACAAGACCTTGAAGCCCCGAACAAGTCATGCAATGAAGCAAACTTAACTCCAAGAAGCCGGGGAATTGATCCGAGAAGACGACGAGACTCCGGGGACCCGACCGAGAAAAGTCTTGAATCTTGCAAGACAAGGAGTTGAGTCCAATTCGGAGAGAAACCGACGACATGGACCTACATGCGAAGGGGGAAACATCCGGGAAGCAAGGGAACCGACCTCGGGCAAAGGGAGCCCACGGGGCCGGGCCTAAATGGGCCCGGGCGGCCGGCCCGGCCCGGTCGGCCCGAGCCCATTTTGGGCCCAAATCCGTCCTCCTTTGCCCTAGCCGCCAATCGGGTTATTTATAGTCCCCCGACCGAGATCCACGCGAGAGAAGATTTCGTCTTCGCCGCCGAGAAGCGAGAGAAGAGAGGGCCACCATCTCGGAGAGGAGAGGGTCGAGCTAGTTGACTAGGGTTCCCCTAGCCGACGTGGGAACCTTGCACGGAAGACCACGTCGGAGTTCCCGGAGCTAGAAGCAAGATCAAGGAAGGATCCGGTGGTGATCTTGTGTACGTAACATTGTTATAGTTGAATTATCAAGTTGAATCTTTTCCTAGCGATCAAGTGTTTCCTCGAAGATTTCGTTTTTCGATCGGCTTTGCTTATTTCAATTCTATTCTCGAGATAGATTACATAGGGTGTTCTTGTAGCCGCGGTGGCTAGAGGTACACGCCGGATCTTCCGAAAGAATCTCGACTTGTCTTTTGACTCGCCCTAAGCTCCCCGCATGAATAGGGATACGTTGTGACGAACGGGGGTCTCGAAAGGCGGATGTTTTCGGATTTGGACGGGAAACCACGATTTAAAGAGGCTTTTATTAAGATTCGATTTGCTACTTCTTCTCTTGCTTGGAACTTCAACAAAAGGCTTACCCCGATCCCTCTAGATCGGTTTATCTACCCAATCTTACTTTGTTTTCTCCGGTTTTTAGTAGATTAGATTCGTTTTGTGTCTTTTACTTAGATGCATTAGGTCTTTTATCGAAGATTGAAGATTACTTGGCTTTAATAGATTAAGTCTTGCGTCACACATTTGTTCCACGGATTCGATACCTTGGGTTCACCACTCGAGGGAAGAAGGGTCCCTTGACTACGACGGGAGACTTGTACGCTTGCGAGTCACGAACGAACTTTGATACAATTATTAACCGTCAACGGCGATCGACCAACTCGACGAGGCACGGGACGTGGCGCTGCTGCAGAGTGCCAAGTACCAGCAGGCGTTACGGCGCTACCACGAGCGCAACATGTGTCCGCGCAAGTTCCATGTCGGCGACCTTGTCCTCCGACGAATCCAAGGCAGCAAGGATCGACACAAGCTATCGCCACCTTGGGAAGGACCCTTCATCATCCACGATGTGCTCAGGCCAGGACCGTACAAGATCCGCTACGAGGACGGGAGGGTCGTCACCAACGCATGGAACATCGAACACCTACGCCCATTTTACCCTTGAGTAAACATTCCATGCTTATGTGTCAATAAATAAATGTTGTTTGTCTATGTTCACATGTCTCTGAGTTCCAAACTTGTGCCGACTGTGTTCTTTTCATTACAACAACTTTCAATTTGAGCAGCCAACGTCTTTGCTCCAAAGCAAACATGCTCCTTGCTCGGGGGCTACCAAGGGCACGACGCCCTCGTGCCTCCTCGTTTTTTCGAAATTTTTCAAAAAATTCCGACAACTTTGTCGAGACTAATCGCACAAGCGAAAGGTTTTTAAATGGAAACTTGAACTCACGAAAGGTAAAGATGACGACTTGCGCGGGATGGCGAGTCGCTATTCGTTCAAAGCTCCTAGTGTTAACGCCTCCGCGGCTACGACACGAAGACTTGCGAGTACTTCTCTAGTCTCCGGTTTTCATCAGACCTCTTTTCAAGATCCTTCGAGTGACCGCCAGGACTCCAGTTTGAAAAAATATATTCGCGAGCAAAATCCTGGCTAAGCTATCTTCCGAACCTTTCGAGTTCTCGGGGGCTGTGAACGGATGGTTGCACTTAGTGGATTGACGGGGCCAGGCCTTACGACTCTCATGCCCCCACGGCTCCGGAGCATGGCTTCACTGTTTTTGTCCCCTAAGTTCGACTGCGCGTTGCTGCAGTCGTCCTCGGGCGCTCGGAAGCGATCGAGAGATAACTCAAAATAAAGGTCTAGCTACATGATAGCCTTGCAACTTGTTTCAAATTATTACAGCATGATAGTTTGTGGCATGTTTAATTTAGGGGCCCGGGAACTTCCGGGGCCTCTGGCTCGTCTTGTGGCAGCAACTCCAGGTCTTTCAGGGTGGCGTCGGCCATCTCGCGAGCGAAGGCGGCACCGTCCTGTTCCTGCTCGTCGCACTGGTCGTCAGGGATTCCTGGGGCCCAACCGCCGCTCAGCGCCGTGTGGTCCAGCCCCTGATAGTGTGACTCGATCATGGCGAGGATCCAATGCACTGCGCGGTGAGCCATCGACAACTCGAGTTCCCGCACCATGCCGGGGAGGCGACCGACCTCCTCGATCAACATCTCGGGCGTCCGCGACCCAAACGACACGCCGAGCGCGACCATCACCGAGCTTAACACCCTCCCGAGTTTGGCGACGTCCCTGATCGCCTTCTCGCTGATGGCTTCGACTTGCACAGGGCGTCGCGGGTCTGGCTTAGGGTGGTCGCGTCTTGCTCCTGGGATGCTCGAACTTGCTCCAGCTCCGACAAGCGCATAAGGGCACCCTCCTTCTCGATAACTTTCAGGATGGTGGAGTTTCGCTCCTGCTCGACCGTCGCTAGCTGCACCACCATTCCCGTACGGATCAAGCGTACCCCTGCAACCAAGAACATCGAGTCAAGCTTCGACATGAAGCAAGCGCCGAACTAGTCAAGGGCGGAGGGATCACCCAGCGTACCGTCAAGTTCCTGCGACAACTTGGCGTTGGAGTCCTGAAGTCGCGACACTTCCTCGGTTGCCACTTGAAACTGGTTCGCGACCTGGGAGAATTGGCGGCTTGTCGTCGCCAAGTCTGTCGTGGCCGTGCGCAAGTCACTCTCCAGCTCCGACATCTTCGTCTCGAGGGCCGTCTTCTCGGGAGTAGCGGCTTCGGCGGTGTCACGGGCAGTTGCCTCCACCGTGGCCGCAGCGGTCTTGGCTCTCTCAGCCGCCTCCTCCACTGACCCTGCGGCCGCTCGGAGCCTCTCAACTTCGGCCTTGGCGTGTGCAAGCTTTGACGCTAGCGAATGCCGCTCGGCGGCAGCCGTTGCGGTAGCGGTCTCCACGGCGATGGCACGGTCCTCCGCCGACACGCGAGCCGCCTCGAGGGACGCCCGCGTAGACGCCTCGATCGCCACGGCACCAGCCGCCACAACCTGGGCCATGACGAGCTGCATCTCCAGTTGGGTCCGCTCAGTGCGAAGCTTCCGCACCTCGCAGGCACGTCTCCGACCAAAAGACTCGAGGACCTGCAGCCGACAAGATAAGGATAAGTGGCGCAACCCGAGAAGATCACGGGATTGAGAAGCTACCCCTCTGACAAGAAAGCTTACCGAGGTCGCGGGGAGGATGAATTCATTAAAGGTGCGGCGCGCCCAAGTCATCCCACGCTCCAGGGTGTTGGGCGCCGCGGCCTCTTCATCATCCTCGGAATCGGCGCCAAGCCTGGAGGAAGCCGCCCACAAGACGCACGCGAGCTCAAGGGTGCGGGCCTCGTCGCCCGCTACGCCCTGGGACAGGGATGCTCCCGCCTTCTCGACCTCCTGGATCTCTGGGGAGGCGGCTCTTGTCGCAGTCTTGGGAGCAACCGGCCCTTGTGCGATGGTGGTCAGCTTGTCGGGGATACGAACCTCGACGCTCTCGGTATCAGCAGCAACCGGGCGAGGCGACAATGGCGTTTCCTCTCCGACAATAGCCTTCGATGCGTCGGCCTCTGCGATGGGGGCTTGTTGACGGTCGATTTTGGTACACCTAGCAATGAGTTTACCGTCAACATTTGCACATATTTGATATTCTAACCAATGGTACTAACCCCCCGGAGTTATCAAGTTCACTCCCGCATGTCAATTTTGGAGTTTGTTGTTTACGCAGGAAATTAACGTTAAAGAGGAGACTTTCGGGATAAGTTCATCAAGCACTTTATGAGAAGATCATGAAGCCTGTCACAAGTCAAGAAATGAAGTGAAAACGACTCCAAATGATCCAATGACCAAAGCATCAACACGTAAAACTCTGGTGACTTGGATGTTTACCAACGAGATCAACTCAGCCCGAGAGATATTCTCACAACCCAGGACAACATGATCTTTCGGTGCAGATTCAAAGACTTAAATGTCCTCTAGTGGCAAAAGTTTGACTACCAAAGTTGTGGGCATCGACGATACCTTCGATTTGGATATGTGGAAGGCCCAATTCGAATAAGGGAGCCAGGAGATATGACCCTCGAAATCCCTGCTGCGCAGTCAGTCCGAAATCAGAACAGATTATCTTCCAAGGCCGATTTGGAGACCTTATCTTCGTTTCCAAAGAAAGAAATGAATACCAAAGTTGGAGGAAACTTCGTGCCATACAACCAGGACACCGAATTTGCATTATTTGGAGTCCGGACGTGAGAGATATGATGCCGGCAAGGAAGGGCTGCGAATCAGGAAAATCTGGACGAGGCTGTTTTTATGGAAACCAAGTTCCCTTCTCTCCCAAGGAAGATCTCGTGCAAGGCAAGGTGGAGCACGCCCCAAAGCCCCCCAAGGGCATAAATACACCCCCTTGGGCGCTCAAGGAGGGGGGATCAATCCATCCATTCATCAGAGAGCCGCCGAGACGAAGGAGAAGCACCGGGGGGAAACCGACGACTGTCGTGAGTCCTCGAGTTGCCTAAGAGATGGCTTAGGCCATGCCCTAGCCGCCATGGTTGGCCCTGCGTGGTAAAGCCATGGTGGAGTTTCGGAGCCGTGACTTGAATTCGTCAAGTCGTTTGTACCTTCAACATTCGGTGATGTAACCATATCTTGTCATACTTTGATCTACTACGAGTTATGCTTATTCATATGTGTAGCTACCATATGCCTTTAGTAGGACTAGATCGAATCATGGTGATTAGTCTTGTCTTGCGGATACACCGTAGTAGTGCACGGACTGAGGTTTATCGCTCGGTGATGATTATCCTCGCGTAGTGACAGTACGAGAGGGGGGAAGCGGCGAGTGAACGTGCATCGGACCACTCCATATCAGTTTACTCCATATCGAGTGTAATCCTTATCATAGTATAGTTTAGATTGGTTTATAACCTTGGCCGAAACGGCAACAAGAAGATGATAGGCTAGGGTTACCTTTTGATGCTTACCTTTATGGCTAGGTGGATGTGATCCATACATCCCTTCGTGTTTGTATGATTACCTTTATGCAATCAATGCTTCACATAGGGTTAGACCGGTAGGTTAGATAGAGAACCTTAGTGGTTTGCTTCCGATCCTTGGATTGACAAATCTAGGGAGGACCCTCCTTGGTGAAAAAGGCACCAAGTCACCCGTAGGCTTGCGGTGAACTTGAGCACGGTTTTATAATGTCAACAAGCCCCTTTTTCTGGCACCGTTGCCGGGGATCGGTAACTCGAACCCTAGGGTGATCTATCTATCTCTTTGAGTAACCCTAATTTTTATTATTGCATACATGCTTGCTTTCTTGTTTGTGTTCTTGAAAGTAGGTGAAAATCTAGACACAAGACGTTCGAGAAATTCACAATCCACTCAGACAAAATGATGACTACATCAAGATTCACTCTTTAGTGGTGTTGGAAGCAATCACGTTGCGAAAAAGAAGCACCCGTCACTTTGGCTAAAGCAAAATCATGAATAAGACACACCATTGACATCATGCTACTCACTGGTCCAGCAATGGTGACGACTTAAAGCCAAAGGAGACGCGATGTAACGCCCCGAAGACCACAAGATCAAGGTCGTCAACATCGGATCAATTCACAAGTTTCTGTTCCCATCAATTTCTGCACAACCTCAAGAGAGAACAACAGGATATCTTTGGATATTAGAAGCCCCATGAAGTTACGCTTCCAACGAATCAAGAATCAAGTCAATCAGAGGTTCCTACAAGCGGGTATGGCCGAATTACCGAAGCTTGCGCGTTCTGAAATTTTCTGGACAACATGCAAGAGCGGAATTAAAACGGCCATAACTCCCTCATTTGGACTCCGATTAAGATGAATGAGTACCCATTGGAAAAGTAATTTTATAAAGTTTTCAATAGAACAATATTTTGGTATATGTTCTGTTATGTACACAGGGGAAAATCCACGAAAAAGAGGCAGCAGCAACATGATGAGAACAAGATAGTGGAGATGAGGACGACGACAACAAAGAGAAGCTTGGGCAATGCTTCCATTGGACCACACGAGATGAAATTCAGAAGTGTGGAACAAAACAAAAACCCCAAGATCATTGGCAAAAGAAGGCACAAGTTGGCAACAGCCGACGCTAGGAGATGTTAGAAACAAATAACTATGGATTACACACAAATGATGACATCCAATGGCGCGGATACTCTAGGTTCTCACACGAAGGATCATGGAGTTACATGAAGATATTTGAGACATGTGTGAAGTCCCACATATGAATAAGAAGAGTGAGTCCACACAAGGCAACCTTGATGATGTGTGGCACGAACGAAGGAATTGCGAAAAGACGATACAAGCCACCGATCATTGAAGATTGTTTGCTTTCAACTCCGAGAGACCACTCATGATGAAAAGCTCGAAGGCCAAGGTACAAATTAACCTCTCAAGACACTTTTGGAGCTGATAATATTCCTTTGATATATCTATGATTCATATCCAATAGTGAGGTTGATTCAATTCTATGCCTTGTTCTTATGATAATCATGATAGGCTAGAATTTCTTGAGAGTGATAAAGAGGCTTTGTTGTGATTAAAATTTGTTACATGCCTAATGAAAGCTTAGTGCTGATCAAGAAAACTTATGCTATAATTAATCACAACTTACTTTATCATAAATTGTGGTTATGGATACGTTTGTTTGCAATATGATTTGTAAATCTTGGACTTGCTTTGTGCTCGGTCAAGCTAGTGACCTTAAAGAGCAAATTGTGGGAGAAATCACAAGTTTCACTAACCATGCAGGGCATTAAATATAAATTAAGATGAGAGAATCATACCCAAAGGAATTGCAAACCTGTGCATCACCGTCACCGAACCTCAAAAACAGACGTCACCGTTTTCATCAATTTTGAGGACCTGGTCAGACATGTTCAAGGAAGAAAAAGTTGAAAATCAGAAGCTCCATCAAGTGCCGGTTCCAACGCATCCAAGATCGATGAATTTGAAGACCCGTACAAGGAGATATGGCAAAAACATTGAGGGACGTGCAATCTGAAATCAGCTTTGGACAGATTGCAGCGCTGGAGTAGAACGGGTATAACTCACTCGATCGGAGTCTGTTGGGGGTGAATAAATACTTGATGGAAAGATAATTTCATGCGCCACACATGGAAGCTATTGTTCTCTACATGGTCTGATCTGGACAGAGAGGAAAATTTGTGAAAGAAGAGGCAGCGATAAAGTGTGATGGAGAAGGTGATGATGATGATGCAATGAGACGATTCGGCAAGCCTCTCATCGAGCATAAGTGATCGTGTCAAGCATGGAGAGTGGATCAAGGCTGCATGAACACCTTCAAATCTTGCATGAAGGATCATGGCTCTGCAACAATAAGAAGGTATGTGAGAAAGTCGAGCTCTATGACTTTAAATGATGCACTTTGCGGGAGGCAACCCGGTTTTTATTTATATATATACATGACCGTCTACATTGTGCTCTTTAATCGAACCATCAAGTAACATTGTACAATTGATCTAATAAAAACCACAACACCATGTTGTATGTTCTAATTGCTATTGAGGGAGCACTTTGTTATTTAATCTTGGAAAACTTGTAGACCCTTTTGTGTGCCTATTAGAGTTTAGAGTCTTTTTCTTTTGTTTCTTTTTAGAGAGATATAAAGTTGGCACCATCCTTTGATTCTAAACTTGTGGCTAGTTAATTTGGGCTAACTTTTTTTTTCTTTAGACAACCTCCATACCATGTTGTTTTGTTCATCCATGTTATATTGCATTGCATGTTGTGTTAATCTAACTTTTTGTCCAACCAACCTAAGCCTTCCTATAACCCCCACCAAAAACCATAGCCTATAGAGGTAGGACTTCTTGAGTTGACCGAGGGCTCTCACCCTCCGGGTTGAATAAGTCTATCCCTTTCATCTTTTCTAATTGAAAAACTTTGACTAGCCTCCCCATAAAATCCTTAGGAAGACTTCCCCTACCTATAGACATCCTAAAACCATAGGTTTGTAGAAAGACTGTAGGACCACCTTAGTTGGAATTTCTATACTTGACTTTCTCTCTTAAAAACCCTTGTTTGAGCCAAATATATGTTTTAACCCATAACCTACCCTTAAACCTTGTTAGTTTGGTTGATTGATTCTTTTCAATGGGTGACTTCCTTGTTGACAATGCTTACCTCATGTGTGAGATCAAACTTTGTCTATTACTTATTATAGACCACATCGAAAGTGTTTTTCAAACCTTGCTAATGTTTGTTTGTGCTAACTTTCTGCATTTGTATTTTACATCCATCTCTTTGTCATCATCCACTTTATTTTAGCTTGGGACCTTTTGTGAAACTTTATGATGAATGCTTTCATATCCATGTTAATGCTTGTCGACATGCGTTACTACTTTTTGCAATCTTGTGTAAACATGATGTTTAGACATGATTGGAGACCACCATCATTTAGTCTTATATCCTGAGCTATCATGTTGCATTAGTTGGTTTATAAGCTTAGCAATGCGCCATACTTTTCTTGCACTATAAAGAATTATTGATCTTGGGATGAACATGGTGTTTTGACCTTGGTTAACAAATCTCTATGGGAATAGAAAGTTTGGCAACCACTTTGTAAGGAGCTTAGAATTTGGTGTAAACATTGTTTTGTTTTTATACCATCCTCTCATTTGCATACACGCTTGTACTCACGTACACCCATTAGGATTTTCGCTAGATTAATTATGCCACAAGTGAAGATCGTAGGGATGTCATGGTTTGTTGGCATAGGGTGAGTATTCCTGACCGTCACCTCAGGGGTACTTTCTGCATTATAGTTATTTTGCAGGCATGGTGAATCACTCCCATGAGTTCGTGATAAAAGCTGAAATCAAGATCATGAACACCTCCAAAATCCCGAAAGGAGCACTGCTGTTTTCATCAAGATTAAGCACATGTTCAGAGATGTAAAAAAGGGGAAAATTTGGATATTCAAGTGCTCCATTAAGTCTACTTTCCATCGCATCAAGATCAACATTTTAGGAGACCTGTGCAAGAAGTTACAACCAAATCTTTGGGCGTCACAAATTCTGAAATCAGCCTGGGACAGCTTGCACTAACAAAGTAAAAAGGGCATAACTCTCTTGTTCGGAGTCCGTTCGGGATGAATGACCACTCGTTGGAAAGATAATTTCAAGCACTTTGCAATGTAGTCATGGTTCAGTACATACTCAGTTCTGGAATTAGAAGAAAAACTCGTGGAAGATGAACCAGCGGTAAGAGACAACATGGAAGGAGGAGAAGATGGGATGAGAAACATTTGGGATCAAGGCTCGTGGCAAAGGGCGGACATTGAAGGATGAACAAAGGCAACAATGGGATGATGATCTCCTCACATAATGGTAGGACTTCAAGAATTTTAAGATGGTTCATCATCTTCCGTGCCTAGCAACATGCTAAGCATGGGGGAAGACTTGGTGGACGAAAGAGACCGCATGGAGTTCAAGGATCACGACTGCTACAGATGCCGATCTTCCTTCTTCCATGCTAGGCGCAATGCTTAAGCATGGGAAGGGCGCGCTACATCACAATCATCAAAGGACGGTAACAATTCCTCAACCCTCTTTTGTCCTTGTCTTTCTAAATGCTTGTATATATGTATATGCCTTTAACAACCTTAGATGCAACTTTTGTATGTCTCTCTTGTTAAATAACATGGCTTCTAGGAATACAACCTAGTTTTAGTTTTTGTTTATTGTCATCACCTTGTGCTCACCATGATGAAATAATTTTGGCTTGATCTTGCTCGTTGATATATGATGATCGTTGCCACTTTGTTTAAACTTTGTGCTTGTTTATGTATGATTAAGCTATTGCTCTCTCTAATACAAATCTGAAATTAATTAAATGCTAGATTAATCTTTTGTGGAGGTCATGATAAAAATAAAGACCCATGGTTTCTTTTATGCTCTCAACTTTGGATGGGTCGAAGAACATATTACTTTTTTCTTTTAAAAGTCATGTTAACCTTGTCATTAATACCTCTTGCATTTTGCTCTACCTATCCAAAGCCTTATATAATGAGTGCAACTATAGATTACAAGAGTTATTGTTGGGTGAATTGATTCAAGGCTCGATTCTTTGGCTCGTGACTAAGAAGCTGATCATTCCGTTTTTTGCGTAACTTATCTTTTGCTAGCCTATTCTATCCGTGCATTGTGAGCTCCCACATCAAAAGCTTTGCATATCTCGCCGGATATCCACCCTTTAAACCAACATCATCTTTTGTGTTAACCTCCTTGACCTACCTACCTATCACTTGAGTATGGAGATGACACGTCACAAGAAGGTGCTTCAAAGGGAAGATTCAAGTTCCCTCTCATCAAGACATCCGGTACCTACCTTAACACCACTTCCTCTTTGCTCGGGGATGAGCAAACGTCTAAGCATGGGGGAGGAGGTAGGTACTATGCAAATTAGAGTTCTAGGGGAGATAAAAAATGAATAAGATAAGAGGATAAAATAAAAAATCCAAGTACCTCACATATCAAAAAAAGAGATAAAAAAGCAAGAAAACAAGAAAAATAAAAAGAAAAGATAAAGTAATAATAATCTCCTCCGGTTCTCTAGTTGCTTAAGGATTTTCCAAGGACTTCAAGATCAAGACCCATACTCATTTTTCCAACCATGTGCAATCCGATAACGAGGACTTCGTTGGGGCCTCGAGATCATTCTTTGCCATTTGCACATGCCCACCTATCTAAAAGTGTGAGTTCTTTCTCTTCCCCCTTCTTGTGAACATTATTTTTCCAATGACCTTTTTGACAAGTCATGATAAGTCCATGAGAAGCTTGCCTTGTTTTGATAATAGTCTCAACTTTAGCATCATGGTAGGATAAAAACTACCTATGAGCTCCAAATAAAACCCTTCCACTTACAAACATGAGAGGGAAAGGATATAGATCAAGTAGGCTTGAGAGTGTTGTGAGATGAGAGAGTTCATGAGAAAGATGCAAGAAGGTTTAAATTTTTGTACTTGGTTTAGCTCTTTTATTCACCTCGTTCTTCACTTCAAAAGTTTCTAAGACCTATTCGAATTTTGTGGAGCATGATTGATTACTTGTGGAAAGAGGTTAAATTATATCTACCCTCCATAGAGATGAAAGCTAGTTACATTATGGAATTTTAACAAATATAAACTTGGAGAGCATTATGCTTTCTCATGTGTGATCAAGTGCAGGGTATGAACAATGAAAGGCAATGCTGAAATCCATTGAAAACTTACTCGAGGACGAGCAAGGTTTAAGCATGGGGGAGATGTTGATGGTCGATTTTGGTACACCTAGCAATGAGTTTACCGTCAACATTTGCACGTATTTGATATTCTAACCAATGGAACTAACCCCCCAGAGGTATCAAGTTCACTCCCGCATGTTGATTTTGGAATTTGTTGTTTACGCAGGACATTAACGTTAAAGAGGAGACTTTCGGGATAAGTTCTTCAAGCACTTTATGAGAAGATCATGAAGCCCGTCACAAGTCAAGACATGAAGTGAACACAACTCCAAATGATCCAAGGACCAAAGCATCAACACGTAAAACTCCGGGGACTTGGATGTTTACCAACGAGATCAACTCAGCCCGAGAGATATTCTCGCAACCCAGGACAGCATGATCTTTCGGTGCAGATTCAGAGACTTAAATGTCCTCTAATGGCAAAAGTTTGACTACCAAAGTTGTGGGCATAGATGATACCTTCAATTTGGATATGTGGAAGGCCCAATTCGGATAAGGAAGCTAGGAGATATGACCCTCGAAATCCCTCTTTGCGAGCTCAGTCCGAAATCAGAACAGATTATCTTCCAAGGCCGATTTGGAGATCTTATCTTCGTTTCCAAAGAAAGAAATGAATACCAAAGTTGGAGGAAACTTCGTTCCATACAACCAGGACACTGAATTTGCATTATTTGGAGTCCGGACGTGAGAGATATGGCGCCGGCAAGGAAGGGCTGCGAATTAGGAAAATCTGGACGAGGCTGTTTTTATGGAAACCAAGTTCCCTTCTCTCCCAAGGAAGATCTCGTGCAAGGCAAGGTGGAGCACGCCCCAAGGCTCCCCAAGGGCATAAATACACCCCCTTGGGCGCTCAAGGAGGGGGGATCAATCCATCCATTCATCAGAGAGCCGCCGAGACGAAGGAGAAGCACCGGGGGGAAGCCGACGACTGCCGTGAGTCCTCGAGTTGCCTAAGAGATGGCTTAGGTCATGCCCTAGCCGCCATGGTTGGCCCTGCTTGGTAAAGCCATGGTGGAGTTTCGGAGCCGTGACTTGAATTCGTCAAGTCGTTTGTACCTTCAACATTCGGTGATGTAACCATATCTTGTCATACTTTGATCTACTACGAGTTATGCTTATTCATATGTGTAGCTACCATATGCCTTTAGTAGGACTAGATCGAATCATGGTGATTAGTCTTGTCTTGCGGATACACTGTAGTAGTGCACGGACTGACGTTTATCGCTCGGTGATGATTATCCTCGCGTAGTGACAGTACGAGAGGGGGGAAGCGGCGAGTGAACGTGCATCGGACCACTCCATATCGGTTTACTCCATATCGAGTATAATCCTTATCATAGTATAGGTTTAGATTGGTTTACACTAGTACAAATGCTATCATCTATGACCATTACCTAGTGACGATTTCTGTTTGGTCATAGAAGTTCTCTTTGCGATGACGAAAAAAATATTTGGTCATAGAAGATTATTCTTTCTATGACGATATACAAATTTGGTCATAGTAGTTAATTCAACGGTGACGAATTGTTGAATTTGGTCACGATTGACGAGTGAGGGGTGAGACGAATCCGCCGCATGCGGCCGGCCCCGATGGGCTTGGCGGGCGGGCCGAGCGGGCCGGAGCGGGTCGGGCCTTCGGGCTCGGCCCGTTCCGATAGGATAGTTTTTTTCCCGAATTTATTTTTCAATGCGCAAGCAATTCCAGTAAACACCAGAAAATGTTTTTAGAGCACGAAAAATACTCGAAAAATCACAAAAATTCCAGGAAAATTCCTAGAGATAGATTAAGACATGATCAATCCAAATAAAACATTTGGAGCTCATGAAAAAGATTTTAGAGCCTTCTAATAAATTGAAATATCTCAAGGAAAATGAGAAGTTCCAGAAAAATACGGAAAATTCTCGGGAAAATTAGGACGACTCCTAAACGCATTTTTTAAAACCTTTTGCACTCAAGAACCACTAGATGCATCGGCATGAATGCAACACACATAACTTTTTATTCAATTTAGAAAATCAAATAATGGATTTTTCCTATACTATATTCCTTGTTAAGAAAAATAAATGTTGGAATTTTTTTTAAAATTATGAGAAAATCGTTATTTAATTATTCTTTCTATTCGCATCCCGAAATTGGAAATTTCAAGGTGTGACAATAGCTCATGAGCATTTTCACAATTAAAAACTCTATTGAAAACGCCTACATATAGTGAGGACAAAATGTTACTCTTAGCAATTACATCAAATTGTTTTTCCTTCTTAGTACCATTTCTCATGCCCTTGTGTCCTACGAAACAAATACATGTGGAGGTCACTGCATAATTATAGAGTTTTCAATGTATAATTCACCATATTTTGTCTCACAAAACACGAAAAATTATAAAAATTAAAATAATTGTCCAAAAAATGTAAGTTCTTGTGAGGGACCGTATTTTTGCTACAAATGACTACCAAAAAAATCTCAAGTCATTTCAAAAAAGTTGAGTGCTATGTAGTCCAAATATAACAAGTCACTCACATAGTTCCTTAAACTATGTGAGTGGCTTGTTATATTTGAACTACATAATATCACCACTTCCTCAAATGGAAATTTGACCTACACAAAGTTTGTTAGTCTCAACAAGTTATGAAACTTTTGTGTTCAAAAGATTTTCATCCGAGTTCATTTCGTGTTTCGTTTGACTGAGTTTTGACCGAGTCAAACTTGGATTTTAAAATTTGAATTGCTCATGTTTTATTGCACGAAGAAATGATTAAATCCAACACCATAACTTGATAAATCATGATTTTAAAAATTTTTTGGAAGAAGAATCACCTCATTTCGAGTTCGTATGAGGGAGAACGACTAGTTACAAGTTTTAATCCGAGGAAAAAAAGAAAAATCGATAAGTTCATTCCAGTTCGTCACGTGTTCATGAAGAAGGGCCGATTTCTCTTATTTTTCCTCGGATTAAAAATTGTAAATAGTCTTTCTCCCTCATACGAACTCCAAATCGGTTGATTCTTTTTCCTATTTTTTTCTAAAATCGAGATGTTTTACTCAGTGCCATTTGTTTGTATCTTAATTACTATTTATTGATTGCTTTTCATACAACATATCTTTTTCAACTAAAAAGAGAATATAAAAAACATGTTTTTTCATAATAATTGCTAATATAACTTAATATTCTCTAATGTTATGGTCAACACAAGGTTGCATCCAAATTTGAGGTGCCAATGAGTAAGAAAGTATTTGAGTGTGTACAAACTTTGAAGTTTAAGTTGAGTTGTATGAAACAATGTGATGATCTAGCTAGTTTATGAACAATGTATACTCCAATTTTCACAAAATCTTATGAAACTTTTTTGTCAAGCTTGTACATTGATAAAATGATCTTATGCCAATTTACACAATTTTTTGATAAGTTTTATTTATTATTATCATTATTTTATAACAAGGTGACTAGTAGAAGTTTGAAATTTCCTACAAGCCAATTGAATTTTTCGTCAATCTCCTAGATGTGGCCTAGAATGTACCATAGGCGCCTAAATATAATTTTTTTTGAATTTTTCAAACTTATTAGATGCACATAAAGGTAAATTTTTGAATTACTTTCGGTAAACACGTAGAAATTCATTTAAATGATAGAAAATAGCAAATCCACTCGAAAAATCTTGAAACTCCTAGATGAAAACTTGTATCCATACTGTTATATATAAAAAAATATATTTGTACATATAACATAATTATTTTTTTGTGTTACTTCACAATGGTGCAATAAAAAGGAAAAAGAAAAAGAAAAATGATAAACAGAGAAGCCCATGTCAGCCCAAATAACCCAACTGATCCAGACAATTCATCTTTGATTCAACGACTCGTACTGATATTGAAATGAATAAAAGGGGGCAACCAGCCAAACCCTAACACCTTTCGTCCCCTTCTCCTCCCCAGATCCGCCTCCCTCCGTGCTCCTCCTCGCCTTCCCCGCCCTCCACTGATCGGATCCGCCGACAAGGTGAGCCAACCCCTCTTCCCCACCCACCCACACTCACACCCCCGCTCTCCTCTCCGGCCGCCGCCATCATCTTCCCCGCCTCGACGCACACGGGAGTCCCACCGCTGAACCCTAGGCCGCCGCCAGCCCCGCCCCCGCGCGGCCCCCGCACGCGTCGACCGCCTCGCCGAGTCTCCATCCGCCACCGCTCGGATCCGGTAAGCCCCCTCCCCTTCTCAAAACCGCATCATCCTCTCCCCTCCCGCATCATCCTCCCGCTGCTCTGTTTCCACAGTGCGGCCACGTCGTAGGGTTTTGCTTCCCCCGGCGGTAAAGCGGAGGAGGCGCGCGCGGCGAGCGACCGACCGCCGCCCCGGCCATGGAGATCGGGCAGAACCCCGCGAGCGGCTGCTCCAAAGAGCACCAGAAGATCTACCAGGAGTGGTCCGCGCTCGCGGACTCAGGTCCGATTCACCCCCCCCCCCCCCCCTCTCTGCTTTGTTCCCTTCGACCCCCGATCCCCTCTTCCACTGTTGCTCACCTGGATGCGGTGTGGTCTAATAGACGGTGCTGCAGATGGGGACGGCCGCATCACGGGCCCCGACACCATCAAGTTCTTCGGCATGTCCAAGCTCTCACGCCCCGACCTCAAGCAGGTGCGGTCTGCCCCCTTCCTGTTTTGTCTTGCTAGCGGGGCTGATGATTTTTTTTCTTCTTCTCATGTGACATTTTGTCGAGCTGTTTTGCGATTCAAGGTCTGGGCTATCGCGGACTCCAGGCGGCAGGGGTACCTGGGTTTCCCCAAATTCGTCGCGGCAATGCAGGTTTGCCTTTTCTATTCGATGTTCTTGCCGTGCTCTCTGATTCTACTGGGTGATTTGGGTCACTGTTCACCAGTAATGGGCTTGTTTTCAATTGCCAGCTAGTCTCTCTGGCGCAAGCGGGGAATGAGATCACTCAGGATAGCCTTAAGCGCGATGGTTGTTGCTACCCTCCAAATTAAGCCTATTCGATAGCATATATCTGTCATTTATTTACTCTAACCAGTTTAAAGTTTTATCCGACAGATTTGAGCAGTTTGAATCCACCTGTGATGGAAGGTTTGGATGCTCTACTTGCGGTGATGTATTATGTCCTTACAATCGTTTATTTATCACTGTTGTGTTTTATCGCAATGCTGTGTACTAATATGGTAGTAATTCGTTTTCAGAAATCTAAGTATGTGGTCAAGCGGGTTGATCCAGAAATTGATGGTGAGTACAGCACCCCTTTAATAGGAAATTCCTGTTTGCGAGAAATCTATGAGACAAACTTTTTATATCCATGCAGGATTTCCTCAGGAACAATCACCTATAACAAACAAATGGTTCAGCTCAAAGTCATCAAAGAAGGTAATACTCGTGTTATCTTCATAATTTTAATGTGACTTTCTGTACGCTCCTAGGATATTAGCTCTTTTGAATAAAGGGAAAAGCTTATGATCTTGTTCACTTCTGTGGCCACTCGCCTATTTTAATCATATCTTGGAGGCAATATGATGCATATAAATTTGCTAAACAGAAGGCCACAGTCCAGCAGGATGCTTGTAAGACAGCATAGCTCTTAAGTAATTGTGTTTCTATTGTAAAACATTAAGCAATGCAGATATGTTTGAAATATATACAATTTCTGTCAATTGACCCAAATTAATTTAATGACACTTAAATTATCGTTGCTGATATTTTCTTTTATGGTGATATGAACAGATACCGCTGACAGCTGTTACTTCTGTCATCGATGGCTTGAAAAAATTATATATCGAAAAGCTGAAGCCTTTGGAAGTTACATACAAATTCAATGATTTGTCTTCCCCTTTGCTGGTATGTACTTGTATTATCAATACTATACAAACCAGATTATGTAATCCTTATCGATGGTTTCTTGCCATTTTTCCAAAGCAAGTCCTTTTCACGCAGAAGAATAACACTTCTATTTTTTTTCCAGACGAGTAGTGATTTTGATGCAAAGCCAATGGTTATGCTCTTAGGTCAATATTCTATTGGTAAAACAACTTTTATCAAGCATCTCTAAGAACAAGTATCCAGGTTTTATATCTACCGGATCTATCTTGTATAGTTTCCCAGGTTTGTTTAAGTAACATGTTTTCTGACACTTTATCTTCTATATTTTCAGGTGCCCATATTGGACCAGAGCCAAAAACGGACAGATTTGTTGTTGTCATGATAAACTGAGCTAGACTTAGGATATCCCTTTGTAGGTATAATAGGTGCATAAGGAGTTCAACTTCTGATTATGATTTGTGAAGGAACTTTGATATGAACATGATACCTCTTATTTCTTAATTCAATTATGGTAGAGTCAAACATGGTTAAGCTTGTGCTGGTCTAGAGTTGATGAATTAGAATTACTGATTTGAAGTAGTCCCTACCTTTTCTCAAAACGTTGGGTAGGAAATTTACATATTTTAGTTATCTGTGGGATTTCTCCAGATGATGGCTTCGCAGATCATATAATCACATAGTTAATAGCAAATGCCAAATAGTGCACAAATAGTTTTTTACATATTAAATGCTGATCTAGGCTTTCTGTTTGCTACACATATTACAAAAAAAAACATAGCTCTAGTGTTCATGCCATAATTTTTTTAGGTGCTATGGGGAGCAATATTGTCGGTCAACAGATTTATTGGGTGTTTCTTTCTATTATTAACAAGAATTAAAATACTTCCGCTGATGCATTACTCGTTAGTAGTTCATTTCTGAAAGATGCTTGGATCTGATTGTTTGTTTGTGATTCGTGAAAAACTGTCGATTATGTGGTTTATGTTGTTGCGTGGTGATTAGAAGTCTTTACCTTTTTTCTGTAATTTTTCTTTCTCAGCTGCAGTTATATCGTCAGGCACGGTATCTTTAATTGTTTCTGATTTCTTAGTGTTTGTTGGAAATGCTAGCTAATATAAAAGAAGCGTTATTAGGGATGCAAGTCTTGATTGTTTTGGGTCATTGGGTTGATCTAACACGCATTTAATTGAATTAATTCGGATTTCAAAGCAAGGGAAGTGGTGTAAAAATTAGCATATTTGTTACATTGAATCATTGAAATGGTTTCCTTTCCATAATAAAAAATAGCATCAGCAACCTGTTTGAAATCTTTTCCTGGACATTTCGGATCATCCCGGTTTATTGCCTTTGAGCTTTGTGGTATATTTGTTACATTGAATCATTGAAATGGTTTCCTTTCCATATATGAATAAGTACTGTTAGTTTGAATCAGAAATGCTATTTCCTTTGAGCTAATTGTTGCATTACACTTTGATGATGGCAGGCTGCCATGGAATCTTTGAAGGATCAGCCTCTTCCTGGAAGTTTTGTTTTGCTGGAACTTGAAGACTTGTGCTGCTGTCAGATCTGAACTTGTCTTGTGTTCTGCTTAGTCGTATGTGTCTTCTGTGAACATGATTGTGTCGTCTGTGAACATGGTTGTGTCGTCTGTGAACATGGTTGTCTTGCGAGTCCAAAACATGTTTGTGTCGTCTGTTATATGCCTTGTGTCATATGAATATGTTATATATGCAGAAATTCCTGTCTCCTGTGAATTGTATGTGTATTGACAGTGAAACTGGAAAGAGACACGTGGTGCATTTAGAAGCAACCATGTGTCGCAACCTGAATCAAACGTGTGGCCCAACCAAAAATGACACGTGGACAAACCGCAGCGCGACACGTGGACAAACTTGAGTGCGACAAGTGGACCATTCGAGCTAGACACGTGGACAAACCGCGGCGCGACACGTGGCGCCGTGTCAAAGAGCCACGTCATCATATCCATGTCGGCACGCGCCTTGCCACGTCGGCGGCCGGCATGGACCGTGCCACGTGGCATCCCCTTCCGTGACCATTTGACTTGGTTATAGAAGAAATACACTTCTATGATGAAAAACGTGTTGGTCATGTAAAAGTTCCACTTCTATGACCAAAATGACCGATTGGTCATGGTAGACCAAATGTGACGGAGCTTCGTGACCAATTCAATTTGGTCATAAGTTGGTCATAAAAAAGTGTCCCGTGACCAAATTTGCATGTACCGTGACCAAACCGTTTGGTCATTGATGTTGAGTATTGTACTAGTGTTATCACCTTGGCGGAACGGAAACAAGAAGACGATATGCTAGGGTTACCTTTTGATGCTTACCTTTATGGCTAGGTGGATGTGATCCATACATCCCTTCGTGTTTGTATGATTACCTTTATGCAATCAATGCTTCACATAGGGTTAGACCGGTAGGTTAGATAGAGAACCTTAGTGGTTTGCTTCCGATCCTTGGATTGACAAATCTAGGGAGGACCCTCCTTGGTGAAAAAGGCACCAAGTCATCCGTAGCCTTGCGGTGAACTTGAGCACGGTTTTATACCGTCAACATGGCTGGAGCATTGGTGGCTTCGGCTGGCTGGGGAGGCGGCGCTTCCAGACCTTCATCAACCGTCGACGGCGCAGACACACTTACTGTCAGTTCCGCGAAGACCACAAGCGCCACCACAGCCGCGTCGGTGGCCTCAGCCCCGGCCGCTAAGGAGAAGCCCCCGGCGCTCCCCTACTCTTGCAGCACCTTCGACACCGAGGCAAGCGTCTCCCTGATCGTTGGCGCGTTGGACATCCGCTCCTCCGCTGCTTCGTACCCCTTCTCCAAGTATTGGGGGCCTTCAAGATCGATCACCCCAATGCCGGGAAAATCGATGTACCGGCAAGTCGCCAGTTCCATCACCTCCTCGGCGGTGAGGGTGATTTGATCCGAAGAGGTCTCTGCTACCTCCGCGGTTGGGGGAGGACCCGAAGCTTCCACTGCTGGGGAGGGCCCCGGCACCTTTACGGCAGGGAGTGAACTCGTCGCCACTGCCACCTGCATTGCCCCAGACGCCGAGGGGATCACGACATCACGACTTTCCGATGACATGGGAGCCGCCAAGCCTTCATCCATCGCCACCACCGCGTCGTCGCCGCCGGGACCTGTCGTGTCCGACACTCCCATGACCGCCCGAGTGGCGGATGCCTCGACAATCGTCCCAACCTCCTCAACGCCGATGACAGGCACCGGTGGCGGTGGTGTGATCAATGGTTCATCGGTGGTGGCGCCCGCTGGCACATCCTCAGCATGCGGTAGCACCATCTCGGTACCCGGGGGCTGGGAACGAGCATCAGACGAAATCACCTACGCGCTCGACGCCAGGCGCTTCAGGGGTGTCAAGCTAAGCACCCCGGTGTCAGCATGGCTACGAGAAGCTCAGAAAAGCGGCGTCAGCAAACGAGTCAGAAGAAACAGAGTGAAGACGAACTGAAGTCGAGAACTTACATCTTGGAGAGCACCCGGGCCTTCTTCATCGGGCGACCCGACAAGCCCAACTCGGGGGCTGCGCGTTTCAGGCCCTGCTCGGGGGTAGCGCGCCGCGACCCCACCGACTCAGGGGCTGCTCCACTTCAAACCACTGCCTTAGTGGCGGCAGCACTCTCCCTCGCGTGCTCGGGGGCTGAGCCTCCGGCCTCTGCGACGGCCGGGGACGAACCTTGGCCCCCGCCGGCGACTGTTGACGGTGAAATTTCGTCAACCTAGCCATGAGTTTACCTTCAGTGTTGGCATGAGTTTTATATCTTATCCATTGATACTAACCCCCTTGATATAACAAGTTCATTCGTGCATGTCGTTTTGGAGTTTAGTGTTTATGCACGGTTTTGACGTTGAAAGCAAGACTCCCGGGATAAGTTGATCAAGCACCTTGAAAAGACCTTGAAGCCCGGTACAAGTCATGCAATGAAGCAAACTTGACTCCAAAAAGCCCAGGGACCAAACCCGAGAAGATGACAAACTCTGAGGACCTACTCAGAAAAGTGTTGAATCTTGCGGGATAAGGAGCTTCGTCCAACTCAGACAGAAACTGACGACAAGGGCCCACATGCAGAAGGGGAAGGATCTAGAAGACTCGGGAACCGACGCCACGCGAAGGAGGCAGGCAACTAGGCCGAGGTGGGCCCAGGCCAGTCGGCCCAGGCCGGCCGGCTGGCCCATTCCGGGGCCCACTCGCCTCCCCCTTTGACCTAGCAGCCATTCGGGCTATTTATAACCCCGGGGTCGAGAGCCACACATCAATCCATTCGTCATCGGCCGCCGAGGAGCAGAGAAGAGAGGGACACCATGTCGGAGAGGAGAGGGTCGAGCTAGTTGACTAGGTCTCCCTAGCCGACGTGGGAACCTTGCAAGGAAGACCACGTCGGAGTTCCCGGAGCTAGAAGCAAGATTGAGGTAGGATCCCGATGGTGATCTTGGCTCATTTATCATGTACTAGTTGATGTAACAAGTTGAATCTGATTTTTAGCGACTAAGTGTTTCTCTGAAGTCTTCGTTTTCGATCGGGTTTGGTTATCATAGATCTATTCTCGAGATAGATCACATAGGGTGTTCTTGTAGCCGTGGTGGCTAGAGGTGCACACCTGACCTTCCGAAAGATCTCGACTTGTCCTCAGACTCGCCCTAGACTACCCACATGAATAGGGGTGCATTGTGACAGAACGGTGGCTCTGAAAGGCGGGCGTTTTTGGAATCAGACGGGAAACCATGGTTTAAAGAGGCTTCTAATGAGATTAAACTTGCTACTTCTTCTTTTGTGCGGAACTTCAACAAAAGGCTCGATCCGATCTCTCTAGATCGGTTTATCTACCCCCTCTATCTTTTGCTACCTCCGGTCTTTAGTAGATTAGATTCGTTTTTGATGTTCTTTGATTAGATGCATTAGGGTTTCACCTTTCGAAGATTGAAGATTCTTGGCATTACTAGATCATCTCTTGCATCATACATTTGTTCCACGGATTCGATACCTTGGGTTCACCACTCGAGGGAAGAAGGGTCCCTTGACTACGACGGGAGACTTGTCTACTTGCAAGTCTAAACGAACTTTAATACAACTATTAACCGTCAACAGGCCCCTTTTTCTGGCACCGTTGCCGGGGAACAAGTGATCAAGATTTGATCTTTTATTGCTTTTTGTGTAATTTTCAGTTTTCTTTTAGTTTTTCTTTTTGCATCTACTAACTTTTGATCATCCTCAAAATCAATCTAATCTAGTTTTGTCTAACCCTAGATTTATTACATTTGTTTGTACCTTTTGTTTTTGTATATTTTGTTTATCGCTAACCCTAACAGGAGATGGACGACTACCTCTCCAACAAACCCGATAATTTTGTGGATGATCCAGAAAAACTTTACAGGCTAAGGAGATGCTAAGCAAATCAAGCTAAGAAGCTGGATTTTGTAGATTCAAAGTCGAAAGACGAAGGATCGTTGGAATCTCCGAAGAATTCACCACCTCAAAGTCCTCGGGAGAATCGACTTCCACCGATGGGTGAACAACCGCCGCAAGAATGCAAGATCGGGGAGCTATGCCCCCGGACATCGTCGACCTACCAATCTTGAACCTCGCAGAGATCGGAAGGCCGTTCGAGATCAAGACCTCAAAATCCGCATGGTGTAACATTCACCCTTCACCGGTAAAGAGGATCCGAACCTTCACCTCCAAGAGTTCATTCAACTTTGTCAGACATTCAACATGGACGGGGTGACTCAAGATCAAATGAGGGCAAGGCTCTTTCTGTTCTCGCTACTCGGGAAGGCTTTGCAATGGTTCCACTCTCAACCGGCGAAGACGGTGCAAAATTGGAATGCGTTGATGAGGGCCTTCATGAAGGAATACTACTCGCCGGGTAAAACTCAAAGCTTGCGCAATAAGATTGCTACTTTTGCTCAATATCCTACGGAGACTATCTCGGGGGCATTTGAGCGCTTCAATGAGTACACTCAGGTGGTTCCACATAACAAGTCCCCGAAGGAGGACCTCGTGCGAAAGTTCTACCAAGGACTCACTGTTGACGGTGTATTTTGGTACACCAAACATGTTCATTGCACTTTGGTTTGGATTTGATTATGGAACTAACCCGCCACTAGGCACACTAATCATATAACAAGTTCATCTTTGTGCATGCATTTGGAAGTATTGTGTTTATGCAGGAAAACATGGACATACAGGATGGATTCGCAACAAGTTCAAAGGAGCATTTACGGAGTCTTGTTCGTGTTCATGAGCTTGATGAAATCACTTCCAATGGTGGCAAGGACCGAAGTGCTACAAAGGAACACGCCTGGGGATCGAAGCGTAAAAGACCGAACTTCATGCACGGAGAACCTCCATCTTGGACACGAGGATGACATCGTCAAAATCATGCAAGTGGAAGGGGCAAAGTGCATAATCACTTGAGGACCCACGGGAGCGAAGGGGCGATCGGACCGGGGCGAAATGGGCCCAGGACGATCGGCCCTGACCGGCCAGCCCAGCCCACTTCCGGTGTCGGTTCGACCCCCCTTTCCTTGCACCCGAAGGATCTTCGACCCTAAAACCATGGAGGCGCCGCCATTCGCAGAGGGGAGAGCCATTCGCGCAAGGAGGCCATCCACAAGCTAGAGAGAGAGGAGGGAGATCTCCGGAGGGGGATCGACCACCTCGAAGGAAGCACCCACAAGTGGAGAAGAAGGAAGACACTGTCGGAAGGGTGACCATGATCAACGATGCTATATATAGCACCTTGATGGGGTAATCTCCTTATTCGTCCATGGGTTGTAATCGATCTTGAGATGTAATCATACTTTGTTGGATTATCTATCTATCATCTTGTGTTGAATATACTTTAATGCTTAAGGTTAGCTACCATGCCGTAAAGGGAGTAGAGCTCCAATGCTCCCTTAGACCCATTCAATACGCCGTGTCCATCATAGGTCTAGTCACGAATACCTTCGCGTAGTGACAGTACGGGAGGAGGGAAAGGGCGAAACCGTGGTCACAACCCCCGATAGATTAGATTGGTTTTCTTGTTTAAAGCGATTGCATGTTCTAGTATTGTAGACCCATGGGCGAGTGTCTTTTATCTTGATTGCTTAATCATTCTCTCTAGTGTAGTTTAGTTATTTTCTAGTTTAATTATAGTTAGGGGTTGAGTAGCTAGTGTGTAAAGGTAGATCAAACGCTTGTAATCCCCTTGCTCCACAGATTGACAAGAACATTGGGAATCCTGTGGTGAAAAAGGTGTAGGTCCGTACGCTTGCGGATCGTAGGTGGATACGTCTTTTATCCGTCAACAAGCCCCTTTTTCTGGCACCGTTGTCGGGGAGCAAGCTGGTTTACATCGTTTGGTTTGCATTTAACTTGGTTTTATATTTAGTTTATCTTTTATTTGCTATATCTAACACATATTATCTAGAAAACCACTTTGTTTGTTTTTGTTTTTGTTTTTATATTGTTGTCTAGATGGCGTTCGTCAATCAACCCGTGGAAGAACCGGAGAAATCGCTAAGGGATTACAGTAGCCCTCGATGTGAAGACATAAGAGTACAAGAGTCAGATTCGAAGCTCGAAGCGACCAAGTATGAAATCAAATCCAAGATCATCGAGATGGTGGCGGCAAACCCGTTTGAAGGGATGGTTATGGAGAACCCATATAGACACACAAGGCATTTCACGATGCTATGCAACACGGTGCGTCAAGAAGGAGTTCCCGACGAATGGTTCAAATGGAATCTCTTTCCCTACTCACTTGCCGGTGAAGCAAATACATGATACTCATTTGCGTCCTTTGAAGTTGAAGGCAATTGGAACAAGTTGACAAAGAAGTTTTGCGAGAAGTTCTTTCCAATTAGCAAGGTTCAACATCTAAGGAGGCAAGTGATCACTTTCACGCAAGGAGAAGAGGAAGGGATAGACCAAGCTTGGAATAGGTTTAATGAGTTGATCGAACAAGGACCAAGACTCAGCTTCTCCGGTGACGTACTCTTGCATACATTTTTCTTTTCCCTAACCCCTAGTTGCATGCAACACGTCCAAATGTGTGCAGGTGGGGATCTCATGGAGAAAACACTCACGGAAGCCGCTCAACTTCTACCAAAAATTAGTAAAGGGGCTGCCATGCAAAGAGATTGGGAAACAAGACTTGCGGGAGAGCCAGAATATAATTCAAGGATGAAGAAGTGTGCTGAATTTTCTAAGGAGGCAACCCCGTAAGTCACAAAAGAGGAGTCAATCCTGGAAAAGCTTAAAGAAGAGCACATCAAGTCAAGATCTACCCCGAGAGTTGACTTCGCCGCATCAAATGAAACAAACAAGAGAAGCATGTCAAGCGCGAAGCCACTAAGGGAGTTCGAACCAATGGATTGGGTTCCAATCGATTATGGAGAAGTATTCGACAAGAGAAGACCGTTCCCTAATCAAAAGGGGGTGGCAAGAGCATTGGAAGTGGATTTCCCACCAGAGAAGAAAGCGAAAGATTCATACGACCTTGAAATCATCGGTGAGATCTTTCAAAAGATCTTTGGAGATGACGAAGTGGATTCGAAACACATAGCCGAGGTGAAAAGAATCATGGGGATCAAGCCCAAAGCATCGCTATATGCTCGCCTCACTGAAGTTTACGCGATAGGATCCGAAGAAGAAGAGAAGACAGCACCACACTTGAGCTGCGAGAACAACGGAGTTCAATGCAAAGCTTTATGCGACATCAGAGCCCAAGTAAGTGTCCTATCTTCTAAAATTCACAATAAAGTTCAAGACCACAACCTAGACTTAGCTCCAACATCAATGAAATTAATCATGGGAGATGGTAGAACTATTAGACCTCTAGGTATTGCTTGCAACATGAATGTAAAAATCTCTGGAAAATGTATACCAACTGATTTCTTTGTTATTGATGCTTACCATACTAATCATGATCACATAATCCTAGGTAGGCCCTTTCTTAAGTTGGTTGATGCCGTGTTGGATGCCGGAAAAGGCAAAGTAACAATGAACCTTAATGGAAAGAAGTACACATATAACTTTCTTCGCGTTTCTAAACACCCTACACCCTTTCCTCCCGAAGACGAAGAAGTAGAGGAGGTAGATAGTCTTTGTTTTGTTGAAACCCTTAGAGACCCGCTGCAAAGAGCGATAGAAAATCAAGTTAATGATCAACAAGACGAAGAGCTAGAAGAAGCAACAAAAGGCTTAGAACCACAAGATGGAAGTGTGGAGGAAGAAAGATTCGAGGACATAGGAGAGAATAAACCCGAGGAGCCACAAGTGCCCGAGGTAGACCTTAAACCTTTGCCCAAAGTAGGCATGGATCCAAAACATCTGAATTGTGTAATATATTGATACTTTTAGATCACAATAAAATAAATTTGGTGCTAATTTTTTATGCATTATAACCAGCTAATTACTGGAAAAAATAAAAAAATTAGCTACAAATTTTTTATGGATTATTTGCTTTCAATAGAGAAAAAGGTGAAAGAAACATCCGTATCCGAATCCGAATAGATATCCTAATTTCGTTTCATCATTTGATTAAAATATAGCACACATTTGGGGTTTATTTTGTATGGATCTTAACAAGCACAATGCCAAGAACAAGAATATAAATTTTTGATACAAAATATTATGCCTAATTTAGCTAAAATCAAAAAAGAACGGCTAAAAAATGACATCTGAATTGGTATCCGGATCCATCCCCAGCCCAAAGGATTAAAGTACGAGTTTTTGGGCCCAGACAAAACTTATCCAGTCATTGTGAGCGACGAGTTGAGTCCCGAAGAAAATGAAGCGTTGCTGATTTTATTAAAAAACATAGGAAGGTGATTGGATATTCAATTAATGATCTCAAAGGTATTAGCCCAGCCTTTTGCACTCATCGTATACCAATGGAAGACCAATGTAAGCCCGTAGTGGACCACCAAAGGAGGCTAACTCATGCCATGCGAGAGGTTGTGAAGAAAGAGGTCATCAAGTTACTTGATGCCGGAATCATCTACCGGTTCCACATAGCGAATGGGTGAGTCCGGTACATTGTGTACCGAAGAAAGGAGGTTTAACCGTGGTGAAGAATGAGAAGAATGAGTTGATACCGCAAAGAACCGTGACCGGGTGGCGGATGTGTATCGATTATCGTAAGCTTAACAAAGCGACGAAGAAAGATCACTTCCCCCTACCGTTCATCGACGAGATGCTCGAGAGATTAGCAAACCACGCTTATTTTTGCTTTCTCGATGGATACTCGGGGTTCATGCAAATTCCCATTCACCGGACGATCAACACAAAACAACGTTTACATGCCCCTATGGAACGTTTGCATATAGAAGGATGTCCTTCGGTCTATGCAACGCTCCGGCCTCTTTTCAACGTTGCATTATGGCCGTATTCTTGGAATTCATCGAAGAAATTGTCGAGGTGTTCATGGATGTTTTTTCCGTTTATGGGAAGATGTTCATGGATTGCTTGGCAAACTTGGATAAGGTTCTCACGAGGTATGTGGAGGTAGACTTGGTGTTGAATTGGGAAAAGTGCCACTTCATGGTTAAGCAAGGCATAGTGCTCGGACATGTTATATCCAAGAGAGGCATTAAAGTGTACAAGGCTAAGGTAGAGACGGATGAGCAACTCCCACCTCCAACGGATGTTAAGTCCTTGAGGAGCTTTTAGGTCGTGCCGAATTTTATAGAAGATTTATGAAGGACTTCTCAAAGATCACTAAGCCTTTAACGCATCTCTTTCAAAAGGATATGGCTTTCGACTTTGATGAGAAGTGTCTAGCGGCATTCCGGACCTTGAAAAGTGTGTTGGTGAGTGCTCCCATCATTCAAACTCCGGATTGGAGCCAACCTTTTGAGATCATGTGCGACACAAGTGACTACTCTGTAGGCGCGGTTTTGGGTCAAAGAAAGGAAGGCCGAGTTCACGCCGATTACTACGCTAGCAAAACTCTTAATGGGGCACAATTAAACTATGCTACTACAGAAAAGGAGTTGCTAGCGGTGGTATTCGCCTTCGAAAAATTCAGATCTTACATCGTGAACTCGAAGGTCATTGTTTACACCGATCACGCAGCCATCAAGTATCTCTTGGCTAAGAAGGATGCTAAACCACGTTTGATCCGTTGGATCCTTCTTCTCCAAGAATTTGATGTTGAAATTCGTGATAAGAAGGGGGTGGAGAATGTTGTGGCCGATCATTTGTCTAGGATGAATCGTGGACAAGATGACAAAGAGCCCATAGAAGACAAGATGAGAGATGACCACCTCTATCCAGTGCTCGATAAAGACACTTGGATGATTGATATCATTCGAGCAATTCGGAAGATGCCTCTCGATCATGTAGATGAAAACTCTCAAAGGAAGATAATCTCCGAAAGTAAGAAGTACTTTTGGGATGCTCCTTAGAGCATCTCCAAGAGTTTGCCAAAATTTAGTCGGCAAATCTTGTGTTTTGCCAACTTCTAAAAAGCTATGCAAAGTAAAAAAAGAATTCATCTCCAACAGTTTGGCATAATTCACATGCCAAATCCGGATCTAACTTACATCGGGAATCCCGAGAGAAACAAAATTATATATGTGCCCTTCCACCTCTTGAAAAACTTACATCGGGAATCCTTCTATATTCTTTATTTCTTTTTCACCCTCCCACCTAGAGGGAAACAACGATGGCAACCACGATCCGCGCGCGCATATATACGCGTGGGGAGGTGAGTTTTGCCAAGTTTCTATTTTTGCCAAGTTGGTTTGCCAAACCGTTGGAGGCCAATTTTTCTTGTTTTGCCAAAATTATATGGATGCCAAGTTGGTTTGCCAAACCGTTGGAGTTGCTCTTACCTCTTCAAACTTGGCAATGATGGAGTCATGAGAAGATGTGTGCCAAGAGAAGAGAGGCTAGAAATTTTGAGAAAGTGCCACTCGACGGAGTATGGTGGACACTATAGCCATTTTAGGACCCAAGCAAAAGTGTATAGTGGATTCTGTTGGCCGGAGATAGGCATGAGGATACTAAGAGATATGTTGCATCATGCCCCGAATGCAAAGAACCAGAAACATCTCTCAAAGAAATTCTATGCCTTTGAAATACAATCTACAAATCGATTTATTTGATGTGTGGGGTATAGACTTCATGGGGCTTTTCAAGAACTCACATGGATATGAGTATATTCTAGTCATGGTTGATTATGTATCCAAGTGGTAGAGGCTATGCCATGTCGTAAAGCTTCCATGGAGGAGTCCATTACTATGATCAAGAACGTGATTTTCCTCGTTTTGGTACACCGAGAATCTTGATAAGCGATGGAGGAACTCACTTCACCGGGAAGAATTTCAAAAGGTGCTTGTCCAAGTTAGGAATTGAACATAGGGTCTCTACGGCCTATCATCCACAAACCAATGGACAAGCGGAAACATCGAATAGGCAATTAAAAAGCATTTTCAACAAAACCATAGAGAAGGGAGGCAAAGATTGGTCAAAGAAATTAGACAGAGCTTTGTGGGCTTATCGAACGACGTTCAAGACACCGATAGGTATGACCCCTTATCAATTTGTCTATGGAAAAGCTTGCCACCTTCCGGTTGAGTTGGAACATAAAGCCTATTGGGCGATTAAAGAGATGAACCTTGATCTCGATGCCGCGGTGGTGAAACGAAGAATTCAAATAAGCGAGCTAGAGGAGATGAGGTTGAAAGCATATGAAAATGTAAGCATATACAAAGAGAGAATTAAAAGATGGTATGATAAAAGGTTAACGAAAAAAGAGTTTAAAGAATGAGATAAGGTCCTCCTCTACAATTCGAGGTTTAAAACCTTCGGAAAGGGGAAATTGCAAAGCAAGTGGGACGGACCTTATGTTGTGCATTCGGTGCTCTCCAACGGAGTGATAACCATTATGGATGTGAAAGGTGATCAATTTATGGTGAATGGTCAATGACTTAAGGTTTACTACGAACCCGACGTTGTGCCCCTTCACCACATTGATGTCTTCACCATGGAAGAAGAGCCCGAACGTCTAGCCTAGGACGAAACAATTGGCATGGATGTTTGTAAATAGTTTTTCTTTTAATTTTCTGGAGTTTCTCGCGAAGATTTACTGGGCCAACTTTTTCCCATGGGCTGAGAAAGCTAAAAAAGGGCGGTACACAGGAAACCGGACCAGACCAGCCCCCGGAACAGGGTGGGCCGGCCGGCCCAGTCCGATCGGCCCAGGTGGGCCCCGACAGTGTTTCGCCCCGGTTTTTCCCCGGATTGCTCCTTTTAGACTTCCTTCTTCGATCAGAAAATTTTAAGGGAAGTTTGAATAAGGAAATAGAGGTTCCTAGGGTTTTCCTCTTCAGACTATTTATTTGGCCGAATTGGGAGCTCGGGAATCCATCCCATCAAGCATACTTTTGCACCCACGCAGCACCATGGTGTCCCCTAGGAGCTTAGAGTTGAAGCAAGGTGCCAAGGAGCCATTGATGGACGAGGCGAAGTGATGCGAGCTCAAGCTACCCGTCGAGATCAAGAGGACCGCCCGCATCTGTTGCGGAGGGCGTGTCCCGACCGGAGCTATCGCTTCTCGCAACCCCGTCGAAGAGGAGAAGGTCCCTACTCACGTTCGAAGGTCAGCGCGCATCCGAGGCATGAAGCGGAAGGACTACAAGGAGGTGTCGCTCGAGCCTAAGGACTATGGGGATAGCGACTACTCCGATGATCGTAGACCGAGCTCGTGGGCGGCCGCCGGAAGAGATGATAATGATTTGTAGATTTGGGAAGAGGTGCCCAAGGAGAAGACTCCCGAAGGCCCTGACGGCGGCGGCAACGACGGCGGCGGTGACGACAATGGTGATGGCGACGACGGCGGCGACAACGGCGGAGACCCTGGTGATGATGACCCTTTCGAGATGCATCCGATGTGTTGTGCGGCTTGCCATCGCTCCATCTCGGAGCTCTACGCAATGGTCAACGAATGTTTCCAGGCCATGGAGGCGATGAGGCGACGCATGGAGGATTTAAAACGCGTGGTCGAAGATGACTACAAGTTCCTGAACCGCAACGTGCGCAAACTTTTTGGCATGGTCGGGAATATGAGAGGCAAGTGGTGCAATAGTTGCGGAAAGTACCACTAGGTTTAGTTCCCCCCCTTAGGATTTTTGTAAGATACGACGAGGACGTCATATGATTTTAGCGTGGGGGAGAGATAGCTAGCTAGCCTTTTAGCTTTTGAGCTTCAAGTTTAGATTGGTTCGGTTTAGTTTTCGAGAGAGTTTTAGAGTTTAAGAGTCTTTAGTTTTTTGAGTGTGTTTTTAAATTTTTGCAAGTTTGAAGTGTCTTAAATTAGTGTTGCGTCAAAGAAAATCAAATAAAAAGAGTTCTTTAAATTTTGTATTTTGTGTTATGCTTATCTTTATTCACTCGTTTGTTTATCTTTAATTCTTGATATATGAACATAAGTGTGTGGTTTGAAAAATGTTTACCGTGGTGCTTAGTGGAATTGCTACTTCTAAAAGTACCCATACCACACTTCGATCTTGAGCTTTACATGTTGGTTGTGCTATGTTCAATGCTAAAAGTTGGAGGATTTCAGTTCTGAAAATTATCTAAAAAAACCTTGTAATAAAGGTTAGCAAAACCTCTTTTTCCAAGTTGAGAGTAAGAAAAAAAATCCTATACAAAGCCAATTTATTTTTTGCTCCACCATAAGTGTGATTAGCACGATGAGTTGGGCTAGGATCCTTCTCTCTTCGGAGTTTGAATTTCAAGCAATGATCATGTCCTTGTGCTTATCTTTTATTGCTAGCCTCGTCATGTATTCGGTAACGTGACTTTCACATCGAAAGTCCCGTACATCGCCGAATTCCATACCCAACCCTATACATTTCTTTTGTACATCGCGTTCCTTGAACACAACCTACTATCAAAGTTTCATCTCGTCTCTAGCATGGTTTATTTAAAATTTCAGATTGTATGCATGCAAGAGAGAGAAGAGTTGAGAGCTTTGAAAAGATGTCAAGAGAGGGAAAAATAAAGAGAAAAGTATGAGTATGGAAAAGAAAGAAAAAAAATAATAGGAAAGAAGAGAAAGAGAAAAGAGGAGTGGCAAGAAGGATATGAGAGGGATGAATCAAATGAAAAGAAAAATAAAAGTGCAAGGAAGGATGTCACGTTGTTGAGAGACGGAACTTTCACTCTTTTTCCAACCATGTGCAATCCGACAACGAGGACGTCATCGGTGCCTCGTAGTCACAATTTTTTCTTTTTCCCTTGCACATGTCCACCATTCTAAATCTTCTCATCCTTGATATCCCTACATATGGTTAATTCTCATGATCATTGGCTTTGAAAGGTAAACAACCACTAGAGGAAGTTCTTAGTTTGACAATACTTGTGTGGATTGTACTAGCCCTACCTATAGCTCCACTTTACATGTTATATAAGTGACTTATGGGAGGTGAGAGTTTTATAAAATTTGTTTAGGATATCCACTTTTATATGAGCGACTTGAGAGAGCTTGGAGAATGGTTTTTGTCTAATACTTGTTGCAGGGATTTTGTTTTTGAAAATCATAAAAACCCTCTAATGGAAGCAAAGAAGTAAGCATGGCTGAGATTGAAGGCTTCGAGTGAGGAGTTCGAGTTGTGGGGTAAATCTTGACGTGGTAAAAATTCTAAATGCCCATGTTTATGTATGATGATCATTACTTTATGTTTATGTATTAAAGATAAAGGATTGACAAACTTGTGAAGAAAGATTTAGCAAAACATGATTACAACGCCTTGGACGAAGTTCTTTTACGAGTACTTGCTCGAGGACGAGCAAGATCTAAGCGTGGGGGAGATGTTGACGGTGTATTTTGGTACACCAAACATGTTCATTACACTTTGGTTTGGATTTGATTATGGAACTAACCCGCCACTAGGCACACTAATCATATAACAAGTTCATCTTTGTGCATGCATTTGGAAGTATTGTGTTTATGCAGGAAAACATGGACATACAGGATGGATTCGCAACAAGTTCAAAGGAGCATTTACGGAGTCTTGTTCGTGTTCATGAGCTTGATGAAATCACTTCCAATGGTGGCAAGGACTGAAGTGCTACGAAGGAACACCCCCGGGGATTGAAGCGTAAAAGACCGAACTTCATGCACGGAGAACCTCCATCATGGACGCGAGGATGACAACATCAAAATCATGCAAGTGGAAGGGGCAAAGTGCATAATCACCTGAGGACCCACGGGAGCGAAGGGGCGACCAGACCGGGTCGAAATGGGCCCAAGCTGGTCGGCCCAGGCCGGCCGGCCTAGCCTACTTCCAACGTCGGTTTGGCCCCCCTTTCCTTGCACCCGAAGGATCTTCAACCCTAAAACCCTGGAGGCGCCGCCATTCGCAGAGGGGGGATCCATTCGCACCAGGAGGCCATCCACAAGCTAGAGAGAGAGGAGGGAGATCTCCGGAGGGGGATCGACCACCTCGAAGGAAGCACCCACAAGTGGAGAAGAAGGAAGACACCGTCGGAAGGGTGACCATGATCAACGGTGCTTGTATAGCACCTTGATGGGGTAATCTCCTTATTAGTCTATGGGTTGTAATCGATCTTGAGATGTAATCATACTTTGTTGGATTATCTATCTATCATCTTGTGTTGAATATACTTTAATGCTTAAGGTTAGCTACCATGCCGTAAAGGGAGTAGAGCTCCAATGCTCCCTTAGATCCATTCAATACGCTGTGTCCATCATAGGTCTAGTCACGAATACCTTCGCGTAGTGACAGTACGAGGAGGGAAAGGGTGAAACTGTGGTCACAACCCCTGATAGATTAGATTGGTTTTCTTGTTTAAAGCGATTGCATGTTCTAGTATCGTAGACCCATGGGCGAGTGTCTTTTATCTTGATTGCTTAATTGTTCTCTCTAGTGTAATTTAGTTGTTTTCTAGTTTAATCATAGTTAGGGGTTGAGTAGCTAGTGTGTAGAGGTATATCAAACGCTTGTAATCCCCTTGCTCCGCGGATTGACAAGAACCTTGGGAATCCCGTGGTGAAAAAGGTGTAGGTTCGTACACTTGCAGATCATAGGTGGATACGTCTTTTATCTGTCAACACTCACCATGGCATCAAGGACAATCATCGATGCATCGGTGGGAGGATCTATCATCTAGCTTACGTCGACTCAAGCTTTCACTCTATTCAAGATGGTCGTGGACAATGACATGTGGGCGTCATCCGGACATCTACTTCCGGTTCAGCCCACGGGGAACGTCAAAGGAGTCTTGCAAGTGGAGATGGAAGACATACTCGAAGGCAAGATCGATTCACTCATGAGGAGGTTGGAGAAGATGGAGGTAGAAAAGAAAGAAGCTCAAGACTTAAAGGCTGCCGAAGCAAGATCCACATGTGAAGAGTGCAGAGAATATGGCCATGTCCATAAGGATTGTTCGGAGGAAGCCAAGGTGCTCGACTGCATGAGGAAGGGAGATTTGTCGAACTTCCGCTACGGGCAAGGTAGACCTCAATTTAATGCAAGCTCATCCATTCCAAATTCGGTTCCGCTTCGTATACAATTGAAGGACTTCATGGACGAGCAAGCTAAGATCAACAAGGACACCGTCACCAAGTTTAAAGCCATAGACAAGGTGTTGGAGAACATTGATAGCAAAGTGACGGAGGTCGGAAGCTCCAACCATCAAGTTCTCAACATGATGAAGATGCTCGAGACACAAGTGGGACAACTTGCCGGGCGCCTCACTACTAATGAAGGGAAGCTTCTGGGACAACCTAAAGGTCCTGAAACGGTGAAGGCGATTCAAACACGTTCGGGAAAGGAGACCGAAGATTCGAAATGTTCCGCGGGAGCAAGGAAGCCTAAACCATCCGCCGAGGCGGAGGAATTTGCTAAGGAGGAAGTTACGGAGATCGTCACCGAAGAGCCCGAGTTTGAGATGCCAGGAGAAGACACGAAGATATCGCAACTCAAGCCACGCTACTTCTGAGGTAAACTTGACAATCACTTTGAGAAGTTTGTGGAGGTTGTGCGTAGACTTAGCACCAACATGCCGTTATTGGATGCCCTTCGAGTTCCTACATATTCTCGTTACTTCAAAGATATACTTGCAAATAAATATGAGATAGCAACACTTGGGGTAGATCCTGTCAAGATGTCCGAGTAACGTAGTGCCACTATTGCAAATGGACTAGAGAAGCAAAAGGACCCCGGATGCCCAACAATTCCATGTTCTGTTGGTTCGTTCAAGTTTGAGAAGGCGTTATGCGACCTTGGAGCAAGTGTGAGTGTCATGCCAAGGGATGTGTTCGAGAAGCTATGCCTACCATTGGATCCTACGGGTATGTGTTTTGAGTTGGGTGATAGCTCCATTCGCTATCCCTTGGGCATCACCGAAGATGTGCCCGTGAAGGTCGGACACCACTTCATCCCCGTCAACTTCATGGTACTCGACATGGGAGAGAAGGAGAAGCCACCACTCATCCTTGGGAGGCCTTTCCTCAAGACCGTGGGAGCTACCATTGATGTTGGCAAGGGGGAGATCATGTTCGACATCAACGAAGAAAGGAGTTCCTTCAAGTTCCGACCACGCCTCGAGGTATGCAATATGATTGAAGTTAAAAATGTTCCACCTCATCGTCACGTTGTTAAGGAGGAACCAAGAGAGAAGGAAGGTCTGAAGAAGAAGAAAGAGCCGAAAAAAGGACGTGAAGAAAATCAAGGAAGATGTTGCATCCGTCAAGACAAAGGAACAAAGGCCGCCTGTGAAGACCAAAAAGATGACTAAGCCGGAGAATAAGCCCGTGCCCAAGATGGTGCGGAAGTGGGTACCCAAGATTACAACACCCGCAAAGAGCGTTGATCCGAAGTAATCAAGTGAAGAAGTCTAGCCATGGACTATAAACGAAGCGCTAGGCGGGAGGCAACTCGTTTCGTCAAGTCAAGAATAAGCTACCGGGAGGACAACCCGATTCCAGGTTTTTCGAGTCCTTTTTATAATTCAGCTTTGAATTTTACTACGCAAATACATTAGACTTATAAGTGGCTGAACAATATTAGAGACATAATTCTTGGTTGAATATTTTGTTTGGATCATAAACTCTTTACATGAACCCTCCTATGTGTTTGTTTGCTTCTTTTCGAGAAACCACAACCGTATAAATTCAGAACCTAACTCAACCATTCATCCTATTTATGATGTTGTGGTTGACTTGTTTTCATGCTAAAAACACACGAGTAGAGCCACGACTTGTACCTAGATGTTATTCAAATTTCAGCACGTGGTAGGACTCGCGTGAACCTAGAAACTAAACTTTTGGTTGGTTTAAAAATCTATACCCTTGGTTTATCTAAGATTAGAATTTTTCTAAGCCTCATTTAATTTTATTTCATTCAAAATCTCTCTCATTTAGCCAAAATTAGAACCTAAACCTATGCCCCCATGATCAAGCCGGGAAAGCTTGCTCTCAACTAATGAAGGCAAACAATATCGGTGAGATCGATATAAATGTAGTCGGAAAATATTTTCGACTTACATTTGTTTTAATGGTTTAAACACTTCTCTAAAATTATGCTTGAGCTTTCCCGTAGCTCTGAAAATATTTTTAATTTTCAAAATTAGAGGAGTGCTAGGCCTTAAACATGCTTAGAGGGAGGCAATCTAGTTAAGTTAATCATGCATGCACCATAATACATCATTGGATGCCCTCTTAATAACTTTCATCAAGACCACATGCAAAGGACAAGCATGGGTGGTCAGCAAGCATGACTTCCCAGGAAATTCATGGTGGCATGTGAAGCAAGTGGAGCAAAGGAGCATGGACATGACTCAAAGTAAGAGCATCAATTGGAAGGACCAATAATGCAAGCAAAGGAGTGGACGAGAGCGTTTGGGCGGTGCAACAAGTGGAGCACGCGGGCACAATGGTCACAAAGGGGAGATGATCGTGCTGGAAGAAAACCGAGCCAGGGAGGGGCACGCAGCCACCCAGGCTGGCCGGCCTGCCCTATAAAAGGCACCCCCCGGTGCCCGTCTTCTGTAGGCAAGTAGCTCTCTCCTTCCTTTGTTTGTGTGCTCAAGTTTTTGTGCCCAGAACCACCTTAGACATAGCCATCCTTCCTGAGCTTGATTGCTCAAACAATTCACACCCTTAATCCACTCAAAGTCCACATTCTGAAGTAATTTTTGAAGTGCCTAGTTACCGGTTGAAACCCGGAATTATATTAGAGAAGAGTGCTGCAATCATGTGGAAGAAAACCACAAGTCTCTTCACCAAGAAGAAGGGTCATCATCGTCCAAGCCATGTGCGATGACGTCTTCGAGGAGGCACTCGGTTTCCGAGTCTCCTTGAAGCATGGAGGAGGACACATCACCGCCGAGGAGGAACGACACTCTCCTTCTCGGTGGCATGAGATCTATAAGGAGCTCGTCCATGAGGTTTACTGAACCTCAAGGGCGTGCGGAGGAGCCGCCCGTCCCACCTCGTCGATCGACCCATTCATCCGCTCCACCTCCATACACTCCGCGGCACTCTACATATGGCTTCATCATCTTGTCAGAGGAGGAGGAGAAGAAACTCTCTCGCCTTAGGAAGAGGCTTGTGGCAAACGTCGATTTTGACGATCAAGCTCTCAACTCATTGGGTTTTGGCACAGACATATATTATATGTTGGGGCACCTTGGATGGGTGCAATTCTCCAACGGGGTGTCGGCAAACACCCACAAGGAGATTGCCTTGGAAATTTTGATGACTATGGCGCCCATTCTTGATGAGGGGGTGCCAAGTTTATCATTCCGTTTGGAGGGAATTCGGCAAGTGGTTCCCTATGAGCAAATTAGGGAGCTACTTGGGTTCCAAAAGGGAGCTCCGGAGAAAGTTGACGTGCCGGAAGGCATATTGGATGGATTTTGGAATTTAATCTCCAGAGAAGCCCACCAACAACGAAATTCCATCCGGAACCCCATCATCCAAGTATCCACTCATGAATGTGTAAGAGGGTCATGAGAAGGATGAGGGAGATGAAGGTGACTGACACGGAGTTGAATTGGTCCTACTCGGCATTAATTGCCAGACAACCAACAGCCCCTCATACCTTATGATCAACCGATGGTGTTGTGAAGCAACATCGGGACCGGGGGATATTGGTTCGAGGTGGTACCTCTCTATGTTTGCCATCTCCTTAAGGCCGGGAATTACAAGAAATCCCAAATATCTTCTACCTGGGACCCCTCTCGGATTTGAATATTTAAAGCAAGGAAAATATATTAGTGGAGATGAGAGAGGAGGCTTTAATGTGGCCAAAATGAACTTACCCCTTCCGGGCCCAAGACTCAGGCTCTTCATTCAAGGGAAGGAAGATTGGTTGGAGGAAGGAATCCTTGAGCCAGCAAAGAAGAATAAAAGAGGAAGAATTGTAGAGGAGGGATCCTCCTCGGCTCAAGAGGGTGGTGCACAACAAAACTATGTGCCACCGTTTGGAGGAATCCCTACTCCGCCGAGTTATTACGGAGGGCCAACAATGCAAGCATGGGGGAGTAGTCCAGCCATGCCCCCACAAAATTATGTGGTGCCCAACGTAACCTTTGCGGAGCCCTATATGCAATACCCCCAACCACAACAAAGCATGGCCATAATTGGAGGGTATGCTGCGAGAAATATGCAAAATGTCGCAGCCATCCAATCCAACGCGTCTCAACTTGGTGAGGGCAATGCAAATATTGCCTATGAGCTTGGGCGCCTTCACCTAGTACCGCCGGATCAATTCGTTGGAGGGGATGTCCAAACCTACTATGAGCAAGGGTACAACTACCAAGATTACCAACACCAACCACCAACGGAAGATTGAGAAGAAGGAGGAGCTTTAGTTTTCTTTTCTTTTCCCTTTTTCTGTAATTTTCTGCTTGTGTTTACTTATGTTTGCGTAGTGTTTTCAGTTTTTATTCAAATTTTAGAAAGTGTGTTAGTTTATTTTCAGCTTGTATGTTAGTTTGTTTTCATCATGAATAAAGACATCACCTTTTTTTTATCTTTGGTAAAATTATGAAATTTATGCCATGATGATATATGACTATAATTGCCGCTTTGTTTATCTTTGTAATTAATTTATGCATGTTAAAGCTAGTTCTCTCTTGAAATGTAAATCTGAATTTATCTAAATGCTAGCTTAATCTTTAGCGGAGGTTATGATTAAAAATAAAGACCCATAGTGTTTTATGTGCTCTCAAGTTTTAGTTAGATTGAAGATGATTTTTATTCTTAAAAGTAATGCTAACCTTGTCATGAATATCACTTGTGTGTTGCTCTATCTATCCAGAGCCTTATAAATATATGAGTGCATAAACCTTAGTGTACAAGATTTATGTTTGAGTGAGTTATTGCAGGCCATGATTTCTCTGGCTTGAGACTAAGAAGCTGGTCATTCCGTTTTTGCATATCTATCTTATTGCTAGCCTCTTATCTGTGCATTGTGTATCCCCACATCAGAGATCTCACAAACCTCACTGGATATCGATCCTTAAAACAAATATCATCTTTTGTGATTACCTCCTTGACCACAACCTATCATTGAGGATGGATCAATCAACTCAAGGAAGATCGCAAGACGGTGCTAACATTGAAGATTTCAAGTATCTCTCCAAAGGAAAAGTATTTCCGGTACCTACCTTATCTCTATCACCTCTTTGCTCGAGGACGAGCAAACGTCCAAGCATGGGGGAGGAGGTATCTACAATGTAATTTTAGAGTTCAAGGGAAACAAATAAAAAAATTTGATGAGAAAGAAAAAGAAAAAAAATGAGAAAGAGAAAGAAAGGAAAAAAGGGGAAACAAATATATGTATGAGAAAACGAAAAAATGTGAGTATGAGTAAAAATAAAGTGAGCTCCCCGGTTCTCTAAAGTATATTAGGAATTTCAAGGTTTCAAGATCAAAAGATCCATACTCATTTTCCAACCATGTGCAATCTGATAACGAGGACTTCCTTTGTGCCTCGGGGTCACTTTTGCCATTTGCACATGTCCACGTATCTCAAGTGTGTGTTTTTTCTCTTTCCCCTCCTTGACTTAACATTATTTTCCAATGACCTTTTTGACTAATCTCGGTAAGACCATGAGAAGCTTGTCTTGTTTTGACAACATCTCATTTATAATATCTTGGTAGGACTAAACTTTCCCAAAGCTCCATGTAAAGCCTACCACATATATATGTTATGAGAGGGAAAAGAGTAGAATAAATAGGCTTGAGAGACAAGTGAGATGAGAATTCATGAGCAATATGCAAGGTTATTTAAATTTGTGAACTTGGTTTAGCTCTTTTTCATCTCTTTCTTTATTTCAAAATTTTTGAGATCTATTTAAACTTTGGAGCATGTTAATACTTGTGGGATAAGCTTAATTAAGAATCTACCCTCCGTAGGGATGAAGGCTAGTACATTATGAAACTTTAACGAATTAAATTTTGAGAGCATTATGTTTTCTCATGTATGATCAAGTGTAAGGTTTAAACAATGAAAGGCAACGATGATATCCATCGAAGGCTTACTCGAGGACGAGCAAGGTTTAAGCATGGGGGAGATGTTGACGGTGAAATTCCGTCAACCTAGCCATGAGTTTACCTTCGGTGTTGGCATGAGTTTTACATCTTATCCATTGGTACTAACCCCCTTGATATAACAAGTTCATTCGTGCATGTCGGTTTTGGAGTTTAGTGTTTATGTAGGGTTTTGACGTTGAAAGCAAGACTTCCGGGATAAGTTCATCAAGCACCTTGACAAGACCTTGAAGCCCGGTACAAGTCATGCAATGAAGCAAACTTGACTCCAAGAAGCCCAGGGACCAAACCCGAAAAGATGACAAACTCCGAGGACCTACCCAGAAAAGTGTCGAATCTTGCGGGATAAGGAGTTTCGTCCAACTCCAAGAAGCCCGGGGACCAAACCCGAGAAGGGGGAAGGATCTAAAAGACCAGGGAACCGACGCCACGCGAAGGAGGCGGGCAACTGGGCCGAGGTGGGTCCAGGCCGGTCGGCCCAGGCCAGCCGGCCCGACCCATTCCGAGGCCCAGTCGCCTCTCCCTTTGACCTAGCCGCCATTCGGGCTATTTATAGCCCCGAGGTCAAGAGCCATGCATCAATCCATTCGTCATCGGCCGTCGAGGAGTAGAGAAGAGAGGGACACCATCTCGGAGAGGAGAGGGTCAAGCTAGTTGACTAGGGTCTCCCTAGCCGACGTGGTAACCTTGCAAGGAAGGCCACGTCGGAGTTCCTGAAGCTAGAAGCAAGATCGAGGTAGGACCCCGGTGGTGATCTTGGTTCATTTATCATGTACTAGTTGATGTAATAAGTTGAATCCAATTTTTAGCGACTAAGTGTTTCTCCAAAGTCTTCGTTTTCGATCGGGTTTGGTTATCTTAGATCTATTCTCGAGATAGATCACATAGGGTGTTCTTGTAGCCGTGGTGGCTAGAGGTGCACGCCTAACCTTCCGAAAGATCTCGACTTGTCCTCGGACTCGCCCTAGACTACCCGCATGAATAGGGGTGCGTTGTGACAGAACGGTGGCTCTGAAAGGCGGGCGTTTTCGGAGTCGGACGGAAAATCATGGTTTAAAGAGGCTTCTAATGAGATTAAACTTGCTACTTCTTCTTTTGCGCAGAACTTCAACAAAAGGCTCAATCCGATCTCTCTAGATCGGTTTATCTACCCCCTCTATCTTTTGCTACCTCCGGTCTTTAGTACATTAGATTCATTTTTGATGTTCTTTGATTAGATGCATTAGGGTTTCACCTTTAGAAGATTGAAGTTTCTCAGCATTACTAGATCATCTCTTGCGTCACACATTTGTTCCACGGATTCGATATCTTGGGTTAACCACTCGAGGGAAGAAGGGTCCCTTGACTACGACAGGAGACTTGTCCGCTTGCAAGTCTATACGAACTTTGATACAACTATTAGCCGTCAACAATGACAAGGGACACGTGAACTTCCGGGGCTCCGCTACCCCGGATGAGTAGCGACTGCAAGCGCCGCTGGGCAGCACTAGGCTCTGCCACCGGCGGCGCGCTTGGTGTCGACGCCGAGTCCGGCGACCTCCCCCGCGACCGGCGCCTCTGCAAGGTGTCAGAGTCGGGGCGCTCCGATCCGTCGTAAAGTTGATGGGCGGGCGACGGCCTTTCCTCCGACCTTCTCGGAGGGTCGGCTTGACGAGGCGCAAGCCTCTGCGGCTCGGAAGCGCCCGTCCCGCCGGGCGTCGCACAAGAACGGGTCATCCGCTGGTCCTCTCGGACAGAGGGAGCTGTCGGGCGTGAGCTCGAGCCCACAGAGTTGTCGCGCCTCGCCACCTGCGGCCGGTGCGACGACGACACTTCAACGTCGCGGGGCAGGGATGACGAGGACGACCCCGACATGTTGCTCCAGTCAATCGCCGCGCTAGCAATGTCACCGCTCCAAGACGGCTCGGGCGACGGGTCCTCATCGGAGGAGACGCCCGGCTCCCCCGCCTTCCGCCTTTTGGTGCGGTTGTTGTTGCTATCACGCTTGGTGATCTGGCGCTTCTTATGCTGCGCCTTGCGCACAGCCCGCCTCTCCTCCGACGTGGCCTTTTTTTGGTTGAAGATCGCCTCCTCCGGGAGAGGCACCTTGGCTAGGGACGAGGTGGGTGCACTTCAACTACAACGACAAGAACACTCCAAGATTAGCCTCAAGAACATCATTCCATGGCGAAGGTCGAATGTAAACTTCTCGAGAAGATGAGCAACTTACAATTTTCTCTGTCCCCGCGTTGGGGAGCATGGGAAGCATCCGCGACGGCGGCCACGAATAGGTCGACCTCCCGATCACCTGCGCCACTCGGCGCTGAACCTCGAGCGGCGACGGGAGCTCGAGCGCGGTCACGGTCCCCGCCCAGGGGGCTCTCTCGGCGGTCATGTCGCAGAGGCGGAGTGGCCGTCTCCGAAGCGGCACGACTCCCTGGGCGTGGTACTGCCCGACCACTTCCGCCAAGGTGATTCTGGCGTCTCACAGGCATCCCAGCACGACCCAGTGGGACTTGAGCACCTTCTCTTGCTCTATCTTGGCGGGGCCGTCCGCCCAGTTCCTTTGCGACTTCGCAATGGAGCAGCCGGTGTACGCCGGAAGCGTGTGCTTGGGGTCGTTCCGCAGGTAGAACCATCCTTTGTGCCAGCCACTGTTCGAGCTGGTCAACGACATCAGGATGTAGTCGTCGTGGCCTTGCTTCATCCGAAGGTTGGCACAGCCAATCATCGCCGCACGGGATCCATCCCTCAGGCAGGTGAACCTGAAGAAGTACCAGAACAGATGCCAGTGCACACCGATGCCGAGGAACCCCTCGCACATTGCCTCGAAGGCGGCCATCTGTTGGACACTGTTCGGGTTGAGGTGCTGGAGCTGCAGCCCGTACGCAAACAGCACCCTTCAGATGAACCGGCCGGCGGGGACGGAGAAGTCGCACTTGTGGAAGGCCACGAACGACACCACGTACCCATTGGGTGGGCGTGGCACGGACTTGCCGGCGGGGACGATCCACTCAATGGCCTCAGTTAGGGGAGGCAGCTGGCCCGCCTCAACGAGACGAAGGAGCTGCTCGCGGGAGATGTTGGAGCGTGTCCAGTTTGACATCTCGATAGCGAAGTCTTGGACGGGCTTCAAGCGCAAGCAGCAACAACGTTGTGGACGAGGAAGAACTCAGAGCATGAAGGACGAGTGCGGGAGAAAGAAGAAGCGGAAGGGAAAGCGAAGTCCAAAACCCACGCTCGACGCGCGGCTTTAAAGGGGCCTGACCCCTCACCTTCGATGCTGGGCCCGCCGTGTCGGCGGGGACTTCCGCCCACTCACGCGCGCGCCCGGCGAAACGACCACCCACTCACGTAACGCCTCGGTCTCCGTGGAGTACGGACGCGCGAGCTCGCACACGGTCATGATGGCGCCGTCACTTCGTCACGTCGGCCGAGATGCTCGCGCCCATTACTGCACCCACGTCGCCATGACGGCAGTAACCGCTCCAACGAAACCTCCAAGGCTACAACGGCTACAATTACAAACAAAAGCTCGCGAGCGAGTTTGCAACTCACTCACGAGCTCGGGGGCTACATCCGGTGGATGCGCTTGCGTGCACCCACCGAGAACTTGAAGAACACCTCCAACACCAAGACTCACCGGTTGAGCCTGAGCACGACTCCTCAACTTCCACTCAGGCTCGAGGGCTACCGACAAGGGCCGGATTAGGGGCCCCCTTTGACGGCAAGATTATCCCACTTGAAGACAACAAAACCATCATCCACAAGGTGAAGACTTCGTCGGTGGCGGGCGGCCTTGAGGATGGCCGCACCCTTGCCGATTACAACATCCGAAGGAGAGCACTCTCCACCTAGTGTTGCGTCTCGGGGAAGGCATGCGGATCTTCGTCAAGACCCGGCACCAAGCAAGGCACCAAATCTTCACTCGGGTGGCGGCCTCTCCGACAAGTCTCCGCCTCGCACGACAAGCCTCCGCCTCGCACGACAAGTCTCCGTCTTGCACGACAAGTCTCCGCCTCACGAGACAAGTTCGGCTCCGACTAGCGCGTGGGCCCGGACACACGGCTCGGGCGAGGGCCACCGACGCGTGCGGGGAAGTGAATCTCCACATCACGCGGGAATGACAAGCGGCGGCCATGTAGGCGACCCGCCCCGCAAGAGCCTTAATGCGAGCCTCGACTAGCCGTGCAACCATCACATCGCCATAAACTTCCACTCTACACATGCAAAGCTCGGCCGAGACACTCTAGCACCCTCTACGATGCGAGCGTGCCTAGAATTAGGCTCACACGTGGCAAGTCAAGCAAGTACTCGGGGGCGGACTAAGGCAAGACCAAACTACTCGGGGAGAAGGCCAAGTGTCCGGAGTGAACGGCTGACCCGGCCACGCGGCGGCTTCCCCCGACAAGACATCAAGACCAACATTCAATGCGGCTCGACGGACGACGACGTACGATGGGACGTACCGGTTGTCAAGCACTATAGCTCTTTTTTCCTTCCCTTTGTGCCCCTCTATGACGCCCCAGGTTTTCAGCCGTGTTTATTTAACACTAATGAACTGGTCAACTGCATTGACTTTGGTCAAACGACGGTCAACCTAGGCCATCACCTCGAAAACATCACCGACAATCCCTAATGACACCCCTTGGTCAACCCATGGTCAAGGTTTGGTCAAAACCTTAGTCAAACCCCCTTGAACCTCTCTTGACCCACCAAGTGTCGCCCCAAGACTTTTGCCGCGTTCTCCAAATTTCTCCTAAACACTTTAAAATCTCCCAATGTAAAAGTTGTGTGTTTTGTCGAGGGACACAACTTTCATGTTGAGTGGCATTTGAGATTTGAAGTTTAAAAAGGTGAAAAACTCAAGTCAACACTTCTGGTCACTATTCATCGGCGCCCAGGAAACTGCCATCTTGGCATGCAAATTGTGCACAATTGGTTGAGAAAAAGGCCATACGCCCTTTGTAAAAGTTGTAGAGGGATGCTAGATCTACAACTTTGCTATTCAAATCTTTGTGCACTACAGTTCAAATTTTTGGAGAAAAATCCCGGTCAAAGCGAGCGAGGCTCAAACAAATTTTAACTGCGGCGCTCCCGGAGCGCGCGCGCCCGCGCCGGCGTTGCCCGTGGCCGCGCCGGGCCCGCACGCCGAGACCGGCCTCATTCCACCGGTCCGCGCGCCGTGGACCCCTCCCCACTTGCGCCGCACCACCCCGCTCCCCCCGCCCGCGCTCGCCACGCGTCCCCGCCGCGCCGCCCGACTAGTGGTCGCGCCGCCGCATCGGCCGGCACCCACGCACGTCCGCCGCCGCGCCACCGCCCATGCCGCGCTCCGCATCGCTTCCCCCTCGCCTTGGTGTGCAAGGAAACACCCAACCGCCTCGAAGGTCGACTATAAAAGCACCTCACCGTCCTTCGCGCGAGGGAACACCACACCACCGAGCCGCCATTGCGCCCATTGGTGCTCATGGTGACCTCCACCTCCGGTCGCCTTTCACCACGGACACGTGCTCGCTCCCGCCTTCCTCGTGCACCGCAAATCTCCCACGCCCGCTTATTGGCCATGCCGAGCCGCGAGCTCGCCGAAGCAAAGCTCTCGGCGGCCGCCACCGCCGGCGCCCGCCGCACCCGACCGCCGGTCGCCTCTCCGCCGTGTGTAAGCCCCCAAGTCAGATCCCTACAACTCCTAGACCCTCCCTAGCTACTTTCCCGGCCACCCCCGCCGCCGGCCTCGCCGGAATCTGGCAAGCCGCGCCGCCCTCAAGCCCCTTGGACCACATTGCAAAGCCCCAAATAGTTCCAGGGAGTTTGGTGCAAACTAGGGACCTGTCTGTGATCCGTTGAAAAGTTCCAGGGTGCCCTTCGCAAATTGAATCTTCACCCCTTTGTGTATTATGGTTGCAACTTGTAAAATGCCTATAAAATCGTAGAAAAATCCAAAAATTGCAAACTCAATTTTGTGGTTCTTTGTGTAACTAGAACTACAACTTTTCCAAAGCATTTATATACTTTTGAGTTTTAGTTTTTGCTTGAAAAATGAAATGTGAAATCCCTAGATCTATGTTTCTGCAAAATCCATACATGATCTTGAGCTGGATTTTAGATATGTTGTGAGCACTAGCACATGTAGGTCATGTGCCAAAATTGCACAAAGTTACTGAAGTTTGTATAAATTATCTTGTGTTATTGATAAATCTGCTTAGATGATTTTTGTAGCTTAAAATATAATTATTTTTGAGTCTAGCTTCTGGATATTGTCTTGTAATGTTGAAATGCACCTCTGGTGAATTTATCATGATTTTATCACTGATAGAAATATTTTATTCTGATTTATGGATACGTTCGATCCTCTCTGTGTTTCCAAGTGATTTACCGGGTGTAAACCCGGCAACACTCAACGGGATGATTCCTTATAGTCGCTTAATGACCAAATGGAGTGGTTTAGGTGATAGTACGGAATTATCTTGGGTGGGGTTGTCACGAAATTTGGTATCGGAGCATCCGTATGCACCAAAGTGATTAGATTAATACTAATCACATGATTTACAATAAAACTTGCCAAGATTGATTGGATTTTGAAAATCCGTTGGATCGTTAAGTAATGATCTAGATCGAGAGGCCCTAGAGGGAATTTTGGGTTCTTTAAGGTGGCATAAGAATCTATGGTTTATTTTGCTAACTTCCAAGCACTTATTTTATGTCGGACTTACTTTCTTGTACAACCAAACTAGATGAGCCACGTGTTTTATACGTGTGCCGTTCCGCATCACGGGAAATGTGAGGGTTGATGGAGTGATCCATTCCAAGGATCCCATCTTCGCGTCTAGATATGAGTTTTGGTATCGCCACGTGTCTCATACGTGTGCATTCTCGCATGTCGATCTTGCGAGGCAAGGATACACTCCATTCAAATGGAGGGTGTCCGAGGTTGGACGCTGTCCATGCAGCGGCTTGACGCATGGATACCGTTTCTATAAGTGAACGGTAATGTATGTGGACGCTTTCGTGACGTGCTGGCACGAAAGGTTCGTTTTCTGTAGGTACACTAACAACGCTCGTAAGTCGTTGAGTACGAATCGAGTAGCTCCGACTAGTTATTATAAGGAGAGCCGATTATAAGCTTGCCACCGGCACTAACTACGTCTTTTCGATCCATGTGTGTGAGGTTGTTTAAGGCATGTGCATTCATGATTAAAATCTTGCTGAACCAAAAATTGGTCCCCGATTGCTTGAATAATTTTTCTAAGGAAGTTGGTTGATCTTAGATAAGGTTTTCCTCTCTTATGAGCTTAGGAAATTTCTGGCAGATTCTGTCTCTGTCATTTCTCAATTTTTGTAGCCAAATCTGTAAGGAATCTGACTAGACATCCTTTAGGAAAGTTGTTTCTCAACAAATTGAGCATCTACTGTGAATTTTTCAGGATTTTAGGAATTTTCTGCAGAGAGTTATGCTCAGTTTAGTGAGTCTCTGTTCTGCTGTTTTACAGAGCAGTACCCCTCTGCAAATGAAATTTTTCGAGCATGTTCCAATCCAATCTAGATCTACCTTTGAATACCAAAAAGGTGTATCATAATCCCACTGAGTTTCTACCAGAAATTGGAATTTTTGGGGGTCGCAGGTTCTGAGTTATGAATTTTTGATTCACAACCCCGAACCTTACGCCATCATTTTATGAGTACTCGTTTCGAGTTCCGGCGTATCTTTCACCTTGTGCTAATGGCAACCCCAAATGTTATTCACTTGAGGATCAAACTATTCCTTTTGCTCACCAAAATCTTGTGGAAAGTTTGAAACCTTTAGTAGTGGTCTGTGTATGCAACGTTCTTTTATAGCCGTGAGAATTTTTCCTTGTGCACGTGTTCGCGTCTGGTTCTGACATTTGTCACTTATTCCAGATGTCTACCTCCGGATCCCTGACCGTTGATGTGCAGGTGTGGACTCACTTGAACTGCCTCGAGGAGGGTGGTTTTCCTGCACTTTTGTGGGACACCCTAAAAGACTGGGTACGCCGCGTATCCAGAGTACTCGGCACGTGAGCTCATGAGCACAGGCCAACTGCTTCGTTGGGAAGTGCAGGTGAAGATCCACGTGTGCCCGACACACTTTACTTGGGAAGAGTGGGAGGTGAAGGCACAAGGGTTGAACTTGGCTGACACCGTGCAAAAGGCTGCTTTGGAAGCACTCACAACTTTTTGTGAGAAGCACGCTGATTTGGTAGCTAGCACTGCAGCCAAGGTGATCCCTTTGCTTAAGCAACATTCCGGACATGGGATTGAGCGCGAAGCTTTTCTTTCCGCTCAGGACAATCACCATAGTCCTGAACTTGTCACCTCAGTTCGTTTCTCCAAAGCTATGTTTAACGCCTATCAAGTGATGGTTGGAGAAAGCATGTTCTATAGACACCAAGTTTATAGACAACAAGTAAATGGTGTAGAAGCTATCACCCAAGAGTTGAAAGAAGCTCAAGCAACGATAGCCTGTCTTAAGAAGAGAAGACGCAAGGATAAAGCAACAATACAAGAATTGAGTGAAGTCATTCATGAGCAGAATTTCTTGTTGCAGCATAATGATCAATATATGCTTGACTTAGAGAATCAACTAGAAGCTGTAGCAGCTCCACCTCCTAACCCCGAAGAGGAAGAAGATCCAGAGGAGATCCAAGGAGAATCTGGAGTGGAGACTGGACCTGCTTCACCTTAAGTGAACCTAGGCTAGAGTGTTATCTAGTTGATGTTGGTTATGCTTTCAATAAAATAATGTGTTGTAGGAGAGTCGTTGCAGAATGGATCTTGTAATGACATTGGTTGTGATCAACTTTGGACCATGTGTTGAATGCCAAGTGGTGTGAAATGTCATGGAAATCATGTTCGCCAAATTTTATCATGTTTGCATATACGTACCGAGGGTTATGGTAAATTTTGTGCACCTCAGCCTTCTGTGAAAACAGCTATGTAGAACCTCAGTGAAGGAACTTTTCGGGCATGATAATGTTGGAAATTGACTCGGAATTGAATACCAACATTGAAGCATATCAAATCCTACATCCACTGACCAAAAATGAGAATTGTTCGGTGTATAAGCAAGGATTTATGAATTTTATGCTTATGACCGACGTGCTGTCCGATTCCAAAAGTTTCCATGCATGAGTTTTCGTCGTGCATATTCTACTTGTTAATTTATGTGAGCAAGCTTATGAATATGTGTTTAATGAGAACTCAACTTTTCAGATGGTCGGATCGACACGTAGCACCCCCAACGGTTTTGACGCGTCGGGTAGTGGTGATCTACCACCGCCACCACCCATGACGCCGGTGGAGACTTTCATGGCCACCCAAACCGAAGTGTTGTGCCAAATCCTATAGATGCAACAGCAAATCGCCGAACAGATGCACCAGAGACCACCAATGGGAGCCAATCACGAGGGATCGCAAATGGTTACCACCTATTCACAGTTCATCGGGATGAAGCCCCCAACCTTTACTAAAGCAGAAGAGCCCCTCGATGCTGACGCATGGGTTACGGCCATTGAGGCCAAATTTTCTGCATTTGTCTTACCTTGTTCTGAAGAGAACAAGACTAGATTTACAGCCTTGCAGCTTCGTGGAGAAGCTTTAATGTGGTGGGGGCACTTTAAGACCATGCAACCTGCTGGACATGAAGTTACTTGGACTGAGTTCAAGAAAGCTTTCAAGGACCACCACATCCCAAAAGGACTCATGGTTAGAAAGATGAAGGAGTTGCTTGCTCTTAAGCAAGGCGATGACACTGTGTATCAATATGCACAGAAGTTTAATAGTCTTTGCCAATATGGGGAACATCACGTGGGCACTGATGCCAAAAAGATGGAACGTTTGCATGATGGCCTCAGGAGTGAATTGTATGAAAGACTAAACCTACTAGAGCCCAACAGTTGTCACGAATTAGTGAACAAAGCTATCTCTCAAGAGGATGCCATGATGAAGGTACAGAAAGAGAAGAAGAGACAGAACGACTTTGCTTCGGGAGATGGATCGGGCAAGAAATTTCGTTTCATCAAGAAGAATGCGCATGGTTCTTCCCAATCATCCGCATCAGGCCATTAGAGAATGACTCTGTCCCAGCATAAGCCTTCGGGAAATTTTCAGTACCGTCAAGCTCAGCCACAAGTCTCTAAGCCAAAGGAACTTCCACCCCGCATTTGCTACAATTGCAGGCAACCAGGGCATTATGCCAATGAGTGCCCACACCCTAGGAGGATCAAGACTGAGCAACAGGCTCAGAACCCCAGAGTAGCCAAGGGCAATCGTGACAAGAAGCCCATGATTCAAGTGAAGCAAGGCCAACTGAACTTCACGGGTAACTTTTCTACCCGAGAGCATTCCTTCTTACTTGGACTTTGATGATGGAACTTTACTCCATCCTCGCATGCTAGTTGCTTTTCAAGAACTAAATTCAGGAATCTTAGTGAACAGATGTAGCAAACATTTGTTTACTAGCCTTCCCTTTCTTCATAGAAATCTCTTGGTAATCCCTTTCTCAACTTGGTCTTTCCGCCTAATCTCCAATCTCTTAGATTCACATCAATCAACCGGCTAAGTTGAAGGAGTGGGATCAAAGATTTCTTGAGAAATCACGGTCAAATCTTCGGACCGTTGGACCCCATTCTTTTCAGTGCCACGATGGTACGACACCGTAGCGTCGCCCTGCCATCTCTTTTCCTGCGGCCACGATAACGTCGTCGAGACCTCACAGGTCGACCATTATCGAGCCCCGTGTGGCAACCGCCGGATCGCTCCGCTAGTCCCTAGCTCAGTCGGTTGGGATGACCGTTGCGTTCCGTTGAGCTATAAAAAGGGAAACCCTTCCGCGGTGCCGCCATTGCCAAGTCTCGCCTGCTTTCAAGCTCGACTTTGTCGCCGCTCTTGTCTTCCCCTCGGCTAGTTTTGGTCAACCCACCACTAGCCCATCACTGTCGTTGCTTCGCCCACTCATCGAGCAAGCTGTTTCGCCGTCTTCACCGACAACCTCTGGAAGAAGCTCGAAGAAGACCGAGAGAAGAACCCCAGCTGCATCGTCGACCATGCCCCAGTTCGTGGAGATGTTCGAGTCCCTCTGTTGGACGCTTGCAGTGATGTACCTCTGCATCGTCGGTGGAGTTTGTCTTCTGTTAGTTTTTCATGTACACATCCATCGCCCGCTTCCTCATGAACTGCGTTGAAGCAGTGAGGAGAGCACCATGTATCTTTTGCCCTATCTCGCTACCTACAAATATAACCGAGTATGTCTTCCATCTTGTAACCCTTATCTTGTTAAAAAGTGTTGCTCTAATCTTGTTGTCGAATCTCGGGACGAGATTCTGTTTAAGGGGGCTAGGCTGTGACGCCCCAGGTTTTCAGCCGTGTTTATTTAACACTAATGAACTGGTCAACTGCATTGACTTTGGTCAAACGACGGTCAACCTAGGCCATCACCTCGAAAACATCACCGACAATCCCTAATGACACCCCTTGGTCAACCCATGGTCAAGGTTTGGTCAAAACCTTAGTCAAACCCCCTTGAACCTCTCTTGACCCACCAGTGTCAGCCGGTACTTTTGCCGCGTTCTCCAAATTTCACCTAGAGACTTTAGAATCTCCCAATGTAAAAGTTGTGTGTTTTGTCGAGGGACACAACTTTCATGTTGAGTGGCATTTGAGATTTGAAGTTTAAAAGGGTGAAAAACTCAAGTCAACGCTTCTGGTCACTATTCATCGGCGCCCAGGAAGCTACCATCTTGGCATGCAAATTGTGCACAATTGGTTGAGAAAAAGGCCATACGCCCTTTGTAGAAGTTGTACAGGGATGCTAGATCTACAACTTTCCTATTCAAATTTTTGTGCACTACAGTTCAAATTTTTGGAGAAAAATCCCAGTCCAAAGCGAGCGGTGCCGAAACAAATTTTGACTGCGGCGCTCCCGGCGCGCGCGTCGCCGTGGCCGCGCCGGGGCCCGCACGCCGAGACGGGCCTCGGTCCGCCGGTCCGCGCGCCGTGGACCCCTCCAACTTGCGCCGCACCGCCCTGCTCCCCCCGCGCCGCGCTCGCCACGCGTCCCCGCCACGCCGCCCGACCGGTGGCCGCGCCGCCGCATCGGCGGGCGCCCACGCACATCGCGGCCGCGCCACCGCCCACGCCGCGCTCTGTACTGCTTCCCCCTCGCCTTGGTGTGCAAGGAAACACCCAACCGCCTCGAAGCTCGACTACAAAAGCGCCTCACCATCCTTCGCGCGAGGGAACACCGCACCACCGAGCCGCCATTGCCGCCCATCGGTGCTCACGGTGAACTCCACCTCCGACCGCCTTTCACCGCAGACACGTGTTGCTCCCACCTTCCTCGTGCACCGGCAAAGCTCCCACGCCCACTTGTTGGCCACGCCAAGCTGCAGGCTCGCCGGAGCAAAGCTCTCAGCGGTCGCCGCCGTCGGCGCCCGCCGCACCCGACCGTCAGTCGCCTCTCCACCGTGTGTAAGCCCCCAAGTCGGATCCCTACAACTCCTAGACCCTCCCTAGCTAGTTTCCCGGCCACCCCCACCGCCGGCCTCGCCGGAATCCGGCGAGCCGCGCCGCCCTCAAGCCCCTTGGACCACATTGCAAAGCCCCAAATAGTTCCAGAGAGTTTGGTGCAAACTAGGGACCTGTCTGTGATCTTTTGAAAAGTTCCAGGGTGCCCTTCGCAAATTGAATCTTCACCCCTTTGAGTATTTTGGCTGCAACTTGTAAAATGCCTATAAATCGTAGAAAACTCCAAAAATTGCAAACTCAATTTTATGGTTCTCTGTGTAACTAGAACTACAACTTTACCAAAGCATTTATATACTTTTGAGTTTTAGTTTTTGCTTGAAAAATTGAAATGTGAAATCCCTAGATCTATGTTTCTGCAAAATCCATACATGATCTTGAGCTGGATTTTGGATATGTTGTGGGAACTAGCATGTTTAGGTTCTGTGCCAAAAATTGCACAAAGTTATTGAATAAATATTTTTATATAAATTATCTTGTATTATTGTCAAATCTGCTTAGATGATTTTTTAGCTTAAAATATAATTATTTTTGAGCCCAACTTCGGGCTATTGTCTTTTAATGTTGAAATGCACCATTGGTGAATTTGTCATGATTTTATCTCTGTTATAAATATTATTTTCTGATTTATGCATACGTTCGATCGTCTCTGGGTTTCCAAGTGATTTACCGGGTGTAAACCAGGCAACACTCAATGGAATGATTCCTTATTGTCGCGTAATGACCAAATGGAGTGGTTTAGGCGATAGTACGGAATTATCTCAGGTGGGGTTTTCACACCCTCCCCTTGTGACTATAAAAGGGAGAGGAGGGCAAATGTTATAAGGGTTAGACCTTCATGAAAGTGCATCTTGGCCCCTAATTATTTTGGTGATAATGACAAGCATGATTTGTGGTATTTAATGCTTTGACAAGATGTGTGCAGGTCTTAAATGAATAAAACTCATATGGTTGATCAAAGGAAGGCCCCCAATTTCAAGTCGTTGTTTTCAACTCGAATCAAGGCTTTATTTCATTTTTACTTTTGAATTTGAGTATAGGAAACACCGTACTATAAAGGGGGATGCAAATCGATAGATGCTAAAAGTGCTCTAGAAGGTATTCCAAGTGAGTGAGAAGAGTTGAGAGTTGGCACGTGCACAAATGCTTCTCTTTTCCCAAACTCACAGCCTGGGCCGGTTGTACCGACGCCACGTCGATACTACCGGCGATCGCCCCTCGGTAGTACCGGCGCAGGGTCGGTATACCGATATGGCTTCACTGGCGAGTTTTAGCCAGGGGGTCGGTAACACCGACCCTATGTCGGTACTACCGATGACCGTACTGTTTTAGTTCAGAAAAACTCCCCCTCGGTAGTACCGACGTCGTGTCGGTAGTACCGGGGTTACACGATTCTGCACAGTAACGACTAGTTTTTGGCCCCTAGTATTTAAGCCCCCTTCTCCCTTCTCACTCATTGCTGACCAACCACGGGACAAACACTTCCTTGAGCATTCACTCCACCTCTCCCCTCTCCTCTAGAGCTAATCCTTGGTTCCCTTGAGCTAGGGTTTGAGTAGAGAGGTGAATTCTAGTGAAGTTTGCCCAAGCTTTGAGAGCCCCATCGTTCTTCTCCTTCTCAAGAGCACTTGAAGCATCTTCGGGCTTTTGGTTTGCATTTGTTACTCTTGAAGCTTGCTTCTAGGCGGTTAGGCGTCGCCCGCGAGTGCCCTCTTGGTGTGGTGCACCCGGGATCGTTTGTATTGCCCTCTCCTTGGTGGAGAATTCTTAGTGAGCACCAATCTTCCTTTCCGGGGTTGGAAGAGGAAAAGAGGCTCTTGGTGATAGCCCTCCCTTTGTGGGATCCTCAACGGAGACGTAGCATCCTTTGTGGGTGTGAACTTCGGATTAAATCTTGTGTCTCCTTTGCTTGCCGGAATTCTTTGTTTCTAACGAACCCTAGAACTTGTTTTAGCCCGATCTATCAATTGGTTGCTATCCAACTCATCTATGTGGTTGCAGGTGGTTCTTAGCCTCTAAACTAAGACTTTGATTCAAGTAGAATTGCTAGAAAACCTGCAGAATTCAAATTTCGCTTTAAGTCATTTCTGCCTGTCGGTAGTACCGACCCTGTCGGTAGAACCGGCACCACGTCGGTAGTCCTGACAGGAGTTTTAATCCGCTGCTTTTGTTTCAGAAATTTGAAGTGATCCTATTCACCCCCCTCTAGGCATCACAAGGTCCTTTCAATTGGTATCAGATCCTAATCCCTTGATTTAGGCTTAACCGCTAAGGGATCAAGATGTCGGTGATTGGTAGCAACCCAACCGCCGAAGAAATTGCCGCAAAAGAAGCTCAAGAGAGAGAGCTCAAGGCAGCTCAAGTCGGCGACCTCGTCGGCAGGGCCCCAAGCCATACACCATCCAACGTGGACAGCTTCGACGACTCATCATCGGATTCGGACTCCGACTCGGATTCCGACTCCGACTCGGATTCCGACTCAAGCGATGAGGATGCCAAGGACGATGATCTTGCGGCAAAGAAGGCGGCAAAGAAGAAGAAGAAGGCCAAGAAGATGGCAAAGAAGCTCCTCAAGAAGATGATCAAGAAGGAGCAAGCCAAGTACTCTCACTCCGGCTTCTACGAAGTGCCCCACCACTACGGGCAAATCCCGGCAACAACTCTAACGATAAATTTTATTTCGTGCATTTGGGAAAGCCTCCTCATTTCGATGGGAAGGACTATCCCAAATGGGCTTATGATATGAAAATGCACCTTTACGGGCTTCACCCTTCTCTTTCGAAGATTGTGGTTGTAGGTGTGACAATTCTCGCCGAAAGAGAAGCCCTCACTATTGAGCATGAGCAAGATCTTCACCGCAATGTACAAGCCACAAGAGTCATCACGGGATCCTTGTGTGCACAAGAACATCCAAATTGCCAAGGTAATTTGGGACACACTCAAGGAAGCACATGAGGGAACCGAGCATGTGAGACAAGGGAAGATGGACCTAATCAATGGAGAGCTTGAGCTTTTCTTCATGAAGGATGGAGAGACCGTTCAAGAAATGTATGATAGACTCATGGTACTTGTCTCGGACATTAGAGCTCTTGGAAGCAAAGATTTGGATGACTCAAAAGTCACAAAGAAGTTGCTAAGAGCTTTTGCCCCCAAGGACAAGAACTTGACGCAAATGATAAGAAGATATCCAAGATATCCAACAATGACTCCCACTCAACTCCTTGGAGAAATATTGCATCAAGAACTTGTTTACCAAGATGTGGAGAAGTCTCTAACCTTCAAGATGGGCAAGAGTCTAGCTCTCAAAGCTAGCTCTAGTGAAGTAGTTGAAGAAAAGCCCAAGGCATCCAAGAGCAAAAAGGAAGACACTAGCGATGAAGAAAGCACGGATGAAGAAACCGCCTTTGCTATAAGGAAGTACAAGAAATTCTTGAAGTCAAAAAACTCAAGAAAAGGTGGAGATGATAGAAGGAAGAAGTCACAAAGGAAGTGTTATGAGTGTGGAGAGTATGGACATTTCATTGCCGAGTGCCCCAAGAACAAGAACAAGAATGAGGAAGAAAAGAGGTTCAAGGAGAGGAGCAAGGAGTACAAGAACAAGTACCAAGGGTGTGCACACGTGGGTCAACAATGGGACTCAAGTGATGAAGATGAAGAACCGAAGAAGCAAGGGATGGCAACAATTACCATGGCACAAGGTTCATCCTCAACACGCCTCTTCAACAACCTCTCCGATGATGAAGACCACTCTCATTTTTGCCTCATGGCAAGGGGGAGCAAGGTACAAGAATCTACTGTCTCATCCTCTCCAACATCCTCTTCATCCACATCTAGTAGCGACATAGAAAACATAGATGAAGAAAAGGAAATAGAGAACAACATGATAAACAAATTTGGTAAAAATGGCCACAAGGAAATTAAAAGGCTATTGGACAAACTAGAGAAAAAGAAAGAGATCCTTCATGAGCAAGAAGACTTGCTTATCCTTGAAAAGGAAAGAAACCTTGCTCTAGAAAAATCTCTTGCCGAAGAGAAGTCTAAGGTTGAAAAGTTGACCATGGACTTGTCCTTGATCGGCGATTCTAATAAGAAGATGTCAAAGGATTTCACCTTGGCAAATGAATCTTTAGCTTCCCTAAAGGCTACTCATAGTGAGCTTCAATCAAGCTTCTCATGCTTGACGGAGAAGTACAAATCTCTTGAAGCTAACTTTAGTAGTCTTTGGGAAAGCACCAAAGCCACTCCATCGGCAAGCTTGGTCTCTAGTGCCTCCACTAGCAAAACTTGCTCTTCTTGCGCTAACATTGATATGCATGCTATCAAGACTAACCTTGCAAGGCTTGAAGAGAAAATTAAGAGCAAGGACAAGGAAATTGCCCGATTGAACATGGTGTTTACACAAGGCAACATTAGTGCCAAGCCCATACCCAAGGTAGTGGACAAGCAAGGACTTGGACACCGCAAGAACAACAAGGCAAATGGTAGAGTGACGGTGAAAGGGCATGAGATCCCCTTATGGAACAAGGGAGGCTACCTCAACACAATAATGGATATTGCCCATGGAGTCACCACATCTACCACAACCAAGGAAGTTCCAAAGATGGTGCAAACCACAAAGGGAATTGGTGGGAGTAACACCTCACCTAAGGCATCGAAGAATGTGGTTGAGCACAAATCCACACCCAACTACACTTGTGATTACATTGTAACCTTGGACCATAATGGTAAAATGGTTGTCAAGTATGTTGGGGCCTATGCCATGAAGGCCATGAGAAAGAGTGTGTGGGTTCCAAAAGTTTTTGCATCTAACCTCCAAGGACCCAAATCCTTTTGGGTACCTAAACCAAGAGCTTAAACTTGTTTTGTAGGCCTACTCCTCCGGTGGAAGTGCATGGTTGATTGATAGTGGTGCCACTAATCACATGACCGGAGATGAAGGCTTGTTTGCATCCCTTGACCGTTATGACAACACTACGGAAACTATCATTTATGGAGACAATGGTCAAGGGGATGTCATTGGTTTAGGTAAAATTGCTATCTCAACAACAAATTCAATTGAAGATGTTTATCATGTGCAAGGGTTGGGATACAACTTGTTGTCGGTTTCACAACTTTGTGAGAAAGGCTACAATTGTCTCTTTACTCATGAGGGTGTGACCGTCTCTAGAAGGGAGGATTCCTCTATTGTCTTTGCGGGTCACCTACGGGGGAAAACTTTACTATGTGGATTTCACAAAAGTAAAGGTGGATCCTAAGGCTTGCTTAGTGGCTAAATCCGACTTGGGTTGGCTATGGCATCGCCGACTAGCCCATGTTGGCATGAGGAACTTGGCCAAACTTCAAAAAGACGAGCACATCCTAGGACTAACAAATGTTGTCTTTGAGAAAGATAGGTTATGTAGCGCATGTCAAGCCGGGAAGCAAGTTGGAGCTCATCATCCCGCCAAGAACATTCTATCCTCATCAAGACCATTGAAGCTACTACACATGGATTTATTTGGACCAATTGCCTATATAAGCATCGGTGGTAATAAATATGGTTTAGTAATTGTTGATGACTTTTCCCGTTTCACTTGGGTATTCTTTTTGCAAGATAAAAGTGAGGCAAAGGGAATTGTGAAGAAGTTCAATAGAAGAGTTCAAAATGAGTTCGAGCTCAAGGTCAAGAACATAAGAAGTGACAACGGCTCAGAGTTTAGGAACACACAAGTTGAAGAGTTCCTAGATGATGAAGGCATCAAGCATGAACTCTCCGCTCCATATACGCCTCAACAAAATGGCATTGTTGAGAGGAAGAACCGCACATTGATAGAAGCGGCAAGGACAATGCTTGATGAGTACAAGACTCCGGACTCATTTTGGGCGGAAGCCATCAACACCGCATGTCACGCCGCCAACCGACTCTACCTCCACAAGTACTTGAACAAGACTCCCTACGAAATCATCACCGGTAAGAAACCTAGTGTGCATTACTTTAGGGTCTTTGGGTGTAAGTGTTTCATACTTAACAAGAAACCCAAAGCCTTAAAGTTTGCATCCAAGGTTGATGAAGGTTTTCTACTTGGTTATGGAACTAACGAGCATGCCTATCGTGTTTTCAACAAAACCACCAGTTGTGTTGAGACCACGGTAGACGTGAAATTTGATGAATCCAACGGCTCTCAACGAGAGCAAGTTAGTGAAAACCTTGTAGATGATGAAGAGCCCCCAAGCATATCCATCTTTAGAATGGGGACGGGTGAAGTAATGCCTCGAGAGATTCAAGAACATACTCCGGATGACACAAGCACTCATGATCCATCATCATCAACAAGAGAGGAACCACCTAGCTCTCAAGTCCATCAAGATGAAAGTCAAGTTCATGGTGACGATCATGGACGGGGCTTTGATCAAGGGGGAGAACTAAGTGATGAAGCTCAACAAGATGTACCAGAAGTTGAAGATGATAATGATGGACCTATCCAACGTCAATCTCAAGAACCACATCCAAGGGTACATCAAATGGTTCAACGAGATCATCCTGTTGACAACATTCTTGGAAGTATTCAAAGAGGGATAACAACTCGATCTAGATTGTCAAATTTTTGTGCATTTTACTCGTTTGTTTCCTCTTTGGAACCTCTTAGTGTGGAGCAACCTCTTGAGGACCCGGATTGGATTATTGCCATGGAGGAAGAATTGAACAACTTCAAGAGAAATGAAGTTTGGGAGTTGGTACCAAGACCCAAGCAAAATGTGATCGGCACCAAATGGGTTTTTAGGAACAAGCAAGACGAATTTGGTGTCGTCACGAAGAACAAGGCAAGGCTTGCTGGCAAGGGTTACACGCAAGTTGAAGGCTTGGACTTTGGAGAGACTTATGCACCGTTAGCAAGGCTCGAGTCAATACGTATTCTTTTGGCCTATGCTACTCATCATGATTTCAAGCTTCATCAAATGGATGTGAAGAGTGCTTTCTTGAATGGGCCTCTCCAAGAAGAAGTGTATGTGGATCAACCACCGGGCTTTGAAGACTCAAGATTTCCAAATCATGTGTACAAGCTCCATAAGGCGCTCTACGGGCTTAAGCAAGCTCCTAGAGCATGGTATGAATGCCTTAAGGATTTTCTTCTCAAGAACGGCTTTGAGATAGGCAAAGCCGATTCTACTCTTTTCATACAAAGAAACGAGAAAGGATATTTTCGTTTGTCAAATTTATGTCGATGATATCATTTTTGGGTCAACTAATGATAAATTTTGTGAAGAATTTAGTAGGATCATGACCAAGAGATTTGAGATGTCTATGATGGGATAATTGAAGTTCTTTCTTGGATTTCAAATCAAGCAAATGAAGGAAGGGACTTTCTTGTGTCAAACCAAGTATGTGAAGGATATGCTCAAGAGGTTTGACATGGCCGATTCCAAGCCCATCAAAACACCCATGGCATTAAATGGACATCTTGATCTCAATGAAGAAGGGAAGTCGGTCGACCAAAAGGTATTCCGTTCCATGATTGGCTCCCTCCTTTACCTTTGTGCATCTAGGCCCGATATAATGCTTAGTGTGTGCATGTGTGCAAGATTTCAAGCCAATCCTAAGGAGTGCCATCTAATGGTGTTAAGAGGATCTTTAAATATTTAGTTCATACTCCTAACCTAGGCTTGTGGTATCCCAAATGTTCCACTTTTGATCTACTTGGCTACTCCGATTCGGATTATGCCGGTTGCAAAGTAGATCGAAAGAGCACTACCGGGACTTGCCAATTTCTTGGTAGGTCTTTGGTGTCGTGGAGCTCAAAGAAGCAAAATTCGGTTGCTTTATCCACGGCCGAAGCCGAATATGTGGCGGCCGGTGCTTGTTGTGCACAACTCTTGTGGATGAAGCAAACGTTGAGTGATTATGGTTGCAAGTTTAGTAAGATTCCACTCTTGTGTGACAACGAGAGTGCTATCAAACTAGCGAACAATCTGTCCAACACTCTAGAACAAAGCACATAGACATTAGACATCACTTCTTACGGGATCATGAGGCTAAGGGTGACATTGCTTTACGGCATGTTTGCACCGAAAGGCAACTTGCCGACATTTTCACTAAGCCTCTAGACGAGCAAAGGTTTTGTGCTTTGAGGAGTGAGCTAAACATCTTAGATTCTCGTAACTTGGCTTGATCTTTTGCACATAAACCTGTTTGTTGCCTAGATAGGAAACAAAATGTTTTATTTTAACTTTCTTTGTGTGTGTTTTACAAAACTTTGGATTTTTACATAGTGGGTGGTGACTATAGCTTTGATTGATTGCTTGTGACTAGTCACCAACTCCTATGGGGTCTCTACATGTCCATATTTCCCTTTACCAAAAATCTCAATCTAGACCTTCAATCTATTCCAAAAACTGATTAAACTGCTGGTACAACCGACACAAGGTCGGTAGTACCGATATGAGTTCTCTGTTGGAATTTACGGCGTTCCCGGTAGAACCGACGCCGTGTCGGTACTACCGGACCCCCCCCCGGTAGAACCGACCCGGGATCGGTATACCGATATGACTTCTCTGGCATAATTTCTAGGGACCGCCGGTAGTACCGACACCCTGTCGGTACTACCGATAATAGCCGCTGGGCTATATAAGCCCCGCGACCTGAGGGCTAGGGTTTCCTTCTTCTTTCTAACTGTTGCTGCGCCCTCTCTCCTCCACTTCTCAAATCCGTGAGGGGATCTCAACAACCAACCATGCAAAGTGTTTCTAGTCCACATCCTTAGATTCTCCACCCTCCGGAACATCCGATCCTCGCCGGAAGTTCGTCGATTCGCGCGGGAAGCATCTCAAGGTATACTTTCAAAATCTCCGTCGATCGATCTCTTATTGTAGTTGTGTCTAGAGGAAATGCTTTAGGGAATCATCATCTTGACCATCCTAGAACTCGTATCTATGATTTCGTAGCTTTTGGCTGGCTAAATCATCCGGATTCAAACTTTTCCACCCAAAACCGATCCCCATCGGTAGTACCGACGCCATGTCGGTAGTACCGATGGGGGGCTGTCAACTGAGCCTCTCCCCTAGGTTGAGCCATCCCTTTCCATAATCGATACACCCATCTTATGCACTCTTTGATAATCCTCCAGATGGGTCGCGCCGGCAAGCAAGTGGTTCGTGAAGGATCCGATGAAGACAACGTTCCTCTCGCTCAAAGGAAGAGGAAAGGGGGAGCTAGCTCTCAAGCTCCCCGTGGTCGTGGTCGTACCAATCCACCGGCTGCTCCTCGCCAGTCCACGGGGCAAGGTCATCATGCCCGTACCAAGCAAGCTCACCAACCCGATGATCACTATGATGATTATGAGGACATCTCCTTGGAAACCCTCTCCTCGTTCATCCTTCTGCCATCCATCCCTCCTCGTCCGGCCACTCAAATGGGGATTGTCAGGATGGTAGATTACACAAGGGGGTCGCACAATGTCTACAAGGAAAGGTACTCCGACCCCGCTCTTTGGCAAAAGGAGTTTGACGCGGACATCCGCTTTTGGCTCAAGTTCAATGCCGATTGGTATCAATCAGTTATTCTCAGCAAGGACCACATGACTATTGATATGAAGTCAATCAATTGGGATCTCCTTAGGTGACTTGACATTTCGGTCGTCAATGATGCGATTGATATATGTCATGCCAAGGGGATGACTAATGTGATGGCAATCAACTATGATTGGAATGAAGAAGTGGTCGCCCAATTCTATGCCAACCTCTACATCCGTCGTGAGACTCGGACCTTTCATTGGCTCCTCCAAGGCAAGCCCCTCTCCGTCTCATATGAGCGTTTTGCTCAAATACTTGGCTTCGGTGAGGAGGATCTCGCTCGTCCCAAGCTGCATGGTGGAGAGTTTCCTCTCGACAGTGAGATGGCTTTCATGTATGACTCCGTGTATGGCAAGGTGGAGTTTGGTACCACACATGGGATGAAGCCGGTTTATCGGATGTTGAACCAACTCTTTCGCTACACTCTCACTCCCAAGATAGGTGACAACACCAATATCTCCAATGCAGCAAAAGAGATTCTTGTGAGGATGGCACCGGGAAAGGAGGACTTTAGCATATTCAACTTCATTTGGGAGGAAATCATTGTGTGCTCCGTATCCGCCAACAAGAGTTGCCAATATGCTCCTTGGATATTCAAGATGATTTGTGAGGTGGCGGGAGTTGATATCCTCCCCGACAAGACTCATTCTTGGTACAAGCCAAACAAGGGCAACATTGAGCGGCTTCTCAAGTTGGGCAAGCATGCCCCTCCTCGTCCCTCTACCGCGGGTGGCTCCTCCTCCGGTGGCCCATCCACCTTTGAGCCACCTTCCTCCTCTCGTGGGCCATCCGCATCTAGAGGCACCGTTCCCCCCGGCAAGAAAAAGAGTATCTTCAATTTCCTCTCTCAAGGTCTTTTTGCTTGCTTCAATGTGGGAAAACACAATGCACAGAAAATTCGTGCACATAGGCTGCATGTTGATGAGCAGCTCCTTAAGTTGGAGACGCGTCAAAAGTCCTTGCTCGCTCAACACAACATTGAGCACTCTCCCGTCCGTGAGCCCATGGATTATCCTCCTCCACCAAACTTCTACAACCCTTGGGAGATCTACGGCGACGCCTCCATGATGTATGGAGCTCCTCCGGCCGACATCGACGATGAGGACTTTGGTGGTGGTGAGACTGACGACGACTCTCCTCCGGCTGCCCACTCTCCACATGACTATGATGATTGAAGGGCCTCCTCTTTTTGGCGCTTGATGCCAAAGGGGGAGTGAGCTCACAATTTACTCATGTGTGGTGTGGGCTTGCATCTTCATTTATCTATCTATCTATCCTTAGGTTTGTGGACATGTATGGACTATTTGTGTATTCGTGTGGTGTAATGCTTGTTGAAGAACCTAGAACTCGTTTAAATTTGTAAGACCTAAATTGTGCTTGTGGTGTGAGGAACCTTGTTTATCTATTTGTGATGCTTGTTGTCTCCCACTTTACTGTTTTGTATACCATGTCATATGCATCACGGTTTATATATCACACTCATGCACTTGTGTATACAATTTGAGAGTGAAAAGTCGTCTAAGTGTGTGATGGGCATTTGAGGCCTTCATAAAAGTCGAAGCACACATTTAGGGGGAGTTTCATTTTCAAATTCGTCAAATACACACATCTTTTATATAAACAAATTGTGGTTGTCATCAATCACCAAAAAGGGGGGGATTGAAAGTGCATCTTGGCCCCTAATTATTTTGGTGATAATGACAAGCACGATTTGTGGTATTTAATGCTTTGACAAGATGTGTGCAGGTCTTAAATGAATAAAACTCATATGGTTGATCAAAGGAAGGCCCCCAATTTCAAGTCGTTGTTTTCAACTCGAATCAAGGCTTTATTTCATTTTTACTTTTGAATTTGAGTATAGGAAACACCGTACTATAAAGGGGGATGCAAATCGATAGATGCTAAAAGTGCTCTAGAAGGTATTCCAAGTGAGTGAGAAGAGTTGAGAGTTGGCACGTGCACAAATGCTTCTCTTTTCCCAAACTCTCAGCCTGGGCCGGTTGTACCGACGCCACGTCGGTACTACCGGCGATCGCCCCTCGGTAGTACCGGCGCAGGGTCGGTATACCGATATGGCTTCACTGGCGAGTTTTAGCCAGGGGGTCGGTACTACCGACCCTGTGTCGGTACTACCGATGACCGTACTGTTTTAGTTTAGAAAAACTCCCCCCTCGGTAGTACCGACGCCGTGTCGGTAGTACCGGGGTTACACGATTCTGCACAGTAACGGCTAGTTTTTGGCCCCTAGTATTTAAGCCCCCTTCTCCCTTCTCACTCATTGCTGACCAACCACGGGACAAACACTTCCTTGAGCATTCACTCCACCTCTCCCCTCTCCTCTAGAGCTAATCCTTGGTTCCCTTGAGCTAGGGTTTGAGTAGAGAGGTGAATTCTAGTGAAGTTTGCCCAAGCTTTGAGAGCCCCATCGTTCTTCTCCTTCTCAAGAGCACTTGAAGCATCTTCGGGCTTTTGGTTTGCATTTGTTACTCTTGAAGCTTGCTTCTAGGCGGTTAGGCGTCGCCGTGAGTGCCCTCTTGGTGTGGTGCACCGGGATCGTTTGTATTGCCCTCTCCTTGGTGGAGAATTCTTAGTGAGCACCAATCTTCCTTTGTGGGGGTTGGAAGAGGAAAAGAGGCTCTTGGTGATAGCCCTCCCTTTGTGGGATCCTCAACGGAGACGTAGCATCCTTTGTGGGTGTGAACTTCGGATTAAATCTTGTGTCTCCTTTGCTTGCTTGAATTCTTTGTTTCTAACGAACCCTAGAACTTGTTTTAGCCCGATCTATAAATTGGTTGCTATCCAACTCATCTCTCGTGGTTGCGGGTGGTTCTTAGCCTCTAAACTTAAACTTTGATTCAAGTAGAATTGCTAGAAACCTCACGAATTCAAATTTCGCTTTAAGTCATTTACGCTGTCGGTAGTACCGACCTGGTACCGGTAGTACCGACCCCGTCGGTAGAACCGGCACTTCGTCGGTAGTACCGACAGGAGTTTTAATCCGCTGCTTTTGTTTCAGAAATTTGAAGTGATCCTATTCACCCCCCCCCCATCTAGGCATCACAAGGTCCTTTCACTTCATAGGACCGCACACATCTCTCGGGACCTGGGAACGAACTCCCTCTCCCGACCAGCTTGTAACCCCTACTACGGGCACACTTGGCTCAGGAACACGGCAGCCACACACTAGACGTAGGGTATTACTCCTCGGAGGCCCGAACCAGTATAAACCCCATCGTCTCCTGAGCTAACCATCCAAACCCGACACACGATCGATAGAAATTTACTGCCGGCGGTAGCGAAACCCCGACAGGAACCAAAATCAGACTTTGATGGTAGATGAGAGACGTGAGAAGGACTTTTTCCTTTCATAAATGAGCTACTTAGACTGACTCCAACGGAGTCTGCATATGCTACTAAATCTGCAAGATGAAGTAAGAAGTGGCATTGTTCATCGTCCAGCGGTCGCTGCATCGCGATCTGCTTTTTGCAGACGGACTCGGCGGTAGGCGCATCCTCAGGGAAGCTGGAGCCTTCTCTCTCCTTTCTTCATCGGCATAATTCCAACCGCTCCCCTCCGTCCTCGTCCCTCTCCCTCCCCCACGTCCTCCACGCCGGCGCGGAGCCGCAGATCCTCCAGGCCGGCGCGGAGCCGGATGAGGCGCAGGTGGAGGAGGAGCTCCACGGCCGTGCGTTGACTTCCCCGCTGCTTGGCTCAACCCGACCGCCTCCTTCCTAGCTGTTGATTCGATCGGCGGCGGGCTCGATTCGCGGCATCAGGCTCGATTCACAGCGGCGGGGCTCGATTCGCGGAGGTGGGGAGCAACCCGCGGGAGCTCCGCTTCGACCACACGACCTTCCCCTGCGGCGGCCTCGAGGCGGGTAGATCGAGGAGCACGACTCACCGATGCCGACGCCGATGCCTACTACTCGAGCTCCACCATGCCCTCCCTCGCCGAACTCCCCGTCCGCTGTCGCGCTACTCCACCCGCACCTCGCCTCCCTCGCCCGAAGCTTGGCCGCGCACGCGAGCAGGGGAGGAAGGAGGAGCGTGCGGACGCGCCCTCGAGACCGCTGCCGAATCCAAAGAGCGGAGCTGAGAAAGGGGACGGCGGAGGGCTCATCGGCGTCGAATCCAGCCGCCACCGCAGCTCCTCGCGTTAGATTTGACCGTCGTGAATCGAGCCCGCCGCCGCAAATCGAGCAAGGGTGGCTCCTCCTCTTGGTCGGCGGTCACGCGGTGGGTGTGGTCGGCTCCTCCTCTTCCTCTCCCGGCGCCGCCATCTCCCTCGCCTCCTCTGCTACCTTCCTCTTCCCTTTCCTCCGAGCGCGGGGCGGCTGGTGGTCGAGCTCCGCCGCACGCCCGACCCTCTCCCTCCTAGCGGGAGGCAACTGTCCCCTGCAGATGCGCTTCGGCTTGCACGGTGCTGCTGGAAGCAGCTTCTTTCTGCGTGTGCCATATGCCCTCTCTCCCACTGCAATTTGGTGTGTTTTGCAGATGCAGATCGGGGAACTGCTAGAGACAGTCTTACGGCACAATAAAGTCGTCGAACCACACACACAGCTACCAGGCCCAATCATATATATGGGCCTTGGTAACGAATTCCCTGGTCAAGTGCGGTTAACTCAACAAGAGGATTCTCTGGTGTGGAGATGGACAAATGATGGGACCTATTCCTCTAAGTCGGCTTATGAAGCACAATTCTAGGGATCTTACTGCACTTTCAACTGCACAGCAATTTGGAAAGCTAAAGTGGAGGAGAAGCATCATTTTTTTGCCTGGTTGCTGCTTCATAGCAAAGTTCTGACTGCTGATAATATGATGATTCATAACTGGCCTTGCAACCAGACCTGTGGGCTATGTGATCAAGCTTTTGAGACCGCACGACACATATCTATTCAGTGTGTCTTTGCGCAGCAAGTTTGGGTGCTGGTCAGTTGGTGGACCTTTGGCCGGGTACCGATCCCTGAAGCTGGCGCTAACCTTCGGTCATGGTGGAACAGTACTTTGCAGGCTGCGCCAAAGGCGATCAGAAAAGAACTGGCGGCGGTGCTGATCTATACGGTGTGGAACTTGTGGAAAGAGCGAAATAGAAGGATTTTCGACAGTGTTGCTTCTCTCCCGCCACGTGTGTTTGCCCTCATCAAAGAAGAAGTGAAGCTACGAGCTTTGGCCTGTGGGCCTTTTCAGCTTGCACACAGAGGCTTTTAGACCATCCACACTCGTCATCCTTTATCCTCTCCTTCAAAACGGAATATTCTTGTCTGGTCAGCGTGATTCCCACCTTTATATTTACTTCTCCCGCATTCGTCATCCTTTATTTCTCTCCTTCATCCAAACTACCCACACGTGGGACCCAGTCGTCATCCCCCACCCCTTTCCCCACCGGACCCCTCTCTCCCGCACCCATCCCCTTTTCTCTCTCCCTCTCTCCCGAACCCACCTCGTCACCGTCGCCCCTCACTCCCTCTGCCGGCCGGCCAAGCAATCGACCACTCCGGCGGCAGATCGAGCAGGCGACCAGCGGCGCCGCCGCGGCCCCCTCCCTCCTCACGGCGGCGGCGGATGCCGCCGAGCTCCGGGCGGCGGCCCTCCCCCCGTGCTCCCTTCTGGTGCTCCCTCTCCACTGCCTCGGCTCCTCCACGGTGAGGACGCCCCCGCGCCTGCACCACGGTGAGGCCGGGCCCGCCCATCCGCTCTCTTCTCCACCACGCCTCTTCTATCCCTCTCCGGCGCGGGGTCAACTTCTCCTCTCCGGCGCACGGTCGAGCTCGCTGAATCCGGGCGCGTGGTCGAGCTCGCCGGTCCTGCTCCCTCCGCCCCTCCCCGCTTGCGGCGCGGTGGAGGACGACAAGCTGCGGCACCCAACCGCCGAATCGAGCTCCTTGGCGCGGTGGAGGACGACACGGCGGAGCTCCCCTCCCACGGCGGTGCGGGCGAGGTGCGGAGGCGGAGCGGCGGCGGCGGGCGGCGGAGGCCGCGCTCCCCCGCACGAGCGGCGGCGGACTCGTGCCCCCCGCTCGTGTGGGTGCGCGGCGGGGCTCGTCCTCCCGGCCGGCGGAGGCGGGGCGCGCGCGCGGCGGCGGGTACCCCCGCGACGTCGACGGAGGCTCCACGGCGGCGCCGGCCCTCCCTCCCCCGACCTCCCCCTCGTCCCTTCCGAGTTCCGAGCGTCGGCGCGAGAGAGGTGGTTGCGTCGACGGGACCGCGCCAGCCCTGGAGGAGGCTCCCGTATCCCTTCGGATTTGAAGGAGACGGGAGGGGGACGGGAAAATGAAGGGGGTTATCCCGTCCCCCCTTTGCAGGGGAAAAACGGTATCCCTCTCCTCCGGGAGAGGGATACGGCGGCCCGTGCGGATGGTCTTAGTTCTTTTATGCATATTACCTGCCATGAGTCAGAGCTTTTTATTTAATCTGTAATCACTTATGTTGTAAGAACTTAGTTGATTCCCTCTCTTATATATATATATATATATATATATATATATATATATATATATATATATATATATATATATATATATATATATATATATATGGGTGCTCCTGTTTGTTCTTAAAAAAACAAGTGCACGTTATATATCTTCTGCTCCCGGCCAGCCATGTGGTGTGTGCAGTGTAGCCATCCAACTGACACTTACGCCCTCCAGCACGTGGTTATCCTAGCCGAAGTTCACATGCATACTCTACGGCATACCAGCCTAGTATGCTACTGTGACAGCTCACAGCACTAAAGCAGCAGGCGAAAATGACTGACTCCTCTAGGCCTTGTTTAGTTGGAGGAAAATTTGTTTTTTCAACATTTTGAACTCCTGTAGCATACTATAGCATATTTCGTTGTTTGTGGTAAATATTATCCTACCATAGCCTAACTATGCTCAAAAGATTCGTGTCACAAAGTACATCAAAACTGTGTAATTAATAATTTTTTACCCACATTTACTGTTCTGAACGTATGTCTTTTGATGTATTTAATGTGATGTGATGGAAAGAGAGTTGAAAAAGTAGCAAATTTTTTGCTAAAAATCTGCCAACTAAACAAGGCTCTAGTAGACGGAAAAAGGAACTTGACCGAGACAACACTACTGCACTGGGACCATTTCAGAAATGTTTATCTTCTCCCAAAGCAAAAGGGAAAAAACCCGGTTACACGAAGACAGTGGTTCCCGCACAAAAAATGGAAGGGAGAAGGAGCCACCAGACGGTCGAGCCGGCGGAGCTGCAGTGACCGGCGCGGGAGGAGCCCGGACTCTCCTCCAGGCGGAGGCGGGCTGCTGGAGGAGGAGTTGGAGCAGGGAGGCGGAGGGAAGTGGGCGCGGCAGCGGTGGCCGGGGCGGGGACGATGGGCGGCCGAGAGGAAGCGCTTGTGCGCCGAGCGGTGTGGAGGTAGGAGGGGGGGATCGAGTGGGTCCCACGGATAGGGGAGGAGAGGTTCCCTCCACAGAGGAGATGTAGAGGGGGTTTTAGTCTATGAAGGAAAAAAGGGAGGGCTACAGGGTATGTGCTGGAGAAGATTTCATCTCTTATATGACTATTTGGTATTGGGAAGGGGACAGGGCTCTTAACCTAACACTAGAATGGCCGGCGCGCGTTGCGCGCCCTACAGTGTATGTAAGTAAATGGTAAGGACTGAATGAAAATAAAAACACGAATACTATACAAAAGCACATGAGATACAATATAAGCATTGTAGCATCTGAGTACCTACTGTGTGAACAATCAAATATAAGCAACATAAGAGCAACAATCACTTCATATGATTGATGCATGCACACCTAGTTGCCAACTTAAGAACATGAATTTCATGGTGTGAAAAAAGGCCACTCATGCTCATATAGTTATCTAGAAAAACATATACATTTACGAAACTATAATTCCAAGACTGTTATTTAACAGATACAGTTTATTACACCAAGTGAAGATTATTCCAATTCTTCCCACAATGTTTTAATATTGCACATAGTCAAAAATAAGTATACACCATAGCCTTTTCTTTAAAACGAGCTGTTATGCATCACTTCTTCCATGACACGTGAATCTACAACAAAAAAATAATAAGTTAAGCATAAATGATATTATTGTTGTCATATAAAAGACAAGTGACCTACAATTGGAGAGGTGAGCAAGATAGGGAGGGAATATTAGATTTTATACATTTTGCATAGAAGTAAACAAAACAAAGCAAGTCTGATAATTAGTTTCCAAAGTTCAACCGGATAGCATTGCTGCACATCAAGCATGGTAAAGTGCAATGCATCAGGACCAGTATATCCGGTCAAAGCACCAAAATAGGTTCTCTAGATAACTTCGCTTAAATCAAGTTGCAAATTAGTATGGATTCAACGATTTCTTCGTCGAAAACGCGAGTGCCAAACAAATACTCTTATCCCAAATTCCAATATCAGTCATCTCAAGTTACAGAATCTATGTAGAACAATAGATACAGTTGGCAGAAAAAAAACCTGAGCCTGATCATCTCAGACGCCTTGTGCGAGGACGTGGAAAGCCCACTAACGCCATCTCCAGCATAGCAAAACTACAACCACAACAAACAGTAGATAATTAGGCACATGCAAAGCATATCTCTAAACGTAGTCCGGACGCGGGAAGGATCTAAAGCAAGCTGTGATACCAATATTAAAACTATAATAATTTACTATTATAACTAAAATGATTTATGTCAATATTGGAATTATAATAATTGCTCCAATGCTCACACACGTAGAAAGTTGGCCGCTAGCTGCTAGCCGAAACAGAAGATGCAAAAATAGAAATCTAAGACAATTTGCATGCTAATTCTTTTGATCGGCAAGAGAATGAACTTACATTTTGATAAAATGCAATCGAGATGCAAGCCGCGGGGAAAAATTCAAGGGACGGTGTCTGCAACAGCTGCCCTTGCATCCCCCAAATAATCTCGCTAAGTGTCTGCTCAAATGTGCATCGACCACGTTGACGACAGCACACACACCCTGCACCTAATTGTTTCAGTCAGGCGAACGAACTTGTGGCGCGAAGGAGATGCCCACAACAATCAAATGGTCCCTGGCTTCTCCCAGTGGCAGGGAAACGACTCCCCTCCGAAGGCCGGATGCGCAAGTAGCCTCTACCCAAAGCATTCCAACCAAAGCATAGTGACTTGGGGGCAACCTCGCACAAGGGGAGATCCGACATCCGCGCCGACAACTACCGATCAAGCATCCGCACCGCAAGATAAAAAATCAACAATTTGTTACACAATTCATTCACAACCAAGGTAAAGCAAGCCAATCGGAAACAAATCTGATTATCTTGAGCTTCTTTTCCCTCGATTCAATGTGGTCTGAAGCGGCCTCACATGGCCAGCTTGCCTCCATCTAGGCAAAGAAGGAAGAGGAGTGTTCTTTGCAGGGTGCTACCCGTAAAGACTCTCCTCGTCGATAGGCGCAGCGGGGTCACCACCATAACCACCATAGCACCATAACGGATTTATAATACATTGCAGGTAGAGAAAAGTTATTCAGTAAATTGGAATCCCTCCTCAATCGGAGCTGCCAATCGATAGTTCACCTTTCTAAATACCTACTTTTAGCTAACCTAAACTTTGTTCACTCTAACATAGGAATTAGATGACATTATAGTTAAGGTCTTTTACTCTAAAAATCAACACTTCAATTTTTTTTAGGGACGGACATACTAATTTCATGTGTCTACTGATTGAATGAATTCACAGACATACTAATTTCATGTGTCTACTGATTGAATGAATTCACAGACATACTAATTTCATGTGTCTACTGATTGAATGAATTCATACTATTCTGCATCAGAAGTCAGGCAGAAGTCAAACCATTGGTAGATGAGTGGAGACAGGCCTCTGGTTCTGCCACCGTTTTGGTCAGGTCTGAAATCCAGACGCACATGGTACCACCTACAATGCACAAAGCAAGCAATTGGTAAGAGGAAGGGGAAAGTAGAGAGGTACCTGCACTGCTGCGTAGGCGTCGCAGTGCGATCCTGCATATCACTGGCGATGCCACACCACCATTGCTGCCCCCACTACCGCCGCCACACGCCATGATATTTGCTCACCCTCCCCTCCACCGGCACTAGCGCTTGCCCACTGCCTGGTCCCCACCCGGGCGAGGAGCTCGCAGCCGCAGCACGCCGACGGGCGGGCTGTGCCAGATCTCGTGAGAGAGGAGCGCTTGCTGCTCACCAAGGAGAGGAGAAAGATGGGTGGAGGAGCAACGCGGTGCCGAGCGTGACGGGAGCGGGGGGCGGGGGAGGAGGGAGAGTGAGGGCAACTTGCTCGCCGCTCGGCCGCTCTTCCTCGGCGGATCCGTACCTCCGCGGGCCATGGCCGCCGGGATCGGTCGCCCGCGACGCCCGCCGCTCCAGGCCCCCCTTGGGCCGTATCCGCACTCTCGTGGTGGGCCGCGGGAGTGGCGGCGGCGGCGGAGGAGGACGTGGTGGTGGTGGTGGGGAGAGGGTGGCGGCGGGGACGCCAAGGAAGAGGAGAGCGAGGGTGCGGGGCCGGCGGGGGAGGGATTGATCTAGGGTTTGAGGGTGAGCGGCGGCGGGGGGGGGGGAGGGGGTATTAAGTGGGGGGCGGGGTGGTGGGAGGGGGTGTCTGTAAACGTGCTTCGGGGGTAATGTGTAAAAACCCAATTTCGTCTTCTTCGTCTAGAAATAAAGTTTACCTCAAGGGCTTGGGCGCAAAATATATAAACGCGTTGTTAGACGATTTGGACTTCCTGGGCCGTTTCGCTATTCTATAAAACCGAAGGGCTTTTTTGCAAAATAGCCAAACGCAGCTGTGCGTGACACGTACCCCTCGGAGCGCTGTGGTGCGAGCAAAGGGCAGTAGGTTTTAAGAATTCTGATTCCGCAGCAAAAACAGGGGCCCGTCAGAAGAACGCTTCCGTTTTCACGCACCCCGATCGGGAGTTTCGCAACGCTCCTCCGCCTCTTTCCCTCAGCCCGGAAGCAAACCCAAGTCCCAACCAAAAGAAACCACGTTGAAGCAGCCGTGACTCCAGAAGGACACGCCCGTGGCTCGCTGCTTCCCATCCAAAAATACTGAAACCCTCCTGCTCGTGCGCGCAGGCTCAACGATCCATCTCACACGATTCTCATCAAACCCCACCCACCCTCCGGTCTCGCTCGGATGCGCTCATGCCAAGTTGCCAGCCGTTCGTTCAGGCAAAGCGCTGCCGTGCCACCCGGAAGCCGATGACAGGCACGGCACCGTGCAAAGATTCCACGCGCACGTCGCACCAAACGCTGGAGTGCACGGTGCCCGCTGCGTTACCCCACCACCACGCCACAGACGCCGCGCGCCGCAATCCGTCGCTGCGCCGTGTGCCCGGCCGTCCGTGTCCGGGTCCGGTCCGGACCACGGGACCAGTTATCCCGCGCCCGCACTCTCAACTGGCCGCGTCGGGGTGTCGCGCTTTCGCTTCGGCCAGGACGCTGCTGACGCGGACCCACCCACCACCTGCTCGCACTCTCCTTTTATGCTCCCTCTCTCTCGCTCGCATTTCGCATCGCTTCGCTGCAGCGCTTTCCGATCGAGTTCATTCTGCCTCGGGCCCCACGCCACCCCCATTGGAAGAGCAGAGCAGGTGGGTAGCGAGTGAGAAGCCGCAGCCGCGCGAGCGAGGGTTTTGATCCGATGGCCGGCGCCGCGGCGGACGGGGAGCGCAGGATCGGGGTGGCGATGGACTACTCCGACAGCTCCAAGAAGGCGCTGGACTGGGCCATCGCCAACCTACTCCGCCGCGGGGACACCCTCGTCGTCGTCCACGTCCTGCGCCACGGTGGGGAGGAGGCCAAGCACACGCTCTGGGCCAAGTCCGGATCCCGTAAGCACCGCCTCCCATTCACACCGAGATCGTAGCAGCAAATCCGCGGTGTGGTTTTGTTTTCTTCTCCTCGAGATGGCCTGCCTGGCTAGCTCGAACTGATGCGATTCTCCTCCCCCTGCAGCGCTGATCCCTCTCTCCGAGTTCCGGGAGCCCGAGGTGATGAAGAACTACGGCGTCAAGACCGACGCCGAGGTGCTCGACATGATCGACACGGCGGCGCGCCAGAAGGAGGTCTGTGCAGTGGTGGCTGTGGACTGTGGTGCCATGTTCCTGCTGCCGTGCTGCGCCTTTTTGCCGTGTTATTATTATTCGGTACCGCGTTCCTGGTCAAGCGGGTGGGGATAACTGACGCTTGTACATTTCCGTGCTGATTGAACATCAGCTCAAGGTGGTGGCCAAGCTGTACTGGGGCGACGCCAGGGAGAAGCTCTGCGATGGCGTCGAGGAGCTCAAGATCGACTCCCTTGTCATGGGTAGCCGCGGCCTCGGCCCGATCGAGAGGTAATAATCCTAATTCCTAATACGCCACTGCTCCTGTCGAAATGTTATTGCCTCATCATAGAACCGAACGTGCTTTGTCCTGCTTGATCATGGAGCCCCGTGTCTGTCAGCATGTATTCTTGTTTAGACAAGCGCGTCGATGGAGTGTCCGGAATAATAAATCGTTATACTGCATCACTTGGTTGATATTTAGGGGCAGGCCACGTGCCAACTCACAGTACTTAAATTCACAGCGCTCATAGGATGCCATTCAACGGTAATGCTTATTTCAGATTCTGTGTTGTACCGTTGAATATTTGCAAGAGGCATTGTACTATCCTATCCTTGATAGTTGAGACATCCTCATCTTGATTGCTTGGCATTTTTCTTCTGGGGAGGGGCATGTGAAACTGCAGTTGATATTTGCAATTTTAAATGTTTCTACGATAGTTTGAGGATTGGAGGAACACCATGGTGATAGGGTCAACCACTGCTGTTTTGTGCCGTTCGAATGCATATATCACAAGTGGGCAATTATTCCTAAGTATGATCCATGTTGAGCATTAAATGCAGAATTTTTTTTGTATTTCGCAATCAGTGCAATAAAGTACTTCACTCGAGTTTATATGACTTCTGATTCATTTCTTGTTTTCAAGAAAATTGACCATTTCTCCCTTGCAGCTGAATTTGTACTTGAATGAACTGAAAAGGATATCATGACCATTTTAATATACCCAATTCAATACCCAATGCAACAAATTAGAAATGATTTATCATGGCCATTTTATTTCTTAAAAAGAAACACAATAGCCATTTCTCTCCACACTTTTACTGCATTTGTTGATATCTGGCACGTCCACTATTGTACATTTTGTCTTGGCATTCCTTTTGATGCAAACTTACAAGTTACAAATGCTTATTGTACTCAGAACTTGCTGCATGCAAATATAACCCCGAAACGCTATTAGCCTGTATAAGACTCTAATAATCTGGCGATCACTGCAGGATCCTCCTGGGAAGTGTGACAAACTACGTGCTGTCGCACGCGTCGTGCCCCGTGACAGTCGTCAAGGGAAAGTAAAGGACCAGGCCAGCCTACCAGCGATATGATTGAGGATGCTAGCATGCAGTTTGTGTGAATCTGAGCATTATATGTGTCGGTGTTGTTACTGATTTCGAATAAAGTATGGGTCTTCTTTATTTGTGATGTTGAAGCTTTTCGCGGATCCTCCTGACCTTGTCCGTAGTCTGTGAACCCTCAACACTCGATAGATGCTAATAATGTGCTCGCTTGTGCCCATCCGGCCATCCCTTCTTGTTTAGAACGAATTGATGCCTCGTACCCTTTTTATGGTCGTTCGTTTGATCTGGCTGGCTATTTGGTAGTCCAGTCGGCTTTGTATATTTTGACGATTGATACTCTCCATCTGAATTATAACTCATTTTTTGACTACTTAAGCACAATCCAGCCGCCCATTTTCCCCGTACACCGACGATGGCCGTTACTCCCTCTGTCCCGATATATAAGAACCTAAGGGGTAGAACAAAACTAAATAGGTTGGTGAGTGAGGAGGTGGGTCTGTGAGTAACGAGGAGTATAGAGGTTATTTCCTCTCAATATTGTGGCGATTATAGTGGCCCCATTTGCATCGTCGTTATTAACAAATGCTTACAACCTTTCGAAAAGTGTAAATATATAATAAAGGCCTGTTTGGAACACAAGAATGTGAAACACAAATAAGGGCATGTTTGGAACACAGGAATGCGAAACACATGAATTGAAAAAAATGCGAGAAGTGAGTTGAGCAAAAAGTAGAAAACTACATGATTCCAGAACACATGAATGGAAAACTTTGGCGGCTTGGATTGCGGGAAATTTTTTGATCTGCACATGTCTAATTAAAAAAACCTTGGGCCCGTCTAATTGCGGTGGTGAATTTTTTAGTCCTCATACAAGGTCTATTAGAAATATTGAACGTAGACTAATTACAAAAAGATTACACGAATTAATCGGAGATTGATGTAACGGGTAGTTGGTGAAATTTTTCTAACTAAACGAGGCTTTTTGAGATGATTTGTACTAAGTTTCCAAGCTAATTAACAATTACGTTAGAATCGAAACACTAGAAACATTCAAGTACCACACTCAGTTTTTAGTTCTCCTAGCCTTTTGGAAGAGAAAAAAATCTGGATGCCTAATTCATAACCAGTACAGCTGCCATTTATCAAATGCCTAGCTGACTAACGATTTGTGAGGGCACACAACAGTGTTAGAAGAAAAGACTGAGACAACACACAACGGAGGAAGCGACCAAGAAAGTTTCCCTCGGCTTTCGGTGGATGTTTTTCTCCCTTTGAAATGTGTATGGATGGTTTCCTTTCCTCTGGAAAGGAATTGAGGGTGTTCGGCTGGTAGAATGAATAGTGCTCGGCTGGTAGAATGAATAGTATTCTGTGAGAGAAAATAAGCCAAGACAAGCCGAGATATGCCAAGATATGCCAGCCGAACGGCCTCATTGTGTGGTACTGTTCTCCAAAGGAATGAAAAACTCCAAAATTCATTTGAAAAACCTTTGATCCAAACAAGCCCTAAAAGTTATATGAATCTAAGACATATTCAATCGCTATCGGTGCACGTACCATGCTATTATGGCTAGCGTGACTCCCTCGTCCCAAAATGACTGTTTTCTCGCTTCCTGATAAACAATTTTTACTATATACTATATAAAAATTATTAATATTTGTGATACGAATTTTATATCATGAGAAAGATATTTCAATCTAGTTATTTAATAATTATTTGAAAATACAAATGTTGAATATATTGTTTCTACAAATTGAGTCAGACTTCTGACACAAAAACCAAAAACAACCAACAATATAGGACAGAGAGAATAGTAACAATGGCTGAGACAAAACAACGATGATCACGAAAAAGTAGGATGAGAAAAATGGTGCAGTAAAACATTGTACTCGTCTTCAATAATAAGAACGGTAATTGTATCTTCAAGAGACTCTCTATATTCTTTCTAAATGGTAGAAACATCGATTTTGGTGAAAAATGTCTTTGAACATCTTATCTAAATGGTCACCCAAATCTAGCCATTTTCTATTCCAGTTTTTTCACTAATCGAATATAGAAGATGAAATGACTCTCTAGAGTGTGCATAAGAAATAGAAAAACGGTTGAAAAGTGAAAAGATATAGAAAATATTTTTTATGCAAATGGCTCTCAAAATGATGATTTAGAGAGTGAAATTTAGAAAGACACTTCAAGATACCCTATCGTGTTGTTTGGATCCACATAGACCATGTCAGCAGCCTCCAACCAGCTTACATAGACCAAATGTTAGTAATAGTGTGCCTTAGCAGTAGTAGTGATTTTTGAATTTCCAGATGTCGTTCTGCTCCTAGCCTTTGAACGAAATGTCGAAATGTTCAGGTGGGCAAGCTACACACATTACATTCTTCATTTTTTTTGAATTTTCGCATGATAAGTTTAGCTGCTAACTATTCTCACTTAGTAGTTCCAAAACAGACTATCCGTCTTCATTGTAGATATACACTGCCTCCGTATCGAAATATTTGTCACAATTGACTTGTTTTTACAACTTCGATCATTTGTCTTATTAAAAATATGTAAATATCATCTACTTTGTTTGTTATACAATTTATTATTGAGTGATGTTATGGTGCTTGAAATTTCCTCCTATTTCCTCCACCCAAAGTATTTTCCTCCCACAAAGGGTAATTTGGTCATTTCGTGTTTGTGGGTCGTCCCTAACCCGCGCGCCCCCGCGGCCCGACCCACGTCCAGGCCCCTCAGACGACGCGCACGCATCACGCGAAACGAGAGGCGACGCACTGCAGCGACGGCTCCTCCGGAGAGGATCCGAACGATGGCAATCCCTGACGCCTCAGTGCTCCGTAGCCTACACAGCCCTCATCTCTCGCTCCCTCTTGCTCCCGCTGGCGCCCTCGCAAGGCGTCACACCGGTGGCCTGCCGCGCCACAGCCTCAGGACATCGACATCTCCCTGCCTCACCGGATGTTGAGCCCGGGCGGCAAGGCCGGCCGACACAGTCTTCTTGCCGCAAGCACCCATCCCCATCGGACCCTGTTCTTCTCGCCGGTGAGTCAAGCAACCACGCCTTTTCTCCTAATCTCTCTCGTGCTTTTTAGGATTTCTTCAATCATGAATAAGAACCTTGCAGATGTAGTATTTCTTGAGTCATTTACAAGTTATTGATCTAGTGTAGGCACCCCCCTTAGATAGATGCAGTAGTTCTTGATTCGTTTTCTAGATCTTGTAGATGTAGGTGACAAATTAGTTGTGCAAGTCATACTCCAAATTACTAGATGTTGCAGGCAGCAACACTTGCTCACTGAATTCTTTTCTTTCCAAGCAATGTCCGATGTTGATTCTTTGCTGGAGTACAATGAAATAGTTATGAAGATGTTTAACAGTGAGGATGAAGGATTTCAGTTTTATAACAACTACGCTTATGAGAAGGGATTTAGTGTGAGGAAGGCTTACTGCGAGTGGGATAGGGACCGGGATGAGAGGAACCTTCGCAAATTTGTTTGCAGCGGTGAAGGTTTCCGCGCACAGAAGCACCTTAGGAGGGAGAACAAGTTGCGGAGGTCGCGCAATGTCACTCGCTTTGGTTGCTGTGCTAAATTTGTGATTGCACTGGATTATGAGATAGAGCAGTGGTATGTGAAGGATTTCATCAACGAACACAATCATCCGATGATTCCACCAGACCAATCTTGTTTCTTGCGTTCTCACAGAAAAATTACTGATGAGCAGAAAGCAGAGATTGTGCATATGTAGGTTTCTGGAATCCGCAAACACCAGATAATGGACAGTATCTGAAGCGGCATGGTGGTTATGATAAGGTTGGATTTACAGCAAGGGACCTTTACAATTTCTGCCATCGCAATAAGTTGCAGATGCTCTCCGTTGGTGATGCCCAAACAATCATGAATTACTTGATAGCTCAGAAACATAGAGATCCAGATTTCTATTTCGACCACAAGAGAGATGGGGGAGGGCATATGACGGGAGTGCTTTGGTGTGACTTCCAATCTCAGATGGATTATAGAGCATTTGGTGATGTCATCGTATTTGATGGCACTTACAAAACCAATAAATACAACTTTGCCTCTTGTTCCTTTTGTTGGGGTGAATCATCATAAAAGCACGAGTTCTTTTCGCTTCGGAATTGTTGCTCATGAGGATACTCAGTCCTATGTGTGGCTGCTTAGGGCATTCACTAAAGCCATGTCTCAGAAACATCCAGTATCTGTGATCACCGACGGGGACCTTGCTATGCAGAATGAAATCAGTATTGTGTGGCCGAATGCATCGCATCGGCTATGCGGATGGCATATTGAGAATAACATTGTGAGTAATATTAAGGACGATGATGTGAAGGAACGGATTAGGTGCTTTCTTTATGATCGTTGCTCTATAGAAGAGATTGAGTTGAAATGGAAGGTTTTCTTGAAGAAGCATGAGGTCACAGATGAGAACTCGTGGCTATATCAGATGTATGTGTTGACGCAAAAAGTGCACCAAGCGCCAAACACACGGCAAGCCGAAAAGGCGGCTTCACACGCGCAAAGAGTAGAGATGACGTGCCGATCAATTTTTCCGAAAATTAACAAAAGATAAAGAAGTTAAATACCAAAGCCCGGAACTTGCCGGGTGATACCGGACAGTTCCATATTTACGGCTAGGAAGCCATACGAGATGACACATAGCTATATAAAAGCTATTTGCCAAAGAATTGAAACCATTCGGGAACTTATGAGAGGAAAAACAATACCGCCGAATGGATGACGTAAGCATGATGGCAATCGGTCTTTGTTTGGTCAACAATGCATAAACATGATACATGATCGATCCCATAATAACAATGTTAAATAAATGAATGAAGTAAAGCGCGAACGTAATCATGTAATAAACAAGCATGCATAGATCCAAAGCACTAGTCTACCGCATGTCTAGGTACTTAGAGATCCGTCAGGTACGATGCCAAAACAAATCTATCCACCGCATGATACAACTTGCATGGAATCGTACCACTTTCCACAAATAGATCTATCTACCGCATGATACAATCCAAGCATGGAAAGCTAAAAGCACACATTATTTAAAACATGAATTGCGCATGTGTTTTACTCGTGGAGAAGCATAACCGAATTCGGCTGAACAGCCGATTCGGGGTCCATGAAGAAGGAACGAACATTAACACGCGGATAAATCTATCAGGTTGATTCGAAATCTAATCCACCGGATGACTAGCTCTAAAGCAACCCAAAAACCTGCATCTACCGCATGATACCCGGTTCTTTCAACATTTATACCAACAACGGCAAGCTTGAACCCACAACACGTGACAACCTAGATCGATTCGGTTTCGGCTATTGGAAGGCACAAGATCCATGTGTTACCCACGCGAGGGATCACAAAAGGAGCGAGCCGATCCAAACCCATCTAGATTGGGCAAAAGTGTTACACGAATCTAAACATAAAGTAAAAACTTGAAATAACACGGGGTAACTTAATGAATCTATTGGATCTTGCCAAAATCCAATAGAGCCGATAACTAGCTTCAAGCTAGATCTTAGCCCACCGCATGGCTCATGACCTAACAAGAAACCCTCTTGAACCAAGCTTGAATCTACCGCATGACACGAAGCATGGTAACAAGACTACTTGCATCAGATCTAAATCCACCGCATGATACTAGACATGATACAAGGTTGCCGGTACTCACGGAGGTCGACGGATCGATTAGTCCTCTCGAAGAACTCGACGACACGACAAAAGGACTCTAGAGTTTGGCGTAAGGCCGGTGTGTATTGAAGAATGATTGTCCTTTGTTACATACATTCAGGGGTCATATTTATACCCTGTCAAGTACAACTTCGAATGGATTCGTTACCTAACTTATCTCTAAGCTCGATCGCCTATCCATCCATTCGTTCTCCCTGATTGAGCCACGCCACCATTCAATCCCGCAAAATCAGCTCTCTTGTTCCTTTGCCGAAGCGGGAGCGGATAGCCGACCGCGAGATCTCTTTGCCGAATATCTCCGAAAAGATCCTTCCTTCCACCGGATGGACTCTTTATCGAACCAGGACCCACAAGTCGGACTCCTTACCAAATTTTGTTGTTAACACATGCCCCTTCAATTGTGGGATAAAAGTAATTTTGTTCCACAATTGACTCCAGCCACGAATATTTCAAATCAAATCCGTCAACACCTGTTCTTCGCAATCCGCCGGAATCTTCATCCAGATCCAAACCCTAGATCCCCTCGTTCCGAGCTCAAATCTCCAATGGCAGCTCAGAACCAAGACGCTCAGGTAAATTCATCCCCCTCAAGCCTCGTTTCGGCATTTAGGTTTTCAATTTTACCTGAGATTTCCTTTTCTGTTCTTCCTCCAGGAGCCTTCTACTGAGCTTTTGATTCGCACCGAGGCCAATTCGAGATCCTATTACCTTGGTCCGTGGGGAACTGCGACCCTCGAGATTTCATCGCACGTTGAATCTCGAGAGAATCCCCTTTAAAGCGCGCTCTTTCTCCACCTTCAATTCCTGGTGGCAAGAATTCCACGATCACATCTTCAGTGAGCCTGTACATGTGTTCTGTGCAGAGTTGATGCCTCGATTTCCTGCCAACTTCAGAGGTAACATAATGAACCTTTGGATCGGACATCTCTCCTCTCAATTATGATTCGACCTCATTCTTTTGATTCCACGAACACGGTGCACCGCCCCTCGAGCCAGGAACATCACCTACAATCCTGCAGGCCCAATCTCGAAGACGGGATTCAAGTCAACAACTTTGGCTCGGTTAATGGCCGGGTTTGCTACAACGGACCCTAGCCTTTCTAGCCTTGCTGGCGACGGGAGGCAAGGTCGCATCCGATTGCTCCTCCAAATGCCAAGAGGAGGAGAAGCTGTCAAGAAAGTGCTTGTTGAGGTAAAATCCTTTACCTTCTTGGCCCCAAGATTACTCGTTCTCGATAAATTATCTCTTTGTGCACTCTCGGACCGAGCTCAAAGAACTCCGCCAATGCCCCATCCACGGGTATAACCCTTCTTGTCCTCTTTTAAGGATGAACACCGGCATTTACCCTTGTGACTTGACATTTGCGGAAGAAACGGTGGAAGAACAAGCTGGTTGATGTCCCGGTGGCTCAACAAGCAAGTCCATCCGGGGTTGAATTACCTATCCCGGTGGAGATCTCATCTTCATCACCCTCTACGAAGCAATGAATTCTCCGGAGATGAGTCTCTCAATCCGGTAGGAGCCATCAAGTCCTCCAAGGGCACAATCACACGTTGGTCACGCGAAGCAACTTCAATCCCAACGAGAGGTGGATCCGACTTCTCATCGGCCCGAAGCCCACGAGCTACCAGGAATTGCATCAACACCTTCCAGCTTGGAAGCTTCGGCTCTTCCGGGAGCACCTCCTTCACCTGCGATTACCCCTGCTCAAGAAATCGGCCACGAGGTAATCATTTGTACTCAACTCTGCTATTTTTACTTTTAGCACCTCTAACTCGGCAATACGGCTTCTTAGGATCAGGCTCCATCATCATCAAGCCTGCTGTCGGGGACCAACCCAGTTGCCGAGGCGATGGAAGGGATGCACCAACCTCTGTCAGATGAGGTGCTAGCAAAGCTTCGAGAAATTGTTGCCTGGCTGGAAAGAGATGCACAAGATCAGTTAAAGGATCTTGACCACTTCGAGGAGATGCTTGAATCCATCAGCCAAGAACTTCCCGAGGATATCAGCGCTCCTCTTGTATCCATCTGTGGCCTGGACGTCCTTTACGCGCCCATAAGACATGCTTTGAGGAAGCTGCGCTCCTGTCCGGCTATCGAAAAGAAGAGATCTGATGCTGAACAAGCCATGAACGGGGTGCAATCCCAGACAGAGAGCCACAGAAACACATTGTCTGATCTGCAGGCTTCTTGTGATCTGAAAATTGCTAGGAAAGCTGCTCTAGAAGCGGAGGCCGAGAAGCCTGTCGAGCCGAGATAGAGGTGATAAAAAGAAAATAGCCGAGCTTCCCGGATTGATAGAAAAGACCCAAGAGGAAGCAAGATCGGCTATAGCCAAGATGGAACAATGCGATGCGAGAACTCACCACCTTGTCCGGCGCCCAAAAAGATTGCCAAGACCGTTGGACAATTTACGTCGAGGCAACATCCAATGCTCGTGGTGTGATTGTGAAACATCTGAACATTTGAATGCCCCCATTGCTTTGTATAACCGAATTGGCCGTTCTTGTGATATTTTCTTGTAATTTGTTTCTTTTCTTCGCGTACCTTCAAATATAAATGCTGAACGACCCATTCGGCAAAGAAACGCCAACTCCCGAATGGCACTTTGATTCTCCTTAGCCGAACCAACCAAGCGAATGCGACTCCGCCTAGAACTCCAAGCGACCCTTCGGCGGGCTGGCCAAGGAAACCTTTCCACCTTCCGATTTTCTTGGGATATGCGCCACGATCCAAAGCCACGACTCGAAGCCACGATTCATCTTGCCAGGCCTATAAATGCAACCGTAGGTGCCCCTAGCTCTCCACTAGGCCTTCTAGCTCTCGAATCTTTGCAAATCTCAGCCCTTTCTCTTTTCCAAACAGTGCACATCCCAAAACCACCATGGTGCGCCGCCTCAACCGCCGCCGCGCTTCCGATGAGGCGGAGGGGAGCAGCGCCAACGCGCGCCGGAGGCAATGATCATCGATTTCCTCTTCTTTGATTCAACTTTTGATCTTCTTCTTGTTTTGACGATCATCCCCTTTTTCAGATTGATTCAGTGGAATCCGTCTCCTGCGCCGGCCAATCAACCCCTTCCAGACGACTCCTCGGAGTCCGACGGCCACTCCCCCGTGCCGTACGGGGAGGTCGATGCCCTCCGCTTCAAGGAGGAGCTGGAGGCGTCCCGGCGTGAGCTAGAGGACGTCTCCAAGAAGGCGGGCATAGCCGAGCTGGAATGGGAGGACCAGCGCAAACAGCTACTGGAAGCCATCGATGGTACGGCTCTGAAAGCGGTTCTTGATCCGGCCCGGCTTTTGATGCTAATCTTTTTCTCCTTGCTCTTTGCGGCCCGCGACGCCGAGCTCAACCGGCTAAAGGCGCCGGTAGAGCAGCTCGGCCGAGAAGGTGAACGCCCGCGGTGACACGCCGGCGGAGCGCCTTGCGCGGTGGAGCACCGCGTCGACGAGGTGGCGACCCACGGCGTTCGTTTGGGCACCACCTTGGGCCTCGGCCGCCATGGCGACGCATACGGACGTCGACTACTCCACCGAGCCGCGCGGCTTCCGGGCGGCGCGCGGGGAGGACATCGACGAGATCGAGCTCATCCTGGAGCGCCTCGATGGCCACGGCGACGCCATTGCCGAAATTACTCATCCCCAATCCGTGTTGAACGAGGCTCTTCGACTAGATTGTATTGGGGATGTGTAAATATCGCAATAAATGAAGAACTTTTGAATTCGTGCTTGTTTTGTGATGACTCCCTTTTGCATTTTGCATCCGTGAATCTTGTTTTCTTCGAATGCATCGGGAATTAACTTGAGCCGAACGCGCGAGAACAAGCGCCCCTTGGCGCAAAATCCACGGAAGATCCCGATTCGGCAATCCATAAACACCTTGTTCAAGCAAAAACCCTTCGCACACGGGAGAAAACCCCGCCGTTTGGTATTCCAACGGTGCGTGCGGCCGATCATCACTCCCAATGCACCCCTTAGGTCAATAAAATAGCCTATTTGGTATGCCCTGCAAATCCACTCGCGCACTCATCCATCATTTCTCATCTCTCCCCCTGTCCTTAGCGGAGAAAACCCCGAAGCCATGGACAAGGGTAAGCAACCCCAGGAGAGTAGCTCATCAAAGAAGCGCATGATTCGAAGGTGAGTTTTTCCTTGATCTAATCCTCGTTCTCCACATGATCTCGCGCTTCATGTTCTCCTCTTTTCCTCTCCCAGTCTTGATTTGCTCCCTGAAGAAATCATCGGGACCGAAGATGTGCCGGAGTACATCTCCTCCGATTCCTCCCTCGAGGCGAGAGGAGGCCACGCCTGAACAGAGGGCCAACCATCAGCTGCGCCGCCGCGTTCGGCATCTGGAGCACGGCCTCAGGGACATCACCGCCCGTTGCCAAGCCGAGCGCGAGCGTCGCATGGCTCTGGAAGCACTAGTAGGGGGTAAACGCTTCTGACTTCTTCTTGACCTTATGCTTGCATTTGGATTTCTTGCCCCTAACATCGATTCCTCCGCTTCGGATGTCTCGACGGTACAACAACTCGAAGACGGCCTGGGAGAGCTTGGTGGAGGCCGCCAACCATGGTCACCCCCACGCGTTCCAAGTTGCCGTCACGGTGGTCCGGAACAACCGAAGAGGGAGCGACGAAGAAGCAAAGAGAAGATTGACTCATACTTTCGCTTCTTCCTCCACGCCTTCGCTTCCCACCTCCTTGAAGATCCGACCATCGGGGTTGTTAGATGTAAACCTGCAAGAAGCGCTTGTAATGTCCGTGCTAAGGGCAATGCATTCGGACAACGGCCATTTCTTTCGTTTTTGGATTTTTTGCTGCGAAGGCGGCCTCATTCCCGAGCGCCGCTATCTCGTGTCGGATGTGTGTAATCATCGATCGATCTCAATGCTAGGATAATATTTCTTCGGATATCTTCCATTTATTGCAGCGAGAAAATTCTTCTCCTAGCAAAGTTTTCAATATATATGCATTACCGGGGACGCATCCGACCACGCGAAAAGGTCCTTCCCGGTTAGGGGACCATTTGCCGAATTCATCGTATTTAGTTAGGCAATAACGCTTTCCGGACCAAATCGCCTCTACGCAAACTGCCTTACTTTTACTTTCTTGTTATAGTACTTGGCAACCCGCAGCTTGTTTTTTTCGATGTTTTCCAGGGCTCTAAGACGGATCATATGTAAATCCTCCAGCTCGTCCATCATTAGGCCACTGTAATCCTTGGAGCTCAAGTCCTTTTGTAGCACCACTCTCCTTGAATCCGATTGCATCTCCCAAGGCAGAATTGCATGATGTCCGTAAACCAACTCATAAGGAGAAGTCTTTGTAGCTCCATGGGGGGCCATTCGGTAAGCCCACAGTGCTTCACTGAGAACCGAATGCCACCTTCTTGGCTTCTGATCGATCTTCTTTTGTATCAACTTGATCATGATCTTATTAGAAGCCTCTGCTTGACCATTAGCACGGGCATAATAGGGAGAGGAATTAAACAATTTGATCCCCATGCTTTCGGCAAATTCTGCGAACTCCGGTGACACGAATTGTGCCCCTTGATCAGTGGTGATTGTCTGAGGGATTCCAAATCGGTAGATGATGTGCTCCTTGATGAATTCAATCATGTTCTCTGACGTCACCTTCTTCAGTGGGATCGCCTCAACCCATTTAGTGAAATAATCGTAGCCAAAAGCATGAACTTATGCCCCTTGCTAGATGGTGGATTAATTTGGCCAATCAAGTCGATACCCCAACCCCTGAATGGCCATGGCTTGATGATGGGATTCAATGCTGATGCAGGGACCCTTTGAATATTCCCAAACCTTTGGCAATCCTGACATCCCTTGTAATACTCAAAGCAGTCCTCTAATATCGTCGGCCAAAAGCATCCAGCTTGTCTAATAACCCACTTCATACGGTAGGCCGATTGGTGTGCTCCGCATATCCCATCATGCACTTCGCTCATCATGTTCTTGGCCTCTTCTCGGGACCCGAGCATCGTAGTAATACCCCATCCAATGATTTATAGAATAAATTATCATCCGAGAAGAACGAACTTTATGGCTTTGTACCCGAGCTTCCTAGAGACTTTACGGGATGGATCCTTCAAGTAATCAACGATCTCTTTCCTCCAATCGTCTTCTCGCAAGATCCGCCCCTAGTGCACACACCTGCAGCAAACGCTTCTTGACTGTCTTTGTAACCGAGAGGCGCTCCGAGCCACCGTTTGCTTCTTCGTTATGTTCTCTAGGAATGTGCCGTAGAGTGACCAATTGGAAGCTCTTCAAGATTTCCCCGCATTCTTCGTAGTAACTCCTCGGCGCTTCACTTTTGCATTCGTATTGGTTGTTCAATTGCTTGATTACCGGCTCCGAATCTCCATAAACTTCAACCGAAACGGCCCCTCGCTTCTCTCAAGTATTGAAGCCCTCGAAGTAATGCCTCGTATTCGGCCGATTATTTGTGACGGTGGGGTGAATAGGGATGGCGAATTCAAACATCTCACCTCTAGGAGAAATCAGGTAGAATCCCTACTCCCCCACCTTTACCACATGACGATCCATCAAAAAATAACGCCCAAGGGGTGATCTCAAGCAAATCAATTGACGGATCACGATGTTCGGTTATAAAATCGGCAATGATCCGACCTTTGATGGCTTTTGCCGATTCAAACTTCGGCATCAAATTCGATAAAGCTAAAATCCACTTGCCAATCCGGCCGTTCAAAATTGGCATAGATAACATATGTTTTATCACATCGAACTTGGAATACACGGTGCATTCGGCATTCAACGGGTAGTGCCGAAACTTTGTACACGAGTAGTACACGCAAAGACACGGTTCTCTCTGACAGAATACCTCGGTTTCGGGATCAAGTAATTTTCGGCTAAGATATGCTACTACCCGCTCCTTTCCTTCGAATTCTTGAATAAGGGCCGATCCAATGGTTTGGGTATCGGCCGCCACGTACAACTTGAAAGGCTTGTTTAGCCGAGGAGGGACCGATCTTGGTGGCTCCATCATGTCTTGCTTGATCTCATCAAAAGCCTTTTGTTGTTCGTCGCCCCACGTGAACTTCGATCTTTCTTCGGCTTGAGCAATGGAGAAAATGGCAACACCTTCTCGTGATAAATTTGAAATGAATCTTCTCACGAAGTTGATTTTGCCGAGCGGTGATTGCAACTCCTTGAGGTTAGTTGGAGGAACAACTTCATCAATGGCCTTCATGCTCTTCTTGCCAACTTCAATTCCTCCTTCGTGGACCAAAAACCCCAAGAATTCTCCACCGACACCCCAAAGGCGCACTTATTTGGATTCATCTTCAAACCGTGTTTCCGGGTGCACTCCAAGGTCTTCTTCACATCTTCCAAATGGGTGTCATGACTTAGGGACTTGATTACCACATCATCAATGTAGATCTCCACAATCTTGCCGATCAACTCATGAAAAATGTAATTCATGGCTCGTTGATAGGTTGCACCGCATTTTTCAATCCAAATGTCATGACGATCCACTCGAATAGGCCTATATGACCGGGACATCTAAAGGCCGTCTTTGAAATGTCTTCTATTGCCATGAAGATCCGATTGTATCCCGCATTGCCATCCATGAAACCGATCACCTCCTTGTGTCCGGCGGCGGCGTCAATCAACAAATCGGCAATAGGCATCGGGTATCCATCCATCGGAGTAGCTCGTTTAGGTCCCCGAAATCTATGCAAACCCTCATTTTTCCATTCTTCTTGTATACGGGGACGATGTTAGAAATCCACTCCGCATATCCGCATGGCCGAACGAAGTTTGCGTCAAGTAATCTTTCAATTTCTTTCTTCACATCGGCCAATACTTCATCCTTGTAGATCTTCCGGGGTGGTTGCTTGTATGGTTTGAAACCGGATTTGATTGGCAACCGATGCTCGACGATAGAACGATCCAATCCGGGCATCTCCGAATAATCCCCTGTGCGAAGCAATCTTTGTATTCTTTGAGAAGCTTAATTAACTCCCCCCGAAGTCCGGTTGCAAGTTTGCACCGATGAACGTCGGCCTTGGCTTATCACCATTTCCAATGTCAACCTCTTCCGGTTTATCGCCCGACATGAATCCCCGCCCTAACTTGCCATCGGTGCCATCTACGGGGTTCTCCATTAAAAATTGTTGTAAGAGCCGATCGCTTGAATCGCCGTTGATCACCGCCGACAGTTCAACAGACCTTCCCCCCGTCTTTGACCGAGAAGCAATCAATGCCTTGGTACTCCCGTAAAGCCGATTCCATGTTCGCCACGCTCACGGAGTCATCCGCCCGGACCATCTCAATCTCATCGTCCACCCACCGGATAAGCCGTTGATGCATGGTGGACGGGACGCAACCGCGATTGGCATGGATCCGGTCCCGCCCAAGCGGCGGGGCCGTAGGCCCCCTTGCCTTCGATGACAAAGAAGGTAGTGAGCAGCGTCTTGGATCCGATCATCAAATCCACGTGAGCACACCCCTTGGTATCTGAAGGTTTCCCAGCGAAGTCGTTGAGGATTATACTCGTAGGTGTCAAATCACTCGGGCCCATGCCAAGCTTCCTGAAGGTGGTGTACGACATTACGTTGACTGCCGCTCCACCATCGATGAACATCTTTGTCAATGGCTTGCCATTGACGTATCCTCTTAAGTACAGCGGCCTCATATGTCGATTCTTGGCCGGCTTGTCGAAGACCGCCGCTTGGCCGGCACCAATTGTGCCGGCATCCCCTCGGCTCGCTCATCATCTATGGCCACTTCCTCCGTACAACCCGGTTAGCAGGAGCCATGAATTCGTTCGGTAGAAAGTATACCATGCATGTTGGAGCCGAACGCTTCGATCCTTCGGGTTGATCTTTGGGGCGCCACACTTGACGCGTCCGGATTCCGCCCGCCTCAACTCGCGGTTCCTCAAGCGCCGGACCCGTCTCTTCGGCTCCTCCTCGGGCGGGCGGGCACCATTGCCCCCTTCCGCCGACGTAGTCATCTTCATCCTCCTCTTGATCAGCCCACCTGAGGTCAGCATGCCGCTTCCTAGGATGATCAATGACTTCAATTTTTTGGCGCCGATCCTCATTAGGTTGGATCCTTCCAATTCTCTCGTGGACGGATCGGCGATTGACAGTCTCCTGCCTATACTCAAAATACCTGTCACTGCATTCAGGACAGTTCTTCAACGTGGGTAGCTTCAAACCCTCATTCCAGCAATGCCTGAAGAAGGCGCATCCCCAGTGTGCGCGCTCTCGCTCACGCGTGTCTCGCTCTTGGTCTCTTCTCGTGCGCTTCTTCTTCGGCTCGCGCCTCTCCTCCTCGTAGCGCCACTCCCGGTAGCGCTCTTTATCCATCGGCGGCGCCGCCACTTGTTGAGGAGGATGCGCGACGTCACCCCGGGCTTGGCTCGGGATGACTCCCCAATTTCGATGTGACTCTTAAGAATACGGGGGGCTTCACCTTGCATCCGTTCCGCAGCCACTTGGCGCTGCGGGTCCTATCGCTCCACCTTGTCTAGACCGGTCGAGGTCAAGACCTTGACTTTTCCCTTCTCCTTGGCGGTTATCACGTTAACGAGAAAAGCCCACCATGTTCGAGGGGAAGGGGTGGCCATCCGGCTTCATCTTGTTGTCAAACTTGAGGTGACCCTCCCGGATGGCTTTCCGGATCCTCATCCCGAAGACCACCGCAATCATTGATGGAGTGGGAATCCCCGTCGTGGAAGCCACGGTAACGTTTTGCTTTAACTCCATCGGGCCGAAGCATGGAATGCCCCTCGGGCGACTTGATTCGGCCTTCCTTCACTAGGAGCTCGAACAATTTATCAGCCTTTGTGATATCAAAATCATAAGTGCCCTTGGTCCGCTTGACCCGCCGCCGATTCATTGTCAAGGGCTCCTTACCCCACATGATCTCTCGCCGCGGCTACATCCACTCGTCATCGGAGTCTTCGATCGGGTCGGCCTTGTCTAAGAACTGGTTGTAGATGTCGGCAACATCATGCTGCTTGCCGAACTTGGCGTCCTTCTTGAAGCCGTACGCCTGGTTGCTCATCAGTGATAGCTTCTGTGATAGCTGGCCCAGGTTCTCGAACTCCATCCCGAACAACTTTTCGCGTACGGCCGGTAGCATCCCGGCGACGGCCATGTCAGCCAACTGGTCATCTGGCAAGTTAAGCGAGAAGCACATGCCTTTGACCTCCCCGAACCTCGGGAGAAACTCCGGCGGCGTCTCGCTATGCCTCTCGCTTCATGGTCGCAAGGTCAATCGGCTTCTTCTCCGAGCCGCCGCTAAAATAATGAGCGTGAAATTTCCGCTCCGGGTCCTTCCATCTTGCAACCGACTCGGGGGGCGGGGACGAAAACCACCGGAACGCCGGACCCGTCGGTGATGCGGGGAAGTAGCGAACCCCGAATGTCTCCTCAGCGAGCACTCCCCGAGCCGCATGAGGTAACGAGCGATGTGCTCGACCGTGCTCGTGTCGTCTTGCCCCGAAAACTTGGTGAACTCCGTTGGCGGCTTCACCCTTGGCGGCAAGAGCACATTGTAGTACCATTCTGGGAACGACGGCTTATAGGCGGGTCCTTGCATTTTTGGCTTGAGGCCGAGCCGATTCGCATCAATTCGGCCATCTTCCGCGCCGGGCGTCGTCCTCTGCGCGCGCCCGGCGGGCGCGTATCCCGGATGTGGGAAAGCATCAAATGCCCCGTAGTTTCCCACCTCATGATAGCCTCCACCGTACGGGTTTCTCTGCGCGCCGTTGGTCGCCGGAGCAATCCTCTCGACCGGAAGTGAGCGTGCGCCGGCGAGCCGAATGCTAAGTCTCCGTATGTGGGCCGGTACGGATTCGGCCGCATTGCACGGTGTTGACCCGTGCCGCCCGCGGTGGTGGCCGGATTGGCCGTCCCGAGGCCCGGTGAAGGAAGGCTGAACCGGCTGTTTCCCAGCGGCCTGTGGCGGAGGCTGGAAAGCTTGACTTCCAGCGCTTTGGGGAGGAGGCTGCACTGGTGGGCTCCGAAGTGGCGGCTGAGAGCTTGATTCGCCCAGTTCCACAGTGCCCCCCTGGACGGGCGCTTTGGCGAACGCTTGTTCCATGCCAGGGCCGAAGACGGCCACCATCATCTGCTGGAGCGCGCCGAGGAAAGCCTTGTTGTGCTTGCTCAACATGTAGTCTGCGGATTCCTGGAACACCCGCATGCACTCCTCTTTCTCCTGTTGGACCGTAGTATCGCTCTCCCCTGGCAGCAACACCCTGGGCATCTCGTTCTTCAAGTATGGGACGCCACTCCTATTTTTCTTGAAAGACAGGCGAGACATTTCTGCCGAAACCGGTCCATGGCGTCCCGGAGTTGTCGCCGCCGCTTGCTCCGGGAGATAGGTCTTCCAGGTTGACGTCCATGATGTCCGCGATCTCGGGCATCTTGATCTATTCGGCTGTTTGTCCCACTGGGCGTGCCAAAAGTGTGTTGACGCAAAAAGTGCACCAAGCGCCAAACACACAAGCAAGCCGAAAAGCTAGCTTCGCACGCGCAAAGAGTAGAGATGACGTGCCAGTCAATTTTTCCTGAAAATTAACAAAAGATAAAGAAGTTAAATACCAAAGCACGGAACTTGCCGGGTGATACCGCAGCAGTTCCATATTTACGGCTAGGAAGCCATACGAGATGACACATAGCTATATAAAAGCTATTTGCCAAAGAATTGAAACCATTCGGGAACTTATGAGAGGAAAAACAATACTGCCGAATGGATGACGTAAGAATGATGGCAATCGGTCTTTGTTTGGTCAACAATGCATAAACATGATACATGACCGATCCCATAATAACAATGTTAAATAAATGAATGAAGTAAAGCGCGAACGTAATCATGTAATAAACAAGCATGCATAGATCCAAAGCACTAGTCTACCGCATGTCTAGGTACTTAGAGATCCGTCGGTACGACGCCAAAACAAATCTATCCACCACATGATACAACTTGCGTGAAATCGTACCACTTTCCACAAATAGATCTATCCACCGCATGATACAATCCAAGCATGGAAAGCTAAAAGCACACATTATTTAAAACATGAATTGCGCACGTGTTTTACTCGTGGAGAAGCATAACCGAATATGGCCGAACGTACCGATTCGGGGTCCATGAAGAAGGAACGAACATTACCACGCGGATAAATCTATCAGGTTGATTCGAAATCTAATCCACCGGATGACTAGCTCTAAAGCAACCCAAAAACCTGCATCTACCGCATGATACCCGGTTCTTTCAAGATTTATACCAACAACGGCAAGCTTGAACCCACAACACGTGACAACCTAGATCGATTCGGTTTCGGCTATTGGAAGGCACAAGATCCACGTGTTACCCACACAGGGATCACAAAAGGAACGAGCCGATCCAAACCCATCTAGATTGGGCAAAAGTGTTACATGAATCTAAACATAAAGTAAAAACTCGAAGTAACACAGGGTAACTTAATGAATCTATTGGATCTTGCCAAAATCCAATAGAGCCGATAACTAGCTTCAAGCTAGATCTTAGCCCACCGCATGGCTCATGACCTAACAAGAAACCCTCTTGAACCAAGCTTGAATCTACCGCATTACACGAAGCATGGTAACAAGACTACTTGCATCGGATCTAAATCCACCGCATGATACTAGACATGATACAAGGTTGCGGTACTCACGGAGGTCGACGGATCGATTGGCCCTCTCGAAGAACTCGACGACACGACAAAAGGACTCTAGGGTTTGGCGTAAGGCGGTGTGTATTGAAGAATGATTGTCCTTTGTTACATACATTCGGGGGTCATATTTATACCCCGTCAAGTACAACTTCGAATGGTTTCGTTACCTAACTTATCTCTAAGCTCGATCGCCTATCCATCCATTCGTTCTCCCCGATTGAGCCACGTCACCATTCAATCCCGCAAAATCGCTCTCTTGTTCCTTTGCCGAACCGGAGCGTATAGCCGACCGCGCATCTCTTTGCCGAATATCTGCGAAAAGATCCTTCCTTCCACCGGACGTACTCTTTATCGAACCGGCCCACAAGTCGACTCCTTACCAAATTTTGTTGTTAATAGTATGAGAGGAGGGAATCTTGGTGCGCCGCGTATCATGCGTCGGTAAGCGCTATTTAGGATTGAGGAGCAACCGCCGTAGCGAGAGCCTACACTCTAGGATCCAGTTTAACCTAGATCGGAAAATCGCTATTTAGGATTGAGGAGCAACCAACGTAGCAAGAGCCTGGATCCAGTTTAATCTAGATCAGAAAATGACACTGGTAGAGTTGTTTCAACACTTTGACAACTGTCTTGTAAAGCTGCGAACTAGAGAAGTGTCTCTGGACTTTGTATCCAATTACAAGCCATGCTCGGAACTAGATGCTTCGTTTTTTGTGCATGAGGCTGCAAAAAGGTTCACAACAAGTGAATATGATGATGTGTTGTACAGTCTGAAAGCAGCTGAGAAGTGCTATTTGATTGAGGAATTGGATAGCTATGACACTGTTGTGCATGAAGTTGGAAGGGTTGATAAAGGAGAAAAACGATACTATATGAGTTGTGCCATACGTTTTGATGTGGATAAGGTCAAGGAAATTTCATGTTCTTGTCTAAAGTTACAGTCCCTTGGAACCCCATGCTCACACATCTTCTTTGTGTTGCGCTATCGCGGAGAAAATAAGCTTCCAGACTGTTGTGTATTGGAAAGGTGGACAATGGGTGCCAAGCGTGGATTTCCTCCTACAAGGAAGAGCACAATGTATGACTATTCTGATAGCATATAGAGGTGCAATGACCTACACAATATCAGTCGAACGGCAACCTTCGCAGCAGCTCAATCACAAGAAGCATTTGAACGGCTCAAACGCGTTCTTGAAGAGGAAGTTGCTATGATTCCTGTAAATATAGGAGAGGGTGGACGCAAGACGTTTGGTCCTGTGCTCCCACAAGCCCTGGATGTTGATTCTGTAGAGTGCTGCAATGTATTAGATCCCATACACATACCTGGCAGAGGGGCCCCGAAGAAAAAGTTGAAGTCAAGTTCAGATAGATCTAATAAACATTGTACCCTATGTAAAGATCGGGGTCACAATCGGCGAACATGCTACTTGAGAGATGAGGTAAGCTAAGAGTAATTGTGATCAAACTTTACAATTTATTGTCTGTGAGCCATGTGTAGTTTTTGGTAATGTCCCTCTTCATTTGTAGGATAAAATGCTCCCTGAGGATGTGTTGGATAAATGATTCGACAAAGGTATACATCCCAACAAAATTCTACATTCTTGTATATGACTTCTCTTTCTCCAGTACCTGTGGGTTCTTGTTTGGTTTCATGAAATCAAGCTGAGTTTGTGGGGGCGAGTTATGTTCTTGGCAAATTTCATTCTCTTAATAATTGTCATTGTTCCTGCCTTCGTTGTGCCTATTTTGTTTCTGCCTTTTTTTGAGTGTTTGGTGTATCGATTGTTCAACTCTTACCGAAGCATCCGGATGCATCATTGTACTCATTAAAAGCAATCGGACGAAGCTAAAAGCACCCGGACGAAGCTAAATGGATGAAGAAAAAAGCACTCGGATGAAGTTATAAGCACCCGGACGACACTAAAATTGTAACTAGGCGATTCTCTCAATCAGTCTTTGTAACCTTTGCAATGCGGAATTTATCATTTGACATGTGGATCATGTTTTCGTTTCGGTCGCTGCATTTTATGTTGATTGAGAGTGCAAAGGAATGTTAACATACTATCGTTATGTTAACATGTAATTTGTGGATAAGCTAACGTATCATAAAATGACGCAACATAACATGACCTAACATAACATCTAAGTTAACATCACTGATAGGCGCCATGTTGTAGCTATCGCACCGCAAGTTAACATAGCATCTAAGTTAACATGCCAAAACATTGGTTAACATAACATGGTAAGTTAACATATCATTGTGTAAATTGCCATGACAATATACCACGTCAAGTTAACATGGCAAGTTAACATATCATTGTTTAGATTGCCAGGTCACAGAGAGGCGGCGTGCCGTCGAGTTACCAACATACCACGTCAAGTTAGCATGGCAAGTTAACATATCATTGTTTAGATTGCCATGTCACAGAGAGGCGGCATGCCGTCAAGTTACCATACCACGTCAAGTTAACATACCATGTTAGCATGTCCCAAGTAGCCTATCCATGGTTTTAAAAAACATTTCATGACACTATTAGTGGTCACAAGCTGACTCTTCATTCATAACTAACAGCATGAAGCTGTTAAAACCATTACACTATTGAAGGTTACGAGCTGGAGTGCACACAAATGAGGGCACACATGATAATGTCTCAGATTAATGCATAATGAAGGAAGACACTTGTAGCAACTGAGTCTACCATCTGGTTTTGAGCTCTGGGTATGTTCTGGACCCTAGAGGAACCTGTTAACAGGGCAACAATAGACTGGGAAAAGGGTTTGGTCCTCCAATCTGGTGCATCAGAGGGATTAGCTGCATTGATACAATTGGCAAACTGATTATCAGTGAAGAATTAGGTGAATTATTGGAGACTAGATAACGTTGAAGTCCATTCCAATGTTGGACCATAAAACCTCACTATTTACTGTTTTTAGTTGAAACTGGAACTTATATCTGGTTGAACTTTTTGTTTTAGTTACTTGTACAGCGTATAGAATCCTTGAGAGATCAGCTGGAGATGCAAGAAATGGGAGAGAAATTCAATGAATACCCCTGGGAATGGATGGGGCTTACAAAGAGAAACATATAGCCTGGCCCCGATAGAGCAGTACAAAAACTTAGCATACCTAATTCTGGGGAAATAGCAATGAAGGTACACCCTATAATCCAACTTATTTTACATAGGAAAAAGTACCCTTCACATTGTGTGTTATTCTGGTGTTCAAGCAGGCATGCAAATATAAGATGGGGGGAACATATTAGGAATTCAGACAAAATACTAGATGATCAGAAGCACCCAGAAAGCTTATTTTTAGGTTTGTCTCATACTCCGATCAGTACCATGGGTAATATGCAAAGAACGATCAAGCTTTTCATTGACATGCACGATTGAATTGTGATCGCCCGTACAAAACATATGCATAAAGCGATTAAGTGTGACAGAGTTCAACACATGGTCCCAATATTACATTAGTGTATTGGTGATGAAGATCACCATATATACAGACTAGTCCATACTGCTCATTACTTGCTTAATTTGTACACAACTAGCAAAGTCCTCCTGATTGGCCTTGAGATTGAAGATAACATACCTGATAATTCCTAAATAGTAACACGCGTGGAAGATGCTTCAGTGTCGAACTTGTGCCGCCTGAGCCTCGGACCAGTTCCGGAGCACCTCGACGGTTCCGACCGATCTTGACCCCCGACCCGAAGCTGGTCCATCAATCAAAGTCCCACAACAGGGACCCCAGCACCATGCAGATCTTGATGAAGAACACCACCTGCACTCTGATCACCAAGGTCGGCTTGGGGGAAAGGATCAAGAGGGAGTACAGCAAGACCCAAAAAACCCGCTCGAGGTTACGCTGAGCAGCAACACCATCATGATCTAGCGCAACCACCGGTTCAACCATGACTGTGCCGACCGGGAAGTAGAGATGGGCAGCTCGGGGGCCATGTTGCGCCGGACCCATCGCCGACGAATGGGCACCAAATACCTCTCCCATTTAATCGCTAGGATAGAGGCGACTGCAATGGCAATGGCTGTCTGGAGAGGACTCCTGAAAAAATCTTTTACCTCAATGCCGCGACCCGCGTAACCCAAGGTCCCAGAAAGGGAGCGGATATCTCGACCGTCTGAGCTGTGCTCCATCCCCCAGAGAGAATACCGAAAGTGACCTCTGTGATGCGGGGCAGGGGATCTATCCCTGGCTGCGGCGGAGACTGCTGAGTCGACGCAGTGGCGGCGGCGGCGGAGGGGACTCGTCAAGCAGCAGCGAGGTCCCAGCGAGGCTCCTCGCGCTGGAGCCGGCGTCGGCGCCCCTAGATGCGGGGGCCGACATCGATGCGACCGCCATCGTCTCCTCCTTGTTGACCTGGCGGTCGGTCAACATCGATGGCGCGGATCTAAGGAGGGGGATCTCGGGGGGAGCTGATGGCGCAGATCTGCCGTGAGATGGTGGTCAACCCGTGGAGGAGTGCACAGGACATGGGGGTTCGGAAGGCCGAGGTGGGGGAGCTCCGGGAGTAGCGGCACGGGGGCGACCTGATGCGGGAGCACTGCCTGCAGGTTGTCTTCCACCATGGATACGATGATGCAGTGGAGAAAGATTGAGACCATGAGATGAAGGAGGACGGGGAGGAGATGGAGCTGCAGGCCGCGAAGGAAGGGGATTGAGACAGGTGAGCTGCGATGGTGCGGAAGGAAGAAGTGGAGAGAAGGGATAAGTGAGAGTTGTCGTATGAAGAAATCTCGGCGGCGAGGAGAGGTGATGGATATTTGGGAGCCTTCTGAGAGTTTCGCCATTGGAATGGTGCTTGCGCTGCATCTTCGCTCAACTGCAACATATTGGGAGCCTTCCGAGAGTTTCACCATTAGAATGGTGCTTGCGCTGCATCCTCGCTCAACTGCAACATAGGAGTATTTGTGGGCCCATTATACAGGAGAGGATTATAAATATCTGCGTCTAGGGCATGCACGGGCGCATCTGAGGGTCCATCTTCAATTACCTTTTTGCCCTTATCATCCGGACAGTGCGCGCGCGACGGAGATGGGCTGGTCATGCTGTGAATGGGGGAGTAAGGAAAAGATGGCCTGGGCTCTGGCACGAGGTCAGGCACAGCCCTTCTCTGACAACATTGTAACACCAAATGGTTCAAGAGGGCTTTTTTTGGCTGGGTTGTATTCTATCGAGTAGGGTAGCCAAGGAAGCAGTGTTCGGGAGACATTTTTTGGGCTTGGCTACCGGCTGGTGATTCAGGTGATGAGCCGTGTGGTGTTTTTTTGGTGTTACAGCCGGCTAGTGATTCCCTATCAAATGCGCCGCACCACCGCAATTACTGCCACTTTCACACATTGCTTGATTACCCAAACATATAAGGATGAATGACTGGTAAAGAACACGAAATCTTTGTTCAAACACACGCATCTTAAATAAATAGAAGACAATTAGACTTCAACGGAACTTGGTGTAAAAGGCATAACACACTTTTCCAATTTTGAACAAATAGATAATGCAACCTAACAAGTTTGTAACCAACAACTAAATTAATAAGGAAAGCCTGCTTAGTTGCTGTCACCACTATCCCCACTTCTCTGTCATCTTAGTACTCCATGTACGTCATGTCCTGCATTAAGTTGTTGACATGTTATCGGTTGTATTAAGGGGAATATTTGTGAATAGAAACCAATACTCACTTCTTCAGGTCCCACTATGTAGAGATGACAAATCTTGGTACCACCATGAGCGTGCACCATTTCATTCACCTCTTCTTGTCGACTTACAATCTTTATTAACCCATACCCAATTGATAGCTCATTCCTTCCTGCAGCGGGATTCATGTAGTACAACTCTGCAGCTCCGTTGTATCCAAAAGGCCTCAAAGCATCTGACATCACGACCCACTCAATAGTAGTGGCTGGATGTACAATGTTAAACATGCCAATGTCAGCTTCTTCCCTATTGTCATAGTACTTGTTCAGATCCGGATAAAGTTCCATCACTGTGTGCACCTTGAATCGCATTACAACATCCTAGATGTATGTAGGTTACATGAACAAATATCATTTGGCTGAAAGGAGTTTGTAAAAATTAGTATACTATAAACAAATTTACACATACCGAGAGACATTCGTTGTCCATTAACATACACAGGTTCCTTTTCGATATGCGGATCTCATCTTCCTGAAAGGGCAAATGTTGAAGTGGCTACCTAAACAATACCTAACATTAATATTATAAATAAAATACTCTGGTGGGTACCTCGACTGCGTTATTGCCAGGGACCTCCTGTTGTTCGAACAAGGGGATCAAGTTCTCAATCATACCCTTCAACATTGACATGTCATTCTCCAACTCTTCGAAATGCATCTTTGCTTGGTAGGTGAAGGTATCGATACTTTGTTCATGGTTTTGTATGATCTCATTTTTTCTTCACTCGTCTTCTGAAAGAAATTATGTGAAATAGCACGTTGACGTTCTTTCGATCTGTCAAAGACAACACGGTGTTCATGTAGCGCTTTCTTCAACTGGGCAGCATGTTCTTTTTCAATTCCTCTGGCTACTTCAGAAAGCTCTTTGTCTTGTTCTTTTTCCAACTAGTCATGCTCATCACTCATGTCTTTCTCAGTTTTTTCTTCTTCCTTCATCTTCTGGACGTACAATCTGGTAAGTTGAAGCATGACCTTCGAACACTCATCCTCAAATTCTTTCTTGCGTGTGGTTGCCTTCTCCTCGATCTCTTGGAGGGACCTCTTAACTTGATCCATGACACCTAACAATTTACAACATAGAATTAGTTATATGGGAAAAAATAAAATCAAAAATAAAAAAAAATCATGTACAACCCTAGCAACGCACATCCAGTGCCTAGTGCCATAATCTAAAACAAGTCGGTATAACTGTGTTTTCTAAATAGAAAATTTTAATTGAAAACAAGTATGTACTTATTTAATAATGTTCTTGATCCAAGCAGTAGGGTGGTCTAACGTTGCTCTACTACGAACGGGAATCAATCAATGGAAAGGCCACTGGTAACCCCACTGAATGCAAAATTTTCAGGATTAAAAATTAACCCAAGCATAGTTTTTGCATTGGTTAAACATCACAGGTAACATTATTGTTTCTCCTTTTGTAGATTTGAAGTTGAAAACTTTGAAAATAATTAGATCCCAGATGTAAACTATACGGAAGATTGCTCACCTCGCAATGTATGAGGTGGAACGGGTCTCGTGGCCGTTAATGCCGTCGAAGCGGAGATGAGAGGCAGAGGCAGAGGCGGCAGCGGCTTGGAGGTCGACCTCCAAGTGCGTCGGCTAGGGTGGTGCACGGGCTAGATCAAGGGCTACTGATGGCGACCTTAATAATGCTCGGGAACCGTCTTAGTTACGAGTGCGGGGATAGGGGCGCGGAAAACGCGCGTGAGAAACTGCACCGAGATAACGGGGGGTGATGGGTGCAATTAATCTCGGAAACAAATCAGGGGGCAACACGGGTGAACATTTTTGGAATGTTTGCAAAACAGGCGTGGAAATCGCGTGTGAGAAACTTGGCACTATCCGCAATTAATCGTAAGATGCAAAATGCAAAGTAGCAAGAAAAGTTAACACAAAAGCATCACCAAAGCGGATTAACACGAAAGTACTCGGACCTACTGGCCCTTAAGTGCGGACAAATACTAATTGTTTTTCCACCACATCACCTAGCAAACACTCATCACACGGTTAAAGCAGCAGTCGCAGGGATGCCATCATCATCATTGTCGTTGTCGACGTCTGAAGACATCACGTCGTCGGCCAGCTTGATAGCCACATCCTTGACCTCCACGTGTAGTTCGCTGATGCGTGTCGTGGTAGTGCCATGCGCGTAGCTGCCCATTAACCTGTTCAGGTTCATGGCCGGGTAGAGGGACTTGAAGATGGCCAGTACATGGGTGGTGCTCGCCAAGCTGATCGTCCGGATGTACTCACGAAGCCGGTCCGGGACTCCGCCGTGCCCACTCCATCAAGCTGGGATGTTCAGAATGTCTGGGGTCTCCAACCTGGCGAGGCTCAGGATCCGTCAGCGGCACTAGCTCGTCGACCAGTGGCCGAATAGCGTCCTCAAGCGCATCAGCTCGGGTGCACTCGGACTGCATACGCCCCTCAAGATCTACAAATTGGCCAAGGATTTTGTGCCGATATGCTGTTTTCAGGTCAGCAGTACATACAGTCAGGCAATTAAGGACCGACCCATGGAGATGCACTCACCAGCGAACATCTTCTTCACCGTGGAAGCCTCGGCGGAGTACTCCTCGACCTTGGCCGCGAGCGCCTTGGCCTTGTCCACCAGAGCCTTTGCCTCCTCAGCAGCCATAGCACGCTCCTCCTTTCGAGTCGCGGCCTCCGCCTCTTGTGCTAAAATGCATGACAAGTCAACCACAGGAACCACTCGGGATGGTTGAGAAAAATCGGCAGATCAGGTACTCACCTTTACTGAGGGATTCCGCCTCTTCGCGTGTCGCGGCAGTAGCTAGCCTGGCCGCAGCAGCGTCCCGGCGCAGTTCCTCGACCTCCTTGCTTGACGCTTCCCGCTTCTGGCTCGCCTGCTCCTCCAGACGTCGCACCCGAGCCCGCAGGTTTTTGTTCTCCTCATAGCTGGAGGCCATCTTGTCCAGCACATCGCTCTTTCGAACGGAATGGGAAACCACTCTCTGTGACATACAACATGCTAAAACACTTTCTGTCCACAAAAATGACCCAAAATTCAAGCTTCGGTACTCACCTTGGCGATACGAGAGGCCTCTGACAATGCCTCCAACAGTTTTTGGCTCTCGGTGGTGTCGGTCTCTGCGTCGTCAAGGAACTCCTCTGCCACATCATTATAGATCTATGCTATGCGCATCTGTCACGGCGGAGATTACTCCTGCTGCCTCGTCGCCCGAGGGATGTCCTCTATCTGCATAGTCCCCGAGTGCTCCACAGCACTCGACTGAGGCATGGCCGGGGAGATGGATGGCTCCGAAGCACTCGGCTGAGGCATGGACGGGGAGATGGATGGCTCCGAAGCACTCGGCAGAGTCAAGACCGGGGAGATGGATGGCTTCAAAGCACTCGACAGAGGCAAGACTGGGGTGATGGATGGCTCGGACACATCCCCCTCAGGAATAGGATCATCAGATGGTTCCCTGCGCAAAAGGATTCACACGGAGCACAACATTTCATCACAATATATACACAAGAACAAGGCAGCTGGATCGCGCAGTTTTACTTACTGGGTTGAGACGCGGATCTTGATGCTCTACCGGAACAAGCCACCAAGCGGCACCCACCGCTTTCTGCTGCCTGCGCCACTCCCTGCGCTCTCCGCGTCCGCTGCCATTTTCACATGACTCGGCACAGATCGCCCCAGCGGCGGCGGCGGCGGCTGGGTGGCCGCCCCAGCAGCGGAGGCGTCTCGCAGTGGAAGAGTAGGCGAAGTAGTGTGTCCAGATGACGGAGAGGGCGAAGATTGGCGGACTGGCGTCTGTGAAGTTGGAGAAGATTGAAGAGAAGGTCGCGGGGAATGAAGAATAGGCTCACCCAGCACTTCCTCGGGCGTCGCCTCCTCCCTGACCGGCGAGTGCACCGCGGTCTCCTTCCACAGCAGATCTGTGCGCGGCAGGTGGTCCCAGTCCTCCTCATCCGAGTCGTCCTGGAACACCACCTTGCGCCGTTTCACCGGCACTAGCTTGCACGAGCCGGGTGGCGCCCGTCGCGCCTCCTGCCTCTTGGTGGCCTTGGGATCCTTCCCCTTCACCGTGGTCTCGCTGCTGCCTCCTTCATCACTACTCTGCCGCTCGGTTGCCTTTGCACGCTCCATCTCTGCGAGCTCCCGCTGCCTCCCGGTTCTGGTGTCCTTCCCCTGGACGGTGTGCGGCAACGGAGCCTCCGAGGTGAACGCCTGATGGGCCTTTCAAACAAGAGACATTTTATCAAACATCTAGCAGGCATAATGTCCAATGCCCCTATGGGCGAATCCAGGAAGCCCGAAAGGAAACTCACCTCTAGCGGCGGGTTTGCAAGGTTGAACGGCGGCGACGCCCAGCGGGAGGTAATGTGCGTCCCGAGCGCCAACCACGAGCGGATCCGATCCAGTAGATCCTCAGCCGGAGCCGGCTCCGGCACCTCACGCGTCGTGTCGAAGTCCGGACCAGCGTACTCGTACGCGAAGTGCGCGCGTTCCTTCAGCGGATGCAGGCCACGGCTGGCGTAGTTGTTCATCACTGCCACGCCAGTCAGGCCTCTCAACTGTAGATTGCGGATGAGCGCCAACAGTTCCCGCACCTGCGACATCGCCTGCTCGTCTGGATCTTGATCCCAGTGCTTGCCTGGAACGGGGCGGGAGTCGACGTCGCACTGGACCCCCGGCGTGTGGTTGTCCATGTAGAACCACTCGTGATGCCATCCCTTGTTGGAGGACTTAAGGGGCACGGAAATATACTCCACAGAATGTTTCTGCTTGAGCTGAAATCCAGCCCCACCGACCACCTTTGGGGTCGTGTCGTTCGGGTGACTCTTCAGGCAGAAGAAGTAGAGGAAGAGGTCGAAATGGGGAGCGATGCCGAGGTACGCCTCGCATAGATTGATGAAGATGGTGATGTGAATAATGGAGTTAGGGTTGAACTTGCATAATTGTAACCCGAAGTAGTAGAGGATGCCGCGGGCGAAGGGATGAGTAGGGAGGTCGAGCCCCCGCAGGAAAGCCCACTCGAAGACGACTGCCTGCGTCGTCTCCGGCGTCGGGAACTCCTCCCCGGCCGCAGGCTGCCACCTTTCGACCTCCTATTCTGGGAGGACTCCCTACCAGACGAGATGGTTGAGGCGCTCCGTGGTGGAGATGGAGGCCCCCACTCCTTGTTGCGGAGGGGCACCGACGGCTGCTGCGAAGGTGACGGCGTGGGCGACGGCGACCTCGCCGGCTTAGCTCCACGCCTCAACTTCCTCCGTTTCCCCCTTGGCGGATTCATCGCCGTCGTGGGCTATGCGCCGACGCAGTGACGCACTCCCTAGCTACGCGGCGGCGGAGGCGGAGGAGGAGGCGGATCTGGATCTAGGGTTTCCCCTGGCCGGAACTGAAGAATCATCGGCAGAGCGAGCGAGATTGAAGAGCACGGGCGGAGCTAGCAAGAGCGACAATGGAAGAGTGTGTGCGGTTTCCTGTGGAATGTGAAGCGGTTCGCGGCACTGGCCTGCTCACGCCTTAAATGCGAATGACGGAAAGGGGAAACTGGCGGGCCCGGCCCGTTCAATCACCCCGCCACGTTCGCCGACGTGCGGTTCTGTTCTCAAGAGATGGACTTGCGCGTTGACTGGCCTCCACGCGCTTTTGAAGCCTCTTTGTGTTTTTCCCATGTACAGAGGCTCTCCCACCTCAGCCATTCTGGTATAGTACTGTAGTCTCCCAACGGATCCCATCACCCTGAGACGCCATTAAAGCAACTCGAAGAGGCTAGCTAAAATGACTTTGCTCCCTTTGCTGCAAAAGCAATGGCTAGTTTAAACTTGCAAAAGAAATTACTCAAGTTACTGCAGATCAAGGATTTAAACTCGTAGAGCTGTCCTCCCACCTCTGCCATTGGGTCCCAGTCACGTGGGCCTGGCCCGACACGTCAGTGTCCCAAAGGCAGGCACCCAACGTCAGGCGAGCCACGTTAGTGTAAATCACGGGTCTGATCAAGGGGGGATCTCTCGACCTCCCAGCAACCGCGAGACAAGGACCAAACCACTCGGCTGCACTGCAAAACTCGATAGTACTCCATAAAAGCACTCGGACCGAACTAAAAGAACTCAGATCACTCTGAACAAGACAACATTCTCGTCGTGTGAACACACGTTGTGATTGTTTGCCAAAAGTTCATCACATAAAAATAATGCAGTCATGACGCCACTAATTGTGTGCAAATTATGAACCTACATAGGCTGATAAGGGCTTTTTAGGAGTTTTCCTTTTGAACCCATCCGTTTGCTAATGCGAGCAGAGATAGCTTCCGGAGTGAAATCATCCCTGATAGTACGAGGAGCACTATCAACTGTTTTCCTCAAGGATTTTGCTCTTTTTCTAGATGCAGGTCCTACACCATTTGAAGTTCCTTGAGTAATTCCTGTAACTGTTGCGGCTCCATTGTCAACCATAGTCTTTCGCAGCCGTCCTCATGGTCTTTTCGGCTTAGATTTTTCTGAGGCTGCTTCTGCTTCTTCTTTGCTTTGAGTTACCGTTACCACAACATCGTCTACATCACAATCCTCTTGATGCCCCACTCCTTCTTCCGGGTATTCCAACAAGTAGGCTTCCTTCTATGTAATCATGAACACAACATGATAAACAAGATTACTTAATGACGCAAGGAAGAAGCTGTGTAAACATTTTTTGTACAATTGTAGTAAATGCACATACCGTGATAGGTTTTGCGTATGATTCCAAACGACGTCTATTGCGATCAGAATGTAGCAGCTTCGTGCATATCTTGTGGCAAACACTTTCCATTTCTTGTTGTACATGAGAAATGTAGTGCACATAGTGACATAACACCTTTCATTGCAATTTGTATAAATTTTTGAATTGAAAAAAACAAACTCTAATACTCACACTTGTGAAATGATGAGCCAGTTTCTCTCCATCCCATGCCAGAATATATTGTATTACGAACGCCGCACATGTAAAACTGCAACATTGTACTATAACATGAGTAAATGAATTACATCATTCATATACAAAATGAAAAGATTACCCGTTGCCTTGTCTCGGGATTTGTAGATATGGTAGTATTCGCCAGTCGCGAATGTCAAATGGAATCTCGAATTTAACCCAGCCTTTCTTGGACGAATAGTCAACACAAGACTGTATGCTTTCCACCTACAGTGAATGGGTATATACATGTAAAGTTTGATCATGTGCTCGTCCGTGAGTACATAAAAGGTGCTACATATACTTACCAATGTCTTCTCTTTTTCTTCATCTTGCATGCCCAAAGATTCAAGAATATGTACCTGTTCCTTTTCAAAGTTTAGGACCAGGAGACCCCAGTGGTTGCCATTAATGTTCATTGGTGCGAAGACCTATTGAAAGATGTATGAATGCATGGCTTCAAACCAAAAAGGATATCATGAGATACTAACACAGATCAATACACAAAACAAAATCAATATTGCATACCAAACGTTTTCCCACACATTTTTCCGCTATACGCTTCATATACTTTTCGCTTATCCCCCGTTCTGGTTGCGTCAACTTTTGAACATCAAACGTATGTATGAATGATGTTGATTCATTCTCAGCGTTGCTAAATTGGACACATGTATTTATTACCTGCAAAATATGGAAAAAGTAAATATTAGGTGCGCATGTGTTTACTGACGACATGGATGTGAAAGAATATTACCTCTCCAAATATAAACTGCTCTGAGACATTTCCGACCAATTCTCCCGCTTTAAGCGAGTGGTCGTCTATGTCCACAACCACAGCATCCTCGTAACTTTGAACTAAGAACTTGGCAGCTTCTCTGTAAACTGGTCCTATATTGAAATCGTTGTCGATAATTGGCTCTCTTCGTTCGAGTCCCATTTTAGGGGGGTTGCCGTGCTGGTTCATGGTCGTATCATTTTTGGAAATGCCTGGTTCAGCGTATATTTTATCATGCGCCACTTTGAAACGTGTGCGTGGCGTTACCTGCAATTGGTAATGTTTTTTCGATTACAAAGTATCATTTCTATCGTGAAACACGAACAATGATCAAACAAGTTCACATAAAAGACCTCAACATATGTAGATGAAGGCATCTGTTGTTTAGCATGGGCAGTTTGAGATGAAGTTTGCTCTATAAGTTTGCCCACTAGGTCACGGAGTTCCTGTTAGTTGAGACAATGTTGAAGGTTAAACCATTATAGTACGTTAAATTGAATAAGATCACCCTGGATACCTGCAACTCCGTTTGTGTGTGTTCCTGTTCAGCTTGTACCTTAGCTTCTAGCTTATTGAACCTCTCTTCCAGGATGTTATCATTTCTAAACAAAGCAAATTCCTTCTTCTGTTCCAGAATCTTCTTATCCAATTTGTGTTCCAATTCAAGAAGCTTCTGCTCCACATCTAGTTTAAGCTCAAATTTCGTCGCTTTCATCCAATGTTGAAGGCTTTGCGCCTACCAATTTACTAAATTGTGAATTAACCACACAAATGAAATACGACACTTAAACATATGTCATACTTACTTCTAGGTTGCTCATTTGACCCTCGTGTGCATAATTTGCTTTTTTTGCTGCTGGCACAGTTGTTTCTCGTTTTTCTTTGGTTTGTGAAGCGGCAGCCAAATTAAGCTATAAACAATTGAACTAGTTAAAGATGTGCTCAAACACAGAACCACCTAAATATATGTGTTGTGTTTGCAAACTTACCACTCCTTTCCCCAACTTTCCATGCTCCCAAGCAATTGATCTACGCTTGGCATTTTCTTCATCCCAGAAGACCATAACTGGTGGTTGCCTTCTCCTTTCATCAGCATAGTTTATGTGATAACAGTCGTCCACTCTAAGTCGCTCATATAACCAAAACTATTTAAAAAATAAGCACATAAGTAAGTCAAAAAAACATTGTTTAAAGAGTATGATGTACAGTAAAGAACTCACCTGTAGAAGAACCAAATTACCCTTCAGGGTTTTTCCCCAGTATGCTTGAAAGTAACTAGTGCTTCTAATAGATAATTCAAAGTATATTGTCCCCAGTTGAAATGCCGAATTCCTCGTACATCTCTAACGAGTTTTATATACTTCGCACTGATGTAGGATCCTGTGGGTGATGCTATGATGACACCAATCGTGAACAAGACGAAGGCTCTCAAAAAGTCTTCGTTCGGAGGTAGATCTTTCTAAAGCATGTCTTCCAGCCCTGCTAGCTCGAGCTTGTGGTTTTCACTGCATGCAAACATTTTGAAAAGTTCATTGTCCACAGTTTCATTTTCACTATTTGGTGTTCTGTTTATATGTTCTGTTACATCATTGCCTCCAGTCTCGAGTCCCATTATATGGTGCACATCATCCAAAGCAACCCTAACCAGTTGACCTAATATCATTAAACCATGTTCTCTGGTGCCGTATGCTTGTACAATGTCCAGTATCATTTGTTTCCTCAAAGCGACATTAGGCATTTGAAGCACTCCGCCAAAGCCAATTGACTCAATAGCTTCTACGTGCGGTTGAGAATCCTTCAAATTTGACACGATTCTATAAAATCTCGTAGAAGAGTGCGTCAAACGCATTTTACCTTGCTGCTGCAACTAGTTGGCGATGTTAAGTTGCTATTGAAAAACTAGGCAACGTAAAGGAAAATAAAACTTCATACCGTGCTGATGGACCCATCGTAGTCGTTCTTACTGCAACTTTTGCTACCATTCGCCTCTGCATAAATGTTGCAAACGAGAAATCTTCAATTTGGCATCACGGGAGAACCCAAAATGACACCTTTAATTGTACCATGCAAAGAAAATAGTACCCACCCCGCTCCAAACTTCATCATGTACAACCCAATCCCCACAAATGCAATCATGCTTTACTATCATAAACCTCAGATTGTACCCATGGAAAACCCATTATGGAGCCTAAACCTGTTTGTTGCACCTAAACCCTCCACACAAGCGCGCAGACGAGCTCCATGCAATGGCCGTGCTGGTCTCCTCCCTAGTTGTGCTCCTCGTGGCCGCAGCGCCGCGAGGGATTTGCCGATGAGGTCGTCAACTCGTTGCCGACGCCGTTCGCCAGCCGGATTGTCCTACCAACTATAACCACTAACACCAATCTAACGTACCTCTGCCATTATTGTTGAACGGCGTTGCGGGTGTCCCCTCGCCAACTCTTGATGTGTCCATGGTTCCTGAGCCGTGTACCAGATTGCAGAGCAACAGAGAGAGAAACGACGAATAGCAGGCAGCTTCAGTAGTAAGGAAAAGAGAAATTTAGATCCTATAATTACGGGTCATGCGACATAAGGTACGCCGCCAAATCTCGCGCACAGTTTCTCCCTCGACACACACACACACACACCTCCCACGTCCGGCCCAAATGGGCTTTTCCTTCGAAGGAAGTCCTATTTACCTACCTGAATGGTGTGCCTAGTACTTGTTTCGTCTCTCAACTCCAAAACCATCTGTTATCTCTCCTCGAACACCCTTCAGTAAGATAAAATTTGGATGGACACACCATTCAATTAATCCTGACAAAGTGGTGGTGCATGGCAACAACAACTCATACAATGGTTATGAAGTTGTCTCATAAGGTGGTTGTTTTGCTCATGAGAGCAAGTACATTGGTACATGTCAGCAGTCCCATAGGTCGTCCCATGCAGTGCCACATAGGATTTTTGATGATGTGGAGGAGAGAGCGCAAGGAGAGAGAAAGAGGTCGTTGCCTCGCGAAACAGCCACCTCATGAACAAAACAACTACCTCATGAGACAACTCCACAACCATTGTATGAGTTGTTGTTGTCATGCAACTCATAATATTCCTTTTTTATGTGCACAAGTTAAGGAATTATATAGATCTACCAGACAACTCATTGTATAGGTTGTCTATTGAGTCTACCCAAGATTACGTGTAAATGCATGAGACAGTGTATCGGTCTTTCTCTCTCCTCGCTCTCTCTCTCTCTCTCTGTCGGGGACAGCCCTAGGGGTCCCCTTTAACAACGGGGAAATCCCCACCTAAAACCCGCAACGAAGCCAAACACACTTTGCCTAACCATGCGAGGATACGGCCCACGCCGCGGGGACCTCGGGGGGCCACCGAGGCGGCCCTCTTGAAGATCCCCTCGAGCGAGGCTTCGCCTCGCTCGAGGATGCGCGCCTCCCTCGAGTGGGCTCCGTCCCGTTCGAGGGGGTGCGCTTCCCTCGAGCGGGCTCCGCCTCGCTCGAGGGCCCGCTCCCCTCGAGCGGGCTCCGCCTCGCTCGAGGGTCCGTCCCGCCCTCGACCAAGGTCCGCCTCGCTCGAGGGCGCCCGCACGCGTGCGCCCGCCCCCGTACGCGGGCATTTAACGCCCCGACACCGGCGGGACGGCGCCATCATGCGCTCGGGGCTCGCGCCCGTGTCGCCGCACCAACTCCCCGGGGAGGGAGCCCATCCCCATCACCGTGGGGAGGGATCGTGCGGCAGACCGGTGCCGTCCCGTGACGCCGTGCACCTGCTCCGGAGACGGCCGACGCGCCGAGCCCTCGAAGGGGGGCCGGCCGCACCCTCGATTTGCTTTCTTGTGACCCCCCGCAGGTTAGGTGGAGGCGCTAGGCCGGTGGAGCGCCATCCCTCGCTACCGTTACGCATGGCCGCCGCCCCCCGCACGTGCGGGCGCATGCCGTGCGCCGTAGCAATGACTCAAAGACCGTGGAACGTATTGGAATGGAACACCATTTTACCTACTCCCGTACTCCGTACGGGCCAACGTCGCCAGCCTCCTTCGAGCCTATCGAAGACATCACCACCATCCGCCGCCCTTCTACCCTCGAACCGCCACCGTTCGAGTACAAGATAGGCCATGATGGCCAGATCGCTGCAAGGATCGTCCGGACGGCCGCCCACTCTACAGCATAGCACGCCATGCCCCTTCACGTAGCTAAATAGCGCGGCGCGCATGTGATTCGCTCCCTCCTTGATCTATAAAAGGGGGACGAACCCTCCCTGCCGCGGGGAGACAGACACAACACAACAGGAGACGAGCCGCGTCATGCACTTGCTCTCCAATCCTCCCACAACATCTTTAGTCACTACGCCAGGGACTTGGAAGCCGAGCTTCCTCTCCCGCCTTGCTTGTAGCGGCCCCACCACAGCACCCCCGGTCGAGCAATATAGTGCCTTGAGCACACCACCGCTGGACGTACGGCCCCCTCGGCCGGAACCAGGATAAATCCCGTGTCTCTTATTGCTTAGCATCGACCATTGAGGGATAGACCTCGGCGCTTTCTACTGGTTAGTGTCGGGACCATATTCCGCACCGACAGTTGGCGCCCACCGTGGGGCAATCTGAGCGCCTAAGGTCATTCCACCAACTCCCTCCATGGTGATCCGCACTGAGTACCGTGGTACACGCTACTGCATGGGCAGCTCGGACCCCCTCCCCGCCGGTTCGAAATCCGGTTCGGGGGCCTGAACTTTCAGGCCACGGGGAACGGCTACCTCATGCGCCTCACCAACCGTGAGGAGCTCCGCGCGCGGCGCCGGTCGGGTCCGCTCCGGTCCCCGCCGCACGCACCACCACGGCGCGGACGCCCGCAGCACGGATGCGCGGGCCCGTCGACGCCACGCCGCCGCCGCCGCTGCGGGCGGCGTTCGCGCCGTGCGCGGTCCGAGTGGTGGCGGGCCGAGCGCGCGCGCCTCTCGGCGCGCGGCGCGCCCGCCGTCACGATGACCACCATCCCGGCGGGACGGCGCACGGTCTCGGACCGCGCATCCCCATTGGGCCGCGTGGCACCACGTCGGCCTACAACACCAACGTCAACACCACGATGCGCAGGGTTCCGCCCGGCCGTCACGTCTTCGTCGCCAGGGATCCCGGCGCCTCGGCCGGGTGACGAGTCGTCCCTGGGTTCCCTCGACGCGTTGCCGCCCGCCAACCGCCACGGGTACGAGGAGTGGGACTTCTCCGGTGTGCCGGACCCAGTCATGTTCCGGCGTTTCCTCGACGCTACGGACTACCGGTTCGGCCGCTCCGACGACTCCAGCACTGGAAGTTACGATCCCGCGCGGGAGTGCTATGCCGTCATCACCAACGACCCAGCCAATGCCGCCGGTGTGGTGGGCGCTGGAGACGGGGAGGTCACGCCCGCCCCGGGGATCGCCACGCGCCCGGCCGCGGGGCCAAGCGCTCCCCGCCGGAGCCGACGCAGACGCGCACCGGCCCAAGCCCACGAGCTCGAGGCCAAGCTGGCGGAGGAATACCGAACGGTGCGGGCCGCTCCGTGCCTCAATGGCAGGGGAAGCCTCCGCGCGCGGCGAACGCGTGCGGGAGCTGGGCAAACAGGTCCGTGACCGCATCAACACCGACCCCAACGTCGACAACGCGGACGCACCCCCGCGGGCGAGCCAAAAGCTCATTGCCGCCGCGACGCCGCCGCGGGCCATGCCGCACCCTCGACCCCCGAGGGCGCGAGACCCGCACCGTGAGGTGCAAACTCTCATCGAGCAAGCGGCCGTCCGGCGGGCCGAGAGCTCGGCATCACGCATCCGCCAATAGGGGGACGCGCGGACGACGGAGCCGCACCGGGGGCGAACCCTCGGTCCACGCGGGGAGGGGCGGCGGGGCAACCCGCCGACCCGAGACGCACGCCACCAAGGAGCGGCTCCTTGACGCACGCAGGGCGCTGGATGGCGACGCCCGCAACGTCATCAACGCCAGGCGCACGAGCAGGGCGGACGCACGAGCAGCAGTGGGCTACCACCCTCGACGGGGCGGACGCTACGACAGCGGCGAGGACCGCTCCCCGACGCCGGAGCCCCCAGGGACCCGTGTGTTCAGCCGAGAGATCCGCGCAGCGGCGTTCCCCCAACGCTTCCGCCAACCCTCGACCATCGTCAAGTACAACGGGGAGACGGACCCCCGCGTGTGGCTCAACGACTACCGCTTGGCTTGCCGGCCTAGGCGGGGCCACCGGCAACGAGGTCATCATCCGCAACTTGCCCATGCACCTCGGCGACGCGGCCCGACATGGCTCGAGCACTTACCCGCCACCCAAATCCACAATTGGGATGATCCGGTCCGCACGTTCATGGGTAACTTCCGGGGAAAGTACGTGCGCCCCGGAAATTAATGGGACCCGCGCTCCCGCACACGTGAAGCCCGGCGAGTCGCCGCGGGACTTCATACGGCGCTTCTCCAAGCGCCGCACGGAGCTCCCCGGCCGTGGCGCAATCCGAGATCGTGCACGCCTTCCTCGAGGGCACCACATGCCGGGACCTCGTGCGGGAGCCGGGACGCGCGCCCGCCCGCGGACTCCAACGAGTCGTTCGACATCGCCACCGGCTTCGCCTCCGGAGAAGAGGCCGTGGGGGCGATCTTTAACGGCAAGAAGGGCAAGCGCTCGGAGGACGCGCCCGCGGAGGGCAGCAAGTCCAAGGAGCCCCACCGCAACGACAAGCGGGGCAAGAAGGGGAAAGAAGCCGCGCCGCAAGGCGCGCGAGCAGGGGCGCGACCGCGGTAATGCCGAGGCCCTTGCTGTTGACCCGGCTCGACGGGGGACCTCGACCGGCCCCTCGAGGCCCGGGGTGTTTGATGACATGCTAAAAAAGCCATGTCCTTACCACAAGACCCCAGTGAACCACACCCTTGAGCAGTGCGATATGCTCAAGAAGTTCTATGGCCGCGCCGCCGCGAAGGAGGCAGAGGCCAAGAAAGACAGAGGCGATGGCGACGCAGCGGCCTCCCCCGCCGTGGAAAACGTGTTCCTCATCTTTGGGGGGCCAACCGTCGACATGTCGACCCGCCGCCGCCGCAAGAAGGAGCGGCACGACGTCCTCGCCGCGGAGAGGGCGCCTCCATCCTTCCTCAATTGGTCGGAGGACGCCATCACCTTCGCCCGGGAGGACCACCCGAACCGCGTCCCCAACCCGGCCGCACCCGCCGGGTGGTTGACCCCATCATCGGGAACGCGCGGTTCTCTAAGGTCTTGATGGACGGAGGCAGCAGCCTCAACATCCTCTACGCGCATACGCTGCGCTTGATGGGGATCGGGTTGGACCGGCTACGGCCCAAGACGAAGCCGTTCCATGGCATCGCGCCGGCAAGCGTGTCCGGCCCCTCGGGCGGATCGACCTCGCCGGCTTGGTTTGGCACCGCGAAGAATTTCCGCAAGGAGATCCTCACCTTCGAGGTGGTGGGGTTCAAAGGGGCCTACCATGCTATACTTGGGCGACCCCGTTACGCCAAATTCATGGCGGTCCCCAACTATACCTACCTGAAGATGAAGATGCCAGGACCAAACGGCGTCATCACCGTGGGCTCGTCCATCGAGCACACATTCGACTGCGACGTCGAGTGCGTGGAGCACGCAGAGGCACTGGCGCTGGATGAAGTGCTGGTGACCACTTTAGAGAAGATGGTCAACAAAGACCTCGACTCCGCCGCCAAGCACGCCGGCACCTTCGAGGTCGCGGAGCGCACCAAGGAGGTCCCCCTCGACCCTTACGCCCCCGAGGGCAAGGCGTTGAGGGTCGCCTCCACCCTCGATCCCAAATAGGAAGTGGTGCTCGTCGACTTCCTCCGCGCCAACGCCGACATCTTCGCGTGGAGCCCCTCGGATATGCCGGGCATCCCGAGGGGAGGTCGCCGAGCACTCCCTTGACATCTTGCCTCACGCCCGTGCCGTGCAGCAATGGCTGCGCCGCTTCGACGAGGAACGGCGACGGGCAATCGGAGCGGAGCTGCGGAAGCTCCTCGAGGCCGGGTTCATCAAGGAGGTGTTCCACCCAACGTGGCTAGCCAACCCTGTGCTTGTAAAGAAAAAGAACGGGAAGTGGCGGATGTGTATTGACTACACTAGTCTTAATAAAGCATGTCCTAAAGTTCCTTTTCCTTTGCCACGTATTGATCAAATCGTTGATTCAACGGCCGGGTGTGAATTGCTTTCCTTCCTTGATGCTTACTCCGGTATCACCAAATAAAGATGAAGGAGTCCGACCAGCTCGCGACTTCGTTCATCACGCCGTTCGGGATGTTCTCGCTACGTCACGATGCCGTTTGGCCTCCGAAACGCGGGTGCGACATACCGGCGCCGCATGCGGCACGTTTTCGGGGATCACATCGGGCCGACGGTCGAGGCGTACGTGGACGACATCGTCGTAAAGACCAGGAAGACGGACGACCCGGTTGGCAACCTTGGCGTCGCGTTCGGTTGCAACGGGCCAACGGGGGTCAAATTAAACCCCGAAAAGTGTGTTTTGGGAGTGCTCGCGGGGGCATGCTCCCGGGATACATCGTCTCCCAACGGGGAATCGAGGCCAACCCCGAAAAGGTCGCGGCCCTCGAACGAATGGGTCCGATCCGAGACCTCAAAGGGGGTGCAAAAGGTGCCGGGGTGCCTTGCCGCCTTGAGCCGCTTCATCTCGCGGCTCGGCGAGAAGGGCCTCGCCCTCTATCGCCTCCTCAAGAAGCACGAGCGCTTCTCCCTGGACCACCGAGGCCCGGCACGCGCTCGACAAGCCGAAGGCATCCTTAGCGCACGCCCCCGGTCCTCACGCCGCCGCAGACGGCGAATCCCCTGCAGCTCTACGTGGCCGCAACCACCCCTGGTGGTCGGCCGCCGTAATCGTCGTGGAGCGCACGGAGGAAGGGCACGCCTTGCCCGTACAACAGCCGGTCTATTACATCGCCGAGGTCCCGTCGGACACCAAGACGCGCTACCCCCCGTGTCCGAGAAGTTGCTGTACGCGGTAGTCCTTGCGCGGCGCAAGCTCCGCCACTACTTCGAGGCCCACCCCGTCACGGTGGTCTCCTCCTTCCCGCCGGGGGGAGATCATCCGCAATCCCGACGCCGCGGGCGGTGATCGCCAAGTGGTCCGTGGAGCCGATGGGCGAGACGCTTGCCTACGCCCGCGCAAGGCCGTCAAATCCCAAATCTTGGCAGATTTCGTCGCTGAATGGACGGATACACGAGCCGCCGCCGCCGCAGATCCAAGCGGAGGCCGGACTCTCGTTCTTCGACGGCTCGGTGATGAAAACGAGGGGCGGGCGCGGGCCCGTTTTTCGTGTCACCTCTCGGGGAACACATGCGGTACACGATGCGCCTCCACTTCCCCGCGTCTAACAATATGGCTAAATACGAGGCCCTCCCTCTCGCGGCCTCAAAATTGCCATTGAGTTAGGCGTCAAGCGCCTCGACGTGCGGGGGGACTCGCGGCTCGTAATCGATCAAGTCATGAAGAACGCGAGCCGCCATGACGACAAGATGGAGGCCTACTGCAAAGCTGTGCGAGCCCTCGAGGACAAGTTCTACGGCATCGAGCTCAACCATGTGCCCCGACGGTACAACGAGGAGGCGGACGAGCTGGCCAAGATTGCGTCCGGCGGATCACCGTCCCCCCGAACGTTTCGCGCGCGACATCGCTCGGGCCCCTCGGTCGTCTTCGAGCCCCACCCCTCGAGTCACGACGAACCCTCGGGGGCTCCCTCGAATCCAGCGGGTGCGGAACCCATGGACGAGGACCCCTCGAACGAGGCGTACGTGCTCTCCCTCCTCGAGGGGTATGGCTCCCACGAGGCCGACGTGATGGACATCGAGCCGGCTCCTGTCAAAGCGGACTGGCGTGACAAATACATCGCCTGGATGGCTCGAGGGGAACTCCCCCGCAGGCCGGGCCGCGGCCAGGCGCATCGCCAGGATGGCCAAGTCCTTTGCCCTTGTTGACGGCGAGCTGTACAAGCGCGCCGCCTCCGGCATCCTACAGCGGTGCGTGCCCATCCCCCGAGGGGTGCGAGCTCCTACGGGACATCCACGCCGAATCCGTGGCCACCACGCCGCGCCCCGCACCCTCGTCGGCAACGCGTTCCGCCGGGGCTTTTGCGGCCCACCGCGGTCGCGGACGCCGGCGAGATCATACGCACTTGCGAAGGGTGCCGTTCTACGCCCGCAAGTCCAACCTACCCGCCCATGCCCCGTGACCATCCCCGTAACGTGGCCATTTGCCATATGGGGGCCGGACATCGTCGGGCCCCCGCGGAAAGCGCCGGGGGCTTCACCCACTTGTTGGTCGCGATCGACAAGTTCTCCAAGTGGGTGGAGGTGCGCCCCATCACGAACCTCGGGGTAGAGCGAGCGGTAACATTCTTCACCGACATCGTCTACCGCTTTGGAGTGCCAAACTCCATCATCACCGACAATGGGTCCCGCTCACGGGCGAGAAGTTCTTGGAGTTCGCGACAAGTTCCACATCCGTGTGGATTGGGCACCGTGGCACACCCACGCACCAACGACCAAGTAGAGCGTGCCAACGGCATGATCCTACAAGGCCTTAAGCCTAGAATTTTTGACCGGCTAAACAAATCGGGCGAAAATGGCTCCAAGAGTTACCGGCGGTTGTGTGGAGCCTAAGGACCACCCCGAAGCGGAGCCACCGGGTTCACCCCGTTTTTCCTAGTCCATGGCGCGGAGGCCGTCCTCCCCACGGACTTAGAATACGGATCGCCCGGGGTTCGAGGCTATGACGAAGATGCCAACCGGCCGAGCCCGCGAGGACTCGCCGGATCGCCGGACGAGGCACGCCTCGTGGCCTTGATGCATTCCGCAAGGTATCAACGTCCCTAAGGCGCTACCGGTGCACGCAAGATACGTCGACGGGACTTCGGTGAAGGGGACTTGGTCCTAAGGCTACGCCAAGACAACGAGAGGGCGCCACAAGCTATCGCCCCCATGGGAGGGACCCTACGTCGTGGTGAAGGTACTCAAGCCCGCACGTACAAGCCGGCCAACGAGGACGGTGAAGAGCTCACCAACGCTTGGAACATCCAACAGCTACGTCGCTTCTACCCCTAGCTAGGATTTCCAAGCATTTTTTGTTGTAAAAATCATATGACCAACGCCCCAGTTGGTGACAACTATGTAAACACCTCAAGTCTAATGAAAAGGGCAACTCGGCTTTCCCCTGAAACCCAAGTTACCCTCGGGGGCTACTACGGGGGGCACCCCCCCCCAAATGGTCCCATTTTCGCGCAAAAATAAAGCAACTCACACGCGCTAAGTTTGTTTTCTACTTCAACCCTGAGCAACGGTTCGAACAGGGCGCAGGCGGCCTAGCGGAAGGAGCGCGCGAGTCAGAGATAGCCTACGCCGCGAGGATACGGCCCTTCTCTCTCGCCTCCAACCCCCCCCCCCCCCCCCCCCCCCCCGCGAAAATCGAACTCCCCTAACTAGAATCTACTCAGGAAGAAGGAGAAACAAAAAGCGCAAATAAACAAAAGACTTCATTTCGTATCAACAAATGTTCACGATCAAGATAACTTGTTTATTTACAAAGGCCGCGTGGCCGAATGCGATACACAAATAAAAACGGGCCAAGCGCCCGGCCTTCTTCGGGGCGAAGAGGAACGGTGGTGTCGACGAGCGTCCGGGAAGAGGAACTCCTCGAAGGCTTCGGCCGAGCGACCGGCGGCATCGGGGCCGGCGAGCGCGTCCACGCGCTCCATCACCACCTCATCCTCGACGCCCTCGGGAACGATGTAGCCCTCCGCCGCCGCTCGAAGTTGACCTCGTAGTGGGACCGCACCACTCCGAGGGCCTTCTCGGACGCCAAGACGCAACGCCCGGCGCATCCGTTCGGTGACGTGGCCGCCAAGGGCGCGCGCGCGGCCGGCCAACGAGCTTCCGCTGCGCTTCACCCTCCCTCCACGGCCCGGCGGGTCTCGAGGGCCGCATCACGCGGCTCCCGCAACTCCCCGCTCGGAGGAGTCGTAAGAGGTCCGCGGCCGCCTCGGCCCGCTCAACCGCGTGTCCCGGCGCGCGGCGCGCAAGCCCGGAGTCACCAAGACAAGAAAGAAATCGGAAAAAGGAACGCGAATTCCCAAACACAAAACCAACCAAACGAGAGTCAAGCGGCGGCTCACCTTCAACTTGCTTCCTCTCCGCCTCGAGGGCACGACGCTCGGCCTCGACCGCCAACTCGAGGCCCTTGACGGTCTCGCCCCGTTCCTAGAGGGCCGCCTCCGGCTCGCGCCGCTGATGCCGAGCACCACCGGCTCGCCCTCGACCATAGAGAGCTTGGCGTCTCGCTCCGCCGCAGCAACTTCGCGCCGCCCTCGCGAGCGACGCGCTCTGCTCCCGGCGCCGACCGGGCGTCGGCGAGGGCGGCTTGCTCCCCGCCGGAGCCGCCCCTCGGCCCCTTGGCGGGCGGTGTGCTCTGCGAGGCCGCTCCTCGGCAACGGCGAGCACCGCGACCTTAGCGTCGAGGGCGGCCTTCGGTCGTCGGCCTCCTTGGCCCTCCGCTCCTGCGCGCGCGCGCTCCTCGGCTGGCGCCGCCGCGCCCGCGCCCCCTCGAGCGACGAGCGGAGCTCCCGGTTCTCGCCGCGGACACCGCCACCTCCGCCTCCCGGTTGGTCGCTAGCGTCCGCATCTTCTCCGGAGTCCGATCGTGCCCGCCACGGCGCCTCATCACGGCCGATGAGGGCCGTGCGGATCCGCTCAAGGCCGGAGCGACACGCCGGGTCTTGCCTCGCGCTCTCGGGGAGTTCATCGCGCAAGACCGTGGCTCGGTACGCCAACCGGCCGTCCGGGGGTCCGAGAGGGCGTCGGCGAGCGCGTCGAAAGCGCCGCATCGCTCCCGGACTCGGTGAAGCTCGGCGTTCACCCGATCGAAGGCGCCATATTTGTCGCGGGCACGGAGCTCGAGCTCCCGTCGCCCACAAGTCAAGACCCGTAAGCATCCCGATACGAGAGACAACGCGCGGGAAACGAGAAGAAGGGGAGAACGAGCGGGGCCGATGCCCCACCCGGAAGACATGCCACGCGGGGCCGCCGTGGACCCTCGGGCGCCTCGTTCGGCGCACGGCTGAGCGTGGCGCCGTGGCCGCGGAGCTCTCCCCCACGCGCTCCTGCTCCGCCCGGGCATCGGCGAACGCAAGCGGGTTGTCAGGGACCCCCTCCACCTGGGCGGAGTGCCCGGCGTGAGAAGATGAGGCCTCGGCGCCATGCCCTCGCCCCCCCGCCACCATGTGGCCCTCGTGCCGCCTCACAAGAGCCCCCTCTTGGGACTCCGGGGAGAGTGTGGGGAAGCTGACCCACTGGTCCCACCCGGGCGGCGGGGAGTCGTCGTCCAGGATCTCCACCACCTCCGCCCTGGAACCGCCGGCGGGCGCCGCCCTTGCGCCGCCTCCGCCGGCGCCCCCACTTGCGCCTCCATGGCCACGGGCGCCCGACGCGGCGCCGTGGCCGGTCACCTCCGGCCGCGCTCGCGACCACGGGCGCCCGTCCGCCCTCCTCGCCCGCGACCACGGGGCGCCACCGCGAGCCGCACCGCTCGCCTCCGCCGCGGCCGACGCCGCGGACCGCGCCTCCGTCGTGGCGACCACCGCCGGCGCGGCGTCACCACCACGCCCGCCGCCGCGGGCCGCGCCTCCGCCACGACCGGCGCCCGCCGCTCTTCGACGACCGTCGGCCGCGCGGCCGGGGGCCGATCGGCCGGCCAAGGCCGCGGGGCCTCGCCCGCGCCTTACGAGCCCTCGCCCGCCGCCGCGCGTACTTGCCCCCGCCCGCGACGCCCGCGACGAGCGCCGCCGGGTGGGGATGGATGCGTCCGCCCTCGGCACCTTGGCCGGTGCGAGGGGAGGCACAATTGGCACCACCTCGCGCAAGCACAAACGAAAAGTTGGAAGGCTCGATCGTCAAAGAACCAAACCGAGCCGAAGAACGAGCCCCTTACCTCGAAGAGGAAAAAGCGCGCTTCCTTTTCCTCGAGGCTTCGCAGACGAGGCCGGCGCACCCACCGCCGCGCCTCCCCGACGCCGCCACCGCGCGCGGGCCCCGCCCCCACGCGCGCCTCTCGCGCACGCGCCGGCGCCTCGCCGCGCGCGCCGCGCCCCGTTGTCGATTGCTTGGCGGCGGGCGCCGTTGCGCCCGCCCCGGCGATGCGTCCTTGCCGCCGGAGCCGGCTCCGGCGACGAGGGCGCGAGCTCCCACCCATCGAGGGGCCCCGCCCCTCGCCCTCTTCCCTCTTCGTCCTCCTCCGAGGACGAGTACTCCTCGGTCCCCGGGAGGAAAGCCCCCCGCCTCCTCGCGCCGCCGTGCTCCGCGCTCCGTCGCTCGCGGCGCTCGCGGTGCCGCCTCGCACGCTCCCCCGCGCGCCGCCCGCTCCTGCTCCCGCTGCTGCGCCGCCCGACCGAGCGCGCGGGAGTCGGGGGTGGGCGGAACGGACTTCACGGCGGTGAAGTTCACCAGCTGCATGCGAGAACGTCAATGGCGCGTCGGGGGGCAGAGGCAACACCAAGAACTAAAATGGAATCAAGAATCATACTCACCAGCGGGCCGGTGGGGAGCATCTCGAGGTCCCACGGGGTTCGGCCTGGGCGCGCCAGCATCCGGGTGTCGACGGCGTTCCGCGCCCGGGTGAGCGCATACGGCCGCCCGAGGGGGGTCGGGAGCATCCGCGACCTCGCCAGCGCGATGGGGTCCGCCTCCTCTGTCATCTCGTAGATGCAGAGCGGCCTCTCCATCAGAGGCACGACCCGCCGGTGATGGAGGAAGGCGAGGACGCCCGCCGTGGTCAGCCCTTGCTCCGTCAGGCTCCTCAGGGCGGCCGGGACCGAGTCTTGTCGCCTCCGTGCCGGGCCGTGGACACCCCGTAGCCCCGGTGAGCCGGGCTTCTCCTTGAACACCCGACCGGTGTAGGGTGGGAGGCCGGCTCGGCGTTGCGCAGTAGAACCATCCCCGCTCCCGGCCGGCGTTGTTCATCGTCATGGTGCGGGGGATGTAGTCGTCCTTGAACCGCCCCCGCGAGGCGAGTGACATCCCGCCGGCGCGCACCGCGCGGCGGGTCCTCGGCTCCGTCGTGGGGGCCGCGTGAAGAGCTCCGCGCGGAAGAGGTGTACCCGCAGCTCCCGGCCAACCGGGATCCCCAGATACCCTCGCAGACACCCACGAACGTGGCCGCCTGTGAAATCGCGTTGGGCGCGAAGTTGTGCAACTCCACGCCGTAGTAGTGGCACAACGCTCGCATGAAGCGGCTCGCCGGCCGCGTTGAAGCCTCGCTCGTGGAAGCGGGTAAAGCTCACCACGTAGCCTTCGGCGGGTTGGGCGCGCGGTCCCCCGCCGGCGGCACTATCCACTCCGCCGGCGGCCATCCTCGTTTGCCGCCAACTGGCCGGCGGCGACCAGCTCGCCAAGGGCCAGCCGGGTCACCGACGACCGCTCCCAGGTGTACGGGTCAAGGATCGTGAGGGGTGGAAGCGGCGCCATGAGAAGGGGACAAAGGAATGCGAGAGCGGTGGACGAGGGGAGATGAAAAAGAGCTCTAATGACAAAGCCGCACGGTAGCGAAAGCGAAGCGAAGACACAAGCACAGGGGGCTAAGATGGCGGAGCGCTAAGGTAAAAAACCACCGCTTCCCCTTCCCCTCAGCATTTATAAGCCGTGGGCGAGCTCTCCGGAGCGGATGTCCCGCGCGCATTAACTGCAGGGAATCTTCTCTTCTCGCTGGCGAGCGGACCCCACCACGACCGCAGCGGCCACATCACCACGAACGGGCCATCATCACGGTGAAGACTAGCAGGGGGCCGTGGCGGCGGTCACGTCCGCCCCCGCCCACGCCGCCCACTACGCGCGCACACGCGGCCGCGACGCCTAAAAGGCGCGCCCGCGATGCGAAACCGCAGCCTCTACTGTGGAGCATTTAATGGCCCGGTCCCTTGCAAAGCAAGGAGAACCCTCGAGCGGCACGGACTCCTGGATCGGGATAAATTCCACCCTCGGAAGGGTACAGGCGTGAGAAGGTCGCCTCGAGGCCCGCTTGAAACAAAGCGGGCATCGCGAGCACCCATGCCACGTAAGACCCTCGAGCGGCGCGAGCCCCTGGCTCTAGACAATGTCAGCCCTCTGAAGGGCACAGGCGTGAGAAGGTCGCCTCGAGGCCCGCTTGAAACAAAGCGGGCATCGCGAGCACCCATGCCACGTAGGACCCTCGAGCGACACAAGCCCCTGGCTCTAGACAATGTCGCCCTCCGAAGGGTACAGGCGTGAGAAGGTCGCCTCGAGGCCCGCTTGGGACAAAGCGGGTATCGCGAGCACCCATGCCACGTAGGACCCTCGAGCGGCGCGAGCCCCTGGCTCGACACAATACCAACCCTCCAAAGGGGCACGAGCGTGAGAAGGTCGCCTCGGGGGCCCGCTTGAAACAAAGCAGTGCACCACAAGCACCCATGCCACGCCGTGTCACCGACGCGGCGCCTCGGGGGCTGGCTCGCCCAGACCCCTCGACGGCCGTAAACGCAAAAGACGGGGCCGCCCGTGCGCCGCCCCCGCACGACCCTACTGATCAGAGGTTCGAAGCCTGACCCTCGACGAGTTCGAACAGGCGCCCCAGATCGCAGAGTCAGGGACGACGAAGGCACGCGCGTTCGAGCTGTTCCTCGAGCCCGCCGCCGAGGGTGCCCCATATGTCGTGTTCGAGAGCCAGCGAGGGCAGCTAGCCGGGGGATCCCACCGAGGGAGAGCTTCCGCGCCCTCGGTCCCTATCGAACGGGACCGAGCCCCACCTAGCAAACCCACGCAAGCGCTTCCATGGACGTGTCTCTGGACCACGCAGCCTACCCCTTATCGGACGGGGCATGGGCGTCCACTCGAACCACCCACTAGCAGCTCAACGAGGAATCCGCAATTCGCGACCCGCTCGATGGGAGTTGCGGAAACCTCACCCTCCGTCCCGCGGAAGGACGACGAGGGCGCGTTAAGAAGCAAGTCGTAAAGCTTTACCCGATCGCCTCGAACGGGCCCGTGCTCGGGGGGCTTGACGCACGGCCACACCTCCTTGGATTGCACCCGCCGGAGGAGCGGCGCCGCGGCCGCGTGCGTCACCCAAGCCGGGCCGAGATATCGCCGACGCCGGCTGAGACATGTACCACGCCCTCTCGACCGGCTCTCACGGTTAACCCCTGGGGAGCATCCACGCTCCCCGCAGGCTTCGGGGGGGACCCGCGGGCCCGCCGACGCGGCCCCACGGAAAGCGTTCGCAAGACAAGAAGGGAAGAACGTCCTATCGCAGGTTCCAAGCATCCGCGGGAGCCTCAATGGCAAACCCACGGACGCTCGAGGGCTGCGTCGGGGGACAACCCTAGGGGTCCCCTTTAACAACGGGGGAAATCCCCACCTCAAACCCGCAACGAAGCCAAACACACTTTGCCTAACCATGCGGGATACGGCCCACGCCGCAGGGACCTCGGGGGCCACCGAGGTGGCCCTCTTGAAGATCCCCTCGAGCGAGCTTCGCCTCGCTCGAGGATGCGCGCCTCCCTCGAGCGGGCTCCGTCCCGTTCGAGGGGGTGCGCTTCCCTCAAGTGGGCTCCGCCTCGCTCGAGGGCCCGCTCCCCCTCGAGCGGGCTCCGCCTCGCTCGAGGGTCCGTCCCGCCCTCGACCCGGGTCCGCCTCGCTCGAGGGCGCCCGCACGCGTGCGCCCGCCCCCGTACGCGGGCATTTAACGCCCCGACACGGCGGGACGGCGCCATCATGCGCCGGGGCTCGCGCCCCGGTGCTTCCGCACCAACTCCCCGGAGAGGGAGCCCATCCCCATCACCGTGGGGAGGGATCGTGCGGCAGACCGGTGCCGTCCCGTGACGCCGTGCACCTCGCTCCAAGACGGCCGACGCGCCGAGCCCTCGAAGGGGGGCGGCCGCACCCTCGATTTGCTTTCTTGTGATCTGCGCAGGTTAGGTGGAGGCGCTAGGGCGGTGGAGCGTCATCCCCCGCTCATTGTTACGGTATGGCCGCCGCCCCCGCGCGTGCGGGCGCATGCCGTGCGCCGTAGCAATGACTCCAAAGACCGTGGAACGTATTGGAACGAACACCGTTTTACCTACTCCCGTACTCCGTACGGCCAACGTCGCCGCCTCCCTCGAGCCTATTAGAAGACATCACCACCATCCGCCGCCCTTCTACCCTCGAACCGCCACCGTTCGGGTACAAGATAGGCCATGATGGCCGCATCGCCGCAAGGATCGTCCGGACGGCCGCCCACTCTACGACAGAGCACGCCACGCCCCTCCACGTAGCTAAATAGCGCGGCGCGCATGTGATTCGCTCCCTCCTTGATCTATAAAAGGGGGACGAACCCTCCCTCGCCGCGGGGAGACAGACACAACACAATAGGAGACGAGCCGCGTCACGCACTTGCTCTCCAATCCTCCCACAACATCTTTAGTCACTACTCCGGGGACTTGGAAGCCGAGCTTCCTCTCCCGCCTTGCTTGTAGCGCCCCCACTACGAGCACCCCCGTGCCGAGCAATATAGTGCCTTGAGCACACCACCGCTGGACGTACGGCCCCCTCGGCGGAACCGGAGGATAAATCCCGTGTCTCTTATTGCTTAGCATCGACCATTGAGGGATAGACCTCGGCGCTTTCTCTTGGTTAGTGTCGGGACCATATTCCGCACCGACACTCTCCTCCACGTCATCAAAAGTCGTATGTGGTATTGCATGGGACGACCTATGGGACAGTCGACGTGTAGCACTGTAGTTGTCGTATGGACCTCCCTGGGCCCACTACCTCGGTGGGTACCAGGACCGACTACTCGGTGGGCCCCTGGGACTACTCGACTTGGGCTACACGGCACCTGTTGGTGTGAAGCACAAGGACCTCGGTGGATAAGTACTCGGATAGGACTCATGTAGAGAACTCCTAGACGTACACGACTAGTACTCTCTCCCCTAACCGACTTGTAACCCTACCTCCCGGGCTATATAAGGCAAGGCAGGGACCTTTACCTCTCCCATATGCACCATCTTGTAAACACACCCAATCAATACAGAGCTACGCAGCATACAGGACGTAGGGTATTATGCACCTCGTGGCCCGAACCTGTCTAAATTGTGTGCCATGTGTCTCTTCCTTCGAGTTACCGATCTCGGCGAGGCCACATTTATCTACCTCGGGTACTCCCCTTGGTAGGTTGCCGGTCTAAAACACCGACAGTAGTACCGGTTCAACTTTGGAGCCGGGACTAGGGTTTCATCGACATGGACCGAAATGACTGCTGTAGCCAGGACCCCTTTTAGTCTCGGTTCGTATTACCAACCGTGACAAAAGGGGGCGCTCCCAACGGCTCCATCCGGCAAAAATTGTCACGGGTCTTGAGACCACACGTGACAAAAGGGGGGCTAGTAGCCTCGGGCTGGTAAGACCTCCCGGTACTAAAGGGCCTTTAGTCTTGGTTGGGACCTCGGGATATTTAATTATTTGCCATCGTAAGAAAAGCCACTCCTTCATATGGGACCTTTACAGTGGCTCCTAAGTTTTTGCCATCGTGCAGATTTTAAGTCAACGGATTTGCCACCATTGATGAGGTGGCACGCCACATGCCCACATCCCCCCTCTAGTGTGGATTCGGCCGAGGAAATGACTCCATTGCCCTTTCCACAACCATAAAACCCGCGGCTTGGATCCCACAGTGCCTTGTCCTCTCCATCTGCTCCGTCCTCTTGCTCCCTTGCTAGTTCGTCTCTGCTCGCTCGGCCCCGGTGGATGCCATCTTTGTCGCCGTTCCCCACCGCAAGCAAGCAATGGCGCAGCAAGGGGCTTCGTCAGGTGGAAGGTTGCGGGGATCCGGGTCGTCAGCTCCAAGGAGGTAGGTAGCAGATCCCTACCCCCATTACCCCCATTTCGGTGAGGAATCGGGTTTGCCTTTGATCGTGTGCCCGTACTGCAAGAGGGCACGGGTGATTGAGCGCCGCACACAGCAAGATTCGGCCATAAACTATGGTCAGATTTACATTAAGTGTGCAAGGAATGAAAAATGGGTGAGTTTGACTTTGGTATTTCGGTTCTGGTTATTTGATTTGACAAAGATTGATTTTTTCCCCTCTTGTTGTTCAGCTGCCAGAACGGTGTGACTACTATAGGTGGCAAAAGTTCTTGGAGTTGATTGAAGCCGACCAGATTCAGCTGTGCCCATCTGAGAAAGGAAGAGATGAAGGAGAGGTTCAGTCTGCAACAAGGAACCTACAGCAGAAGCAGCATTTGGAGGCCAAAGTGGAGCAGATGATGTATGGCATGGTGTTCTTGGGTGTGGTGGTTGTAGGACTCATGGGTGTTCAGTTAGGTTACATGTTGAAGAAGTAGTACAAAGGTTGGGATCCTAGCAATGTTTATGATGTTGAATCTATGTTAGTAGGGAATGCATGTGGTTGTAGGCTAAACTGTGTTGGTGTGATGTTGAATTGGTTGTGTTTATGAACAATCTGTGATGTTGAACAATGTCATGAACAATCTTTGATGTTGAACCCACAACTCATCCACGTCATTTGCTGACGTCATCCCCTCCTTCTCCACCTATGGGACGCATCGCCCTTTCCTTCTCCACCCGACGCCGCCCACTCGCATCCCCGCGGCGCCTCAAAGACCGCCGCCGCCTCCTCACCTCCCACAACCACCCCCTCACATCCCCACCACCGACCCCTCGTAATTAAATATCCCTGGGAACACGACCCGTGACAAAAGGTGGTATTTAAGCACCGTCGCCTTCCAGATCTGCACTTAGCCGTTTCCCCCAAATCGCCGCATCTCGCCTCTCTTCCTCCGTCGTCGCCGCCGCCTCTCCTCTCCGCGCCCCTCCCCGGCGCGCATCTCCCCGACGCGGCGCCCCTCCCCGGCGCGCCCCTCCTCCCCGACGCAACGCCCCTCCACGACATGAGCGCATCACCGTCTCCCGCGCGCCCTTCATTGACGCGCATCTACCCGACCCGGCGCCCCTCCCCGACTCGCCGCCCTTCCCACGACGCGCATCTCCTCCCCGACTCGCCAGCCCCCAGCCCTCCTCCTCCATGAGCGTCGGCGCCGTCGCCGCACCTGGAGATCAATTGTGGTCTGTGGAGGACCGTACAAGCCATGCAACTTTAAGTAATATGCTTTCTACTTAGAGTATTTAATTACATTCTCAAATGCATATTTTAGGTAAAACAATGGCAAGTCACTTTTTTGGTCGTGGTGGCCGTCGTCGAGGTGGCATCCGTGGGGGTGGCCTTGGTCCTCATCCTCCAGGGATACACTTCACTCATGAAGTCATTAACTTGCCTGTCGGTGATCGACGTCAAGGATCTGCTCCAAACATAGTAATATTCTTTCCTCGGTAAATAGGAATTTTATTACAAGAATATTAATATTCATTTCATAACATGCAGAATTTGGATCATATCAAGTGGTTCTGACATGTTGTCAATAATATTGGTGGTACCCCTCTTGTTGTACAATGTGCGAGTGTAGGTCCAAACAACGCCATCCAATTAAAAATCTCTTTTGACATACCTGTTCGAGGACCATTTCGCTCCTCAATGTCATCAGAACCCCCACTCCAATGCTTTCGATTGTTGAGTTGGGTGGCCCTTCACCATTTAGGAGGACTCAAGATAGGACCGCCGTTCAGAAGTGCTTAGAACAACTTAGCGCTAATGGGTACTTTGTACCAGATTACTCTTATTTTCTAATTAAGGCACTCGAGGAGGGAGAAAGTGTGACCACGACCGCAGAGAGACTTTGTCGCCTGAATTGTAATGACATGGTATGGAGCATAGAAATGCAATTGAGCACTTTTTAATTTACTTGTGTTACATTTTTTAACCTTCGTATTTTTCTAAACTTTAGGATACCTTTGGTGAAACCTTCGCGGCAATGAGTTTTCATGCAATTCTAGAGCAAGAGTGTGATGTTTTGGATTTTTCTTACGTGGACGGAAATCTGAAGCGCACAAGAGATTGGAAGTTCCAGGCTCATCTTTCAATCTCCCCGCCGTCTCAATTCAACTCTCCACTGTTTGAGATTTATGGAAGTCCATGCGACCATGCATGTGAAGCTAAGGAGAGTGCACTAATTCATGCCCTAGCATATATTAGTGAGGTTCTGGACTTCAAGATTGGAGACTTCAACTACATGGATTACCTGTTTCGGAAAAGTGCAGGATCAGTATGAAACATGTGTTGTGCGTGGATGTACCTTATGTTAAGACTTGCAGTATTGATGTACCTTTTAATTTATGTGGTTTTGATGAACTTGTTGTCTTTGTTAATTTAGACTTAAGTATTTATGTGCTCGTTAGTTTCCCATGTATCCATAAAAAATTAACGATGATGAGATCCGGAACCAAGGAATGTTAAATAAGTTTTTTTATCAAACACAAGCAATGTCACTGAATCTGAGTCCGGGATCTCTCGACCTCCCAGCAACCGCTAGACAAAGACGAAACCACTCGGCTGCGCTTGAAAACTAGATAGTACTCCATAAAAGCACTCGGACCGAGATAAAAGGACTTGAATCACTCTCAACAAAACAACATTCTCATTGTTACTTGTCATGGGGCCACTTAGGGCACTACTACCTAAAGTATTGCCGAGTTTCAACAAGCCACATTGCACTTATCATATATAATTACAAGCAAAAGCAACCAAGCATAACAAAAGGCATCCTTCTCAGTCCTTGCTCCCATTCTTCTTCAGTTCCTTCACTGCCTTCTTAAGATTAAGAATGGCCTTGTCATAGCCCTTACCCATCTCCTCTAGCATCTGGATCTTGATACTATTCTTGGTGTTCCTTTCCTCCAGTTGCTCCACCTTGTCCATAAACTCTTTATTCAGTATTTTTAGATCATTGTCGGTGTAGTTACAACAACCGCAATCCTGACATGTGAACATGAATTAGTACACATCGTCGCTCCCTTTTAGGCACATGAAATGCTGAATTTTATTGTTACAGTAATTCACCAATATCAACTGAAAAAGCCAAGGATTGAACCTTGTGGACGGCCGCCGAGGATGAGGAACCGGCGGCGCCCTTGGGAGTGACCGTCTCGAAGCCCGGTGGCACATCATGTACCATGTTCTCAACGCCGCCGCCGGCCTCCCCCGGTGGAACCCCTTCAACGTTGGCACCGGTGCCGGAGGCAGCGGAGGCCCTGGTGAACATACCGGACGACGGGTCGCGCCTCTGGTTCCTCGCACGGCCGGACCGAGCCTTGTTCTTCTTCACCTCCTTTGTCATCTTCCCGACGCAAGCGGATGACTCGAGGTGATGGCGGACGCGGCGGCGGAAGCGAAGTAGACGAGGAGGCGGTTATTAGATGAAATGATGCGGCGGGATGGTAAAATTACTAGGGCCTGTAACCATCGCACACTTTTCCTTCCCATCCCGCGTCGCACACAACTGCCCTGTGGCCCAACTCGACAGCCCATCACATTCCCCTGGCCTTTTGATTTGAAACAAGTCCTACCTACCTCCTTCGACTCCAAAAACAGCTATTGTACCTCCTCAAATCTCCTACCATAAATTTTAAAACACCCAAACCTAAGTACAAAAATTTAAAAGTTTCTTTCATAACTTATTTTGGTGTATGATCATGACGTAAGAATGTCAGATGATTTTGAAAATGTTGGTCACACACATCGTTCATGTGGTTAGCACATGGAGACAAACTAAGATGATGTGTGCATATGTGCAATTTTGCATAACAATTATTCCTTTTTATTTTTTAAAAAATTTTAGTACATTTACAAAGCATAAATTTTACAATTCCCTAATATAAGTTGAAAAATCTTAAACTTTCATGGACAAACCAATTTCATGTATATACACGAAACAAAAAGTTTCAAATAATTATGACAAAGTGGTGATACACATCCTCATGACTGCATACATGTCTCACTACAACCAATGTGACTATGTGAGAGATGTCGTACAACTATCTCGAAATCCTTCACAACCAACAACATCTCTCACATCGATTCATGTGACTTAAGTGAGAGTCGTTCGTGGGTGTGATGGTTGCGTAGTGTAACTTTGACATGATCACAAAAGTTTCAATTGATTTTGACAAAGTGGTGCTACACATCCTCACGACCGCATACATGTCCCACTGCGACTAATGTGACTATGTGAGAGATGTCGTACAACTATCTCGAAATCCTTCACAACCAACAACATCTCTCACATCAATTCATGTGACTTAAGTGAGAGTCGTTCGTGGGTGTGATGGTTGCGTAGTGTAACTTTGACGTGATCACAAAAGTTTCAATTGATTCTGACAAAGTGGTGCTACACATCCTCACGATTGCATACATGTCCCATTGCGACCAATGTGACTATGTGAGAGATGCCGTACAACTATCTCGAAATCCTTCACAGCCAAGAACATGTTAAAAAACTTGGCTACGATGTTCATGGATCCAAAATGAGGCGTCTATGCAAAAAAAACATTATAGGAAATAGAAGAAAAATAAAAACAAATAATTTAAAACAAACAATGTTCAAAAAATATCCTCCCGTGGGTCTCGAACCTGGGAAGCGGGGGTTTAGAGTCAATTGGTCCTACCATTGGAATATGTAAGTGTGTTTGTTATATAGATATATTATATTTAAACATAATCTGTTTTTAAAATTGAATAGGAGCTGTGGAGGCCACATGTCAGCATTGTATTATTATATTCTCCTCCTCCACTGAGCGCTCGCGGGAGCCAAAACCGCAGTACCGTTCCATTAGGGCCCTATATATCTTGGGAGTGAAACCGTTCCGTGATTATTGTTATCCTTCACTGCCACGAATTGAAGTTTTCAGCCGCAATTACAGGGCGCGTGAGCACGCACCTAGCCCCACCGCCGCCGCTTCTCCCGCAAATATTATAGGATCAGAAGCAACTTACATGGAATCGGCGGCGGCCATATCGTAATTTTAGGATCCTTCCTATTTTGTTGAGCCCGCCTTAGCCCTACCATGATATAAGGTGGGAAGCCACGTCAGTTGTGCCCCTTCCCCTACGCACTCCCATCTCTCTCCTGCATACCCAAACCACACGCACCTCCCATCTCTCATGCCCACAGATCGATATTGCAGATGCCCGCAAAAAACATAGCACAATCTTTCAGGGGCTACCCCCTCCCCCATGCAGTCAGTGCGTAAGCCGATGCCAACATTACTTATGCCCTAACTGTGTAATATATCTCTCTCCATGCAAATCTCCAATCGGTGGCCTCGGAAACCCGAACGCGATGTGCTGCAACTGCTGGTGCACAGAGGTACGCAAATGCGTCATGGGTTGTAATCTCTCGGATTCTAGTTCCGACGACGATGTCTCAGATTATGAGGTTATCTTCTGGCAAAGCAACATTGACTTTTTGCTGCACATTACTGCTTCTAATTTGTTGCATAGGCATTAGGTTTTTCATGTTAAGTTTCCTCTTCTCAGTCATGGAAATTGCAAATTCTTAAAAGGAAGGCCCAGGCTAAAAAAAAGAAGCTTGCTGCTATGAAAAATGAACAAATCTACCATGCAAGGCAGATTTACAAAATGCCTCAGACTATTGCTGATCTACAAAAGAGTATAGTTGTTCTCAAAAGGAGGGTTGAAGCCAGGCCTGCCCACATTTAGAAGCAATTGCAAGTTAGTGTCTCACATTGAATTACTTCTGTACCACTTTGTGGCTTGTTTGTTTGCTTTGTTCAATGGATGTTGATCTTCAGTATCATGATACTTGGTTTGCAGGTTGTCGACTGATGCATGGAGCTCTCGCCCACCAACCCCTTGCAGCCAGTAGTGAAGTCTTCTTCAATGGCGTCAGCCTATCTCGGCGTTGTTGCTGGCGCTGCGCTCTACATGTAGCAGTAGTAGTTCCTCTAGATGCCTTGGCTATTGAGTGATTTGTCATAAATTTCCTTGGTCTTGTGAAACAGATGCATCACTATTTATAAAATATTTTTTGAACTATTCAGTTTCAGTTCTAGAAACTTGTGCTATCTTAAAGCTGCTGCAACTTCAGAATGTTTACATGTATACTTGCCTTGGAAGATAACATCTGTCACATGGAACATTATCTGGCAAAACAAAGGGTTTGTACGTAGATCACACTGTATGACAAAACAGCGTTCAGGTACTCAATAAAAGCACTCGGACGAACCTAAAAGCACTCGGATGTAAAAGCACTCGAACAAAGCTTTGCACAAGTTAAACAAACGATGTGGGGGAAAAACTCCCGCCCATAAGAAATTTTTGGTGTATCCATATGTTTTCTGATATGATACCTTTCAGATGGTGCAACTTGAGAATTTTACATGTATACATGCTTTGCTGTTGAGTTTTTTGCATCGATGATAATATTTGTCACATGAAACATTTTCTGGCGAACAAAAAACAAAATGACAAGAAATAACAAAAAAGTGGGGGGGGGGGAATATGGTCAGGTGCCACATGTTCCTGACTAGGAACCGAATCATTTGACCACTAAATGAAGTTTCAGTAGCTCTAATATGACAGATTTTCCCGTCCTGTGCCCCTGAAATTTCAATGTGCCATGCAAGTTGAGCTTACAAGTTATGTGAAAATGGTAGCAACCATTGAACAACTTCATCATGCAATGCTGATTGTAAACCTGTACTACAGTCTACATGACCATCTGCTCTTGAAAACATCTAAGCAACTGACTGTCTGCATCTTCTATCAAAGCATTCATGAGACATTATCAAGTTGCATTTCAGATCGTTGGTTGAGAGGAGGGGCAGTAGTGGTAACCTCTGGATCCGCCGGCATAAAGCCGCTCAAGCAGGGGCGTCGGATGTGAGCAAGGCGGTCGCCGGGGGGACTTTGCTGCTTGGAGGAAGGAAACGACCTAGATCTGCAGGGCTGGCGGGGAATCGAGCCACGCCGGCCCTCGGCCTTGCCCCGCCGCGAAGGAGAGGCACCCGCCGCCGCCGTCTCCGCTCGACCGCGTGCAAGAGGAAGAAGGGGAGGGAGAGGTCGCTTGTGCTCCACTTAGGTGGAGGCTGGCCGAAGCTCCGGACTACAGCCATCCCCACACACGGCGCCCTCCGTTTGCCGGCGGCGGCGAAGACATGTCGCCCTCCGTCTGCTGGCGGCGGCGAACTGAAACACTACAAACCCTAACCATCTAAAAAGAAAAAACTTTAGTAAACGAGTTATACATCTCAACTATATTACTAAAAACATTATTTACACATTTATGAAGTGACCATTATACCCTTGTTCAAAAATAAGAACCACAAAACCGCAATTAATGTCATCTCCAAATCCCCACATTTGTGGAGGAAATGGGAGGAAAAATTTTCCTCCTAGGCCCACTCGTCATAGAGATAGGAGGAGGAAAAATTTTCCTCCATCCCATTTCCTCCTAGCCTCATAGTCGTCCGATCGACCGCTCTCGGACAACGTGAGCCAATCATTTTTTTCCCAAGGATATTAAAATTTTTCTTTATTATTATAGATATTTGAGTATGACTTATTTTTTCCGTATGTTTGCGATAACTTTTTGAATGAAACAAATGATCAAAATTATTAAAAAAACAACAATGACAAATAATTCGATACAAATAAGTATAATGTAAACTAAAAAATTTGTTGTAAAACATATCAATTTACGAAAGACTATTTTCTGAGGCGAAAAACATTTTAACAGGCTGACGTGTGGGCTCCTGACCCTAACGCCCACCGGTTGTACAACGTTCCTTGTACAGGCTTATTGGATGGCTACGATGAAACCGGGGCTCCACGCCAAAGCTGTGATGTCCGTCGGATGTCTCAATCAACAAAACCAGACCGCGCGCCGGAGGTCAAAGCCAAATCCTCCGATTCCCGCCTCCAAGCGAGCCTCTCCATTTTTCTTCCCGCGCGGCCGCACCAAAATTCCCCGTCCACCACCCTCGCCGCCAAGCTCCCCACCACCGCCAGCGTCCCCTCGCCAAATCCGATTCCCCGGCGGCCCCAGTGCCCGTTCCTGACGCCTCTCGCCTCCCCCCTTCTCTGTCCCCCCCCTGGTCCCCAATCCGCCCAAACCCTAGCGGCTAGCCGGCCAGGGGAGCAGCAATCAGGCCCCGGCGACGCGAGGAGGAGGATGTACGGGAGGCGCGCGTCGCAGCTGTTGAAGGAGGTTGACTCCTCTGAGGCTGGCCAGCTCGCGCCGTTCAACGTAATTCCCACTTCTCTGAACTCACCTACAGTTACTGGTTCGGAATCAGAGCGATTGCTACTTCTGCCCCGTTCATGTTCGTGACAGGCTGCAATTTTGCTTGATCTGGGGCCTTAGGTGTCCGATGGGTGAACTGGCCATTAGAAACTGTGTTTTATCCTCAATCGAAAGTGTTACTTGTGTAGTAGCACCTAAAAACCATAAATCAACAGATCAAATATCGACGTTCTTTTCTGACAGCTGACTCGTGTGCCTGCAATGTTATATCAAATCTGTGAGCTACTGAGCCAGTAAGCGTGTCTGTTAGGATGTGCTACCCACGTTTGGTAGAAAAATCCTGGACCCTATCCATTCCCGGTCCCATAGGATCGCTAAGAATTTCCATAAAGAAAAGGATCACTGCATGCTTCATTGTATTCATTATCATTATTATTATTTACTTTGTGCATTTGACATGGATGTAAATAACTGTGTGTTAAGAAATCTTCAGAAGGAAATTAGGGGTAGCAGCTGCAGCACTGTATACTTTTTTGAAAGAATTAGCACTGTATTCTACCTAGCTATTATATTGTGCGCAAAAGCTCACTATCTATAGTACTCTTCCATTATCAGAAGCGATGTGGTTTTCATAGCCACAGTTCCTTTTAGTTTCTTTAATACCTAACTTTCAGTCTTTCAAAATGTGCAGAGTGACGTCTTTGATCAGGTCATTAGAGAGTGCAATGAGCACAATTCACAGTTTCAATCATTGATCAGGTAATTGGTATCCTACTAGAATGTTGGGTTGTTGACCATCTTCATCCAACAGTAACGTGGTTGTTAGGCATTTTCCAATGTGCAATCTACTGATTTTCTCTGTCTTATTACAGGAATATGGTGGAGCAAAACTTAGACATCGAGACAACTAGAAATGAGGACCACTATGGAGCAGCTATCCACCATCTTTCCCTGCTCCGTAACAAAAGATGCCTCATGGCCTACATGTACAAATCTAACAATTTACAGATGAGAAAATTTCTCTTTCTCTGTTTTATGCTAGTAGAATGTGCATAAAATTGATTTTAATTGTCTTGTAGCTGACAACATTATGTCCAACTAGGTACAACCGAGCAGAAGTTATTCAGAGTTTTAGATGGAAAGTTGGCCCTGTGCTTCCTCATGATATCCAAGAAAAACTCCATTTCTCAGAGAAAGAGTACTTCAAGAACCACTCTGCAGCCATTAAGTCATACATGTCAGAGATGGATATAGATTTGACAGTGGTATGGTATTTCTCTAGACCTTATGCTTTCTTTGGGATAAGAATGAGATAGATTCATCCAACTTTCTATACCTTTTTATAGGACATGGTCCCTCCCAAGGATCCTTACATTCAGGTTCGGGTGCTGGAGGACATTGGTGAAGTATCTCTTGGCGACCATTCTGTATCATTGACCAAGAACTCACTCCATTTCCTAAGGCGCACAGATGCTGAACAATTTATATCACAGGTTTTCTGTCTGTTTCTTTGCGATCTGCTTCTATTACTATCTCTTCTGCTAATAATATGCTGCTGAACTTACTACAGGGTCTTATGGAAGAATTTCTGGAGTAGGGCAAGATGTATGTATAATAGGTACCACCTTTTGCCTTTTTATCTTATTAAATAAGATATACTTTCACTAGTGTAATTCTGCTGTAATGTTTCATAGTTGCCTAAAGTTTACTTGTCTTAGATAAGTAAAGACATGATAACATATGCCTAGTTCAGCAGTTACTGCTAAGTGCAAAGAAATTCAGTTTGCGGTAGTGATAGGTACCAACTTTGAGGCATTTCTGTATTTGGACCTGCTTGTTAAACTGTACATGTTGGAACTGGTTATCTTGCAGGATGTGTGCCACCTCTTTCTTTGGTGCTGCTGCCTGATGGAACAAGCACCCTTATGATGCTTGCATAGACTATGTCCAACATTGGAAGGACATGTGTTATCTTGGTTGTGAAGGTACAAACTACAAAGTACATGTGATATTCTGTACCAGGGAGTTTCTAACTAGTTGTAGCTATGATTCCTTGGTCTAGATGAATGAGTCAGTTTATAACAACTCTTTCCCGGTGTCCATTTTCCTTGTGTTGTATTTTTTACACAGTAAAATTTGCCACTTTGTAGATTGTATAAGCAAGCAGTCTTAAAATTTCATTCTCTCTGTTTATATGTGGATGTTTTTGTCTGATTATATCAGCGTGACATCTAAGAAAGCCTGTGCTGACAATATTTTAATGCGCGCATTTTAGTTTTGCTTGACTTAAAAAATTCCCTGTGCACCAGTTTGATTAACTATTGCACTTAATGTGCTATACAGTTCTCTCAGTTTGAATTCTAACTTGTTCTAGTCAGAAGCCACAAGGCAGGCTCATTCCACCTTTGCATCACACTACAGGTGGCCTTTTTGTGTTTGCCAGGAAGTGAGATTAGTGCAGTTCTTGCAGGAAAGTTCCTGCTTACCTGATTTATTTAAAGCTACACAGAACATCACTAAGCTAAGGTTGGTATCTTCTTTTAACTACTGCAAGTTTCGTGAGATGCTTTTATTCTTGGGACTTGCAAACCAGCATGGTCATCTCGACACTACTTGATAGTTAGATACTCTCTAGCTCGAAGACCGCTAATTTTCATGAAGTTAAAACCATACACCATTGGTATGTGTTAGCTTGTAGTATCCACAAATTTCAAATTTGAATTGCAACATTTCACGGTGCTTATTGATTGCATGCTTGTTTGAGAATGCAGTACCAGTTTGAGAGTGCTTGTTTGAGAATGCAGTATACCAAGCCTTAATTCCTGATCTAACCTCTTAACTTCAAAATTGAGATTGCTAACTGAAACATGTTCCCCAATCATGTTTATTATAATACCTGTGCAGAACTGAGAACTTTTACATGCCCAAACCGTGTGGTGAAGTTAAAAAGATGAATGCGCTTGCTCAAAGTTATGGACATCAGACTGAAACGCCTTATGTTTACAGGAGCTCTTTTTTAAACCTAAATGCACGAGAACAAGATGTAGTGATCCTGGCATCCTGCACATGCTCAGTTGGCTTGTCAGTGCATTGCTTTGTCTTCTATAACTATAATGCTTTACACTTTGAGATCGCCATGCTTTGTGTTTGTGTGTTATGGTTATAAAATGGTGAACGGATAAAGCTGCCCCTCTATCTGCTTTATTGTTTTCGAGATTCGCATGTAGCCTACTCCCGAACAATCCGAACGTCTTTTTTTCGCTTATAGGCTTTCCTCACTTTCTTGTTGTTTGATGTATTTATAAATGATACTTTGGGATATTTATAAAAAGAACCCTTTTTATTGCATACTCTGCCGTTTGCTTTTTGGGTGCTTGTTTAGTTTAAACAGGTTAGGAATGAACAAACTTGAAAAAAAAAAGAAAATGAAACTAGCTGTAGTGCCTTGCACTTCAGTATTGCTAGCATGAGTAGGGGCAGATACCGAAACATTTTCCTTTGTCAGGACCAGTTCGTCGTGCAGTGTCATGTTAGATGTTCAGTATTCTGGGAAGCTACGGCCGAACTGTGGTGGTCCACATCTTGCAATTCAAACTTAAAACGAACCTACCAACTTCTCCGTAGTTTTTTTTCCGAAAGCGGAACTGGCACTTTATTTCATAATCTTTTCCCTCTATGTTTCTGGGTGTTTTGTAACGTTGTCCTTCGGTGTAACTAACTGGTAGGCCATGGTGCTGTGCTGATGTGATGGCATCTGCCGCCCCTAGAGCACGCAAATTCACTGCCTCATCACTGGACACACACACAAAAAAAAAGGGCTCTGTATGATGGTTTTCATGCTTGTGATGGAATACTTGTACTTCCAAGTGGTAACCTAGGCAAACAATGACAAAGAATAGATGATAAGCCTACGCAGCATATTCAATCTTGCATTCAAGCCTTCCAAGTGAAGAATGTCTTTTCTCCAGCACTTATTGGGTCCAACAGATCACAAGATTTTTAGAGCATACAAGTAGCAGAAGTGGAGAACACGGCCCTGTTCGTTTGACTTATCAGCCACCAGCCAGCAGTATTTTTCTCTCACAACAAAGCGGGTCATCAATGAATCGGTGAAGCCAGATCTTTTCTATCCGAAGAAATCAAAATCAACATCGGCCACCAGCCAGATAGTTTGGGCTCGCAAGATGATTGGCTAGGCTGCTGTGCCGCCGTAGCGAAAAGACGAAATGGGACATCCCTCCCGAGGGCCGAGATCCCCAGCGGCTGGCTTTTCCTTGTCACACTTGTCAGTGTCCCGACGCGAACGGGACGAGTCGGATTCCGCGCGAGCACTAGCAAGCGGCAGTTCGCCGACGGGCCCTCGCCGGCGAGGCGGCGACGCATCACTACATCCCCCGGGCGGAGCGCCGTGCCGCGCAACGCCCGGAGAACCGTGGCAGCGTGGGTACTCCTCGTAGGGTGGTGCTATAGCCTTGACCGGTAGCGCCGTGTCTGCGCCGGTGGTACCGTACGGAGTACAGTCTCGCGGAACATTCTTTTAGGCAGAAGAGGGGTGGTCGTCTTCTCTTTGACATTCGGGGGGTCTATCTTGGAGCCCTCGTATGGCGCAAGGTGTCGATTCTCTTGAACCGGCCACCTACCATTTGACTCCCTCAGAAAATACATAAAAAAAAATTGGCTATTACCTGACGATCGAGACAGGTTAGTGAGTTCGAGGGCGAGCACAGTATTTCGAAAAGGAATCTGATTTTTTTTCTTCTTCTTCTTAACACCCCGTCTGCCGTATCATGCATGCATATAGCCTGTAATGCGTTCCCGGCTGACATTGTTTGCACAAGGCAGTTTTTCTTCGTGGTGTCAGTACAGCACGAGAAGCCCTCCGCGCATCAGTTAAAGCTGCTGCTAATCTGCCTAGCAAAGCCGATGCTTCCGTTCCGGCCGGTGGGCCAAAGCGAGTATCATTTCCGCCCCGTTGCTTGCGATCTTTGTTGCTTCCGGTACAAGTGAGTGAGTGAGGCGCGATCAGTGCAGTAATCCGGCCCAAGTGATCGAGCCAGGCGGCGACGATTTTGAAGACGGTTGGTGCGAGCGGAGAGGGGTTTGTGGGGAGTTGGGGAGGGGGAGTTTGGGGACCGTGGCGCGTGGGGGGTCGGACAGGGAACGACACGGGATGGATTTCCCAGGCGCGCCCGGCAAAAGGAGAGATCCTCCTGCCGCGGTTACCGAGTCAAACCGCAGGAGCTTTGCCCGCCTGACGTCCGCTGGTGAGTGCTGTGGTGGCTTCTCTCCGGACGCGTCCTTATCCATCGCAGCCTTTCTCCTCCGGCTCTCTCGTCTTCGCATTGTCCCGTTCGGCGCTTCAAACCCTGATTTTGAAAATCACCGGCTCTCGGCGATGGAACAGCATCTCCAAGTTTTTGGACTGTACTGCTGCACGCTGAAATCGCTTTTTCCTGACGATACGAAATTCATGTTAACTGCCGAACGTATGATGACTGCAGCTCACTACTGCGTGTGCGCTGCTCCGTCGCTGTGGGCACACGTCATCACCGCCGAATATCATACTACTTGCTCCAGTTTTCTATTAAAAGTTGTTTTTTAATACTATTAGAAGTCGTTTTGGATAAAGTTTGAGTCAAACATTAGCAATAGAAATCATTAATAACTTTTAAGTTGTTGAGTTTGAAAATGTGAAAATCATATAAATAGATTTGTCTTGAAAATTACTTTCATATAAAAATACATATATAATTTTCCAATAAAGATTTGTATAGTAAAGAGAAGTCAAAGTTGTGCTTTGGTGACTGTGTCGCGGTCCTAAACGACTTATAATATGGAACCAGAGGTATAGTACCACGAGACTTACCGTTTGATCGGCCACGTTCAACTCCATTAAACAAAACGCAGAACCTGTAACGAGGAATCATGCGTCGTCGAACCTCAAACTGACGGCCCTTTTTGCCTCCTCGGAATTTCCGTGGCTTGCAGACCCAGCAACACCCCCGCCCATCTCCCTCCCCTCCCATCTCCACATGACCACCACCTGCAGCTAGCGACAGCCTGCAACGGCACCACGGCAGGAGCTAGCCCAGTTACATACGTAGAGACGACGCACCCAGTGCGCCGCTACCAGACGTCCGGTCCCGGCGCGGCGTAACTGCCACGCCGGCGCCGACCAAACCCTGCAGCATCCCTCCCTCTAACCGTTGGCCATGCGGTCTGCTGCTGCCCCCTCACGACGATACCCTCCGAAAGGGAAAGGCTGGGGTGGCAGCCGTAGGAGAAGGCGATGGACGACGGGAAGCCCACCAAGACAACTCAAAACCCAACGGTCACTCCTCGTCCCTCCTCCCTCCCTCCCTCTCCCCTCGCCTTTCGCTTCTTTTAAGCCTTTATCACTCCTCTCTCTTTCTCTCGCCCTCACCGCTCTGGTTGCCTCCCTCATCCACCCCACGAGGTTCCAGTCTTTCCGTGCTCCTCCCCTCTCGCCGCACGCCACGACCCACAAGCGCGACCGGCGCTGTCGGTTTGTCTCCAGTCGAAGCCTCCGTAGTTGAGGAAGCAGCTAGCAATTAGCATTGGTGGACCGGGGAAGAGAATGGCGAGAGGCGGCGGAGTAGGAGAAGAGGAGGAGGAGGAGGAGGGGAGGGCGCCGAGCGAGGAGGCGCTGACGGCGGACTCGGCCGACGAGGAGGGCCGCCGCGGGAGCAGCTCCAGCGCCAGCTCCGAGGCCGCCTCCAGCGTCTCCTACACCTACACCCCGCCCGACGACTGGCAGAAGGTGGCCATCATCAAGACCTGCGTGTCGGCCGACGTCGTCGCCGTCGTCCCCGCGCACGGCGGCAAGGACGACAAGCCGCCGCCGCTGCCGACGACGACGCGCGGCAGCAGGGCCTCAGGTACGTAGTACGCGCGCTCGCGGCGAGAATAATTAACGTTTCAATCTGAGTCGTCGGGGTGCTGAATCCTGCCTGTCGTCTCACCGTGCCGTGAACCGTCGTCGTCTGCTTAATTGCCGCCAGAGATGGAGATGATGAAGGAGAGGTTCTCGAAGCTGCTGCTGGGCGAGGACATGTCCGGCAGCGGCAAGGGCGTCTGCACCGCGCTCGCCATCTCCAACGCCATCACCAACCTCTGCGGTACGTACGTGATCCACCACCTCGCCAGCTTCGCAAATGCAAATGTTGGCGTTGTTGGTTGGTCGCTAGCTGCCCGTGATCAGTTGCTTTCTTCTTCGACGAGAAATCACGGTGGGGTTTTTAATAATTAGCTCTCGCGGTCTTCTGCAGCGACGATATTCGGGCAGCTCTGGAGGCTGGAGCCGCTGCTCCCGGAGAAGAAGGCCATGTGGCGACGGGAGATGGACTGGCTGCTCTGCGTCAGAGACCACATCGTCGAGCTCGTGCCCACATGGCAGACGTTCCCGGACGGGACTAGGCTGGAGGTAGTTACTGCTAAGCGTTGGTGCTAATTAAATTGACTTCTGCATCAGTAGCAAAAAAAATCTAGCAACTAACTAACTGTAAGATTTCCTAATCTAGCTGTAACCGCGTGTCATTTTCCACGATCAAAAAATCCTGTGTCCGGCGGCCGACGTACTATCTGAGTGCAATGAGCGCGAAATCTTGGGTGATTTCGAATCTTAATTGCGCAGGACCGCGGCAAACAGCCATTAAATACGTACTTAACCGTTTGATACTTAATCTAGTGCATTCAAAGGGCGGGGTGTGTGATGTTCTGAGGTCCCAAGAGTAAAGAGCACATCAATGTGCTCTCCGTTTTGGTTGGTAACCTCTGCGTGTTTCATCAAACCAGCCAATTCAAATGCTTGTCCATTGCTACCTGCATTAGCATACAGAATGTTGTTAATCCTACTTCTTTTGCTTTTTTTACCGCACCAATTGTACAACGGTGTCTGGGTTAATTATGCACTGTCACTGGCCACTTGATCATTGCAGTGTGCAGTTATACACCTAATATACTACATCTGAAGACAGTTTTTCTTCAGGGAAACACTGAAGATTTTTTTTACGCGAGCCGTGTAAACTGATTACTAATAGTGGGCTGCCATTTTTTCAGATCATGACAAGCAGGCCACGGTCTGATCTGTACATCAACCTGCCGGCGCTCCGGAAGCTAGACAACATGCTCCTCGTGAGTTCAGAGTTCACCATCCTCATGTTCTCCCAAAATTCTTCTGAAAAAACGAGGCACGTTTCCTGACTGTGACTGACTGATAAGCCCCTGCTTCCAGGAAATCCTGGAGGGATTCAGGGACGCCGAATTCTGGTACGTGGACCAGGGCATCTGCGCGCCGGACGGCTCGGCGTCGTTCCGGAGGACCTTCCACCGCCGCGACGACAAGTGGTGGCTCCCGGTGCCCCGCGTGCCCCACGGCGGCCTCTGCGAGGCCACGCGGAGGCAGGTCGAGCACCGCCGCGACTGCGCTAACCAGATTCTCAAGGCCGCCATGGCCATCAACAGCAACGCCTTGGCCGAGATGGACGTGCCCGACTCCTACCTCGACTCCCTGCCAAAGGTTCAGACTTCATCAAAGCTCTGAAATGTCACGATTTCTGAACATATTCTTGTACACGCACTGTCAGTGTGGTGATTTTCATCCTGACACCAATCAACGTTGGGCGTGTCAGAATGGGCGCGCGACGCTGGGCGACGTCATCTACCGGTACATCACCTCGGACCAGTTCTCCCCGGACTGCCTCCTCGACTGCCTGGACCTGTCGTCGGAGTACCAGGCGCTGGAGATCGCCAACCGCGTCGAGGCCTCCGTCTACGTGTGGCGCCGGAGGGGCGGCGCTTCCGGGAAGCCCGCGAGCCGCGCCGGCGCCAAGTCGTCGTGGGGCATCGTCAAGGACATGATCATGGACACGGAGAAGCGGGACCTGCTCGCCGAGCGCGCCGAGGGCCTCCTGATATCCTTGAAGCAGAGGTTCCCCGGGCTCACGCAGACGAGCTTGGACATGAGCAAGATCCAGTACAACAAGGTTCGTCGTGTCTTTTAGAATCCGTCGACATCTGTATTCACGGGGTGCAGCAATGACAAATCAGCTGACGGCTGACTGAACTTTTTTTCCCCACCTGTTCTTTCTTCAGGACGTGGGGAAATCGATCCTTGAGAGCTACTCGAGGGTCCTTGAGAGCTTGGCCTCCAACATCATCGCGCGGATCGACGACCTGCTCAACGTCGACGAGCTGAGCAAGCAATCAGACCACCTCCCCGCCGGCGCTGGCGCCGGCGCGGACGGGAAGATCATCTGCAAGAGCATCAGCAGCAGGGCCACCACGGTAGTGCCCTCCTCGGGCACACCGTACGCGACGGCATACGCCACGCCGAGCTTCTCGCCGGCGCAGCTATCCAGCCCGTCCAAGATCGGCAGGGCCCTGCTGGTCGACCGCCGTCCGCACCACGGCAAGGGGGCCGGGGCCAAGAGAGCAACGACGCCCAGGGCTGACCGCGCCGGTGGCGTGGAGGTCGTCAAGGGCATGTTGCTCGGCAGCAGCGCCGTGTTCGACATCCCGACGGCGGCTGTCGCAACAGAGCTGTGAAGATCCAGGGCACACCGCACACCACGATGTGTATACTTGCCTCGTGTCGGCGTCAGCGTGTGCGCGGGCCAGATTTGTTGATGCGTGTTACTCGTAGTGTTTAGGCATCTGAGGGCGATTTCTCTTGTTGTCGTTTGCCGCCCTCCGTTTGTAATGCTTTTTGCACGGTTTCATGCTAGTTCTACATGCCTTTGTATGAGTTTCTATCTGATGTCCATCGGATCCAAGCACCGCGCCGTCGCGAGACAAATTTCTACTGATGGGGCTTCTTGCGAGATTGAGGACAGCTTGGTACAATGGGATTTGGTACTGATGAGTAGCCAACCAAAAACTTGACACCTTAAACTTATCCAATTTTTCGAACAATCCAAAGATTTGCACAAAGACAACAAACTTTCATGCTATGTTTTTTGTATAAGATCCTCCAATGTTGTTTGTTGATCGGGGTCAAAGCGCAGCCTCGCAATCGCAGGGCGATGGGGGCATTGGCGCGCTCCTAGTCAGGTCAAAGTCCGGTCGGGAGGAAATGGGGCAGAGAGGACGACGAAGACGACGACGGGCTCACGAAACAGAAGACAGAGTACAACACCGGCCCATACCCACAGGGGCTACATACAACAATTCCTTCAACTGAAAAGCCCAACCAGTATGCAGCCCGCGTAACAACTGCGCGCTCGTGAGATGAAATTTAAGGAGAAAACGTCGCCAAACTTGGATCAAGAGTTCAGGAACAGGATATGTACAATCCAAATCATTTTGAAACATAGCAGGAACAAAGACACACACACACAGAGTACATGTAGCAGGTGATGCTGCGAGCTGCGATTCTTTGGCAACTGCTTATGAAACTACTCCCTGCTGACCTACCAGTCCATTAGTAGTACAGACGTTCAGTACTGCACCTAAACCACAAGAACACAAAGGGAAAGGGAACCGACAAGGACACCCACATCTGCCCAGGTGAGATGATGCATCTAAATACTGCCTCCACCGACAGGACGGATGTAGTCCTGACTCCTGACGCCGACTCCCAACTGTGATTTTTGATGCCTGATGACTCAGTATCAACAGTTCCAACACTACTACAACAACCGCTACTCCTTTTATATTCCTGAAAAAGAAGAAGGGGAGGATGAGTCCGATGGTATGGCGTTATATGTAACAAGTATAGCAGATTTCTACTGATCATAGATAGCACTGGTCACTTGCTGTTCAGAATAGCTTAAAGCTCCCATTTGCCATTGTCAGCCTTATATATTATCGTTGCTGTATTTACTTTTAGGTACCTTCTATCATGAATTCGTAGTGTTTTTCTATATTTTAGAAATGAATCGTCTGACAAACTATGGAAGTTCATAAAACATTTCGAAATTCTTGGGGGAGTAACCTTGGTCATAACCTCATATATCCTGGGTAAGAACGGGGCAAAAATGCCGAAACATTGCATTACGCCAATTGCCTGGACTTCTTAGGAGCATTACTTCCTAAATTTTGTAAAGACAGAACACAACTCTCCTTGAAAAGTAACACTTCCCGGCATCTTAATTATATGGTAACGCTTTCTACAGGTGTAACACTCCTGATGAGGCCTATCATGATGGTGTGCTAGGTTTAGAGAAAAGACTGGTGATGATGTGATATGGTCAGTTTATTACACTTCATGACAGCTAACAGTTTGTCTTACAGCCGTCATTGTCAGCCCCCACTATTATGCAATCATCTACCGTTCGACAACTAACAAGTAATTCTTATACAGACTTTTAGTGATTATTTTTTTAGAATAGAACTAGAATAATGACACAAACATAGAAGAAAGATATGCTTTGAACTTATTAAGACTTGTATAGGATACCGACACTGAATAGATGAACAAGGGAAGTATCCCTAGAGACAAAAAGAAAAGAAAAGAAAAAGATTGAATGAAACTTAGTTGCCATATCACACCATGTGTGTCCCATGCTTAGGTTCAGCAAGATGTTAAAGACCAACAATCTATTGTTTTAGAACAACTGTCAAACAATTGATGAATTTGAAGCACATAGTCTAAGCTAAAACTAAGTGATGGAAAGCACGAATTGGAAAATATGGAGTGTGTTTCTGTGGTATACCTTGTTCACAAAAGGAGAGCCCACAGGAGGTTATTCAGTAATAAAGTGAACCTGAAAGTGCAATCTAGTCAGTGCATATGCATTCATCTACTCAAGATAATGTTCAAATTAGGCAGAACCGTGCCGTACCTTGCCACCAATCACCTCTAGTAGCAGAGCCATCCGGATTGTCCTCTTTATACTGGATTCAACATGCCAAAATAGATATTTAACATAAGTGATCTAATTTATCTGTACAATTATATAAAAATAACTACGTACATTTCTTGGTGGTTCATTGACAGGTTGCTTCTGTTGAGGGCTACTGTAGAATTCCCGACCACCATAATGCACGGAGGAACCAAAATAAGGGGATTCTGATTCATTTGGATAGATATGTTTTCCATCCTTGTATGTAGTGCAGCCATGAGATTTGCTATCTGGAGACGAATTAAACTTCCACAGTTTCATCAACGCCCAAACAGGTTTAAAAATTTTTTAAACATAAACTGAATCTAAATCGAGTAGCAATACGAAATTGACAGGAATGCACAGAAGTACCTGTGATGCTACTGCCATTCTGCCCTCTGGCACTCTGCTTGTTCAGCATCACGTACAAATCCGTCTGCTTTGCATCTTTTGCGTTCCCCTGGAAGGCAAAACCAAGAACAACAATGTCAGCGACATATCCGAATAGGATTTTGCTTAACCCAACAGCTCCTCCGTCATGAAAATCAAAATTAACATGGAAAAACTGTCAATAGAGCAAATCGCACCACCAGATCACCAATCACCACAAACGGCGACATCGAAACAATTCTTCAAATTGCACACTAAATGGGGTCCGAAAGACGGCGTGATAGAGACGGTACCGCAGGAGACGAGGGGAAGACGGTGCTGAAGTAACCGTTGGGCAGCGGCGGCGCGGCTCCGGCTCCGGCTCCGGCGGCGGCGGAGGGGCCCGACTTCTTCTTGGCCTCCATGCCGACTCGCTTCCCTGCGTCAGTGGCTTCGGGAGATGGGCCTGGACTCCGGAGGGGATGGGAGCCGTGAACACAGCAGGAGGAGAAAGATAGGGCACGTGAAGTGGTCGTTATAGGCGGCGGCGCGGGAGGAGGCAGTTGGTGGTTCGCCTCGTGGCGTCCTGCTCCGGCCAACATCTGTGCCGGCATTTAAAGGCCGCGACGGAGCGCCCCGGTTTCGTTATTTCCGTGATCCCGAGGGGGCTGGACGAGGAAGATGTGTTCTGTACTTTTGCTCCAGCCCCCCTGCTCACCGGAGAATTTACAGAGAGATGCGCGCCACAAAAGGTCAATTCTTGTTACAACTCCGCCAGCCAACAACTTTAGGTTTGGCTTATCCCAGTGACGGTTTCACTCTCATTAAATGAGGTGCCATATATACAAAAGTGATGGCATAGCAAAGAATTCATGAAGAAAGAGAAGGGACAAAAAATGATGGCATAGGAATTCATGAAGAAAGAGAAGGGATGAGTTTCATCTAGATGAAAACTTGGGTAATAGTAGTATTTTCAAGACTTTGAATTGGTTGAAACTAGCATTGGGGGTTATCCAATATCACCTAATCAAGTCCATCTTAGTTGAATGCGATGGCTTGTCTATAAAACCATGAAATGAAACTTGGCATTGGAATGACTTGTTTCATTCATGGTCTCAAAAATCTTTTTGGTGATGTGTCACTCTTGTTAATTGCACGGTGAAACTTTGTATTGGGAATAGTCTTATAGAATTTGATCAGCAAAAGAACACAAAGGATGGAATAGATGGTAACTGGCTAAATGTAAATATAATAAGATAGCTGCAAAACTTAATTCTAGATTTACCAAAACAACATCTTTCGTTAGATAGATACCATCACACATGTTTTCCCGTCCGTTCGCCTGAACGTTGCATGGAAAGGCTTATGTAAAAGCTCATCCAAAAATGCAACTACTAGTAGGTACTTTCCTTTTGTTATGCACCTTAGATATATACTTGTGTCTAGATGCATAATAAAAGAAATGTATCTAAAAAGAGTCAAAATGAAAAGTAATTTTGGACGAAGAAAAAACATGCATGAATAAATGTTATATGCTTATTAGGATCTTATTCCACCCTTTTCATTGATCTTGTTCTTGAATATTGAAATTGGAATATGATCGACATCCACGAGGTTTACATATTTCTTATACTAACCAAATATTCCAACCTAATGCAATTTTTTGTGTTAGGAGCTTTGCCTTTTTGTTGTCGCGTTTGTATATATAAGAGCCGTTGTCTAAGTAAGCGCTGATGAGCCGAGTCCAATGATCTCTTGTTTTCAGCTGACCTCTCTCACTGCTAACCAATTATAAAATCACGTTCTTTTTTGTCGCCAAAGATGTCCAAATGTCTTGTGCCTGAAAAATAACCCACTTTAAAACCTGCTATTCACTTGCATAGTTGCATTGCAGATTCCATAAATCCCTTGCACGGCTTCACCATGAAGGCATGAACAAACATACTCCGTATGCACTTGCCAGTGCACGTGTTGATTGGACAGGAGAGCAGTACCATATCTTCCAACTCAACTGCATAGCTTTTCACATTGTTCTAACGTGTCCAAAACAAGCTCATCAGTTGCCATTTGCCAACGGACGTGTTGACCGCCCAGGATCTTGCCATATCTTCTGCTATGATCTGACCCGGGCAATAATTTCACATCCTTCGATACGTATCCAAAAAGAAGTACTCGTTCTACGAACTTCACCGCATCCATGCCCTTTGGGCCAGCATTATTTAAGCACAAGATGCACTCTTTTCATCTAGAATCGAGCTGATCGAGAAGGCATCAGAAGCTACAAATTATCCACCACCTGCATTGACCATATCGAGCTTGACTTGCTCTGCAAATTGTTCAGCGACCCATCTTGACAAAAAGACTAATTTAAGTAACCTCGATGAGGAGGGTGGGAGGGATATGTTCTACTCCCTCCGTTTCGAATTGTATGTCGTTTTGACTTTCGTAAATATTATTATGCATCTAAACATACACCATATGTACATGCCTTATAGTATTTATGATTTTAGGAAAACAAAACGACGTACAATTTGAAACGGAGGGAGTAGTAAACCAAATATGATTGCTAAACCTGAAGCCTGAACAAGTAAACCAGGAGGAGAGGCTAATTAGACCATGTCAACCCACTCAAGGTAAGCCCAAACAAGTTGAAGCCGAGCACCAGAGACACATCCAGTAATTATAGTATTTGATCTAATCATGATCCAGTTGTAATCATCTATTATTAGAATGATTAAGTAATGCTACTGCATATGCCTATTATCTTGAGGGAGGCAGCAACCTATATCAATCTCCATAAACATGGCCTTACTTTTAAGTATTAGCATACTCTCTTCGTCCCAAAATAAATGTCGCTTTCGCTTTCCAAGAAATAACTTTGACTAAATGTATATAAATAAATATTAATCATTATGAAACAAAATTGATATCATATATAGATATTTGAACCTAGTTTTTTTAACAATTTTATTCAAAAATATAAATGTTACACATATTTTCTACAAATCTAGTCAAACTTATGACATGGAAACCCAAAATAACTCTAATTTTGGGATAGAGGAAGTAATAGACTATACCATCAATATAAAGAAAAATAATTATATATGTTTTAATGCCTTGTATCACTTTTTAGTTGCACCCTAGTGGACTTAGTTAATTTTAATTGTAGTCATAACATTTAAACATAAATTGCATTAATTTTCTTCTAAGCTAGGTAAAACCCTGTGCGCTGCTGCGAGAATTTTTTAAACAAAATTTTAAGCTAAAATGTCGAAAGTAGAAACACCAAAGTGATTACATGGCAACATTCATTTGTAAACAACATTATATATGAACAAATGTTATTTTGTTGAGAGTGAACCATTCTAAAATGATTGATCCTACATATATTTCAACTACGGGAATTTTGTGGTGTGCTACTCCCAAATACATGTCATTAGTCACAAAAATTCGGTTGAAGACATAGATGGTCTGATGGATGATGACATAACATATAGTGGATATTGTCACACCCTGAAATTTTCAATTTCAGGATGTGAATAGAGAGAATAATTAAATAACAATTTTCTCATAATTTTAAAATTTTTCCAACATTTATTTTCTTTACAGGAAATATAGTATAGGAAAAATCCTTTGTTTGATTTTCCGAATTTAAAACAAAGTTGAGAGTGTTGCATTCATGCCGATGCATCTAGTGGTTCTTGAGTACAAAAGGTTTCAAAAAATACGTATAGGTGCTGTCCAAACTCTTCCGAAAATTTTCCGGAATTTTTTTGGGATTAATTCTCATTTTTCTTGAGCTAATTCTATTTATTAGAAGGCTCTAAAATCTTTTTCATGAGCTCCAAATACTTTATTTGGATTGTTCATGCTCCAATCTAGCTCTGGGAATTTTCCTGGAATTTTTGGAATTTTCTGAGTATTTTCTGTGCTTTAAAACATTTTCTAGGATTTCTTGGAAATGTTTTCGCATTGAAAATTAAATTCGGAAAATGAAAAAAACCTTTCTTTCTAGTTGGGCCAAGCCCATCTGCGGAAGTCCGCCGGTCCCCCCTCATCTCTTTCGCCGGTCACTTTTTGCACCGCAGTGGGCCGCAGTGCCGCACTCGCTTTCGGCCCAGCCGCGGCCCACTCCACCTCTCTCCGCTCGCGGTCACCGACAGGTGGGCCACACCTGTCATCTCCTACCTTCAGTCGTGCCCAAGCTGGACACGAGCCCGAGCTCGAGTCCTGGTCGCCTCCGCGCCCTACGCTCCCTTGACCCGCACGCCGAGGCAGCCGCTACCTCGGTCCTATAAAAGCTCGTCGCCTCGCGCCCGGAGCCCTGTCTCGAAACCCTAGCATGCGCAAGCAGCGCCGCCGAGCCGACGCCATGGCCGCCTCTGCCGGGTCATCGTCGATTCGCAGCCCTGAGGACCTGTCAGAGCCACCCGAGGCCGTCGGGAGGACGTCCTCGACGAGCCGCACGCATGTCGGCTATCCTCGTCGCGTGACGCTCGCCTGAAGGACCGATTAGGCGATCAGAGAGGGGGAGTGAATGGGAGTCGATAAAAATTCTTCTCGAAGGAGATTGAAACTCCGACAAGATGAACCCGCTCGGTCGGACCCCCAAAATCACATGCTCCGCACTTCTACCTTTCGTTTGCCAACACCACGTAGCCACTGGAGTGCTACTGGTCCCAGGAACAAACTCTACCAGCAACCTCAACACACACGCACCCACGACAGCGGAAACACCTCGAAAGTCGGCTGTCCAGAGGGGGGCGGTTAGACCGGGTATAGGGGGTGGTTAGACCGCCTCCACCTGGTAACCAAGAAATCCTCCGAAACACCTCTTCCGAGCACCAAAACGCACCAAGGTTTCACCAACAAAGATCTCTCGGTCAAGGCCATGCTAGCTACCGAGAAAATCTTGGCGAAAACAAAAACTCCACCCGGGGGCCTAGGGGCGGTTAGACCGGCTACCGGGGGCGGTCTAACCTCCGTACCCAGGCAACGAACTCCAATCAAGAACACCTAGCAAACGGCACGAGAACGACCCGAAATTTCACCCGGACGCTCCTCGATCAAGGCGAACAAACTCACGAGAGGAAAATTCGGCGAAACAAAACTTCGACCGGAAACACCCGGGGTGGTTAGACCGCCCCCTTGGCGGTTAGACCGCCTCTTCCAGAAAAACAGCCCGCGGGTCAAACCCTAACTTCCTCGCGCCCGATCTCCCGAATCACTCCACGGATTGCAGCGAAACTTCGGGATTAGCTGGGTTGCCTCCTGGGCAACCTCTACCTCAAAGGAATCGACCCGAAGCGCTCACAATCAAGAGGAATCGACGAAATCGCCTCTCTAGGTCAAGAACTCACCCAACTCGAAAAACCACCAAATCGAGTCCGATTCAAGAGAGATTTGGGGGCAAAGTCACCAGCCAAAGAGGCACAAGAACCTCATACGTGACACCCACCAAAAACCCCAAGAGATCGTCCTCAAAACACCGCCAGCAAAGAGCTCCGAAAATCAACACAAAGGAGAGCGGGAAAACCACCTTGAGGAACAACGCCGAACCATCTATACATACCATGAAGGTTCGTACAAGGTCTAGCTTGCCTCCCAAACATCCATCCCTCTCTCTAGATCTCACATGAAGCTCTCAAGCTAGTCCTAGGAAAAACTAGGGAAAATGGAGGATGAAAAAGGAAAAACAAATGAGCTAGGGTTCCAAGAGTTGGCTGCCATCCACCCACTCAATGAGTATATATGGAGGCACCCAAAAGACTAAACTACCCTCACCTAATAACTAGGGATACAAGCCCCTCGAGGGAGGATTTGGAAGTCTTCGGAATTTCTTCATCGGGCGGATGCCCGACAACCGCAACCTGCTTAGCCTCGACGCAAGCCTTGCGATCCCGACGCGTGTCCTCCGCTTCGAAGCATCTTGACGCCGGCGGCCAGGGCGGTCGACCGCCACCCCACGGGCGGTTAGACCGGCCAGGGAGATCTGACCGGCCCCAGGCGGTCTGACCGCCCCTCCTGGGCGGTTGAACCGGCCTGGGTGGCCGCACCTCCTCGTCGAGTCTTCGGCCTCGGTTTTGTGGCTCAACCGAGTAACTCAGTGGTTTTTTGGTGAAACACTGCAAACCCCGCGAACTCGGTGTAGCCTCCGCCAATCTCCACTCATGCTTGGCTCCCACGTAGTCCCAGCTCGACCTTGGTTTTGAGGCTCTACCAAGAAACCGCCCACGACTTCATCTTGCTATTCATGCCACCGTGCGGCCCGCACTTGACCCCACTGGCCACCGGGTCCCTCGAACGAAGCCTACTTGTCTTCTCCACACCTGGAGGCCTCACCGGCAACGACCTTTCGCGCTTGTTCTTCACCTGCACCAACACGAGTCAAGCCACAACCTGCACCTGCAATACTTAGCCAAGAATCAGTCCACACAACGTTGTCAATCACTCATCACACAAGGAAGCGACCATCCACCGGTCCTCGAACCACACATGGTCCTCATCGCCGGAATGCCACCGCCCCCAAAGCAAAGACCGACCGACCCTGCTCCGCGCCGCCGGTCCGCTTGCCGCCTTTCCCCTCCAAGGTGAGCGCGCCCTTGAGTCCCCCTCGGTCTCCTCTCCGTTTTCCCCTCTTTACCCGAGCTCCCCGCCCTCTAGGTCGCCGGAGCCGCCATCCTCCCGAGCCGCCGGAGTAGCCCACGGCCGCCGTGCGGTTTTCGCCCCAAAGGAAGAAGAAGATAGGGCGATTTTGTGGATAACCCCGTGAGAAAAGAAGTAACCCTAGGTCCTTATCTTGTGTCTTGTAGCTCTACCAGATAACCCCCTGCGAAAACACCACCTTTCACACATAAACCCCCCTGAAGATCTTGCAAGTAAATCCCTGAGTTTATATACATAATTATGTATATGCCCTGTCTTTTCACAGTTAAGCCCGGGAAGTTTCCAATCTCTGCAGTTAGGTCCCTACACCTTTAAAAGTTCATATCTTTCTTGTTTTAGCTCCATTTTAATCCGTTCAAATTGCGTTAGGTTCATAATAATGTAAAGCACGCGTTAGTGGTGTGCTTTCACCATGTTTTGTTTTCTGAAAATAAAATTAGTACTAATTTTGATTAATGTCTAGTTATACATGCCTTTTATAAATAAAAGTAATATAAATCTATAAATCGTTTTTCATAAGCAAATTTAATTTAATTAATGTTTCTATCACATGTTTTTGTACATAAAAGTTAATTAGATCTTTATCTCGGTTTTTGTAAATCAAATGTTAATTTGTTTAATAGTTAATTAATCTTTTCAAATTAAATTTTGATTAGGCTTTTACATCGGCTTTTATAATAAATGTTAATATGATTAATGTCAGTTCCATAATGTTTTTAATAATAATATGATCTACTCGAATTACAAAGTTTATTTTAGATTGTTCATACAGTTTAGTTTTTCTAAATTAAATGTTTAATCGATTTAATTCATATATGAATCTTTATAAATAAAATTTGACTAGTTCTTTACACCGGTTTTGTAAATAAAGTTTAATTTTCATTAATTCCAACATGGGGTATTTTATTTATGAAATACCCTTACATATATTTTGTTAATTAAAATAAATCTACCTCGTAGCCTTGTTCTCTTATTCATGCAAACCGTTCGCTCTTTATCACGCTCTGTCTTAGAGTGTCTCTATTGTTGAGCTAGCCTTCTTTTAATCTCCAGATCTTTCCAATCCTAGTACATACCATCCTATCATAATTATCTTTTATGTAAGACCACTACACTCTTTCAGTTCTTTGATCCAATCTTGTGCAGCTATCTTTCTTAGAATCAGTGTCTCTGTCATCTAGCTGTTCTCTCTTCATCCTAGTTCTCCTTGTAGGCTAGTCTTCCTAGATCTTAGCCTAAGATCTCTTATGCGCTTGATAGTTCATTGCTACCGCTCTCGTTTGCTTCACCTTAACTTATACGTTAGCATGTGTATCACCTGTTACTTGTTTTAACACTAAAACTGCATGTTAATCTCGACTAATTCTTATTCCAATGCTTTTATAAATAAAAAGTGATTAGGTTCTAATCCAGTTTTCTTTAATCATGATGTAATTGGTTAATCCCTATTCATAACTAGTTTTTTCTAAATAAAAGATGTTAGAGTAAATATCGGTTTTTATAATAAAGTTAATGTGTCTAATGACATCATAAATGCCTTTTCAATATTAAATATGTTTAGTTGAACACGTGACATAAATTTACGCGTTTAGATATCTTATACTTGCTTTATCTTTCTAAAGTAATTGTTAATTTGACATAACTTCCACTCGAATGTTATAAATGAAATATGATTAGGTCTATCGTGATTTCTTTAATTAAATGTAACTTGTTTAATGGTAACATAGAGTATTTCTCTGAAATATTCTTTCACATGATTTCTTAATTAAAATATGCCAAGCGTAGTCTCTTGTTGTTTGATAATGATCTCACGATAGTTTCGAGCTTAGTTCCGTTTCAGCGTTTCTTGCGCTTGCGTAACCAATAGGATCGAGCTCTACCTTAGTGTGATCTTTTCGGTCCTTGCTCAATCTTCCGCCACCATCTCTTCAAAGTTAACTGAGCCTTTTCCTTCCAAGCATACTCTGCGTTCTTTAGTGATCCATCTAATCAAGCCTATCCTTTAGTGCATTCTTTTAAAGCTTTCTTTTGATTGGTGTATTGTTCTTAGTTTTGCTCGTGCGTTTGCTTTGCATGCTTGTGCCCGATGATTGATACGCATAGAGCGAAGTGGTTCACGAGCTTTGAAGACCTTGAAGGTGAAGATATTCTGAGTAACTACTCTGTGGTTAAAGGCAAGTGTGTCCTTGATCTTTTGTCCCAATAATTTTATTAATCACTATTGCATTGCTTTGCATTAATTTTGATGGGTTCCTGTTAAGGATGACTAGCCTCTTTTGACCATTATCTTGAACCCGATTTTAATTAATATTGATGGTAGATGTTGCTTAGTGTGCTCAACTGGGTTGGTAATAATCAACATGGTTATCATTTTATGCTCTATGTTCCTTTATGATAATTTTAATACAAGATCACTGTGCATTAATCGGAACATGGAGAACCACCCAGGAAAACAGTACAACCACAAGAACTAATGGGCAATGGTCTTGGCTGAATAATTAGGAACTTTAGCTTGTGGTGATCTTACCGGTAAGGACAAGGGATCGGCGATGCTTGCGGGGTATGGACTCGCTCTAGCAGGGGGTTGGGTGAGTTATTCTTTTTATGGTGGGGTATCAACCTGCTAGGGGACTTTATACCTTGCTAACTGATCCGGACCTTGTGGGTCACTACTTGTTGGAGAACCTTTGTAAAGGTCTTGTAGCGTCCCTATGCAACCACACCTCGGTAGTGTGGTATGGTGCCTGCGCAGCATCGCATGGTTGGGTTCAAAGTTCTTCGGAGCTTTTACGCTGCTTGTGGTGAAAGTGTACAACCTCTGCAGAGTCTAAAACTAATCGATTAGCCTTGCTCACGGTCAAGAGTGGCCTGGACCCTCACATGATAACTGAACTTGAAGATGGACTTAAATTGTGTTATGGTTATATTTGCCATGTGCTCATGGTGTATCTCTCATCTTTATGCTTAATTGTGGGTTGGTATAAACTTATACTTTTATTAGTAATCAGGTGCTAATAAAACTTGATCAACTAAAATGCTAAATGCTTATAGCCCAGTCCACTATAAAGCCTTTGCTTTCATACTTTCCCCACACTTGCTGAGTACGACAAGTGCTCACCCTTGCTATAAACAATGTTGCTCAGAAGGAGGAAGCTGCTATGAAGTCGTTGTGAAGATGTTGCTGGTGCTAGGCGTACGTAACCCCCAGTCGACTGCTTGTGATGTTTGGTGTCTTCGTTTCCAGGATTTAAGCGTAAATCTCTGATAATATTTCTTTTTCTTATGTGATACTGTTTCTGTATACACTTATATGTCACTATATGCATGAAACTTGATCCTGGCATGCATATAGGTTTGCACTTGGTTTTCTTTGGAAAAACAGGTGTGACAGATATTGACATGACGTATAGTAGGTTATAATGCGGAATGCTTGTATGATGAGAGAAATAGTTAGTTGTTTTCTTCTATATAGTTTTATATGATATAATTTATAAAAAATGGTGTATATAGTCTCACGACAAGCCATAAAGTTATGCCTCATTTTAGGAGATAATACTTTTGTAACATTATCGTTTCGTCCGAGAGGGGATTCATGCATGGTGAAGGTTGAGCACACTGTGCTTTGCGAAATCACGTGCTGATTAAATATAGCCGATAGTGCGCGCCTTATCACGGTTGGGTTCCGTCGTCTCTCTAAAGCTTTTCACACACTCCTACGTATATCCAAGAAAAGAGAAGCTTCCATCCCTAAGAAACGAAGAAAGAGGTGGAGAGGAGAGAAGCTTCGGCCGACAAGCATCAGGCATCAGCACGGCCACGCCACTATCTCTAGCCTTTTCCCGCGCCCACACACACACACACAAGGGGCAAAGATGCCGGCCCGTTCCTTCTCTTTCTATCAGGGAATCAAGACACCGGTAGCAGCTATCTGCAAATGATCCGATCCACCTGCATTGACCACCTCGAGCCTGACCTGCTGCAGTTCCCGCTGTGCTCCTGCATACCGGGGCCGGCCGTCGGCCGAGAGCTTCGCAGCTAGCGAGTCCACACAGCCATATCCCATATCTCCCCCGGCCGTGATCGATCTATATCTCGCCTGACCTCCGGCAGCATCGATGCAGTGGCATCTCTTGGTCCGATCCGATCCGGTCTAAAAGCAAGGCCGGAGATGGCGATCGGAACCGGGAACAACTCGGCTCGCTGCCGCGCTATGCTCTAACGCTCGTTCGGGCCACTCTTCTCGAGATATCATCATCATCTATTCATCACGGTTCGTGACAAGTGGAGGAGGCGGAGTGGGATCCCCCTGCCCGCCGGCGGCGAGGACTATGATGATGAAGAGATGAGATGCGCGCGCCAATAATTTAAGCCCAACGGGTAGGAGAGGTCGTCCTTATCTCGTCATCGCCTTGATGATGGACGTCTTTTCCAGGTTGATGATCTCTTTCTCTACTCCCCGCCTACTCCTCTTGAGAGTCTTTGTCCTTTGACAAGTAGCTAGGCGAGGAGTAGAGGTAGAGCCCACGGGCCATGGCGATGGATCGGATGTGAGTTGTGAGGTGCTGCGTGTGCGTTCGGCGGCGGGCGCCTTTTTATCCGCTTGCTGTCAAAGGCGGCGACTGCGAAGGTGGGTGAGCCTGGCTGACGAGCGATAGAGGGAAAAGGCGCGTCGATTTGGGTTCAGAGAACGAACGATCCGTCTCTATCCTCCCGTGCGGCAGTTTGACACGGATAGGCTTTGGCTAGCGAGAGACAAAAGTTTCTACCATTTGATAATGTGGAGGCGAAGCTATTTTTTTCTATAAAGACTAGTAGCGCAAAACGGGTGTGGATATGCATGGAGAACACAAACATAATGCTCTCAGCCTCTAGCTAGCTGATTGTGCTGATGATGAAGCCTATATATCAATAAAATTAACAATTAACCCTGTCCAGTTTGTATCCAGATGAAGGTGTGATCTTTTAGCCTATGTATTAATCAAAATCTGTTCGACCCTGGTGCAGCCTGCCACGACACATGCATCGTTATTTTGATATATGGGAGGGTATTTTGTTCTTTTTAGCATGCATCCGTGGTCCGAAATTGAGGTTTTGACGGTACACAATACCACCCTGTACCACCAATTGAAAATGACTCATATGTAAGGATCTGACGGTTGAGATTAATTCTGTACCATCGGTTTTTTGTGTGGTATGAGTGGTATTCATTGGTGGTATGGGTAGTATATGAGTATTATCGGAAATATATAAAATAATATTGTTTTAATATATGAAATCAAGTCTTTTTATGTAACCTTGGCAGCGGAGAAATTTTTTCCAAACAATATACATCGACCGAATTACTATTTTACCCATAGTAATAAACTGAAAAAATGATAATACCATCGTACTACCGTTGGGTGGTATTGTGTACCGTAAAAGACCTCCCAAAGTTACCTTATTTGGATAATTAGGACTAAATTTTTAGCTAACAAATAATAGAACCTTAGTCGTTGTCCTAAACCTTCATCTTTGTCTTAAGCTCAAATTTCACCCTAGACTATATATCAAACTAATAATCTACTTGTCGAACTATTTATAAAGGCACCTAGTTCCCATTCAATGCATCATTTAAAAAATGGTTCAATGCATGATCGAGATGAAATAAAAAGAGTAAAGCTTTCACTTATAGAAACAAGATTATCAATCACTTATTTTTGCTATGCTAATGAATTTTGGTGGTGTTGGGGAATTCAAGTAAAACTTGTCACCCTCGAAATGTTGAGTTTAACAAAGTTCTCGAAGCATGTTTTTCAGGAGCAGGGAATTCGCGATTATCGGAATCCTGGAACCTGTGAAGCCTCGAATTCGCGAATGTGCAAAGTTCGGGGATCTTGATTCGGTGAAGAAGTGGAGTCACGAACATGCGGAAGCCGGAACCTCGAACCGTCGATGGCCCAAACTTCGGAGAACGGCCGATTCGAGAATCCGTCGAGGGCCGAGTTCGGGAGTCAGGCGCGTGGGCATGCGCGAACCGGTGAAGAAGCGAAGGCTAATTCGGGAAAGCCGCCGAAGACCCTGTTCGGGAGTTTCACGTGAAGACATTCACGAACCGGGGGAGAAGCAAAGTCAAAGTTGTTGTCCCAAAAAGTCCTGGTTTAGGGGAGTGTGAATTAGTGGCAGATTTGTAAATATGTTGGATGAAAAAGACAATCCCGTATGCGTTCACACTGGGAATATTCTGCGAGGCTACGGGTGTTATCGGTATGTAAAAGTCCTTCGTCTCCCTATAAAAGGGGGCGCAAGGGCACGTGTAAACGGATTCGGACTTTTTTTGGAACTTGTGCTACTTGCGAGAGAGAATCACAGTCCCTTTGCGCTCGACTTTGTCTTGAACGTGTTAAGAACTCTCACTTATGTTAGGGTGGTCATCCGAACTTTTCGGGTAACCCCCAACAGGTGGCATAGTACTTGTGTCAATATGGTTAGTTGGATCTGTAGCATGCTAAGAACCTTACACACACTATACTCTCAATTGAGCTTCCATAGACAACTATGTACGAAATTGAGCAGTAACCTGATCGATGCGATAGTGAGGGATTTTTAAGCCTCAACCACAAATCCTCAATGAACAGTCAAGAGAAGACAATGTCAATCTCGTCTTGACACGCGTGCACGTGATGAACCAATATTATTTCTAAAATGAATTCATGCATCAAAACTAGAAGGATTTCTTTGGCAAAATTTCTGTTTTGAACATAACTGCTTGAGGGCTTGTTTGGGAAATGGAGGAATCAAGTGGATGGAAGATGATTGAAGGAGATTTTGGGAAATTTTGACTTATAATGGAAATTCCTCCACCCCAATACCCTTCATTCTCATTCATTCCACTAATTCCCAAACAAGCCCTGAAGGATACAAGTGTGAAAAGAATTCCCTAGTAATAAAGTTGAGCGGGATGATGAAAATTTTGGCTCAGCTAGAATCCACCATGGCACGCAGGCCCCACGAAGGAGATCGAGGAAGGATGGATCGCCTGGATATGGCAAGAGCAAATCTTACTGGATACAGATCTCGGCTGGTTTAGTTTATGCGCCGCCGGCGTTATCCAAGGCTTCTGCCTGCTGCGCGCGCCCTCGCGGTGCAGCGCATCTCGCCCCCCGGCCCGAGGTGGTTGGCCGTCGGCGGCTGACGCGTGCGCGCGTCGCCGTCGGCGTTACCCCACCCCGTGCCGGAGCACAAGGACGGCACGGCAGTTGGCACGGCGCGCCGAAAAGCTGGCTGCGCGGCGTGTCGCCGATGGCCCTTGGCGGCGCGAAGGGGCGGGGGCTCGAAAGAAGATCCTCGGCGATTATTGCTGGAGTGGGCTCGGCCGGCTGGGGCTCCCCGATCAGCACTCAGCAGGCGGTCCGCAGTTGTTCGTTCGCGGGTCGGCTTCCACGGACGGCCATGCATTTGCATGCCAACCATGGGAATGAGAGGATTCGGTGAACTTGGGAAAGGTTTGAGATGCACGTGCTGCTCCCGACGTCTCGAGGAGCCTGGTAGTGGTATTGATACTAGGTTGACCATTTCTGACAAGTGTGCAAAAGTGGATGGGAGGGTAACAATGGAAAAGACAAAATTGGGAAAAAAGGGGAGAGGGGGAGAAGTCAAAATGGGCCAAATATGCATTTTACGGGCCTGACCGATGGTTTCCGTTCTTAAATTTTTTTTGGGCCTCTGCTCGTTTTACAAGGCTTGTCTTTGTTAATTCTATAAAAGGCCCTACCTTTGTCTGAATAGGCCTCCATACAAACATGGGCCGCCGCCTCGTTGGGTTGTGTTGGGGGTTTGGGGGGGGTCCGTGGTGGGTGTTGGGGCTGATACGAAGAATAGTGTTCCGGTAGTAGATTAAATAGTATTTGTGTGAGAGAAAATAAGTCGAGATAAATGAACATGCCTACGATCTACGTAAGGCGTCGCCTCTGTTGTGGGCGTTGCCGACGATAGAGGGCGGGCGAGAAGCCATCGAACTCAAGAGGCGTCCAATCCAATCCACCGGATTACACAATTTAGGAACGCCAAATGTCCAGTTTCTCGGATGAGAGACTAAAACCAATCGTCGACGATGGTTGAGGGACGGTGAAAAAACTTTTCTTCTTTCGCCCTCTGCTTATTTGGGCCTACCATTGTTTGGTTAGGCCTTAATTCTTCCGTGGGCCGTTCGCTCCTCGGACGGGCGGGGGTGGATCATTTTTCTTTTTCTTCTTCAGTTGGGACACACGACGACGACACATCGGCATTACTATGCCTGTTGTTTTTATCCATTGTCCATATTCAAATCCACACCCACCTTAAATGGAGAGGGTATGAGTAGAAAATAATTATCCATTGAAGAAATGTGGAGGGTAGGGTGTGGGGAGGGTGTAAATAATCGATTAGGTATGTATAGAATCTAGTACAGAACTAGTTATCTATTGGGTATGAGTGAAAATAGGGAGGGTAATAAGTGAATAATAATTATTTAGATGTGAATACGTACAAGAGTGGATTTTCGTACACTACCAGTGGCAGGCGAGCCTCGTAGTCATTACCGCGTTACCTCGACTGCTAGGCTGCTGCCGACGAGAGAGGGCGAGAAGCCATGAAACTGGAGAGGCGTCCAACCCAATCCATCGGACATGGCAACTAAAACAAAGCAACGCCTTGTTGCGCTCAAGTCCGACCCGCAAGCATTTGGCGTGCGCCATCTCGCCGTGCCCCGTCGTCCCCGACCGCGACGGCGGCGAGCGAGCGACCGCCGCTGCCATCTGTTGCATGCACAGCTGAGTAGCCGACCGCCTCCGAGACCGCGCTCGCCACCGCACCGCACCGTGCGTGTGAACCGCGCGCACCACGGCGATTGCGATTCGGGTCCCCATCGATCGCCCCCCGCCGCGAGGTGACACGACGCGAGCACGGGCTGTCACGAGACGCTACCCGTCACCCCACCCCCACCCACCGCGCGGGCCTTAGATCGGGGGGGGGGGGGGGGGGGGCACTCCGGAGGATGACGCCGACCTCGTCCTCGGCTGTCGCTCCCGGGCGCCATCGGATGTGCCCGCGACGTGACCACTGAGAAGGAGAGCAACGAAAGGGAATTGGCGATCCTGCTGCGTGCTGCCGTGGCCCGTGGCCGATGGATCGGTCCATCTGTGGCCTACCAGCATCGCGGTCTGCCGACTGCGCGCGCGGGATCAGCTGCGTCCAAGGCGTCAGGTGATCCGTGCCGAGCCGTGCGTGCTGCGGTGGAGACAAAGCCACACCACCTGCGGCGGCTGCGGAGAGCGTCGCGCCATTCATGCCGCCGGGCCTTTTTGCTTGCCCACGACGGTCGTCGGCCGAAGCCAAGTTGGCCCAGTGTTGCTCTTTGCCGACGTCGCCGTACGTGTGCAGGTGCGTGCAAACACTACTGAAACGTTTAAAAGCCGGGTGCACCACTGCACACAGCCACACACAGCGAAGAACCATACTATACGGTCCTGTCAGGACCGCGACGTTTCCGTTGGTGGTTAAAAACCTACGACTTGTCGACCTCGGAAACACGAAGACGCGCGTGAATGAGGACCGCACACGCCACGCCCGCACACATGAAAGTGCCAAAGCGCTAGTACGTGATCTTATCACACGCCTGCCCCTGCCTGCCGTTGGTGGCGTCCGGGTTACCCACACGGTCGGTTCCCGATCGCCGCGACGGCGGCGAGGAATAATGGAGGGAGGGCGGTGCGCCCATGCTGCGCGGCGCGATGTACCAAACCCGCGGGGCCACCACGCACCCCGTAGCTATCGGCAGGAACACGAGGCGAGCGACGGGCGGGCATTTGGCCGGCCGGCCTCGCCCGGAGGAAGCAGAGCGTTGATGGGCCGAAAGCTACGGCCAGCGGCAGCGGCAGCGGCAGCGCATCTGTCCTCGGCACGTCTCGCCGCCCTAGCTAAATTTATTCCGGCATCGTGGGCGGGTGGACGGACGGATCATTCATGGTTCATGGATGGATGATATGCTGCCGTTTCCCTGTTGCATCGGCAGTTCGGCACATGCCTGTAGCCATGTTCGTTTGGGCTTATCGGAGCCCCCAGCGATGTTTTCTCCGAGAATAAGCCAGCGCCACCAACAATACCAGCCAACAAGATTTCTTTTCTGCCGAACAAATCGGCACTGGGTCATCGCCCACCGAAGCCAAACGAACAGTGCCGTAGGTGGGCGATCGCAACCATCTGAAAGATTCGACGAGACCAACGATCGGCGCCCAACCGGACACAGGTCCGTTGTTGTCGACGTCGTCCTGTGTTCTTCGCCACGGAACGAGTGAACGCGTCGCACGAGCCCATCGCACGAGTGATTAGTGAATGCGTCGCACGCCCGGATCAAGCCCATTGCACAGTGAGTCCGACTTGGTTTGGCTGGTGGCTGATGCTAATTTGTTGTGAAAGAAAAATACTGCTAACTGATGGGTTGAGCCTCGTAGGAGTGACAGATCTTCTCGGCCCAACAGTCGAGTCATGGGCCCGGAGTGGGAGTAGTGGGTCGTCGTGTGCTGGGCTCAGCCCATGTAATCTATTTGGCCGTGTCGTATGCGTGTGCGTGTTGCCTCGTGGCTATATGAACCGGGTAGAAGGAAGTGGAGAGATCAATGTAACACCCTAAAATTCCACCACCAAATTAATATAAGCAACAAGGTGTTTTAGTTTTAATTTTCTAAGGATTAATTAAATTATCAAATAAATTTGGCCTTAAAAAATATTTAAATATCATTTTAATAATTTAGAAGCAATAAGTGCTTGTGCATCATGATTTGAATGCATGGGTTTTGGTTGTGGTGTGGTTTTAAAAGTCTTAAAATACTTGTGAAAATTCTTAAAAATAATTGTGAAATAGTTTGTGAAAATTTGTGTAAAGGTTGAATTTAAAATATGTTTGAAAAGTTGTTAAAAATGGTTTGTGAAAAGCCTTTAAAATAGTTGGAGAAATTTGTGTTAAAATTTGAATTTGAAAACATGTAAAAGATTTGAATTTAAAAAGGTTTGAAATTGGTTTAAAAATGGGTTTGAAAAAGAAAAGGAAAAAAAAAAGAAAAAAACAAAAACAAACCCAACCCACCTCCCTACCCCGCGGCTTATCCCCGCTTTCGGCCCACGCGGCCCACCGGCGCCCCGCCTCCTCTCCCCCTCTCTCTCTCCCTCTCGCCGACGGGTGGGACCCCCTCGTCGGGAGCACCCCTAACCTCCGGCCGTCCTCCCGGGCCGCGCGCCCCCGGTCTTCCGCGCCGCCGTCCCGCATCCCGGCCATCCCCGCGTCGCCCGCGCCTCTCCCTCATTCAAGCTTGCTATCAAGGTGCACTAAAACGACGGCCGCCGCCTCCCTCCTTAACTCCTTCGGTTTCCTCTCCATTCAAGCCTCTCCCTTGAATGCATTGAAGGCCGCCGGCCGCCACGGCCATTGATGGCCATTACTTCCGACCGAAGCCCCCTCTCCCCTCCTCGCCCTATAAAAGCACACCCGGAGAGGCTGCGAGTTGCCCCTTCGTCCTCTCCCGTACTCCCACATCCTCCTCCTCGCCCTCCCCCACACGCGCCGCCGCACCGGAGGTCCACCGCCGCCCGAAGCTTGGCCGGCGGGCGAGCACCCGCCACCGCCTTGCGCGCCCCTTCCTCTCCCTCCTACGCCCTATAAAGGATGCGCCGGGACCTCCTCTCTATCCCGCGCCCCTCCCCTTCTCTCCTCGCTCACCACGGCACACCGCCGCCGCGGAGCACCACCGCCACCGCCGCCCCTCGCCGCCGATCTCCTCCCACCGACGCACTTCTCTCCCCCTCCGAGCCCACGGTAAGCTTCCCCTCTTTCCCCTCTTCGCGTGGGCCTTTCCGCGTTCAAATCCGAGGCCGGGAGCCCCGTTTGGCCTCCTCCGGCGAGCTCCGCCGCCGTCGGCCGCGCGCGCGCGCGGGCGCCACCGCGGGCGGCCGCTCCCCCCGCCGGCCTCGCCGCACGCGATCGGGGGCCGTCCGATCGGTGCGGACGGCCCCGGATCGAAAGGGGGCGTACCCCCTTGATCGGTCCACCGTGGACCGGTGGACCGGGTCCACGGCCGCGGTCCACGAGCTGCGTTACCGCCGCGTCGGCGATGACGTCGGCTTGCGTCGGCACGCCCAACCGCAACCCGCCACGTGGCGCCTCCACGGCTCACCCGCCGGCCGCCACGGTAATTTTGCAAAAAGAACCCTACGGATTCCAAAATTACAAATATACCCTTCCACCTATATAAAAGCCTTACAACTAGGTCCTTTCTTTTATGCTTAGGCCCCTGCAGTCCTTGATTTCTCTATTCTAAAGCCCACCCTTGACCTTTTACATGTTAGACCTCCTAGTTTCACGCATAATTATGTTTTAGCCCCTGAAATCTTGCAGATAACCCCCTAAACTTTCAGATATTCACAATTTAGTCCACGATATCTTGCGGATAAGCCCCCGAAGTCCTGTTTCTTCACGGAAAAGCCTGCGAACCTTGTTTCAACCATATCTTTCCCGTCCCGGCTCCGTTTTAAGCGGTCTTGGTGTCCATGCGACCGTCTTTTCAAGCCCGTCGGTTTTAGAACCTTGTCTAGTCCATAGATCTAGCGTTTTAGCTCCGTTTAACCCCGTTCTTGTTGTGTTAGGCTCATATCAACTAAAACTACGTGATAGGACCAATGTTGTACATGTTCTTTGTTTTATATTTTATTTAAATATTAAATATGATTAAATCCTATTACACATGCTTTTCTAATTAAAATCTAATTAGAAGTTTAACACGTGTTTTCATAAGAAAGTTAATATGATTAATATTAAATGAACATTTCTTTTAATTAAAAGTTAATTAGATGTATACCTCGTTTTATAATCAAACTTAATTTGATTAATGATTATGCAATTTGCTTTCTACTAAAATGTAACATAGGCTATATCCCGGGTTTTCTTAATTAAATGTTAATTTGATTAAAATGAATATAAATGTGTTTTTAAATTATAATTTGATTATATAACTCGAAATATAAAGATAAACGCCTAGATGCTTTTACATGCTTCTTTTAAAATTAAATGTTTAATTTGCATAAATCATACTTGAATATTTATAAGTAAAACTGGACTAGGCCTACATCGTAATTTAAATACAAATATAACTTGCTTAATTATAAATAGGGTATTTCTCTGAAATAACCTATACACAAGATTTTACTTAATTAAAAGATATCAAACACGTAGCTAGCTCTTGTTTGTGATCATCCAAATCTCCCGCTAGTTCCGAGTGTTCCTTGTGTTCGCTTTCCTAGACCCAAACCCTGTTTTCCCTTTAAGCTTTTCATGCTTGGTGTATTGTTTTGTTTATTGTATGTATTCTTGTGTGCTCGTAGACATCGTGCCGGTTTCAAGCGAGCAACCGGTTGAAGTAGATCAAGAGCAAGTGTTTGAAGAAGAAGAACCTTAGTGTTTTAGCAAGGAAGGCAAGTGGTCTTCTCCCCCGCATGATTCTATTTTATCCTATGTAATTGCATGACAACTAAGTTTATATTTATTATGATATTGCATCAAATTGATGGGAACACCCTTTTTTAAGGACTTACCTAGACTTTTATCCACAATCCTTGGATCAACCCGGTTTAACAAATGTTTTTGGGTAGAATATGCTAGTTGCTCAACTTGGGTTGGATAAAAATGGTTTTCGAAGATAAATGCTTATATGTTTTATGACGATGATGCTTTTGGTAATACAAGACCATATGACTTAATCGGAACATGGATAACCACCCAAGAAAACATGTGCAACCACAGTGTTACATGGCTCTGACCTTAGCCAATTAATTAGGTGTGCGATTGATCTGATGGCCCTTTTTTCGAAAGGAGCATAGGGGGATCCGGGTTGCAGGGGTATAGCCGGTCCTTTTGGGGTAGCGACCTTTGCTAAGGTGCTGCCCACTAGGGAGGGTTATGGTCCGCCCGATCTGTAATTATGCGGGGCGTTAGTCTTTTGTATACCTTTGTAAAGGCTTCGTAGCGTCCCTATGCAATCACACCTCGGAAGTGTGGTATGATGCACGATCGGCATCGCATGGTTGAGTTCAAAGTTCTTTGGAACTTTTACGCGAGTTTGTGGGTAAAGTGTGCAAACCTGCGAGTGTAAAGCCGATCGATCAGCCGTGCTCACGGTCATGAGCGGCTTGGACCCTCACATGATTAATAAACTTGAAGATGAGAATAAATCGTGGTTTGGTGAAGCTCGATGAGCTTTGGGTTGTTTTGTTTAAAAGTTTTCCTTAAGTGGGTTGGTATATACTTACATCTAGTAATTAGGCGTTCTTTAATTAAAAGTTTGACCAACATTAAAATGCTAACCGCTACAAAACCATAGCCTATCCTTGATAGCCTTGCATCTTCCCCCACTTGTTGAGTACCAACCATAAGTGTACTCAGCCTTGCTTACCGCTGTTCAGAAGAGAACAATGGTGAAGAGTTCTACAGCGACTTTGAGGAGTTCTGAGGCTTGCGTCTCCCCCGGTCAAGTGCTGTGGAAGCGGAAGACGAAGACTCATCCTGTAGTTATCGTTCTCCGATGTTAAAGACCTTCGTGTCTTCCGAATGAGTGTAGTAAGTTGTTAAACCCCTTGATATTACACTCATTTTGTCTATCATATGTGTGGAACCAGATCCTAGCACACATATGAGATGCATTTGGTTTCTCTCCGAAAATCAGGTGCGACAGAGTGGTATCAGAGCAGTGTTGACTGTAGGAACGCAGCCTTATCTAGAAATTGTCGAAAATTAAGGATTCAAGTTCTAGAAGCCATGTCACCTTTCAAAATTATCTTATTTACACATAAAAATCTAATTTATCCTTTGTTCTTTGACAAAACCTATAATTTTTTTATCTATACAGAGTTAAGTTCTTGTTCTGTCAGCTGGATCTACCCCCAGTGTTTCCTAGTATAAGTTCTTAGATGGCCTACCCTCTTATCAACTTCGATAGAATCGTTCCTGTGAGGACGTGCGATGTAAATGCTTGATTGTTTGAACACATGTTTGATTTGGAGTTTTGATCGTGTGAGTTGTATTGTGGAGTGATGGCTACAAATGCAACAAGATATAAATTATTAGGTTAATAGAGATAGTTTGGGTTCAAATCTGGGTTATCCTTATCTGCCATTCAAGTTGGTTGGAGAATGTCAGAAGATCAAAGTCTAGAAGCAACACCAACATCAACAACAAGAAATCTACAAGTGAATACAGACATCAACGTATGAAAGAAGTTAAAGAAAAAGATGGTCAATTTCTTTCACCCCTGTTATTCTCCTCTCTACCACAGTGTGATTACAGCCACAACAAGAAGAGATGGATATGATATCAATAATTTTACCTTACTCTTCAATTTGTTTCCAACCTCTTTTGAGCTTATCTTTATCACACAACCGGATGGTGAGTCCCAATGGAAATCATGAATATAAAGACAAGAAACAAAACATCGATATTCCATCTACAACCTCAGCAATTGAACGCAAGATGCTAGAGTATGTGGCAACACAAACTCAGACTCTACAAGCAATGACTCAAACCATGGTTAATATCCAACAGTATATTATGGAGCAAGCATCAAATCCTAAGAACCCCAATCTTGTTTTGGGTGATAACCTTCAGATTCCATCTGTCCCACTGTCATTAGACAAAGAAAATCTTTCAGTCATGCAAGCTCAAGTCTTACAAGGACAAAAGCAGACCAACACATCATCTGCTCATAACACAGAGATAACCAAAACTGGAGTTTCTGCCGGACCAGTAAAGAAGCAAGTTGTAGAAGCATGGAATCATCAAAATAATAAGAGAAGTCATGGAGCACCAGAGTTGCGGACGAATGAACAACATGAACATATGAAGACTGCAGGAGCATGTCGATGTTGTGAGCATTATGGTCGTTCATGTCTCCAAAAAGAAGCCAACCTAATGAGAGATGAGGCTAGACAATGTTATCATTTGGATATCAATGAGAAACAAAATTGCTCTATCTATAGATAGTAATCAGATTATCAACCTTGAGGATTGGAGTATAACTTTCAATGAATTTCAGCCTGACGGAATCAAACAACTCAAGGAGCATGCAAGTGAAGAAAGCCAATACAAAAGTATTAAAAGACTGTGTTTCAAATGTGGTGAGGCCACTATGTTAATAATTGTCCAACAAAGCGTAAGAGGATTTTGCCTAGTCACGATGGATTATATTGCCTCAAGCGTGGAGAAAATGGACATCTTGCTAGTTGGTGTGCAAAAGAGGATGATAATCAACCCCAAGATCGAAGTCTCAATACCCTTACTTCTAGTCAAACATGCAATCGCCATGATATTAAAGCAAGAAAAGCATGTTACTATTGTAACAAAGAGGGACATTTCATAAGTCAGTGCCCCAAGAAGTTTTTGGATCAAAAGAAGAAAAAAAAGATTTGAAGAGTGATTCCAAATAGTCAGAAAATGTAGTTAATCCAGCTCTATTCAAATCACTTTATCAAGACGACAAGGAAATTCTACCAAGGCAAGTCAATGAAGTTGAGGAAAGGAATGGACAGTTACAAGTGGAGTTAGGTTGAGTATTCCACTGATGTTTATAAAGTGAGTTGTGGAGAATAAAGAATTATGTTTATGGAGCTTGTGTAAGATGAATTATATGGAAGCAAGATAAGCAGTGTTGGATGCTAAACACCTGAACTCTTGTTTCATGCTAGCCTTTGTGAATTGCGGGATGAGAATCTGTCTTAAATTGGAAGTTCAAATTGCTTCATCTTTTTGAGTTCATCTCTTCATGCATTAGTACACTATTCCTATCTGGAATACCTTTCTCTAACAATCAGATGGTAAGCACCAGGTCAGGAGAAGGTCAAGACATTCTACTTGTAGACTGTTCTCATATTACTAATCAGCAGAATCAAGCACCACCCCCACCCCTCAACCCAGCAATGGATCTAGTAACGCAACAGTTCCTTGTCACTCAGATGTAGCTAATCCAAAACCTGACTGCCACTATTCAAAACATTCAAGCTCAGTGAAGTCAGCCACCACCAGCACCGGTGGACAAGCATAAGGAATTCATGAGTCACCGTCCTCCCACATACTCCCACACAACCGATCCATTGGATGCTGATGATTGGTTAAAGACTGTCAACAAGAAGTTGGAGATGACACAATGCACTGACTAAGAGATGGTCTTGTATATGGTAGGCTGTTTGGAAGGATTAGCATCCGAATGGTGGAGTGCGTGCACTGTCGCACATGCTGCACCTAACACCATCACCTGGCAGGAGTTCAGGGATAGTTTTCGCGTGCACCACAAACCCTCTGGTGTGATCGAGATTCAGCAAAGAGAGTTCCTCTCTCTAAAGCAAGGAAATATGTCAGTTAACGAGTATCTGGACAAGTTTACCCAGTTGTCTCGCTATGCATCAGATGAAGTTAATACTGACCCAAAGAGGCAAGAACGCTTCATGGATAGTCTGATAGGGCCACTCAACTATCAACTACAGAGTCACAGTTTCCCGGACTTCGCTACATTACTGAACAAAGCTATAGGTCTAGAGAATAAACTTGTGGAACTTGGTGAACAGAAGCGCAAGTTCCAAACACATGGACAATCTAGCAACACACGCCCCCGCTTCAACTCATCACATGGTTCTCAGTTTAGTTCTGGTTAATCAAGTGGAATTTATTTGCAAAATTCTCAGTAGCAGCGTTCAACCCAGCAGTCCTAACATTCTAGCCAACAGACACCACATGTTGCAAGTCATCATCAGGATCGCTCAGATGCATCAATGAGAAACAACTCTCCAGTTCACCCTAATGGTTGTTTCAATTGTTGTGAATTGGGACATTATGCTAGCATCTACCCAAATCGTAACATCTAGACTCCCCAGAAAGACAACAGTCAAAGATTCGGACAACCATCATCTCAGATACACCATGGAAGTGCAAATTCTCAGATCAACAAGGGTCAATGGAATTACGTGCGTGGCAGAGTGAACCACGTGACAGCTGAACGAGTTCAAGAGACTCCTGGTATTGTGCTGGATACGTTTCCTATCAACTCTGTGCCTATAACGATTTTATTTGATTCCGGAGCATCACATTCATTCAGTACTGAACAATTTGTGGCAAAGCATGATATACCTATGAGTTCTATGAAGACACATTTGTTGGTTAGTTCCCCGAACGGTGAAATAAAATCCACCCATGTATACCCACAAGTCAATCTTAAGATCGGGGGAATGGATTTTCAAGCTGATCTAGTAGTACTTACATCTAGTGGAATAGATGTGATACTTGGAATGGATTGGTTGGGCGAATGTGACGAAATAATTCTGTGTGCCAAGAAGTCAGTACTCTTAACCAGTCTGCAAGGAGATAGGATTGAGGTTGTTGCCACTGCCCTACCCAAAGAAGAAGGCAAAGTGAATCAAGATTAAGGAAAGTAGGTGAAGGAGCTATGCCTGTTGGAAGAGCTCAGTATACAAGATGGATTCAGAATAACACCCTTAGTTCTTTTCAATCTCTCTGAATCTCGGGACGAGATTCCTTTTAAGGGCGGTAGATTTGTAACACCCTAAAATTCCATCACCAAATTAATATAAGCAACAAGGTGTTTTAGTTTTAATTTTCTAAGGATTAATTAAATTATCAAATAAATTTGGCCTTAAAAATATTTAAATATCATTTTAATAATTTAGAAGCAATAAGTGCTTGTGCATCATGATTTGAATGCATGGGTTTTGGTTGTGGTGTGGTTTTAAAAGTCTTAAAATACTTGTGAAAATTCTTAAAAATAATTGTGAAATAGTTTGTGAAAATTTGTGTAAAGGTTGAATTTAAAATATGTTTGGAAAGTTGTTAAAAATGGTTTGTGAAAAGCCTTTAAAATAGTTGGAGAAATTTGTGTTAAAATTTGAATTTGAAAACATGTAAAAGATTTGAATTTAAAAAGGTTTGAAATTGGTTTAAAAATGGGTTTGAAAAAGAAAAGGAAAAAAAGAAAAAAACAAAAACAAACCCAACCCACCTCCCTACCCCGCGGCCCATCCCCGCTTTCGGCCCACGCGGCCCACCAGCGCCCCGCCTCCTCTCCCCTCTCTCTCCCTCTCGCCGACGGGTGGGACCCACCTGTCGGGAGCACCCCTAACCTCCGGCCATCCTCCCCGGGCCGCGCGACCACGGGTCTTCCGCGCCGCCGTCCCGCATCTCGGCCATCCCCGCGTCGCCCGCGCCTCTCCCTCATTCAAGCTTGCTATCAAGGCGCACTAAAACGACCGCCGCCGCCTCCCTCCTTAACTCCTTCGGTGTCCTCTCCATTCAAGCCTTTCCCTTGAATGTATTGAAGGGCCGCCGGCCGCCATGGCCATTGATGGCCATTACTTCCGGCCGAAGCCCCCTCTCCCCTCCTCGCCCTATAAAAGCACACCCAGAGGCTCTGAGTTGCCCCTTCGTCCTCTCCCGTACTCCCACATCCTCCTCCTCGCCCTCCCCCACACGAGCCGCCGCACGCGGAGGTCCACCGCCGCCCGAAGCTTGGCCGGCCGGCGAGCACCCGCCACCGCCTTGCGCGCCCCTTCCTCTCCCTCCTACGCCCTGTAAAGGGTGCGCCAGGACCTCCTCTCTATCCCGCGCCCCTCCCCTTCTCTCCTCGCTCACCACAGCACCGCCGCCGCGGAGCACCACCGCCACCGCCGCCCCTCGCCGCCGATCTCCTCCACCGGCGCTCTTCTCTCCCCTCCGAGCCCCTGGTAAGCTTCCCCTCCTTCCCCTCTTCACGTGGAGCCTTTCCGCGTTCAAATCCGAGGCCGGGAGCCCCGTTTGGCCTCCTCCGGCGAGCTCCGCCGCCGTCACCGCGCGCGCCGCCGGGCGCCACCGCGGGCGGCCGCTCCCCCCGCCGGCCTCGCCCGCACGCGATCGGGGCCGTCCGATCGGCGCGGACGGCCCGGATCGAGAAGGGGGCGTACCCCCTTGATCGGTCCACCGTGGACCGGTGGACGGGTCCACGGCCCGCGGTCCACGAGCTCGCGTCACCGCCGCGTCGGCGATGACGTCGGCTTGCGTCGGCACGACCAACCGCAACCCGCCACGTGGCGCCTCCACAGCTCACCCGCCGGCCGCCCCGGTAATTTTGCAAAAAGAACCCTACAGATTCCAAAATTACAAATATACCCTTCCACCTATATAAAAGCCTTTCAACTAAGTCCTTTCTTTTATGCTTAGGCCCCTGAGTCCTTGATTTCTCTATTCTAAAGCCCACCCTTGACCTTTTACATGTTAGACCTCCTAGTTTCACACATAATTATGTTTTAGCCCACGAAATCTTGCGAGATAACCCCCTAAACTTTCAGATATTCACAATTTAGTCCCTGATATCTTGCAGATAAGCCCCCGAAGTCCTGTTTCTTCACAGAAAAGCCCCTGAACCTTGTTTCAACCATATCTTTTCCGTCCCAGCTCCGTTTTAAGCGTTCTTGGTGTCCACGCGACCGTCTTTTCAAGCCCGTCGGTTTTAGAACCTTGTCTAGTCCATAGATCTAGCGTTTTAGCTCCGTTTAACCCCGTTCTTGTTGCGTTAGGCTCATATCAACTAAAACTACGTGATAGGACCAATGTTGTACATGTTCTTTGTTTTATATTTTATTGAAATATTAAATATGATTAAATCCTATTACACATGCTTTTCTAATTAAAATCTAATTAGAAGTTTAACACGTGTTTTCATAAGAAAGTTAATATGATTAATATTAAATGAACATTTCTCTTAATTAAAAGTTAATTAGATGTATACCTCGGTTTTATAATCAAACTTAATTTGATTAATGATTATGCAATTTGCTTTCTACTAAAATGTAACATAGGCTATATCCGGGTTTTCTTAATTAAATGTTAATTTGATTAAAATGAATATAAATGTGTTTTTAAATTATAATTTGATTAGAATAACTCGAAATACAAAGATAAGCGCCTAGATGCTTTTACATGCTTCTTTTAAAATTAAATGTTTAATTTGCATAAATCATACTTGAATATTTATAAGTAAAATTGGACTAGGCCTACATCGTATTTTAAATACAAATATAACTTGCTTAATTATAAATAGGGTATTTCTCTGAAATAACCTATACACATGATTTTACTTAATTAAAAGATATCAAACACGTAGCTAGCTCTTGTTTGTGATCATCCAAATCTCCCGCTAGTTCTGAGTGTTCCTTGTGTTCGCTTTCCTAGACCCAAACCCTGTTTTCCCTTTAAGCTTTTCATGCTTGGTGTATTGTTTTGTTTATTGTATGTATTCTTGTGTGCTCGTAGACATCGTGCCAGTTTCAAGCGAGCAACCAGTTGAAGTAGATCAAGAGCAAGTGTTTGAAGAAGAAGAACCTTAGTGTTTAAGCAAGGAAGGCAAGTGGTCTTCTCCCCCTGCATGATTCTATTTTATCCTATGTAATTGCATGACAACTAAGTTTATATTTATGTTATTGCATTAAATTGATGGGAACACCCTTTTTTAAGGACTTACCTAGACTTTTATCCACAATCCTTGGATCAACCCGGTTTAACAAATGTTTTTGGGTAAGAATATGCTAGTTGCTCAACTTGGGTTGGATAAAAATGGTTTTCCAAGATAAATGCTTATATGTTTTATGTCGATGATGCTTTTGGTAATACAAGATCATGTGATTTAATCGGAACATGGAGAATCACCCAAGAAAACATGCGCAACCACAGTGTTACATGGCTCTGACCTTAGCCAATTAATTAGGTGTGCGATTGATCTGATGGCCCTTTTCCGAAAGGAGCGAGAGGGGGATCCGGGTTGCGGGGGTATAACCCGGTCCTTTTGGGGTAGCGCCTTTGCTAAGGTGCGACCACTAGGGAGGGTTATGGTCCGCCCTGATCTGTAACTATGCGGGTCGTTAGTCTTTTGTATACCTTTGTAAAGGCTTCGTAGCGTCCCTATGCAATCACACCTCGGAAGTGTGGTATGATGCCTGATCAGCATCGCATGGTTGGGTTCAAAGTTCTTTGGAACTTTTACGCGAGCTGTGGGTAAAGTGTGCAAACCTCTGCAGAGTGTAAAACTGATCGATCAGCCGTGCTCACGGTCATGAGCGGCTTGGACCCTCACATGATTAATAAACTTGAAGATGAGAATAAATCGTGGTTTGGTGAAGCTCGATGAGCTTTGGGTTGTTTTGTTTAAAAGTTTTCCTTAAGTGGGTTGGTATATACTTACATCTAGTAATTAGGCGTTCTTTAATTAAACGTTTGACCAACATTAAAATGCTAACCGCTACAAAACCATAGCCTATCGTTGATAGCCTTGCATCTTCCCCCACTTGTTGAGTACCAACCATAAGTGTACTCAGCCTTGCTTACCGTTGTTCGAAGAGAACAATGGTGAAGAGTTCTACGGCGACTTTGAGGAGTTCGAGGCTTGCGTCTCCCCCGATCAAGTGCCCGTGGAAGCGGAAGACGAAGACTCGTCGTGTAGTTATCGTTTTCCGATGTTAAAGACCTTCGTGTCTTCCGAATGAGTGTAGTAAGTTGTTAAACCCCTTGTTACGTTTTTACTTGTCTATGATATTACACTCATTTCGTCTATCATATGTGTGGAACTAGATCCGGCACACATATGAGATGCATCCGGTTTCCCTCGGAAAGCGGGTGTGACAATCAACTTGTCTGAACATGACTTTGGCGATGAAAGCTTTCCTCTGCCCTTCTACTCTGCTATTCTGCCTCTGGTTCCTCGATCCACCTATCACTTCCTCTGCCGATTGCTAACATTTGGTATCAGATTCACCGGTTGCTGGGGGTTCTATTCTCGATTCGAGTTTATTCTGTCGATCGTGTGGTTTTGGGCGGTGATCGCGATTCGTCGTGGCCGTCCTGTGTCGCCGCATCTCGATTTGCAGATTAATCCTCGATTCGTGTTGATCCTGCTTTCCATCGATTGAGTACGAAACGGATCTGGTCGGGTGTGAGCTAGTAGTGTCCCGTAATTCCAATCCACCGTATCTCGATCTGGGAGCGTCTTCCTATCCTGGATCCATTCCCTCCTCATTCCCATTACACCCGCCTTCAACGCCGCTTGGGCGCCATGAATCCCGAGACTAAGCTGGTGCTCGATGCGCTCTCCAAGCGCTTTGACGATTTGGAGGCTCGTTGGGAACGGAGTTTTACAGAGGCTGGTGAGAAGTTGGAGAAGGAATTTGCCAAGGCCGAAGAGAAGTGGGAGATCCGTTTCTCTCAGTGCGATGACAAGTGGGAGCGCCAGTTCGCGGATCTCACGGTCGCCCAAGATGCGCGCATGGAGAAGCTGGAGCGCGTGACGGCGGCTCTTGATGAATGGAAGCTGGAGGTCGAGGGAACCATGGACGACATCCGGATCGAGGTCGGCAAACTGTCCAAGCACTGGGAGCGCGCGGTGCGTGCGCGTTCTCCTCCACTGTTGCCGACCGCGCCGCCCTTCTCAACTCTGCCGCCGTCCACGCCGCGACAGCTGCTGCTCACCTCATCGGCGCAAGTGCTGCCTCAGCCAACCGGAGATCCCAAACATCATCCCTTGGAGGATCTCCTACTCGGGTCGGCGTCCGGGCGCCCACCTGCTTCGGACCAAGCCGATCGGCCCCATGGGCACTGCTTAGACAACTTCAACCGGGAGGATGGCTATGGGTCAGTCACGACCCTAGCGCATCCCCCGGTCAAGGGTGTGTGTCGTTTGCCGACTCCTCCAAAATTGGGTGCTCCTCAATTGCCTCGTACTGAAATTCCTTTGCATAGGTCCAGTAATCAATGGAGATCCGTGTAGGCCTGGGCATAAAACCCGAGACCCGAACCCCGAACCCGTATAACCAGAACCCGTACCCGTACAACCCGAACCCGTTCAACCCGAACCCTACTACGGGTTGGCACCCCCGGTACCCGAAATTATTATGGGTTCTTCGGGTTTGCACCCCCGGTACCCGAACAGCCCGTAAAACCCGACATGCCAGGAAAACCCACACAAATACACACAACACAGCCCACCAGCGGAGCAGCCCAGCTCACCAAACTCCCATATCCCCCCATCGGCTATCAAGAATCGAACCCTAACCCAGTCCCCCAGCGCCGCCCCACACGGCCACACCCCCACGGCCCCTCGTGATTCCTCTCTGGGTGGCGGCGCGGCGCATCTCGCGACTCGCGATTCCCCCAGACCCCCACGGCTCCACCGCGCCACCGCAGATCTGCCCGTCCGTCATCCGCCTGTCCTCCACCACGCTAAGCCGCCAACCTCCGGCCAGCACCACGTCGAGCAAGCACGCAGGCGCAGCCGCAGCAAGCACGCATCGGAGCAGGCGCAGCCGCAGCAAGCAAGCAGCATCCTCTGCTCCTTCTCGAATTGCTGCATGCCTTGGCTTCTTCAATTGATGGATGGAATCTTAATTTGTTGTTTATGTTTGCTCCCGTGCATGAATGGAATCTTATTTAGTTGTTTATGTTTGCTCCCGTGCAACGTTGATTGATTGGAAATCTGGTTGTAAATCTCTCATTGCTTTGGAACTTTGTTATTATTCATGCAAACTGCTACACTCGCATCGGGCTGTTCGGGGTTACCCGAACCCGAACCCGAATTTTCGGGTACCCGAAATGTCGGGTTCTGAATCTTTCGGGGAAACCTCGGGCTGCAGTTTTCAGAACCCGAAATTTCGAAAACCCGAAAAACCCGATCCGAAATTTTCGGGTAACCCGAATGCCCACCCCTAGATCTGTGAATTCTGGTTCTTCTTCTATGGGTCGATTGCCTAAATTGAATTTCCCTGTTTTTGATGGTGATAACCCTAAACTTTGGTTAAGTAGAGCCACAGATTACTTTGACCTATATGAAGTGGAGCATCATCGATGGATAATTGTAGCTTCTATGCATTTTGTTGCCCCTACCTCCAGGTGGTTGCAATCTGTGCAGCACAAAATTAAGTCATGCTCTTGGAAAACCTTTGCTGATATGGTGCTTGATCGCTTTGGGCGTGATCAGCATGAATTGCTGATTCGTCAACTTTTTCACATTAAGCAGTCTTCCTCAGTAGCTGATTATGTGGATAGGTTTGCTGAACTAGTGGATCAATTAGCATCTTATGAAAACAACCCTGACCCTCTACACTTTACTATGAGATTTATTGATGGCCTTAGGGAGGAATTGCGTGCTCCTGTACTCATTCAGCTTCCCACAGACTTGGATACTGCATATGTTTTGGCTAAATTGCAGGAGGAGGTCGCTGTTCCCGGGAGAAGAAGGGAGTTCAAGAAGAATGATTATGGGTTTCCACATAAACAAGATGTGCCACCATCGTCTCTTCTTCCAGCTGCTGGGAAGCTTAATAGGACTGTCATGGCAAGCCCTGAAACAAGCAAGCCACGCTCTGTCAGTGACCGCTGGTCTTCCCTCAAAGCATACCGTCGTGCACAAGGGTTGTGTCAACATTGTGCTGAAAAATGGACGAAAGATCACAAATGTTCTGACAAGATTCAGCTACATGTCCTCCAAGAGGTGCTTGAAGTCTTTGAGGATATGGAGACCTCTGATATTGAGCAGAACTGCATGTGGGGCATTCTCCGGATCAGCTCTTTTGTTCTATCTCTGTAGCTGCTGTTTCTGGTACTTCTGCTTCAAGGACTATGTGTATGGCTGGTCAAGTTCAAGGTATTGGCATTAAGATTCTGGTGGACTCAGGAAGCTCTCATACATTCATTAGCTCTGCCTTGGCTGCCCAGTTACAAGGTGTTTGTCCTCTGAAGATTCCAACCCAAGTACAAGTGGCCAATGGGCAGAATCTGGTGTGCTCTGATTATTTTCCCCATACTAAGTGGGAAATGGCTGGTTATTCCTTCAAGTCTGATCTGAGGGTCCTGCCTTTGTCTTCCTATGACATAATCTTGGGGCTTGATTGGTTAGAAGCACACAGTCCTATGAAAGTTCACTGGAAGGACAGATGGATGTCTATTCCTTATGATGGAGCTACTATACTGTTGTGTGGGTCTGCTGCTAACCTTCCAGTAGGAACTGTCATCCAATTATGTTCTGTTTAGACCACATGCCAGCCCAGTGTGGACTCTCAAATTCCAGAGGAAATTCAGTTACTCATTGAGGAATTCAGCTCTCTGTTTGCTGTCCCAACTGATTTACCTCCAACCAGAGCATGTGATCATTCTATTCCTCTGATTGAAGGGGCTGCTCCTTTTAGCTCTAGACCCTACAGGTTTGCCCCCGCCTTGAAGGATGAGATTGAAAAGCAAATCAGTGACATGTTGAAAAATGGGATCATACAGCCTAGTTCCAGCCCATTTTCCTCATCCGTGTTGCTGGTTAAGAAAAAGGATAACTCATGGCGTTTTTGTGTGGATTATAGGCAGTTAAATGCTATTACTGTGAAAGGCAAATACCCTGTGCCTGTAATCGATGAGTTCTTAAATGAGTTATCTCATGCCAGCTGGTTCACTTCATTGGATCTTCGTGCTGGCTTCCACCAAATCCGTCTCAAGCCTGGGGAAGAATACAAAACTGCTTTCCAAACCCATTGTGGACAATTTGAGTTTCGAGTTATGGCTTTTGGGCTCACTGGGGCCCCAGGAACTTTTCAATTTGCAATGAATTCAACTCTGGCTCCATTTCTCAGGAAGTTTGTGTTGGTCTTTTTCGATGACATTTTGATCTACAGCTCTTCCTTTGTGGAACATGTTAGTCACATCAGAATGGTGCTGACCCTGTTGCAGCGAGATCAATGGAAAATTAAACTATCCAAGTGTTCTTTTGCTCAAAGATAGATTAACTATTTGGGCCATACTATCAGTGAGCATGGTGTTGGTACTGATCCCCAAAAGATTGCTGCCATAGCTGAGTGGCCTACTCCTCTCAATACCAAAGAGCTACGAAGTTTCCTGGGTTTAGCTGGCTACTATAGGAAGTTTGTCAGAAACTTTGGTATCATCAGCAAACCCCTCACCGAGTTGTTGAAAAAGAACTCTCTATTTATATGGACTTCAGAGCATGAGCACTCCTTTGCTGCTTTAAAGAAAGCCCTTACTCAGTCCCCGGTCCTGGCTCTTCCTGATTTCTCTAAGCCGTTCTATATTGAAACTGATGCTAGTGGGTTGGGAATTGGAGCTGTGTTGATGCAAGATGGTCATCCTTTGGCATTCATCAGTAAGGCTCTTGGCCCTAAGTCTTTGGGACTTTCTACCTATGAAAAAGAGTACATGGCCATTCTGCTGGCTATCCAACAATGGAGACCATATCTACAACATGGAGAGTTTGCCATACATACTGACCAAAGAAGCTTGTCCATGTTATCTGAACAAAGGCTTCATACCCATTGGCAACAGAAAGTGTTCTCCAAGCTACTAGGACTCCAGTACAAAATAGTCTACAAGAAGGGTGTGGAGAACAAAGTGGCTGATGCTTTATCAGGAAACCTTCCCATTCTTCTTCTTGTGCTGCTATTTCTTCATGTACTCCATTATGGATGATTGAAGTCATGAATGGTTACCAGGATGATCAGGCTACTCTGGAGATGATTGCTAAACTGTCCATTGACCCTGTGGCTATTCCTGTATTTTCTTTACATAATGGCATCCTTAAGCTGCACAACATGATTTGGGTTGGGTCTAATCCTCCTCTTCAAGATAAACTATTGAAAGCCTGTCACGCTAGTGCTATTGGAGGGCATTCAGGGATTCCAGTAACTTATAGGCGTATGAAGAAACTGTTTGCCTGGAAGGGCATGAAGGCTGATGTGGTGCAGTTTGTGTCTACTTGTCTCACTTGTCAGCAAGCTAAGTCTGATAGGGCCAAGTTGCCTGGTAAGCTCCAACCTCTGCCTGTTCCTGATTCAGCCCGGCAGATAATTTCAATGGATTTTGTGGAAGGTTTGCCTTCATCTGGTCATGCAAATTGTATTTTGGTGGTTGTCGATTCATTTACCAAGTATGCACACTTTATTCCCCTTCATCATCCTTACACGGCTGCATCAGTAGCCAAACTGTTCTTGAACAATGTCTACAAGTATCATGGCATGCCCAGTTCCATTTTGTCTGATAGAGACCGTGTCTTCAACAGTAAACTGTGGAGGGAGTTATTCTCGTTGGCAGGAGTTCAATTGCAAATGAGCTCCAGTTACCATCCTCAGTATGATGGACAAACTGAAAGGGTCAATCAAACTATGGAGACTTCTCAGGTGTTTTGTTAACAACTGCCCTTCTAAGTGGCTGAATTGGCTTCCTCTGGCCGAATTTTGGTATAATTCTTGTGATCACTCTGCTATTGGTCGTTCTCCTTTTGAAGCCTTGTACGGGTACACTCCTAGACACTTTGGTATTTAATCTACTGATGCTGTTCCATCTAGTGATCTATCATCTTGGCTCCGTGAGCGTGAAGTGATGAATAGTCTGATCAAACAACATTTGGCTCGGGCCAAACTGTGTATGAAGAAACAAGCTGATAAATCCAGGGCTGAAAGAAGCTTTGAGGTGGGTGAATCTGTATTCCTCAAGCTGCAGCCTTATGTTCAGTCATCTTTGGCACCCAGATCCAATCAAAAACTGGCTTTCAAATTCTTTGGGCCATACAAGATCATTGCCAAAGTGGGATCAGTAGCCTACAAGTTGGACTTACCAGCTTCTTCTTCCATTCACCCGGTCTTTCATGTCTCTCAGCTTAAGAAAGTGGTCTCTGGCAACGTTGAGGTAACTCATGACGTCCCTGCTGATACTGACTCCCTTCGTGTTCCTGAAGCTATCTTACAGAAGAAGGTTGTCAACCGTGGTGTTAACCCGGTTACTCAAGTACTCATTAAGTGGTCCAACTGGCCATCGTCCTTGGCGACTTGGGAAGACCTGGAACGTCTACAGCAACGCTTCCTGTCTGCGCCAGCTTGGGGACAAGCTGCGTTTCAAGGAGGGAGGGATGTTAACACCTCCGTTGCTGGGCCTCGTAGGAGTGACAGATCTTCTCGGCCCAACAGTCGAGTCATGGGCCCGGAGTGGGAGTAGTGGGTCGTCGTGTGCTGGGCTCAGCCCATGTAATCTGCTGGCTGTGTCGTATGCGTATGCGTGTTGCCTGTGGCTATATGAGCCGGGTAGAAGGGAGTGGAGAGATCAACTTGTATGAACATGACTTTGGCGATGAAAGCTTTCCTCTGCCCTTCTACTATGCTATTCTGCCTCTGATTCCTCGATCCTCCTATCACTTCCTCTGCCGATTGCTAACACGGTGGTTGATAAAAACTATTGTCGTGGCCATTTACTACTGTCGTGCCTGAAGCACGAAGTCATGTTCATCTCGCCCACCTGACATGTGAATGCGAACATGGCACACTTGGACTTGTGGCAGCCGGTTGGCATGCATACGCGGATCGAGGCCAAGTTCGATCCGTAGCCGCTGACGCCGTGACACACGCACGGAGTCGTAGTACGTGTGACAAGTCACGCTGGTGTACGTGATGCTGTAGCTGCGACCTACTCCCTCTGTCCGTAAATATAAGCATTTGTTGACTTTTCTTGATCACGTTTGATCACTTGTCTTATTCAGAAACTTTATGAAAATATTATTTGTTTTGTTATGACATGTTTATCGTCGTATATATTTTAATTATATCATAATTATTTTTACGTTTTCACAAATTTTTTGAATAAGACGAATGGTCAAAAGACTAATATAAGCTCTGGCTCTTTGGGACTTTGGGAGCAAAAGAAAATGGCGTCAAATCGGCGCTGCCATGGCGTAAAAAAGCACACGAGGATCTTTGCGCTCCCCTCTGCCACTGCGAGCGTGTCAAAAGTTTTCAAGTATTGAATGCGATTTTGACCACTAATTAAGAGTATTAAATAAAGACAGTTTACACACCTGTATGTAAATTTCCGAGAGGAATCTAATGAGGACTTTGACCACAAGATTAGAAGATGATTAATGTATCATTACTGTAGCAAATTATTAAATTAATTATGCTTATTAGATCCAACATGCAAAGTTACACTCATCTGTGAAAAGGTTTTACAAATAAACTATCCTCCGGTCCGATTCCGAAGACGCCCGCCTTTTGGAGCCACCGTCCTGTCACAACGCACTCCTATTCGTGCCGGTTAGCCTAGGGCGAGTTCAAGAAGAACAAATTGAAAACACTTGGTCGATCCAGTATGCACCTCTAGCCACTATGACTACAAGAGCACCCCAAGCAATCTATCTAGAATAAATTGAAGATGAAGCATAGCCAAGCGAGAGCAAAATCATAAAAGGAGGAATCGAGTCGCTAAAAGATCTGATGAAATGAAGTACTTTACTCACATAATAAATGTGTTTAGCTCATATCCACCGAGTACATACCATTGATGACCTCAACTAGCTCCGGAACTCTGCCATGGCTCAACCGTGCAAGGCAGCTAGGGTAGGCCTAGGCCATCTCCTAGACAACTTCAAGGACTCGCGGCGGCCGTCGTCGCTCTCTCCTAGGTTTCGCCAAGTTCCTGTGGATGGATGGATGTGGCGGCCGACGGAGGTGGAGGCAATTTATAGAGAAACACTTAGGTCAAAGGACGTCGCGAGCCGGGCCCAAAACAGGCTAGGCCGGCCGCCGTTTCGCTCCCCGACGCTTCTCGGTCAATTATTGACTTGCTCCCTTCTGCATGTGAGCCTTTGACGTCGTCTTCTCCATGGTTTAGATAGAGCTCCTAATTGCGCAAGCTTCAGCATCTTCTGTTCAGGTCCCTGGAGTTTTGTGCTTTCACGTTGTAGTCCTTGGGTCATTTGGAGTCATGTTCACCTCGAGTGTTGATAGGGGTGGGCATTTTTTCACCGAAAACGGAACGGAACCGAACCGAAATGTCGGTTTTTTCGGTTTTTTCGGTTCGGCTTCGGTTTTCGATTCTACGTACTTCGGTCTTCGGTTTCGGCTTCGGTTTTCACCCCAAACCGAACCGAAATACCGAAATAACCGAAATATATGTAAACCCTTCCCAACCTGGCCCAAGTAACAATAGCAGCAGCCCACTACCCACCAGCCCACACAGCCCACCACGCCCCTTCATTTTTCTTCTGTACTGCACCCCCGTACCAACCGGTCCAACCCTAAACCTAATCCCCATTCACAACCTGCAGAAGGCGGCGGCGGCCGGCGGCTCTGCTCGTCGATCTGCTCGACGCCTTGACTGCACGTCTGCACGCGCCGGCGCCGCGCCTCCGTGCCTCCGTGCTTCCACGTAGTCGCGCCCCCGCGCCCGTCGCCGGTGCCTCCGGGCCTCCAAGCAACTCCACGCGAGCACGCAGCCCGACGAGCCGCACCTCTAGCTCCGAGCGACTAGGCCTCCTGCCTCCACTCCACGCGGCGCGCGCCGGTGCCTCCGAGGCCTCCACCGGCCACCGCAGCCGCCGGGCGCCTAAGCGGCCAGGCCTAAGCACAGCAGATCGACGAGCAGAGCAGGAGGCGCCTAGACGACACCGCGGCGGGCCGGCGGGCGGCGGCACCACCCACGGCGACATCTCTGACCGGTACAACGGCAGCAACCACAGAGGAGTCCTCCAACGTTTGTTGTGTTCTATTTTTTCAATCAATACATATGAACAGCCAGATACTCAATACTCTGAATCTCTGAGTGATTACTGAATGGCTATCTCCATCTTTCTCATTTTAATTTAATCAATTTCTTTATGTAATTTGTAGATGGGGGACACTGAAGAAACAGTGGCAAATCAAGTGGTAGAAAAAGAAGTGATAGATGTGGACAAGGAACAACCAGATGCAGCAGAGGAACAGCCACAAAGCAAGAAAAGGAAACCCATGGCTCCAAGATCAGATGTCTAGAATCACTTTACCAAGGTCAAGAATGAGTTTGGGGAGGAGAAGGCCAAGTGCAAGTACTGTGGACAACTATATGCATGCCGGTCAAAGAACAATGGTACGTCCTCTCTAAGTGCCCATTTGAAAATCTGCAGAAAGAATCCTAACAAGGAAGTAGTTGATAAACAAGGTACTTTGCAACTGATAGCTAGTCCTGGAATAAGTAGTGTTGGTACTATATCTACATGGAAATTTGATCTTGATGAACGGAAACATAGTTTTGCTGAGATGTTAATTGAAGATGAGTTGCCATTTGCTGCTGCTGAACGCTCTGGTCTTAGGAAGTTTTTGGCTAAAGCGTGTCCAAAATTTGTTGTGCCATCTAGAAGAACTGCAACTAGAAATTGTGTGAAAGTGTATGATGTCCAGAAAGAAAAGCTATAGAATTTTTTGAAAGAACACGCTGAAAGAGTTAGCCTCACTACTGATACATGGACAGCTAACACCAAGCAAAACTACATGTGTGTCACTGCACATTTTATTGATAAAAACTGGAACCTGCATAAGAAAATCATTGGGTTTTTCCCCTCAAAGGGACATGCAGGGGATGACATTGGAAAGCAATTAGAGAGTTGCTTAGCTTCTTGGGGGATTGATAAAGTGTTCACTATAGCTGTAGACAATGCAAGTGCAAATAACAATGCAATAAATTACATGAGAAGGGTATTGAATGAGTCTAAGGGCACCTTTGCTGAAGGGGAATATTTACATATGAGATGTGTTGCACATATTATCAACTTGATTGTGAATGAGGGTCTCAAGGAAATTGATACATCTGTTTCTCGTGTCCGTGCTGCTGTCAAGTACATCAAAAGTGGGACATCTAGGCTAGTTAATTTCAAGAAATGTGCTGAATTAGCAAAGGTTCAGTCCAAAGCTTTTTTAAACCTAGATGTTTGCACTCGTTGGAACTCAACGTACCTTATGTTAAGTGCCGCAGAAAAGTATGAAAAGGCTTTTCAAAGGTACTGTGATGAGGATCCATACTATAAGCTAGAATTAGAAAAGGATGGTGTTGGAGTTCCTGAAAAATCAGATTGGGAGAGAGTTAGGAAGATGGCTGACTTCCTTGAGCATTTTTATGATCTTACTCTCCGTGTCTCAGCGACAAAGCATCCAACATCTCACAACTTCTTTCATGAGATTGCGGATGTTTTGGTCTTGCTGCGAAACTGGTGTCATAGTGAAGATAGATTGTGTCAAGAGATGGGTAAGAGGATGCTAGTAAAGTATCCCAAGTATTTTGGGGAGAAGTATGGAGAAAAAATGTCTGACAGAGAGAAGAGAGGTGAGAAAGACAAGGGAGATCAGTTGCTTAACTTCGTTATTTTCTTTTGTGTGGCTGTTGATCCAAGGTATAAACTTTCAAATTACATAAAGATGGCTACTATGGTTATGTTTGGTGCTGAACAGTGGCGGACCTAGGAAAAAAATTAGCTGGGGCGGACTCGACACGACGAACACAAGGACAAGCAGGAAAAAAATATACATGCCACATTTGTATAGAAAATCACAAAGCAGTATCACAAAACGACACATATATTAAGGTTTAAGTTGTCATAACATAATTTTAAACACATTACACATTCTACTAAAGTAGAAATACAAGAACTAATGATGTCTAGGCCTTACGTGTGGCCTAGGCAAGTCTATGAGTCGATCCTTGATATCTTGAAATGTCTTCTTGATTTCATCCGTATCAATGCCTTTAAAAATTTCCTTCTCAATGTAGCACAATATTAGACTATTAAGCCACTCATCATTCATTCTATTCTCGTAAATCTGTCTTGATTATATTCATAGCCGAAAAAGCTCTTTCAACCGATGCTGTTGCTACTGGTAGAATCAATGCTAACTTGATAAGTCGAAAGACAATCGGAAACATAATATCCCTTTCATGTTTAACCATTTTCATAGCCAAACTAGCAAAATCATGACAATCTTCGAATAAATCAACTCTTCGCATATGCAAGACAAAGGTCTGAAGTTGATCTCTCACATTAGAACGGTCCGAAGTAGAGAAATCTTTATCATATATTTCAGTCAATCGAGCAATCTTTTCTATATCAAACTTAGCAAAAGAATCTCTTGGATCAAGACAAGCAAAGGAAACAAGCAACTCTGATGATACCTCATTGAAGCGATGGTCCATCTCTGTCATAATAGCATCAAGAGCAGCCAGAAAAGTATCAACACGGTAATGATGTTCTTGAGTGATTAAGTTACCATCTAGCCTTGACCGACCCCATCTAGGTATTACCTCATCCATGTTTGGCACTGGAATTTTCTTGTCATTGCAAAATGATATGACTTCATCAAGTAATGGCTTCCAGCCCTCATTTCTCAAAGTGAGCAGTCTTGTTCTAACATCAATAAGCAATGACATGGCCTGAACAATATTTTGATCCTTCCTTTGCAGCAAGAGAGACAACTCATTAGTAATTCGAAGCAACACTTTCCCTAGTGCTTGGACGCCAGGAGGAACCAGAACCAGAGCCAACACTCATGCTCGAAAAGAAGGTCTTCAAATCTACATACATCAATTTTCAACTGAGCACATGAATAAATCCTTCACCAAGAGTTCAATTTCAAATATCCAATTGAACTAGAGGTACACATTTACCTCTTGATATCAATTTCTTCTTGCCAATTGGACGGCTGGACCGATTTGGGGCGCCTCGCCCTCGCCTAATGCCAACGCCGATGGGGACGCTCCTCTCCTCATCCTCGCATCACGAGGTGCCGCGCCGCTCCTCTTCCACGGCCGGGCCCGGCGGCGGCGCCATCTTCACCGGAAGACCGCCCGCCCGCACCCGGGCCGCCGCTTCGTTCCCCTCTTCTCCTTCTCCCGTTGTTGTCCCCTCCATATCCCTCCTTCGGTCTTCTCCTAGCACGCAACCACGGCGCGGGGACGAGCGGATGGCGGCCGGCGGCCGCCGCGGCGATGCTAGGGTTCGGTCGTGCGGCGCGAGTGCGGCCGCGCGGAGCGTCGCGACACGAGGGGCGACTGGTCGGCGTGGCCGCGTCCTGCGTGCGTGGGCTGTGGCTGCCTTGGCTGGCTGGCTTGATTAAAATTGGGCCAGCTTGTTGGGCTTATACTATGTTGGGCTGGTCCAAACATATTTGCTGTCTGGCCCAAAACGGCCTTTTTTTCTTACCCTTCTTCCTCCTCCATCCACAGACGCAGAACAACGCCGCCGCCGCTGCTTTGTGACCTGAAAATTCCATGGTGATATAGGTGCTACTCCGACGGTAACTGGGGTAGCTGCCCCACCCTGCCGCATGGGTGGGTCCGCCCGTGGTGCTGAAATAGGAGAGAAATTATGGGCAACAGTCAACTCTTCTTTTCACGACTTGTTTGAAGAGTACAAAAATATTTATGCTCCAAGTGAAAAGGCACAGACACCTAATGATTCTCAAGAATCGATTATTAAGGGCAGAAACTTGATGAGGTCCATTATTTATCAACAAATGAGTGAAAATGGTGGTGGAAGTGTCACAGCCAAGTCTGAAATTGAGAAGTACTTCTCAGAAGAAAACGAGGAGGATAAGAAAGGGTTTGACATTCTCAAGTACTGGAAGGACAATGAAAATAGATTTCCAGTTCTATCTCACATGGCTCGAGATCTCTTAGCTATCCCTATCTCCACTGTTGCCTCAGAGCCTGCATTCAATTTAGGTGGACGGATTCTTGATGACTTTAGAAGCTCCCTCACATCAACAATGGTTGAGAAACTCATTTGTGCAAGTGACTGGATTCGATCTGAATATGTTAGTGTTGAAGAGGACACTGAACAATTGGTCAAGCTTGAAGAAGGTAAATCAATTTGTTATTTTATTCCAATACATTATTTTTTGTTCTCCATTTTTGTATTACTAAACTATTGTCCTATTTTTGTTTTGCAGAGCTAGGTGATCTGACCATCTCTTCATCCAAGGACAAGGAGAAAGAAAGCACACAAGACACCTGAGGGCTGAGTATTGGAAACCTGCTGGGTGCTGGCTGCTGTAGTGCTACACTGATGCCATTTTATTTATGTATTTGTGATTTGAACTTTGGACTAATGTATTTGTGTACTGAATATGTGATGTCCATGTGCTGGTATGTAATTTGTGAACTGGTGATGTGCATGTCAGCATGACAGCATGTGCTGCTATAGGGCTATGTGATTTGAATATGTGATGAACTGAACTGCAGAACTGGTGGTAATTTGTGAACTTGTGAGTTGTGATGTGCATGTGTTGCTATGTAAGTGTGGAATTCTAGAATAATATATTTGTGAACTCGTGTAATTTTTCTGTTTGAATCTGTCATGTTATGTCTGTTTGAATATAGTTGTATGAACTCGGTTTTTTCGGTTAAAACCGAAAAACCGAACCGAAAAACCGAAACCGAACATGTCGGTTTTTAATTTTTTGTAGAACCGATCGGTTGGCGTTGTCTGGAAAACCGAAATTTTCAAAAACCGAAAAACCGAACCGAATTGTCGGTTTAAACCGAATGCCCAGGCCTAAGTGTTGACTTGTGCCGGGCTTCATGATCTTCTCACAAAGTGCTCATTGAACTTCTCCCGGAAGTGCTCCTTTTAGTGCCTTAATCCTGCGTAAACAACATACTCCAAATACCACATTCACAAGTGAACTTGTTACATCATTAGTGTGCCTAGTGGCGGGTTTGTCGCAAATCACAATTGAAACCAATGTATAACAAGTACTCTAGGTTGAGAGAAATTCACCATCAACATCTCCCCCATGCTTAAACCTTGCTCGTCCTCGAGTAAGTTTTCAATGGATATCAGCATTGCCTTTCATTGTTCATACCCTGCACTTGATCACACATGAGAAAGCATAATGCTTTCCAAGTTTATATTTGTTAAAATCCATAATGTAACTAGCTTTCATCTCTATGGAGGGTAGATATAATTTAAGCTCTTTCCACAAGTAATCAATGATGCTCCACAAAATTCGAATAGGTCTTAGAAACTTTTGAAGTGAAGAACGAGGTGAATAAAAGAGCTAAACCAAGTACAAAAATTTAAACCTTTTTGCATCTTGCTCATGAACTCTCTGATCTCACAACTCTCTCAAGCCTACTTGATCTATATCCTTTCCCTCTCATGTTTGTAGGTGGAAGGGTTTTATTTGGAGCTCATAGGAAAGTTTTTATCCTACCAAGATGTTAAAGTAGAGACTATTATCAGAACAAGGCAAGCTTCCCATGGACTTATCATGACTCATCAAAAAGGTCATTGGAAAAATAATTTTCACAAGGAGGGGCAGAGAAAGAACTCACACTTTTAGATAGGTGGACATGTGCAAATGGCATAGAATGATCCCGAGGCCCCAACGAAGTCCTCGTTATCGAATTGCACATGGTTGGAAAAATTAGTATGGGTCTTGATCTTGAAGTCCTTGAAAAATCCTTAAGCAACTAGAGAACTGGGGGGAGATTATTATTACTCTTTTTTTCTTCTTTTTTTCTTTTTGACATGTGCGAGGTGCTTTGAATTTTTTTCTCCTCTCATCTTATTCATTTTTTTATCTCACATAGAACTCTAATTTGCGTTGTACCTATCTCCCCATGCTTAGACGTTTGCTCGTCCCCGAGCAAAGAGGAAGTGGTGTTAAGGTAGATACCACATGTCTTGATGAGAAGGAACTTGAATCTTCCCTTTGAAGCACCTTCTTGTGACATGTCATCTCCATACTCAAGTGATAGGTAGGTCAAGGAGGTTAACACAAAACATGATGTTGGTTTAAAGGGTGGATATCGGGCGAGGTTTGCAAAGCTTCTGATGTGGAAGCTCACAATGCACAGATAGAATAGGTGTTGACGGTGTATATTCGTATCAAACTTCAATTGGACTTGTAAGCAGACAAGTCCCCCGTCGTAGTCAAGGGACCCATCTTCCCTCAAGTGTGAACCCAAGGTACTGAATCCGTGGAACAAATGTGTGATGCAAGAATCAATCTAATAAAGTCGAGAACTTTGATCTTCAAACGGGAATCTTATGCATCTATCTAGAGAACATCATGAAAAACGAATTTAATCTATGAAAACCAGAGGTAGCAAGAGGTAGAGAGGGATAGATAAACCAATCTAGAGAGATTGGATCAAGCCTTTGTTGAAGTTCCGAGCAAAGAAGAAGTAACCAAGTTCAATCTCATAAAAAGAATCTTTAAATCACGGTTTCCCGTCCGATTCCGAAAACGCCCGCCTTTCAGAGCCACCATTCTATCACAACGCACCTCTATTCGTCCGGGTTAGTCTAGGGCGAGTCCAAAGGACAGGTTAAAATCTCACGGAAGGTCAGGCATGCACCTCTAGCCACCACGACTACAAGAACACCCTCTATGATCTATCTCGAGAATACATCATAAGATATGAAAAGATGATTGAAATCAAAATCGTAGGAGAAACATTCGATCGCTAGAAATCGAATTGCAACTTGATAATTCAACATAATACATGATACATGAATCAATATCACCACCGGGATCCTACCTTGATCTTGCTTCTAACTCCGGGAACTCCGACGTGGTCTTCCTTGCAAGGTTGCCACGCCGGCTTGGGAGACCCTAGACAACTAGCTCGACCCTCTCCTCTCTGAGATGGTGTCCCTCTCTTCTCCGCTCCTCAGCGGTGGATGACGAATAAGTTGATGCGTGGCACCTGGCCTCGGGGCTATAAATAGCCCGAATGACGGCTAGGTCAAAGGGGGGCCGACTGGGCCTCGAAGTGGCCTGGGCCGACCGACCTGAGCCCACTTCGGCCCAGCCCGCAACCTCCTTCGCTTGGTGTTGCTTCCTGAGTCTTCTAGAGTATTCCCCCAACTGCATGTGGGCCCTTGACGTCAGTTTCTTTGCGGTTTAGATGAAGCTCCTTGTCCCACAAGATTCAACATTTTTCGACCGGATCCTCGGAGTTTTCCATCTTCACGGGTTTGGTCTTTGGGCTTCTGGGAGTCATGTTCACTTCATTGCTTGACTTGTACTGGGCTTCGAGGTCTTGTCACGAGGTGCTTGATGAAATTTACCCGGAAGTCTTGCTTCCAACGCTAAATTCCTGCATAAACACTAAACTCCAAAACCGACATGCACAAATGAACTTGTTACACCAAGGGGGTTAGTACCAATGGATAAGATATAAAATTCATGCCAATGCCAAAGGTAAGCTGTTGACGGATAAAAGACGTATCGACCTACGATCCGCAAGTGTACGGACCTACACTTTTTCACCACGGGATTCCCAAGGTTCTTGTCAATCCGCGGAGCAAGGGGATTACAAGCGTTTGATCTACCTTTACTCACTAACTACTCAAACTCTAACTATGATTAAACTAGAAAACTACTAAACTACACTAGAGAGAATGATTAAGCTATCAAGATAGGAGACACTCGCCCATGGGTCTACGATACTAGAACATGCAATCGTTTTGAACATGAAAACCAACCTAATCTATCAGGGGTTGTGACCACGGTTTCACCCTTTCCCTCCTCTCGTACTGTCACTACGCGAAGGTAATCGTGACTAGACCTATGATGGACACGGCGTATTGAATGGATCCAAGGAAGCATTGGAGCTCTACTCCCTTTACGGCATGGTAGCTAACCTTAAGCATTAAAGTATATTCAACATAAGATGATAGATAGATAAACCAACAAAGTATGATTACATCTCAAGATCGATTACAACCCATGGACGAATAAGGAGATTACCCCATCAAGGTGCTAGGCATAGCACCGTTGATCATGGTCACCCTTCCGACAGTGTCTTCCTTCTTCTCCACTTGTGGGTGCTTCCTTCGAGGTGGCCGATCCCCCTCCGGAGATCTCCCTCCTCTCTCTCTAGCTTATGGATGGCCTCCTGGTGCGAATGGCTCTCCCCTCTGCGAATGGCGGCGCCTCTAGGGTTTTAGGGTTGAAGATCCTTTGGGTGCAAGGAAAGGGGGGCCGAACGACGCAGGAAGTGGGCTGAGCCCGCCGGCCTGGGCCGGCCCATTTCGGCCCGGTTCGGTCGCCCCTTCGCTCCCGTGGGTCCTCAGGTGATTATGCACTTTGCCCCCTCCACTTGCATGATTTTGACGATGTCATCCTCGCGTCCAAGATGGAGGTTCTCCGCGCATGAAGTTCGATCTTTTACACTTCAATCCCCGGGGGTGTTCCTACATAGCACTTCGGTCCTTGCCGCCATTGGAAGTGATTTCATGAAGCTCATGAACACCAACAAGACTCCGTAAATGCTCCTTTGAACTTGTTATGAATCCGTCCTTTATGTCCATGTTTTCCTGCATAAACATAACACTTCCAAATGCATGCACATAGATGAACTTCTTATATGATTAGTGTGCCTAGTGGCAGGTTAGTTCCTTAATCAAATCCAAACCAAAGTGTAATGAACATGTTTTGTGTACCAAAATACACCGTCAACATCTCCCCCACGCTTAGCTCTTGCTCGTCCTCGAGCAAGTAATCGTAAAAGAACTTCGTCCAAAGTGTTGTAATCGTGTACCGCTAATCCTTCTTCACAAGTTAGTCAATCTTTTGTCTTTAATACATAAACATAAAGTAATGATCATCATACATAAACATGGGCATTTAGAATCTTTACCACGTCAAGACTTACCCCACAACTCAAACTCTTCACTCGAAGGCTTCAATTTCAACCATGCTTACTTCTTTGCTTCCATCGGAGGGTTTTTATGATTTTCAAAAATAAAATTCCTGCAACAAGTGTTAGACAAAAACCTTTCTCCAAGCTCTCTCAAGTCACTCATAGGAGGTGGCTATCCTAGTCAAGTTTTATAAAACTATCATCTCCCATAAATCTCTCATATGACATGTAAAGTGGAGCTATAGGTAGGGCTAGCGCAATCGACACAAGTATTGTCAAACTAAGAACTTCCTCTAATGGTTGTTTACCTTTCAAAGCCAATGATCATGAGAATAATCCATATGTGGGTATATCAAGGATGAGAAGATTTAGAATGGTGGACATGTGCAAGGGCAAAAGAAAATATGACTACGAGGCACCGATGACGTCCCCATTGTCGGATTGCACATGGTTGGAAAAAGATTGAAAGTTCCGTCTCTCAACAACGTGACATCCTTTTATTTTTCTTTCACTTGATTCATCCCTCTCATATCTTCCTTGCCACTCCTCTTTTCTCTTTTTTTCTCTCTGTCATTCTCTCATACATATATTTATTTTTCTTTATTTCTTTTCTATTTTTCTTTCTTTTCCATACACATACTTTTCTCTTTATTTTTCCCTCTCTTGACATCGTTTTCTCTCTTTCCAAAGCTCTCAACTCCTCTCTTTCTTGTATGCACACAATCTGAAATTTTAAATAAACCATGCTAGAGACGAGACGAAACTTTGAGAGTAGGTTATGTTCAAGGAATGCGATGAACAAATAGATGTATAGGGTTGGGTATGGAATTCGGCGATGTACGGGACTTCCGATGTGAAAGTCACGTTACCGAATGCATGACGAGGCTAGCAAAAAAAGATAAGCACAAGAACATGATCATTGCTCGAAATTAAAACTCCCAAGAGAGAAGGGTCCTAGCCCAACTCATCGTGCTAATCACACTTATGGTGGAGCAAAAAATAATTTGGCTTTGTATATGATTTTTTTCTTACTCTCATCTTGGAAAAAGAGGTTTTGCTTACCTTTATTACAAGGGTTTTTAAGACAATTTTCAGAATTGAAATCCTCCAACTTTTAGCATTGAACATAGCGCAACCAACATGTGAAGCTCAAGATCGAAGTGTGGTATGAGTACTTTTCGTAGTAGCAATTCCACTAAGCACCACTAAACGTTTTTCAAACCACACACTTATGTTTATATATCAAAAACTAAAGATGAACAAACGAGTAAATCAAGATAAGCAACACACAAGACACAAAATTTAAAGGACTCTTTTTATTTGATTTTCTTTGATGCAAACACTAAATTAAGACACTTGCAAAAAATTTAAAACACACTCAAAAACTAAAGACTCTTAAACTCTAAAACTCTCTCGAAAACTAAATCGAACCAATCTAAACTTGAAGCTCAAAAACTAAAGGCTAGCTAGCTAGCTCTCCCCCACGCTAAAATCATATGACGTTCTCGTCGTATCTTACAAAATTCCTAAGGGGGAAACTAAACCTAGTGGTACTTCCCGCAACTATTGCACCACTTGCCATTCATGTTCCCAACCATGCCAAAAAGTTTGCGCACATTGCGGTTTAGGAACTTGTAGTCGTCTGCGACTACGCGCTCCAAATCCTCCATACGCTGCCTCATCGCCTCCATGGCCTGGAAACATTCGTCGACCAATGCGTGGAGCTCCGAGATGGAGTGCCGGAAAGCCGCACAACACATCAGATGCATCCCGAAAGGGTCGTCATCGCTAGGGTCTCCGCCATCGTCGCCATCACCATTGTCATCGCCGTCGTCATCGTTGCCGCCGCCGTTGGGGCCTTCGGGAGTCTTCTCCTTGGGCACCTCTTCCCAAACGTACAAATCATTATCATCTCTTCCGGCGGCCGCCCACGAACTCGGGCTACGATCGTCGGAGTAATCGCTATCCCCATAGTCCTTAGGCTTGGGCGACACCTCCTTGTAGTCCTTCCGCTTCATGCCTCGGATGCGCGCCGACCTTCGAACGGGAGTAGGGACCTTCTCCTCCTTGATGGGGTTGCGAGATGCGATAGCTCCGGTCGGGACACGCCCTCTGCAATGGATGCGGGCGGTCCTCTTGATCTCGACGGGTAGCTTGAGCTCACATCACTTCGCCTCCTCCATCGATGGCTCCTTGGCGCCTTGCTTCAACTCTACGCTCCTTGGGGACACCATGGCTACTGCGTGGGTGCAAAATATTGCTTGATGGGATGGATTCCCGAGCTCCCAATTCGGCCAAATAAATAGTCCGAAAAGGAAAACCCTAGGAACCTCATTTTCCTTATTCAAACTTCCCTTAAAATTTTCTAACCGAAGAAGGAAGTCGAAAAGGAGCAAATCGGGCAAAAATCGGGGGAACCGCCGCCGGGACCCACCTGGGCCGATTGGACCGGGCCGGCCGGCCCACCTTGTCTTGGGGGCCGGTCCGGTCCGGTTTTCCGTGCACCGCCCTTTTTTCGCTTTCTCAGCCCATGGGAAAAAGTTGGCCCAGTACATCTTTGCGAGAAACTCCAGAAAAATAAAAGAAAAACTATTTACAAAAATCCATGCCTTGTTTTTTGTCCTAGGTGGGACGTTCGGGCTCTTCTTCCATGGTGAAGACATCAACATGGTGAAGGGCACAACGTCGGGTTTGTAGTAAACCTTAAGCCATTGACCATTCACCATAAATTGATCGCCTTTCACATCCATAATGGTTACCGCTCCGTTGGAGAGCACCGAATGCACAACATAAGGTCCGTCCCACTTACTTTGCAATTTCCCCTTTCCGAAGGTTTTAAATCTCGAATTGTAGAGGAGGATCATATCTCCTTCTTTAAACTCTTTCTTTTTCAACCTTTTGTCATACCACCTTTTAATTCTCTCCTTGTATATGCTTGCATTCTCGTTTGCTTTCAACCTCATCTCCTCTAGCTCGCTTATTTGAATTCTTCGCTTTACCACCGCGGCATCGAGATCAATGTTCATCTCTTTAATCACCCAATAGGCTTTATGTTTCAACTCAACCAGAAGGTGGCAAGCTTTTCCATAGACGAATTGATAAGGGGTCATACCTATCGGTGTCTTGAACGCCGTTCGATAAGCCCACAAAGCTCCGTCTAATTTCTTTGACCAATCCTTGCCTCCCTTCTCTATGGTTTTGTTGAGGATGCTTTTTAATTGCCTATTTGACGTTTCTCGCCCGTCCGTTGGTCCGCGGGTGATAGGCCGTAGAGACCCTATGTTCAATTCCCAACTTGGACAAGCACTTTTTGAAATTCTTCCCGGTGAAGTGAGTTCCTCCATCGCTTATCAAGATTCTTGGTGTACCAAAACGAGGAAAAATCACGTTCTTGATCATAGTAATGGACTCCTCCGTGGAAGCTTTACGACATGGCATAGCCTCTACCCACTTGGATACATAATCAACCATGACTAGAATATGCTCAAATCTGTGTGAGTTTTTGAAAGGCCCCATGAAGTCTATTCCCCATACATCGAATAAATCGATTTGTAGATTGTATTTCAAGGGCATAGAATTTCTTTGAGAGATGTTTCCCGTTCTTTGGCATTCAGGGCATGAGGCAACATATCTTTTAGTATCTTCATGCATCTCCGGCCAATAGAATCCGCTCGACCATACTTTTGCTTGGGTCCTAAAATGGCTATAGTGTCCACCATACTCAGCCGCGTGGCACTTTCTCAAAATTTCTAGCCTCTCTTCTCTTGGCACACATCTTCTCATGAATCCATCATTGCCAAGTTTGAAGAGGTACGGTGCATCCCAAAAGTACTTCTTACTTTCAGAGATTATCTTCTTTTGAGAGTTTTTATCTAGATGGTCAAGAGGCATCTTCCGAATCGCTCAAATGATATCAATCATGCAAGTGTCTTTATCGAGCACTCGATAGAGGTGGTCATCTCTCATCCTATTTTCTATGGGCTCTTTATCATCTTGTCCACGATTCATCCTAGACAAATGATTGGCCACAACATTCTCCACCCCCTTCTTATCACGAAATTCAACATCAAACTCTTGGAGGAGAAGGATCCAACGGATCAAACGTGGTTTTGCATCCTTCTTAGCCAAGAGATACTTGATGGCTATGTGATCGGTGTAAACAATGACCTTCAAGTTCACAATGTAAGATCTGAATTTTTCGAAGGCGAAAACCACCGCTAGAAACTCCTTTTCCGTAGTGGCATAGTTTAATTGTGCCCCATTAAGAGTTTTGCTAGCGTAGTAAACAACATGAACTCGGCCTTCCTTTCTTTGACCCAAAACCGCGCCTACGGCGTAGTCACTTGCGTCACACATGATCTCGAAAGGTTGGCTCCAATCCGGAGGCTGAATAATGGGAGCACTCACCAATGCACTTTTCATGTTCGGAATGCCGCTAGGCACTTCTCATCAAAGTCAAAAGCCAGATCCTTTTGAAGGAGATGCGTTAAAGGCTTAGTGATATTTGAGAAGTCCTTAAAATCCGGCATGGCCTAGAAAGCTCCTTAAGGACTTAACATCCGTCGGAGGTGGGAGTTGCTCAACCGTCTCTACCTTAGCCTCGTCCACTTCAACGCCTCTCTCAGATATAACATGTCTGAGCACTATGCCTTGCTTAACCATGAAGTGGCACCTTTCCCAATTTAACACTAAGTCTACTTCCGCACACCTCGTGAGGACCTTATCCAAGTTTGCCAAGCAATCCATGAACGTCATCCCATAAACGGAAAAATCATCCATGAACACCTCGACAATTTATTTGATGAATTCCGAGAATACGGCCATCATGCAACATTGAAAAGAGGCTGGAGCGTTGCATAGACCGAAGGGCATCCTTCTATATGCAAACGTTCCATAAGGGCATGTAAACGTTGTTTTGTGTTGATCATCCGGTGAATGGGAATTTGCATGAAGCTCGAGTACCCATCGAGAAAGCAAAAATAAGTGTGGCTCGCTAATCTCTCGAGCATCTCGTCAATGAACGGTAGGGGGAAGTGATCTTTCTTTGTTGCTTTGTTTAGCTTTCGATAATCGATACGCATCCGCCACCCGGTCATGGTTCTTTACAGTATCAACTCGTTCTTCTCATTCTTCACCACGGTTAAACCTCCTTTGTTCGGTACACAATGTACCGGGCTCACCCATTCGCTATGCGGAACCGGGTAGATGATTCCGACATCAAGTAACTTGATGATGTATTTCTTTACTACCTCTCGCATGGCATGAGTTAGCCTCCTTTGGTGGTCCACTACGGGCTTACATTGGTCTTCCATTGGTATACGATGAGTGCAAAAGGCTGGGCTAAGACCTTTGAGATCATTGATTGAATATCCAATCACCTTCCTATGTTTATTCAATAAAATCAGCAACGTCTCATTTTCTTCGGGACTCAACTCGTCGCTCACGATGACTGGATAAGTCTTGTCTAGGCCCAAAATTTCATACTTTAATCCTTTGGGCAAAGGTTTAAGGTCTACCTCGGGCAAAGGTTTAAGGGTTTAATCTCTCCTATGTCTTCGAATCTTTCTTTCTCCATGCTTCCATCATGCGGTTCTAAGCCTTTTGTTGCTTCTTCTAGCTCTTCATCTTGTTGACCATTAATTTGATTTTCCATCGCTCTTTGCAGCGGGTCTCTAAGGGTCTCAACAAAACAAAGACTATCTACCTCCTCTACTTCGTCTTCGGGAGGAAAGGGTGTAGGGTGTTTGGAAACGCAAAGAAAATTATATGTGTACTTCTTTCCATTAAGGTTCATAGTTACTTTGCCTTTTCCGGCATCCAACACGGCATCAACCAACTTAAGAAAGGGCCTACCTAGGATTATGTGATCATGATTACTATGGTAAGCATTAATAACAAAGAAATCGGTTGGTATACATTTTCCAGAGATTTTTACATTCATGTTGCAAGCAATACCTAGAGGTGTAATAGTTCTACCATCTCCCATAATTAATTTTGTTGATGTTGGAGCTAAGTCTAGGTTGTGGTCTTGAACTTTATCATAAATTTTAGAAGATAGGACACTTACTTGGGCTCCGATGTCGCATAAAGCTTTGCATTGAACTCCGTTGATCTTGCAACTCAAGTGTGGTGCCATCTTCTCTTGTTCTTCAGATCCTATCGCGTAAACTTCGGCGAGGCGAGCATATGGTGATACTTCGGGCTTGATCCCCATGATTCTCTTCACCTCGGCTATGTGTTCCGGATCCACTTCATCATCTCCAAAGAGCTTTTGAAAGATCTCACCGGTGGTTTCAAGGTCGTATGAATCTTCCGCTTTCTTTTCCGGTGGGAAATCCACTTCCAATGCTCTTGCCACCCCCTTTTGATTAGGGAACAGTCTTCTCTTGTCAAATACTTCTTCGTAATCGATAGGAACCCAATCCATTGGTTCGAACTCCCTTAGTGGCTTTACGCTTGACATGCTTCTCTTGTTTGTTTCTTTTGGTACGACGAAGTCAATGCTTGGGGTAGTTCTTGACTTGATGTGTTCTTGTTCAAGCTTTTCCGGGATTGGCTCCTCTTTTGTGACTTCCGGGGTTGCCTCTTTAGAAAATTCAGCACACTTCTTCATCCTCGAGTTCTATTCCGGCTCTCTCGCAAGTCTTGTTTCCCAATCTCTTCTCATGGCAGCCGCTTTACTATTTTTTTGTAGAAGTTGAGTGGCTTCCGTGAGTGTTTTCTCCATGAGATCCCCACCTGCACACATTTGGACGTGTTGCATGCAACTAGGGGTTAGGGAAAAGAAAAATGTATGCAAGAGTACGTCACCGAAGAAGCCGAGTCTTGGTCCTTGTTCGATCAACTCATTAAACCTATTCCAGGCTTGGTCTATCCCTTCCTCTTCTCCTTGCGTGAAAGTGATCACTTGCCTCCTTAGATGTTGAACCTTGCTAATTGGAAAGAACTTCTCGCAAAACTTCTTCGTCAACTTGTTCCAATTGCCTTCAACTTCAAAGGACGCAAATGAATACCATGTCTTTGCTTCACCGGCAAGTGAGTAGGGAAAGAGATTCCATTTGAACCATTCATCGAGAACTCCTTCTTGATGCACCGTGTTGCATAGCGTCGTGAAATGCCTTATGTGTCTATACGGGTTCTCCGAAACCATCCCTTCAAACGGGTTTGCCGCCACCATCTCGATGATCTTGGATTTAATCTCATACTTGGTCGCTTCGAGCTTCGAATCCGACTCTTGTACTTTTATGTCTTCACATCGAGGGCTACCGTAATCCCTTAGTGATTTTTCCGGTTCTTCCACGGGTTGATTGATGAACGCCATCTAGACAACAAGATAAAAACAAAAACAAATACAAACAAAGTGGTTTTCTAGGTAATATGTGTTAGATATTAGTAAACAAAAGATAAACTAAATATACAACTAAGTTAGATGCAAACCAAACGATGTAAACTAGCTTGCTCCTCGGCAACGGTGCCAGAAAAAGGGGCTTGTTGACGGATAAAAGACGTATCCGCCTACGATCCGCAAGCGTATGGACCTACACCTTTTTCACCACGGGATTCCCATGGTTCTTGTCAATCCGCGGAGCAAGGGGATTACAAGCGTTTGATCTACCTTCACTCACTAACTACTCAAATTCTAACTATGATTATACTAGAAAACTACTAAACTACACTAGAGAGAATGATTAAGCTATCAAGATAGGAGACACTCGCCCATGGGTCTACGATACTAGAACATGCAATCATTTTGAACATGAAAACCAACCTAATCTATCGGGGGTTGTGACCATGGTTTCACCCTTTCCCTCTTCTCGTACTGTCACTACGCGAAGGTAATCGTGACTATACCTATGATGGACACGGTGTATTGAATGGATCCAAGGAAGCATTGGAGCTCTACTCCCTTTACGGCATGGTAGCTAACCTTAAGCATTAAAGTATATTCAACACAAGATGATAGATAGATAAACCAACAAAGTACGATTACATCTCAAGATCGATTACAACCCATGGACGAATAAGGAGATTACCCCATCAAGGTGCTAGGCATAGCACCGTTGATCATGGTCACCCTTCCGACGGTGTCTTCCTTCTTCTCCACTTGTGGGTGCTTCCTTCGAGGTGGTCGACCCCCCTCCGGAGATGTCCCTCCTCTCTCTCTAGCTTGTGGATGGCCTCCTGGTGTGAATGGCTCTCCCCTCTGCCAAATGGTGGTGCCTCCAGGGTTTTAGTGTTGAAGATCTTTCGGGTGCAAGGAAAGGGGGGGGGGCGAACCGACTTCGGAAGTGGGCTGGGCCGGCCGGCTTGGGGCGACCGGCCCAGGCCCATTTCGGCCCGGTTCGGTCGCCCCTTCGCTCCCGTGGGTCCTCAGGTGATTATGCACTTTGCCCCCTCCACTTGCATGATTTTGACGATGTCATCCTCGTGTCCAAGATGGAGGTTCTCCGCGCATGAAGTTCGATCTTTTACGCTTCAATCCCCGGGGGTGTTCCTACATAGCACTTCGGTCCTTGCCACCATTGGAAGTGATTTCATCAAGCTCATGAACACGAACAAGACTCCGTAAATGCTCCTTTGAACTTGTTATGAATCCGTCCTTTATGTCCATGTTTTCTTGCATAAACAAAACACTTCCAAATGCATGCACATAGATGAACTTGTTATATGATTAGTGTGCCTACTGGCGGGTTAGTTCCTTAATCAAATCCAAACCAAAGTGTAATGAAAATGTTTGGTGTACCAAAATACACCGTCAACATAAGCTCATGGCTAGGTTGACAGAATTTCACCGTCAACATCTCCCCCATGCTCAAGCCTTGCTCGTCCTCGAGTAAGCCTTTGTTGGATATCATCATTGCCTTTCATTATTTAAACCTTGCACTTGATCATACACGAGAAAACAAAAATGCTCTCAAAAGTATAGTTCGTTAAAGTTTCATAATGTACTAGCCTTCATCCCCACGAAGGGTAGATTATTAATTAAGCTTATCCCACAAGTATTAGTATGCTCTCAAAATTCAAATGGATCTTAGAAATTTTGAAATAAAGAATGAGATGAAAAAGAGCTAAACCAAATTCAAAAAATTTAAACCACTTTGCATCTTGCTCATGAACTCTCATTTCATCTTGTCTCTCAAGCCTATTTATTTTACTCCTTTCCCTCTCATAACATTCATATATGTGGTAGGCTTTATATGGAGCTTTTTGAAAAACTTTAGTCCTACCAAGATATTAAAATGAGATGTTGTCAAAACAAGGCAAGCTTCTCATGGTCTTACCGAGACTCATCAAAAAGGTCATCGGAAAATAATATTATATCAAGGAGGGGAGAGAAAAATACACACACTTGAGATAGGTGGACATGTGCAAATGGTAAAGAGTGATCCCGAGGCACATGGTTGGAAAGATGAGTTTGGATCTTTTAATCTTGGAACCTTGAAATTCCTAATGCACTTAGAGAACCGGGGAGTTCACTTTATTTTATTTTTATATCATACACACTTATATATTTTTTCTTTTTTTCTTTCTTTATACTCACTTTTTTCTTTTTCTTTTTTATTTGCTCCCCTTGAACTCTAAATTGCATTGTACCTACTTCCTCCCCCATGATTAGACGTTTGCTCGTCCTCGGGCAAAGAGGTGATAGAGATAGGGTAGGTACTATAACTATTTTTTCCTTTGGAGAGATACTTGAAATCTTCAATCTTGGCACCATCTTGCGATCTTCCTTGAATTGATGGTCCATACTCAATGATAGGTTGTGGTCAAGGAGGAAAACACAAAAATAATATTTGGTTTTAAGGGTGGATATCCGGCGAGGTTTGTGAAATCTCTGATGTAGGGATACACAATGCACGGATAAAAAGGCTAGCAATAAGATAGATACACAAAAACGGAATGACCAGCTTCTTAGTCTCAGGCCAGAGAAATCATGGCCTGTAATAACTCACCCAAAAATAAATCTTGTGTACTAAGTTTTTGCACTCAAATATATATGGCTCTGGATAGGTAGAGCAACACGTAAGTGGTATTTATGATAAGGTTAGCATTACTTTTAAGAACAAGAATAAATCATCTTTAATCCATCTAAAACTTGAGAGTACATAAAACACTATGGGTCTTTATTTTTTATCATAACCTCCGCTAAAGATTAAGCTAGTATTTAGATAATTTCATATTTGCATGTTAAGAGAGGATAAGCTTAATCATGAATAAAACAAGTAAAAAGATAAACAAAGCGGCAATTATAATCATATATCATCATGGCATAAACTTTGTAACTTTACCAAAGGTAAAAACAAGGTGGTGAATTTATTCATGATGAAAATAAAAAACTAACACACATGCTGAAAATTAAAATAAAACTGAAAATACTATGCATACATAGGTGTACACAAGCTGAAAATTAAAGAAAAAGGGAAAAGTAAAGATAACTAAAGCTCCTCCTCTCTTTAATCTTCCGCCGGTGGTTGGTATTAATAATCTTGATGGTTGTACCCTTGCTCATAATAGGATTGAACATCCTCTCCTATGAATTGTTTCGGCGGTGCTATGTGAAGGCGTCCAAGCTCGTAGGCAATGTTTGCGTTTCCTTCACCCAATTGGGCTGCATTGGTTTGGATGGCTTCAATATTTTGCATGTTCTTTGTTGTGGTTGAGGAAAATGTGCATAAGGCTCCGCAAAGGCTGCGTTGGGCACCACAAAATTTGGTGGGGGCATGGCTGCACCGCTCCCCCATGGTTGCATTGGTGCACCAGCGTAGTAACTTGGCAGCGTCGGAATTCCTCTATATGGCGACACATAATTTTGTTGTGCACCTTCTTCTTGTGCCGTGGAAGAGCTTTCTTCTATAATCCTTCCTCTCTTACTTTTCCTTGCTGGCACAAGAAGTCCTTCCTCTAACCAATCTTCCTTCCCTTGAATAAAAAGTCTTAATCTTGCATCCGGAAGGGGCAAATTTACTTTGGCCACTTTGAAGCCTCCTCTCTCATCTCCACTTATATACTTGCCTTGCTTCACATATTCAAATCCCAGGGAAGTTCCGGGTAGGAGATGCTCAGGGTTCCTTGTAATACCCGGTCTTAAAGAGATAGCCAACATAGAGAGTTAACACCCCGAACCAATATCTCCCGAACCCGATGTTGCTTCACAACACCACCGGTTGATCATGAGGTGAGTGGGGTCTATTGGCTGCCTGACAATCAAAGCCGAGTAAAGCCAATTCAACTCCGTGTCGGTTACCTTTGTTTCTCTCATTCTCCTCAAAATCCTTTTGCACATCCATGAGCGAAACACTTGGATGATGGGGTTCCGGATAGTATTTCTTTGTTTGTGGGCACCACCCGCGATCATATTCCAAAAACCCTCCAACATGCCTTCCGGTACGTCCACTAGTTCCGGAGCTCCCTTTTGAAAACCAAGTAGTTCCCTAATATATTCATAGGGAACCACTTGTTGAATTCCCTCCAAACGAAATGAGAGACTTGGCACCCCTTCATCAAGGATAGGCGCCATGGTCATAAGAATTTCCAAGGTGAATTCCTTGTGGGTGTTTGCGACACCCCGTTGGAGAATTGCACCCATCCTAGGTGTCCCAACATGTAGTAAATATCTGTGCCAAAACCCTATATGTCGAGAGCTTGGTCGTCGAAGTCGACATTTGCTACAAGCCTCTTCTCAAGGCGAGCGAGCTTCTTCTCCTCCTCCTCCATCATGATGATAAATCCATATTCAGAGTACCACGGAGCGTACGGAGATGGAGCGGATGATCGTGTTGAACAAAGAGGTGGGATGGGTGGCTCCTTCGTACGTCCTTGAGGTTCGGTGAACATCATAGACGAGCTTCTTGTGGCCGTCATGCCACCAAGGAGAAGAGTGTTGTTCCTCCTCGGCGGTACCGTGTCCTCCATACTCCGAGGAGACTCGGAAACCGAGTGCCTCCTCGAAGATGTTGTCGATGATGGCTTGGATGACGACAATCCCTTCTTCTTGGTAAAAAGGCTTGTAGTTTTCTTCCACATGTTTGCTGCACTCTTCTCTCTAATATAAACTCGGGGTTAAAACCGGTAACAAGGCACACAAAATTTATTTCGGAGTATGGACTTTGAGTAGAATTAGGATGTGTTTTGTTGGACGAAACAAACTCGGGATGGATGGCTAAGTCTAAGGTGGTTCTGGACTACAAACTTGAGCACACGAACAGAGAGCTGGATGGAAGACTTACCTGCTGACGAGAAGCACTAAGGTGCTTAAATAGGGGGAGGACGGCCGGCCTGGGCCGACCGGCCCGGGCCGACCGGCCTGGGTGGCTTCCTGCCCCTCTCGGCTTTGGTTTTCTTCCAGCACAGTCATCTTTGCTTTGTGACTTTTGTGGCCGCGTGCTCCATGGGTTGCACCGCCCAAACTCTCTCATCTACTCCTTTGCTTGCATTATTGGTCCTTCCACTTGATGTCTTTGCTTTGAGTCATGTCCATGCTCCTTTGCCTCATATGCCTCCATAATTTTCCTACAAAACAAGGCCTTGCTGCCCCCCATGCTTGTCCTTTGCATGTGGCTTTGATGAAAGATGTTGGAAGAGCATCCTGTGATGCATCATGGTGCATGCATGGTTAGTTTAATCAAATTGCCTCCCTCTAAGCATGTCTTAAAGCTAAACACTCCTCTAATTTCAAAAATTAAAAATAAACTCAGAGCTATAAATGAGCTCTAATATAACTTTAGAGATTTTTTTAAAGCATTAAAAACAAATGTGAGTCGAAAATATTTTCCGACTACTTTTATGTTGGTCTCACCGGTATTGTTTGCCTTCATTAGTTGAGAGCAAACTTTTCTCAGTTTGATCATGGGGGCATAGGTTTAGGTTATAATTTTGGCTAATGAGAGAGATTTTGAATGAAATAAAATTAAATGAGGCTTAGAAAAATTCTAATCTTAAAGAAACCAAGGATATAAATTATTTAAACCAACTGTCGGGGTTCTCTACCGCCGGCAGTAAATTTGTATCGATCGTGCGTCAGACTCGAATGGTTAGCGCAGGAGACAACAAGATTTAGACTGGTTCGGGCCTCCGAGGAGTAATACCCTACATCCAGTGTTGAGCTGCCATGTTCCCGAGCTAGAGGTGCTCGTAGTAGGGGTTACAAGCTGGTTGGGAGAGAATGTCGAGCCCAAGTCCCTTGGAGTGGCGTTTGAGCTATCGAAAGTCCAACCCTAGTAACCGTTGCCCTCCTCTCCCTTTTATAGTCACAAGAGGAGGGGCACAAGGGGGAAGGAAAAAGAAGTACAATGCTTGGTTGCTGGTACGTCCCGTCGTACATCGCTATCCGTCATGGTGCATTGAAGCCGAGTTGTGATGCTTAGTCGTGGGAGCCGCCGCGTGGCCGGGCGTGAATGTCATCTCGGGATGCCTGGCTTCTTCTCTGAGTAGTTTGTGCTTACCTTGGCCTGCCTGAGTACCTGACTAGCCCGCCACGCCCGAGCCTAAGTCTAGGCTCGTGCGCGTCGTAGGGGGTGCTTGAGTGCCTCGTGCAGAGCTTGCATGTGGCAGAGCGAGAGATGATGGTGATGGGATGGCCGCGCAGCTGGTCAGGCCAGCATTAAGGCTCTTGTCGGGCTGAGCTGCTTGGATGGCCGCCAGCTGTTGTACTTGAACGTCATGGGGAATCATTCCCTCACGCGCGTCGGTGGTAGTGCTCATGCCTTGTGCTCGCACTGCGTGCCATGGCCCATGTACCAGTCAGAGCCGGAAGGTGGTCGTGCGAGGCGGAGACTTGTCGTGCGAGGTGGAGACTTATCGTGCGAGGTGAAGACTTGTCGTGGGGATCCCTCTTGTAGGGAACTGGTCGGAGATGCAGCCAACTGGCTGAAGACCGGACGTCTTGCTAGTGTGGGTCTTGACCAAGGTTCTCAGTCCTCCATATCCTGAATCTTAGCCGTGACATTGTTAATCTTGGCCTTCACATTGTCAACGATGTTGAATTACCTTGTGTTTAAGGAAGATCTTTTCGCCGTCAAAGGGGGCCCTAATCCGGACCCTCGTCAGTAGCCACCGAGCCTGAGCGGGGGTCAAGGAGTCGCGCTCAGGCTCAGCTGGACGATCTTGGTGTTGATGGTGTTCTTCGTGTTCTTGGTGGGTGCGCGCGAGCGCATCCGCCAGATGTAGCCCCCGAGCTCATGAGTGAGTTGGAGACTCGCTCGCGAGCTTTTATATGTGATTGTAGTCGTTGTAGCTTGGGGATGCTTCGTCGGGGTAGGCGTGGTCGTCGTGGTAAATGTGGGCGCAGTAATGTGCACGAGCATTTTGGCTGACGTGACGGACGTGACCGTTCCATCATGACCACGCGCAGATGTTGTGGGTCCGTATTCTGCAGGGATCGAGGCGTCGCGCGAGTGGGCGGTTGTTTCGCCAGGGGTGGGGGGGGGGGGGGGGGTGGGGCGCACACGCGTGGGCGAAAATTTTGCTGACAGGGCGGGCCCAGCGTCGAAGGTGAGGGGCCGCGCTTGCCCCTTTAAAACCGTGCGTCGGGCACAGGTTCAGGACTTTGCTTCCCATTATCTTCTTCCTCTCGCGCTTGCATCCCGCTCTCCGTGCTCTCTTGCCGTTGACGGTGTATTTTGGTGCACCTAGCATGTTCAATACACTTTGGTTTGGATTTGATTATGGAACTAACCCGCCACTAGGCACACTAATCATATAACGAGTTCATCTTTGTGCATGCATTTGGAAGTGTTGTGTTTATGTAGGAAAACATGGACATAAAGAATGGATTCGCAACAAGTTCAAAGGAGCATATATGGAGTCTTGTTCGTGTTCATGAGCTTGATGAAATCACTTCCAATGGTGGCGAGGACCGAAGTGCTACGAGGAACACCCCGGGGATTGAAGCGTAAAAGATCAAACTTCATGCGAAGAGAACCTCCATCTTGGACGCGAGGATAACATCATCAAAATCGTGCAAGTGGAGGGGGCAAAGTACATAAGTGCATGAGGACCCACGGAGCAAAAGGGGCGACCGAACCGGCCGTATTGGGCCTGGGCCGGTCCGGCCGGCCCGGCCCGCTTCCGGCACCGGTTCGGTCCCGTTTTCCTTGCCCTCGAAGGATCTTCAACCCTAAAAGCCCCGAGGCGCCGCCAACATCGAGAGAGGAGTCATTAGCACTAGAAGGCCATCAACAAGCTAGAGAGAGAGGAGGAGGATCTCCGGCGGGAGATCAACCACCTCGAAGGAAGCACCCTCTCGTGGAGAAGAAGGAAGACACGGCGGAAGGGAAACCATGATCACGGTGCCATGATCGGCACCTTGATGGGGTAATCTTCTCTTTCGTCCATGGGTTGTAATCGATCTTGAGATGTAATCACACTTTGTCGGATTATCTATCTATCTATCATCTTGTATTGAATATACTTTCATGCTTATGGTTAGCTACCATGCCGTAAAGGGAGTATAGGCCTCGATGCTTCGTTGGATCCATTCAATATGCTGTGTCCATCAAAGGTCTAGTCATGAATACCTTCGCATAGTGACAGTACGAGAGGAGGGAAATGGCAAAACCGTGGTCACAACCCCGATAGATTAGATTGGTTTTCATGTTTTTAAGCGATTGCATGCTCTAGTATCGTAGACCCGTGGGCGAGTGTCTTCTACCTTGATCGTTTATCATTCTCTCTAGTGTAGTTTAGTTGTTTTCTAGTTTAATAGTAAGTTAGGGTTTTAGTAGCTAGTGTGTCGTTGTTGATCGAACGCTTGTAATCCCCTTGCTCCGCGGATTGACAAGAACCTTGGGAATCCCGTGGTGAAAAAGGTGTTGGGTCCGTACGCTTGCGGATCGTAGAGGGATACGTCTTTTATCCGTCAACAAGCCCCTTTTTCTGGCGCCGTTGCCGGGGAGCAAGTTAGTTTACATCGTTTGATTTGCATCTAACTTAGTTTTATATTTAGTTTATCTTTTGTTTGCTTTATCTAACATTTATCATCTAGAAAAACACTTGTTTCGTTTTTGTTTTTGTTTTTTTATCTTATTGTCTAGATGGCATTCGTTAATCAACCCGTGGAAGAACCGGAGAAATCACTAAGGGATTATGCTAGCCCTCGATGTGAAGACATAAAAGTACAAGAGTCGGATTCGAAGCTCGAAGCGACCAAGTATGAGATTAAATCCAAGATCATCGAGATGGTGGCGGCGAACCCATTTGAAGGGATGGTTACGGAGAACCCATATAGACACATAAGGGATTTCACGACAATATGCAACACGGTGCGTCAAGAAGGAGTTCCCGATGAATGGTTCAAATGGAATCTCTTTCCCTACTCACTTGCCGGCAAAGCAAAGACATGGTATTCGGTTGCGTCATTTGAAGTTGAAGGCAATTGGAACAAGTTGACAAAGAAGTTTTGCGAGAAGTTCTTTCCAATTAGCAAGGTTCAACATCTAAGGAGGCAAGTGATCACTTTCATGCAAGGAGAAGAGGAAGGGATAGACCAAGCTCGGGATAGGTTTAATGGATTGATCGAACAAGGACGAAAACTCGGCTTCACGGTGACGTACTCTTGCATACATTTTTCTTTTCCCTAACCCCTAGTTGCATGCAACACGTCGAAATGTGTACAGGCGGGGATCTCATGGAGAAAACACTCACGGAAGCCGCCCAACTTCTACAAAAAGTTAGTAAAGCGGCTGCCATGCGAAGAGATTGGGAAACAAGACTTGCGGAAGAGCCGGAATACAATTCAAGGAAGAAGAAGCTTGCTGATTTTTCTAAAGAGGCAACCCCGGAAGTCACAAAAGAGGAGCCAATCATGGAAAAGCTTGAACAAGAACACATCAAGTCAAGAACTACACCAAACGTCGACTTCGCCACACCAAATGAGACGAACAAGAGAAGCATGTCAAGCGCGAAGCCACTAAGGGAGTTCGAGCCAATGGATTGGGTTCCTATTGATTACGGAGAAGTATTCGACAAGAGAAGACCGTTCCCTAATCAAAAGGGAATGGCAAGAGCATTGGAAGTGGATTTCCCACCGGAGAAGAAAGCTGAAAATTCATACGACCTTGAAACCGCCGGTGAGATCTTTGAAAAGCTCTTTGGAGATGACGTGGTGGATCCGGAACATATTGCCGAGGTGAAGAGAATCATGGGGATCAAGCCCGAAGCATCACCATACTCTCGCCTCGCTGAAATTTACTCGATAGGATCCGAAGAAGAAGAGAAGATGACGCCGCACTTGAGTTGCGAGATCAACGGAGTTCAATGAAAGGCTTTATGCGACATCGGGGCCCAAGTAAGTGTTCTATCTTCTAAAATTTACGATAAAGTTCAAGACCACAACCTAGACTTAGCTCCAACATCAACGAAATTAATTATGGGAGATGGTAGAACTATCAAACCTCTAGGTATTGCTTGCAACATGAAAGTAAAAATCTCTAGAAACTATATACCAACCGATTTCTTTGTTATTGATGCTTACCATAGTAATCATGATCATATAATCTTAGGTAGGCCTTTTCTTAAGTTGGTTGATGCCGTGTTAGATGCCGGAGAAGGCAAAGTAACAATGAACCTTAATGGAACAAAGTACACATATAACTTTCTTCGTGCTTCTAAACACCTTACACCTTTTCCTCCCGAAGATGAAGAAGTAGAAGAGATAGATAGTCTTTGTTTTGTTGAAACCCTTAGAGACCCGCTGCAAAGAGCGATGGAAAATCAAATTAGTAATCAACAAGATGAAGAACTAGAGGAAGCAACAAAAGGCTTAGAGCCGCATGATGGTAGTGTGGAGGAAGAGAAATTCGAAGACATAGGAGAAATCAAACCCGAGGAGCCACAAGTGCCCGAGGTAGACCTTAAACCTTTGCCCAAGGGATTAAAGTATGAATTTTTGGGCCCAGACAAAACTTATCCGGTCATTGTGAGCGACGAGTTGAGTCCCGAAGAAAATGAAGCGTTGCTGATTTTATTAAAAAAACATAGGAAGGTGATTGGATATTCGATTAATGATCTCAAAGGTATTAGCCTAGCCTTTTGCACTCATCGTATACCAATGGAAGACCAATGTAAGCCCGTAGTGGACCACCAAAGAAGGCTAACCCATGCCATGCGAGAGGTAGTAAAGAAAGAGGTTATCAAGTTACTTGATGCGGAATCATCTACCCGGTTCCGCATAGCGAGTGGGTGAGCCCGGACATTGTGTACCGAAGAAAGGAGGTTTGACCGTGGTGAAGAATGAGAAGAATGAATTGATACCGCAAAGAACCGTGACCGGGTGGCGGATGTGTATCGATTATCGTAAGCTTAACAAAGCGACGAAGAAAGATCACTTCCCCCTACCGTTCATAGACGAGATGCTCGAGAGGTTAGCAAACCACGCTTATTTTTGCTTTCTCGATGGATACTCGGGGTTCATGCAAATTCCCATTCACCGGAAGATCAACATAAGACAACGTTTACGTGTCCTTACGGAACGTTTGCATATAGGAGGATGCCCTTCGGCCTATGCAACGCTCCCGCCTCTTTTCAACGTTGCATGATGGCCGTGTTTTCGGAATTCATCGAAGAAATTGTTGAAGTGTTTATGGATGATTTTTCCGTTTACGGGAAGACGTTCATGGATTGCTTAGCAAACTTAGAAAAGGTCCTTACAAGGTGTGCGGAGGTAGATTTGGTATTAAATTGGGAAAAGTGCCACTTCATGGTCAAGCAAGGCATAATGCTCGGACATGTTATATCCGAGAGAGGAATTGAAGTGGACAAGGCTAAGGTAGAGACGGTTGAGCAACTCCCACCTCCTATGGATGTTAAGTCCTTAAGGAGCTTTCTAGGCCATCTTTGGATTCTATAGAAGATTTATTAAGGACTTCTCAAAGATCACTAAGCCTTTAACGCATCTTCTTCAAAAGGATGTGGCTTTCGACTTTGATGAGAAGTGTCTAGCGGCATTCGGACCTTGAAAAATGCGTCGGTGAGTGCTCCCATCATCCAACCTCCGGATTGGAGCCAACCTTTCGAGATCATGTGTGACGCAAGTGACTACGCCGTAGGCGCGGTCTTGGGTCAAAGAAAGGAAGGCCGAGTTCACGCCGTCTACTATGCTAGCAAAACTCTTAGTGGGGCACAATTAAATTATGCCACTACGGAAAAGGAGTTGCTAGCGGTGGTATTCGCTTTTGAAAAATTCAGATCTTACATCGTGAACTCGAAGGTCATTGTTTACACCGATCACGCAGCCATCAAGTATCTCTTGGCTAAGAAGGAAGCTAAACCACGTTTGATTCATTGGATCCTTCTTCTCCAAGAGTTTGATGTTGAAATTCGTGATAAAAAGGGGGTGGAAAATGTTGTGGCCGATCATTTGTCTAGGATGAATCGTGGACAAGATGATAAAGAGCCCATAGAAGATAAGATGAGAGATGACCACCTCTATACGGTGCTTGATAAAGATACTTGGATGATCGACATCATTCGAGCAATTCGAAAGATGCCCCTCGATCATCTAGATAAAAACACTCAAAGGAAGATAATCTCCGAAAGTAAGAAATATTTTTGGGATGCACCATACCTCTTCAAACTTGGCAATGATGGAGTAATGAGAAGATGTGTGCCAAGAGAAGAAAGGGTATAGATTTTGAGAAAGTGTCACTCGACGGAGTACGGTGGACACTATAGCCATTTTCGAACCCAAGCAAAAGTATGGTCGAGCGGATTCTATTGGCCGGAGATGCATGAAGATACTAAAAGATATGTTGCATCATGCCCCGAATACCAAAGGACCAGGAAACATCTCTCAAATAAATTCTATGCCTTTGAAATACAACTTGCAAATCGAAATATTCGATGTATGGGGCATAGACTTCATGGGGCCTTTTAAAAACTCATTTGGATTCGAATACGTCCCAGTCATGGTTGATTATGTATCCAAGTGGGTAGAGGCAATACCATGTCGTAAAGCTTCCACGGAGGAGTCCATCACTATGATCAAGAACGTGATTTTTCCCCGTTTCGGTACACCGAGAATCTTGATAAGTGATGGAGGAACTCATTTCACGGGAAGAATTTCAAAAAGTGCTTGTCCAAGTTGGGAATTGAGCATAGGGTCTCTACGACCTATCATCCACAAACCAACGGACAAGCGGAGACGTCAAATAGGCAATTAAAAAGCATACTCAACAAAACCATAGAGAAGGGAGGCAAAGATTGGTCAAAGAAATTAGACGGAGCTTTATGGGCTTATCGAACGACATTTAAGACACCGATAGGTATGACCCCTTATCAATTCGTCTATGGAAAGGCTTGCCACCTTCGGTTGAGTTGGAACATAAAGCCTATTGGGCAATTAAAGAGATGAACCTTGATCTCGATGCCGCGGTGGTGAAACGAAGAATCCAAATAAGCGAGCTAGAGGAGTTGAGGTTGAAAGCATATGAAAACGCAAGCATATACAAAGAGCGAATCAAAAGGTGGTATGACAAAAGATTAAAGAAAAAAGAATTTAAAGAAGGAGATAAGGTCCTCCTCTACAATTCGAGGTTTAGAACCTTCGGAAAGGGGAAATTGCAAAGCAAGTGGGACGGACCTTATGTTGTGCATTCGGTGTTCTCCAACGGAGCGGTAACCATTATGGATATAAACGGCGATCAATTTGTGGTGAATGGACGGCGGCTTAAGGTTTACTACGAACCCGACATCGTGCCCCTTCACCATGTTGACGTCTTCACCATGGAGGAAGAGCCCGAACGTCCCGCCTAGGACGAAAAACAAGGCATGAATTTTCGTAAATAGTTTTTCTTTTAGTTTTTACGGAGTTTTTCGCGAAGATTTACCGGGCCAACTTTTTCCCATGGGCTAAGGAAGAAAAAATAGGGCGGTGTGCAAAAAAAACCGGACCGGCCCGGCCCCCGAGGCGGGGGTGGGCCGGCCGGCCCGTGCGGACCGGCCCAGAGGGTCCGGCGGCCGATGACGCCGAATTTCGCCGAATTGCTCCTTTTTGACTTCCTTGTTTGGTCAGAAAATTTTAAGGGAAGTGTAAAAAAGGAAAATAAGGTTCCCAGGGCTTTTCACTCAGGATTATTTATTTGGCCGAATTGGGAGCTCGAGGATCAAACCTTTCAAGCAATATTTTGCACCCTTGTAGTAGCCATTGTGCCCCCAAGGAACTTAGAGTTGAAGTTAGAAGCTAAGAAGCCATCGATGGAGGAGGCGATGCGATGCGAGCTCAAGCTACCCGTCAAGAGGACCACACGCATCCGTTGTGGAGGGCGTGTCCCGACCGGAGCTCTTGCATCTCGCAACCCCGTTGAAGGAGAGAAGGTCCCTACACCCGTTCGAAGGTCGGCACGCATCCAAGGCATCAAGCGCAAAGACTACAAGGAGGTGTCGCCAGAGCCTAAGGATTATGGGGGTAGCGACTACTCCGACGATCGTAGCCCGAGCTCGTGGGCGGCCGCCGGAAGAGATGATGATGATTGGGATGAGCAGCCCAAGGAAAGGACTCCCGAAGGCCCCAACGGCGACGGCAACGATGACAACGAAGGCAACAACAATGGAGGTGGCGACGACGGTGGTGACGACGGTGGAGATTATGGCGACGACGACCCCTTCGGATTGCATCCGATGTGTTGTCGAGCTTGCCGTCAATCCATCGCGGATCTCTACACGTCGGCCGACGAATGTCTCCAAGCCATGGAAGCGATGAAGCGGCGTTTGGAGGACTTGGAGCTCGTAGTTGAAGACGACTACAAGTTCCTAAACCGTAACGTACGCAAACTTTTCGGCATGGTTGGAAACATGAGAGGCAAGTGGTGCAATACTTGCTTGAAGTACCATTAGATCTAGTTTTCCCCTTAGGATTTTTGTAGATACGACGAGGACGTCGTATGTTTTAAGCGTGGGGGAGAGCTAGCTCGCTAGCCTTAGCTTTTGAACTTCAAGTTTAGGTTCGGTTTAATCTTCGTGTGAGAGTCTTAGTGTTTTAATGAGTCTTTAGTTTTTGAGTGTGTTTTAAAATTTTTGCAAGTGTCTTAAATTAGTGTTGAGTCAAGAAAATCAAATAAAAAGAGTCTTTATATATATCTTTGTGTTTTATGTATTGCTTATCTTTATTTACTTGTTTGTTTAATCTTCGATTCTTGATATATGAACACAAGTATGTGGTTTGAAAAACGTTTACCATGGTGCTTAGTGGATTTGCTACTACTAAAAGTACCCATACCGCACTTCGATCTTGAGCTTCACATGTTAGTTGTGCTATGTTCAATGCTAAAAGTTGGAGGATTTCAGTTCTGAAAATTATCTTAAAACCCTTGTAATAAAGGTTAGCAAAACCTCTTTTTCCAAGTTGAGAGTAAGAAAAAAATTCCTATCCAAAGCCAAGTTTATTTTTTTTCGCTCCACCATAAGTGTGATTAGCACGATGAGTTAGGCTAGGACCCTTCTCTCTTGGTGAGTTTTAATTTCGAGCAATGATCATGTCCTTGTGCTTATCTTTTGTTGCTAGCCTCGTCATATATTTGGTTACGTGACCTTCACAATGAAAGTCACGTTCATCGCCGAATTCCATACCCAACCCTATACATCTCTTTTGTACATCGTATTCCTTGAACACAACCTATTTTCAAAGTTTCGTCTCGTCTCTAGCATGATTTATTTCAAATTTCAGATTGTATGCATGTGAGGAAAGAGAGAATTGAAAGCTTTGAAAAGTTGTCAAGAGAGAGAAAAATAAAAAGAAAAAGTATGTGTATGGAAAAGAAAGAAAGAAAGAAAGAAAAAAATTTATATGTGAATGAAAGAAGAAAAAGAAAAAGAAAAAAGATGAGGTAGCAATGAAGACATGAGAGGGATGGATCAAGTGAAAGAAAAGAAAAATAAAGTGTAAGGAAGGATGTCACGTTGTTAAGAGACGAAACTTTTACTCTATTTCCAACCATGTGCAATCCGACAACAAGGACATCATTGGTGCCTTGTAGTCACAATTTTCTTTTGCCCTTGCACATGTCCACCATTCTAAATCTTCTCATCCTTGATATCCCTACATATGGTTAATTCTCATGATCATTGGCTTTGAAAGGTAGACAACCATTAGAGGAAGTTCTTAGTTTGACAATACTTGTGTTGATTGCGCTAGCCCTACTTATAGCTCCACTTTACATGATATATGAGAGATTAATGGGAGGTGAGAGTTTTATAAAACTTGGTTAGGATAGCCACTTTATATGAGTGACTTGAGAGAGCTTGGAGAAAGGTTTTTGCCTAATACTTGTTGCAGGAATTTTTGTTTTGAAAATCATAGAAACCCTCTGATGGAAGCAAAGAAGTAAGCATGGTTGAGATTGAAGGCTTCGAGTGAAGAGTTTGAGTTGTGGGGTAAAACTTGACGTGGTAAAAGTTCTAAACGCCCATGTTTATGTTTGATTATCATTACTTTGTGTTTATGTATTGAAGATGAAGGGATTGACTAACTTGTGAAGAAGGATAGGTGGTATATGATTACAACACCTTGGACGAAATTCTTTTTACGAGTACTTGCTCGAGGACGAGCAAGAGCTAAGCGTGGGGGAGATGTTGACAGTGTATTTTGGTGCACCTAGCGTGTTCATTACACTTTGGTTTGGATTTGATTATGGAACTAACCCGCCACTAGACACACTAATCATATAACGAGTTCATCTTTGTGCATGCATTTGGAAGTGTTGTGTTTATGTAGGAAAACATGGACATAAAGAATGGATTCGCAACAAGTTGAAAGGAGCATTTACGAGTCTTGTTCGTGTTCATGAGCTTGATGAAATCACTTCCAATGGTGGGGAGGACCGAAGTGCTACGAGGAACACCCCGGGGATTGAAGCGTAAAAGATCGAACTTCATGCGAAGAGAACCTCCATCTTGGACGCGAGGATAACATCATCAAAATCGTGCAAGTGGAGGGGGCAAAGTACATAAGTGCATGAGGACCCACGGAGCAAAAGGGGCGACCGAACCGGGCCGACTTGGGCACGGGCCGGTCGGCCCGGCCGGCCGGCCCGGCCCCGCCCGGCACCGGTTTGGTCCCGTTTTCCTTGCCCTCGAAGGATCTTCAACCCTAAAAGCCTCGAGGCGCCGCCAACACCGAGAGAGGAGTCATTAGCACCGAAGGCCATCCACAAGCTAGAGAGAGAGGAGGAGGATCTCGGTGGGAGATCAACCACCTCGAAGGAAGCACCCTCTCGTGGAGAAGAAGGAAGACACGGCGGAAGGGAAACCATGATCAACGGTGCCATGATCAGCACCTTGATGGGGTAATCTTCTCATTCATCCATGGGTTGTAATCAATCTTGAGATGTAATCGCACTTTGTCGGATTATCTATCTATCATCTTGTGTTGAATATACTTTCATGCTTAAGGTTAGCTACCATGCCGTAAAGGGAGTATAGACCTCAATGCTTCCTTGGATCCATTCAATACGCCGTGTCCAACAAAGGTCTAGTCATGAATACCTTCGCGCAGTGACAGTACGAGAAGAGGGAAAGGGCGAAACCGTGGTCACAACCCCGATAGATTAGATTGGTTTTCATGTTTTTAAGCGATTGCATGCTCTAGTATCGTAGACCCGTGGGCGAGTGTCTTCTACCTTGATCGTTTATCATTCTCTCTAGTGTAGTTTAGTTGTTTTCTAGTTTAATAGTAAGTTAGGGTTTTATTAGCTAGTGTGTCGTTGTTGATCGAACGCTTGTAATCCCCTTGCTCCGCGAATTGACAAGAACCTTGGGAATCCCGTGGTAAAAAGGTGTTGGGTCCGTACGCTTGCGGATCGTAGAGGGATACGTCTTTTATCCGTCAACACTTGCATCCGCAGTGTCGCCACATTTTGCACTCCCAGCCTGCCCGAGACTCCGCCGCCGTGTTGTCGAACTGGATGTGCTCTGACGTGTCCCGCGAGCAGCTCCTCCGTCTCATCAAAGCGGGCCAACTTCCTCCACTTACCGCCGCCGTGGAGTGGAAGGTCCTCGGCGACGAGTCCGTGCCGCGCTCCCCAAGGGGTTCGTCGTCTCGTTTGTGGCCTTCCACGAGCGCGGCTTCTCCATTCCCACCGGGCGATTCATCCCCACCAACCTACGGATGAAGCAGGGTGGGGATGAGGACTACATCCCGGTGTCCTTGACCAGCTCGAACAACGGCTGGCACAAGGTGTGGTTCTATCTGCCGAACGACCCCGAGTTCGCGCTCCCGGTGTACACCGGGAACTCCATCGCAGAGTCGCGGAGGAACTGGTCGGACGGCCCGGTGAAGATGGAGCAGGAGAAGATGCTCAGGGATCACTGGGCGGTGCTGTGACGTCTCCGAGGAGCCGGGATTACCCTGGCGTAAGTGCTAGGGCAGTACCATGCCTGCGGTGTCGTGCCGCTCTGGAGGCGGCCGCTTCGTCTTTGTGAGATGACGGCCGGTCGGGCCCCCTGGACGGGGACCGTGACAGCGCTGTCCCTCCCGTCACCGCTCAAGGTCCAGTGTCGCGTGGCGAAGTCGATCAGGTGGTTGACCTACTCGTGGCCGCCGTCGCAGCTGCTCCCCAATGAGGGGACATAAAAATTTGTGAGTTGTTATCTTCTCGACGCTTCTCGCGTGTTTTTGTTGTGATGCCGATCTTCTCAGAGGCCTTTCACTCTGGTTGACTTTTCTTCTTCTTGTCGTTGCAGTTGAAGTGTGCCCACCTCGTTCCGGCCAAGGCGCCTCTTTCAGAGGAGGCGATCTTCAACCGGAACAAGGCAGTCGCGGAGAAGCGGCGCGCTGCGCGCAAGGTGCAGCACAAAAAATGCCAGATCGCCAAGCATGATCGAAATGACAACCACATCAAGAGGTGGAAGGCGAGGGAGCGTGGTGTCTCCTCTGATGAAGATCCATCGCCGAAGCTGTCGTGGAGCGGCGACGTTGCCAGCGCGGCGGTAGATTGGAGCGAGATGTCGGGGTTGTCCTCGTCGTCGCCTCCCCGCACCACAGAAGTGTCGTCATCGCGGCGGCCGAAGATGGCCGCGCGTGACAATAATGTGGACTCGAGCTTGCGAAAAGCAGCTCGCCCTGCCCGAGAGGACCAGCGGATGGTCCGCTTGCGCGTGGAGCCCAGCAGGACGGGCGCCTCCAGGCCGCAGAGCGCCGCGCCCTGCCAAGCTGACCCCCGAGGCAGTCGGAGGAGCGTCCAGCTCCCGTCTGCCAACTCTACGATGGTTTCGACCGCCCCGACTCCGACTCCTTGTAGAGGACCCGATCGCGGGCGAAGTCGACGGACTCTGCGTCAACGCCGAGTGCGCCGCAGGTGGTGGATTCCGGTGCCGCCCCGCGGTGCCTGCAGTCGTTACTTATCCGGGGCGGCGGAGCCCCGGATGTTCACGTGTCCCTCGTCGCCGGCGGGGGCCAAGGTCCAACCCCGGCCATCGCAGAGGCTGGAGGATCAACCCCCGAGCAATCGGGAGAGCGCGTTGCCGTTGAGGCGGCAGATCGAAGTGGAGCAGCCCCCGAGTTGGTGGGCTCCAAGTGTGCAGCCCCCGAGCAGAGCTCATCAGGCCGCCTGGCAAAGAAGTCCCGGGTGCGCTCCAAAATGTAGGCTATTGTCCTCGGAGCCTCCATCGTGGTTTCTTTAACTTGTGTGATTTGCTAACCTTGATTCCGTCTTCTCGTAGGTATGCCGACACCGGCGTGCTCAGCTTTGCTCCCCCGAAGCGCTTGGCCCAGAGCGCACGGGTCGCGCCTTCCGAGCCTCGTCCCCAGCCCTCGTGCGCCGAGCCACTCCCGGCGCAGGTTGAGGAGGGGCTGCTCATGGCTACCGTGGTGGAGGAGTCGGGCGTGCCGCCACCGCCATTGATCGAGGTGGAAGAGTCGGGCGCACCGCCTCTGCCAGTGACCGCCGCCGCCGTTGAAGAGGGACAGGCGGCCATGGAGACGGCTGCCCCCCAAGCAGTATCGGAGCCACCGGCTGGGGCTGGCTCGGGCGGTGCTGACGTGGTGATGGTGCCTTCGGACGAGGACTCGGCGATGCCCCCGCTGGCGGGGGATCGTGATGTCCTGATCTCTGTAGCGCCGGAGGCTTCTCCAGTTGTGGGCGCTCCGTCGAGGAGGTCATGGACATGGCAGCATGCCAGTACGTGGACTTCCCCGGCATCGGTACCATTGACCTCGACACCCCTGAGCTTCCTGGCAATGACCGGGAGTTGCTGGAGGCTGCGACGGAGCGGATGTTCACCGAGCCGACAATCTTGGAGACCATTGCCTCGGTCGCATCGGTGCTGTGCCAATATGAGAGCGCTGGCGGCTAAGCGCCACCTGCCGCGCCGGAGGCAACGGAGGGAGTTCTCGAGGCACCCGCGATCGGTGCTGAGTCGTCCGCGGTTGCGTCTGCGCTTTCGCCGACCAGAGGGGACCAGGGCGCGTCCCTACCACAGCCCAAGGAAGTAGCAACATCCGTGAATGCCGCTACGGTGGTCGACGCGGTGGAGAACATTGTCGGAGAGGCGGGGCCCCCGTCACCCCGTCCGGTCGCCGCCACCGCGGCAGAAGTTCCCGCGCCGTGCGAGCCCGCTGCGGCCCTTCAAGGGCACGTTGCCCCCGAGGGCACGACAAGGGTGCCTCCCCGGAGATCCAGGAGGTCGAGGATGGCACGCGCGCAACTTTGTTGCAGGGCGCCACGAGCGGCGAGGCCCAGACCCTCGAGCTCGCCTGCACCTCGTGGGCGACTGCCTTTGAGTCCGGCGATGATGCTAAGGACAACGAGGAGGTCGCAGCGCGCAACACCTTGGAGCGCGAGTTGGAGTGGGCGCCACGCGTTCGACGAGTTGATCCTCCCCACGACCTCGATAAGTTTTTTGCTTGAGACTTGTTTCTTTGATTCCCTTGGTTCCTTAGATAAAAGTAGCTTATTGTTGTCTTGCTCGGGGCAGACTCTTGCGGCATCAGGTCGGAGGCGGGCCCGCGCAATACGCGAGCTCCGCGCGGAGCGGGCCCAGCTGGAGATGCAGCTCGTTGTGGCTCGAGTGGCGGCGGCCGCGGATGTGGCGAGCGAGGCATCGCCACGAACATCCCTTGAAGCCGCCCGACAATCCGCGGAGGATCGCGCCATCACCGCCCAGACCGCTGACGCAGCAGCTGCTATCGAGCGAAACTCGCTGGTGTCGAGGCTGCCTCTCGCCAAGGCTGAGGCCGAGAAGCTCCGTGCGGCCGCGGCGTCTGCTGAAGAGGCCATCGAGAGGGCCAAGACCGCCACCGCTGCCACCAAAACTGCCGCCCGAGATGCCGCCCAAGCCGCTGCTCTCAAGAAGGCGGATCTCGAGGCGAGGGTGTCGGAGTTGGAGAGGGACCTGGGTACGGCCATGATGGACTTGGCGATGGTCGGCCGCCAGTTCTCTCAAATCACGAACCAACTCCAGGTGGTCTTCGAGGAGGCGACGCAGTTGCGCGAGAGCAACGCAAGCTATCGGAGGATCATGAGGGTGAGTCACGTAGCTACTGTCTTTCTTTGTTTCGCTCGCTGCTGGCTTCTTGTCACATTCTGACTTGCTGGTCATGGCTATAGGGGCGTGTGTGTATCGCGCCGGGATGACCACGAAGTTGGCGGAGGTGAAGCAGGAGCTGAACACCACCCTCCTCAAGGTCATCGAGAAGGATGGCACGATCGGGCGCTTGTTGACGGTAGATTATCGTATCAAACTTCATATGGATTTGCAAGCAGACAAATCCCCTGTCGTAGTCAAGGGACCCTTCTTCCCTCGAGTGGTGAACCCAAGGTATCGAATCCGTGGAACAATGTGCAACGCAAGGATTCAATCTAGTAAAGTGAGGAAATCTATCTTATGAAGAACCAAATTGCATCTAATCTACTAACTCATAAAGGTAACACATCTAATCTAATCTACTAAAGAGGTAGCAAGAGAAAGCAAGAGATAACCGATCTAGAGAGTCTAGATCATGCTTATGATGTAGCTCCAAACAAGATAGATGAAGATAGAAAAGAGAATCTCATTAAAAGCATCTTTAAATCGTGGCCTCTGGTCCGACTCCGAAAACGCCTGCCTTTTGGAACCCTCATTCTATCACAACGTATTCCTATTCATGCGGGTAGTCTAGGGTGAGTTGAATAAGAATAAGTTGAAATCACTTGGTCGGTCCGGTATGCACCTCTAGCCACCGCGGCTACAAGAGCACCCTAAGCAATCTAGCTTAAGTATAGATTGGGGAAGAAGCAAAACCAAGAAGAAAACAAAATCATCGAGAAGGCACTTGATCGCTAGAAATCGGATTCACTTAAAGACTTCACCATGAATGATTACATGAACAAGATCACCACCGGGATCCTACCTCGATCTTGATCCTTGCTCCGGAGCTCCGACGTGGTCTTCCATGCAAGGTTCCCACGTTGGCTAGGGAGACCCTAGACAACTAGCACGACCCTCATCTCCGAGATGGTGTCCCTCAAGCTTCTCTGCTCCTCGGCGGCGGATGATGAATTGATTGATGCGTGGCTCTCGGTCAGGGGGCTATAAATAGCCCGAGATGCATCTAGGTCATAGGGGGGCGACTGGGCCTCAAAACGGGCTAGGCCGGCCGGCCTGGGCCGACCGGCCTGGGCCCATTTCGGCCCAGTCCACGGCCTCCTTTGCCCGATGTTGCTTCCCGAGTCTTCTAGATCCTTCCCCCTTCTACATGTGGGCCCTTGTCGTCAGTTTCTCTCCGAATTGGACAAAGCTCCTTATCTCGCAAGATTCTCGGGTTGGGTCCCTGGGCTTCTTGGAGTCGTGTTCACTTCATTGCTTGACTTGTACCGGGCTTCAAGGTCTTGTCATGAGGTGCTTAACCCGGAAGTCTTGCTTTCGACGCTAAAACCCTGCATAAACACTAAACTCCAAAACTGACATGCACAAGTTAACTTGTTATACCACTGGGGTTAGTACCAATGGATAAGATACAAAAGTCATGCCAACACCGAAGGTAAACTCATGGCTAGGTTGACGGAATTTCACCGTCAACAGCGCTTGTCGGAGCAGCTCCAGAGTAAGTGTCGAAACTTGACTCTGTCTCTCCCTTGTGCGTGGGTCCGTTGTAACTTGTCGTTTTGTTCGCCTTTCAGAGGTCAAGACCGAGCTGGAGCAGTCACAGATGGCCCGAGAGCAGGATGCGGCCGCCCTGGGCCAGGACCGGGAGGCCCAGCGCAAGTCGGAGGCCATGAGTCAGAAGGTCATCAGGGACATCACCAAGCTCGGAAGGGTGATGAGCACGGCTATGGCCGGGCTCGGCGTGACGCTCGGACCGATGACGCCCGAGACGTTTATCAAAGAGGTCGGGCGCCTCCCTGGCGTGGTGCGAGATCTTGAGCTGACGATGGCCTGACGAGCAGTGCATGGAGTCCTCGCCATGTTCGAGTCAAACTACCAAGGGCTCGACCGCATGGCGCTGAGCGGCGACTGGGCCCCTGGCGTCTCCGACGAGCAGTGCGACGAGCTGGAAGAAGACTGCATGCCTTTCGCCCGCAACATGGCCGACGCCGCCTTGAAGGACCTGGAGCTACTGCCACAGTATGCATCAGAGGACCCGGAAGCCCCCGGGCCCTCGAGTTAATTGTACCATAAATTGTTTTATGTAACAACTCGAACAAGCCGTAAGGCCAAAAAACGTGTAGCTAAGTACTTTATTCGAGCTGTGTTACATCATGAACGTTTCCGAGCGCCCGAGGACGAATGTAGCTACACGCAGCCGATCTTAGAAAACCGAGGGGACCGAGCCTTACTCTGGAGCCACGGAGGCATAGGAGTCAGAAGGCTTAGTCTCCTCAATCCACTAAGCGCGACCATTCGTTCGCAGCCCCCGCAAACTCGGAAGGTTCGGGAGGTAACTTGGCGTGATTTTTCTTTGTGAAATGGCTTTTTCGGACCGGGGTCCATGCGGTCGCTTGAATGCTTCTTGAAAAAAGGTCGAACAAAGACCTTGGGACTCGGAGAGTGTTCGCAAGTCTTCGTGCTGTAGCCGTGGAGGCGTAAGCACTAGGAGCTTTGAACAAATTGCGGCCCCTCACCCACGCAGGCCGTCGTCTTTACTTTTCGCGAGATCGAGCTCCCGTCAAAAAACCTTTCGCTCGTGCGATTAGTCTCGACAAGGTTGTCAGAATTTTTTGAAAAATTTCGTAAAAACGAGGGAGGGCATCGTGCCCTAGGTAGCCCCTGAGTAGGGAGCGTCTTTGCACAGGTGTAAAGATGCTCACTACTCAGCCCCAAGCTGAAGGATCGAAATGGCGAACCAGAGAGGGAGTGAGTGAATGGGAGCCGATAAAAATTCTTCTCGAAGGAGATAGAGGCTCCACCAAGATGAACATGACTTCCAACACACGTCTCTGACTCAACTACCCAAGTTGGTCAAGACCACATAGCCACTGGAGTGCTACTGATCTTAGGAACCAACAAACAACCTTCCGAGTCAAAACACACCAACATGCACAGCGGAAACTTGCACGGCTTGCTGTCTGTGCTACACCGATCAGACCGATGGCCTGCGCCAGTCAGACTGGTAACACCGGTCAGACCGGTGAACAGAGCCGGTCAGGCCGGTTGCTACAACAGTCGCACTGTTGATGGATAAGAGACGTATCCACCTATGATCCGCAAGCATACGGACCTACACCTTTTTCACCACGGGATTCCCAAGGTTCTTGTCAATCCACGGAGCAAGAGGATTACAAGCGTTTGATCTACCTCTACTCACTAACTACTCAAACCCTAACTATGATTAAACTAGAAAACGACTACACTACGCTAGAGAGAACGATTAAGCTATCAAGATAGGTGACACTCGCCCATGGGTCTACGTTACTCGAACATGCAATCACTTTAAACAAGAAAACCAATCTAATTTATCGGGGGTTGTGACCACGGTTTCGCCCTTTCCCTCCTCCCATACAGTCACTACGCGGAGGTATTCGTGACTAGACTTATGATGGACACGACGTATTGAATTGATCCAAGGGAGCATTGGGATCCATACTTCCTTTACGGCACGGTAGCTAACCTTAAGCATCTAAGCACATTCAACACAAGATGATAGATAGATAATCCAATAAAGTACGATTACATCTTCAAGACCGATTACAACCCATGGACGAATAAAGAGATTACCCCATCAAGGTGCTAGACATAGCACCATTGATCATGGTCACCCTTCCGACGGTGTCTTCCTTCTTCTCCACTTGTGGGTGCTTCCTTCGAGGTGGTTGATCCCCCTCTGGAGATCTCCCTCCTCTCTCTCTATAGCTTGTGGATGGCCTCCTGGTGCGAATGACTCTCTCCTCTGCGAATGGCGGTGCCTCCAGGGCTTTAGGGTTGAAAATCCTTCGAGTGCAAGGAAGGGGAGGGGGGGGGGGGGCGAACCGACGTCGGGAGTAGGCCAGGCCGGCCGGCCCAGGCCTATCCTGGCTCGGTCGCCCCTTCGCTCCCGTGGGTCCTCAGGTGATTATGCATTTTCCCCCTCCACTTGCACTATTTTGACGATGTCATCCTCGTGTCCAAGATGGAGGTTTTCTGCGCATGAAGTTCGATCTTTTACGCTTCAATCCCTGGGGGTGTTCCTTCGTAGCACTTCGGTCCTTGCCACCATTGGAAGTGATTTCATCAAGCTCATGAACACGAACAAGACTCCGTAACTGCTCCTTTGGACTTGTTGTGAATCCGTCCTTTATGTCCATGTTTTCCTACATAAACACAACACTTCCAAATGCATGCACATAGATGAACTTGTTATATGATTAGTGTGCCTTGTGGCAGCTTAGTTCCATAACCAAAACCAAACCAAAGTGTAACGAACATGTTTGGTGTACCAAAATACACCGTCAACATCTCCCCCACGCTTAGCTCTTGCTCGTCCTCGGGCAAGTACTCATAAAAGAACTTCGTCCAAGGCGTTGTAATCGTGTTCCGCTAAATCCTTCTTCACAAGTTAGTCAATCTTTTGTCTTTAATACATGAACCAAAAGTAATGATCATCATACATAAACATGGGCATTTAGAATCTACCACATCAAGATTTACCCCACAACTCAAACTCTTCACTCGAAGTCTTCAATTTCAGCCATGCTTACTTCTTTGCTTCCATCGGAGAGTTTTTATGGTTTTCAAAAATAAAATTCCTGCAACAAGTGTTAGACAAAAACCTTTCTCCAAGCTCTCTCAAGTCACTCATATGAGGTCGCTATCCTAAACAAAATTTATAAAACTCTCACCTCCCATAAATCTCTCATATAACATGTAAAGTGGAGCTATAGGTATGGCTAGCACAATCAACACAAGTATTGTCAAACTAAGAACTTCCTCTAGTGGTTGTTTACCTTTCAAAGCCAATGATCATGAGAATTAATCCATATGTGGGGATATCAAGGATGAGACGATTTAGAATGGTGGACATGTGCAAGGGCAAAAGAAAATTTGACTACGAGGCACCGATGACGTCCTCGTTGTCGGATTGCACATGGTTGGAAAAAGAGTGAAAGTTTCGTCTCTCAACAACGTGACATCCTTCCTTGCACTTTATTTTCTTTTCACTCGATTCATCCATCTCATATCTTTCTTGCCACTCCTCTCCTCTCTTTTTCTCTTTTTTCTTTCATTCTCTCATACACATATATTTATTTTTCTTTCCTTCTTTTCTATTTTTCTATCTTTCTTTTTCATACACATACTTTTCTCTTTATTTTTCCCTCTCTTGAAATCTTTTTCTCTCTTTTCAAAGCTCTCAACTCCTCTCTTTCTTGCATGCACACAATCTGAAATTTTAAATAAACCAAGCTAGAGACGAGACGAAACTTTGAGAGTAGGTTGTGTTCAAGGAATGCGATGTACAAAAGAGATGTATAGGTTCGGGTATGGAATTCGGCGATGTACGAGACTTCCTATGTGAAAGTCACGTTACCGAATGCATGACGAGGCTAGCAACAAAAGTTAAGCACGAGGACATGATCATTGCTTGAAATTAAAAGTCCCAAGAGAGAAGGGTCCTAGCCCAACTCATCGCGCTAATCGCACTTATGGTGGAGCGAAAAATAAGTTTGGCTTTGTATAGGATTTTTTCTTACTCTCATCTTGGAAAAAGAGGTTTTGCTACCCTTTATTACTAGGGTTTTTAGATAATTTTCAGAATTGAATTCCTCCAACTTTTTAGCATTGAACATATCACAACCAAATTGTAAAGCTCAAGATCGAAGCACGGTATGGGTACTTTTAGAGGTATCAATTCCACTAAGCACCACGGTAAACGTTTTTCAAACCACACACTTATGTTCATATGTCAAAAACTAAAGATGAATGAACGAGTAAATCAAGATAAGCAACACACAAGACACAAAATTTAAAGGACTCCTTTTTATTTGATTTTCTTTGACGCAACACTAAATTAAGACACTTCAAACTTGCAAAAATTTAAAACCACTCTCAAAAACTAAAGACTCTTAAACTCTAAAACTCTTTCGAAACCTAAACTCTCTTGAAGACAAAACCGAACCAATCTAAACTTGAAGCTCAAAAACTAAAGGCTAGCTAGGTAGCTCTCCCCCACGCTAAAATCATACGACGTCCTCGTCGTATCTTACAAAAATCCTAAGGGGAAAAACTAAACCTAGTGGTACTCCCCGCAACTATTGCACCACTTGCCCTTCATGTTCCCAACCATGCCAAAAAGTTTGCGCACGTTGCGATTTAGGAACTTGTAGTCGTCTTTGACCATGTGTTCCAAATCCTCCACATGCTGCCTCAACGCCTCCATGGCCCGGAAACGTTCGTCGACCGATGTGTAGAGCTCCGAGATGGAGTGACGGCAAGCCGCACAACACATCGAATGTATCCTGAAAGGGTCGTCATCGCCAGGGTCTCTACCGTCGTCGTCTCCGTCGTCGCCATCATCATTGTCATCGCCGCCGTCGTCGTTGCCGCCGCCGTTGGGGCCTTCGGGAGTCTTCTCCTTGGGCACCTCTTCCCAAATGTACAAATCATTATCATCTCTTCCGGCGGCCGCCCACGAGCTCGGGCTACGATCGTTGGAATAGTCGCTATCCCCATAGTCCTTAGGCTCGGGCGACACCTCCTTGTAGTCCTTTCGTTTCATGCCTCGGATGCGTGCCGACCTTCGAACGGGAGTAGGGACCTTCTCCTCTTTGATGGGGTTGCGAGGTACGATAGCTCCGGTCGGGACACGCCCTCCGCAATGGATGCGGGCGGTCCTCTTGATCTCGACGGCTAACTTGAGCTCGCATCGCTTCGCCTCCTCCATCGATGGCTCCTTGGCGCCTTGCTTCAACTCTACACTCCTCGGGGACACCATGGCTGCTGTGTGGGTGCAAAAGATTGCTAGATGGGATGGATTCCCGAGCTCCCAATTCGGCTAAATAAATAGTCCGAAAAGGAAACCCCTAGAAACCTCATTTTCCTTATTCAAACTTCCCTTAAAATTTTCTAACCGAAGAAGGAAGTCAAAAAGGAGCATTCCGAGGAAAAATTGGGGTGAACCGCCGCCGGGGCCCTACTGGGCCGGTTAGAACGGGCTGGCCGGCCCACCCTGTTCTGGGGGCCGGTTCGGTCCGGTTTCCCGTGTACTGCCCTTTTTTCTCTTTCTTAGCCCATGGAAAAAAGTTAGCCTAGTTAATCTCTGCGAGAAACTCTAGAAAAATAAAAGAAAAACTATTTACAAAAACCCATACCTTGTTTTTCGTCCTAGGCTTCACGTTCGGGCTCTTCTTCCATGGTGAATATATCAATATGGTGAAGGGGCACAACATCGGGTTCGTAGTAAACCTTAAGCCTTTGACCATTCACCATGAATTGATCACCTTTCACATCCATAATGGTCACCGCTCCGTTGGAGAGCACCGAATGAACAATATAATGTCCGTCCCACCTGCTTTGCAATTTCCCTTTTCCGAAGGTTTTAAACCTCGAATTGTATAGGAGGACCTTATCTCCTTCTTTAAACTCTTTCTTCTTCAACCTTTTGTCATACCACCTTTTCATCCTCTCCTTGTATATGCTTGCATTCTCGTATGCTTTCAACCTCATCTCCTCTAGCTCGCTTATTTGAATTCTTCGTTTTATCACCGCGACATCGAGATCAAGGCTCATCTCTTTGATCGCCCAATAGGCTTTATGTTCCAACTCAACCGGAAGGTGGCAAGGTTTTCCATAGACAAATTGATAAGGGGTCATACCTATCGGTGTCTTGAACGCCGTTCGATACGCCCACAAAGCTCCGTCTAATTTCTTGGACCAATCCTTGCCTCCCTTCTCTATGGTTTTGTTGAGGATGCTTTTTAATTGCCTATTCGACATTTTCGCTTGTCCGTTGGTTTGTGGGTGATAGGCCGTAGAGACCCTATGTTCAATTCCCAACTTGGACAAGCACTTTTTGAAATTCTTCCTGGTGAAGTGAGTTCCTCCATCGCTTATCAAGATTCTCGGTGTACTGAAACGAGGAAAAATCATGCTCTTGATCATAGCAATGGACTCCTCTGTGGAAGCTTTACGACATGGCATATCCTCTACCCACTTGGATACATAATAAACCATGAATAGGATATTCTCATATCCATGTGCGTTTTTGAAAGGCCCCATGAAGTCTATTCCCCACACATTGAATAAATCGATTTGTAGATTATATCTCAAGGGCATAGAATTTCTTTGAGAGATGTTTCCGGTTCTTTGGCATTCGGGGTATGATGCAACATATCTTTTAGTATCTTCATGCATCTCCGGCCAATAGAATCCACTAGACCACACTTTTGCTTGGGTTCTAAAATGGCTATAGTGTCCAACGTACTCCGCCGAGTGGCACTTTCTCAAAATTTCTAGCCTCTCCTCTCTTGGCACACATCTTCTCATGACTCCATCATTGCCAAGTTTGAAGAGGTATGGTGCATCCCAAAAGTATTTCTTACTTTCGGAGATTATCCTTCTTTGGGAGTTTCTATGTAGATGGTCAAGAGGCATCTTCCGAATCGCTCGAATGATATCAACCATCCAAGTGTCTTTATCAAGCACTCGATAGAGGTGGTCATCTCTCATCTTGTCTTCTATGGGCTCTTTATCATTTTGTCCACGATTCATCCTAGACAAATGATCGGCCACAACATTCTCCACCCCCTTCTTATCACGAATTTCAACATCAAACTCTTGAAGAAGAAGGATCCAACGAATCAATCGTGGTTTAGCATCCTTCTTAGCCAAGAGATACTTGATGGCCGTGTGATTGGTGTAAACTATGACCTTCGAGTTCACGATGTAAGATCTGAATTTTTCGAAGGTGAATACCACCGCTAGCAACTCCTTTTCCATAGTGGCATAATTAAATTGTGCCTCATTAAGAGTTTTGCTAGCGTAGTAAACGGCGTGAACTCGGCCTTCCTTTCTTTGACCCAAAACCGTGCCTACGGCATAGTCACTTGCGTCACACATGATCTCGAAAGGTTGGCTCCAATCCGGAGGATAAATAATGGGAGCACTCACCAACACACTTTTTAAGGTCCGGAATGCCACTAGGCACTTCTCATCGAAGTCAAAAGCCACATCCTTTTGAAGGAGATGCGTTAAAGGCTTAGTGATCTTTGAGAAGTCCTTAATAAATCTTCTATAAAATCCAGCATGGCCTAGAAAGCTCCTCAAGGACTTAACATCCGTCGGAGGTGGGAGTTGCTCAACCGTCTCTACCTTAGCCTTGTCCACTTCAACGCCTCTCTCAGATATAACATGTCCGAGCACTATGCCTTGCTTATCCATGAAGTGGAACTTTTCCCAATTTAACACTAAGTCTACTTCCGCACACCTCATGAGGACCTTATCCAAGTTTGCCAAGCAATCCATGAACGTCATCCCATAAACGGAAAAATCATCCATGAACACCTCGCCAATTTCTTCGATGAATTCCGAGAATACGGCCATCACGCAACGTTGAAAAGAGGCCAGAGCGTTGCATAGACCGAAGGGCATCCTTCTATATGCAAACGTTCCAAAAGGGCACGTAAATGTTGTTTTATGTTGATCATCCGGGTGAATGGGAATTTGCATGAACCTCGAGTACCCATCGAGAAAGCAAAAATAAGTGTGGTTCGCTAATCTCTCGAGCATCTCGTCAATGAACGGTAGGGGGAAGTGATCTTTCTTCGTTGCTTTGTTTAGCTTTCGATAATCGATACACATCCGCCACCCGGTCACGGTTCTTTGCTGTATCAACTCATTCTTCTCATTCTTCACCACAGTTAAACCTCCTTTCTTTGGTACACAATGTACTAGGCTCACCCATTCGCTATGCGGAACCGGGTAGATGATTCCGGCATCAAGTAACTTGATGACCTCTTTGTTTACTACATGGCATGAGTTAGCCTCCTTTGGTGGTCCACTACGGGCTTACGTTGGTCTTCCATTGGTATACGATGAGTGCAAAAGGCTAGGCTAAGACCTTTGAGATCATTGATTGAATATCCAATCACCTTCCTATGTTTTTTCAATAAAATCAGCAACTTCTCATTTTCTTCGGGACTCAACTCGTAGCTCACAATGACTGGATAAGTCTTGTCTGGGCCCAAAAATTCATATTTTAATCCTTTGGGCAAAGGTTTAAGGTCTACCTCGGGCACTTGTGGCTCCTCGGGTTTAATTTCTTCTATGTCCTCGAATTTTTCTTCCTCCACATTTCCATCATGTGGTTCTAAGCCTTTTGTTGCTTCTTCTAGCTCTTCATCTTGTTGATCATTGATTTGATTTTACATAGCTCTTTGCAGCGGGTCTCTAATGGTTTCAACAAAACAAATACTATCTACCTCCTCTACTTCGTCTTCGGGAGGAAAGGGTGTAGGGTGTTTAGAAACATGAGGAAAGTTATATGTGTACTTCTTTCCATTAAGGTTCATTGTTACCTTGCCTTTTCCGACATCCAACACGGCATCAACCAACTTATAAAGGGCCTACCTAGGATTATGTGATCATGATTACCATGGTACGCATCAATAACAAATAAATCAGTTGGTATACATTTTCCAGAGATGTTTACATTCATGTTACAAGCAATACCTAGAGGTCTAATAGTTCTACCATCTCCCATGATTAATTTTGTTGATGTTGGAGCTAAGTCTAGGTTGTGGTCTTGAACTTTATCATAAATTTTAGAAAATAGCACACTTGCTTGGGCTCCGATGTCACACAAGGCTTTGCATTGAATTCCATTGATCTCGCAACTCAAGTGTGGTGCCGTCTTCTCTTCTTCTTCGGATCCTATTGCATAAACTTCGGTGAGGTGAGCGTATGGTGATGCTTCGGGATTGATCCCCATGATTCTCTTCACCTCGGGTATGTGTTCCGGATCCACTTCATCATCTCCAAAGTGCTTTTGAAAGATCTCACCAGTGGTTTCAAGGTCGTATGAATCTTCCGCTTTTTTCTCCGGTGGGAAATCCACTTCCAATGCTTTTGCCATGCCCTTTTGAATACGGAACGGTCTTCTCTTATAGAATACTTCTTCGTAATCGATTGGAACCCAATCCATTGGTTCAAACTCCCTTAGTAGCTTCACGCTTGACATGGTTCTCTTGTTTGTTTCATTTGATACGACGAAGTCAAGGCTCGGGGTAGTTCTTGACTTGATGTGCTCTTCTTCAAGCTTTTCCAGGATTGGCTCCTCTTTTGTGACTTCCGGGGTTGCCTCTTTAGAAAATTCAGCACACTTCTTCATCCTCGAGTTATGTTCCGGCTCTTCCGCAAGTCTTGTTTCCCAATCTCTTCGCACGACAGCCGCTTTACTAATTTTTTGTAGAAGTTGAGCGGCTTCCGTGAGTGTTTTCTCCATGAGATCCCCACCTACACTTATTTGGATGTGTTGCATGCAACTAGGGGTTAGGGAAAAGAAAAATGTATGCAAGAGTACATCACAGGAGAAGCCGAGTCTTGGTCCTTGTTCGATCAACTCATTAAACCTATTCCAAGCTTGGTCTATCCCTTCCTCTTCTCCTTGCGTGAAGGTGATTACTTGCCTCCTTAGATGTTGAACCTTGCTAATTGGAAAGAACTTCTCACAAAACTTCTTTGTCAACTTGTTCCAATTGCCTTCAACTTCAAAGGATGCAAACGAGTACCACGTCTTTGCTTCACCGGCAAGTGAGTAGGGAAAGAGATTCCATTTGAACCATTCATCGGGAACTCCTTCTTGACGCACCGTGTTGCATAGCGTTGTGAAATGCCTTATGTGTCTATGTGGGTTCTCCGAAACCATCCCTTCAAACGGGTTTGCCACCACCATCTCGATGATCTTGGATTTAATCTCATACTTGGTCGCTTAGAGCTTCAAATCCGACTCTTGTACTCTTATGTCTTCACATCGAGGACTAGCGTAATCTCTTAGTGATTTCTCCGGTTCTTCCACGGGTTGATTGACGAACGCCATCTAGACAACAAGATAAAACAAAAACAAAAACAAAGTGGTTTTATAGGTAATATGTGTTAAATGTTAGTAAACAAAAATAAACTAAATATAAAACTAAGTTAGATGCAAACCAAACGATGTAAACTAGCTTGCTCCCCGGCAACGGCGCCAGAAAAAGGGGCTTGTTGACGGATAAAATATGTATCCACCTACGATCCGCAAGCGTACGGACCTACATCTTTTTCACCACGGGATTCCCAAGGTTCTTGTCAATCCGCGGAGCAAAGGGATTACAAGCGTTTGATCTACCTCTACTCACTAACTAGTCAAACCCTAACTATGATTAAACTAGAAAACGACTACACTACGCTAGAGAGAACGATTAAGCTATCAAGATAGGAGACCCTCGCCCATGGGTCTACGATACTCGAACATGCAATCCCTTTAAACATGAAAACTAATCTAATCTATCGGGGTTGTGACCACAGTTTCGCCCTTTTCCTCCCCCGTACTGTCACTACGTGGAGGTATTCGTGACTAGACCTATGATGGACACGGCGTATTGAATTGATCCAAGGGAGCATTGGGATCCATACTTCCTTTACGGCACGGTAGCTAACCTTAAGCATCTAAGCACATTCAACACAAGATGATAGATAGATAATCCAATAAAGTACGATTACATCTTCAAGACCGATTACAACCCATGGACGAATAAGGAGATTACCCCATCAAGGTGCTAGACATAGCACCGTTGATCATGGTCACCCTTCCGACGGTGTCTTCCTTCTTCTCCACTTGTGGGTGCTTCCTTCGAAGTGGTCGATCCCCCTCCGGAGATCTCCCTCCTCTCTCTCTAGCTTGTGGATGGCCTCCTGGTGCGAATGGCTCTCTCCTCTGCGAATGGCGTCGCCTCCAGAGCTTTAGGGTTGAAAATCCTTCGAGTGCAAGGAAGGGGGGGGCGAACCGACATCGGGAGTGGGCCAGGCCGGCCGGCTTGGGCCGACCGGCCCAGGCCCATCCCGGCCCGGCTCGATCGCCCCTTCGCTCCCGTGGGTCCTCAGGTGATTATGAATTTTGCCCCCTCCACTTGCATTATTTTGACGATGTCATCCTCGCATCCAAGATGGAGGTTCTTCGTGCATGAAGTTCGATCTTTTACGCTTCAATCCCTGGGGGTGTTCCTTTGTTGACGGTAGATTATCGTATCAAAGTTCATATGGATTTGCAAGCGGACAAATCCCCCGTCGTAGTCAAGGGACCCTTCTTCCCTCGAGTGGTGAACCCAAGGTATCGAATCCATGGAACAATGTGCAACGCAAGGATTCAATCTAGTAAAGCAAGGTAAGCTATCTTATGAAGAACCAAATTGCATCTAATCTACTAACTCATAAAGGAAACACATCTAATCTAATCTACTAAAGAGGTAGCAAGAGAAAGCAAGAGATAACCGATCTAGAGAGTCTAGATCATGCTTATGTTGTAGCTCCAAACAAGATAGATTAAGATAGAAAAGCGAATCTCATTAAAAGCATCTTTAAACCGTGGCCTCCGGTCCAGTTCCGAAAACGTCCGCCTTTCAGAACCCCCATTCTGTCACAATGTATTCCTATTCATGCGGGTAGTCTAGGGCGAGTTCGATAAGAACAAGTTGAAATCACTTGGTCGGTCCGGTATGCACCTCTAGCCACCGCGGCTACAAGAGCACCCTAAGCTATCTATCTTAAGTATAGATTGGGGAAGAAGCAAAACCAAGAAGAAAACAAAATCATCGAGAAGGCACTTGATCGCTAGAAATCGGATTCACTTAAAGACTTCACCATGAATGATTACATGAACAAGATCACCACCGGGATCCTACCTCGATCTTGATCCTTGCTCCAGAGCTCCGACGTGGTCTTCCATGCAAGGTTCCCACGTCGTCCAGGGAGACCCTAGACAACTAGCACGACGCTCATCTCCAAGATGGTGTCCCTCAAGCTTCTCTGCTCCTTGGCGGCGGATGACGAATTGATTGATGCGTGGCTCTCGGTCAGGGGGCTATAAATAGCCCGAGATGCATCTAGGTCAAAGGGGGGGCTGACTGGGCCTCGAAATGGGCTGGGTCGGCCGGCCTGGGCCGACCGGCCTAGGCCCACTTCGGCCCAGTTTGTGGCCTCCTTCACCCGGTGTTGCTTCCCGAGTCTTGTAGATCTTCCCCCTTCTACATGTGGGCCCTTGTTGTCTGTTTCTCTCCAAAATGGACGAAGCTCCTTATCTCGCAAGATTCGGCACTTTTCTGTCTAGGTCCTCGGAGTTTTCCATCTTCTCGGGTTGGGTCCTTGGGCTTCTTGGAGTCGTGTTCACTTCATTGCTTGACTTGTACCGGGCTTCAAGGTCTTGTCATGAGGTTCTTAATGAACTTATCCCGGAAGTCTTGCTTTCAACGCTAAAACCCTGCATAAACACTAAACTTCAAAACCGACATGCACAAGTGAACTTGTTATACCACGGGGGTTAGTACCAATGGATAAGATACAAAAGTCATGCCAACACCGAAGGTAAACTCATGGCTAGGTTGACGGAATTTCACCATCAACATCCTTCGTAGCACTTCGGTCCTTGCCTTCATTAGAAGTGATTTCATCAAGCTCATGAACACGAACAAGACTCCGTAAATGCTCCTTTGAACTTGTTGTGAATCGTCCTTTATGTCCATGTTTTCCTACATAAACACAACACTTCCAAATGCATGCACATAGATGAACTTGTTATATGATTAGTGTGCCTCGTGGCGGGTTAGTTTCATAATCAAAACCAAACAAAAGTGTAACGAAATTGTTTGGTGTACCAAAATACACTGTCAAAACGCATAACAAATGTTCCACAGAGCCTCAGTGACTTCTCTAGGCCCTGGAACAAAAACACCCCCAAAACACAACCTGCACAGAAGGAAAACCCTACACAAAACCTAGCTAAACAACACCAAACAGACCAAGAACTGACCAGCAACATCACAACCCAAAGACACACGGATTAAGCAACTCACCCGAGGCAAATCCCACAAAGGGTTCACACCGGTCAGACCGGTCAAGAGCACCGGTCAGACCGGTGTAACCTGGGCAGCTCGGGATGACCAGAACCCGCAGGTCAACTCCCCCAAATCCAACTCCCGATCTCCCAATTCGCTCCACGGTCTCAAACAAGACTTTTAGGATAGTCGGAACACCTCATGGGCACTCCATAGCCAAGTTATGATCAACCAAAACTCGTTGAAACAAGAGGAATCGAAGGATTTCCGCCAAGAACACACCAAAAACTAGGACAACGAAAACCCCAAAATTGAGCCCCTTTTCTCATGGATTTGGGAGGGGAATCAAAGGGAAAAGAACCACAAAGGGTTCATGCATACATCCCCCAACAAATCCTCAAGAAAACGGCCTCGAAATCTCTCCAAGAAAATCGCCAAGAAAAGGCTCCGAAAATCACCAAAAAGAACAAACGGGAACAACACATCCAAGCCCTGAGGAACCACGCCGAATCATCTATACATCACAAAGAGGATCATAGAAGGTCTAGCTTGGCGCCCGATCATCCAACCCTCTCAGAAGATCTCACCATGAAGCTCTCAAGCTAGTCCTATAGAAATCCTAGGGAAAATAGGAAGGGAAAAATAGGAAAACCAAATGAGCTAGGGTTCCAAGAGATGGCTGCCATCCTCTCACCTCTTGGGTTATGTGGAGGCAACCGAAAGTCTAAAATACCCTTACTAGATAATTAGGGATACATGCCCCTCGAGGGAGAATTCAAAAATCTTTGTCATCACTCCATCAGACGGATGCCCAGCGACCGCAAACTTGCTTAGCCTCGACGCAAGCCTTGCAATCCCGACGCGTGTCCTCCGCTTCGAAGTCTCCGGACTGCGTCGTCGCACACCGGTCAGACCGGTACCCACCGGTCAGATCGGCCAGACCCACCGGTCAGACCGGTCCGATGCTGCTGCACCTCCGTCTTCGGTTCTTCGGTCTTGGCTTTGTGGATCAACCAAGGAACCCAGTGGTTTTCTGGTGAACCACTAGAAACCCCACGAACTCGGTGTAGCCTCCGCCAATCGCCACTCATGACTCGGCCCCCACGTAGTCCCGGCTCGACCTTGGTTTTGAGACTCAACCAAGAAACCGTCCATGACTTCATCTTGCTGTTCATGCCACCATGCGGCCCGCACTTGACTCCGCTGGCCACCGAGTCCCTCGAACGAAGCCTACTTGTCTTCTCCACACCTGGAGGCCTCACCGGCAACGACCTTTCACACGTGTTCTTCACCTGCACCAACACTAGTCAAGCTGCAACCTGCACCTGCAATACTTAGCCAAGAATCAGTCCACACAACATTGTCAATCACTCATCACACCAGGAAGCGACCATCCACCGGTCCTCGAATCACACATGGTTCTCAATCTCCCCCTTGATGAGTGCATTGACAACACACACATATAGTAACCCGAGAGAAATGAAAAAGGAAAGAAACAAATAAAAAGAAACTCCAACAAGCGATGAAAGCCAAACAAAGGCAAAGAGAAAGATCACTTGAAGAAGTCAAGTCTCGGACCCCTTAGGTAAGGGCAACGACTCAACACATCCTAGACAAAACTATGCTCAAGCAAAGAGCGCAAACCACCAAACCAAAACTCGAAAAACCACAAAGAGCTCCCCCTGCACACATGCAAGCTCCACCTAAACCAATGCAACTCCCCCTGAACGAATGCATGCAAACCACTTGATGAAAACAGAGCAGCTGCATCAGCTCAGCTCTGACCGGTCAGACCGGTCGCCACCACCGGTCAGACTGATGCTCAACATGTGCACAAGACCAGCACTCTGACCGGTCAGACCGGTGACCTCAACTGGTCAGACCGGTGCACAACAGAGCCCAAAAATGGCTTGAAACCACCTGAAAACCTTCCAAATGCATTTAGAAGCCCAAAACACGCTCAAACTTCTCCCCCTTGTTGACAATGCATGAATCAAGACAAAAAATGCAAAAAAAATCAACCTAAAGCTTCTCAAATAGACAAAATTCAACATAGGATGCTACACATGTCCTAATGAGCAAGTTAGATACTCTATAGCTTCGTATTGACATCAACTACATGATCACCAAGTTTCACAACCATTGGACGAAGCTAAGATGGAATTGACCAATTTTGCGAAAATTTACCCTCTCATGAGCAAAACATGTCAAAATGGCTAAGCCACACAAACTTCATGCTAGGACGACCATTGTCACACCCGTTTTCCGAAGAAAACCGAATGCATCTCATACGTGTGCCATAATCACAATTTCACACATATGATAGACAAATGAGTGTAATATCATAGTACAATGCTCAAAACGTACATAGAGAGGTTTATTAATTTATTACACTCATCGATAGACTCGAAGGTCTTAACACGAACATCGATAGCTAGACGATGAAACACCGTCTCCAACTTCACAAGCTCCTGATTGGGGGTAACGCGAGCCTCGTAATCCATCGAACTCGTCGAAGAACTCTGCTCCAGCATCCTCCTCTGAACACATATGGCAAGGGTGAGTACACTTATGGTTGGTACTCGGCCCGTGGGGGAAAATGCAAAGCTATCAAGGGTAGGCTAGGGTTTTCGGCGGTAAGCATTTTAAGTTGGTCAAATTTTATTAGCAAGCACCTATTTACTAAGTGTAAGTGTATACCAACCCAAAACTTAGCTTTTTCAAGACTATTACTCCAAATTATAAGTAAACCACAATTTGATATCCATTTCTAGTTAACTATCATGTGAGGGTCCAAGCCGCTCTTGACCGTGAGCACGGCCGATCGATCGGTTTTCACTGCGAGAGGTTGTACACTTTACCCACGAGTTCGCGTTCCCTATATTTCCGGGTTTGCAAAGCCCTTAAACACTTCCGAGGTGAGTGGCAAGGGGTCCACTACAAAGCCTTTACAAAGGCGTGCAAACCACCAATATCCCACGACGATTCTGACTCGGGGCGGACCATAACCCTCCCTAGTGGTTAGCACCTTAGCAAAGGCTACTACCCCAAAAGGACCGGGCTATACCCCCGCAACCCGAGCCCCCCGTGTTCCTTCGGACAAGGCTATTAGATATTTTACACTCCTAATTAATTGGCTAAGCCGAGCCATGTGGACTGTGGTTGCACCGTTTTCCGGGTGGTTCTCCATGTTTTAATTTATATGCTCTTGAATTACCATAAACACAAATTCCATTTAAATCCAAAATTTTGTAAAGTTGAATTCCATTCCCAAAGTATAGCATCTAAGCATTTATCTACCCAAACATTTATTTAAAACAAGGTATGCAAGGTATAAGGATTAAAATCTAGTCATTTCCTTAATAGGCATTTCCCATCCAAATTTATGCATAACGATTAAAATTTAAAGTGTGATAATAGGCATGTTATTAGGACAAAAAGAGTATGCGGGGGGGAAATCCACTTGCCTTCTTCTCCTAAAAACGCGGGGCTCAACCTCTTCAAAAGATGGCTCCTGCTCAACTTCGAACGACACGTCCTCTACGATCAAACAAGAGGAAACAAGCAATAAATAAAACAGTACATCAAACATTGCTAAAAGTCTAATACAAGCTTCTAAAACTATCATGCTTGTTGAGACGATCGCGTGGACACCAAAAACGCCTAAATCGGAGCTAGGACGAAAAAGTTATGATTAAAACAAATTCTAGGGACTATTTTGTAAAAGAAAATGATCCTTAGGGGTTTTTCCATAAAAATCCAGGGGCTAAAACATAATTATAGGTATAAATTAGAGGACTTTGGTGCAAAAGAGGGGCTTTGGACTGCGGTTGTGCATTTTTGAAAGGCTAGGGGCTTAACTATAAAAACCAGGGGCTAAACTGCAAGGGTTTTATATGGTGGAAGGACCGGGTTGCAAATTGTAAAAAGGACAGGGGCTCTTTAGCAAGATTGTCGGCGCAACCCTAGGTTTGACTGGTATGCACTCTGTTGACCGGTGGCTGAATTAGATCTGGGCCGTTGGATTTGATCGGGCGGCTGCGGTTCACCTTTGCGAGCTAAGGAGCGGCGGCGGCGGCCGGCTGCGGTGGCGGCGGCGGCTCGCCGGCCGGCTCGCCGGAGATGCCGAAAAGGTGCTACGGTGCACTAATTAACGGGGTGAGGACACCAAAATAAAGAGGAGAGGCAGGGGGTTTCACCGGGCTGCTCGAAGGGGAAGAAGAGGCGGCGGTGGAGTGGATCGGCGACGAGGTGCGGCCGGTGTACCCTTGCTCCGGCGGGCTTCGTTGGGGCGGCGGTGTAGAGGAGGAGAAGAGCTCGAGTGAGCGGTGCGAGGTGGAGAGGTGCTTGGGGCGGCTTTTATAGGTGGTGAGGGGAGAGGAGGAGGCGCGGGCAAGGCGGTGGGCGGCGGGCACGCCGGCGGCCGCCATTAAGGCCGGTGGCTCGGTGCATGGCCGTTACCGGAGGGAGAGGAAGGGGAAGGGGCTGGGCGGCGCCGGGTTAGTGCGCGGCGCACTAAAGGAGAAGGGGAGGCGGCGCGGGGAGGCGAGGGGGCGCGGGGCACGCGGCGGCCGGCGCGGCCAAGGAGGTGGGGCGGCTGTCTGGAGGTTGGAGACGACCCTGACAGGTAGGCCCCACCTGTCAGCAGCGCGTGAGGGAAAGCGGGCCGGCTGGAGTGAAGTGGGCCGGCTGCTGGGTTTTGGGCCGCTTGGTAAAAAAAGAAAAAAAACAAGGCTGGGCTGGGCTGGAAAGGGTTGGGTGAGGGTTGGTCTGTTTTTTTTTCAATTCCTTTTCTTTTATTTCCTTTTCAAGCTTTTACTCAAAACCTTTTCAAAATTTTTAAACAAACTTTTGACCACACAATCAATCAAAACCCATGCATTCAACATGATGCACAAACACTTGGTTTCTCTAAATTAATTAATTATCATTGCATATATTTAAAGGCAATTTAATTATTCAAATTCATTAACCTTAGAAATAAAAATTCTAATTGTTGCTAGCATTTTTAAGTGATGGAATTTTTGGGTGTTACAAATCCTACCCCCTTAAAGAGAATCTCGTCCTCGAGATTCGGGAAGATTGGGAAACAAACGGTGAGGAAATTCTGCCATAAGCTCATCTTCTCTTTCCCAAGTAGCTTCTTCCTCTGAGTGGTGACTCCATTGGACTTTGCACATTTTAATGACTTTGCTTCGGGTAATTCTTTGTGATGTGTCTAGAATTTTGATAGGGTGTTCCTTATAGGTTAGATCATCCTTCACATCAAGATCTTCCAAAGGTAGGTGGTCTACTTTAGTCTCACTTGAACACTTCTTGAGCCGAGATACATGAAACACATCATGTACATCCGACAATCGAGTCGGGAGTTCTAATTGATAAGCAACTTCTCCCTTTCTTTCTAAGATCTTAAAGGTCCAATGAATCGTGGTGACAACTTCCCTCTAGTCTTGAATCTTCGTAGACCCCTAATGGGTGATACTGCGAGATACACATAATCTCCTATTTCAAACACAACTTCTCTCCTTTTGGGATCGGCGTAACTCTTTTGTCGTGACCGAGCGGTCTTGAGATTTTCCCGAATTATCTCAACTTGTCTTTTAGCTTCTTTTATAATGTCCGGTCCAAAAAGTTGACTCTCCCCGTTTGATCCCAATACAATGGTGTTTTGCACTTTCTCCCGTATAAGGCTTCAAAAGGAGCCATCTTAAGGCTGGTTTGGTAGTCGTTATTGTAGGCAAACTCGCGTATTGCAAACTTTTATCCCGCCTACCTCCATGCTTTAAAGCACATGCCCTAAGCATATCCTCTAGGATTTGATTTGTCCTTTCGATTTGACCATCTCGTTTGTGGATGATATGCGGAACTAAAGTTAAGCTTTGTATCCATTGATTCATGTAGCTTTCCCCGTAAACGTGATGTAACTGTGTCCCACGGTCGGATACTATCCTCTTTGGAACTCCATGTAAGCATACAATTCTCGGACATATACGGTTCGCCAACTTGGCTCCGGTGTAAGTAGTTTTGACGGGTATAAAGTGAGCAACCTTGGTTAACCTATCCACAATGACCCATATGGAGTCATATCCATCACGGGTACGTGGAAATCCCACAATAAAATCCATGCCTATTTCTTCCCATTTCCACTCGGGTATTTTCAATGGTTGAAGCAAACCCTTTGGTCTACGGTATTCTGCTTTTACTTTCTGGCATATGTCACATAGAGCTACATAAGCAGCAACATCCTTTTTCATTCCATACCACCAATATTTCTGCTTCAAATCTTGATACATCTTGGTGCTTCCGGGATGAATTGAATAGGCAGAGTCATGTGCCTCCTTAAGTATAGTCTCTCGAAGATGATCAATTTCGGGCACACAGATTCTATTCCTGAACCAAATAGTTCCTTGGTCATCTCTTTTGAAATCTGGAACCTTGCCAGCATCAATCAACCGTCCATACTCCTTAATCTTCTCATCTGTCATTTGACCCTTCCTGATTTCTTGTTCAAGTGTAGATTCTACTTCCAATGTCATAGCTTCACTCTGGGTGACAATTCCCAGATTGAGACGTGCCATCTCCCAACACAACTCTTGAGGCATCACATGAGCTATCAGTGCGTTTGCCTGACTTTTCCGACTCAAGGCATCTGCCACAACGTTTGCCTTGCCGGGGTGATACTGAATGTCCAGATCATAGTCTTTGATTAATTCCAACCATCTACGCTGTCCGAGATTTAGATCCATTCGGGTAAATATGTACTTCAAGCTCTTATGGTCGGTGAAGATGCGACACCTATTTCGATCATATATTGCCTTCAAATTTTTAGAGCGTGCACAATGGCAGCCAACTCCAAATCGTGAGTGGGGTAATTTTCGCTCATGTTTTCTCAATTGCCTAGAAGCATAAGCAATCACTTTTCCCTCTTGCATCAATACACGGCCAAGACCTTGAAGTGAAGCGTCACAATACACATAAAAGCCCTTGTGAATATACGGCATTATTAGTACGGGAGCCGTGGTTAATCTCTTCTTTAGTTCCTCAAAACTATCCTCGCACTTGGCATCCCACTTAAATTCCTTTCCTTTTTCTAACAATGAGGTGAGAGGTTTTACAATCTTCGAGAATCCTTCGATGAATCGACGGTAATAACTCGCCAATCCAAGGAAACTTCGATCTCGGCCACATTCTTAGGCGGATTCCAATCCAGGATGTCCTTCACCTTACTCGGGTCTACCGCTATTCCACCCTCTCGTGATAATATGCCCAAGGAAGGAAACTTCCTTTAGCCAAAAATCACATTTGCTGAATTTGGCATATAAGCGATGTTCTCGTAGTTTCGCAAAGACGAGTCTCGGGTGTTCTTCATGCTCTTCTTCATTTTGGGAGAACACCGGAATGTCATCGATGAAAACTACCACAAACCTATCAAGGTACTCCATGAATACTTTATTCATCGGATACATGAAGTATCTTTGGTGCATTTGTCAATCCAAAGGGCATAACCGTGAACTCGTATAAGCCATATCTAAATGTGAAAGCGAGCTTTTGGGAATGTCCTCTAATCGGATTTTCGAGTTGATGGTACCCGGATCGTAGATCGATCTTGGAGAATATTTTAGCACCTTTCATCTGATCGAACAAATCTCCAATACTGGGTAAGGGGTATTTATTCTTGATGGTAACATCGTTAAGGGGACGATAATCTATGCACATTCTTCTAGTACCATCTTTCTTATCAACAAAGAGAATGGGAGACCCCCAAGGTGACAAACTAGGTCGGATGTAACCTTTACTAAGCAACTCATCTATTTGTTTCTTTAATTCGGCCAAATCCTTAACATTTATTCCATATGGTCTTTTATAAATAGGAGCAGTACCAGGTAAAAGTTCAATGCTGAATTCAATGTCGCGGTCAGGCGACATACCCGGTAACTCATCCGGAAATACGTCGGGATACTCGTTCACAACTTTGATTTCTTCTAAGGATTTGCCCTTTTCTCGAATTCACCGTTCCTTGTTCTTCGGATGAGTTATCCACTTTGAACTCAATTCTATCTCCTTGTGGGCTAGTTAAAACCACCGATATCTTGCGACACCGAATCACCCCGTCATGTTTGCGTAACCAATCCATTCCAAGTATTACATCTATTCCCCAGGATTTTAAAACTACTAGGTCGGCTAGAAATTCTATCTCATTAAGTTTAAGGTTCACCCGTGGACATATGTGTCTGGCTTTCATTTCACCGCCCGGGGAGCTAACTAGTAATGGTGTCTTCATAAGACTCATGGGCAAGCTATATTTTTCCACAAATTGATTGGTAACAAATGAATGTGATGCTCCGGAATCGAATAAAACGGATGCAGGTTCGGAATCGACAAGGAACATACCAAGCACGACCTCGGGAGCTTCCTGAGCCTGCTCAATCGTCACGTGGTTTACTTTCCCACGCACAAAGTTTTGTTGAGCCCTGCTGCCCTGAGGAGTAGAATTCCCAGTGCGAACCTGAGAGGATGGCTGCCCAGGCTTCTGACCATTGCCCTTTTGTGGAGTTTGCATTCCACGCTTGGGACAGTTATTGGCATAATGCCCTAATTCTCCGCACTTGAAGCATCCACTAGGCTGAACTGGTGCGGTGTTTCTCACTGGAGCACCTCGGGGAATTGTTCGGGCGACTCGCCGCCGAATTGGGGCACGAGGAGTCCGTCGATGGAAGCGCCGAGGCCGCCGAGCCGAACGCCGGAATGATTGGTTCTGCTGAAAATTTCCACTATATCCTCCCCGAGCGGAACCGAGGATTCCGTGGTGCATTGTAGCGGGGACGTGTGTTGTTGCTAGATCGCCCTTGGTTTTGGAACTTGCGTTTCGGTCTCCAAGTTCTCTACGCTTGCTTTCAAGACCGATAGCCTTGTCTAATAGGGTCCGGAAGTTGGGGAAAGTGTGGCTGCGGGAGCCGATAGTTTAGTGGCCCTATGAGACCATCCGTAAATCGTTCCGCCTCTTCGGGTCAGTATCCACTTCATCCGAAGCATACCGAGACAGTTGGGTGAACTTGTCCCGATACTCGCTGACGGACATGCTGCCTTGCTTTAGAGCGAGAAACTCCTTCTGCTTCAACTTTATTATTCCAGACGGGATGTGGTGAGTACGGAAAGCTTCCTGGAACTCCTGCCAGGTGATAGTGTCAGCAGCGGCATGTGCTACAGTGTAGGCATCCCACAAATCGGCTGCAGCACCCTCTAAGCATCCTGAGGCATACAGGACTTTCTCTCGGTCATTGCACTGAGTGATGTTCAGCTTCTTATTGATAGTCTTGAGCCAATCATCTGCGTCAAGAGGATCCACTGAGTGGGAGTAGGTGGGTGGATGGTGGCTCATAAACTCTCTGTGTTTGTTGGACCGGTGGAGGTGGTGGAGGTCCTTGTGGTGGCGGATTGTTTTGTTGTGCCTCGGCAGTTCCGGGACGGTGGCGGTAAGATCCCGAATCAACCGCATCCGTGCCGTGAAGAAGCGCCGCATGGTTGGATCCATTGCTAATCCCCGAGGTGGAGGCGGGGCGGGATTCCGCCGATTGGCGATGTGAGCACGTATCACGGGCGGTACGTCCCGTCCACCTCCGGACCGGTGTTTACCATCGATTGTTAGAGAAAGTCATTTCGGATAAGAGCAAGATCGATAAACATAAGTAAGAGAGAAAGGGGGCTAAGATTAAATTTAAACTTAATTATTTTATTAATGCGTATGCGGCCATCACACCACAAAGCATTTCAGTCAAGCAAAGACCCAAATCAACCATGTTTTCAATCAACAAGCATTATTACATCGATTACGTCCTCGCGGGGACGGGTCTAATGATCTCAACTCAAGGTGGCATCCTAACCCGGAAGACTTGTGGTAGCGGACGAAGAGCCGTAACGAAGCCTCTTGCGGGGTGGTGACTTCGCGAGGAAAGGGGTCTCGTCGGGGGCCGGACGGGTGGCTCCCTACCGTCACGCTCGGCCTCCCACCGAGCAATCTCGGCGTAGGCGTCCTTCAGCTCACCGTGGGTCTGCTCCAGCTCGGACGTAGCACCCTCCAGGTCAGTGTTGAGCGCTGTCATGACCTGGCGAGAGTGTGGAGGTGTGGATCCTCGGAGCCTGTCAGTGGTACCACCGTCTGCTCAGTGCCACTGGTACGACGAGGGATGTGGCGGTAGTCGCTGAGGCTCAACTCCTGGTCATGCCTAAAACGAAGAGAGAACAAGGCCCTCCTGGCGGCATTGCTCACAGATGCCTGGTAGGTAGAGTGAGGTGTAGTAGAATCATGCATCGTGCGCGAGATATAACCTCCTCCGGTATGGTTGCGCACCCCGATGTGGACCCTGGTCATGTAGTAGGTGCCCAGCGGCGGCTCGTTCCAGCTGTGGGTGACGTACATGGGGTACACGGTGTTCCCCGGCTCCGATGAGAGTGTTCGCGGCAGCCCAAGGGAAGTAGCCAAGTGCCACCTCGGACGAGTGCATGATGCAAGACGGGTCTCCCTCGCGAGGTCCCTCGTAGTAAGCGTCGTCCCTCTCCTCGTTGTCATCCTCCGTCGCCTCACTATCCTCGGTGTCGTCGCCAGAGTCGTTTGGATCTCCTTCCGCGGCAACTGGTGCAGGATCCTCAGGAGCGACAGGAGCTGCTGGTGAGGCAGGGGCGCCGGTGGCGGCACCTCTCCCCGCCGGCGGGGAAGGCGAGAGGTCGCGGAGATCCCGGCTCTCCATCGAGTACACCTCCGGGATCGCTCCATCCTCGGCCTCAACGAAGAAGTACGGGTCCTCGGGTTCCTCCTCGGCCGGACAGAGGGGGAGGGGCAGCCGCGCTCCGAACGGCCGAGTCCCGGCCATCTATGAAAAGAAAAGGCGAACTCGGAGCGAGAATAAAACAATAAAGGGGACAAGGTTTTAACAAAAAAAAATAAGATAGATTTTTAGGTGTATTTAGGGATTTTTTTTTGAATGAGAGAGCTGAAATGTCTTTCTAGATAATGTCCTTATTTCGACCATTTCTATCTAAGGCTGCGTCCTACAGTCAGCATTGCTCTGATACCACTCTGTCACACCCGTTTTCCGAAGAAAACCGAATGCATCTCATACGTGTGCCATAATCACAATTTCACACATATGATAGACAAATGAGTGTAATATCATAGTACAATGCTCAAAACGTACATAGAGAGGTTTATTAATTTATTACACTCATCGATAGACTCGAAGGTCTTAACACGAACATCGATAGCTAGACGATGAAACACCGTCTCCAACTTCACAAGCTCCTGACTGGGGGTAACGCGAGCCTCAGAATCCATCGAACTCGTCGAAGAACTCGCTCCAAAGATCCTCCTCTCGAACACATATGGCAAGGGTGAGTACACTTATGGTTGGTACTCGGCTCGTGGGGGAAAATGCAAAGCTATCAAGGGTAGGCTAGGGTTTTCAGCGGTAAGCATTTTAAGTTGGTCAAATTTTATTAGCAAGCACCTATTTACTAAGTGTAAGTGTATACCAACCCAAAACTTAGCTTTTTCAAGACTATTCCTCCAAATTATAAGTAAACCAAAATTTGAAATCCATTTCTAGTTAACTATCATGTGAGGGTCCAAGCCGCTCTTGACCGTGAGCACAGCTGATCGATCAGTTTTCACTCTGCAGAGGTTGTACACTTTACCCACAGTTCGTGTTCCCTATATTGCCCGGGTTTGCAAAGCCCTTAAACACTTCCGAGGTGAGTGGCAAGGGGTCCACTACGAAGCCTTTACAAAGGCGTGCAAAACACCAATATCCCACGACGATTCTGACTCGGGGCGGACCATAACCCTCCCTAGTGGTCGGCACCTTAGCAAAGGCTACTACCCCAAAAGGACCGGCCTATACCCCCGCAACCCGAAGCCCCCCGTGTTCCTTCCGACAAGGCTATTAGATATTTTACACTCCTAATTAATTGGCTAAGCCGAGCCATGTGGACTGTGGTTGCATTGTTTTCCGGGTGGTTCTCCATGTTTTAATTTATATGCTCTTGAATTACCATAAACACAAATTCCATTTAAATCCAAAATTTTGTAAAGTTGAATTCCATTCCCAAAGTATAGCATCTAAGCATTTATCTACCCAAACATTTATTTAAAACAAGGTATGCAAGGTATAAGGATTAAAATCTAGTCATTTCCTTAATAGGCATTTCCCATCCAAATTTATGCATAACGATTAAAATTTAAAGTGTGATAATATGCATGTTATTAGGACAAAAAGAGTATGCAGGGGGGAAATCCACTTGCCTTCTTCTCCTAAAAACTGGGGCTCAACCTCTTCAAAAGATGGCTCCTGCTCAACTTCGAACGGCACGTCCTCTACGATCAAACAAGAGGAAACAAGCAATAAATAAAACAGTACATCAAACATTTCTAAAAGTCTAATACAAGCTTCTAAAACTATCGTGCTTGTTGAGACGATCGCGTGGACACAAAAAACGCCTAAATCGGAGCTAGGACGGAAAAGTTATGATTAAAACAAATTCTAGGGACTATTTTGTAAAAGAAAATGATCTTTATGGGTTTTCCCATAAAAATCCAGGGGCTAAAACATAATTATAGGTATAAATTAGAGGACTTTGGTACAAAAGAGGGGCTTTGGACTGCGGTTGTGCATTTTTGAAAGGCTAGGGACTTAACTATAAAAACCAGGGGCTAAACCGCAAGGGTTTTATATGGTGGAAGGACCGGCTTGCAAATTGTAAAAAGGACGGGGGGCTCTTTAGAAAGATTGCCGGCGCAACCCTAGGTTTGACCGGTATGCACTCGTTGACCGGTGGCTGAATTAGATGCGGGCCGTTGGATTTGATCGGGCGATCGCGGTTCACCGCGAGCTAAGGAGCGGCGGCGGCGGCTCGCCGGCCGGCTCGCCGGAGATGCCAAAAAGGCGCTACGGTGCACTAATTAATGGGGCGAGGACACCAAAATATAGAGGAGAGGTAGGGGGTTTCACCGGGCTGCTCGAAGGGGAAGAAGAGGCGACGGTGGAGTGGATCGGCGACAAGGTGCGGCCGGTGTACCCTTGCTCCGGCGGGCTTCCTTGGGGCGGCGGTGTAGAGGAGGAGAAGAGCTCGAGTGAGCGGTGCGAGGTGGAGAGGTGCTCGGGGGCGGCTTTTATAGGTGGAGAGGGGAGGGGAGGAGGCGCGGGCAAGGCGGTGGGCGGCGGGCACGCCGGCGGCCGCCATTAAGGCCGGTGGCTCGGTGCGTGGCCGTTACGGGGAGGGAGAGGAGGGGGAAGGGGCCGGGCGGCGTCGGGTTAGTGCGCGGCGCACTAAAGGAGAAGGGGGAGGCGGCGTGGGGAGGCGAGGGGGCGCGGGGCAACGGCGGCCGGCGCGGCCAAGGAGGTGGGGCGGGCTGTCCGGAGGTTGGAGACGGCCCCCGACGGGTGGGCCCCACCCGTCGGCCGCGCGTGAGGGAAAGCGGGCCGGCCGGGAGTGAAGTGGGCGGGCTGCCGGGTTTTGGGCCGTGTGGTAAAAAAAAGAAAAAAACAAGGCCGGGTCAATGGCCGGAAAGGGTTGGGTGAGGGTAAGTCCGTTTTGTTTTTTTCAGTTCCTTTTCTTTTATTTCCTTTTCAAGGTTTTACTCAAAACCTTTTCAAAATTTTTAAACAAACTTTTGACCACACAATCAATCAAAACCCATGCATTCAACATGATGCACAAACACTTGGTTTCTCTAAATTAATTAATTATCATTGCATATATTTAAAGGCAATTTAATTATTCAAATTCATTAACCTTAGAAATAAAAATTTTAATTGTTGCTAGCATTTTTAAGTATGGAATTTTTGGGTGTTACAACCATTCTAATCATAAGACCATCACAAACACCCACAAGCACCTCATGTCATGTCAAAGCCACCGAGCCATGTGCCTACTTCTATATATGAGACTTCTCATTGGTAGGCATCATGCAACGGTTTAGCACCCAAAACAAATTAAATTAAGCACATATGGCATGGGAGCACGTTTTCCAAGCAATTTTCATTTAATTTTGAGATTCATATCTGGTACATGAAATGTCTTTGCGACAAAAAAGAACTTATGCCCCTCCACAAGATAAAGCATGAGGGCTAAACATTCATGATGGCAAATGAGCCTTTGGCCCCATAAGATCAAAATAAGCAATCCAACCACAAATTAAGCATAGCCAAACCGCTAAAACATGTCAAGATCATATAAAGGAATTTACTCACAAGAGAGCATACATATGACATTTTTCAAAAACATAGCCATCAACCATGGATATAAACCAAGATTATCAAGAGCTAAGCCAAACTAACCATATCATACCAAGCAAGCTCACAAAGACATAAATATCATTCCATGGTGAACAATGCATATAGGAGAAGCTTTTCCTAACCAATGCATATGATACAAAATGCGTGCAATCTAAGATACAAGGATGCCTATACATCATGTTACATATGCCGTGCCAAATGCAAGAAATGCACAAAGGAAAGCTATACATATGCTACAAAGGAGCTCCCACACACCCATCTCAAGAAATCAAACACACACCAAGCTCCCCCCGCAAACGAGTGAAAGTTGCTTGATCTAGGGGTTTGGTGAAAATATCGGCTAGTTGGTCATGTGTGGGTACATGGATCAAGGTTATCTTCCCTTTCTCTACGTTGTCTCTCAGAAAATGATACCTCACGTCTATGTGCTTGGTTTTGGAATGGAGCACTGGGTTCTTTTCAACACTTATGGCACTGGTGCTATCACATTGAAGTGGGACATGGGTATACACCTCACCAAAGTCACTCATGGTGTATGTGACCCAAAGGAGCTGAGAGCAACAACTAGCCGCGGCAACATACTCTGCCTCGGTAGTGGATTGAGCAACACTCGATTGTTTGCGGGAAGACCAAGACACCAAAGAAGATCCCAAAAACTAGCAAGTCCCAGAAGTGGACTTCCTATCCAACCGACACCCGGCAAAGTCCGCGTCAGAAAAACCATGAAGCGCCAAAGAAGAAGACGCAGAGTACCAAAGGCCGAAGTCGGGAGTGTGACACAAGTACCTGAAAATGCGCTTGACTGCTTGCCGATGTGAAGTCCTTGGAGACGCTTGAAAACGAGCGCACAGACATACTGAGAACTGGATGTCCGGCCTCGTCGCCATCAAGTAGAGACGTGACCCGATCATGCTCCGATACTCCTTCTGGTCCACATGTTCACCTTCCTCATCCGCATCAAGAGTTGTAGTCGTACTCATAGGCGTCGCCATGGCCTTGGAATCCTCCATCTTGAACTTTCGCACAATGTCCTTGGTGTACTTAGCTTGGTGCACAAATGTTCCTTCGTTTGATTGCTTGATTTGTAGCCCGAGGAAGAACGACAACTCACCCATCATGCTCATCTCAAATTCCCTGCTCATATCATCTGCAAACCTTGCAACAAGAGAGTTAGACGAGCCACCAAAGACAATATCATCCACGTACACCTGCATAATCAGGATATCTCTGCCATGCCTGAGTAGAAACAAGGTCTGATCGACCTTCCCCATCTCAAATCCTCGCTCAAATAGGAATCCCCTCAACCTACCATACCAAGCTCTAGGCGCCCGCTTCAACCCATACAACACCTTCCTCAACTTGTACACCCGGTGGGGGTACTTCTCACTCTCAAACCTCGGTGGTTGCCTCACATACACCTCTTCCTCCAACACACCATTCAAGAAGGTACTCTTCACGTCCATTTGATGCAACTTGAACCCTTTAGCCACGGAAAAAGCTAGAACGATCCTAATCGCCTCCAAACGAGCTCCGGGAGCGAAGGTCTCCTCGTAGTCAATCCCTTCCTTCTGACTAAACCCCTGAGCAACAAGCCTTGACTTGTTTCTCACCACTTCACCTTTCTCTCCCTCTTTATTCTTCCACACCCATTTTGTCCCAATCGGCTTACACCCCGGGGGAGGGTCAACCAATTCCCAAACTTAATTCCTCTCAAAGTTCTCCAACTTTTCATGCATCAAATTAACCCAATTATGATCAGATATCGTGTCCAATGTCTTTGGGCTCAAAGGTGGCAACAAATGTAGCATGAACAAAATGAGAATTGTTCCGAACCCTCGACCGTGTAGTACGTTCATTCATGTCGCCGATGATCCTTGAAGATGGGTGATCCACTTGTACGCGCTGGGGAGGTTCTCGCCTTGATGCTACCTCCCCCTCAACTGTAGCATCTCCATGATCTTGGTTTGTCGTCGTAGGTGTGGGAGAGGGGCCGTCAATCACCGTAGTCGAAGTAGTAGGTATATGCTCAGCCGCGAGCACCACACCGCCATCTTCATCATCTCCATGTTCATGCTCCTCCTCCTGAAAGATCTCCTCGCCAAGTTCATCATCACCTGCACACTCAAAGACAAGCTAACTACGTGGTTGTGTCTCGTCAAAGGTTACCTCGCAAGTCTCCACGATTTGGTTAGTTTCAAGATTGAGCACACGATATGCTCTAGAGTGAGATGCATAACCAAAGAAAATACCATCGACCGACCTAGCCTCAAACTTATCCAAATTCTTCCCTTTCTTAAGGATAAAGCACTTGCAACCAAAGACATGGAAGTGACTCACCTTGGGTGTGCGACCGTGCATCAACTCGTAACAGTTTTTCTTCTTATGCACTCTAAGGTAGATCCTGTTTGAAACATAGCACGCGGTATTCACCGCCTCAGCCCAGAACCTTCTCGGAGTCCTATGCTCATCAAGCATAGTTCGAGCCATCTCACACAAGGTTCTATTTTTCCTTTCCACAACAGCTTTCTGGGGAGGCGTATAAGGACTCGAAAACTGGTGTTCAAGACCCAAGTCATGGCAAAAGGTTTCGAAACGAGAGTTTCTGAATTCCAATCCATTATCACTACGGATAGATCGTATGACATCTCCATGCCTCTCATTCTTCAACCTCAAGACAAGATCTCAAACAAAACCAAACGTCTCCATTTTCTCCTCAAGAAAGAACACCCACGCATACCGAGAGTAATCATCCACCACAAGGACGTACCACTTCCCACCCGTAGATCGCACACGAGCTGGGCCAACAAGATCCGTATGGAGCAGCTCGCATGGACGCTAAGTCATCACATCGGTGAGAGGCGGGTGAGAAGAGGCTATCATCTTGGCATGCCTACACGGCGCACAAACCAACTCTTTCTCAAGCCTCAACCGTGGCAATCCTCGGACCAAATTGAGTTTACTCAAGCGAGACAAAAGATCAAAGCTCAAGAGACCCAACTTCCTATGCCACTTCCACAACTCACTCGAAGAACCAGCCAAGAAACAACGCTCAACACCAGAAGACTGAGAAAAATTAGCTCAAAACACCTGACCCTCGGGAATGACTATACAGACAAGGTCCCCTCGAGAGTCCAAAATCCGAGAACCACCAGGCCGAAACAACACCTCAAAACCCGCATCCAATAGCTGAGACACTGAAGGACCGATACGGCGAACCAGAGAGGGGGGGAGTGAATGGGAGCCGATAAAAATTCTTCTCGAAGGAGATGGAAACTCCAACAAGATGAACATGGCTTCCAACACACGTCTCCGACTCACTACCCAAGTTGGCCAAGCCCACGTAGCCACCGGACCTAGGAACCAACACACACACCCTTTCGACCCGAGAACGCGACGGAACACCAAACCTTGAGTCCATCGACCAACACCGGTCGACCGGTGAGCACCACCGGTCGACCGGTCCCTACCGGTGAAACCGGGCAACTTTCACTAAGTGGCTACACACCGGTCGACCGGTGAGACACACCGGTTAGACCGGCCACACCGAAAGCCCCCAAGGCACCAAACAGCCAACCGACCTCCAACCGACCCAACTCGAAACAGGCCCTACACCGGACAACGGCGAAGACATCCGGACGTTCACCCGAGCAAGAACACTCCGAGGGTTGCACCCGCCGACCGGCCAAGAGCACCGCTCGTACCGGTGTAACTGGGCGACTCGGGATGAACAACACCCGCAAGTCAACTCCCCCAAAACCAAACCTCGATCTCCCGAATCGCTCCACGGACTTGAACAAGACTTTGGGGATATTAGGAACACCTCATGAGGAGTCCATAGCCAAGTTTAATCCCACCAAAACTCGTCCAAAAAGGAGGAATCGAAGAAATCCCGCCAAGAGCACCTCAAACCCTATAACCCGAAAACCCCAAAATCGAGCCCCTTTACTCATGGATTTGGGAGGGGAATCACAGCCCAAAGAACCACGAAGGGTTCCCACAAATTTCCCCCATCAAATCCCCAAGAGAAAGGTCCCGAATCAACCCAAAGAAATCACCAAGAGAAGGCTCCGAAAATCACCACCAAGAACAACCGGGAACAACGCATCCAAACCTTGACAAACCACGCCGAATCATCTATACATGCAACAAAGGTTCTTACAAGGTCTAGCTTGCCGCCTGATCATCCAACCCTCTCACAAGATCTCACCATGAAGCTCTCAAGCTAGTCCTATGGAAATCCTAAAGAAAATAGGAAGGGAAAATAGGAAAGCAAGTGAACTAGGGTTCCAAGGCTTAGCTGCCATCCTCTCACCTCTTGGGTTATATGGAGGCAACCGAATGTTTAAAATACCCTTTCTTAACAACTAGGGATACAAGCCCCTCAAGGGCGGTTTTGGAAGTCTTCATGTCTTCACCATCGGATGGATGCCCAGCGACCGCACCCTGCGTAGCCTCGACGCAAGCCATGCGATCCCGACGCGTGTCCTCCGCTTCGAAGTCTCCGGACTGCGTCGTCGCACACCGGTCAGACCGGTGCTCCTCACCGGTCAGACCGGTCGGACCCACCGGTCGGACCGGGCCGGCACCGCCGCAAAGACCGTCTTCGGTTCTTCGGTCTTGGCTTTGTGGATCAACCAAGGAACCCGGTGGTTTTACGGTGGACCACCGAAACCCCGCAAACTCGGTGTAGCCTCCGCCAATCACCACTCATGACTCGGCTCCCACGAAGTCCTCGCTCGACCTTGGTTTTGAGGCTCAACCAAGAAACCGTCCACGACTTCATCTTCTCGTTCATGCCACCATGCGGCCCGCACTTGACCCCCGCCGGCCACCGGTCCCTCGAATGAAGGCTACTTGTCTTCTCCACACCCGGAGGCCTCACCGCGACGACCTTTCGTGCTTGTTCTTCACCCGCACCAACACCCGTCAAGCCGCAACCTCGCATCCGCAATACTTAGCCAAGAATCGGTCCACACAACGTTGTCAATCACTCATCACACAAGGAAGCGACCATCCACCGGCCCTCGAACCACACATGGTCCTCAATCTCCCCCTTGATGAGTGCATTGACAACACCCACACGAAAGTAACAAGAGAGAAAAGAAAACGAAAAGAAACGAACAAAAAGACACTCCAGCAAGCGATCGAAAGCCAAACAAAGGCAAAGAGCAAGATCACTTGAAGAAGACAAGTCTCGGACCCCTTAGGCAAGGGCAAGGGCTCGACACATCCGAGACAAAACAAAGCTCAAGCAAAGAGTGCAAACCACCGAACCAAAGCTCAAACACCACAAAGAGCTCCCCCTGCACACATGCAAGCTCGCCTGAACCAATGCACCTCCCCCTGGACGAATGCATGCAAACCGTTGAAAACAAGGCGGTGCAAAGAACTTCGGCTCACACCGGTCGGACAGTCATCACCACCGGTCGGACGGGTGCCTAAGATGTGCACGAGATCGGCACTCACACCGGTCGGACCGGTGACCTCGACCGGTCGGACCGGTGCACACCGGAGAGCCCGGAAATGGCTCAAAACCACCGAAAACCATCTAAATGCATCCAACAAGCCATTTCAAGCTCAAACTTCTCCCCCTTGTTGGCAATGCATGAATCAAGCCAAAAATGCAAAACTTTCAACCTAGAGCTTCTCAAATAGACAGAATTCAACAAAGAATGCTACACATGTCCAAATGAGCAAGTTAGATACTCTACGGCTTCGTATCGATCTCAACTACATGATCACCAAGTTTCACAACCATTGGACGAAGCTAAGATGGATTTGGGCAATTTTGCGAAAAACTTGCCTCTCATGAGCAAAGTCCTAAACATGATCAAGGCATATCAAAATGGCAAAGCCACACAAACTTCATGCTAGGACAGCCATTCTAATCATAAGACCATCACAAACACCCACAAGCACCTCATGTCATGTCAAAGCCACCGAGCCATGTGCCTACTTCTATGTATGAGACTTCTCATTGGTAGGCATCATGCAACGGTTTAGCACCCAAAGCAAATTAACTTCAAGACATATGACATGGGAGCACATTTTCCAAGCATTTTTCATTTCATTTTCAGATTTATAATTGGTACATGAAATGTCTTTGCGACAAAAAGGAACTTATGCCCCTCCACAAGATGAAGCAAGAGGGCTAAACATTCATGATGGCAAATGAGCCTTTGGCCCCATATGATCAATAAACTAGCTATCCAACCACAAATTAAGCATAGCCAAGCCACTAAAACATGTCAAGATCATATAAAGGCATTTACACATGAGAGAGCATACATGTGACATTTTCAAAAACATAGCTATCAACCATGGATTATTCATCAAGATCATCAAGAGCTAAGCCAAACTAACCATAGCATACTAAACAAGCTCACAAAGACATATATCTCATTCCATGGTGAACAATGTATATGAGAGAAGTTTTCCTAACCAATGCATATGATACAAAATGCATGCAATCTAAGATACAAGGATGCCTATACATCATGTTACATATTCCATGCCAAATGCAAGAAATGCACAAAGGAAACTATACATATGCTACAAAGGAGCTCCCACACACCCAACTCAAGAAATCAAACACACACCAAGTTCCCCCCGCAAACGAGTGAAAGTTGCTTGATCTAGGGGTTTGGTGAAAATATCGGCTAGTTGGTCATGTGTGGGTACATGGATCAAAGATATCTTTCCTTTCTCTATGTTGTCTCTCAGAAAATGGTACCTCACTTCTATGTGCTTGGTTTTGGAATGGAGCACTGGGTTCTTTGCAACACTTATGGCACCGGTGCTATCACATTGAAGTGGGACATGGGTATACTCCTCACCAAAGTCACTGATGGTGTATGAAATCCAAAAGAGCTGAGAGCAACAACTAGCAGCGGCAACATACTCTGCCTCGGTAGTGGATTGAGCAACACTCGATTGTTTGTGGGAAGACCAAGACACCAAAGAAGAACCCAAAAACTGGCAAGTCCCAGAGGTGGACTTCCTATCCAACCGACACCCGGCAAAATCCGCGTCTGAAAAAACCATGAAGCGCCAAAGAAGAGGACGCGGAGTACCAAAGGCCGAAGTCGGGTGCGTGACGCAAGTACCTGAAATTCGCTTCACCGCTTGCCGATGCGAAGTCCTCAGAAACGCTTGAAAACGAGCACACAGACACACCGAGAACTGTATGTCCGGCCTCGTCGCCGTCAAGTAGAGGAGTGACCTGATCATGCTCCGGTACTCCTTCTGGTCCACGTGTTCACCTTTCTCGTCCGAATCAAGAGCTGTAGTCGTACTCATCGGCGTCGTCATAACCTTGGAGTCCTCCATCTTGAACTTCCGCACAGTGTCCTTGGTGTACTTAGACTAGTGCACAAATGTTCCTTCCTTTGATTGTTTGATTTGTAGCCCGAGGAAGAACTGCAACTCGCCCATCATGCTCATCTCAAATTCCCTGCTCATATCTTCTGCAAACCTTGCAACAAGAGAGTTAGATGAGCCACCAAAGACAATATCATCCACGTACACCTGCACAATCGGGATATCTCGCGCTGCCTCAAAGCAAAAACAAGGTCCGATCGACCTTCCCCATCTCAAAACCTCTCTCAAACAAGAACCCCCTCAACCTACCATACCAAGCTCTAGGCGCCGCTTCAACCCATACAACGCCTTCCTCAACTTGTACACCCGGTGGGGGTACCTCTCACTCTCAAACCCCGGAGGCTGCCTCACATACACTTCTTCCTCCAACACACCATTCAGAAAAGCACTCTTCACATCCATTTGGTGCAACTTGAACCCTTTAGGCACAGAAAAGGCTAGAAGGATCCTAATCGCCTCCAAACAGGCCACGGGAGCAAAGGTCTCCTCGTAGTCGATCCCCTCCTTCGACCGAACCCCCGAGCAACAAGCCTCGACTTGTTTCTCACAACCTCACCTTTCTCTCCCTCTTTGTTCTTCCACACCCACTTTGTACCAATCGGCTTACATCCTAGGGGAGGGTCAACCTACTCCCAAACCTGATTCCTCTCAAAGTTCTCCAACTCCTCATCCATCAAATTAACCCAATTGTGATCAGATAGTGCGTGTCCAATGTTTTTGGGCTCAAAATTTGCAACAAATGCAGCATGAGCGAAATGAGAGTTGTTCTGAACCCTCGACCGTGTAGTGCGTTCATCCATGTCGCCGATGATCCTCGAAGCTGGGTGATCCATTTGTACTCACCGGGGAGGTTCTCGCCTCGATGCTACCCCCCCCTCAACATCGCCTTCTCCTCGTTCTTGATTTGTCGTCGTAGGTGTAGTAGAGGGTCCGTCCATCACCGTAGTCAAAGTAGTGGGTACATGTTCAGTCGGGGGCACCGCACCGCCATCTTCATCGTCTCCATGTTCATTCTCCTCCTCCTCCCGAAAGATCTCCTCGCCAAGCTCATCATCACATGCACACTCAAAGACAAGCTGACTACGTGGCTCTGTCTCGTCGAAGGTTACCTCGCAAGTCTCCACGATTTGGTTAGTTTCAAGAGTGAGCACACGATATGCTCTAGAGTGAGATGCGTAACCAAAGAAAATACCATCAGTAGACCTAGCCTGAAACTTATCCAACTTCCTGCCTTTCTTCAGAATGAAACACTTGCAACCAAAGACATGGAAGTGACTCACCTTGGGTGTGCGACCATGCATCAACTCATAGCATGTTTTCTTCTTGTGCACTCTGAGGTAGATCCTGTTAGACACATAGCACGCGGTATTCACCGCCTCAGCCCAATACCTCCTCGGAGTCCTATGCTCATCAAGCATCGTCCGAGCCATCTCGCACAAGGTCCTGTTCTTCCTTTCCACAACACCATTATGGGGAGGCGTATACGGACTCGAAAACTGGTGCTCAAGACCCAAGTCATGGCAAAAGGTTTCAAAACGAGAGTTTCTGAATTCTGAGCCATTATCACTACGGATTGCTCGTATGGCATCTCCATGCCTCTCGTTCCTCAAAATCAAGACTCGGATCTCGAACAAAACCAAATGTCTCCCCCTTATCCTCGAGAAAGAACACCCACGCATACCGAGAATAGTCGTCCACCACAACAAGGACATACCACTTCCCACCCGCAGATCGCACACGAGCTGGGCCAACAAGGTCCATATGGAGCAGCTCGCATGGATGCTCAGTCATCACATCAGTGAGAGGCGGGTGAGAAGAGGCTACCATCTTGGCATGCCTACACGGCGCACAAACCAACTCTTTCTCAAGCCTCAACCGTGGCAATCCTCGGACCAAATTGAGTTTACTCAAGCGAGACAAAAGGTCAAAGCTCAAGTGACCCAACTTCCTATGCCACTTCCACAACTTACTCGAAGAACCGGCCAAGAAACAACGCTCCACACCCGAAGACCGAGAAAAATCAGCACGAAACACCCGACCCTCGGGAATGACCATACGTACAAGGTCCCGTCGAGAGTCCAAAATCCAAGAACCACTCGGCCGAAACAACACTTCAAAGCCCTCATCCAACAACCGGGACACGAAAGCGTATTGTACCCCGCCGATTGAACGAGAGCAACACACCTCGGAGTGATCTTGTCGCTCACCTTAATCTCACCTTCGAAAGCACACGCCCACACCCATTGTCCCCAAAAGTGATGTACCTCTTCGTCACCACCGGACAAGACTTGAGAACCACCCCTGTCCTCGGTCATATGCCTCGAGCAACCGGAGTCAATCAACCAAATGTTCTTCAAGCCTCCCACCCGAAATTCAAAAACGAGCACGTGAGCGAACAAACGACTCAAAGATCGGGGTTAGTACCAAAAGAGCAAAACCAAGCTTGCCGAGCCATTTGCTCGAAAGTGGGGTTAGCACAAACCAAAGCATCTCTCCTACCAAAGCTACCTCCACGAACACCACCACGGTAACCACCCCCGAGGGAACCACCCCTCTCCGCCCGGAGGAGGACCAAAACCACGAAAAAAGGCCCGTGGACCATCCCTCCTCTCCTTCTCAAAGCTACGACTCCTCCCATCCCCGTAGTGAACTCGAGGGGGAGAATGCCTAGCAACCCGACCACCCGCAAACTCTCCACCCCAACCACCGAACCACGACCTCCGAAACAACCCTCGCACCGTACGAGCACGAAACCCGAAAGGCCGCCCGTCCGTGCCTCGCACCGGTCCGACCGTGCCCCACACCCGTCCGACCGTGTAGCCTCGGGCGAAGGCACCTCCAACAAAGCCCTTCCGCTCTCCCCAAGCCCGAACCGTCCTCACACTCGCCTTGGCCCTGGGCATCTGCACACGAGGCTCAAGTACACCATCGGAAGGGTGGTACTTGTCCTTGTTAGCCCACTCCTTTGCCATTCTCTCCTCTCGCTTCCTCTTGAAGCAAAACTCATCCTTATGGCCATCTCTCCCACAATAGCCATAATGGAACCTCACAAGCTTAGGCTTAGGCTTGGGTTGTGGTCGCTCACTTGGTTTCTCTCCACTCAACTTCTCCACCAGTTTTCCTTCACTAGCCTTCTCACTTTCTTTCCTAAAGAACACTTTCCCCGAAGTGCTCACAAACTTGATAGGCTTTTGTAGATCATTTGTGGGTGTAGGAAACACGGGTGGAGCCGGGGTTGTGTCTAGCTCGGTTTCTAAGATGGTTAGGTTTTGGGGGGAAATCATTTTTGTGGTGGGTTTTTGGTGGTTCAGGGATATTCTCTCCACTTCCATCACCAACCATGTTTGCCCCAAGTCCCTCACCATCCTCGCCTCTTAAATGCCTCGATCATCATCCTCAACCGAGACTCATGACCAGACAACCAACCCATCAACTTTCTCGGCTCATCATTCTCATCCCGCAAACGATCAACATAATGTGCAAGTTCCAAATTTTTCAAAGCATGCATTTCACGGGTAGAGCATGATGTAGGCATGGGTTCTTTCAACTTAGCCTCAAGAGAACTAGTGTAAGCATGCATGTCATCAATCTTAGCATGCAAAACAGGCAACAAGTGAAGCACCTAGCAAAGCAGTCTAGATTTAAGCTCACCCACTTCAACCCTAAGCGGCATCTAGTTCCTCACACTTGGAGGCATGCTTCTCCTTAAACAAAGCAAGATCGGCAAGAAAGATGGAGCAATCAAGACAATCAACCTCATCCGAAACAACGAGGCTAGCCTTAAGGGAATCAATTTCTAGCTTGCTATGAAGCACTCCGTGTCTCTAGCTCGGCCCACTCTAGTCCTAGCATCCTCGAGTGAAGCCCTAAGCTCTTTTCTCATTTTCTTGGCCTCTCTAAGCATGTCATCACGGTTATCAAGCAAAGAGCCAAGCCTATCATTCTCCCGGCGCAAGAAGGGAAGCTCATCACGCACCTCGTCGTCGGACTCGCAGTCCGAGTCACTCGTGTGCTCTTCTTGCTACCGGAGCTCGCGCCATGGTGCGAAGCCATCTCTCGCAAAGCGCCTCGGCCCGCTCGTGTTCTTGGATGACTTCTTGTTCTTGCGACGATCACCTTCGTCTTCACCGTCGCTCGAGCTCGAGGTGGAGTACGCGGAACCGGAGTCGACGTCGCTTGCTCCCACCATCGCTCGGGCCTTGCCTCGGCTCTCCTTCTTCCTCGATCGTCGCTCGTCCTTGTACTTGTTCTTGTGCTTGCTCTTGTGGTCGCGTCTCGACCGGTGCTTGCCATCCATCCTCGACTTGTGCTTGTAGCCGTCCTTGTGCTCGACCTTCTCCCGGCAATCGGCGACGAAGTGTCCCGCTTGCCTGACCGGAAGCATGTCCTCGTGTTCCTCCTCATGTTCACCGGTTCTCGTGCGGCCTCTTGAACCTCCTCGTCGGCCAGCCGCCGGCTCGTCCTCTCCAAGCACATCGAACTCCTCATCCGGTATAGACATCAAAGAGGACAAAGAGAACATCCCGGTGGATGGGTTAGTGTTAGCCTTTCCTTTCGAACCACCAATGAGGGCAAGACTATGGCAATCGGTCGGACCCTCGAGCTTGGCGATCATGCCCCTATCCACCTCGGCCCGACTTGAGCTTTGAGAACGGCTCATTCACCGTCGCAGTGTCATACTTCTCGACTCCACAATGGCCTCGAACTTTCCGCCCCAAATCGTACGATCCAAAGAGTGTAAGATCTTGACCGCTCTATCATGATCATCGTAAGGGGGCACGTCCACATTGGCCCTCATATTGTTCACAACCACCGTGAACCTCTGAAACAAGGCATCGATGGACTCAGCGGGGAGATGAGTGAAGTTCTCATACTCTCCCCGTAGGTCGCATACATATGTGCTCGAACCTCGGACATTCCCAACATGAGCCTCCTTCAACACCGTCCAAATTCTACAAGCCAAGTGCTCGGTGTGCACCCGATCGAACTCGGGCCGACACAAAGCACGAAACAAGTAGTCGAACGCCTTGTTGTTGGCGTCGAATCCGTCCCTCGATCCCGGAGCGAGGAAGTCCATCGCCGCACATAGCTCGTGTCCACCGTGAAATCCCAAAGGATCCGACCCTTTTCGCGGAGGAACGCACCCATCCGCTTACTCCACATCCGGTAGATCTTGCCATCGAAGTGTGGAGGCACCGAACCCCGTTCCGGGTATGCCATCCTTGGATCTTAGACCGGTTAGAGTCAACAAAGACCCGAACCGGCTCTGATACCACTTGAAGGACCGATACGGCGAACCAGAGAGGGGTGGAGTGAATGGGAGCCGATAAAAATTCTTCTCGAAGGAGATGGAAACTCCAACAAGATGAACACGGCTTCCAACACACGTCTCCGACTCACTACCCAAGTTGGCCAAGCCCACGTAGCCACCGGAGTGCCACCGGACCTAGGAACCAACACACACACCCTTTCGACCCGAGAACGCAAGTGGAACACCAAACCTCGAGTCCACCGACCAACACCGGTCGGACGGGTGAGCACCACCGGCCGACCGGTCCATGCCGGTGAAACCGGGAAACTTTCACTAAGTGGCTACGGACGGTCGGACGGTGAGACACACCGGCTAGACCGGTCACAACCTCGAAAGCCCCCAAGGCACCAAACAGCCAACCGACCTCCAAAGTGACCCAAACTCGAAACAGCCCTTACACCGGACAACAACGAACACACCCGGACGTTCACCCGAGCAAGAACCCTCTCGAGGGTTGCACGGTCGACCGGCCAAGAGCACCGCTCGTACCGGTCTAACTCCGGGGCAGCTCGGGATGAACAAAGACCCGCGGGTCAACTCCCCCAAAACCAAACCTCGATCTCCCGAATCGCTCCACGGACTTGAAAAAGAATTTGGGGATATTAGGAACACCTCATGAGGAGTCCATAGCCAAGTTTAATCCCACCAAAACTCGTCCAAAAAGGAGGAATCGAAGAAATCCCGCCAAGAGCACCTCAAACCCTAGAACCCGAAAACCCCAAAATCGAGCCCCTTTACTCACGGAGGGAGGGGAATCACGCCCAAAGAACCATGAAGGGTTCCCACAAATTTCCCCCATCAAATCCCTAAGAGAAAGGTCCCGAAAACAACCCAAAGAAATCACCAAGAGAAGGCTCCGAAAATCACTACCAAGAACAACCGGGAACAATGCATCCAAACCTTGACAAACCACGCCGAATCATCTATACATGCAACAAAGGTTCTTACAAGGTCTAGCTTGCCGCCCGATCATCCAACCCTCTCACAAGATCTCACCATGAAGCTCTCGAGCTAGTCCTATGGAAATCCTAAAGAAAATAGGAAGGGAAAATAGGAAAGCAAATGAACTAGGGTTCCAAGGCTTAGCCGCCATCCTCTCACCTCTTGGGTTATATGGAGGCAACCGAATGTCTAAAATACCCTTTCTTAACAACTAGGGATACAAGCCCCTCAAGGGCGGTTTTGGAAGTCTTCATGTCTTCACCATCGGACCGATGCCCGCCGACCGCACCATGCGTAGCCTCGACGCAAGCCATGCGATCCCGACGCGTGTCCTCCGCTTTGAAGTCTCCGGACTGCGTCGTCGCACACCGGTCACACCGGTGCTCCTCACCGGTCAGACCGGTACCCACCGGCCGGGACCGGTCGTACCCACCGTTCGGACCGGCTCGGCACCGCCGCAAAGACCGTCTTCGGTTCTTCGGTCTTGGCTTTGTGGATCAACCAAGGAACCCGTGGTTTTCTGGTGAACCACCGGAAACCCCGCGAACTCGGTGTAGCCTCCGCCAATCACCACTCATGACTCGGCTCCCACGATGTCCCGCTCGACCTTGGTTTTGAACCTCAACCAAGAAATCGTCCACGACTTCATCTTGCTTCGTTCATGCCACCATGCGGCCCGCACTTGACCCCCGCCGGCCACCGGTCCCTCGAACGAAGCCTACTTGTCTTCTCCACACCCGGAGGCCTCACCGGCGACGACCTTTCGCGCTTGTTCTTCACCCGCACCAACACCCGCCAAGCCGCAACCCGCACCCGCAATACTTAGCCAAGAATCGGTCCACACAACGTTGTCAATCACTCATCACACAAGGAAGCGACCATCCACCGGTCCTCAAACCACACATGGTCCTCGGACACGTAAAGAAAATTGTATCCAAGCGATTGAACAAGAGCAACACGCCCGAGAGTGATCTTGTCACTCACCTTAATCTCACCTTCCGGTAGCACACACCCTCGTCCATTGTCCCCAAAGGTGATGTACCTCTTTGTCACCGCGAGGACGAGACTTGAGAACCACCCCTTATCTCCGGTCATATGCCTCGAGCAACCGGAGTCAATCAACCAAATGTTCTTCAAGTCTCCCACCCGAAATTCAAAAACGAGCACGTGAGTGAACAAACGACTCGCCGGGGTTAGTACCAAAAGAGTAAAACCAGGTGCCGAGCCATTTGCTCAAAAGTGGGATTAGCACAATCCAAAACATCTTTCCTACCAAAGCTACCTCCACGAAAACCACCATGGTAACCAATATGAGGGAACCAACCCTCTCTAACTCGAGGAGGACCAAAACCACGAAAGGAAAATCAAGGACCGTCCCTCCACTCCAACTCAAAGCTACAACTCCTCTCATTCCCGTATTGAACACGAGGGGGAGAACGCCTAGTAAACCGACCACTGCGGACTCTCCGGACCAACCACCGAACCACGACCTCCCGGAACCAAACCTAGCATCCGTACGATCACGAAACCCAAAGTTCCGCCTCCCGGATCCGCACCGGCTCCGACCGGTGTGGAGCACCGGGTCCGACCGGGTGTAGCCCGACCGACGAAGCACCTCCCTGCTGACCTTTCGCTCCGCCCAAGCCGGAACTATCCTCACACTTGCCTTGGCCCCGGGCATCTGCACACGAGGCTCAAGTACACCATCGGAAGGGTGGTACTTGTCCTTGTTAGCCCACTCCTTCACCATTCTCTCCTCTCGCTTCCTCTTGAAGCAAAACTCATCCTTATGGCCATCTCTCCCACAATAGCCATAATGAAACCTTATGGGCTTAGGCTTAGTCTTGGGATGGGGCTGCTCACTTGGTTTCTCTCCACTCGGCTTCTCAACTGGTTTCTCCTCACTAGGCTTCTCAACCGGTTTCTCCTCACTAGCCTTCTCACTCTCTTTCCCAAAGAACACTTTCCCCAAAGTGCTCACAAACTTGATAGGCTTTTGGAAATCATTGGTTTGTGGAGGAAACACAGGTGGAGCTGGGGTTGCGTCTAGTCGGTTCCTAAGATGGTTAGGTTTAGGAACAAAAACATTTTTGTGGTGAGTTTTTGGTGGCTCTGGGATATTCTCTCCACTTCCCTCACCAACCTTGTTTGCCCCAAGTCCCTCACCATCCTGCCGCTTGTATGTCTTGATCATTATCCTCAACCCATCAACTTTCTCAACTCATCATTCTCATCCTGCAAACGATCAACATAATGTGCAAGTTCCAGATTCTTCAAAGCATGCAATTCACAGGTAGAGTAAGAAGTAGGAATCAGTTCTTTCAGCTTAGCCTCAAGAGAAACAGTGTAAGCATGCATCTCATCAATTTTACCATGCAAAATAGGGCAAGAAGTGCAAGCACCTAGCAAAGCAGGTCTAGACTTAAGCTCAACCACTTCAACCCTAAGCACATCTAGTTCCTCACACTTGGAGGCATGCTTTTCCTTAAACAAGTCAAGATCAGCTAGAAAGATAGGACAATCAGCACATTCAACTTCATCAGAAACAACAGGTGAAGCTTTCGGAGAATCAATTTCAAGCTTAGCATCCAAATTCTGTGTTTCTAGCTCAGCCACTCTAGTCCTAGCATCCTCAAGCAAGGCCCTAAGCTCTTTCCTCATCTTCTTGGCCTCTCTAAGCATGTCATCACGATTATTAAGCAACAAGCCAAAACGTTCATTTTCCTGGCACAAGAAGGGAAGTTCATCACGCACCTCGTCATCGGAGTCGGAGTCCGAGTCGCTCTGGTTGCTCTTCTTGCTGCCGGAACTCAGCGCCATGGTGCAGAAGCCGTCTCTTGTGAAGCAGCTCAGCCCGCTCAGGTTCTTGGACGACTTCCAGCCCTTGCGACGATCACCTTCATCTTCACTGTTGCTCGAGCTCGAGGTGGAGTAGGCGGAATTGGAGTCGACGTCGCTCACTCCAACCATCGCTCGGCCCTTGCCTCGGCTCTCCTTCTTCCTCGATCGTCACTCGTCCTTGTGCTTGCTCTTGTGGTCACGCCTCGACCGGTACTTGCCATCTGTCTTCGACTTGTGCTTGTAGCCGTCCCTGTTCTCGACCTTCTCCGGGCAGTCGGCGATGAAGTGTCCCGACTTGCCGCACTGGAAGCATGTCCTCATGTTCTGTGACACCCTAAAATTCCATCACTAAAAACCACCTAGCAACATGATAATATAGTCCTAAGGTTTAAAAATTGAAATTCCATTTAAATTTGAGCTCTAAATTATTTAATTTAATTAATCTAGAGACAACAAGTGATTGTGCATCATTAATTGGCTATGCATGGTTTTGGTTGCTTGTGTGAGGTTTAAAAAGTTTATAAAAATTATGTGAAAAGTTTAAAAAGGTTTGATTTGAATTTGAATCTAAAAGGTTGATTTGAAAAGAGTTTGAAAAAGAAAAAGAAAAAAGAAAACTTACCTCGCTTACCTTTTGGCCCAGCGGCCCAGCAGCCCACGTTCCACCTCCCCGCAGCAGCCCACGCCGTCGTCTCCTTTTTCTTTTTTCTTTCCTCTCGCTGACGCGCCGGCCCCACCAGTCAGTCTCTATCCTTTCTCCTTCCTTCCCTTCCCCCTCCTCTACTTCGCCCGAGCCGGAGCGCCGCCGCACCGGCCGCGTCGGATCCGCTTCACCCGCGCCCCTTCCTTCCTTTACTCGCGCGTTATGGCAAATAATCACGCCGCCTTTCCCTCACCCTCATTTTCCGGGCCGTTACTCGGCCCCACCTCCCGTGATGGCCGCCGGCCGCTTGCCCCTTCTGTTTCCCCTCCCCTCTCTCTCTCCCTGTTGCTATATAAGGTTGAGCCAGAGCTCCCGCTTTCTCCTTTTCTCTCACATTGCAAGCACACGCGCTTGAGCATCCCTTTCACCATCGCCGCCGCCTTGGTTCCGCCATTGCCGTCGGTGGAGCTCACGTCACCGGTGAAGAACCAGCACTATCTTCCTTTCTTTTTTCTTTGGATTTGCACCGGCGCCCGCTGAGTCTTCCTTGCCGCAGGTTCACACCCTTGGTGCTCTCTGGTGCTGCGCCCCTATTCGCCGCCAGAGCGCCACCGAACCGCCGCCGTCGCTGGTCCTCGCCACCGCAGTTTCTTCCACGCCGGCCAGCTCGTCTTCGTCGTCCTTGAGTGGTGAGCAACACTTCGCCACCCTTCTTTGTCCAGCACGTGCACTGCAGCACCGGCACACACGCGCCGGCGAGCCCCACGCCACCCCCTTTCTGTGTAGGCCGTCACGATCGCCGGAGCCACCGTCTTTTTGGCTCGGTTGCGTACGCAAACGCTTCGGCTGCACGTAGAGCCCGCCTGTGATCGATTTGGTGCTCCGTGGCACAATCTAGGGCCACGCCGGCGAGTCCTCCGCCTCGTGCCGCCGCACTCCGGCGAGTCCGCCGCCACCTCCCACTTACACGCGTCCTGGACCGTTGGATTGTTGATCCACGGCGCGAATCAAATCAAGGGGATACCCCTTCGGTGCGGTCCACTGTGGACCCGTGCACCGGGTTCACGGCGCAGTCCACCGCCACCGCGACCGTTGGATCTGAGATCCACGGTTCGGCTGGGGCGTTTTCTTTAAAGAGCCCCTGAGTTTTTGTGGAATTGCAAGCCGGTCCTTCCACCTTAAGAGAACCTTGCAATCAGGTCCAAGTTTTTGCGAGTTAGCCCCTGTCTACCCCGGATAATATCACCAGAGGTCCTTTTCTTGTGTTTTAGCATTTTAGCCCTCCTGTTTTTATATGAAATTATGTTTTAGCCCCTAGTTTTGTTTATGAAAGCCCTGTAAAATTTAGTTTTATTGTAGATAGGTCCCTGAAACTTGTTTTAAACGTAACTTTCTTGTTTTAACTCTGATTTTAGCGTTCTATATATCGAAATGATCGTCTCAGCGAGTAGAATCATTTAGACAGCGAGTTTTTTAACTTTTGCTACTGTTTGGTGTACTGTTTATTTATTGTTTGTTGTATATGTTTGTTGCGTAGATCTCGTGCCTGTTTCGTCTGAGCTCCCCATTGGAGGTGATCAGGAAGAGCCTACTTTCGAAGAAGAGTATACCCAGTTTGTAGAGGAAGGCAAGTGTCTTTCCCCCTCTGCATTATCTCTTTTGAACCTATAACACTGCATGATAAAACAATATTTACTATTTCTGTTGCAATGCATTACTATGATGGGCAAACACCTTTTTAAGGACTTGATTAGATGTTTTATCCTGTACCTTGATCAACCATGTTTATCAAATGCATGGGTAGATAATTTCTTAGCTTGCTTAAACATTTGGGATGGTTTTATGTTGGTTATACAAAGCAACCCAGTTCTGTGAATGGAATATGTTAAAGATTAAGACAAGATCATCTATATTTGAAATGGAACATGGAGAACCACCCAAGACAACAGTACAACCACAGTCCACATGGCTCTGGCTTAGACAATTAATTAGGAGAGTGGGTTAGCTGATAGCCTTTTTTCGAGAGGGGCACAGGGGGCTCGGGGTTGCAAGGGTATAGCCCGGTTCTTCTGGGGTAGCAGCCTTTGCTAAGGTGCTGACCATTAGGGAGGGTTATGGTCCGCCCTAGGTCAGAATCGTCGCAGTCGTTGGTTTCTCTTCTTTCCTTTGTAAAGGCTTCGTAGTGGACCCCTAGCCACTCACCTTGGAAGTGTTTAAGGGTCTAGCTAACCCGGGCAATATGGGGAACATGAACTGTGGGTAAAGTGTACAACCTCTGCAGAGTGTAAAACTGATCGATCAGCCGTGCTCACGGTCAAGAGCGGCTTGGACCCTCACATGATAATCAAACTTAAAGATGGATGTAAATCGTGGGTCTTATGGGTTTTGGTTTGAGATGTCTTTTAAAATAAGTGGGTTGGTATAAACTTACACTTAGTAACTAGGTGCTGTTAAGTAAAACTTGACCAACTTATAAAATGCTTACCGCTGTGAACCATAGCATGTCCTTGATAGCCTTGCATGTTTCCCCCACTTGCTGAGCTCCAACCATAAGTGTGCTCACCCCTTGCTTACCGTTGTTCAGAGGAGAACATCGGGGGTGAGGAGGAGTACTGGAGCGACTACGAGGAATTCTAAGGCATGCGGATCCCCCAGTCATCATGCCTGTGGAAGCTGAAGAAGAAGCTGCTCGTCTTTAGTTATCGTTTTGTGTTTGGACCTTCGAGTCCACCCGTCAGAGTGCAATAAAGATTATTGTACCAGTTTAACTCTCGTACGTTTTATTACTACAATGGTATTACACTCTTCTGTCTATCATGTGTGTGTAAATTGATCCTGGTGCACATATGAGATGCATTCAGTTTTCCTTGTAAAATCGGGTGTGACATGCTCACCCGGTTCTCATGCAACCTCTCGAACTGCTTGGTCAGCAGCGCCAGCTCGTCCTCTCCGAGCACGTCGAACTCCTCATCTAGCACAAACATCAAAGAGGACAAGGAGAACATCCTGGTGGATGGGTTAGCGTTAGCCTTTCCTTTCGAACCACCGATGAGGGTGAGACTATGAGAGTCAGTCGAGCCCTCAATCTTGGCTGTCATGCCCTGATCCACCTCAGCCGACTTGAGCTTCGAGAACAACTCATTCACGGTCAGAGTGTCATACTTCCCTGACTCCATAATGGCCTCGAACTTTCCGCCCCAAACCGTACAATCCAAGGAGTGTAAGAGCTTGACGGCTCTATCATGATCATCGTACGGGAGCACGTCCACATTGGCCCTCATGTTGTTCACCACAACCTTGAACCTCTGAAACAAGGCATCGATGGACTCACCAGGGAGATGAGTGAAGTTCTCGTACTCTCTCCGGTAAATCGCATACATCCGAGCTTGAATCTGGGCATTCCCAACATGAGCTTCCTTCAACACCGGCCAGATTCTACAAGCCAAGCTCTCCGTGTGCACCCGATCGAATTCAGGTTGACACAAAGCATGAAACAAGTAGTCGACCGCCTTGTTGTTAGCGTCGAACATGTCCCTTGATCCTGGAGCGAGGAAGTTCATCGGCTGGACATAGCCTATGTCCACCGTGACATCCCAAAGTATCTGACTCTTTCCACGGAGGAATGCCGCCATCCGCTTACTCCACATCTGGTAGTTTTGCGATCGAAGTGTGGAGGACCCTAACCCCATTCCTGGTACGCCATCCTTGGATCTTAGACTAGTTAGAGTCAATCAACACCCGAAACTAGCTCTGATACCACTTGAAGGATCGGAACGGCAAACCAGAGAGGGGGAGTGAATGGGAGCTGATAAAAATTCTTCTCGAAGGAGATAGATGCTCCAACAAGATGAACACGGCTTCCAACACACGTCTCTGATTCAACTACCCAAGTTGGTCAAGACCACGTAGCCACTGGAGTGCTACTGATCTTAGGAACCAACAAACAACCTTCCGAGCCAAAACACACCAACACACACAGCGGAAACTTGCACGGCTTGCTGCCTGTGCTACACCGGTCAGACCGATGGCCTGCGCTGGTCAGACCGGTGACACTGGTCAGACCGGTGAACAGAGCCGGTCAGGCCGGTGGCTACAGCAGCCACACAATAAATGTTCCAGAGATCCTCAGTGACTTCTCTAGGCCCTAGAACAAAAACACCCCCAAAACTCAACCTGCACGGAAGGAAAACCCTACACAAAATCTAGCAAAACAACACCAAACAGACCAAGAACTGACCAGCAACAGCACAACCCAAAGACACACGGATTAAGCAACTCACTCGAGGCAAATCCCACAAAGAGTTTGTTAACACCAAAAATTGGTACAGGAAGAAGCTGACATGTGGGTCGAATTTGGCAGAGAATACCGTTCGGCAGGAGGACTCCTTCAACGCATTCGGTAAGAGGCGTCTGTGGTCGAAAGTGCATCATCATTCGGCAAAAGAGCTATTCCACGGTTGAAGGCGGAAACGTTCGGGAGTGTGTGATGACGTGGACTAAATATAAAGAAAGAGACAGGTTGATGATGGATACGAAACCGAGATGACGTCATGTTGTAAGTTTTAGGCAGTAAATATTGTAATCGTAGTCGACTAGGAGTCGTGTTAGATACAGGGTATAAATATAAGCCCTTAGTGTTTGTAATAGGAATCATCGAACAATTTCACAACAAAACCGGCCCCGTGCCAACTTTCGAGTCCTTCTAGTCGTGTCGTCGAGTTCTTCGAGAAGAGCCATCGATCCGTCGACCTCCATAAGTACCGGCAACCTTGTATCATGTCTAGTATCATGCGGTGGATTTAGACCTTGATGCAAGTAGTCTTGATACCATGCTTAGTATCATGCGGTGGATTTAAGCTTGGTTCAAGAAGGTTTCCTTGTTGGATCATGAGTCATGCGGCATGCTAAGATCTAGCTTGGAGCTAGTTATCGGCTCTATTAGATTTGGCAAGATCTAATAGATTTATTAGGTTACCTTGTGTTGCTTCGAATTTTACCCTTTATGTTTAATTCATGTAACACTCTTTTGCCCAATCTATATTGGTTCGATTCGTCTCTATCTCTTTTGTGATCCATGTGTTACACTTTCAAATCTTTGGCTTTATATATGGCAAGCGGATCATGTGCTCTCTATAGCCGAATTTAGATAAATCTAGATTGTCACGTGTTGCGGGTTCAAGCTTGTTGACATTTCAATGTTTGTTCCTTCTCCACGGAACCCGATTCGGCTGTACAACTGTATTCGGCAATTCCCTTCATGGTTGAAACGTACGTATTCACGAGTTTTGCTTAAAATAATGCATGCTTTTAGCCTTCCATGTATATATTGTATCATGTGGTGGATTGATCTATTCTTGGTTGGTGGTGTGATTTCAATCAAGTTGTATCATGGGGTGGATTAACTCGATTGATGTCACGCTCGACGGGTTTGAAGGTGCCTAGACATGCGGTAGACTAGTGCTTTTGGCCTATGCATGCTTGTTTAAAGAGAATTCATGATCATTCTTTACTTTTATTTATTTATCATGTTTTATCTTCGATAATCGGTCATAGTCATATGTTGTAACGTTATCTAAACAAAGACCGATCTTTCATCATGCTTACGTCATTCATTCGACGGTGTTCTTTTACATGCTTATTGTTTCCCGAATGATATTCAGTTTGCTGGCAGATAGCTTATTTATAGCTATATGTCGTTTGGATTGGCTTCATGGCTGTAAATACGGAATTGTCTGGTACCACCCGGCAAGTTCCATGTTTTATCTAATCTTTTTCATCCTTTGTCAGTTTCAGGGAAAATTGACTGGCACGCTTCTGGATTCTAACGCCCGGGTGACGTGTGTGAAGCTAGCTAATCCGGCTTGCTGTGTGCTTGGCGTGAGGTGCTGATTTTACGTCAACACACTTTTTGGCACGCTCGGTGGGACCATCCAGTCGATCACGATGCCTGAGATTCAGAACGTCCTGGATGTCACTTTGGAAGAGCTGTCTACAGACCAGCAACTGGTACTTAAAGAGGCTGTGGATCAGTTCCAGCAGAAGTGTTTGCTATCTTTCTCCAAAAATAGGAGTGGCGTGCCATTCCTCAAGTCACACATGCCAAGGGTGCTGATGCCAGGGGAGACTGATGCTACTGCTGCTGCTGAGAAACAGGAAGCTTACGAGATGATTCGGAGATCTATGGAAGATATAATGGCCAAACATAATACATCATTCTTGAATCTGTTTCGGAAGATGATGATTAGTGTCTTTGGCCCAGGCATGGAGAAAATGCTTAGCCGAATGTCACCTCAAGGGCCTAATGGTGAGACAGGAGAATCAAGTGTTGCTGTTAATGGCTAACCAACTCAAGATGCAAGTGCTCGGCCGCCTCGGCAGAATATGGGTAGTCAGCCGATCCAGCAGCAGAATCCTTATCAGGCGATGCCTAATCCACCCACATATGGAGAGATGGCATTCGGTACTTCTAGAGTTCCACTTGGTTCTACTTACAGGATAGCCCCATCAAATAATAAGCTGCAAAAGAACATGTATGGGACCAGGTATTCAGAATTCATGGATTACAGTGCTATTGATGCCTTCCCGAATCCTGGATATGGTGCAGCTACAGGGATGCCTACTGGAAGGCCAGGGAATCAAGATGCTAATGTTGATCTTCTAGTGCAGAAAATGACCGATATCTTACAAAATCAATTCGGTCTGAAACCCAAGAATCAAGGGCATGTGTATACATCTCCTTTCCCAGAGTGGCACCACAGGGTTGCACTACCGAACAGGGTGAAAGTCCCCACGGAATTCACCAAATTTTTAGGGCAAGATGACACCAGTACTGTGGAGCACATAGCCCGATATCTAATGCAGCTTGGGGAAGCTTCTGCTGATGAAGCTTTCAGAATCAGATATTTTTTTCTGTCCTTGACGGGCCCAGCGTTTACGTGGTTCACTTCTCTGCGTGCTCATTCCATTTGCTCTTGGAAGGATTTGGAACAAAAGTTCCACTCCCATTATTACACTGGCAGCAATGAGAATAAGCTTATTGATCTGACTACACTGAGGCAGAGGAATAGTGAAACACCAATGGAGTTCCTTAGAAGGTTCAGAGAAACGAAAAGCATGTGCTTCTCGTTGAACATTCCAGATGATCAATTGGCTAGCATGGCTATAGCAGGGATGCTGCCGACCGTTCGGGAAAAGCTATTCGGGATGGAGTTCGAAGACCTTGGTCAGCTGTCACATCGGTTGTCATTGATGAGCAACCAGGCATATGGCTTCAAGAAAGACTCCAGGTTCGTCAAACACAATGATATAGCTGAGATATACAATCAGTTCCTCGAAAGAGCAAATCAAGGAGATGAATATGACAATGAAGAGGAAATAGCTGCAGCAGAAATTGTGTGGGGCAAAGAGCCAGTGACAGTGAATCAAAGATGGATCAAACAAGCTAAAGGCACCTACGATTTCGATGTGACCAAGGCGGATAAATTCTTCGAGTTCCTGGTGAAGGAAGGCCGAATCAAGTTGCCAGAGGGGCATTCTATGCTTCAGCCTGATGGGGTGAAAGACAAAAAATAATGTGGGTTTCATGATAGGAATTCTCACTCCATTAATGAATGCAGGGTCTTCAGAGCAAGGATCCAGAAAGCCATCCAAGAAGGACATCTAAAGTTTGACAATAAGATGAAATTGGATGGCAATCCCTTCCCTCAGAGTATGGTCAGGTTCTTGGTTAACATGGTAAACATTGTCGAGCCTAAAGAAAAGGGGAAGAGCAAAGTTTTGACTTCGGAGAAAGCAAAGCAAGGTGGCTCAGTCGATCCTGCTAGACAAGTCACGCTTGAGCAAATTCACAAAGAGTCTCGCTTTTCGAAAAGTCAAATTGAAGTGGGCGAATCTTCTAAAGCAAGGGTGACTTCGCGAATTCTCCTCAACAAGTGGCAGCGCCAGCAAGAGAAAGAGCGCTACCAGAAGCACAAGTCTGAAGAGGAGAAGCGGAGACTTGAAGAAGAGATGCGCAGGAAGGAACAAGAAGAATATGTGTGAGAATAGGAGTGTGCGCATTGGGGATGTGCTTTCTTCAGACATTGCTAGAATGAAGGTTTAAAGCTTCCCACGCTTAATAACTGTCCCGAATGCAGTGACAAGTATATTGAGTACAGGCAGGATACTGCCAATCGCCGATCCGTCCATGAAAGAATTGGAAGGATAAATCCTAGTGATGGCCGGTGTTTAAAAATAAATGAGATTGATGATCAACCAAGGAAAAGATATGCTGATCACAGGTGGGTTGATCATGAAGAAGAAGAGGATCATGGGTATGTCTGGCAAAAGGGGCAGTGGTGCCCACCTGGTTTAAGGAAAAGTCAGAAGAGAAGGGTGCAGCGCTTGAGGAATCAGGAGTTGAAGCAAGCAGGAATCAAGTGGAGACAAGTGTGGCGCCCAAAGAACAAACCTGATGAATCTGGTCGTTCGGCTAACACATGCATGGTATGCTTCTTGCCGAATGAATTCATGGCTCCGGCTAATCAAATTGTGCAGGAAGAAGTATTGCCGGATATTGATGAAGCTGAGCAGGCCGGATTAATGGCACAATGGTGTTGACCAAGCAAGCTACTTTTGACAAGCCAGTCAAGAATCGGCACATGAGACCATTGTACTTGAGGGGATACGTCAATGGGAAGCCATTGACCAAAATGTTTGTTGATGGTGGAGCTGCTGTCAACGTGATGTCGTACACCACATTTAGAAAGCTTGGCATGGGCCCTGGAGATTTGACGCCAACAAGCATAGTTCTGAATGATTTTGCTGGAAAACCTTCAGACACCAAGGGCTGTGTACATGTGGATCTGATGATCGGGTCCAAGAATTTGCTTACAACCTTCTTTGTCATTGAAGGCAAAGGAGCATATAGCTTGCTGTTTGGAAGGGACTAGATTCATGCAAACTGTTGCATCCCATCTACTATGCATCAACAGCTTGTTCAATGGGTAGATGATGAAGTCGAGGTCGTCCAAGCATATGATTCAGTAAGCGTAGCTAATGTGGAACCAACCTTCTGGGAGTATCAAGGTATAGATTGCTTCTCAGGCAAGGACTGGGGTGAAGGTCCTGTTGAACCAGTCAGCAGTGATCAACAGCCGATTCAAGCAGTCGGCTCTTATAGCAATTTTTAATGGAAAATCCAATCGATGGAACTGATGGGAAGTTAGGACGTGGATTTATGTCAGCTGATAAATTGGAAGAAATAGATATCGGAGATGGTGACAAGCCAAGGCCGACATTTATCAGCACTAACTTGGATCCAGTTTTCAGAGAAGAGTTGATTACACTGTTAAAAGAATATAAAGATTGCTTCGCTTGGGATTATTCAGAGATGCCTGGTTTGGATCGTTCCATTGTTGAGCATCGGTTGCCAATCAAGCCTGGTTTTAGACCTTACAAGCAATCTCCCTGAAAGATTTACAAGGATCAAGTATTGGCCGATGTGAAAAAGGAAGTTGAAAGATTAATAGAAGCAAATTTCATTCGGCCATGCAGATATGCAGAGTGGATCTCTAATATTGTCCCTATTTACAAGAAAAATGGAAAGATGAGGGTTTGCATAGACTTTAGAGATCTGAACAGAGATACGCCCATGGATGGATATCCAATGCCTGTTGCTGACTTGTTGGTTGATACTGCTGCTGGACATAAAGTTATTAGCTTCATAGATGGCAATGCAGGGTACAACCAGATTTTTATGGCAGTGGAAGACATTTCAAAGACAGCCTTCAGATGTCCTAGACACATAGGAGTATTTGAGTGAATTGTTATGACATTTGGGTTGCAGAATGCTGGTGCAACTTATCAGAAAGCCATGAATTCACGAGTTCATCGGCAAAATTGTGGAGATATATATTGATGATGTCGTGATCAAGTCATTGGATCATGAATCACATTTGGCTGATGTAAGGAAAACTCTGTTATGCACTAGGAAGCATGGACTTAAGATGAACCCAAACAAATGTGCTTTTGGAGTTTCGGCCAGAGAATTCTTGGGATTTCTGGTGCATGAGGGAGGAATAGAAGTTGGTAAGAAAAGCATGAAAGCTATTGATGAAGTTGTTCCTCAAACCAATCTTAAGGAATTGCAATCACTGCTTGGCAAGATCAATTTTGTGAGAAGATTCATATCAAATTTATCACAAAAGGTGTTGCCTTTTTCTCCGCTGTTAAGAGTCAAGAAAGATCAGAAGTTTGTATGGGGTGACGAACAACAAAAGGCTTTCGATGAAATCAAGGAGTACATGAAGGAGCCGCCAGTATTGGTACCTCCGCAATTGAACAAGCCTTTTAAGTTGTACGTGGCAGCCGATACCCAAACCATTGGATCGACCCTTATACAAGAATTTGAAGGAAAGGGAAAGAGTGGTTACATATCTTAGCCGAAAATTGCTTGATCCTGAGACAAGATATTCAGCTGCAGTGAAGCTTTGCTTCTGTGTTTATTACTCGTGTACAAAGTTTCGGCACAATCTGTTGAATGCCGAATGCGTTGTATATTCAAAATTTGATGTAATTAAACACATGTTGTCTATGCCAATTTTTGAATGGAAGGATTGGCAAATGGATTTTAGCCTTGTATGAGTTTGAATTGAGGTTTGAATCGGCAAAAGCTATTAAAGGACAAATTATTGCTGACTTCATTACCGAACATCATGGATCATCAATTAATTTGCTTGAGATTACTCCTTGGGCTTTGTTTTTTGATGGGTCTTCATGTGGTAAAGGTGGTGGAGTAGGAATTTTATTAATTTCGCCCAGAGGGGAAATGTTTGAGTTTGCCATTCCTATTCAACCTATTGTCACCAATAATCAAGCTGAGTATGTAGCATTGCTCAGAGGACTTCAATACTTGAAAGAGGCAAAGGCTATTTCAGTTGAGATCTTTGGAGATTCTAACTAGTCATAAAACAATTGAATGGCCAGTATGAGTGCAGAAATGATATCCTGAGGAATTACTACGAGGAGTGTAAAGATATTATAAAAAGCTTTCAATTAGTAATTCTGCAACATATTCCTAGAGAAAATAATGAAGAGGCAAACAGTCTAGCTCAAAGTGCTTCGGGTTATAGAGAGAATCAAGAAGTGTTTGTCGTTGATGTATATGCTTTCGGGAGTAATCTGGCAGAAGATGACTGGAGAAAAGAAATTGCTGATTATTTGGAGAATCCATCCCGAAAGGTCTCTAGGAAGCTCAAGTACAAAGCCATAAAATTTGTTCTTCTTGATGATTGTTTATATTACAAATCCATGGATGGGGTATTGCTACAATGCCTAGGTCAGGAAGAAGCAAAAAGGATGATGAGTGAGGTGCATGAAGGGCTATGTGGAGCACATCAATCGGCTTACCGAATGAAATGGGTCATTAGGAAAACTAGATGTTATTGGCCGACTATGCTGGAAGATTTCTTTGAATATTACAAGGGATGTCAAGATTGTTAGAAGTTTGGAAATATTCAAAGAGTTCCAGCATCAGCTCTGAATCCTATCATCAAGCCATGGCCATTCAGAGGATGGGGAATAGATTTGATTGGCCAGATAAATCCTCCATCTAGCAAGGGGCATAAATTTGTGCTTTTGGCAACAGATTATTTCACTAAGTGGGTTGAGGCAATTCCATTGAAAAAGGTGACATCAGAAAATATGATTGAATTTTTCAAAGAGCATACCATTTACAGATTTGGAATTCCTTAGACAATTACAACAGATCAAGGAACTCAATTTACATCTTCAGAGTTCAGAGATTGTGCTGAAAGTATGGGGATCAAATTATTAAATTCTTCTCCCTATTATGCCCAAGCTAATGGTCAGGCACAAGCTTCTAACAAGATCATGATCAAGATTATACAGAAGAAGATTGATCAGAAGCCAAGAAGGTGGCATTAACTCAATGAAGCCTTGTGGGCTTACCGAATGGCTCCTCATGGAGCTACACAGACATCTCCTTATGAGTTAGTTTATGGGCATCATGTTGTCTTGCCATGGGAGATGCAATGAGATTCGAGGAGAGTAAAATTGCAAAAGGATTTGAGTTCCAAGGATTACAATGACTTAATGATGGACGAATTAGAGGATTTGCATATGATTCGTCTTAGGGCCTTAGAGAACATTGAGAAAAACAAAATGCGAGTTGCTAAGTACTATAAAAAGAAGGTGAAAGTCAAGCAATTTGCAGAAGAAGATTTGGTTTGGAAAGCATTATTGCCGATTGGAACTAAGTACAGTGCATTCGGCAAGTGGTCTCTAAATTGGGAAGGTCCTTTTCGAGTGGTTAGATGCACGCCTGGAAATGCATACATCTTGAAAACTTTACTGGGAGAAGAATTCACTGCTGCTATAAACGAAAGATATTTGAAGAAATATTTTCTATTGAAGTTGATCGTTGATTGCTATTCCAAGCGTCAGCAAAAACAGAAATAGCCGGCATTCGGGAGGAAGCCGCCTTCAGAACAAAATTCCAATAAGCAGGAAAATGGCCAATACTAAAGTGTATTGCCCTTAGCACAAAAATATTTTTTGCATTACAAGTGTTCTTGCAGGATTTTTTAATAGTGCAGCTGCCTAAGATTACAAAAGAAGGCCTGCAGGAAGCAGAGTGCCTGGAGGAAGAAGCGAAAGTATCTTCATTGCTTTGGCTCAACGCTTTTCCTCTTGAGCTCGTCCCTCTTCAGCTGCTCCAAGACCACCGTGACAGCGGCGTGGAAACCTTGGGGGCTGGCGTGTTCTGCAGCTTCCATCAAGCTGTCCCAGGCGGCCTTCAGGTTGTTGTACCTGTCGAACACATCTGAAGCAGAAGAACGGATTGTCACCAGATATGGAGTTTGAACTTGAACATGATGATCAAATGAGGGTGGAGATCTTACCGCCTACCAGCGCCTCCAAGCTCATACGGCATTCGCGTTCGGCACTGCAACGGGCAGTGATGTCCCGCAGATCATGCTCTAGATGTCGGATGCGACGGCGCAGCTGATGGTTGGTCTTCTGTTTGTGTGTGGCGTTTTCTTCTTCAGTTGAGGAATCAGAGCGGATGTGCTCAGGAAACTCTTCGGTACTGAGGATTTCCTCTGGCAGCAGGTTGAGGCTCAAATCAAAGACAGATGAATCACGAGATTGCAATCAGAATCAAGAGAAAGGGATGAGAGAAAAAGATTACTCTCGGATGGTTCGTCTCTTTGGTGGGAGGCTGTTCTCTTCGCATGGTTTCTTCCCCTTGTCTGCCATGGCTTGGGGGTTTTCTTGGAGAAGGAAGACGAGAGGAAGAGAAATGATGGAAGTGTAAACGAGTGGATTTGCAAAGCACCAAAGGGTTATTTTTATCAGCAGTGGAGGTGCATCGGGAGTGATGACTGGCCAGTGCGCATTGATGAGAATACCAAACGACGGTGTTTCTTCTTTGGATGGCCAAAAGTCTTTTCGACAAAACAGTGTCCATGATTCCCGAATGAAGATTTTCTGCGAATTCAGCGCCAAGGAACAAGTGTTTGTGCGTATTCGGCTAGATGAAAAGTTCCCGAATGCGTTCGAAACAATGAAAATTCGTATACACAGATTGAATAAGTTATCACAAGATGAATACAAAAGATAAATTTTCATTTTTATTGCCGAAATTCCATAGCCCCTAGTACAAAACTAATCAAATAGCCTGTTCAGAACAGACTGGGGGTGAATGGAATCGGCAATGGCGACGTTGTGGCCGTCGAGGCGCTCTATAGTGGCCTCGATGTCATCGACGTCATCTGGTGTGCCGCCGTAGAAGCCGCGCGGCCAAGCAGAGTAGTCGACGCCGGTGTGCGTCGACATGGCGGCCAGGCCCAAGGTAGTGCCAAGGCGGACGCCATGAAGGGCCACCTCATCGACGCGGTTTTCCACCGCACCAAGCTGAGCTTCCGGTGTGTCTCCGGGAGTGTTCACCTTGTTCGCCAGCTTCTCAACTAGCGCCTTCAGCCGATTGAGCTCGGTGTCGCGGTCTGCAGGAATCATGGATCAATGGCGGTTAGTTCAAGATTAAGTTAAGATTAAGTGGGTTACAGGATTCACCGTCGATGGCCTCCAGCAGCTGCTTGCGTTGATGCTCCCACTCAAGCTCGGCGATCCCGGCTTGTTTGGAGATAGTCTCCAACTCGAGACGAGTTGCGTCACATTCTTCCTTGAATCTGCGAGCAGCATGATCGTCATAGCACGAGCTGGAGGAGTGGGAACGGCTAGACGATCCCGAGGAATCGCTCGCCATGGCCGGAGTTGTGGCTGGAGCAGGGGCAGGATTCCACTGGATGAGCCTGAAAACGCAAAGAAGATCGTCAAAGATGAAATCAGATCTAAAAGGGGAGTTGTGAAGAAACCAACGATCACCACCTCCGATGAGCACCAGCACGGCTCCCTTCGGCCTCGTCGTTGGCTGGACGCCTGTTGTTGCTGCTTGCCATGGAGTTCCTGGAAGTACTAGTACTGAAAACAGAGAGCTTGGGTTGGGGAAAGCTTGAAGACAGAGGATTTGGTGAAAGACTAAGGGTACCCGAGGTTCTTGTTTATGGGACTGGTGAAGAAATCGTGGCCTGAGATTGTGGCGCATATCCCAAGAAATTTGGGAAGTGGAGAAACTCTCTCAGCCGAACCGTCGCCGAGTCGTTTGGGATTCGTATTGAGTCATATTCGGTTTGACTGGTTGGGATTCGGTTGTGTTATGGTCGAGTTGTTTTTCGGGTCTGACACTTGGTCAGAGTTGCCGAATGAATTATCTAGGAACTGCTCGTCAAAATAAAGCAAGGCAAATATGGAAAAATAAAGACTAATAGAGAGCAAGACTACAGAGCTGATGAGACATTCGGCTACAAATTGTTTGTTAAAATCATATACCCAAGTATTTTGAGATTACATTGGAGGCATCTGATATCATTTTGCTGATATTTTCTAGCAATTTTTGATCGACTTCTTGGGTGTTAGACAGAGCAGAAAGCTTTGTCTTGAGCTGTTTTGATTCAGCCAGAGCTACTGAAGCTTCCTTTCGGATTTTCTCTGTTCATTCAGGAACTTCGGCTATTTTCTTCTCGTCGGCCTCGATTTCAGCTGTCAAGTTCCTCAGTTCGGCCTCTAGTGCAACTTTTCTGATTTTCTTCAGCTCGAGTGCAGGCTGCAATTCGGCTAGCAATTCCTTGTTGTTCTGAATCTGAGCATACGAGTCTTTCACGAATTGCTTGGCCGTGGTTCTCTTTTGTTCCAGGGCTGGTCGGGAGGATTGGTTTTTCAAAGCCCGCTTCACTACTGTAAAGTGATTATCCAATTGTGAGAGAGGTTCTAAGGAAGCTTTGGTGTCGACAGGGAGATCTTGGTTGATGGATTCGAGTGCTTCTTCTAGAAGATCAGCATCCCTAACTTGATCTTGAATATCCCTTTGCAGCAAGGAGAGGATTTCTTTCAGCTTTGCTTGATTCTCCTCTGATAAAGCTTGACCAGAAGATGCTTCATCTCCTTTTTTGTTAGTCAGGTCATCCGCAGCAAAGGAAAAACTGGGTGATGACACAGCTCTCTCCTGGAAAGAAAGCTTGCCGAATTAGTGGTGATCTATTGAATGAAAAACAGAAGAGTGGATGTTCATGCTTACATCATTTCTGATTTCCCGAGTGGGAGAAGGAGACTTCTCAAGCTCAGTAGAAGGCTCTTGTATAGCTGGTTGAGGGGAAGGTGGATGATTTGGTAAAGCTGAAGCTTCTGGTTGAGGAGAGGCCGGTTGAAATCTTGGTGAAGCTGGGACTGGATCCTGAGGTGGAGAAGAGCTTCCCACAGCTAGATCTGTCAAGGTTTCTTCTGCAACTGGCCAGTAAGGGATGAATGCTGATGAAGAAAATGAATAGAGGGTGAGATGGTGAAAATCTTACCAGTTGATGCAGCATCGGCAGGATTTGTGACAGCCACTAGTTGTTGTGCTCTGGTCTGAAGTCATGTAGAGATGAAATGGTCAGAGTAAAGAATGGCATTATGTTCAGGAGGGAAAGGTGTTCTAACCTGAATGAGTAGCTTTTTGCTTGTTCTTTTCTTTTTGACAGCTGGAGGAGCAATCAGAGATGGAGCTTTCCTTTTGTTGGAGGCTGAACTGATAAGAATTGGATCTTGCATGGAATATCTAGACATCAGTTGGCCAGGGTAGGGGATCGATATCCCAGAGTAGAGATTGGGCCTCCAATATTATAGGAGATTGTCCTGGCAAGTGGGGCAGGTTCTATATCCTGCAGAAAATGACAGAGTCAGGATCAGTAAAGAGGGGCATGATTGAAAGCAGATGTAAGAAGGAGATGAACATATTACCTCTGAAGTTGGTTGAAAGTCAGGCATTAGTGCAAGGCAGAGAGGATGTACTGGCATATTGAAAATATGATCATGAAATTCTTGCCACCAAGGAGTGAAAGAAGGATTAGCAAGTGGTATTGGTACAAAAGGCCTAGGTGCATAGATGGTGGTGCTGCACTTATACTCAAAAATCCTTTTTGCTTGTATGGATTCCTTGATGTCTTCTCTGGGCTTGAGAAATTCATGAAGGAATAATCTTGGGGGCACTTGGCCACATCCTAACTACCTGGCCATTATGTTTGGTTGATAGTACCCAAAGGTACTCTGAACCTACCTTCCTCCACAAAATTATGCTGGCAGGATACATGGATGAATGAAGGCATTGAAGAATTCTGTGGAGTGTACATCATTGCATCTAGTTTCAAAACTAAACTCACAAGGAAGGGTCAAGTTGTCATTATTCAGATATGGAAACCAAAGAGGGTCGGCAAAACCTCTGAAGAAGAGCTCAAAAAGTTGGTCAATGCTTTTGTTGATGGATACAGAGGAAGCAGCTTCTCCATAGGTTTGGCAGCCTTTGTTACTCTGAGTTTCTCCTTCCTTGTAGTTAGTTGAAGGGAAGTGCTGATTGTTGAGGTCAATGGCAACAATTTGGTGCATATATAATTGCAGCCACATCTGAACAAACCACCAAGGGCCATTAACATAGGGGATCTTTTGGCTGGTGTGCATCAAGTAAGTGGTCTGATGAAGCATATGGTAAACACTTCCTAGAAGGTACTTCCCGAGGGGAATAGGGGTACCAGTAGCCAGTTCCTCAGCCATTACAATGTGGTTCAGGGTTGGCTCATTGGCTTTGCCACAGAAGATGAATCTGCATAACCACATATTCAGAAAGGCTCTATATTCAACATCAAACAAAGGGTCGTCAGACATGTAGTTTTGGATATATCTCTTGTATCCAGCTCCTGTTTGCCTGGAGGAGCCCTTGTACTTGTATGGATACATAGATCCTATAACTTTCAGGCTGTTTATCATGTACACATCGGCCAAAGTGGGGGACATTGGCCCATGGCCAAAAAGGAAGGCATTTGCGCCATTTGACCAAAAATGGTAAGCTGTGATCAGAAGGTTCTCATTTTTAGGAGTTTCAGCCAAGGACAGTTCTAAACCATGAGCAATCCGAAGGTTGTCCCAATTGCTTGTTTGGGGGTTGTCATCATCAAGCATTCTCTTATACCAATTTCTCCAGCCTGCAATTGGGGCAGAGGCCAGTTCTTGAAACTGTCCTGCCACTCATGGGGTCTCGACAGTGATGTCTTGAAGGGGATCCTTTGGGATTCGGCTGCAATGAGCTCAGAAGGGTCGAAGCCTCCTACGGGACCTAGGAAATATGATGTTGCTTGGTCTTCAACAGGAATCAAAATTTCGGCAGCTAGAGCCTATCAAGAACGAAAGGGGGCGGAACGGTAAATTCAAGATTGGATTCGAGAAAGGTAATACCGAATGCGCTTGAAAAGGATAAGATTTACCTGGAGGGCTTGGTCGTGATTCGCCATTTGAGGATTGAGGCTTGGAGAGGTTGATGAACTAGGGTTTGGATCTGGGCGAGCGCTCCAACGGTTTGAAGGAGAAAAGAACGGGTGTTGAACCGATTCGGCTTGAGGGTGTCGAGTATTTATGGTCAATTCTGGAATAAAATCACTTTTATCCCATAATTGAAGGGGCATATGATAACAACAAAAATTGGTACAGGAAAAAGCTGACATGTGGGTCGAATTTGGCAGAGAGTACCGTTCGGCAGGAGGTCTTCTTCAACGCATTCGGTAAGAGGCGTCTGCGGTCGGGAGTGCATCATCATTCGGCAAAAGAGTTGTTCAACGGTTGAAGGCAGAAACGTTCGGGAGTGCGTGATGACGTGGACTAAATATAAACAAAGAAACAGGTTGATGATGGATATGAAACCGACATGACGTCATGTTGTAAGTTTTAGGTAGTAAATATTGTAATCGTAGTCGACTAGGAGTCGTGTTAGAGACAGGGCATAAATATAAGCCCTTAGTGTTTGTAATAGGAATCATCGAACAATTTCACAACAAAACCGGCCCCGTGCCAACTTTCGAGTCCTTCTAGTCGTGTCGTCGAGTTCTTTGAGAGGAGCCATCGATCCGTCGACCTCCGTAAGTACCGGCAACCTTGTATCATGTCTAGTATCATGCGGTGGATTTAGACCTTGATGCAAGTAGTCTTGTTACCATGCTTAGTATCATGCGGTGGATTTAAGCTTGGTTCAAGAAGGTTTCCTTGTTGGATCATGAGTCATGCGGTAGGCTAAGATCTAGCTTGGAGCTAGTTATCGGCTCAATTAGATTGGCAAGATCTAATAGATTCATTAAGTTACCTTGTGTTGCTTCGAATTTTACCTTTTATGTTTAATTCATGTAACACTCTTTTGCCCAATCTAGATTGGTTGGATTCGGCTCTATCTCCTTTGTGATCCATGTGTTACACTTTCAAATCTTTGGCTTTATATATGGTAAGCGGATAATGTGCTCTCTATAGCCGAATTTAGATAAATCTAGATTGTCACGTGTTGTGGGTTCAAGCTTGTTGACTTTTCAATGTTTGTTCCTTCTCCACGGAACCCGATTCGGCTGTACAGCTGTATTCAGCAATTCCCATCACGGTTGAAACGTGTTCACGACTTTTGCTTTAAATAACGCATGCTTTTAGCCTTCCATGTATAGATTGTATCATGCGGTGGATTGATCTATTCTTGGTTGGTGGTGTGATTTCAATCAAGTTGTATCATGCGGTGGATTAACTCGATTGATGTCACGCTCGACGGGTTTGAAGGTGCCTAGACATGCGGTAGACTAGTGCTTTTGGCCTATGCATGCTTGTTTAAAGAGAATTCATGATCATTCTTTACTTTTATTTATTTATCATGTTTTATCTTCAATAATCGGTCATAGTCATATGTTGTAACGTTATCTAAACAAAGATCGATCTTTCGTCATGCTTACGTCATTCATTCGGCAGTGTTCTTTTACATGCTTATTGTTTCCCGAATGATATTCAGTTTGCTAGCAGATAGCTTATTTATAGCTATATGTCGTTTGGATTGGCTTCATGGCCGTAAATACGGAACTGTCTGGTACCACCCAGCAAGTTCCATGTTTTATCTAATCTTTTTCATCCTTTGTCAGTTTCAGGGAAAATTGACTGGCACGCTTCTGGATTCTAACGCCCGGGTCATGTGTGTGAAGCTAGCTAATCCGGCATGTTGTGCACTTCGCGTGAGGTGCTGATTTTGCGTCAACAAGGTTCACACCGGTCAGACCGGTCAAGAGCACCGGTCAGACCGGTGTAACCTGGGCAGCTCGGGATGAACAGAAGCCGCGAGTCAACTCCCCCAAATCCAACTCCCGATCTCCCAATTCGCTCCATGGTTTCAAACAAGACTTTGGGGATAATAGGAACACCTCATGGGCACTCCATAGCCAAGTTATGGTCCACCAAAACTCATTGAAATAAGAGGAATCGAAGGATTTCTGCCAAGAACACACCAAAACCTAGGACAACGAAAACCCCAAAATCGAGCCCCTATTCTCACGGATTTGGGAGGGGAATCAAAGGGGAAAGAACCACGAAGGGTTCATGTATACATCCCCCAACAAATCTGAAGGACCAATATGGCGAACCAGAGAGGGGGAAGTGAATGGGAGCCGATAAAAATTCTTCTCGAAGGAGAGGGAGACTCCAACAAGAGGAACACGGCTTCCAATACACGTCTCCGACTCTCTACCCAAGTTGGCCAAGTCCACGTAGCCACTGGAGTGCTACTGAACCTAGGAACCAATGTCCAACCTCACAGACCCAAGAACGCAGTGGAACACCAAACCTTGAGTCCACTGACCAACACCGGTCGGACCGGTGAGCACCACCGGTCAGACAGGTCCCTGCTGGTGAAACTTGGCGACTTCCACAGAGTGGCTCCACACCGATCAGGCCAGTGCAACACACCAGTCAGACCGGTCTCAGCCAGAAAGCCCCAAAACACCAAATAGGCCTACGAACCTCCAAACTGACCCAAACTCGAAACTACTACAACACAGGACAACAGCGAACACACCCAAACGTTCACCCGAGCAAAAACCCAATAGGGGTTGCACCGGTCAGACCGGTGAGAGGCACCGGTCAGACCGGTGTGACCTGGGCTTCTCGAGATGAACAGCACCCGCGGGTCAACACCTCCAAATCCAAACCTTGATCTCCCGAATCTCTCCACAGACATGAACAAGACTTTGGGGATAGTAGGAACACCTCATGAGGAGTCCATAGCCAAGATTAATCCCGCCAAAACTTGTCCAAACAAGAGGAATCGAGGAAATCCCGCCAAGAACACATCTAACCCTTGACTCACGGATTTGGGAGGGGAATCACAGCCCAAAGAACCACGAAAGGTTCCCACAAATTTCCCCCATCAAATCCCCATGAGCAAGGTCCCAAAAAAGCACCGAGAGAATCGCAAAGAGAGGGCTCCGAAAACCACAACCAAGAACAACCGGGAACAACTCATCCAAACCTTGAGGACCACGCCGAATCATCTATACATAACACAAAGGTTCATAAAAGGTCTAGCTGGCCGCTCGATCATCCAACCCTCTCAACAAGATCTCACCATGAAGCTCTCAAGCTAGTCCTATGGAAATCCTAAGGAAAATAGGAAGGGAAAATAGGAAAGCAAATGAACTAGGGTTCCAAGAGATGGCTGCCATCCTCTCACCTCATGGGTTATATGGAGTCTAGCCAAAGTCTAAAATGCCCTTACTTAACAACTAGGGATACAATCCCCTCAAGGGCGGCTTTAGAAGTCTTCAGATTTTCTCCATCGGACGGATGCCCGGCGACCGCACCCTACGTAGCCTCGACACAAGCCATGTGATCCCGACGCTTGTCCTCCGCTTTGAAGTCTCCGGACTGCGTCGTCGCACACCGGTCAGACCGGTGCTCCTCACCGGCCGGGGACCGGTACCCACCGGTCGACCGGTCGGAGTCGTGGCCGCAAGACCGTCTTCGGTTCTTCGGTCTTGGCTTTGTGAAACAATCAAGGAACCAGTGGTTTTCTGGTGAAACACTGGAAACCCCGCGAACTCGGTGTAGCCTCCGCCAATCGCCACTCATGACTCGGCTCCCACGTAGTCCCGGCTCGACCTTGGTTTTAAGGCTCAACCAAGAAATCGTCCATGACTTCATCTTGTTGTTCATGCCACCATGCGGCCCGCACTTGACCCCGCTGGCCACCGGGTCCCTCGAACGAAGCCTAGTTGTCTTCTCCACACCTGGAGGCCTCACCGGCGACGACCTTTCGCGCTTGTCCTTCACCTGCACCAACACAAGTCAACCCGCAACCTGCACCTGCAATACTTAGCCAAGAATCAGTCCACACAACGTTTTCAATCACTCATCACACAAGTAAGTGACCATCCACCGGTCCTTGAACCACACATGGTCCTCAAAATCCTCAAGAAAACAGCCTTGAAATCTCTCCAAGAAAATTGCCAAGAAAAGGCTCTGAAAATCACCAAAAAGAACGAACGAGAACAACACATCCAAGCCTTGAGGAACCACGCCGAATCATCTATACATCACAAAGAGGTTCATACAAGGTCTAGCTTGCCACCCGATCATCCAACCCTCTCACAAGATCTCACCATGAAGCTCTCAAGCTAGTCCTATAGAAATCCTAAGGAAAATAGGATGGGAAAAATAGGAAAACCAAATGAGCTAGGGTTCCAAGAGATGGCTTCCATCCTCTCACCTCTTGGGTTATGTGGAGGCAACTGAAAGTCTAAAATACCCTTACTAGCTAATTAGGGATCATGCCCCTCAATGGTGAATTCGGAAATCTTTGTCATCGCTCCATCAGACGGATGCCCAGCGATCGCGAACTTGATTAGCCTCGACACAAGCCTTGTGATCCCGACGCGTGTCCTCCGCTTCGAAGTCTCTGGACTGCGTCGTCGCACACCGGTCAGACCGGTGCTCCTCACCGGTCAGACCGGTCCGATGCTGCTGCACCTCCGTCTTCGGTTCTTCGGTCTTGGCTTTGTGGATCAACCAAGGAACCCAGTGGTTTTCTGGTGAACCACTGGAAACCCCGCGAACTCGGTGTAGCCTCCGCCAATCACCACTCATGACTCGGCTCCCACGTAGTCCCGGCTCGACCTTGGTTTTGAGGCTCAACCAAGAAACCGTCCATGACTTCATCTTGCTGTTCATGCCACCATGCGGCCCGCACTTAGACTCCGCTAGCCACCGAGTCCCTCGAACGAAGCCTACTTTTCTTCTCCACACCTGGAGGCCTCACCGACAACGACCTTTCACACTTTTTCTTCACCTGCATTAACACTAGTCAAGCCTCAACCTGCAACTGCAATACTTAGCCAAGAATCAGTCGACACAACATTGTCAATCACTCATCACACCAGGAAGAGACCATCCACCGGTCCTCGAACCACACATGGTCCTCACAAGCGTTGTCGCAAACACATGAACACATCCAAACGATAAGTTTTTCGAACTTAGAGACATGTGAACAAGGCATTCATCATCTTTTATTGATTGTACGAGGTTTGAACATTTACTCAAGGATAAAACGGGCGTAGGTGTTCGATGTTCCATGCATTCGAGACGACCCTCCCGTTCTCGTGCTGGATCTTGTATGTTCCTGGTCGGAGCACCTCGTGGATGATGAACAGCCCCTCCCAAGGTGGTGATAGCTTGTGTCTGTCCTTGCCGCCTTGAACTCGTTGGAGAACTAGATCCCCGACATGGAACTCGCGGGGGCGCACATTGTGTTCGTGGTAGCGCCGCAAGGCCAGCTGGTACTTGGTGCTTCGCAGCAACACCACGTCGCGCGCCTCGTCGAGTTGATCGATCGTGTCCTCGAGCTTGACTTGATTTCCTTCCTCGGTGTAGGCTCGTACTCGCGGGCTACCGTAGTCGATGTCCGTGGGCAACACCGCTTCGAAGCCATACACCATGAAGAAGGGTGTGAACCCTGTGGCCCGGCACGGTGTGGTGCGTAAACTCCACAACACAGACGGTAGCTCGGTACCCATCTTGCTCGGAACTTGTCGTGCTGCTTGAAGATCCGTGGCTTCAAGTCTTGTAGGATCATGTCGTTCACCCTCTCGACTTGTCCGTTCGTCTTCGGGTGGGCGACAGCCAACCAGTCCACTCGGATGTTGTTGTCGCTGCAGAAGTTTAGGAATTTCTTCCCCGTGAACTGGGTGCCGTTGTCGGTGATGATCATGTTGGGTATGCCGAAGCGATAGATAATGTCGGTGAAGAATGACACCACTTCCTCGGAGCGGACGTTGACGATAGGCCGAGCCTCAATCCATTTGGAGAACTTGTCGATCGCCACGAGAAGATGGGTGAAGCCCCCGGGCGCTTGTCAGAGAGGCCCCACCATATCAAGGTTCCAAACAGCGAAAGGTCATGTGATGGGGATGGTTTGTAGCGCCTGCACTGGGAGGTGAGTTTATCGAGCGTAGAACTGGCACCCTTCACAGCGTCGCACGACGTCCTTGGAGTCTGCGACCGCCGTGGTCCAGTAGAAACCTTGTCGGAAAGCCTTCCCGACAAGTGTTCTCGGACTGGCGTGGTGACCGCAGGTGCCGACATGTATCTCTTGCAACAACTCGCGGCCTTGAACTCCGAGGATGCACTGCATGAGTATGCCAGCTGCCCCACGCTTGTAGAGCTCGCCGTCGATGAGTATGAAAGCTTTTGCTCGGCGGGTGATGCGTCGAGCCTCTGTCTGGTCGGGAGGTAGCTTCCCCTCGACTAACCACTCGAGGATCGGGAAACGCCAGTCGGGATCTTTGAGGTTCAGCTCGGGCGGTTGGTCGATCTCCATGACCTCGGGTTTCGACTCCTCTGGCGCCTTCTCGCCCTCCGCTCGCACGAAGGGTGCATGTTGATCACTCGCGAAGACACCGTGAGGCACCGGGATGCGACTAGATGCGGTCTTGGCGAGTACATCGACTGCTTTGTTGTAGTCGCGCATCACATGATGAAGCTCGAGGCCGTGGAACTTGCCCTCCAGATCTCGCATGACTTGACAGTACGCCGCCATCTTTGGGTCCACGCAATTTTTGTCCTTCGTGACTTGATCCACAACAAGCTCTGAGTCGCCCCTGGTCTCAAGGCATTTGATCCCGAGCTCGACAGTGATTCAAAGCTCGTTGATCAGGGCCTCGTACTCGGTGGCGTTGTTCGATGCCGGGAAATGTAGTCGTACCATGTACTCCATGCGCATGCCAAGAGGCGAGATGAAGACAAGGCCAACATCGGCTCCTTCCCATGACTAAGCCATCGAAGTACATGGTCCACATCTCGTGCTCGATCAATGCTCAAGGAGTTTGAATTTTCGTCCACTCGGCCACGAAGTCCGCGAGTACATGTGACTTGATAGCACTGCGCGGTGCATATGTGATGTTCTGCCCCATCAGCTCGAGCGCCCACTTGGCGATCCTTACCTGGGCCTCAGGATTCTGGATGACCTCCCCGAGCGGATACTTGGACACCACGGTGATGGGGTGTGCGTCAAAGTAGTGGCGGAGCTTGCGCTTTGTCATCAAGATCGCATACACAAGCTTCTGCATCTGAGAGTAGCGCGTTATGGAGTCGGAGAGCACCTCGCTGACGAAGTACACGGGTCGTTGCACCTTCTGCGACCTTCCGGGCTCTTCTCGCTCGACCACCAGTGCCGCGCTGACCACCTGGGTTGTCGCTGAGATGTACAGGAGCATTGACTCCTCAGGGGTCGGAGCGGTCAGTATCGGAGGACTCTTGAGCATATTCTTGAGAGAATCGAGTGCCTCTTGCACTTCGGGGGTCCAAGCGAAGTGCTCGGACTTCTTCATGAGCTTGTATAGCGGGAGGTTGCGCTCTCCGAGTCGCGCTATGAAATGACTTAAAGCTGTGACATAGCCCGTGACACATTGCACGCCCTTCAGGTTCTTGATCGGTCCCATGTCCATGATGGCTGAGATCTTCTCGGAATTAGCCTCGATGCCACGTTCCGACACGACAAAGCTGAGGAGCATGCCCCTCGGGACCCCGAAAACGCAATTCTTGGGGTTTAGCTTCACCCCGTGTTGTCGTAGCTTCGCGAAGACCTCGGTGAGGTCGGGGACCAAGTCCCGGTCTTTTCCGACTTGACGACAATGCCGTCGACGTACGCTTCTAGGATGCGGCCTATCAACTCCCCGAAGACGCGTCGCATGCATCGTTGAAAAGTGGTGCTCGTGTTCTTGAGCCCGAAGGGCATCGTCTGGTAGCAGTACGCATCGAACGGAGTGATGAATGAAGTCGCGAGTTGATCCGCTATGCACATCGCTATCTGGTGGTACCAGGAGTACGCATCGAGAAAACAGAGGGTTTCGCACCCTGCCGTTGAATCGACTACCTGATCTATGCGAGGCAAAGGAAATGGATCCTTGGGACACACCTTGGTAAGGATCGTATAGTCAACACACATCCTCCATTTCTTATTCTTCTTTTTACAAGTACGAGGTTTGCTAGCCACTCGGGGTGGAAGACTTCTCGGATGAACCCTGCACTAAGGAGCTTCACGACCTCCTCGCCAATTGCCTTGCACTTCTCGTCGTTGAAGCGGCGAAGGCATTGTTTCACCAGTTTAGATCCCAGCTTGATTTTCAACTTGTGCTCGGCAACCTCTCTCAGGATCCCCTTCATATCGGAGGGTTTCCATGCAAACACATCGAGGTTCGCTATGAGGAAGTCGACGAGCGCGCTTTCCTATTTAGGATCGAGAGCCGTCCAGATACGGAGCGTACGGCCGTCGTCGGAGACGACCGCATCCTTGACGTCCCTGGCGGGCTCGAAAGAGCAAGCCGCTCACTTGGACGACTTGGGGACATCATGGTCCTCGTATCGAGGCTCGGCGTGGAGCCTCTCGGACTAGATGATTGCCTCAGCAAACTGAAAGCATTCAGCGTCGCACTCGTATGCACGCTGGTACGTTGGCTCTACTGTGATGATCGCCTTCAGATCGGGAATCTTCAGTTTCAGGTACGTATAGTTCGGCATAGCCATAAACTTCGTGTATGTCGGCCTCCCGAGGATCGCATGGTACGTCCCCAAGAACCCCACCACTTCGAAGGTGAGGGTTTCCGTGCGGAAGTTTCACACGTCCCCAAAAGTGACGGGCAGATCGATATGCCCGATGGGGAGCGCCTCCATCCCTGGTACGACCCCATGGAATGGCGCAGTCGACGGCCTTAGCGCAGACCGCGGGATGCCCATGTCGTCAAGCGTTGACGTATAGAGCACGTTGATCCTGCTTCCCCCATCCATCCGGACCTTGTGGACCCTTTTGGATTTGAATAGGGGAGCTACCACTAGTGGGTAGGATTCAGGCTGAGGCACGTGGTCAAGATGGTCCTCGCGGTCGAAGGTCATCGGAACTTCCGACCACTTTAGATAGGATGACTTCGTGATGTCAGCGTTGAAGACTTCTCGTCGAATGAGCTTCTCGCGCCGTCTTGAGGGTCTTGCCGGAGATCCCTCGAAGATCATGTGCACCGCGCCGTCCTCTCCAGGGAACGCAGCCCTTGTGTCGTCGTCATTGTCGGGGGAGGGCCCTCCCTTCTGGGGCTGGTCCGTCGTTCTCGTCTTGAGGGTGCCTTTGACGTAGTTCTTCATGAGCCGGCACTCCCTGAGCGTGTGCTTGACGGGGACCTCGTGGTGTGGGCACGGCGCGTCGAGGAGCCTCTCGAAGTGGTCCTTAGTTGGTGCGGGCTTGGTCGGGTTGCCCTTGGGGCGCGACGTCTTGCGCTCTACCGCCGCGACAAAGTTGTCATCACGGCGACGCTTGTCGTTCTTCTTCTTCTTCTTCTTCTTCTTCTTCTTCTTCTTCTTCTTCTTCTTCTTCTTCTTCTTCTTCTTCTTCTTCTTCTTCTTCTTCTTCTTCTTCTTCTTCTTCTTCTTCTTCTTCTTCTTCTTCTTCTTCTTCTTCTTCTTCTTCTTCTTCTTCTTCTTCTTCTTCTTCTTCTTCTTCTTCTTCTTGAAGCGCGAGGACGTCCCTTGGCTGTGGTCCGCGACCTGCTTCCCCTTGCCCTGAGGGGTGTTAAGTGTCGCAGCGACCACTTCCTCACCGTCGGCGTGGTTGCTCATGATGTCGAGGAACTCGCGGGTCGTGTGAGGCATACGGCGCCCGAGTCGATGGATGAGGGACGTGCACGTCGTTCCATTCTGGAATGTCGAGATGGCGTCGTTGTCGGTCGCACCGGGGAGCTCGGTGCAGCGCTTGGAGAAGCGTCGTATGTACTCGCAGAGGCTCTCCCCTGGCTGCTGCTTGCAGTTGCGCAACTCCCACTGCTTGCCGGGGTGCATGTAGGTACCTTGGAAGTTGCCGACGAAGACCCGATGTAGGTCGTTCCAGTCGTTAATCTTGTCCCGCAGCAGGTTCTTGAGCCATGTCCGCGCAGAATCGCTAAGGTAGAGCGGCAGGTTCTTGATGATGAAGAGATCGTCTGTCGCTCCCTCGGCATGGCACGCGAGCCAGTAGTCCTCGAGCCATACGCTGGGGTTAGTGTCCCCGTCGTACCTTGGCACGTTGGTCGGAGCACGAAAGCGCGAAGGGAACTTCGTGTCGTGGATGCTCCGGCCAAAGGCTCGTGGACCTCTCTGGTTCGGTGACCAGCTGCGGTCGCGGTCGTCGTCACTGTCGTGGTGCCGCTGCGGTCGCGGTCGTTGTGGTGGCGCGAGCGGTTGTTGCGGTGGTTGTCGACGCTCTCGGCCCGACGTCGGACCTCGATGGTGTTCCGCATGTCACGGTTGGGCCCAAGGTGGCTCTTGACCGCTAATGCCACGGCTCCGCCTCCCTCCCCTCGCTCTCGATGCTAGGAAGGAGGCAGATTCGGTCTGTGCGCAGATGGTGCTCCTGCCCACCTGCGCTCGGAGCGCTGGCGCAAGGCCGAGCTCTCGACTTGTTGTGCTGCCACCGCCTCGAGCAATGCCTTCAGCTGTTCGCGCACTCATTGCTCCTCGGAGGTCGCCTCCTCCGGGTAGCCACGGAGCAGCATGGCCGCAGCGGCAAGATTCTGCGATGCCCGTCAGAAGAGCAGCAGAGCGTCAGCGTCGATGTTTGCATCGACATTCGTGCCCTCGTTGGCGCGTCAGTTGTTGTTGTGTGCCACCCTGCGCGGTGGCGATGTTGGTGCACGGCCGTGCGGCTGGTCGGCAGACGGACGGCGCTCATGCCGGTCTCCATTCCCCTCACAGGGCTCCTCCTGCATAGGGATGTCTTGTGCAGGTCGTCGGTCGCGGGGCTCGGCATCCATGCCCAGCTCTTGGTGAAGAAGGGTCAGCTCCTCGTCGAGCTGGTGCCTTGCCTCTGCGAGTTCGTCGAGCCGCATCCACCGCTGGGCGTCAGCGGCGCGGTGGCGCGGAGGCGGCTCCGGTTTGGAGCTGCTCGATGTGGAGGCCACGCAGACGTTGCACTCCCACGTCGGATCGTGTTGTCGCGTGGTTCGCGCCCTCTGTCGTCATAGACCCGGGGGCGGCACCGGTCGTGTGGAGGCTGTTGACATAGGCCGTCACCGGGTCGTCCAGGAGGCCAGGTTGCCCACGGGGTTACATCGCGGTGTACCGCTCCATGAACTCCCCCCAGGCCAGCGGCTTGTCTCCGCTAGCCTGGAAGGCGAGGTCGGTGAGGTAGTAGGCGGCGAGCCTAAAATGCTCCTGTTTCGGGTTAGGCCCCAACATGTCGATGATGACGTCGTCCGAGAAGCCTCGGACGAAAGCCTCGCGTCCCGCAGCCCCCGTGAGGACATTAGGACGAGGCAGCCGGGCGAAGATGCGCCCGGCGATGGACTCCGCCGGCCCGGTGTAGACGAAGCCGAGGGAGCCGAAGCGCAGCGTGGCTCCAGGAATCAGCATGATCCTGCGGTCGTCCATCCGATCCACTGGAGTTCGTCGAGACACACGATGTGCCCCTACCTGGCGCGCCAACTGTCAGGGTTCTCTACCGCCGGCAGTAAATTTTTATCGATCATGCGTCGGGCTCGGATGGTTAGCGCGGGAGACAATGGGATTTAGACTGGTTCGGGCCTCTGAGGAGTAATACCCTATGTCCAGTGTTGAGCTGCCGTGTTCCCGAGCTAGGGGTGCTCGTAGTAGGGGTTACAAGCTGGTCGGGAGAGGGTGTCGAGCCCAAGTCCCTTAGAGTAGTGTTTGAGCTATGAAAGTCTAACCCTTGTAACCGTTGCCCTCCTCTCCCTTTTATATTCACAAAGGGAGGGGCACAAGGGGGAAGGAAAAAGAAGTACAGTGCTTGGTTGCTGGTACGTCCCGTCGTTCATCGCTGTCCGTCAAGGCGCATTGAAGCCGAGCTATGATGCTTAGTCGTGGGAGCCGCCGCGTGGCCGGGCATGACTATTCATCCCGGGATGCCTGGCTTCTTCTCCGAGTAGTTTGTGCTTGCCTTGGCCTGCCCGAGTACCTAACTAGCCCGCCACGCTCGAGCCTAAGTCTAGGCTCGTGCGTGTCGTATGGGGTGCTTGAGTGCCTCGGGCAGAGCTTGCGTGTGGCAGAGCGAGAGATAATGGTGATGGGATGGCCGCGCAGCTGGTCAGGTCAGCATTAAGGCTCTTGTCGGGGGTGAGCTGCTTGGAGGCCGCCAGCTGTTCTACTTGCACGTCATGGGGAATCGTTCCCTCACGCGCGTCGGTGGTAGTGCTCACGCTGTGCGCCATGGCCCACGTACCAGTCGGAGCCGGAAGGTGGTCGTGCGAGGCGGAGACTTGTCGTGCGAGACGGACACTTATCGTGCGAGGCGGAGACTTGTCGTGGGGATCTCTCTTGTAGGGAACTGGTCGGAGATGCAGCCAACTGGATGAAGACCGGATGTCTTGCCAGTGTGGGTCTTGACCAAGGTCCTTAGTCCTTCCTGTCCTGAATCTTGGCCTTTACATTGTCAATCTTGACCTTCACGTTGTCAACGGTGTTGAATTACCTCGTGTTTAAGAAAGATCTTTCCGCCGTCAAAGGGGGCCCTAATCCGGGCCCTCGTCACCAATCAAAAGTCAAGTTTCTAGGTTCACGCGAGTCTTACCACGTGCTGAAATTTAAATAATATCTAGATACAAGGCATGGCTCTACTCGTGTGTTTTTAGCATGTAAAACAAGTCAACCATAACATCATGAGGAGGATGAAAGGTTGAGATAGGTTCTGAATTTTTTTGGTTTTGGTTTCACAAAAAGAAGCAAATAACACATAGGATGGCTCATGTAAAGGGTTTATGATCCAAACAAAATATCCAACCAAGAATTATGTCTCTAGTATTGTTCAACCACTCTAAGTCTAATGTCTTGCGTAGCAAATTTCAAAAATAACTTACTTTAAAAGACTCAAAAAATCTTGAATCGGGTTGTCCTCTCGGTAGCTTATTCTTGACACGACGAAACGGGTTGCCTCCCGCCTAGCGCTTCGTTTATAGTCCATGTCTAGACTTCTTCACTTGATTACTTCGGATCAACACTCTTTGCGGGTGTTGCAATCTTGGGTACCCACTTCCGCACCATCTTGGGCGTGGGCTTATTCTCTGGCTTAGTCATCTTTTTGGTCTTCACAGGCGACTTTTGTTCCTTTATCTTGATAGATACAACAACTTCTTTGATTTTCTTCACTTCCTTCTTCTCTAGTTCTTCCTCCTTCCTTGGCTCTTTCTTAACAGTGTGACGATGAGGCGGAATATATTTAACTTTGATCATGTTGCATACCTTGAGGTGTGGTCGAAACTTGAAAGAACTCCTCTCGCCGTTAATGTCGAACTTGATCTCCCCCTTGCCAACGTCAATGGTAGCTCCCACGGTCTTGACGAAAGGCCTCCCAAGGATGAGTGGTGGCTTCTCCCTCTGTCCCATCTCGAGTACCACAAAGTCGACGGGCATGAAGTGGTGTCTGACCTTCACGGGCACATCTTCAGCGATGCCCAAGGGGTAGCGAATGGAGTTGTCACCCATCTCCTGCCCATAGGCTGCAATGGTAGGCACAACTTCTCAAACACATCTCTTGGCATGACGCTCACACTTTCTCCAAGGTCGCATAATGCCTTCTCAAACTTGAATGAACCAATGGAACATGGAATCGTCGGGCATCCGGGGTCTTTTTGCTTCTCTTGTCCATTTGCAACAGCGACACTACATTGCTCGGACATCTTGACATGATCTACCCCGAGTGTTGCTATCTCATACTTGTTTGCAAGAATATCTTTGAAGTAGCGAGAATATGTAGGAACTTGAAGGGCATCCAATAACGGCATGTTGATGCTTAACCTACGCACAACCTCCACAAACTTCTCAAAATGATTATCAAGTTTACCTCGGAAGTAGCGTGGCTTGAGTTGCGGTATCTTCATGTCTTCTCCCTGCATCTCAAACTCGGGCTCTTCGGTGACGATCTCGGTAACCTCCTCCTTAGCAAATTCCTCTGCCTCGGGGGATGGTTTAGGCTTTCTTGCTCTCACGGAACATTCCGGATCTTTGGTCTCCTTCCCCGAACGAGTTTGAATGGCCTTCGCCATTTCGAGACCTTGAGGTTGTCCCAGAAGCTTCCCTTCATTAGCGGATAGGCGCCCGGCAAGTTGTCCCACTTGCATCTTGAGCATCTTCATCATGTTGAGCACTTGATGATTGGAGCTTCCGACCTTCGTCACCTTGCTATCGATGTTCTCCAACACCTTGTCTATGGTTTTGAACTTGGTGACAGTGTTCTTGTTGATCTTAGTTTGCTCGTCCATGAAGTCCTTCAATTGTATACGAAGTGGAACCGAATTCGGAATGGATGAGTTTGCATTAAATTGAGGTCTATGCTTGTAGCGGAAGTTCGGCAAATCCCCCTTCCTCATGTAGTCGAGCACTTTGGCTTCCTCCGAGCAATCCTTGTGGACATGGCCATATTCTCTGCACTCTTCACATGTGGATCTTGCTTCGGCAGTCTTTAAGTATTGAGCTTCTTTCTTCTCTATCTCCATCTTCTCCAACCTCCGCATAAGCGAATCAATCTTACCTTCGAGTATGTCTTCCTTCTCCATTTGCAAGACTCCTTTGACGTGCCCTGTGGGTTGAACCAGAAGTAAGCGTCCGGATGACGCCCATGTGTCATTGTCCGCGACCTTCTTCAATAGAGTGAAAGCTTGGGTCGACGTAAGCTCGATGATGGATCCTCCCACCGATGCATCAATGATCGTCCTTGACGCCATGGTGAGTCCTTGAAAGAACTTTTGAACGAGATCATCCTTCGGGAACTCGTGATGTGGAACCGCCCAGTGTACTCATTGAAGTGCTCGAATGCCTCCGATATAGTCTCCGTAGGATATTGAGCAAAAGTAGCAATCTTATTGCGCAAGCTTTGAGTTTTACCCGGTGAGTAGTATTCCTTCGTGAAGGCCCTCATCAATGTGTCCCAATTTTGCACCGTCTCCGTCGGTTGAGAGTAGAACCATCGCAAAGCCTTCCTGAGTAATGAGAATGGAAAGATCCTTGCCCTCATTTGATCTTGAGTCACCCCGTCCATGTTGAATGTTTGACAAAGTTGAATGAATGCTTGGAGGTGAAGGTTCGGATCCTCTTTACCGGTGAAGGGTGAATGTTGCACCATGTGGATTGTTGAGGTCTTGATCTCGAACGGCCTTCAGATCTCTGCGAGGTTTAAGATTGGTAGGTCGATGATGTCTGGGGTGCATAGCTCCCCGATTTTGCACTCAAGTTGCAGTTGTTCTCCCATTGGTGGAAGTCGATTCTCCCTAGGGCTTTGAGGTGGTGATTCCTTTGGAAACTCCGAAGATCTCTCGGCCTCCGCTTTTGGATCTGCAAATTCTAGCTTTTTACCTTGTGCTTCACGTCTCCTTAGCCTGTAAAGTTTTTCTGGATCATCCACAAAATTATCGGGTTTGTTGGAGAGGTAACCGTCCATCTCCTGTTAGGGTTAGCAATAAACAAAATATATACAAAACGAAAAATAAAAAAACAAATCTAAGAAAACTAAGGTTAGACAAACTAGATTAGATTGATTTTGAGGATGATCAAAAGTTAGTAGATGCAAAAAGAAAAACCAAAAGAAAACTGAAAATTATTCACAAAAAGCAATAAAAGATTGAATCTTGATCACTTGTCCCCGGCAACGGCGCCTGAAAAAGGGGCTTGTTGATGGTGTATATTCGTATCAAACTTCAATTGGACTTGCAAGCGGACAATCCCCCATCGTAGTCAAGGGACCCTTCTTCCCTCAAGTGTGAATCCAAGGTATCGAATCCATGGAACAAATGTGTGATGCAAGAATCAATCTAATGAAGCCGAGAACTTTGATCTTCAAAGGGGGATCTTATGCTTCTAATCTAGAGAACATCATGAAAACGAATATAATCTATGAAAACTGGAGGTAGCAAGAGGTAGAGAGGGATAGATAAGCCAATCTAGAGAGATTGGATCAAGCCTTCGTTGAAGTTCCGAGCAAAGAAGAAGTAACCAAGTTCAATCTCATAAAAAGCATCTTTAAATCACAGTTTCCTGTCCGACTCTAAAAACGCCCGCCTTTTGGGGCTACCGTTCTGTCACAATGCACCCCTATTCGTGCGGGTTCATTTAGGGCGAGTCCAAAGGACAAGTTGAAATCTCATGGAAGGTCAGGCATGCACCTCTAGCCACCACGGCTACAAGAAAACCCTCTATGATCTATCTCGAGAATACATCTTAAGATACGAAAAGCCGATTGAAATCAAAATCTTAGGAGAAACACTCGATCGCTAGAAATCGGATTGCAACTTGATAATTCAACATAATACATGATACATGAATCAAGATCACTACTGGGATCCTACCTTGATCTTGCTTCTAACTACGGGAACTCCGACGTGGTCTTCCTTGCAAGGTTCCCACGCCGGCTAGCGAGACCCTAGACAACTAGCTCAACCCTCTCCTCTCCGAGATGGTGTCCCTCTAGCCACCATGACTACAAGAGCACCCCAAGCACTCTATCTATAATAGATTGAAGATGAAGCATAGCCAAGCGAGAACAAAATCATAAAAGGAGGAATCGAGTCGCTAAAAGATCAGATAACATAAAGTACTTTACTCACATAATAAATGCATTTAGCTCATATCCACTGAGTACATACCATTGATGACCTCAACTAGCTCCAGAACTCCGTCATGGCTCAACCGTGCAAGGCAACCATGGTGGCTACGGTAGGCCTAGGCCATCTCCTAGACAACTTCGAGGACTCACGGCGGCCATCGTCCCTCTCTTCTACATTTCACTGAGTTCCTATCGATGGATGGATGTGGCGGCCGACGGTGGTGGAGGCAATTTATAGAGAAACACCTAGGTCAAAGGGTGTTGTGAGCCGAGCCCGAAACAGGCCAGGCCGGCCGGCCTGGGCCCGTTTCGGCCCGGTTTGGCCCTGTTTCGCTCCCCGACACTTCTCGGTCAATTGTTGACTTGCTCCCTTCTGCATGTGGGCCCTTGACGTCGTCTTCTCCACGGTTTAGATAGAGCTCCTTGTCGCGCAAGCTTCAGCATCTTCCGTTCATGTCCCTGGAGTTTTGTGCCTTCACGTTGTGGTCCTTGGGTCATTTGGAGTCATGTTCACCTCGAGTGTTGACTTGTGCCGGGCTTCATGATCTTCTCACAAAGTGCTCATTGAACTTCTCCCGGAAGTGCTCCTTTTAGTGCCTAAATCCTGCGTAAACAACATACTACAAATACCATATTCACAAGTGAACTTGTTACATCATTAGTATGCCTAGTGGCGGGTTAGTTGCAAATCATAATTGAAACCAATGTATAACAAGTACTCTAGGTTGACAGAAATTCACCATCAATAGTGCTTCAATGAAATGTCAGAACAGATGAATTGATGAATTTTGTGATGTGTGACACATTAAGATTTGTGACCCAATTGTCATTCCATCCATTCTTCATTCATATATTTAAGTTTGTCATATGTGAAAAAGTTCTCATTCTTCATCCACACAGATGAGCAAAAGCACCACTTTTAACATCAGAATTACTTCTTTGCAGCATACATCCCCAGTAAACATCCAAATACTACACAAACAACAACCACAATAATCAAGTTCATCTTCCTGATCACATTGTCCATCTTCTCCTCTAGTGCCTTCTTCCTCTGCTTGTCCTCCAGTGCTTGCCTCTGCTTGCCGCTCCCAATTTGACATTCCATCGAATCAACTACTTCATCGACCACGTCTGCCCAGTTCGACGGTCAAAAAACAATGACGCCAGCATCCATCAGCATCTGGAAATACTTCTTGCGGAAACGATCAAATCCACAATTCTTGGTAAACTGCAGAATCAAAAGCACATAAGAACTCTAACTCAGATTTGGGAGACACAGCAGACTACTCACCGAGTTCCTTGCACACTTAAAATAAAGACGACCGTGGTTTTCACCTTCCATCTGCGTCCGCCCCTCCACCACCCGAGCCATACCAAAGTCCGGACAAGGGACCAGTGGAAAGCCGCTTAACTCACCGACTGGATCCAAGCCGATGGAGTGATTGCGGCTGCTTCGGCAACCTTGAACCCTGCTCGTCGCACGTGCAACTCCTGACGAATCAGCGTAGTGCGACAGCGGGGAAGGACGGGTGGGCGGCGGCGGTGGAGCTCAGATCGGGGAAGAAGAAGGGGGCCGGGGTCGGGGTGGATGCATATTCATTCGGCTAGGGGCATTTCAGACAATGAAGCACTTGTTGGCGACCAGGGTTAGTGTACTAGCGTCGCCGGGCGGATGAATATTCATTCGGCCAGGGGCATTTTGGACAATGGAGCACATCTTGGCGACGAGGGTTAGTCTACCTCATCGCCTTTGTCGGTCGGGCAGGCTACGGTTATCTTTTTTATATAGGTTTTGACGCTGACGCGTGGGCCCAACACTATTTTTTTCTGAATTGAAACTTGCTTCCCTCAAATATTAGAGCCCATAAACAACACCAAAAAATCGTAAAAAATATGAACAATTCATAGATGGTAATTTAGTATTTGAATAAAATATCAACAGCCACACTTTTCTAACCAAATTTCTTAAAATTAGATTTTTTTATCTCTTGTTTACGATATAATAATTATAATAACGTCTTAGTGTGTTCTAAAAATTCTACAAACTGACTTGGCTACATAATTTAAGTCCCTAAGCTTGTCTAAAAAATTCAAATGGTTTCGAAAACGGAAGATTATACTTGTGTACAAATGTCTACATCTCTCACATAGTTTCTTAGAACGTTACTTCAACATTGAATTTTTCCACACTTTGAAACATGTTTCAACTCATATGCATTTGAAATTTTAACATAACCTCATGTTCACCATAAGATTACGAAATGCAAAGTTTCATTAGTAATTTTTATGTAAAACAAATATTATTTCTATGTTGTACTTATAAGGAACAATTTAAGGTGTATAAACAACATCCAAGAAATGGAATTACATACCAAAAATGTCATAAATGAATAGATGTTGATTTTAGAAAAAATAAGAAACAAATATCATCAAATTTGGATTATGGTTGACGGAGAAATGCGTGATACAAAATTTGATTGCAGATTAAAAGGGGAACAGCAAATTGTTCTTCATTCAAATAGACCTAGCCTCGCCCCTTCATTGTCGATGGGTGGTTTTTAATCATTGTATCATTTGCGCATCCGAACCTTGTAGTGTCAAGTTCAAAGAACTCTGAAGCCGGAACATGATGTGCTAAGTCAGTGCTTGGGCCACCCTGAACAACCAGGTCGTGTGTGTGGTGTCTCCAGCTACCAGGGTTGGAAGTATGCGTGACTTCAGCACATCGAGATGTACAAGAAGAGGAAGAGGATGAAGACCGACACATCAATTGATACGGAAAAGATAAAGGAACAAATCAAGCAAGAACTGGTGGCTGAGATGCAGATGCAGAGGTGGTGTTGTCACTAGTGTCCAATCGCGCAAGCCCTTCACCCGCCACACTGAAGAGCAGTTGTGTGTCCGGAGATAATGTAGGTTTGATCGATGGCACTGCAGAGTTGGCGACGGAGGTGCGCTGTGACGATCATACACATGAAGGCCTTATACGCACGTTGACTGAACCCACACACTGTGGCCTATGGATCACGTGGAGGGGTCTTCAATGTGAGGCTGCAATTGGTCTTATTCATCCAGAGCAGACTACGCTACAAACAGTCCTGATTCATGAAGACTGTGTTTTGGTTGAAGTGCTCACTTATATACTATCATTGCGGATGAACTGGTGGAATACCCTCCTAATGACGAGGTGATGAAACTCAGACAAGCTGAAGGACAGAGGTTACAGTGGAGAAGGTGTCGGATTGAGATCAAGGGAGCACCAACATGTAAATCTCATTCACAGGCTACGGCACATATTCCTTGTAGTTCACAGAGTACGATACAGGTTCCTTCCTCACATGGTTCCCCACATCCTCCTCCTCCTCAATCCCCACATCTACAAGACGTTCCATTCGGACCTCCTCCTCGTCCTGAAAAACTTGCATCCCCACCTCCTCGTCATCCTGAAAACACAGAAAAACTTGCATCCCCACATCCGCAAGATACACCAAATATTCCATCCCCACCTACTACTAGTCTTGAAAAAACAGAAAAACTTGCATCCCCACATCCTCAAGAGACACCAAATATCCCATCCCCACCACCACATCCTCCTCCTCCTCCTCATGAAACAACAAAACCTACACCCCCAAATGAAAGTGCTCAAAACAATCATGCCAAAGCAGGTACATCTGGGCCTAATACCACTGTAATAGCTCCTGGTGAGACACCACTGTTACCAGTCAACCAAAGTGATGTGTTGGCTGGTGCTGATAAATCTGTCGATGACATTTCAAAGAAAGTTGTAGGTACACCTAGGCCCAATACCTTTGTAATAGCTCCAGGTGAGACACCACTTGGCAAGAAAGCCCTTGAGAAACTTTCAGTCATTTCAAATAAGCAAGGAAAGAAACTTGCCGAAATTTAATCTCTACAACACGTACAGCAGGCAAGAAATCCCTTGAGAAACCTTCAGCCATTTCAAAGCTACAAGAAGAGAAACTTGCCAAAAATAAAAGTTCTGCACCACCTAGCAAGCAAGCAAGCCCTTAAGAAACCTTCTTCAGCCATCTCAAAGTAGCAGGAAAAGGAAATTGTTGTAAATAAAGCCTCTAAGATGCCTACTACAAAGCGATCTAAGAGAAACACCAAGAAGAATCCTTGGTCTAACCCAAAGCGATATGAGAGAATCACCTAGAAAAATCCTTTGACTATGGTTAACCCAAATTACAAATTCGGAAAGAGCCTTCTCAGTGATGATGATCTCAAAAAGGCAGCTCCTTGTACCAGAGAGCTCCACACATTCTACATGCAACGTGGTAAGTCAGATGATGATTCTGACATTATGGTCGCACTTCGGCCTGGGACTAGTGCATGGCCTAAGAGAGATGAATCATCAGATGGACTCCAGCAAATACTTGTGCAACTCAGTGATTTGTACGATCTCTTCAACTTGGATGCTTAGGATCTGACACTTCTTCATTGCTTCATCCTGTAAGTTGCTTGAAAATTTAATCTACTTCTCACTAATCATTCTCTATCGAAATGTGCTTTTTCCCTCACATCAACTTTACCATGCATTTTGCCTCCTTACACTTTGTTTGTTCTTACTAATAGGAATATGGATGTTGAAGTTGAGAAGACGCGCGCTGCAGTTGGCTTCCTAGATCCTGAATGCCTTTGCTCGACAACGTTGAACAGCACGGATAACACTCTTGCTTTCCCTGTGTCCTATATGTGCAATGCCTTCAGACTATATTCCAAAAAGAATTTCATCCTTACCGTTTATCTCAGTACGAACCATTGGATTTGAAACACCCACGTTTTAACCCCTAATAACTCACCTGCTCAATTACACATCGTTTTCAAAACCCTTCCGCTGAGCTCAATTGTTTCCCCAAAAATCCTGATCATCGATTCTTTTCCCTCCTCTCCTTGGCGCGTGCCGCGCTGCTGCACTGCACGCCGCTCATCGCGTCGTGTCTCATAGCACTACCACAGTGCCGCGGTCGACCACCTCGCTGGGAATCCCGGGCCAGCCACGGCCCCGTCGGCCGACCCGTTCGCCAGCCTCACCACCGACACCGGGAGTGACTCGACGTCGTGTCAGCCCCGCGAGTGCTCGAACCCGGGGAAAGTGCCACAAAAGATCCCTCCTAATTTTTCCTAGGTTTTCCCCTATTTTTCTAACCCTTTCTCCTCTTTTCCTTTCTCTTTTTCTCCTTTTCTTTTTTTCCTATTTCCTTTTTCCTTTTCCCATCTTCTTTTTTCCTCCTCCTTTCTTCCTCCTCCAACCCGGCCTCCCCTGCCCGCTCCCTCGCACCATACGCCTGGCTCCCTCCTTTTCCTTCAACCTCGGGCTCGCGCCCCCAGCCTCCTCTGCTCGCTTCCAAGCACGTCGCGCCGAGCCACCGGCCGGCCTAACCACAACACAGCATGGCACACAGCCACCGCACGCGCTGCACATGTGACGTTGGCGCACCACTGCCACGCCGGACCCTTGCTGCAGACCGCGTGGCCACTGCGTACCTCGCTTGCGCGCGCGCACCACGACCGGCCGCCGCCGTCGTATCGCCGGCCCCGCGCCCGCGAACCGCCGGTCACGCCCCCACGGACACCGCCGCTGCGCTTCCCGATGTGTCGTATCGCCGGCCCCGCACTGCTACTCGAGCCATCCAATCGCCACTATCGCGCCCCCACCGCCAGCCCCGAGATGTGACTGCGCGCTGTCGCTCGACGCCGCGGCCGCCTTAACTACCGCCTGCCTGAGCCGTCGCCTCCGAGCACCATTGCCGTTCCAACCCGCCGCTCGCCTCACGACACCGTCCAAGCCTGTCACCACCCAATCCGCACACCACCACGTGCGTCACTGCCCACCACATCTCGTCTAGCAGCACCGCAATAACTCTGCCTTAATCACGGTCGCGCCTTGCCAGTCGAGCCAAACCGCCATTGCCGTCGGCCGCACGAGGATCGCTTGCTTGGCCCAGCTGCTCCACCACCTTTCCCCCGCCTATAAATACTTGACGCCGCTCCTCGTCGCATCCCGCACCTCCATAGCCACTTCCCTCCCACTCCCGAGCTTCCGAGCGCCGCCGCCCCTAACCACCGCCGTGGAAGCACACCGATCGCCGCCCGTTCACATGGTGCCGCCACCACCGACCACCTCAGCCAAGGTGAGGAAGGGAAAAGAACCCTCTCGCCCTCCTCTCCGTTTTCTCCCATCTCCAGATCGCCGCCGTACCCTGGTGCACCAGCGAGCACCCCCACCCCCCTGTCAGCCGGCTGTCGGGTCAATCCCCCCCTCCTCTGTTCTTTTCAGGAGGAAGCAGATGGCCATTTTGCCAAAAACCCCTGCCCTTTTCCTTTGTTACACCAAGCCCTCCCTTCTCTATTCCCTATGTCTCTTCTTCTTCTTTCAAAAGAAACCCTATCCAATAAATCAATTTACGAACCAGCCCCTGCTATTCCAAAGTCAATAACAAATAGGTCCTTATGCCATTTTATTTAAACCTCACCTTAGTCATATATTGCAATTAAGCCCCTTTTCTATTAAACCTAATTACAACGAAGTCCTTGACCATTCTTGATCAATCCTAATGACGCTTTTCGCGCATCATTTCATGTTCATATTTTTGCCCGGTCAATCCCAGCTCTTGCCCCGGCCTTTCATCTATTTTTCCGCTGATCCATCTATCCTTAAATAATATTGATTCCCTCATTTTATATTTATTCCCCCTCGAGCTTAGCTGGTAAATTTTGTGTGTTTGTATTGATTGTGTGCTGATTTGTGTGCGCAATAGCCGATGGAGTGAACGAGGAGGAGTACCGCGAGCCGTAGCTTGGAGCCGAGTACAGTGAGCAGGAGATTGAGGTCCCATACCGCGAGCGGGAACTCCCCGAGGACTTCGAAGATGGCAAGTTCAATCTCATCCTTTGATAAATGCTTTGGTCCCAGTTTTATAAACACAACCCTATGATCCGTTTTATAATTACATATGGTTTTACTGCAAAAACCTAGTAGGATAACCACCCTTGATTGCTATTATTGACCTTTGTTTGGCCTAAATGATTGCTTTAAAATGTGTGGGTGATTTAAAAATGGGAATGGGATATTTTGGAAAATGAGTAAAGAACTGGGTGGACGAGATGGACATGTGTGTCAGGAGTTGGGGAAGCTCGTACCTTTGTGGTTGAGCGTGTTGGGAGATATCCATCTTGTCGTTAAGGACTGGGTTGCGTGACATCTCACTTGGCCAATTTATCGTACAACCACTCGACCGTTGTATATGGCAACGGCTTAGCATAAATCCCACTAGTTAATCTACGTGCCACCAGGAGTGCGGGTGAGCAGCGGGAGATCAAGGAGTATGGGTACGATCTGTGTGAGTTACGCCCTGGTAATGTGAGATAACCACTTGGTTGCTTTTGTGGTGTCTAGTAGGGTTAGCTAAGGTGGGTAATGGCTTTGATAGGATCCACGTCGGCACTAAGGTGTTCGTGTGGTGGTACCATACTTGTGGGTAAAGCTGTACAACCTCTACAAAGTGTAAAACCTATTTGAATAGTTGTGTCCACGGTATTGGACGAGTCACGGTGTGGTCACAAAACTAGTGTTTGGGTTTGGGATGATTTTCATGGAGTGAGTTGATTTCTGGGAAAGTGTGTGTCGGTGTGCCTAGGCTACTGTGGATGGGGAGTCCAGTAGTCCTTAACTGGTTTTCTCAAAACAACTGAGTTACTTGGGTTATAAAAATGATTTCTGAAAACCTTTTTGAAAATGAACCCCTGCATGAGTAAATATGTTTGCAAAATAAACCTTATCTTGATCCTTGGTATATCCTGTGCATAATCTGCCGATTAGCCCCTCCGTGGGTGGGGTTGAACTTGTTGAGTACGTATGTACTCATCCTTGCTTAATTAACTATTTTTCAGAGGAGGATCCCGACTTTGTCCCCGAGGATGTCGAGTAGGTTGCTGTCCTACACCTAACCCGTGCCTTTGGATTCAGGGTCTCCACAGAAAGCTTCCATGTGTGACGCCCTAGGTTTTCAGCCGGGTTAATTAACCCTAAAAATCTGGTCACCCGAGTTGACTTTGGTCAAATGACAGTCAACTTGGGTCATCACCTCGAAAACATCACCGACAACCCCTAATGACACCCCTTCGTCAACTAATAGTCAAGATTGGGTCAAAACCCTAGTCAAACCCCTTAAACACCCTTTGACCCTCCAACGTCGCCCAGAACTTTTGTCATGTTCTCCAAATTTCACCTAAACACTTCAAAATCTCCCAATGTAAAAGTTGTGTATTTTGTCGAGGGACACAACTTTCATGTTGAGTGGCATTTGAGATTTGGAGTGGAAATGCGTGAAAAAGCTTGGTCAACGCCTAGAGTTACTATTCATCGACGCCTAGAAATCTGCCATCTTGGCATGCATTTTGTGCACAAAAAACCCTCATACGCCCTTTGTAGAAGTTGTAGAGGGATGCTAGATCTACAACTTTCCTATTCAAACCTTGGAGCACTTCAGTTCAACTTTTTGGAGAAAACAGCAGTCGAACAGGGCAACCCTGAAATGTTTCTATGCTGGAACGCGCTCCTGCGCAACGTCGCGCGCTGGCAGGCGCCAGACCGCACACCCGCGCCCCTGGCTGGGCCCAGACATCGAGGCACCGCTGCGACTGCCGGTCCTACAGCCCCCACACCAACGTCCGCGCCCAATACCCTGTCGCCACGCACCGCACACCCATGGGCCGAGCGAACCGACCTGCGCCGCCCAATCAACGGCATCACCACCGTACTCCGCCTGTACCCCACCATTGGTCGCTACCGAGTCGTCCACGACGCCGTACCCCCTCCACGACGCATGCACGTCCACCTGTCGTGCTTGCTTCTCCTCCACGCCTCACGGTCTATAAAACCAAACCTCGTTCCCGCTCCTCGCACAGGACACAGAGAGCGGACGCCATTGGCGCCGACGCTGTGGAACTTCGCTCCACCCTCGTCTCCAACACCGCCTAAGACTCCGCAAGGTCTCCGTGCACCCCATCGAAGCTCCCCCTGTAGTCTTTTGCCTCGTGCTATGCCCCTACTCGCCGGAGCAGAAGCTCCCGCGGCTGCCCATCCATGGCACCGCCGAGCTCGCTCGCCGGAGCACCTCCTGCCGCCTCCAACCCCTCAAACCGACCCTAGGTGAGTCCCTCATCATCCCCAGCCACTTTCCCGGCCAATCCCGAGCCCCCCTTGGGTGGATTCCAGCAATCCCCGCTGCTGGCCACGCCCAGGGACCCAATTGCAGAAGTTGATTTCTATCTAAGGGCCTAACTGTGAAATCCAGGGACCTGTTCATAAAACCAAAAATTAGACTTTGACCCCTTGTGCTGAACCTTGGAAAATTAATATAAAATAGTATAAAAATCCAAAAATTGCAAATCCAATTTTCCTGTGCTCTGTGTGACTAGGACTACAATTTCTACAAAGCATGTATATACTTTTGAGCTTTAATTTTGGCATGAAAATAGAAAACCCTTTTATCTAGATCTGTTGTGTAGCCAAATCCATACATGATCAGGAGCTGGATTTTGGATATGTTGTGGATACAAGCATGTGTAGGTCCTGTGACAAAATTTGCACAAAGTTATTGAAGGAATCTTTTATATGATTTATCTTGTGTTATTGACAAATCTGCGTAGATGAATTTTATAGCTTAAAATAAATTTAGTTTTGATCCCTACTTCTGGATATTGTCTTATTATGCTGAAATGCACATCTGGTGAATTTACCATGATTTTATCTCTGCTATAAACATCATTTCCTAATTTGTACTTGTTTTTAATCATAAATGTATAGATCAGGATCTATAATAGCTCTAGGTGTGTTTGTTGGTTTCCTAGGCTTGTTTTAGACCAAAGCATGTGTAGGAGAAAGTTTGGCTTCAGTACTGCTATATTTATTTTTATATGCATTAATCCTTTTATTGCTAGCTAGAAATGCTATTATTTGTGTGCATTATTTTTCAGTGGCTCAAACCTGATTGCTTGCTGTCCAAATAAGTGTTCCCTGGTCAGTAGGACCAGTCGGTACTGTTTGGCTATTTTTTAGGCTTGTTGATTGTTTAAAAGTTGGAAAACTATATTAAGCTAGTGAAGGAAAAATATGGGAAAATCATTCTTGTTATGCTTGCACTCTATAAATGAGTTAGGAGAATAATTTGTGGGTTGAACGTACATTTCCTTGCTGTTTTGCATTTAAATTAATTATTTCTTTTATATATGTACACAATCACCATCAAGAGAAGGTTAAATAGCCTTTTTGTGTTTATCTTTTTATGGGAAAATGATAAAATGATTTTGTTAAGGTGAATATGGCCAACCATATACTCCTTGTGGTTGTTTGCTAATGTTTGTTAATTAGATTAAATTAATTCCACTCCTAATCACTGCATTGCATCCTCCGTGTAGAAGTCCCCGACGGTAGCTATACGCTCGTGCCAGCTGACGAGGATGAGGGAGCAGGAGAAGACATGCACTACGTGACCGTTGAGCAAGACCCGGACCAAAGTCTAGAAGTTTGTGTGTCTGCCTGTGTTGACGAAGGCAAGCCCCAATTTAATCATTAACCTATGTGTTTACTTTCAAGCTTCTGAATTTATCATTGTTATCTTATGTGCATTTACGTTCTGGAGTGATTGAAACCCTAGTTGCATGATGCTTAAGTACCTATGATCTTTTATTAGCATGTTAGGTCGCTAGTTGTTATGCTTTAAGGATCCGGTACAAGTCGAGTGATGTTCATCACTCGCGAGAATAGGATCTCCTTTATGGAATCACCATATTGATTAAATGGATTGCTCATGTGGTAAGAGCATGGGATTTGTGCTCCGGTCCAATGGCTTCGTTGATTAAGTGTTTGAAAGTACTAAACACTTGTCGAAAAGGGGTACGATAAGCCTAGTACCTAAATGAGACGGTGCGGGAACTTTGCGCTACTAAACTTAGGGTTGCGGCCCCGGGCTCACCACCTGAGTACTTGCGTGAGGCTGGGTGACCTTGGTGGCGTAGCCCGGTAAACCTCGTACTGAAGACTGTAGCATCTGATCCCAATCCGAGGAATGTCGGGAACCGCCTGGTTTGTGAACTCTTAGTGAGGGCACCTCCCGTGTGTTTAGGTCCACCTTGCAAGGTTTAAATCAATCGATTGTCAGCCTCTCACCGTTATCTGAGACTACTTAATCTACTGCCCAAGATATCCCTTTATGATGGAACTTTGTGAAGATTATTATTTGATTAATTGTTTGCACAACTATGATTGCAATAGTTGCTTATCTAGTAATGATTACTTCTACTAGAACATGAGCTAAAATATCCCTTTATGATGGAACTTTGTGAAGATTATTATTTGATTAATTGTTTGCACAACTATGATTGCAATAGTTGCTTATCTAGTAATGATTACTTCTACTAGAACATGAGCTAAAATATGAAAGTAAGGATCCACTACTTAGTAGCTTTTTGGCAAACAAACCCACTAGCCAAAAGCCTTGCATGTTAGAGGTAAAGTCTTTCTTTTAGACGGGTAAGCCTTGCTAAGTATTAGTATACTCAGTCTTGCTTTATAAATGTTGTTCCAGGTAATGCATGTGATGTGTGGCCCGGAAAACTTCCACCCGGCTGGGAGCTGGATTGGGTGGATGACGAAGAGTGATTACATCATGGACAGGCCTCCTATGATGTGATCGTACCGTTTAGTTATCTTCCGTTGTTTTCAATAAACTCTGAACTATTTACTTTCATGTCAAAGAACTATGTTTGTAATAATGGACCCTACGGGGTTTTGATGTTAATTTGTAAGGCACTCTGGACTCTCCTTCGTGGGAGTTTTAGTGTATACGTTCGATCCTCTCTGTGTTGTCAAGTGATTTACTGGGTGTTAACCCGGCAACACTCAACGAGATGATTCTTTATTATCTCTTAATGACCAAATGGAGTGGTTTAGGCGATAGTACGGAATTATCTCGGATGGGGTTGTCACACCATGGCGCTAGACTCTGATGATGTCTTAGAAGTCTTTACTATTTTAGTGTGGGCTACAGTCCTTATGTTTTTTCTCGTGGCAGTGGCGTTTTCATGCCCACAGCCTCGACGTGTTGTACGGCAATGAACCATCTGATGTAATAAATGTGTTACCAGCATCCTGGGACTGGTATTTGTATCACATTTAGTCACCTCTGATGAGGGGACACTTCAGGTGGTATCAGAGTCGTAGGTTGGCCGTAGGACGTGACCCCTAGGACCCGAGACCTTTTCTAAGCCTTTCTTTGAATCTTTTCCCTACTTAGCTCACCTTTCTACAAATCTCTTACCTTGACCATTGCTTGATTCCAGATGGCTAACTTGGAATGGAGGGGAGGCGTCTGCCCCGCAGAGCCTGGCCTCCCTAACTTATTGCTACTCAGCCTGGAACACGTCGGAGTGGTGGACCCACCGGAGTACACCTATCGGGAGTACAAACGAAGAGGCACCCTTCAGTGTAATTTGATGATCTTCATGGGAAGAAGCACACTCTACCCCGACATAGATCCATGGTTCGTCTCCACCACTGGGTCTCGTTTCCCTGACACCTACCCAAAGGCTGCCCGAAAAGCCCCGCGACGCCTACGAGTGGTCTATAGGCAACATCTTAGACAGACTCCAATGGGATTTTTCCCACCTTCGAGAGGTAGAGGACGCTCATAGATCGCCCGAATGAGAAGACTTGGAAGAGAAGAAGAAGACCTAGAAGATATAGTTTCCCACATGTCCATCTACCTCAGCCTAGACCACCTTTACCGTGAATAGGCCGAGCAGCTGAAGCACCAAATCAGCAGGGCAGAAAGAGCAGAACAAAGGATAGAATTAGAAATGATAAGGACAAGAATGGCGGAAACTTCCCTAGCTAATTTGCAATAAGACTACGCCAAAGAAAGGGAACGCTCTGAAATAGCCAATAAAACCCTATGGGATGGGCTTCATAAGGAACAAAGGAGAAGAGAAGAAGCTAGGTTACTGGATGGAGAACCTGAAGAAACCCACTGGGATAAGGAAACCCAGACTGAGGATGTGATGTTGGAACAAGACCTCCCACTAAAGAAGCATCGCATTCAGCCTGAGGAAGAATCCCCATGAGAAGAGAATGGAGTGCCTAGGCTAGAGCCGTCATCCTAATAATAATAAATGTACCCCTGAGGAGTGTACCCAACCTTGTTGAGAAATAAAACTATCTATCTTTTGCCCAACTTGTTCAACTCTACCCTTGTTTTCAGATGGCCGAAGATGGATGAACCCAAGGCGTGTGCCAGGAGCCTGGTTTTGGTCGCCTTCTTATCAACTCCCTGGAGCGCCTCGGTATCACTGAGCGCCCAAGGTACTACAGCAGAGAGTACGAGCAACTCGACAGTCTTCGCTATAGGGTGGTCCTCTCCATCGCCAGAAGCAACTGCTACGCCCAACATCGAGCCGTGGTGCGTGACCGCCACTGGGTTTCGACACAGAGATACCTACCCCTTGGCCCTTAAAAAAGCTCTCCGATACCTGTGTTGAATCTATGAAGACCACCTCGTCTCCACACCAATGAGGCTTTACCCTCCCGCCGTTAGGCTCGAGTCTGGCAAGCCCGTTTGAGACACTTAGAACGGCGCTGCCACCAAGAAGATCTTTTGTACCATGTGGTAGCCTACCTCGTCTCCCTAGACCAACTCTTTGACGAGCAAGGAAGGCTCCTGAGGGAGCAAATCGGTCAGGCCGAGCAAGCAGAAGTCACAGTAAGGATGCACCAAATTCGAGTAGCTCCAGATGAAGCAAGGACCGCAACTACCATAAATAATGAAACCGTTGCCGATGAAAGGCTTAGGCGGATCCATGATCAGTGCATGCAGGAATGGACCAACAGTGGAAAACCCGCTCCTCTACAAATGGTTTCAAGGCGTCTTGCCAGGACCTTCCAAGGCTCTGGTCGTATGGACGCGGAAGAATCTCAAGCCGAACAAAGGGAGCGCCTTAACGACCAAGAAGTGAATCAAGGTGAGGATGGAGGAGAAAACCACGTCCAGCCACCGCCACCCCCTTACCGTAGACCTAGCGCAAGTATTGGCCAACCAAACTCTGCTGCTAGAGCCATAGCCAATGCCATCAACCGCCCAAGGCCTCATGTTCTGGGTATGAATGAGAAGCTGATAGAATTTCTCCAGACAAAGCCACCCACTTTTGGCAGGTCCGTGAATCCCTTGGATGCAGATGACTAGTTGAGGGCCATCCTCAGAGAACTAGAGCCATTCAACTATGAAGATCGAGACAAGATTCTCCTGGCTACCCACCAACTCACTGAGACAGCCTTAGCATGGTGGCAAAACTAATGTGCAGCAGCCAAAGACCCCTCCACCATCACTTAGGATGAGTTTGTCGAAGAGTTTTGTCGCTACCACATCCCAGAAGCCACACTGAAGCGAAAAGCGTACGAGTTCCGTGAATGCCACCAGGGTAACAAGGCAGTGGAGGAATACACTTACCGGTTCATAGAGTTGGCCCGCTATGCCCCTGAAAAAGTGGATAAGGACTCAAAGAAACAAGACATGTTCAAGAAGGGCTTGACTCCAGAACTGAGGACTCTACTTACCCCTCAGATCTACCCAGATTTCAACACACTTATGAACATGGCCATCCTCACAGAGATAGCTAGGGTAGAAGAGAAGAAAGAAAACAAGCGCAAATTCATGGAGAACAAGGCTTAGCAGCAAGAACATTCCCAGAGACAGAGAAGCTTTGGTCACCCCATGTCCAGGTTCCAAGCCCCCATGCAGTACAGAACCTAGTCACAAGCCATGGGCTCTCAGGGCCCCAGAACCCAGTTCAAACCATACAACAACCAGAACACCATGAAGCTCCCATAGAGCAACACTAGCCAGGTCACTGCCAACAACAACACCACCAGGGAATGTTTCAACTGTCGTGAGACCAGACACTTCATTGTCAACTTCCCAGGCGCCAAAAACCAATAGATTCAGCCTTCTCCAACTCAGTGAACGCGCCGAGATCGGTTGTATCTGGAGCCAACCGCGTGCCGATTCGCAGCAGCAACAACAACTTTGGCAACAACAACACCCAGCAGATGAGGCAGCCCGAGCAGGCTTATGGACGAGCCTGCATCAACCACATCAACGCACAGGAGGCTCAAGAGGCACAAGGCGTAGTGCTTGGTGAGTTCCTGGTCAACCATATTATTTGATTCAGGAGCATCACATTCGTTCATATCCTCAAGTTTTGTGGAAAAACACAACATACCTATAGTACTACTAAAAGCACCCTTGTTAACCCGAACGCCCGGAGGTGACATCAAGTGTCAACTGGGTTGCTCTCGGGTAAGGATGATTTTAAGTGGGGTAGAGTTCCTAGCGGACCTAGTAGTACTGAAGTCCAAGGGAATAGATGTGATTTTTAGGATGGATTGGTTAAGCCTACATCATGGTCTTATAAGTTGTGTCGATAAGGTAGTGCACCAGACCAAACCAGACGGAGTACAAGTGACCTGCCACACCCGAAGACACAGACTAGACATAATGGTTTTTAGCATGGAAGCCAAATCCATAGAGGAAGTCCCAGTAGTGCGGGAATATCCTGATGTGTTCCCTGAAGAACTCCCAGGAATGCCACCAGATTGGGACATAGAGTTTGTCATTGACCTTATCCCCGGAAACTCTTCGATAGCCAAGAGACCCTATGGGATGGCAGCGCCTGAGTTGGCAGAGTTAAAGAAGCAGCTAAGAGAACTTCAGCAAAGTGGGTTTATCAGACCAAGCTCATCCCCGTGGGGAGCCCAATGCTCTTCGTAGAAAAGAAGGATAAAAGCTTGAGGATGTGCGTAGACTATCATTCACTAAACAAGGTCACTATCAAGAACAAGTATCCTCTCCGCAGAATAGATGATTTATTTGACCAACTGAAAGGATCCAAGTATTTTTTTTGAAGGTGGATTTAAGGTCAGGATACCATCAACTCAAGATTAGGGAGAATGACATCCCAAAGACCGCCTTTGTCACCCGTTACGAACAATATGAGTTCACGGTGATGTCCTTCGGACTCACTAACGCGCCAAAGTATTTTATGAACCTCATGAATAAGGTGTTTATGGAAGGTCTAGACAAGTTTGTCGTAGTTTTCATTGACGACATACTTGTTTACTCCAAGAGCGTGGAGGAACATGAGCAACACCTTCAGGTGGTTCTGGAGAAACTGAGGGCACACAAGTTGTATGCTAAGTTCAGCAAGTGTGAATTTTGGTTGGAGAAAATATCCTTCCTTGGGCATATTCTGACAATAGAAGGAGTAGCAGTAGACCCCGGGAAGGTTGAAACAGTCTCCAACTGGCGACAACCAACCAATGTGAGTGAAATCAGAAGCTTTCTTGGTTTAACGGGATACCACCGGAGGTTTATTGAAGGATTTTCCAAGATTGCCCGACCCATGACGGAATTGCTCAAGAAGGAGAAGAAATTCACGTGGACCGAGTCTTGTGAGAGAAGCTTTCAGGAGTTGAAAAGACGATTGACAACAGCCCTAGTACTAACCTTGCTAGACATTCAACGAGACGTTGTCGTCTATTGCGATGCATCCCAGCAAGGATTAGGATGTGTCCTTATGCAAGATGGGAAAGTAATGGCGTATGCTTCCCGCCAACTCAAACCCCACGAGCAGAACTATCCCACCCATGATTTGGAGTTTGCAACCGTAGTGCCTGCCCTTAAGATTTGGAGACATTACCTGATTGAGAATAAATGCGAAATCTATACAGACCACAAGAGCTTAAAGTACATTTTCACCCAGCCTGACCTGAACCTAAGGCAAAGAAGGTGGTTAGAGTTAGTCAAGGATTATAACCTAGAAATCCACTACCACCCAGGAAAAGCCAATGTAGTGGCAGATGCCTTAAGCAGAAAATCCTATGAGAAGGCAGTGCCTAAGAGTGCACAGTTGCAAGAGGAAATGGCACGACTCAACATGCACATTGTTCCCTAGGACTACGTCCGCCAACTAAGTGTTCAACCTACCTTAGAAGAAAAGATCAGCAAGGCCCAAGAGACCCGATTTGGTGGCTGGGGATTGGCGGGAGCAGCGCCGTTGAGGGCTCTAGGCGGCGCGCGGCGGCGGTGCCCGCTATGGCCGGCAGTCCGGTGAGGAGAAGGGAGGCGCGGGGCAATGCGCAGGGCTTTGAGCTCCTATGGGGCCTAGGCAAGGTGCTAGGAAGGCCGAGCGGTCGGCGGATCGAGCGGCAACGGAGCTCGCCCGGCGGCGGGCATGGCGGCTCGGCGAGGCCCGCGGAGATGGCCGGCGCGGGCGCACATGTGAGGCGGCTCGGGGCCTTAAATAGGCGAGCTCAGGTGTGCAAAGCACGGAGGCTTAGCCTCGAAGCAAGGGCGGGCGCGGGCGCCCGACCGCGGGCGGTGGCATGCCTGGCGGGCAGCACGGGCAAGAGCCCAGAGCGTGAACGGGGTCGTGGCACATGGCTTGCGCGACTTCAAGGCGTCTTGGAGTGCTCCCGGCCTCGGGCGCGGGACTTCAAAAAGGTGTGGGACCTCGGGATGCGTCCGGGTGGGACCGGACGCCGAGGCGGCGCGGCGCGCGCAGCGCGCGCGCGCGCGCGCGTGACGTCGCGGCGCGGCGCGGCGCGGCGTCGCCGGCCCGACAATAATTCACGCACCCCTCGTTCGGACGTGAAAATCTTCAAAATTTTGAATAGAAGTGCACAAAATGTTGAATAGGAAAGTTGTAGATCTCACTACCCTCTACAACTTTTACAAAGGCTCTAGGGTGTTTTTCTCCACGGATTCCGCATAAATTGTTGCCAAACTTTGAATGCCGCCATGTCTCGATGAGCAGGAGGTGCTGACAGTTGACCAAGTTTTTCACCAATTTTCTCTCAAAATCTGAAATGCCAATCTACATGAAAGTTGTGTTCCTCAACAAGCTGGACAACTTTCAAAAAGGTAGATTTTGAAGTGTTTAGGTGAAATTTGGAGAACGCGGCAAAAGTTCCGGAGGACACTCACCGACGTCAAGGTTTAAGCGGGGTTTGACCAATTCTTTGACCAAGGGTTGACCACAGGGGTGTGTTGACTTGGTCAAGGGGTTGATAGGGGTTGTCGGCTCGGTTTTCGAGGTGATGGCCCAGGTTGACCTAGGTTTGACCACTGTCAGCCGGTTTGACTCAGCTGATTCGGCCATTAGCGCTAATGACGCTAATTAAAAACCTAGGGCGTCACAGTCTACCCTCCTTAAGAAAAATCTCGTCCCGAGATTAGAAATTCCAACAAGATAGGGAAATAGGGAAGTGGTCCTCTCGGAGTTTCCGAAATTACTCTGAGGGAGCAAACACGATGGGATTATTGGGCAAAGAGTATAACCACCATCAGTTTAAGATTAGCCCGTAAGAGTAGTCAAAGGCGACAAGTAATGGAAAGCTTTTGCACGGAGTTTACTTGTGGACGCAAGCGGAAAGTATGAAGAGATAAACTGCTATAGGATCTTCCGAACGATCTTTCTCACACGTTAATCAGGTTGCAACCTTAGGTGGCATTGTTTCGTGCCACTACGGTGCAATGCTTTTCAAAAATTGATGTGATGCACATGTTTATGGAGACACGATGCATATGCTCATGTAGTATGGTGCTTATGGTGCATGTCAGCATGACTCGGTTACCCACAAAATGAGTTAGTGATTGAGAGGACAATCACAGGTTGAGGAGTATGCGTGGCGAGTTGCATTCTCACAACCAAGATACCTAGTGCGCTCCTAGTGGCAATCATGTGGCTGCAGCGCACATGACGCCCTAGGTTTCGTCACAGCACCTTTAGTTATGGGATAACAACGTCACCAAACATAAGGGATAGAGTAGGATATAATGAAACACTCCATGCGTATGCATGTTAGTTCACCCAAGGTTCCCAAATGCACATGCTATGCAAATGCATGCTCGAGAAGGGACTTATTTATTTATTTATTTATTTATTTATTTATTTATTTATTTATTTATTTATTTATTTATTTATTTATTTATTTATTTATTTATTTATTTATTTATTTCCAAAATGTTGTGAGCAAGACCATGAGGAATAAGCTCATGATTGGAAGTTTGAAGTAACCATGACAAGGATATTAGTACCAAGAATATCTTAGTGCTTCAACATGTATAAAGACAAGGGGTTTGGAGGGAATACTAGGCGATGTAGATAACATGTTGACAGGAGAAAATTACCACTGAAGGTTCAACTCTAAGATCAAGACATTCCCACTGACATAGCAGAATAGCATAAGTTCTTTTCTCAGGCTGAGCAATGTTAGGTAGTCGTGTGTACAAAGGCACAGTTGTATGTTAGAACTCGAAGCGAGCACACATACATAATGACATAAAGTTCTGGCAGTTGTGAACAAAAATTCATAACTTAAACCCAGATCTCCAAAAATTCTCGAATTATTGCAGCACTCAGCAAGATTATGAGACACATCTTTGGTATACAAAGATCCATTAGAAAGGTTAAGAAGGTGCTTTAACTAAGCAAGATTTTAGATCTAGTTCTGGGAAAGACAGCAGGACAGAGGTTGACTAAACCGAGCATAACTTGAGATAGAATAAAGTTATGACCGTGAATTGTTGCGAGCAGGAACTAGATTAGATTTGGAGCAACTTTGATTTAGAACGCCTATTTTATTTACTCCTAAAACATGGTGCAAAATCAAGACAACAAACTTTTACAAAATTTGGGCAGCATACACCAAGCATGAGAGGTACTTTAGTTTAGAAACACATACTAACAAAATCTTCCTTAGGGAGCATACAAGGTTCTGTTTTTTGGTCCATTTTAATTGGTTTCGATTTTTAATATGCATGCAAAACGACCTATTCGACCTCACATGGCAATCAAACCAAAAATCGAAGTTAGTGCCGGTGGCAAGGCTTTTATTCATCTCTCCCTATAATATCTAGTCCAGAGTTATACGGTACTCGCCTAACGACTAACGAAGCGCTGTTATGTACCTGCACAAAACGAACCTTCCGTGCCAGCACGTCACGAAAGCATCCACATACATTACCGTTCACTATAGAAACGGCATCCATACGTTAAGCCACTGCATGGACAACGTCCAACCTCGGACACTCTCCGTTTGAATGGAGTGTATCCTTGCCTCGCATGCTCGACATGCGGAATGCACACGTATGGCAAAACGTGGCGACAGCACAACTCATAAACAGACGCGAAGATGGGATCCGTGATGGATCACTCCATCAACCCTCGCAATTCCCGTGATGCGGCACAGCACACGTATAAAACACGTGGCTCATCTAGTTTGGTTGTGCAAGAAAGTAAGTCTGACATGAAGTAAAATGTGCTGGAAGTTAGCAAAATAAACCATAGGTTAAATAAGCCACCTGAAAGAACCCAAAAATTCCCTCTAGGGCCTCTCGGTCTAGTTTATCCTTAACGGACCAACGTGTTTTGGAAAATCCGACAATCTTAGCAAATTTTATTCAAAAACCAGTGATTAAGGTTATTAATTAATCTCTGGTGCATATAATTGCTCTGATGCCAACTGTGACAACCCACCCAGGAAAATACTGTACTACCGCCTAAACCAATCCACTTGGTCATTAAGCAATAATAAAGTATCATCCTGTCGTTAGTCGCCGGGTTAACACCCGGTAAATCACTTAGATAGCAACAAGGATCGACTTATATGCATTAAAACTCACGCGAAGGCGAGTCCAGAGATACAACATAAATAACATCCGAAATTTACCCTGAAGGGTTTAATTATTACAAACCGAAGTTTTTGTCATCACGACGTAGTTCAGAGTTTTCGAAACAGCGGAATTAACTAAGTGGAAAGCGAGAACACTACTGGAGGCTAGCCATGATGCCTTCAGTCGTCATCCTCCACCCACTCTAGCTCCCAGCTGGGCGGGATCTCTCCGGGCCACACATCACCGAAAGCATTACCTGGATCAACATATTATAGCAAGGCTGAGTATATTAATACTCAGCAAGGCTTACCCGTCGGTGATAACTACTTCACCTAAACTAGACATGAAAAGGCTTTTTGTCCACTTGGTTGCTTTTGCTAAAAAGTAGCAAAGAGTATGTCCTTACTTTCAAGATGTTAGCACAAGTTCTAGTGGGTTTAAGCTTTACTAAATTAGCCATCTAGTACAGACGAGGTTGTACAATACAATTAATCAAGCATATATTTTATCAACTTCCATCATTAGGGATCGTATGGCTAGTGGATTAAGTAGTCTCAGATAACGGTGAGAGGCCGACAATCAATTGATTCAAACCTTGCAAGGTAGACCTAAACACACGGTGGGATGCCCCAGCGAGGACAACCACCAAGCGGTTCCCAAAACTCTTCGGGTCGGGATCGAATCTTACAGTCTTTGGTGCAGGCTATCCGGAATACCCCGCGAGGCACCCGGACTCACCATACACCACCGGTAGCTAGCCGTGAGACGCATCCCAAGATTAGTAATAGTAGGATCCCTCGCCGCCTCATTAAGGTACTAGGCTTACCGGTCCCATTCCCGACAAGTGCTTAGTACGTTCAATCACTTAACCCACAATAGCCATTGGACCGGAGCCCAAATCCCATGCTCTTACCACATGAGCAGTCCATTTAAGGAGGTCTTATGATTCCTATCTAGGAACCTATTCTCGCGGGTGACATCATCACCCGACTTGTAACGGTCCTATAGCTTAGCAGCTATCGACCTATCATACTAGTAGGGACACAGGTACCTAGGGATCATGCATATAAGGTTCCATACAATGCCTGAACTTAAATGCACAAGCATCCATAGATAATTGTATAACAAAATTGGAAAACTGGGTCAGATGCACCGGGGCTTGCCTTCGTCAGCACCCTCAGTGTCTTCGAGTACTTCCACGTACTGCAGCGCAGCTTCTGCTTCTCCTTCCTCGGATTCCGGGACGAGCGAGTAGTCACCGTCAGGAAGATCTACACGGAATGCAATGCAGGGTTCGGGTGATGTGATAAGTTATCTAACTTATCCAACTCTTGTTGGACACATTCAGCTAACAACTAAATAATTAATTATTACTTTCTTTTTATGAAGGTTATTATTGATATGGTTTCATTCCTTTATTACACACTTGGATTGATACTTCCTTTTATACTTGTTATTTCATGTGAGGGTTTAACACTTCCACCTCTCGCTAGTCGAGGTGTGCACAAGATAACTATTTCTAAATCAATTCCTCAACAGCAAGGGTGTGTTCTTAGTCTTTTAATTAAGTTGGATAACACTTCACAAAAGGGAAAAGAATTAAAAAGGTATTTTTCTAATTTAAATAAGGCATTACCCCGTAAGAGCCTTTGAAGTTTTTATCATCAATAAATCACTAAAAAATTAAAGAAGGGTTTCTTAAGCGTCACAACATCCATACTGAACCACTGGACTCACATGCAAAGCTTGGAAGCTAGAAAATAAAATACTTTGGAAAATAACAAAAGACTAGCTAGCAAACAAATTAAATGCATACAAAAATAATTAAGCATCAAAATGCTCCAATCTTCCTCATACATGCTCTCTGGTCCTAAACCATCCTAGAAAACCAGCATGTGCACCTAGAACCACTATTGATCTTGCTTTATTATTTTATGAAGGAAATCATGCACAAAATAAGAATAAATATTTATGTAATCCAAAACTTATGATTAATTCACCAGAGATGTGCCTTGGCATAACAAGACAGCATGCACAAGTTGGGAATAGAAACATAAATAGTTTTAGCTACAAAAATCATCTAGGCAGCTTCTGCATAAAAGGTAAACAATTTATATAAAAAGATTTACAACATAACTTTGTGCAATTTTTGGCACTGGTGCTAGTCATAACATAAAGCACAAAATATCCAAAACTTGGATGCAGAGAAATTATAGATTTTGAGATATTGCAGATCTAGGCTTTTCACATCTCTATTTTTCATGCTAAAAATATCAAGAATCAGACCATGTGAGTATAACAAAAGTTGTAGAATTTTCCACAACGAATCCAGCAAAATTGAGTTTGCATTTTTCTCACTTTTCTACGATTTTCTAGGGAATTTACAAGTTTCAGCAATTTGGATCTACTATTGAAGTTTCCTTTTTGCATCGGGGACCTTAGAAGTTTCGGTTTTCTTACAGGTAGGTCCTTGCTTTGCATGGAAACCCCTGGGAAGATTCGGGGATTCGCAATTGAGTCCCCGGGGTCGGCCGGCGGCGCGGGTGGCCGGATTCCGGCGGGTCCGCCGCCGCTCTTGGCCGGGGAAACGTCGGGGGACGACCACCGGCTAGACCGGACCCGATTTGGTGGCTGGGGATTGGCGGGACCGGCGGCCGTTGGGGGCTCTCGGCGGCGCGCGGCGGCGTGCCGGCCGCGGCGGCGGTCCGGTGAGGAGAAGGGAGGCGCGAGGCAATGCGTAGGGCTTTGAGCTCCTATGGGGCCTAGGCGAGGTGCTAGGAAGGCCGAGCGGCCAGCGGGTCGAGCGGCAACGGAGCTTGCCGGGCGGCGGGCATGGCGGCTCGGTGAGGCCCGTAGAGGTGGTCGGCGCGGGCGCACGCGTGAGGCGGCTCGGGGCCTTAAATAGACGAGCTCGGGCGTGCAAAGCGCGGAGGCTTAGCCTCGAAGCAAGGGCGGGCGCGGGCGCCTCACCGCGGGCGGCGGCATGCCGGCGGGCAGCACGGGCAAGAGCCCAGAGCGTGAACGAGGTCGTGGCGCATGGCTTGCGCGACTTCAAGGCGTCTTGGAGTGCTCCCGGCCTCGGGGCGCGGGACTTCGGAAAGGTGCGGGACCTCGGGATGCGTCTGGGTGGGACCGGACGCCGAGGCAAGCGCGGAGCGGACGCGCGCGCGCGTGCGCCACGCGCGACGCGCGGCGCGACGCGGCGCGGCGTCGCCGGCCCGACAATAATTCACAATACCCCTGTTCGGACGTGAAAATCTTCAAAAATCTGAATAGAAGTGCACAAAATGTTGAATAGGAAAGTTGTAGATCTCACTACCCTCTACAACTTTTACAAAGGCTCTAGGGTGTTTTTCTCCACGGATTCCGCATAAATTGTTGCCAAACTTTGAATGCTGCCATGTCTCGATGAGCAGGAGGTGCTGACAGTTGACCAAGTTTTTCACCAATTTCCTCTCAAAATCTGAAATGCCAATCTACATGAAAATTGTGTCCCTCAACAAGCTGGACAACTTTCAAAAAGGTAGATTTTGAAGTGTTTATGTGAAATTTGGAGAACGCGGCAAAAGTTCCGGATGACACTCACCGACGTCAAGGTTTAAGCGGGGTTTGACCGTGTCTTTGACCAAGGGTTGACCACAGGGGTGTGTGGACTTGGTCAAGGGGTTGATAGGGGTTGTCGACTCGGTTTTCGAGGTGATGGCCCAGGTTGACCTACGTTTGACCACTGTCGGCCGGTTTGACCCGGCTGATTCGGCCATTAGCACTAATGACGCTAATTAAAAACCTGGGTCGTCACATAGACGGGGCGCGAGGGGGAGGAGGATGATTGTCGGGTAGTTGAGAAAAGAAAAAATGGATGAGGTAAGGAGAGAGAACCTCTAGAAATAGAGGTGCGCGAAGGGGAAGCGCAAAATGCAACGATGCTTCTGGCTCGTGCTGAACCCATAACAGTGACCACCTTTTCCCCATTTTGAGGATGCGGGAGGGTTTGAGGTTATAAGATCACCCGCACTTGTCTCCTTTAAAAGGGCGCTATCCGTTTTCCCATCGACTTGTGAAGGCAAAACCGCTGCTGCGGTCTCCTTCAAAACCAACGGGATTCTCCCGTCTCCACTAGATCCCGAGGGATCGAGAGGCTCCTTCATCCTCCACTGGACCCACCACAGTCTTGCTACCATGGCCCCTAGCGGCCTCGCGCCCTTGCTGGGAACCGCCATGGTCATCCCCGCCACGCCGCCTGCGCACCCCCCCGCGCCCGCCGCACCGACCGCCGCTCACGATGGCAACGGGTACATACCCGATGGGTAGTGCCCACCCGTACCCGTACCCGTTAGGACTAAATTTTACCCGTCGGGTTACCCGCGAATGCACACGGGTAGGAAAATAATTCCATACCCGTACCCGTCGGGTAAATTCTACCCGACGGGTAACCCGTACCCGACAACATACCCGAGAATGACATAAATAATCGGACTTCGTCACACAAAAATAATAAATAATTCCAACTTTTTAGTAAGGTACAAATTATAAATATTGATATAACCATATCATTGCAACAAGCTAATAGAGTAACACACATTAGCACCAATATATAGGCCAAATTCATGCACCATATGAGCTAAAATGACTTACGGTGGATATTATTTATGCGGGTTTTTCTTACCCGCGGGTAGACGGGTATGGGTAGTCTACACCCACACCCGTACCCGCATACCCGATGGGTATGAGATTTTGCCCGATAACGTACCCACGGGTACGAAGTTCCTTCCGTACCCACCTCCTTATCGGGTAAAACCCGTCGGGTACTCGGGTTTCGGGTACCCATTGCCATCTCTAACCGCCGCCCCTCGAACCACCGCGGCAGTCGAGCTCAACCAGGAGGAAAGGGAAGGGCGGGCGAGCTCACACCAGTCACTAGTGAGGAAGAGGACGATCGCGGTGGAGAGCTCGATTCAAGGAAGACGTGAGGCCGACCGTGGTGGATATGTCGTCGAGTCCCCATCCACCGGATCCACGGTAGGAGCTCATGTCGAGTACGGAGGAGGAGCCGAGGCCGTCCACCTCACATGTCCTTCGCGTCTCCCTACTCGCATCGTGGGCACCACCGAGGTTTCTCCGGCTTCCATCCGCCGGCGGGAAGCACGAGGGGGCGTCGGCGGGCAGCACGAGGAGGAGCGGCCATGGAGCTTCGCCGCGAGCATGGAAGGGGGCTTGCTCCGCCACGGGTCGCGACGCATCCACGGCGACGAGGTCCATGCCATGCACTGTTGGCATCTTCAGGGACAACGCGTACCCAGTAGGAGCTCGCGTCGCTCGGCGCTCCAGCGTACCCGGCGGTCCAGCATGCCCGCCTGCTTTTGTGAGGAGCGCGTGGTGAGGGAGGAGGGGTGCGGCTCCGTTCCGTTGCGGTGAGGAGCGGCGCGGTGGCGTCCCATCCCTGTCGGATTCGGCTGCCGCGGGAGCTCCTCACCCCGGCGCCGCCCGACCTCAGAGAAGTCGTCACCTGGCTTCTTCGCGCCCGTGCAGGGAGGACGCCGTGGTACAAAGGAAGGGAGGGAGGGATGCCTGCAGGGCCGCGACGCCTATGCTCCGGTCGCGCCTCGCCTGCGCTGCGCCGGCGGAGGAGGAGTGGAGAAGGGGTGCCGACGGTGGAAGTGGAGAGCAGACAGGTGAGATAGAGACGGGTGGGGAGAGGGATGGGTGGGTGGGAGGGGAGGAAGGGGATACTCCCTCCGTCCCAAATAAAAAGCAATCAAAGGATTAAAAAAATCTCATTTTAACCGCACAGTAGCACACACTGGATCGTACTGTCACTCGTCATTGGCAGTCTGGCACCTGTGCATGTGGACCCGTTTTGGAAATAAAAGTCTCCAAGCGACGCTTAAACAGCACTTGTGCCGCTGTGCCCGTGGGGCCATTTGGAAAAAAATCGAAGCTCTCGATCCTTCCGCACGAATACTCGTTCCTGCTTTCTTCCCCCACCGCCAGCTGTCCATGTATGTAGGGGCAATTTTGTCATTTCCTCTTCACACTATTTTGATGTTCAAATCCTAGAAGTGCATTTTATATGGGACAGAGGGAGTACAAAATTGAGTGGACCCGGTTGTTGAGATAAAAAGGGGTTATAAAGGAAGATGGATGCTGGAGAAGTAAATACCCATGTGTGTGGATGGTGTAATGCTACAGCACCGGCCCCATTGCGAAAGATCTCGACCGCTGCATGCACACGATGCCCGTACGCCGATGATCACACGCGGGACCCTGCACGCATGCATGCAGCCACAAACACAACACACAACGAGGCACACGGACACGGCGGCAGTGCCCCATGGCCTGCCTGCCAGCCTCGGTGGTCGCGTCATGGGGCTCGACGGGAAACTCGGGCTCTGCTGCGCACCTTCAGATCTCAGCGCGATCTTGGTCGCCCGTCCCTGCCGCTCATCCATTGCTGCTGCTGCTGCCGCCGGGCTGCGTCTGCCTGCGTCGCCGCAGTAGCGCCACGCCGATCCGATCAACCCACGGCGCCCGGAGCCCCGCATACGAGACGAACGTGTGCCAGACTCGCCCCTCGTGCCGGTGTCTGCATGCTGTCTCTGGCCGCCACTAACTCGGCGGGCCCCCTCCCCTCCCCCTTTCTCTCCCAAGTCCCACCCTGCCCCCGCGCGCAGGGACGTCGCCAGGAGGAAGACGCCAATGGCCGCCGGCCCGACGCGGTAGCCGGTGGGGTAGGGAAGCACAGCGACCCCCGCCGCTAGCTCTGTGCGGGCGCTCATGGCCGCCCGGACGGATCCGACGACGCTGCCGCGTGCATCATCAGCTAGCGACAGCGCCGCGACCTGTGAAGCCTGTGAATGCGATAGATGAGCCTGTGACCGTGACCGTCCGAGCTGCCCAATACGCGCGCACGGTGGTGGTGAGGGTAGTGATGGCGAGCAGCCAAGGCCGGCAGCTAGCTGGCCGGCTCGTCCGTGCGTTCCCGGCGACGAGTACGGACGCCTATACCTCCGCGGCCCGGGCACAGTGCGCTCTTTGGCCTTGGAATATCGTGGGGGAACCTCCTCGGATCGACAGCGCATCGGCGGACAAATCCCCGAACAGCTCCCGCGCAACGTACCTGCCTGCCTGATCCGTAATCCGTGCTCAGCGGCGAGTTTAAAAACTCCGGCGCCACCAACCGCAGCGGCAGCGCGACCAGTCGACCGACCTAGGACGACGCGTCCGTGCGATTCAGGGAGGGGGGGGGCGCATGCATGGCCTCTGGCGTCGCTCGCTTCGCTTGACCGGAGCGTATGGTCATCACAAGGTGCGCCGGGCCGCCGGCTGCCGGCCGGCCCCTCGACGCCGTGAATGAACGGGAGGAGGGACCGCAGCAATGGCGCACAGTGCGTCAGTGCCGCTCGCTTGCATGTCCGGCCGGTCCACGTGCCCCGGCTGTGCTACTGTTGCGCCACTGTGCCGCGACGCCCTGCTTGGCTTGTTTTTAAACTAGCCCCAGGGGAGTCTGTGACGACCCCGTGTACGCACGCACGCTACTGGCCCGGCCCAGCTACGGCTACGGCTACGGTGGTGCTACGCTACGCTACCTCCGGTGACGGATGCTACATTGGCGCCACAGGAAAGCCTACAGTGCCATAAAAAAAAGCTCGGCCACGGAGGACTGGTTCCTTCGTCCAGTCCTGTACTACCAGTAGAGGGGGGCGTCGGGCAAGTAGCACCCCTCCTCTTTCTCCCTCCTCTCGCTGTCGTGATGGATGGATGGATGTGACGTTAAATGGAAACAGCAGGGACGTCACCTCCAGAGTACCCGGCCACCTAGCGAAAGCATCATACTCTAGGGAAGTAGCGTAGCATTAGCTCACAGCTCAGCTGATCTCCGGGCCTGTACACGTATCCATCCACATCCAGCCCGTCGCGCGTCGTCGGCGACCGTATCTCGCTCGCCAGTATAGCCGGTAGTAGCCTTTCCGCCTACGGGCGACGTCACCCGCGTCCCGTCGGCGTAGTACTGGGACTGACACACCCCCGCTCCGACGTGACGACCGTAGCGCGCGGCCCGTATCCCGGGGAATCTACGTGACAATCCTCCCCTCACGCTCCACTGTACTGCTCCCTCTAGGGGAAGGTAGGAGGGAGGTGGCCCACATGTCATCGGGTGGAACTTGGGGTCCGAGAGGGGGGTGGCTGTCTCGTGAGGGAGACGGGCCAGGGCCAGGGCGGGGCTGGGCAATGTTACGTCGCGTCGGTGTGGGTGGGACCGGACCCACCATCAAGCAGCAGGAGAGGATGCCCGATTGTTTACTTGGGGGTCCAATTATTAATGGGTCGTCCGTCCTGTGTTGGTTGATCGATCAACCGGGCGAGGAGAGGGCCCATTGGCGGCTTCGGTGTTAAGCTCCGTCTGATTTGTTCGTCTAATAACGAGGTAGGCATTGATTTGAGTTTTGGCCACGCAACAAAATTGAAATGACCAGTTAAACAAAGTTTGGACTCCGAATCCCATGAAATATCTGAGCAAATTCCTCCTCGTGATGTAATATTTCCTAGATTCTAGATTAAATTTACAAGTTTCTAGCATGTTCGTTTGACTGATGGCTCGTGCTGATTTATTTTCAAATAAAATATTGATATTTGTATGTTGGTGGTTGGTTTGTTACGAGAGAAAAGTGGTGGTAGCTGGTGATTGATAAGCGGGATGAACAAAACTTTTTTGATTAGATTTCCGGAAGTTATGACCGCATTGTGCTAAGAATTTCCTCGACGACATTCGCTTTCTGAGAAGGTGGACGATAAGAGTCACAAACTGCCCTCAACCCTTTCTATGACGTGACTCTCATTCAAGATTTGACAATGGACAATGATTTGAATGACCCGGAGTATGTTTTTTCTTCTTCTTGCAATGATGTACGTCCAACTCCCATCCTAGCGCCTTCTCTAGAGAAAATAGGCTTGGTCCATTCTAGCGCTAGTGAACTTCGTTGGGAATTCAGGATGGTATAGGACTAGACACGTGGATATGTTTGGATATCCGATAATAAAAAGAAACCCAATAATATAACAACAAGATTATTTACAGAACCTTTTCATATAGGGAACGTATCAGTGTAAACCAACCCCTCCATGCAAACTATGAAAACTTCGATACGAGTCACATGATGTTGATCCAAAAGAGGGCTCATGGGAGGTGGGAGAGTTGATTTGCAAAGGTGTGTTCGCAAATCATCCCTCTTACCTCTCATGAGTTTTGCGCATTACCCCTTCCACCTTCCATAGGTCTTCCCTTGGATCAATATCGTGTGGCTCGGATTGAAGTTTCCATAGTTTGCACGGAGGGGTTGGTTTCCACCGATATGTTCCTTTTCATATATGAGTGTAACTTTGTGCAACAAATATAATGAGTAAAATTAATTCATAATTTGCTAGAGTAACCGTCATTTGATCATGCGCTCAAAGACTTCATTAGATTCGTCTCGCGATTTTACCCGGGAGTTTTTTTAGATAATGAATATCAAATCCGGCCTCTACATCCAGAGATGTACACAGCCAAAAGTTACAAAAGGAGAGAAAAAACAAAAGAGAGAAGCCATGGTCTTATAACTCGACCAGGACAACATGGTCCTCTATTTGATTAACGAGAGAGCGTCCTTGGCTTTCTCTTCACGCCGCAGCTGAGTCTCGAATGCCGTACTGCAGGAGCTCAGGAAGGCTTTCGCAAGGAAGGAAATTACAGCGACACCTCCAAGGGGGAATATGACGTCGAATTCGTCATCGCCGCCGACCCAGAACCAGCCAGGCAGGGTTTTCACCCGTAATCCAAGTTCCTGCAAAAACACAATCAAGCCGAACATACAGACGACGATATGCCGGAAATGATCGGCAGAGTCATCAACAGCTGCAGCGAGGCAACCTTTGATGTTGACGGCACGGTGTCCTTTTGAAGTGGACGTCGAAGCCAGCTTGCGGCTACCTGGGAGCAGCGTGGCAATGCTTAGGGATCTAAATGTGACCCCCAAACGCCGCCATTCGCTGTTGCAAAAGGTCCGTCTGGCCAACGCATTAGGGTATGTGCCGACGGCCGGTGGATGGGCCTCGCGAGGTGGAATCCGCGACGAGCCCGCCGCACCGCCGCCGCCGCTCGGCGTCGCCGTTTCGTGGCCGAATCCGGGGGGCAAGGGCGTGGATTCACGCTCCTAGACCCCCAGCTAGCGTGCCGCCACCGCCGGTGGCCGGCCTAGAAGCAATCGGTTGTCACCAGGACCGGTAATCGGTAGGAGCTGAGGTTCCTCGCACCGCAGCGCCCTCCCACCACTGGATCAAGGCCGGAAATCACCAGATCCAGTGGCGGAGGGCATGGATCCATGCTCCACCACCTGTTGCTCGTCGCCGGCCAAGCATGACGCCGGTGAGGGCTTTCGCCCCGAGCAACTAGACCCTCAGGGCACATGTCCGGCACAGCAATCCGGCATCATTATGAGGGTAATTTTGAAAATTGACTTTATTTAAAGGGTAGGGTAGAAATGTTTCCTCTACAACCAAACACCGCAGGGCAGCACAATGCAGAGCAAAGGACATAATAGAAATAGCAATGCATCGTCTTAGTTGCTATAGTGTCAGATGTAGTGTCACGCACCGAAACCCATAACCCAAACTTAAAACTCAAATCCACACCAAAAATCAGTTCGGGTGAAAAATCATATCAAAATCCAAATTCGCGGATATCCAAAAGATAATCCAAAACCTGATTCCATTATTATAAATAGGAGCACAAAATACATCAGTACATGACACACATTGTCCAAATTATTTCAAAAATATACAGTTCAACACATTACAAGTTCAATACAAGTGGAAAACAACACAAATCAGCACCCATAGTCCTCCAAATGAATAACACTGGACAATTTATCATTCATCAATTATGGTGGAATCATCTTTACCCTGTGATGTAAAACTAGAGTTGCAAATTACTTAAGTGTTCAAAGGATTATAGTATATCCGCTGCAAACCCGATCCACCTCCATCCTTACACGCGGATAAATGCTCAGTCTGTCTAAAAGACTAATAGAGGAAGGGCGACTCTCTTGTCTGATGTGCCTCCCTTCTCCCAAACTTAGCAAAGCGGGATTATTCAAAAACTCATACGGTCGCTGCTTGACTACAACGAGGCCACTTGAGCTTTTTTTTTCTTACGTCTTTACCGGCAAGTACAACAAGTAATAGTGAAGGATCTCCTGGTCAGTTTGTGTCTCTCCTTTTTTAGGTGGGAGGCGGAGGCTATGTGTACCGCAATATACAGGTCCTAGAACTTCATTATAAACTAGGTGATACCCCGCGCGTTGCTGCGAGAATTTTTTAAACAAATTTTTAAGGTGAAATGTGAAAGTAGTGACACCAAAGATATTACATGGCAATATTTGTTTGTAAACTCATTATATATAAAAGCATGTTATTTTGTTGACAGTGAATCATTCTAAAATCGTCAGCAAGAATTTTGTGGTGTGATATACATGCTATAAGCCACAGAAAATCGATTGAAGACATAAATTTGTGATTTGGTGGATGATGACATGACGTATAGTGGATGGTGACATGACGCATAGTGGATGATGATGTGGAATGCTTGCATGTTGAGAGAAATCCAACCATGGCTTGTAGTGTGTCTCACCTATATAAGTTTTATAGATAAATGATCTTTGATAAAAAAAAGTGAGGCGTAAGCATGAAACATGAGGATTAATCACAAGCTGTTTTTTATTTAAAAAGGACACATGTACAATATCTACTCTCAATGTGTGCCCGATGGCGAACGACCGCTAGCTCAGTGGTAGCGCTCGCAGTGGCCAGGTTGCCGGTCGGGAGTTGCGACTCCCGGCCTCGCACCGGAGCACAGTCTCCGGTGGGATTTTCCCGGATTGTTTCTTACAGGTCCTGAATATTCGCGTGATGCCACAATGGGACTACGACGTGCCTGTCGTTTACGAGGTTCGTGCAACTTCGGTGATCTCCAGAAGGACGCGAGTTGTGTATGAGTTGTAGTTCTAGGGGTGTGTGTGGGTGTGTTGTGAGTGTGTTGAGTATAGTTCAGATATTACAGCTTGTGTACTCCCTCCGTTCTGAAAAAACTGACGTTTAGGGCAGCGACTTGTTGTTACAAAAATATTTACTGAATAGTGATGTAGGTATACTTTTATGATAGTATTTTTCAAGACAAATCTAGTTATATAGCTTTCACATTTGCAAACTCAACAACTTAAAAGTTATTGATGATATATATTCCTAATGTTTGACCCAAACCTTGCCCTAAACGTCGGTTTTAGAGTACTGGGGATCCAGGCTAAAAAAACTGCGTGCCCGATGAAGCAACACTCTTTCGTCACCCTGTTTGTTTGGCTTATCGGCCACCGGCGAGCAAGTACTTTTCTCTCGAACAAACCAGCCACCAAAGCAATCGGCAGGCAATACTTTTCTCTCGGAACAAATCGGCATCGGTATCGCCACCACCAGCCCAAACGAACGGCCGCGTGTCTCTTTCGTTGTGGGGGTCTCTGCGCGACATGCACACATATATAGCCAAATCAACTGAGAAAATACTCTCGATGCTACGAAGAATCAGAGCATTCAGTAGCTCATTGGGAAAGTTAGATTATCACATGAAGAATCAGAGTCTGGTTGCTACCAAGAATGTGAGATTAGCTTACACGGTTAGGATTAATATCACACAAACACAAGTCTATTTCTATTTTTATTCCAAGTCAAATATTTTCATCTTTGTCCAGCAACATAAAAGATTTCACATATGTAGACTTGATTACATTTTGCATAGTTTCATATTCTGGTAAATATTTGTCAACCGTTTCTTTTCTATATAGATGGTAGCAACTAGCTTTTAACTCATTTGCAGGTGAGGTCAGGCAATTCTGGTAAGGAGGGATTGCTTCGGCAATGGGCCAATGGCTGGTTTCAAAAAGGATGCTTTTTTTTCTTCCAAAAAAAAGAGGATGTAGTTTGTGCCGTTGGTTGTGTGGTTGCTTCTGTCGTCGTTTCAATCCGACCGGCCAGACTTTGTGGAGGTTTGGATCCAGGTTCCAATCCGAACAAATGGAGTTGTCATTGAGGCTTGTGTTGATGCACCAATTCATGAATCGGCTAGAGTTAAGAGAGACTCGGTTGATGACCCAATCTACCTCACTAATGCTGTGTGATTGAGTTAAGTTTGAGAAGTGTATTGACGCGGTACGACGTGGGTTGGGTTGATGTCACGATCCAACGGGGCAGTATTATTTTTCTTTGTTATTTGATTATGCTAAATTTAATTTTCTTTTTAATATAATCGATTATGTGGTTCGTTTCAAGAAAACCACTCAATTTGTTTTAAATTATATGTCGTTTTGACTTTATTAAATTCATAGATATGTATTATGTCTATAAGCATAATAATATTTATTAATATTTAAACCTTAAAACAATTTATAATTTATAACAGATGATGTATCTTCAATAGACCCAAAAGGGAGGCAACTTTTTCCCTCTCATTGTGCCACGTCACCCGTGAAATCCACGGTTGTCGGATCGCGTGTTGATGGTTCAGATTCATCCAGGAGGCTTGGCAGTTTTGTAAAATACCCCGCACGCTTTATTAAAATTGATACGTAGTCCCGCCCACATGTAGGTAATTTTACGGAAACCCTCTCGAACTTTGCAGAAATAGCATTGTGGAATATGATGACATCTTCCTCGGTCGAGACACCTCTTTCGTAATTTTATGATAATCAACCAGTGATCCATGCATTTCACAAAACTAAGGATTATAGAAATTAACACATGGTTCACATACATTTATAGAGAGACCCTAAACTTTCTGCAAATCTACCCATAATTCAAAATTTACAGAAAAGTCCCCTAGGTTTATCATCAATCCATGGTCCCTGCATTTTAATTTAAAAATATCCTAAAGTTCGAAAAAATTAATCCACGGTCTAAAATCCCGCAAAAAATATTTCGAGCCTTCCTACTAATTGTTGGGCTATAGGGCAACGTCGAGGATGACACCAAGGGAGCCTTGCGATTAGCTGGGTAATCAGAGGCTTTTGTTCATTATTTATTCAAAGAAAAGAGAAGCAGGCGAGCCGCGGCCAGGGTTCACGAAACCGTTACCGGTTCGGTTTTTTCTCTCGAAAATCGGACCGATTAATCTATAAGTGTATTTTTTAGATTCGATTGGTGGCGGTAACAGACCAATTTTGCTACCGAGCCCGATCGATAACGCCGGTTACCGTGGTAAACCGGTCGATTACTAACGGTTTTTTAAACCCTGCCCGCAGCCACCGTGAACTCCGCTGCCGGCTACAACGTGCCGGGTGCCGGCGTCGGAGTTGAGTTACCCGGCGCGCGCCGAGTTACAGAGGCCCACGCCCATGGTGGCCTGGCCTGGTACCCTCTCCTCGCAGGCTCGCACCGCAATCACACGAGAGCAGACAAGCACCAATTCCCTTTCTGCCTTTCGCTTTCACTGCTCACCATTTCCCGTCCCAGCCAGCCTTCTTCTCTCCCCCGCTCTCGCCGTCGCGGGCGCCTCTTTTTCACCTCCCACCCCCCGCACTCTCTGCCACGCACCTTTGCAGAAAGAAAGGTGCCCGCCCGCCCGACTGCCCGAGGTAGAGCCCGGGAGCCAAACGCCCCCGCCCTTCCACCACCAGGCGGCGGCGGCGGCAGCAGCAGCAGCAAAGCACCACCACCAGACCCAGCCGAACGCACAAAAGCCCGCGGCCGCGACGCGGGACAAAGCAAACGCGGCAGCCTGTACTGCCGGTTGCTGCAGCGCGCCCCCCCTCCCCAGTCCCAGTTCCAGCCCCCCGGCCGGGACGCTCGCAAAGTGCGGAGCCGCCCTCTCTCTCTCTCTCTCTCTCTCTCTCTCTCTCTCTCTCTCTCTCTCTCTCTCCAGGCCAGGGCGTGTGTTACTTCTTGCCCGTACGTACGGACCCCCGGCGCTCGTGCGCGGGCGAGACATGTCCTCGGCGGCGGGCGGTGGGTACGGGGGCGGCGGCGCCGAGCACCACAACCACCACCACCACCAGCACCTGCTGCTCGGCCAGGCCGCGGGGCAGCTCTACCACGTGCCGCAGCACAGCCGACGCGAGAAGCTGCGGTTCCCGCCCGACCCGGCGGGCTCGCCACCGCCCGCCGCGTGGCCGGCGCCCCCGCCCTTCTACTCCTACGCTTCCTCGTCCACGTCGTCCTACTCGCCGCACAGCCCGCTGGCGCACGCGCAGCTCGTCGCCCATGCGCTGCCGCCCGGCGCCGGGGCTCAGATCCCGAGCCAGAGCTTTGCGCTCTCGCTCTCCTCGGCGTCCTCGAACCCTCCGCCCACGCCGCGGAGGCAGCTCGCGGCCGGTGTAGCCACGGGCCCATACGGCCCCTTCACGGGCTACGCGGCCGTGCTGGGGCGCTCCAGGTTCCTGGGCCCCGCGCAGAAGCTGCTCGAGGAGATCTGCGACGTCGGAGGCCGCCCCGGGCAGGCGGACCGGCGCTCCGACGACGGGCTGCTCGACATGGACGCGTCGGGGGACCATGACATGGACGGCGGCGAGCGCGCTGCCGCTGAGGCGGTACCGGTCTCTGGCGCCGAGCAGCAGTGGAGGAAGACCAGGCTCATCTCCCTTATGGAAGACGTGAGTTAATCGCTATATATGATCCGCTTCTCCCCTCCATCGTTCGTTGAAACAAAATAAAACACGTCCGTCCTTTCATCTTCCGTTTCATGCCGCAATTATTTCTTCTTCGGCGAGAAGAATCTAACGAACGGCAACAGCTCATGGTCACATCATGGAGGTGGAGGGCTACATCCTCCTTGAATCTTTATTTACTGTGCTGGCACAGCTTATTTCTTGTGCTTGTGATTTGATGATAGTAGATATGGCTTGTGATTTGAGCTCTTTCGGATACGTTTCTCTGCTTATTATATGCATCAAATCATTGTTTTGCACTGTTGATGTTGAGCAGCTTCTGTCATTTCTTTGCCTTTTCCCTTGTGACAACTAGCAACTTGTTGCGAGGTTCGTGAACATAACATAGCTCAGCAGTTCCTGAGCATGAAATCGGAAAATCAAATTCCAACAGGCTGTTAAGTTTTTATCCCGTACAAGTTTTCAAAATTTGTACTTGATAAGATTCCTAGAGAAGTAGAGTTTGTCTTCTTTCGGAACGATGCTATATGCATCAGTGTAAGCTGCAGAAAGATTCCGTTTATCTTGTTGCCATGTTTTTTTTTTTGGATTGAAATGATTCGATTTCAAGGTTATAATTTATCCAAGCAATCTATGGATTGCATCCTGATTCCTTGATCAGAAACATACATGCGTCTTCGGTTTAACGGTACCACTCCCTAGTTTGGATTAGAGTTTTGGTGTGGTCTAACTTCTAACTTAACCACATCAACCTTGCAGGTTTGCAGGCGATACAAACAGTACTGCCAGCAGCTGCAATCTGTTATATCTTCGTTTGAGACCGTTGCTGGGCTGAGCAATGCTGCGCCCTTCGCTTCAATGGCCCTTCGGACAATGTCAAAACATTTCAAATGTCTGAAGGGCATGATCCTAAACCAGCTGCGCAACACTAGTAAGGTTGCCGCCAATGATGGCATCGTCAAGGAGGATATGTCAAATTATGCACTGATGGGAGGTGGCTCAGGCCTCCTAAGGGGAAACAGTGTGAATGCATTCGGTCAGCCTCACAACATTTGGAGACCTCAAAGGGGGCTTCCTGAGCGTGCGGTGTCAGTTCTTCGCTCATGGCTTTTCGAACACTTCTTACATCCGTAAGTATTTTCGTGTTTGAAGTGATTTGGTTGCAATGAAACTGATCCTTTTTATTCATGTTAAGTCTGCGAACAGTATCAAGTTCTGGTGATGTGCACTAATAATAATAAGGTTGTCTGTCAGAAACTTTATATATTGTAATGTTAAGGTGAATTTTGCGAGTGTTTATCTATTGGGTAGCATGGGGACATGACATGTCATGATGATATGCTGCTTGATCAACATGATCATGATTCCTATTAGCAAGAGAATCATGAAAAGATTCGAGATATGGTATAAATGCCTACATAGTTCCAGCCAAACCAATGGCTAAAATTCATTTGCTTTATTGATGGGTTCTATTAGTTTCATGCGCATGCACTACTTATTTTGCTTGTGATAAGGCCGCAATAGCCACTGCTTTCCATGCATATGTTTAACAGATAAAAAGTATGCCGGAAAATATCTTTTAGGGATTATCACCAACAGTGAATAGTATATATTCCACCTCCTTGCTGGTACTGATTTATGAATGACTTTCAGTAATGCTTATTAATCTAGGTTTTCTCATGGGGCCAACTTGTTATTTACTGCTAGCTCATATTTATTGTATAACCACATCAAAAATGCTTATATCAACAACCCTAGACACATACCAATTTGGGTGTTAGTAGTAAAAGCCTCTGCAGATAACAGTAGAATCTAAATGTGCCATTGTGAATAGATATGTTCTGCTCTTTTGTAATTGATGATGATTCTTGGTCAAGGTTGTAGCATCTGTTTAAATAAAGCCTTCATTTAAAGATGAGTTCTGGTTTGAAACCTTGTTCCTTGCTTGTTGGCCGCACATTATCTTAAGAGCTGGCTTAATTCTACTTTTAAAAAACTGGCGTAATTATTTTCATTTAGGTCCAGCATTTTTATCCTTGATACATCCTATCCTGTAGCTTTGTCTTGGGGTTGGGTCTCAGGTGCTAGTCATTGGTCAATTACTGCTGTGTTCATTGTTCCTACCTTTGTGTTTACATTTTTCATGTTATATCGCCACGAGTTTATTTGTTGGCATATGCCCTACTGTATCTGCTTGCATGGTTTGTATGTTAATTTTCATGTTTGTCGCTTTTTTCCTCAGATATCCGACTGACAGTGACAAGCAGATGCTGGCTAAGCAGACAGGCCTAACAAGGAACCAGGTTAGTAACCATGTCTCATTTTTTCCCTTTTCTTTTTCCCAGCATCAGGACAAATTCTTGTGACTAGAGATTCTCCATTAGGTCATTAGCAATGTTTTTCAGCTATCAATTTCAAAATATTGTATTGTGAATCAACCAACCATCTTGGGGAAATGAAATTACAATATATTGATCTTGTATATGTATTCAAGTGGTAAGTTTGAGAATTCAATGAGCAGGTGTCTAACTGGTTCATCAACGCCCGGGTGCGTCTCTGGAAGCCAATGGTGGAAGAAATCCACAACCTGGAGATGCGGCAGCAGCACAAGAACCCGTCCCTCGACAAGAACCAGCTCGGCATGCACCAAACCCAGCACTCATCGGACAGCAGCGGGAAGCCTTCTGACCCTTCAAGCTCTCAACGGGGGCAAAACGGCGGCATGACGCCGAGGAACCTCAGCTCCCCGGCGTCGCGTCACATCCAGGACGAGCTCTCCCAGATGCCCCACGACATGGCAGGCCAGGTGAGCTTCGCTTACAACGGGCTCGCCACGCACCACGGCCTCGCGCTGTCGGACACACACCAGCAGCAAGCTGAAGGGATCAGTGCCGGCGGCACGGGTGTCTGCGGCGCGACCACCGCCAACGGGGGTGTCTCACTCACCCTCGGCCTTCACCAGAACAACCGGACCTACATCGCCGAGCCACTTCCAGCCGCCCTCCCGCTCAACCTCGCGCACCGTTTCGGGCTGGAGGACGTGAGCGACGCCTACGTGATGGGGTCTTTCGGCGGCCAGGACCGGCACTTCACCAAGGAGATCGGCGGCCACCATTTGGTCCGTGACTTCGTCGGTTGATCACCAAGTCTTGGTCTCCTGGAGAAAGGGGGTGGTCAGCATGTATTGGACTAGGGGAGTAGGACAGTCGGTCTCGTGTAGATGCGTCCACAAGAATGCTGTCGATATGTGACAATGTGGGAGGCTATAGAGGGCATGACCATACCTTCGAAGATGTGTTGTAATTTCGGTAGATGTTCAAAACTATCTGTTCTCTAATCCCGGATGATCGATCAACAAGCCGTGTTAACATGTACCAATATTCCTTTGACATGCAATTGAAGTGATATCCTTAGCTTGCAGAAAAGTACTCAAGCACCACCTTTGACATGCAATTGAAGTGAAGTGAAGGACATTAATATCAATCCCCAGCACAACCCAAGCATGGAAGGCTGAAATAGTGTCTTTCACAATAAATTTACAGTGCTGCTAGCTCCACTTGTGTAGCCCTAAAATATGACTGGTGGATAGGGTAGTGGTGGCCTTATCTTGATGCTGGATAAATGTGGTTAGCCTTTCCATGGAGTAGTACTCCATTAAACTAGTGGTGGCAAGTATTGATCAGTGCCAGATCCTGCATCCTTAGATGGAGTACGCCTCCTAAAGCTTGGACAGGCCGCGCATGATTTGCCCATCTGCTGCGTAACCTTCCAGTTCCAGCACAGGCTTTGTCATCATCCACCGTCTGTTAGGGCTGAGCTGTCCCTACCGTAACCCCCAGCTTTTGGCTTGATCCGCGCACTAAACAACCGGCCAATTAAGCCAGCCAGCCAGCGGTACGTGATCGATCGATCGGCCCTGTCGTCCTTCCTTGAGCCTGTCCTGTCCGTTTTTCTTTTCACTTCTCCCCAGGGGGGTAAAAAAGCCCATGTTACCCGGGATCAGTTATCCATGGCCCTCGGTGCTGCAGCGCCCGATTTGACGTACGCTTTGGCGGAGTAGAATAGCAGCTGGGGGGCTCCATGCACGCCCTTTTTTGCGTGGAGGGAATCCATGCACGTCACTGCCTACTGCAGCTCACAGCTGGGGCGCCTTCGTCTCTCGCTCTCGGCAGAAAGCAGGGCAGGCCGGCCGCGCGGCGGCCTTCTCCGTTTGAAAAGCGCGCGGCTTTCTTTTTTCCCAGGCTCTCTCTAGGGGTGCCTGCATGGGCAGATTATTGCGCTCTGATTCTGCATGCCGGCTGAGCGAAGAACATGATGTGCCGCCTTTCTCTAGGGCCTTCATCGATCTTCATGGGTAAAGCAGGGGGGCGATCATTGCGAGTCATGGAGGGAGAACTGGGGAGTTTGGGATGCACATCCCAAGCAGCTTCAGCAGCCTGCAGGGCCGGGGCTCACATATCCATCCCTGTAGGCTAGCTGCTGCGTGTGCATGGGAGCTAGAGAGGAAAGGCTGACAAGTGCCAAGGACATTCCGGGTTTCTACGAGTAACTGTAGGAGAGTGGTGCTTTGTTTTCGACGTGAAAAGCAGCAGGAGGAGACGCTCTTGTCAAGTCAAGATCACGTTAACTCGTATCTCTGCAGCTCATGAGCTGTAAGCATCTTTCGCCAGAGCAGCTAGCCGCGTTTGAGGGACGTTGGAGCAGGACGGCCGGGGCTAGTAGCCTGTACTGGTACGAATGGCGTGTTGATTTCGGAGTAGTGGAGATCAGTCATCGGGAGAAAGAAAGCTGAGAGTACACCCTCTACCTTATGATGGGACCAAGAGACGAGGGCCAGTTTAGGTGCTTTGTTCCTTTTGTCGCTAAAATTTGTTGCTTTTGGACTTTGGTCAAGAAGGGACAGCTTAGATTACCATTTCCTAAATACGTTCAATTCCTTTTTAGCATCGGATTTTTTTCCCCATTTCATTTCGTTACGCAAGTGAGGAGACTACTACTACTAGCATACTGGTTGCCTGACATCTGAGCGGCTGCAGCACCGGGAAGCCTTTGCTCGCGTCCTTCTCTGATCAGTACTTACTTCAGTAGTGCCATTCTCGCTTTTAACGCGACGCCTTTCCTCATCTCCTTCTCCACGTCGCTTAATATGTTCTCACAATCAAGTGATAGACAGGGATATCAAACCATTGCCGCCGCAACAGGTCAGGTCACGACAGGGGGAGGTGCAGGTGCGCCATGCATGGGCCACACACACCTGATCAGCAGCGCCAAAGCACCCCCCAAAGCTAAAGGCCTTTCGATCCTAGCCTAATCCGGGGGTCAGGTAGTGGGGTTTCCCCCCCGTTAAGCATATGTTCTTTCCACTCTTAAGATATGGCCGATCTGACGATCGATCCGTCCCTGGACTGGATTTGCCACTTGCAATGGGTGAGATGCCATCCCATCTCCACCCGGCCTCGTGCCTTTTGTTTGTCTAATCCGAGTGGCCACCTCCTCCTGCTCCGGCCGGCCGGCCGGCCGCGGCTGTCACCACGCCACCTCTCTCGCTGTCTCGCAGGCGGAGCGGCAGTGGCGCAACGTGCTTTCGCCTCGGAAATGACATGAGGCACTGTGCCCGCATAGAATAATTGCTTTTCTTGGGAAGCGCGGCGGGGGTGGCAGCAACACTGCAGGGCGCTCTGAACCGGAACTGGAGTGCAAGCGGGCGTTGGTGCTGGATTGGATGGCCTTTGCATCATGCATCCCCTCACGCCCTGGCCTAGCCTTCCGTCTGCAGCTACACTCTGGCCGTTGTAGCCCTGACGCTGCCTGTTGCATCTTGCATGGCATGGCATGGCATGGCATGGATAAACAAGTCATCGGGACACGGGACTCATAGCCTTTTTCCTATAAAGAAATTGTCCAGTTTGTTGGGTTCTCGCTGGTAGCCACGGTCAGGAAGGACGTCAGATGGCCTAAACAAATCGCGCACAGTGCTCGCTTTCGCTTCTCGGCTCTCAGGGATGGAATGGATGGCTGCTTAACGGTTTTTCTTGGGCCAATAATACGGCGAATCAGCGATGTGGCGAGTTATCTTTCGGGAGGGTCCCGCTTAATCCTTGGCCAAACATTGGCCACGATATCCACGCAGAATATGTGGGCAGTCCCAACGGCATTTAAGAGCTGGTTTCTATCTTCATTAACTGCAGCAAAAAATTAAGGTGGCCCTCTTATCTATCAAGAGAGAAGAAAAATCGCAGACATCGTTTCTTCACCGAGAAATCGTGTCGACTCTTGCACCGAGGTACGAAGAAACGACAAGTCGGCAATTTCAGCGTTGGGAGGAAACCATCGGCGTCTAGGCATTGACTGTGCTCATCGGCCTTGCCCGCGAGTCGCCGCCACCTTTGCGAGCGAGCCGTAGCACCGCTGCGCGCGCCCGCCGTCGGCCGCCCCCGACGGGAGCTCACCGTCGCCCGCGTTGCAAGGGCCCGCTTCACCCGCGCTCAGCTATGCGGCCCGCGCCGCCGCGCCGACCACGTTGACGCCGCTCTCGATCCCGTCATCCACCGTGAGCGCTCGACTGCTGCTGGCTCCGCACGCTCTCCAGCCGCCGCGAGCTCCCTGGCCGCCGTGAGATCCCGTCTCCACGTGCTCCACGGCCGCCGTGAGGCTCGTCCGCGCCGCGAGCTCCCTGACGCCACGCGGCTCCCTGGCCGCCGCGCGAGCTCACCGTCGCGTGTCGTGAGATCTCGTCTGCCGCGCGCTCCACGGCCGCGACTGGCACCGCGCGTGCCCCGTCCCCGCGAGCGCTCGTCTCACGCGCTCCCCGCTGCTCGAGTGCTGCTGGAGTGCTGTTGTTGATATTGGATATCTGAGAGGATCAGAGGAACAGAGAGCTCCTGAGGTTGCCGCCGGTGAGATTGGAGAGGAGGAGAGAGTGTGTGTGAGAGGATAAAAAGGGATAAAATAAATTTACTATTAATTGTGTGAAGAAACTACCATTGTGTGACATAGAGTCTATATTTGCATTTTTATGATGTGACTATTTTGAACTTTGTGCTTGATTTCTACCATTAGGACTGCCCTTAGAGCAACTCCATCGGATGGAGTAAATTTCATCCCCTATATGAAGTTATGGGGGGTGGAGTAAAAATATTTTTATCCCTAAAACACAACTTGCTCCATAGCTTTCCCTATTTTCCTTCCCAACTCGTGGGTCTCACAATGCCACATCATCTTCTCCTTTATAAAGTGAGTGGGTGCCACCGATAGGGAGTGGAGGAGAGGCTCCCTTTATAAAGGGGATGGAGAGGGAGTTTTAGTCCATGGAGAAAAAGAGGGAAGAGGATAGGGAGGTCTGTGGAGAGGTTTTTTTATCATCCGATCCCCTATATCATTTGTTTTTTTGGTATTGGGGATGAGAAAGGGGAGTCGCTAAAGTTGCTCTTAGAGCAACTCCACCGGATGGAGTAAATTTCATCCCCTATATGATGTTATTGGGGGTTGAGTAAAAATATTTTCATCCCTAAAACACAACTTGCTCCAAATAGTTTCCTATTTTCCTTCCCAACTCATGGGTCTCACAATGCCACATTATTATCTTCTTTATAAAGTGAGTGGGTCCCCGCGATAGGGAGTGGAGGAGAGGTTCCCTTTATAAAGGGGATGGAGAGGGAGTTTTAGTCCATGGAGAAAAAAAGGGAAGGGGATAGGGAGTCTGCTGGAGAGGTTTTTTTATCATCCGATCCCTTATATCACCGTTTTTTTGGTATTGGGGATGAGAAAGGGGAGCTGCTAAAGTTTCTCTTATGATAATGCTCTCTCTCCGCACGCACGAGTACACGACGAATTAATACCAGCCGCCGGGTCCGGTTGTGGCGTAGTATCATATATTTTTTTTGTGCTTGGGTCATTTGATTATGGTGCCAAAAAAGAAAGCCTGACAAAAAAGGTTGAGTACACGGCCTTTTTTTTGGTTGGTTGGGGGTGTGGTGGTTCCACGTGAAAGCCTGACAAAAGAAAGAAAAACATTGATTGATGCATATTTTTAAAAAGTTGGAAAAACTTCAATGAGTAAAATGTACCGGAGGTCCATCAACTCGTAAAGGGTGTCACTTAGGTCAATCAACTTTAAAAATGTATTTTTAGGTCCACAAATTTGTTGAGTCGTTCACCGCAAGTCCATAACTATCCACATATGTTTCAGTTGGTGACGTAAATGATGACTTGGCTAAAAGAAACATATTCTAAGTGAGACCGTTCATCTAGCAGCTTATGAGTGACACATACTTAATATTTTCGAAGCTAAACGACAGCAGCCTACTCATGTCATACGCGCGAGGAGGCTATCGTTGTACAAGCTAAGGAATGTCTAAGTATATGTGTCACCCATTTGTAACCTATTAATTGTATCTCAGCTAGAAGATGCTTCTTGAGCAAAGTCATCATGTCGTGTCACCAGTACAAGCATATTTGAATAGTTATGGACCTATGGTGAATGACACAACAAGTTCATAGACCTAAAAATGCATTTTGATATTTAATGGACCTAAGTGACACATCCTTACAAGTTGATGGACTTCCTGTGTATTTTACTCAACTTCAATTATATTGACATGTCACAAACACCAAACTGACATGTTACAAATTAAATGACACAAGAAACAACATTTAAACACACAGATGTCGACACTTGATGCTGCATTCACATTGTAAATCTGAATGATTTCTTTATTAAAAATCTTTATGATTACTTACTTCTTAGAAAACACCGGTGGAATTTCCGTGAACTCATTTATGTGCCATTGTGATACATTCAAATTTTCAACTTTGTCCTTCAAACAAGCCCTAGCTTTTTCTAGATCTTTGAGCACATCAAATTTCTCTAAATCTAAATTAGTTATATCAATCCCCATTTTCTTTGATCTAATAACTAATTCGTTATTATCAAGAACCGCAAAGGAGTTCTTAAGATTCAGTTGATTACCTTCCAGGTTTTTCTTCTGCGTTGCCCAGGTTGCCTTGTCCAACATCTTCACCCCATCCCAACCCCGTTCCTTGATTCTCCGACTCGCCTTTTCCACCCCCGATCATCCTTGGAGGAAATGTTGGTAGGGTTCGAGTCTTGCCTAGCTCATTTCTTGCTTCACTTGTTCTCCATCCCCACATGACCACACCAAAATTTTTCTTCTCCGGAGACATATCCTCTTCCTCCTTTTCATTTTCTTCCTCAATAGATTCCCCGGCATGGGGACATTTGAATGTCCCCAGATGCATCTCTCATTGATTCAACTCCCTGAGTTTTAAGACCTTTTTGTTCCACCTCTTCTTGACTAGACAGATCACACCCAGGCTCTTCTTGAGTTCCAGTTCCAGGGGTAGGATGGCAGGGCACCTCAGAAAATTCAAGTCTAGCATTCTTTTCCTCTTCGACCCACGAGCTTTTTGAGAGCAAAGCGGTTGTGTTCCCCCTATTGTACACTCCTCCCCCTGAGCCATAGCAAATTTTGCTTCAATCACCGCTAGAGGGTCAAACTTGTACTTAATGAGGTTTGAGCCATATTCATTAAAGGCCACAGATTTTTCCTCAGCAACTTGCATTCTTGCAATTTTTTGCACCTCAGTTGGTTTCCAAGTCCCAAAGTGCAAATGTTCCCCTCCAGGAGACAGTAAATCTTCAAAGTAGGGGCCAGAGTCCTCACTTCCTTCCTCACTGCTATCTTTTGTGACATCAATAGCTAAATTTCCACCCTCTTCCTCCAAAAACCTACCATCACTTGAATTTTTTCCCTCATGAAGTTGTTTCCCTTTGTCCACCTCCTGCTCCATATTTTCAGAGCTCAACCCACTTTTTCCTTTGTATCCACCCTGCTGCTGCTGTGTACTACTTTTTTGTTCTGCTGTTCCACTAGAACTCCCTTGCTGAAAGTGCTCTCCTTCCCCTCTCCTTGCCTTCTTGGGTGAGGGATTGTCTTCATTTGTCCTGTCAGCATTTCTTGTCCATGTATTCCAAGCTGAGGATGATCCCCCAACCACCACTTTCTCTGGAAATTAAAATCAAAAAATGGAGATCAAGCAGCCCCTCCACAGTAGCAGGCACCTTAGAGACATCCCTACAACCTATCTTCACCCTCACATAATCCCATTTCCTTAGATTGTTTTTGTCTACCTGTTGAATAATAACCCTCTTCTGTTGAAGAGATGAAATACATAGAGTGGAAGTCCGACTCCTCGGATGAGGAGGGTTTTAGAGTAGTGTCTAGTCGGAGAAGTAAAAAACGTGGTAAGAAGTTAAGGTTTCAGAAGAATGGAAAAACCAAAGTGGTGGAATCTCTTCCTAATGAAGAGATCTCCCCCTTTGAGGGAGGGTTAAATAGAGGTAACTCTATTTATAACCTCAGGAGGGGGGCTGCTTGGAAAACAAAAATAGCTCAAAAATGATAGGTATCTTGTGGAATTGCAGGGGAGTGGCTAAGAAAGGGAGAGGGGATTGCATCAAAAATCTTTTGAAAGACTTTAAGGCTGATTTCATTGGCCTCCGGGAAACCATGAGAAAAAAGTTCACCGAAAAGTTCTTTAGAACAATTGACCCCTGTCGGTCCTTTGCTTGGCATCGGGCGCCCTCAAAAGGCGGATCCTGGAGGAATCCTTTGTGGAATTAAAGTGGAGAGGTATGAAATAATTAAAGTAAGCGAATGTGATTTTGCTCTTACAATTTGAAATTGTTGATAAAAAAAACAAAGAAAAAATCAGACTGGTAACAGTGTATGGGCCAGCGCATGATGATAAGAGAGACCAATTTTTGTCTGAATTGTCAGGCATATGTGCAAAAGATGATGTGCCCACTTTATTGGGAGGAGATTTCAATATTCTGAGATATAGTAGTGAAAAAACAAACTCTTTAGTGGTAATAGATATTGTGACCTGTTCAATTGGATAATCAATTCTTATGAACTAAGGGAAATTGAAATGAGTGGCGGGAAATATACTTGGAGTAATAACCAGGTTGAACCGACTCTGGAAAAGCTAGATAGAATCCTGGTGAATAATAAATGGGATGCTAGATTCCCCTTATCAACGGTAAGGAAAATCCGAGGTTTGTCTCGGATCACAACCCTTTGGTGTTGGATACCGAGATTGATCGGTGTCCGGAGAAAGTCAAAACCTTTTGTTTTGAAACTTTTTGGATTAAACACCCGACTTCCTCCCTAAAATGGAGGAAATGCGGAGTAAACTGTTCGAGCAAAGTGAATGCGGTGAGTAACTGGTGTATTAAAATTAACAGAGTCAAAAAATTCTTAAAAAGGTGGGGACTAAACCTGAATGGTCAGACAAGAAGATACAGAGTATTATTACAGAAGGAACTTGAGGTCTTGGAAAAAAAAGAGGAAGAGGAGGTATTAACACCTCCATCCCTAGACAGGAAAACTTTTATTCAGACGGAGCTTTTAAAATTAGCTGAGGAGGAGGAATTGTACTGGCATAAAAGATCCGGTGAAAAATGGCTTCGCGGGTGATAGTAACACAGATTTTTTTCATAAGAAAGCAAGTGGGAAAAATAGGAGAAACATTATTTTCAATTTGGAAAAGATGGTGAAAATATAAATACGGATGATGAGATACTTAAACATGCTACCGAGTTCTATAAGGACCTGTTTGGACCCTCGACAACCCAATCTTTAAACTCGGATTATGAATGCGGGATCAACATGAGAGGGTGTACGAAGAGGAAAATAATCACTTGATTAGACCTTTTTCGAGAGGAAGAAGTTAAGAGGGTAGTGATGAATATGAAAAGAAATACGGCCCCGGGGCTCGATCATATACCTATAGAATTTTATCAAGCTTGTTGGGAGTTCATTAAAAAAGATATTCTGAATCTCTTCCAAGATTTTTGGACCCATAATCTGGATGTGGATAGACTGAATTATGGGGTGATAACATTGATTCCCAAGACAAAAGAAGCGGCCAAAATACAGCAATTCAGGCCCATCTGTCTTTTGAATGTAATTTACAAGATAGTAACCAAAACCTTGATGCTTCGATTTGAGGATTGTATGAGTAGGATCATTAGTAGTTCTCAAAATGCTTTCATCAAAGGGAGGAACATAATGGACGGGGTTTTATGCCTGCATGAAATTTTGCATGATACTAGAGTAAGGAAAAGAGATGGTATCGTGCTGAAATTGGACTTTGAAAAGGCATATGATAAAATCAATTGGGACTTTCTGTTTGAAGTTCGAAGCAAAGAGGATTCGGTGAAACTTGGTGTAGATGGTTAAGAACGAGTAGTTTGTGGGGGGGCCCTCGGTGTTAAAGTAAATGGGAATATGGGCGAGTTATTTCAAAAGCGGGAAAGGAGTGAGACAAGGAGATCCCCTTTCCCCTCTTCTCTTCAATTTAGCAGTGATTCCCTTGCAAAAATGGTACAATTAGCCCAAAGAAATGGGTTAGTGAGAGGGGGCCCCCGGAATATATTCCAAATGGGATAGCTATTCTGCGGTATGCGAGATGATACAATTCTTTGTTTGGATGATAATGAGGATACGGCTCAAAATATGAAGTTGTTGTTGTACATGTATGAAAAGATGTCGGGCCTCAAAATTAATTTTGAGAAGAGTGAAGTGCTCATGATATCAACTGATAGTGGAAAAACTATCAAATACTCCGATATGTACAATTGTGCAGTGGGGCAGTGGCCTATAAAATACTTAGGAGTTCCAGTGGCGGGATCCAGACTGCATATAAAGGATTGGGTAAAATTGGTAGAGAGAGTTCTTAAAAAACTTGAGGGCTGGCAGTGTTCCTCTTTGTCCTCGGGCGACAAGCTGATTCTATTAGATGCGTGCTTGAGCAATATTCCTACTTATGCAATGTCTATGTATCTTCTCCCAAAAACGGTGGTTAAAAAGATGGATGGAACAAGAAAAAGATTCTTCTGGCAAGGAGGAGGTACCAAGAAGAAATACCATCTTGTGAAATGGGGTGTTATTGCAAGGCCTAAACCGAAAGGGGGGCCCGGGAGTTAAGGATTTGAGGAAAATGAATGCGAGTCTACTCTGTAAATGGTGGTGGAAATTGGAGAATGGGGAAGGCTTGTGGCGGGAAATAGTGAAGAAAAAGTACAAAATTAAGGGTGGCATTGCTACTCTAAGATACAATCCAAATAATTCCCCTGTGTGGAATGATTTGATCAGAGTTAATGAATACTATCTGGCTGGGAGACAAATAAATATTGGTAATGGCCTTGACACAGATTTCTGGAGAGACCCTTGGTGTGGACCTGTAGCTTTAAAAGAAAAATTCAGTAGCTTGTTCGACATCTGCAATGAGCAGAATGGGAGTGTGGCTGAGAGGGCTGTTAATGGTTGGAGACTTTCCTTTAGAAGATGGTTAGGTGAACATGATCAAGTTCAATTCAGACTCTTGAGGGACATTCTTTCTTCCTGTGCTTTGGGCAATGATAGAGATAAACCATTGTGGGTCTGGGGCAAGAAGAAAAGTTTTACAGTTAAAACTATGTATACACATCTTTGTAGGAATGAAATAGAACAGCATAACAAAAGGATATGGAAAGCCAAGATGCCTCTAAAAATCAAAATCTTTATGTGGCTAATGCAGCTCAATGCAATTCTAACCAGAGACAATTTGTCAAAAAGGAATTGGCAAGGGGATAAGAGATGCAGCTTTTGTAATAATGATGAAAGTGTTGTACATTTATTTTTTGAGTGCGCTTTGGCTAGATATATTTGGAGCCTAATAGCGTTGGTTATTGGTGCTTGATCGTAGACCAATCGGTTTTGATCAATTTCGGTTTTGGTGTGATAAATATCTTCCCACCGTAAGAACATTCACATGGTTCGCTTTGCGGCAATTTGTTGGGCCATTTGGAAAAGTCGCAACGCAATCGCTTTGGGAGGAAAATTATTAGATCTCCTACCGAGATCGTGTGCTTAGCAACCTCGTTTTTATTATATTGGGCGGGTCTCCGGAAGGAGGAAGACAAGAGGGTGCGGAATTGGGCGCGGGAGCTCTCAAGGAGGCGGCACCGGCCTTCCACCCTCAGGTCTAGCTTCGTGACGACCAGGGAGATGGCACATTGATGCTGCAGTGAGCAGGATTGCGCTCCCCCTCCCCCCGAGCCCTGCTTTGAAGACCCGGAAGACATCTTTTGCTTGTTGATGATTGCTGCTGAAGGATAAAATGGGATGGAGTTTTGGTGTTGGTTCTGTAAGGCTTGTGGAAACTGTTTGTAGTTGTGCCGGGTGTTTGTCCGTGGGGTCTTTGTGGATTGGCCGGTGACTTTGTTTGCGGGTCGTTGTCCCTCCCCTCCTCTTTTGGGCGGGCCCTTGGTGCTTTGCTCAAATGGAGGAGAGGGGGGGTGTTTTGGTAGGCCGGCGTCTTTGAACTCTCGTTGGGTGGTTGTGTCCGTGTTTCGTTTGGTCGGGTGTCGTCGAACTTTGTGATTTCGTTATGAAAGTAATGAAATGCGGGCTATGCCCCTTGATGAAAAAATGTGCCATTGTGATAGTATATGCTTCAAATTCTATCGTTTGCTACTGAACTAAGGCGTGTTTGGTTTATGTCCAGATGGTCTAGGTGCCTAAATTTAGACTTCCTAACTCAAATCACAAACCAAACAATAAGACAGTTTCTCCAATGCTTGAGGATTTTATGAGCCGTCCATCGGTCCAGATCATATGGTTTAAAAATAGGAGAAATCTGTGACAAAGAACCAACATTGTGAACCGGAACCAAATATGTGGGTCCGGAACTAATTCTCTGTGGATTAGGAACTAAATAGTAACAAAGGGACCTTTGGTCCTATCGAGTTCCTTTTCTCGAGCACCGTAACAAACCTCAAACAATAATACAACCATTTTTATTCACAGATATGGAAGCGAGCTCATCAGCCAAAACGTTCACACTGATAGAACAATAAAAACAACAAGAACATTTTACTGTCCAACCTAATAAGACCACGAAATTCATGCTGTCGTTTGGCTATGGTTTCCATCAAATTCATTTTTATACTATATATAAACAAATCAAATTTATTTTGATACCGCTATCTCTGTTATCATTGAATTTTCTTAGATAAGATATAGATTCTCATGGTATTATATTTTTTTAAAAAAAAGAATCACAGATAAAAGATTAAGAATAATTCAATTAGTGAGGTATGTTACTTGATTATTTCGGTTTGAACTCTGTAAAACCGTACAGACTGATCGAGCTGCTCCAGCCCAACCAACCTACGACGGCCCACTTCAATGCAACGATGAGATTAACTCCGGCCCATGCAAATAAACACACACTATGTGTAGAGCCCATGCAAATAAACACACACGAAATTTTCGCTCACCGGCACCACTCACTGGGCCGTACCCGGACAACGGCCTGGGTGCTAGCTAACCGCTGCTAACCGCCAACGAAGCGCCGCCGCGGGAACAAAACAATCCCGCGCGCCGGAACGGACTCGATCACAGCTTGGTCATCCAGCCGTGGCACGGCGGCACCTCGCCGGCTAGGCGGCTACGGCCGGTTCGGCAGCTGGTCGTCGTCGTGGCGTTCGACTTCCACGCGCATCGTCCGGATCAGACGCATAGAGCGTCGACACCCAAGATCCGGCCTGTTCGTGTGGTTGGCTGCATTCGTTTGGTGGTGGGCGATCTTTGATTTGATCCGAGAGAAAAGTATTACTGGCCGGTTCTTTGGCGGTTTGTTCGGAAGAAAAAATCTTGTTGGTGGTGGCTCATAAGCCAAACGAAAACGGGAGGAGGACGGCCGAGGCCTCTCTAGTTCGACGTGGAGCCGACCATACGGTTGCCACGCCAGTTTCTCTGGCCTACAGGACGATGCCACTCACTGGTCCAGGAGCTCGCTCGCTGGCTCCTTGCCATTTTGCCAAGAAACTCGCTCACACTAGTGGCTGCGCACGTCACACCACCAGCAAACCATCCTGGCGTCACGACGGAGCATTTCCTCTGGTGGAGATGAAAGGGATGAGAGATCGTCACGGACCATATAAAAAAATCAGGTAGAATCTTGGCACCATTTTGACGGGGTCACGGGGGCATCTCTCCATCGTCATCCCCGGTGGCATCGCCGGGACGACGGCAGCCTCCCAATGTGGCCACCACGCACCACCCGCACAAGTCAATGCTAGTAGTTGATAGAGGCGAGCATCGCAGCAGCTCGATGCCCCCTCCCCTCTCTGGCCCGTCACGGTTCGGCAAAATCGATAGGATAAACAACAACGACGGCAACGGCGGCTATCGATAATAGTATTTTCGTAATCCTAGCTAGTCCTCTTTTTAGCATCTGTAATCCATCCGTCCCCCTCACGCCATACGCCCCCATGGCTTGACAAGTTGGCCAAGGAAGGGCCCCACTTCCCGTCTCGCCGCTCGCTGCGCAGTGGTTTGAGATTCTGGAAGCCAAGCCAAAAGGTTAAGATTATGTTAACTCTACTCAGGTGCTTTCCAGCTCGCGTGCTCCGGCAACATGGGCTAGAGAAATCGTTAGCGTTTCTTGGGGTGTCGTGCGGTGCGAATTTAATTTCTAAGAAATGTGAGAGTACGAAAACAATACAATTCATTATCGATCATCACTTCAAATACATGTACCATACCAAACGTGCTATACAGTAGGTTTGAAAAAAGAAGGTCCATCGTCCGCACCGGCTGACGACTACTCGCGGATCAACCATGAAGCCACTATGAGCCTCCAGTGTCGTCATTGTGGCACGTCTTTCCTTTTTTCTCTCTCCGAAAGGTGGCAGGCGCTCTTTGTGAGCTTTTCAAGAGGATATAAAATGCCTACGGCACATACTTAGATGTTGGCATGTTGCTTTGGTAGGGCACTCCCAACCCGCATTCTACATGGTAGAGTACAGAGTCATTAATTACACTACCATCTAGGCAAATTGCCGATGTGGCAAACAATTTAATGATGAGAGAGGGATGAAAACTTAGAAACCAAGTCTAAGTTAGACTCAAGTCTTCACGCAAAACGAAGCTCGTGCGGATCCCGTGTGGCTGCCCGCATGCATGAGTGTCCTCTTATTTAATAAAGCGGGAGTAGAAGATCCGAGAGGAATATTAGATAGACTCCATGCTTAGAAAAATTGCATTGGAGAATATAGTTTCTTGTGATAGTCTTCAAGATATAGACTCCATGGGTAGAGTCCGGGTTGGGAGTGCCCTTACGGTATCTAGCAAAGTAGTGGCGTCCACGGTCCACTTGATTCATGCTCAATTCCAACATTCTCGTACTCCCTTGGTGTCAAATTACTTATCAATTTAGTCTTTCTTAATACATTTCTTCTATTATGTATCTAAACATAAATATATATCTAGGTGTCTAACAAAAAATGTAAGTCACAATGACAACAAGTAATTTGGCACAGAGGGAGTAAATCATAAGAAATTGTTGCCAGTAGGAAAGGTGATAACAAACAATATATAATGAAGGAAAATGGTAGCCACCGTAGAAACGCCGGGAGGGGGTTTATAAATCATGCATGTTCTAAAGGTGTTTGGCTAGTGCGTGATGCACATACATTCAGCTGTACCTCACCTGAGCGGAGCCGTGAAGTGTACTGCATAGTCCAGAAATGTGAAAACATGTGACTTGGGTACTCGGAATTTCTTGTAATCTCAATCTCGCATATAAACGTTTGGGTGATGAATTAACTCGTGCCAAATCACGCTTGATGCAAACCTCCACATTGTGTCCGTCTTTTCATCACCTACCGTATCTACTAACACAAAAATAAAAGGGCTTCGTTCGCCTCACGCGCCGTAGGAGAGTGTCACACCTGATTTTCCGAAGAAAACCAAATGCATCTCATATGTGCGACAGGATCAAGTTTACACACATATGATAGACGTCATGAGTGAAATATCAATAAACAGCAATAAAATCGTTCAAGAGTTAAACCATTACATTATCTCCTTATTACACTCAGACGTTAGACTCGAAGGTCTTTACAAAGATCAAACGATAACTATGAAGACGCAACTCCATCTTCATCTTCCACAGGCATCTGACTGGGGGCACGCAAGCCTCAGAACTCCTCGTAGTCGATGAAGTACTCTTTTCCAGTGTTATCCTCTGAACAGCGGGTAAGCAAGGGTGAGCACACTTATGGTTGGAGCTCAGCAAGTGGGGGAAAGATGCAAGGCTATCAAGAAAAGGCTAAGAGTTTTGCAGCGGTTAGCATTTTAATGTTGGTCAAATTTTTATTAACAAGCACCTATTTACTAGATGTAAGTTTATACCAACCCACTCAAGCATTTAGGAAAGCATCTCCTCTCAAAACCCACAAGAAACCACGATTTAATTCCATCTTCAAGTTTATTAATCATGTGAGGGTCCGGAGCCGCTCTTGACCGTGAGCACGGCCGATCGATCGGTTTTACACTGCGAGAGGTTGTACACTTTACCCACGGTTCGTGTTCCCCATGTTGCCCGGGTTGATCGGACCCTTAAACACTTCCGAGGTGAGTGGCTAGGGGTCCACTACGAAACCTTTACAAAGATATGTAGAAGACCAACAACCCGCGACGATTCTAAAGGAGAGCGGACCATAACCCTCCCTAGTGGTCGGCACCTTAGCAAAGGTCGCTACCCCAAAAGAACCGGGCTATACCCCTTCAACTCCGGCCCCCTGTGCTCCTTTCGGATAAGGCTATCAGATAGTTCCACACACCTAATTAATTGGCTAAGCCAGAGCCATATGGACTGTGGTTGCACTGTTTTCCTGGGTGGTTCTCCATGTTCCGATTAAACCATATGATCTTGTTATTAACCATAAGCACACACATATATATCACCCAAGTTATCATGATCAACATTCATCATATTGTAAAAGATTCATTTTAACCAACCTAAGGTATAGCAACTAAGCATTTCTACCCAAAACATTTATTTAAAAGGGTTGTCCAAGGTAATGAGGGTAAAAGTCTAGTCATGTCCTTAAAAAGGTGATTTCCCCATCAAGTTTATGCAATACAACATTTAAAAGTAAACTTAGTTATCATGCAAGTTGTGTGGGACAAAATAGAATATCTTTGGGGGAGAAGTCCACTTGCCTTCCTTGCTTAAACACTGGGGTTCTTCTTCTTCAAACACTTGCTCTTGATCCACTCCAATTGGCTGCTCACTTGAAACCGGCACGATGTCTACGAGCACACAAGAAAGCATACAATAAACAAAACAATATACCAGGCATGAAAAGCTTAAAGAGAAAACAGGGTTTGGGTTTAGGAAAGCGACCACAAGGAACACTCGGAACTTTCGGGAGGTTTAAAAGATCACAAACAAGAGCTAGCTATGTGTTTGTTATCTTTTAATTAAATAAAATCATGTGTATAGGTTATTTCAAAGAAATACCCTATTTATAATTAAGCAAGTTATATTTGTATTTAAAAGACGATGTAAGCCTATTCCAAGTTTTACTTATAAATATTCAAGTATGATTTATGCAAAGTAAACATTTAATTTAGAAGAAGCATATAAAAGCATCTAGGCGCTTATCTTTATATTTCGAGTTATTCTAATCAAATTACAACTTAAAAACACATTTATATTCATTTTAATCAAATTCTTTTAATCAAATTAACGATTTAATTAAGAAAACTCGGGATAAACCTATATTGCTTTTATTTAAGAAGCAAATTGCATAAATATTACTCAATTTAAGTTTGATTATGAAAACCAAGGTACACATCTAATTAGCTTTTAATTATAAGAAATATTTAACTAGTATTAAGCATATTAACTTTCTTATGAAAACAGGTGTTGAACTCTAGCTAGATTTTAATTAGAAAAGCATGCATAATAGGATTTAATCATATTTAATATTTAAATAAAATATAAAACAAAGAACATGTACAACATTGGTCCTATCACGAAGTTTTAGTTGATATGAGCCTAACGCAACTTGAAACGGTAGAAACGGAGCTAAAACGCACAAGATTTAGCCAAAACAAGGTTCTAAAATTGACGGGCTTGAAAAGACGGTCGCGTGGACACCAAGAACGCTTAAAACGGAGCTAGGACGGAAAAGATATGGCTAAAACAAGGTTCGGGGGCTTTTCTCGTGAAGAAACGAGGAGTTCCGGGGGCTTAATTGCAAGAAACCGGGGGCTAAGACATGATTACACATATAAACCGAAGGTTTATAGTGTAAAAGACCAAAAATGGACCTGCGATGGGAAGAACTAAAAAGGACGGGGGCTTAAACGTTGAAAACAGGACCTAACCGAAAAGATTTCTATAGGTGGAAGGGCATGGTTGTGAATTAGGAAATTGGAGGTCCTTTTTGCAAAACTGCCAAGGCAGCGGCGGCAGATGGGCCGAGGGTGTGCCACATGGCCGACCGCGATTGGCCGGGCCGACGCAGGCCGACGCGAGCATGACGCAATGCCGTGGATCGGCACCGTGGACTTGGTCCACGGTCCACGGGTGGACCGATCTAAGGGGTACGCCTCCCTTTAGATCCGGGGCCGTCCGTGCCCATCGGACGGCCCCGGACGCACGCAAGCGACCGGCGGCGGGGAGACGACGGCGCGCGGCGGTGCCGGCGGATGCCGCGGCGGCGGCTCGCCGAGCAACGCCGGGAAAAGGCTCGGGTGCGCCAAATTCAAAAGCAAAGGCATGGAGAGGAAGAGGAGGAGACGGGGAAGCTTATCCAGGGGTCGGAGGGGAGGGGGAAACACCGGAGACGGTGGCCCAGCGGCGGTGACGGTCGGTGGCGGCGGCGTTCCGCGGCGGCGGCACCGTGGTGAGGGGAGGTGAGGAAGGGAGGGGCGCGGGGTGGAGAGGAGGTCCTGATGCGCCTTTATAGGGTGGAGGAGGAAGGGGAGGAGGCGCGCAAGGCAGTGGGCGGCGGCGCCCGGCGGGGCCGGCGGTAGAGCTCGCAGGGGCATCACCGGAGAAGGCGGCTCGAGGCTACGGGGCACCGTTTGCGACACGGATTGGACCGGGAGCAAGAGGGGGACAAGGGCGAAGCTCACCCACTGCTCGATGACGGCGATGGGGCGGTGTAGACGTCGTGCGGCGATGAGGGGCGGTCGGGATCACGGGTGCCCGCCGGGGAGAGGGTTGTGGCCTCGGCTGCGTGCTCCTGGGCGCCGCGGTGGGGTCCTGGTGGTCCTGTGAGTGCAACGGGAGAAAAAGGAGGGTGAGTTCAGGACCGACGGCGCCAGGACAACGGCGGCGGCGGCGCTAGTGCGAGAGAGGGAGACGCAAGGAAGCTCGGGAGAGGGGAAAAGGGGCGCGCAAGAACTCGTGCTCGTGCTTTATAGGCCAAGGGAGGGAGAGGGAGCGGCGACCGGGCCAATTGGCCATTGATGGCCATGGCGGTGGCCGGCAGCTTCACTGCCTTCAAGAGAGGGAAAACGGCTTGATTGAGGAGTAACAGATGGAATTAAAGGAGGGGAAGTGAATGGAGAGTTTTACTGAGCCTTGATGGGGAGGATTGAAGGGAGGAAGAGGCGGGAGATGCGGGAACGGCGACGGCACCCTGATAGGAAAGAGAGGAGATGGGGGCGGCTAGAGGTAGGGGAAGGGGCCGACATGTTGAAGCGTCCCCTCATCGGAGGTGACCAAATGTGACACAAATACCGGCCCCAGGAGGCTGGTAGCACATTTATTACAACAGGTGGAATCAGTCTTTTACATTACGGTTACAGAAAGGGCACGGTAATGCCAGCGCTACAATGAACAACACAAACGCTAACGACCACACTACGATAGCAAAGGCTTCCATAGCCTCCTCAGAGTACCACACCATGGAAGCTTTAGGTAGGGCCCTGGTGCACAGGCACGGTTGGGTGTAGGGCAATGACCTACTCAACGTCTTCTGGGATGTAATCGGGATCCTCCTCTGTAAAATAGTTGGTAAAACAAGGGTGAGCACATACGTACTCAGCAAATCCAACCCCACCCATGGAGGGGCTTATAGGAAGAATCATGCATAAAGTATAACAAGGATCAGGTTAAGGTTCATTTCGCAAACTTACACATGCAGGGGTTCATTTCAAAAGGTTTTCGCAAACACTTTCATAACCAGAGTGACTCCATTGTTTTAGGAAAACCACTGTGGAACTACGGACTTCCCGTCCGTCGCGGCCCGAGCACGCGGCCACACACTTCACCCGAGAAAACAACTCACGCCGGAAAACATCCCATCCCAAACACTAGTTTTTGTGACCACACCGTGACTCGTCCAATACCGTGGACACGGCTATTCGAATAGGTTTGACACTCGCAGAGGTTGTACATCTTTACCCACAAGTAGGGTACCGTCACACGGACACCTCAGTGCCGGTACGGATCCTATCAAAGCCATTACCCACCTTAGCTAACACTACGAGCCACCACGGAAGCACCCAAGGGGTTATCCCACATAACCAGGGCGTACCTCACACAGAGCGTACCCCTACTCCTTGGTCTCCCGCTGCTCACCCGCACACCAGATGGCAAGTAGATTAACTAGTGGGGTTTATGCTAAGCCGTTGCCTCATACAACGGTCGAGTGGTTGTACGATGTTTCGGGTCAGGTGAGATGTCACGCAACCCGGTCCTTAACCGACAAGATGGACAACTCCCAACACGCTCAACCACACAGGTACGAGCTCACCCATACTCCTGACACACACGTCCATCCCGTCTACCCAGTTCAATACTCATTTTCCAAAAATACCCATTTCCATTTTTAAAGCACTCACACATTTTGAAAGCACTCACACATTTTTAAAGCACACATTTAGGCCAAAACAAGGTTCAATCATAACAATCAAGGGTGGCTATCCTACCATGTTTTGCAGTAAAACAATATGCAATTTATAAAACGGGTATAGGGTATATTTATAAAACTAGGACAGAAGCATGCATCAAAGGGGGAGGTTGAACTTGCCGTCTTCGAAGTCTTCGGGGAGTGCCGGCTCGGCGTTCGGGACCTCGGGCTCCTGCTCGCAGTAGTCGGCTTCGATCTCCGGCTCGGGGTACCTTACTCCGTCTACTCCGTCGGCTAAGGCATACACATACACAAGCAAGCAATGTTAGCACTCACGGTTCCGGCCGAGCTCGGGGGGGGGGGGGGAAAGAGTGAGCGGTGAGGAGTATTTATAGGCCCTGGGAAAGGAGTTGGTTCGGCGGGGGTGCGGCGTGTATGAAAGGCCGGGGGTTATAAGTACTTAAGGACCCATTGGTAATTTTGTATTATTGGAAAAGTAACCGTAATAATATGTACTTGATTAGGGCCTGATTTGTACTTTATTTGGGGTCTGAAAGTATTTAATCTTATAATTAATCATTGATCTAGGGTCTATTTGAAAGAATAAAGAAGGGAGGGGGACAAAGGCAGGGGCCTTTTTGGAAAACAGAGAGGAGGCGGGGGGGTTTTCGGCCTATAGGCCTTCTTCTACCTTGCGGTCAGGACAGAGGGGAAACAGACCGTGCGGGGAGGCCGGGGGGGGGGGGGCTCGCCGGCGGCTCCGGCCACGGGGGCGACCGGGGATGAAGGGAAAAGAGAGAGGAGAGCGGGGGGGTAACCCATTCCCGTGCTCACCTTGAGCGGCTGCGCGCACGGTGGAGGCGGCTCCACGGGGGAGACGAGAGGCGCGGCGGCGGTGTTTAGGGGCGGCGGCACCGTGGAGTTTGGGGAGGAGGGGAGGAGGTGCGGTGTTGCTCGTGTTGGTGTGGTGCGGCGAGCGGGGGAGGCCGTCGGCCCTCTTTTATAGGCGGCGGAGGAGGATTCGGGAAGAGAGATTTTTTTTTTTTTCTCCGGCGAGGCCGCCGGTGAGCTCGGGGAGCTTCGCGAGCTCCGGCCGGCGATGCGACGATTCGATTGGGTCAGCGTGCGCAGAGGTTAGGTAGCGGATTGGACTCGTCGTGCCGGCGTGGGGCGGGCTGCGGTCGGCCGGTGAGCTCGGGCAGGGAAGAAATTAATGGCGCCGGCCGCGTTGACTGGCTCCGGCGTCCGCGGGCCTGCGGTGGCGTGTGGAGGCGGTGGCCTTGCCGGCGTGCCGAGGAGGAGGGGGGGGCGGGGGCCCGGCGTGTGGGAGAAGGAGGGGGGGGCCGGCATGCGCGGCGCCGGGCGCGCGGTCGGCGGCGCCGGGCCGGGCCGGTCGCGGGGAGGGAGAAAGGAGGAAGGGAAGGAGAAGAAGAAGGGGAAGGGAAAAAGAAAAGAAGAAAAAGGAAAAAGGGGAAAAAAAGAAAAGAAAAGGAAAGAAAAATGGGAAAAGAGAAGAAAAGTTTTAGAAGATTAGAGAAATTTGTTAGGAAAATAGGGGAAGGGTTTTGTGAAGTTTTTTCCAATTTCTCGGGCGTCGGCGTGATTTTCGGGCCGGCGGGGACGGCGAGGCGGACCGGCCGGCGGGGACCGCGGCGGGCGCGGGATTCCCGGCCGGTGGCCGACCGCGGCGTTGGGAAGGTGCGCGGGGCGTGACCGAGGTGCGGTGCGGGCGGGGATTGCGGCACGCGCGTCGGGGAAAGAGAGAGAGGGAGAGAGAGAGGAAAAACAGTGGCCAGGGTTTGATTGATATTTGAGCTCGGCGGATCGGTTTTGAATTTACGCATGCTTTACTGGGTGATTTATTTATGGCTAAAAACGCGGGCGTTACAAACCTACCCCACTTAAAATGAATCTCGTCCTCGAGATTCGGCTAAGTCTCGAATAGGTGGGGGAATTCTTTTCTCAGTGCATCTTCTCGCTCCCACGTAGCTTTTTCCACTCCGTGCCTACTCCATTGTACCCTGCATACCCGTACTTCGGTCGTTCTTGTCCGCTTAACCACAGTGTCTAGGATCTTGACGGGCACCTCTTGGTACCTGAGGTCTGGCTGTAGGTCGATGGTCTCCACTGGTACCCGCTTTTCTTCCAGAACCTTCAAACACCGTCGTAGCTGGGAGATGTGGAATACCGGGTGTATATCTGACATTTCCTCGGGTAGCTCCAGTCGATACGCTACTGCTCCGACTCTCTTGAGCACTTTATACGGGCCGATGTACCGAGGGGCCAACTTCCCGTGTACTTGGAACCTCCGAGTCCCTCGGATGGGTGAAACCTTGAGGTAGACGAAGTCTCCTGGGTTGAAGCTCGCTTCACGCCTTTTCTTGTCTGCGTAGCTCTTCTCGTCGGGGACCGGGCGGCTTTCAACTTTTCTCGGATGTCTGCTACTCGCTCCTCGGCTTCCTTTATAAGCGCGGGTCCAACCAGGGCACGCTCTCCTACTTCTGACCACATCAGGGGTGTTCTGCACTTTCTCCCGTATAGTGCTTCGAATGGCGACATTCCCAGACTTGCTTGGTAGCCGTTGTTGTAGGAAAATTCCGCATACGGCGAGGCTCGCTCCCAATCCTTGCCGTAGGTGAGGACGCAGGCTCTCAACATATCTTCCAAAATTTGATTCACCCTTTCGGTCTGCCCGTCTGTCTGTGGGTGGTATGCTGAGCTGAAGTCTAGCTTGGTGCCCATGGCTTTGTGCAAGCTTTTCCAGAACCTAGAGGTGAACTCGGGTCCCTCTCGTCCGAGACTATTCTCGCTAGGCACTCCATGCGGCTTTACTATATTTTCTATGTAGAGTTTCGCCAATTTCTCTCCACCATAAGTGGTCCGTACAGGTAAAAAGTGAGCGACTTTGGTGAGTCGGTCCACGATTACCCATATGGAGTCATGTCCCTTCTGAGTCCTTGGCAACCCTACTATGAAGTCCATACCTATCTCATCCCACTTCCACACCGGGATTGGCAAAGGTTGCAACAGTCCTGCAGGCTTCTGATGTTCGGCTTTGATCCTCTGACAAGTGTCGCAGTGGGCGACGAACCGTGCAATGTCTGCCTTCATCCCATTCCACCAGTACTTCTGCTTTAAGTCCATGTACATCTTGGTGGATCCCGGGTGAATGGAGTAGGCTGAGTTGTGTGCCTCATCCATGATGGTCTGTCGGAAATCTCCACCTTCAGGCACGCATATCCTGTTTTTGTACCATAGGGTGCCTTGGTCATCTACCCTGAAGTCAGGGGCCTTGTTCTCTCCGGTATGCTTGCGGATCCTCATCAGATCCTCGTCGGCTTCTTGGGCCTTCCGGATCTTCTCTTCTAGGGTAGGCTGAACACTCAGCTGGCGGACGTAGCCTTGGGGAACGATGTGTACGTTGAGTCGGGCCATCTCCTCTTGGCACCGGGCACTCTTGGGTGCCGCCTTCTCATGGGTCTTCGGCTTAGAGCATCCGCTACCACGTTGGCTTTCCGGGGTGGTAGTGAATTTCTAGGTTGTAGTCCTTGACTAGCTCCAGCCATCTTCTCTGCCTTAGGTTCAAATCGGGCTGGGTGAAGATATACTTTAGACTCTTGTGGTCTGTGTAGATTTCACACTTGTTCCCGATCAAGTAATGTCTCCATATCTTCAGGGCATGCACTACGGCCGCAAACTCCGGATCATGGGTGGGGTAGTTTCGCTCATGGGGTTTGAGCTGACGGGAGGCGTATGCCACTACCTTCCCATCTTGCATGAGCACACATCCCAACCCCTGTCGGGAGGCGTCGCAATATACGACAAAGTCCCGTTGAATGTCTGGCAGGGTTAGCACTGGGGCTGTGGTCAACCTCTTCTTCAACTCTTGGAAGCTTCTTTCGCAGGCCTCGGTCCAGTTAAACTTCTTCTCTTTCTTAAGCAGCTCTGTCATGGGCCGGGCGATCTTGGAGAATCCCTCGATAAACCTCCGTAGTACCCGCTAAACCTAGGAAACTCCCGATCTCACTTACGTTGGTGGGGCTGCCGCCGTTGGAGACCTGTCTCAACTTTCCGGGGTCTACGGCCTACTCCTTCGCGGTCAATATGTGCCCAAGGAAGGATATCTTCTCTAGCCAAAATTCACACTTGCCGAACTTGGCGTATAGCTTGTGTGCCCTCAATTTTCCCGCACCACTCGAAGATGTTGTTCATGCTCCTCCACACTCTTGGAGTAAACAAGTATGTCGTCAATGAAGACCACGACAAACTTGTCCAATTCCTCCATGAACACCTTATTCATGAGGTTCATGAAGTACGCTGGGGCATTGGTTAGTCCAAAGGACATCACCGTGAACTCATATTGCCCGTAGCGAGTGACAAAGGCAGTCTTGGGGATGTCACTTTCCCCGACCTTGAGTTGGTGATACCCCGATCTTAGATCCACCTTCGAGAAATACTTGGCTCCCTTTAGTTGGTCAAACAGGTCATCTATTCCGGGAAGAGGGTACTTGTTCTTAATAGTGACCTCGTTCGGCCGAGCGATAGTCCACACACATCCTCATGCTCTTATCCTTCTTCTCCACGAAAAGCACCGGGGCTCCCCATGGTGATGAGCTTGGTCCGATGAACCCACTTCGCCGGAGCTCGCTAGTCGCTTCTTCAACCCCCGCCAACTCGGGGCTGCCATCCTATAGGGCCTCTTGGCTATGGGAGAGGTTCCGGGGATAAGGTCGATCACGAACTCTATGTCCCCGTCCGGTGGCATTCCAGGGAGCTCTTCGGGGAACACATCCGGGTATTCACGTACTACCGGGACATCTTCTATGGACTTGGCTTCTATGTTGAAAACCATTATGTCCCGCCTGTGTCCCCGGTGTGGCGGGTCACTTGTATCCCGTCCGGGTTGGTCGGGTGCACTACTTTATCGGCGCGGCTTATGAGGCCATGGTGTTGACTTAACCGGTCCATACCAAGGATCACATCTATCCCCTTGGATTTCGGTACTACCAGTCTCGCTAGAAACTCTACCCCACTTAAAATAATTCTTACCGGGGGCATCCCGATTGACAATTAATGTCACCTCCGGTGTTCGAGTCATTAGGGGTGCTTTGAGTAGTACCGTGGGTATGCTATGCTTTTCCACAAAGCTTGAGGATATAAATGAGTGTGATGCTCCCGAATCGAACAAGTATGGTAGCCAAAAGGCGAGCCGACCGAGAACTCACCGAGTACCACTCCTTGTGCTTCTCGCGCCTCCCGCGCATTGATGTGATTCACTCGGGCGCGTCCATACGATTGCCGGGGCCGCCTCATCCGCCGGTTGCCGGTGTTGTTGCCGAAGTTGTTGTTGCCGCGCACCGGCATGCGGTTGGCTCCCGACGCAAGCGGCCTTGGTCCGTTTACCGAGTTGGAGTAGGTGGTGGTGGGCGGCTTTTTAGCATAGGGGCGTTGGCGATGAAGTGCCGGTTTCCGGCTAGCTGAAACACACGCGGGAGCCGTTGTCGTTGTTGTTGTTGGTAGTAACTGGGCCGGTGTTGTTCTCGTGGGGGCTTTATGGCATTCGGTTGTAGGAGGGCTTGAACCGGGCTGCGGGGGCTTGTGAGCTTGTGGCTTGGGTTTGGGTTCGCATCGCATAGGGGCTTGGAACCCGGACATGGGGTGTCCAAAGTTTCTCGGTCTGCGGGACCGCTCTTGTCGCTTGGCCTTGTGTTCCATGAACTTGCGCTTGTTTTCCTTCTTCTCCTCGGCCTTTGCCCTTTCCGTGAGGATTGCCATGTTCATAAGGGTGTTGAAGTCCGGGTAAATCCGAGGAGTCGGCGGGGTCCTCAGTTCCGGAGTCAGCCCCTTCTTGAACATCTCCTGCTTTTTGGAGTCTTTATCCACCTCCTCGGGGGCATAGCGTGCCAGCTCTATGAACTGGTACGTGTACTCCTCCACGGTCATGTTGCCTTGGCGGAGTTCGCGGAACTCATCTGCCTTCCGCTTCAGGGTAGCCTCTGGGATATGGTAGCGGCGAAACTCCTCCACGAATTCATCCCATGTAATGGCGGAGGGATCCTTGGGCCGCGGCGCGTAGCATTCTCCCACCGTGCTAGGGCCGTCCCGTGAGCGGGTGAGTCGCCGAGAGAACCTTGTCATGGTCCTCGCGGTGGAGGGGCTCTAGTTCCCTCGGGATGGCTCTCGACCAATCGTCGCATCCGGAGGATTCACCGACCCGCCGAAGGTGGGCGGCTTAGTCCCGAGGAACTCGATCGGCTTCTCATTCATGCTCATGGCACGGGGTCTTGGGCGGTTGATGGCATTGAAGATAGCCTCCATCAAGACGATCCGGTTGGCTAAGACTTGAGCCAAGTCAATAGGAGGGGGTGGTGGTGGCGGGACCACGTTCTCTCCTCCATCCTCATTTTGGTTAACTTCTTGTTCGGGGAGACGCTCCCTCCGATCGGCTTGCGATCCCTCGCATCCGATCGGTGGGTCCCGACAGGCGCCACGGAAACCATCCGTAAAGAAGCGGGTTTCTAAGAGATCTAGTTTTATGTGATGTTTAAGTGGATTATAACGGATTTCTTTTGAAAAGGCAGGGTTTATTCTGCCGGTAAGCACACAACAAGCATACGGCAAACAAACAAGCACAAACAAGTTTTTATTACAAACCAACGAGGAGGATACATCCCGACTACGCGGACACATTACACGACTAAAGGCTAAGGCGCGACTTGGACCGGTACGGCTTCATTCCCTGGGTCTTGGGGCGCACTACTCGCGAGGGGAGCTGTCTTCTGGGGTCGAGTGTTCTTCCAGCGGAATGAGCAGCTCGTCATCGTTTCCTCCTTCGAGGTCTCCGTTTTCCTGAGGCTGTGCTGCGGCTTCGGTGGTGGCTGTTGGGATTTCAGTGACTGTTGGTGGTGCTGGTGGGACTTCTATGGCTCCTCCCCATCCTACCAGGGGTGTTCCCAGCAGAACTTGAGGTTCTCCAATGGCTGGAACGGGCGTTCCGCCATGGGTCCATTCTTGCATGCGTTGGTCCTGGATCCTTCCGAGGCTTTCCCGGGCAACGACTTCACTCGCTTATGGTCGCGGCGGTCCTCGCTTCGGCTTGAGCCACTCGGACTTGGTGCATCCGCACCGTGACTTCGCCTTGCTCGGCCCGCCCGATCCGTTCCCTCAAGTGTCTGGCCTGGTCATCAAAGAGCTTGTCCAGGGAGACAAGGTAGGCGACTACGTGGTATAGCGGGTCTTCTTGGTGGCGGCGTCGCTCCAAGTTCCTCATGCGGGCTTGCCAAACTGGGGTCCTGATGGCGGGAGGGAAGTACCTCATCGGTGTGGGGACGAGGTGCTCTTCGTAGATTCGGCACGAGTAGCGGAGGGCTTTTTCGAGGGCCAAGGGATAGGTATCCCGGTGTCGGAACCCCGTGGCGGTCACGCGCCACGCTCGATATTGGTGTGGCGGTTGCTTCTAGCGACGGAGAGGACCACTCTACGGCGAAGAGTGCCGAGTTGCTCGTACTCTCTGCCGTAGTACCTAGGGCGCTCGGTGATACCGAGGCGCTCCAGGGAGTGGATGAGCGGGCGAGCAAAACCAGGCTCCTCCCGGCACACGCCTTGGGTCCATCCATCTTCCGCCATCCGAAAACAAAGATAGGGTTGAACAAGGTTGTGGTGGGGTACAAGAGATGGATAACTTTATTTAGTAGGAAGGTTGGGGTACATCCTTCGGGGTACACTTATTATTACTAGGACTCAGTCTCTAGCCTACACCCTAGTCTTATCCTCATGGTGACCCTTCCTCTAGCTGGATACGGCGCTTCTTTAGTGGGAGATCTTGCTCCAGTATCTCATCTTCGATGCTCCGGGGTCCCTTTGTCCCGGTGGGTTTCTTCGGTTCTTCTTCATCCAAGCTCGGCTTCTCTTCTTCGCCTTCTACGTTCCTTTTGGAGCTCATCCCAAAACTTCTCCGAACGTTCTTTTTCCCCCGAGGTAGTCTTGCGCCATGTTGTGTCGTTCAACTTCTGCTATGGTTGTCTTTACTCTTTCTAGTTCTATCCTCTGTTCTGCTCTTTCCGCTCCGTCGATCCGCTCGCTTCACCGCCGGGCTTGCTCCTGATAAAGGTGGTCTAGGCCTCTGAGGTATATGGATAGGTGGGAAACTGCCTCTTCTAAGTCTTCTTCCTCTCGTTCTAGACCTCTCATGCGATCAATCCACGAGCGTCCTCTTCCTCCGGGAGGGTGGAAAGAATCCCATTGGAGTCCTTCGGAGGTGCCGTCTCGTAAACCACTCGTAGCCGACGCAGGCCTTCCGAGGCGGCCTTGGGGTAGGTGTCGGCAAAGCGAAAACCGGTGGCGTTGACGAACCATGGCTCAATGTCGGGGTAAAGCGTGCTTCTTCCCACAAAGATCGGCGGCTTACACCGAAGGGTGCCGAAACGTTCGTACTCCCGTAGACGAACTGCGGCGGGTCCCTTACTCCGACGCGTTCTAGGGCCGAGTAGCAACAAAGTTAGGGAGGCCAGGCTGGACGGGGCAAATTCCTCCGTTCCACTCGGGGTTAGGCATCTGGAAACAGGCAAGAATCAAGGTAAGGATTTGGGAAAAGATGAGCTTAGCAAAGGAAAGGTTAGAGAGGGCCAGAGGAGGTCTCGTATCCTAGGGGTCATGTCCTACGGCCAACCTACGGCTCTGATACCACCTGAAGCGTCCCCTCATCAGAGGTGACCAAATGTGACACAAATACCAGTCCCAGGAGGCTGGTAGCACATTTATTACAACAGGTGGAATCAGTCTTTTACATTACGGTTACGTAAAGGGCACGGTAATGCCGGCGCTACAATGAACAACACAAACGCTAACGACCACACTACGATAGCAAAGGCTTCCATAGCCTCCTCGCAGTACCACACCATGGAAGCTTTAGGTAGGGCCCCGGTACACGAGCACGGTTGGGTGTAGGGCAATGACCTACTCAACGTCTTCGGGATGTAATCGGGATCCTCCTCTCGTAAAATAGTTGGTAAAACAAGGGTGAGCACATACGTACTCAGCAAATCCAACCCCACCCATGGAGGGGCTTATAGGAAGAATCATGCATAAAGTATAACAAGGATCAGGTTAAGGTTCATTTCGCAAACTTACACATGCAGGGGTTCATTTCAAAAGGTTTTCGCAAACACTTTCATAACCAGAGTGACTCCATTGTTTTAGGAAAACCACTGTGGAACTACCGGACTTCCCGTCCGTCGCAGCCCAGGCACACAGCCACACACTTCACCCAGAAAACAACTCACGCCAGAAAACATCCCATCCCAAACACTAGTTTTTGTGACCACACCGTGACTCGTCCAATACCGTGGACACGGCTATTCGAATAGGTTTGACACTGCGGAGGTTGTACATCTTTACCCACAAGTAGGGTACCACACACGGACACCTCGGTCTTGCGGTACGGATCCTATCAAAGCCATTACCCACCTTAGCTAACACTACGAGCCACCACGGAAGCACCCAAGGGGTTATCCCACATAACCAGGGCGTACCTCACACGCAGCGTACCCCTACTCCTTGGTCTCCCGCTCGCTCACCCGCACACCGATGGCAAGTAGATTAACTAGTGGGGTTTATGCTAAGCCGTTGCCTCATACAACGGTCGAGTGGTTGTACGATGTTTCGGGTCAGGTGAGATGTCACGCAACCCGGTCCTTAACCGACAAGATGGACAACTCCCAACACGCTCAACCACACAGGTACGAGCTCACCCATACTCCTGACACACACGTCCATCCCGTCTACCCAGTTCAATACTCATTTTCCAAAAATACCCATTTCCATTTTTAAAGCACTCACACATTTTGAAAGCACTCACACATTTTTAAAGCACACATTTAGGCCAAAACAAGGTTCAATCATAACAGTCAAGGGTGGCTATCCTACCATGTTTTGCAGTAAAACAATATGCAATTTATAAAACGGGTATAGGGTATATTTATAAAACTAGGACAGAAGCATGCATCAAAGGGGGAGGTTGAACTTGCCGTCTTCGAAGTCTTCGGGGAGTGCGGCTCGGCGTTCGGGACCTCGGGCTCCCCGCTCGCGTAGTCGGCTTCGATCTCCGGCCGGGGTACCTTACTCCGTCTACTCCGTCGGCTAAGGCATACACATACACCAAAGCAAGCAATGTTAGCACTCACGGTTCCGCCGAGCTCGGGGGGGGGGGGGAAGGAGTGAGCGGTGAGGAGTATTTATAGGCCCCGGGAAAGGAGTTGGTTCGGCGGGGGTGCGGCGTGTATGAAAGGCCGGGGGTTATAAGTACTTAAGGACCCATTGGTAATTTTGTATTATTGGAAAAGTAATCGTAATAATATGTACTTGATTAGGGCCCGATTTGTACTTTATTTGGGGTCCGAAAGTATTTAATCTTATAATTAATCATTGATCTAGGGTCTATTTGAAAGAATAAAGAAGGGAGGGGGACAAAGGCGGGGGCCTTTTTGGAAAACAAGAGAGGAGGCGGGGGTTTTCGGCCTATAGGCCTTCTTCTACCTTGCGGTCGGGACGGAGGGGGAAACGGACCGTGCGGGAGGCGGCGGGGGGGGGGGGGGGGGGGGGGGGGGGGCTCGCCGGCGGCTCCGGCCACGGGGGCGACCGGGGATGAGGGGAAAAGAGAGAGGAGAGCAGGGGTAACCCATTCCCGTGCTCACCTTGAGCTGCAGCGCACGGTGGAGGCGGCTCCACGGGGAGACAGAGGCGCGGCGGCGGTGTTTAGGGGCGGCGGCGCTGTGGAGTTTGGGGAGGAGGGGAGGAGGTGCGGTGTTGCTGTGTTGGTGTGGTGCGGCGAGCCGGGGAGGCCGTCGGCCCTCTTTTATAGGCGGCGGAGGAGGATTCGGGAAGAGAGATTTTTTTTTTCTCCCGGCGAGGCCGCCGGTGAGCTCGGGGAGCTTCGCGAGCTCCGGCCGGCGATGCGACGATTCGATTGGGTCGGCCGTGCGCGAGAGGTTAGGTAGCGGATTGGACTCGTCGTGCCGGCGTGGGGGCGGGCCGCGGTCGGCCATGAGCTCGGGCGGGGAAGAAATTAATGGCGCCGGCCGCGTTGACCGGCTCCGGCGTCCGCGGGACCGCGGTGGCGTGTGGAGGCGGTGGCCTTGCCGCGTGCCGAGGAGGAGGGGGGGGGGGGGGGCGTGTGGGAGAAGGAGGGGGGCCGCATGCGCGGCGCCGGGCGCGCGGTCGGCCGGCGCGCGGGGCGGGCCGGCCGCGGGAGGGAGAAAGGAGGAAGGGAAGGAGAAGAAGAAGGGGAAGGGAAAAAGAAAAGAAGAAAAAGGAAAAAGGGGAAAAAAAGAAAAGAAAAGGAAAGAAAAATGGGAAAAGAGAAGAAAAGTTTTAGAAGATTAGAGAAATTTGTTAGGAAAATAGGGGAAGGGTTTTGTGAAGTTTTTTCCAATTTCTCGGGCGTCGGCGTGATTTTCGGGCCGGCGGGGACGGCGAGGCGGACGGGGCCGGCGGGACCGCGGCGGGCGCGGGGATTCCGGCCGGTGGCCGACCGCGGCGTTGGGAAGGTGCGCGGGGCGTGACCGAGGTGCGGTGCGGCGGGGATTGCGGCACGCGCGTCGGGGAAAGAGAGAGAGGGAGAGAGAGAGGAAAAAAAGTGGCCGGTGGTTTGATTGATATTTGAGCTCGGCGGATCGGTTTTGAATTTACGCATGCTTTACCGGGTGATTTATTTATGGCTAAAAACGCGGGCGTTACACATGTGGGCCCCACCTGTCGGTGACCACATGAGGGAGAGGGAGGGGAGTGGGCGCTGGCGGGCCTGTTGGGCCAGAAGCGGGGAGCTGGGCCGCGACGGGGAGAAGAAGGAAGGTGGGCCGCGGGTTGGGTTTGGGGTTAGATAGGTTTGGTTTTTTTTCTTTTTTTCAAACCTTTTCAAACTTTCAAACTGAATTATAAACAATTTAAAAATTTTCAAGATTAAAATTATTTTAAAAACTTTTAGAACTTCACACAATCATACGAAAACAATGCAAATAAAATATGATGCACATACACTTGTTGCTTCTAACATTATTCAAAAGTGACATTTAAATATTTTAGAGCATAATTTATTTGCTAATTTATTTAATCCTTAGAAAATAAAATCTAAACACAATGTTGCTTTCATTATTTCAGTGATGGATCTTTAGGGTGTTACAGAGAGCGACAGCGCGATCGCAGTGCCGTCTGCCGTGTACCTTTGACTAATTGGCTCCGCCTCTCCTCTACGCCATCACCGTAACGGCTCCCTTTATGGCTTTTATCGCCGTGGTGACTACTACTACTGCTGCCGCGGTGCTGGTGATCGGCGTGCCGCTGAAAGCAAAGCCTAGCCGTCGACGGGGGACGGGGGACGCGACGACCAAGCGAGTGCCGAGCCGAGAGCCAGGCCTCCGAATCTCCGGCGGCCGGCGCGCGCGGCCGCGCGAGCCGAGAGGCCGCCGCCACCCTCTATCCGCCTTGCGATGTGAACCCCACACGACGACGGGCGCGGCCACGCGACCCGGCCGGCTCCACACGGCCCCGCGCGGCCGCGCCCCACCGAGCCGAGTTCCATTCCGCGCCCCGATTTTCCTGAAGCCGCCAACGCGCCACGCACCCGGATCTTCTTTAGATGTAAAAAAAATTTGTCTTTCTAACGTATTGTAGCAACTGGTAAATTTCGATTTTTTGGTAAATATTGTCCTACCATGACCTAACTAGACTCAAAAATTCGTGTCGCAAAGGCCATCGCAATCGTGTAATTAGTTTTTGATTTCATCTACATTTAGTATTCCGAACATATGTCTTTTAGTGTATTTAATATGGTGGAGAGTGGAAAGGAGCAATTCTAGCTATCTAAACGCCCCGATCGATTAAACTAGCGATTCCGCCGGAAGCATCAATCCATTGGGGTGAGCAGGCCACGCGACCCCATCCGCCGATTCGGCTCCGCCCGCCCGCCCGCCCGCCCGCACCCAGGCCGTTTTTTTACTCGCGAAAAGCCAACCCCGCGGGAGGCAGAGTCCAATGTTGCGTGTTGTTTAGACGCGCCAAAAGGCAAAAGGGTGGGGAGGCTGTGAGGCGGGCACAAGCACGAGCACGAGCACGAGCACGCGATCCACCTCCCCGCACACGGCAAGCAACAAGGCACACCCTTCCTCCTCCGGCTCGTGCTCGCCCCGCGCCCTCTCCACCCCGAAAGATCCGCTGCCTCTCCGGGATAGTTTGCTGCGTGACTCGGAGCGGGGCGCGATGAGCTGCGGGGGGCAGGCGGGCGGGTGGCTGCTGGACTACGGGCTGGTGGAGGAGGAGATCCAGGGCTCCGAGTTCATCTACATGGTCGACGACCCGGCCGCCTCCAGGTGAGGGAGCTGCTCCTCCTCGTCCTCAGCCCGGTTCGGCTGGGTCCTCTTTGATGCTGTGGTTGGTGGCTTCGATGGATGGATCCTTTGATGGGTTGTTGGCTAACTGTTGGTGGTGGTGCCTAATTTGGTTGGTTTGGTTTGCAGCGTTTTATTGGGGTTCGATGCTCCCAGGAAGGAGGACGGCGTCCAGGACAACCCCGGCGCCAAGAAGAGGCAAGTCTTCTCACGTCTTAACTTATTCTTTTCAGTTGATCCTTCGCTTCAAGCCCTCAACTATCTGACCTTATTGATTTTGGCGAGCCCGTCGAGCTTTCGGTGATCAAAATCATGACTAGTTTGGGTTGTTGCTTATTTGTTGCTAGTATCACATATCCCGTTCTTCTTTAGCTATGTAGCACATAGCCGATTCAGTTAGCAGTTCTTTGATTTTGTCAAGGAGGAAGGTGGGAAGGTTGAAATAGTGGTGGTTCAGGAATTGGTGGTCTGGCCATTAATTAAGCTCATCTTTCTCAAAGAAAATCAGCAGAGCACTCGATTTCAGCTTTCAGGTCATGATGTTGCACATAAAACACACAGTATCAATTACAGACGCATCCACCAACTTTGCCGGCTCATAATTAGACTCCACTTTGGGAGCCCTGGCATGTGCCGATTCATGATTTATGGTCCGATCTCACCGTACAGTCAAAGTCAGAACTAGCACAGTGTTGCCGAAAGTGGTGGATAGCGTCCACATCGCAGATGCCGGGAGCTTCACAAACTTTAGGACCAATTACATTGCCCTCAAGCCAGTGAGTATAATTTGATGGGGTTTCATGCTTCCCTTTCTTATTAGCAGATCCCGGCCGGAGTCCAGCGCCCCACCAGGCACCAAGGCTTGCCGTGAAAAGCTCCGGAGAGACAAGCTCAATGAAAGGTGCGTTTCAAAGTTCAGGCTTTTGGCTAATACAGAACCTAGTGGTTTACAGATGCTTCAGCAGTCATGTTCGGCACTTTTGACACTGATGAGTATGGTCGTCTCTCCATCTCATTCTGTTGTACTACTCCAGGTTCAACGAGCTCTGTGCTATCTTGGAGCCCGGCAAGCCACCAAAGGCTGACAAAGTTGCCATTCTAAGTGATGCTGCCCGTCTCCTGAGCCAGCTGCGCACTGAGGCCCAGAAGCTCAAGCAGTCCAATGAATCGCTTCAGGACTCCATCAAGAGCCTCAAGGTATGTGTTAGCCCCTGCATATTATTCATGTGAACTCTGAAGTACTGTGTTAGTTCAGAGATTTTATTGTTCAATGTGCGACTGCAGGCTGAGAAGTCTGAGCTGCGTGACGAGAAGACGAGGCTGAAGGCCGAGAGGGAGAGGCTGGAGCAGATGCTCAAGGGCGTCAGCGCCGCAGCCGCTCCGGCACCCTTCGTCACGCACCCTGCCGCCGCCGCCCCGTCGTTCCACCCAGCGGCGTTTGCCCAGGCTGGCAACGTCCCGCACCCTGTCGCCGCCGCCCCGTCGTTCCACCCAGCGGCGTTTGCCCAGGCTGGCAAGTTCGTCGCGTACCCCAGCTCCCAGGCCGGCAAGTTCGTCCCGTACCCAAGCTACGTGCCGCCGCCGGCGTTCTGGCAGTGGATACCGCCGACGTCCCTGGACACGTCCAAGGACCCCGCGCACTGGCCGCCTGTCGCCTAGTCCACCAGCTTACGATCGTGGCATCATTGATCAGTGATGCGTCGCCGCGTGCACCGACCTTGCTCGTGGTGCAGAATTTGACCGAAGCACGCCTGAAGAAAAACTTCGGGGTGTGCTGATTGTGTAGCAGTGTTTTGTGCTTGTGTCATGGATAAAGATCAGTGAGTGACGGGGTATACTAAAATTCAGCTGATGATTGTCGATTGGAGAAAGTCTATGTAACAGCCTTACCGCCCTAATTTTAGAGTAATTAAGGTAATATGATTAAATCAGGCCGGCGTCCTTTAGTGAACACTGAAATTAGGGTTGTTTGGACAAAGATCTTCGCCGGGCTTTGTTCATTTCCACATGTTGCCACAGTTAAAATCTAGTCAAGAATGGCTGCTCTTATACGTAGGCGGTAGCAACTCAAACCTGTAGATGCAACGAGACCGAGTGAGTGGTGCCAAATATCAGGCAAGAAACATGATACTAAGCAAACAACTAAGCGAGCACAAAAATTACGATATTATATGGTTCATGGTTCTATCAGACCAAAATAAACAAAACAATGCAATCGGTTTCTCTGGTTTCAAACCTACGCATAGCTTCGGTAACAATAGTGTGCACCCTCTTACTCTCAGCACTGCTTTATTTATTGTGACTTTGGGGAGGCCAAGGCCTCCACTCTCCTACAGAATGACCTACCGAAACGCTGCAATAAGGTGTTTTTGCACAATACTGAATAATGCAGCATATGGATTCCGATCCTTGATCTCCAAATTCTCCATTTCTACTTGTCTGATGAAACTACCAGACTTCACTGGATAAGCATTGAATCCTTGATCAATCTCACAAGAACCCTGCAGGATCACAACGATGAGTTCACTTCTACTCCAAACCGTTGAATAATCAGTAGACAATAGGCCTCGTAACAGCTTTCAGTATGTTCGTTTGGCTGGTGGCTGATGGCTGGTGCTGGTTTGTTCTGAGAGAAAAGTACCGCTGTCTGGTTGCTGGTGGCTAGTTTGTTACGAGAGAAAATCTTCTTTGGTGGCTGATAAGCCAAGCGAACAGGGCGTTTATAGGCAAATCAAATTACTTACCTCATTGCAAAGGAAGGTTCTTGTGGGTGTAGGTAACATCCTTGTCACCATTCACCACTTGCCCACTTCCACGCATGATCCTACAGATGGCACATGGTTGCGTGATTCATAGCTAATGGGGAAGCAAAAATAGACAGACGGGGATTGAATGAAAAGCTTACTTACCAGCGTGTTGTCAAGAGACCTTCAACACCCACAGGTCCACGAGCATGTATGCGCCCTGTGCTTATGCCAACCTATTGAAGTCATTGCAAAAGTTTAAATATGAATACACAGAAAATGATCAACAAATAATACATAAAGTTACTTATGTCAACATACTCATAATATTCACATGGTTCAATATCAAAAAATTAAAGAAGCAGAAAAAGGTAGTACCTCAGCACCCAATCCAAAGCGAGCCCCATCAGAGAATCGTGTACTTGCATTATGAAACACAGCAGCACTTTTGCAATAATAATAGAACCAAAAATAACATTTGTTAGATAACTAATAATCAATGACTTCAAGAAGAAAATAACTAGTGCACAGTAACAAAACAAACAAAGAAGCATTACTTGCACAATAGAAAAAAATATTTAAAAAAGAGGTGCTTATGTTTAAACATACCTATCAACTTGTCGCAGAAAAGTTTCTGCTACTTTACTATCTGTAGTGACAATGCAATCTGTATGTGCACTGAAATGAGAAGATAAAGCAGATAAGACAAAGTTAAACTGAATCTCAGGTTTATTACATTTTAACAATCAAGACAAAGAGGGATAGATGGCATAGCAGCAGTAACCAGCAAGTACCTTCCATAACGATGTATATGGTCAATTGCTGATTGTACATCATCAACAAATTCAATTGTACAAGCCATAGAGCTATACTCATGATGGAAAGAATCTGCTTTTGGAATGGACAGTAGTTCATGCGCAACAGGCCCTCCATAAATAGCAACTCCTGCGATACAACATATTTTTCTTTCTAAGCACAATGAAACAAAAAATTGAAAGCGATACCAAATAACCCTCCATAACAATCCCACTATCTTTCATGAATGTGAAAACTGGACAGGCCTACATGCTTCATATACTTTGAGCAGAAAAGTAAGGTTATACGAGCGCAATGAAGCATATGAGATGTCCAAAGTGTAACAAAATGGTAAGATGCAAGACATCTAGATATCTGCTAACAAAGTTAAGTAGTACACATTATGACACTTTGTTTTATTTTTCACATATTATACTTCTTTCATATACTCACTGCCAACTTTTTTTTTTGTCAAACCTTCGTAGAAGTACATAAGACTTAAAAAATATTATTTACAGCAACACATCTAACTTCATTCCAGAACAGAACAGAATAAATAATGACAATGCCTGGGTAAATGTATCAAGCAACAAGGAGCCATATTTTGCAGATCGAGCAAGTAAAGAGTGAAAAACAAACCTTCTGTTTTGAGTGATAGCAGTATGTCATCAAGTCCTGGTGACTTTATAAGATCTTTATGAACAAGTAATGTTTCCTGCAGAAAATGGAAAAAAAAGTCATTTAACTGAAATGATTAGTGTCATTTAGCAATATAACAGGGGTTATGCTTAAGAAAATACCAAAATGATTTCAACATTGCTAGTAAATTAGTTCTTCAAACAGAAAAGTTTATTTACAAGGAATCAACATCTTAATACAAAAACTTTACTTGTATATTCAGTTAATTTGAAAGAGTTAACGCCTTAGCGGTGAATCAAGGGTGTCATTTCCATCTATGATTATCGGCTATGAAAAGATTTTATTGTGAAAAGAAAAACATAACAAGCTAGGAAGTTTAAAAAGAATGTGATTAGATCAAATCTCAGAATACACTTCAGTTATCATGTGTATATAAAGGTTTAATTGGGTTGCCTCGTAAAGATGCACCAAGTATTTGTGTGCCCTGGAAGCTGAAAAGGAGATGTAATAAATGTACTTTGTACCAAATTAGAAAATACCATTGCATTGCAGGCTGCTGGGTAATCAATTTTGGCATCAATAACAATTCGTTTTGCTATATCCATGTTAGCTGATTTGTCAATGTATACATGACAGACACCATCTGCAGAGAAAATTATCCAAATCAACTAACAGCCAGCAAATGTTAAGAACTATTTGTACCGAAAAAATAGTGTTAGAAGACATTTTTACCTGCATGGCCAAGAACTGGAATCTTAGTTGATGCCTTAATTTGTGAAACCAGCTGATTGCTACCTCTTGGAATTACAAGATCAATAACATCGTCAAGCTGTAAAGTGTATTATGAGTTCAAACATAATTTCACAGCCATTATTTATATAATAAATATTACTACACACCCACCTTTAGCAAGTCAGCAATCTCATCTCTACTTGTAACAAGACCAATAAGTCTTTTACCAACAGTGTCAGGAAGGACATCAGTTATAACCTACAAAAAAAATCCTTAGGATGACAAGCTAGAACATGCCATATAGTAACCTACAAGCACATAGCATAAGAAGATACCTTATGCAGTATTGTGTTTGATCTCATAGCCTCTTTTCCACCTTTTAGGAGAAGGCCATTACCACTTCGAATCGCTAAGGATGCAATCTGCACAATGTTATCAAGGCTTAAAGAGAGTTTACTAACATGCCTAAGTATGCCAAATGAATCACGTTGTAGAAAGGTAACCTGGACCAAGGCATCAGGCCGAGACTCGAAAACAATCAAGAGCACACCCAAAGGGCAAGATGTTTTCTCCAGAACTAAATCTTCAGCAACCTGAAATGGCATCCTTTTGGTTATTATTACTTGCAGATGTAAGGTTTATCATTATGAAAGCAATGGCAGCTTCCTTTCTTAGATAGTTTAAAGTTAGTATACAAAGTCACCTCTGTTCGTTTGAGTATTTGGTTGATAGGGTCTTCCATGTTTGCAAGAGTGCGGATCGATTTTGCGAGGCTTGCTATCTGAAACAATGACAAAACAAAATATGAGTCAAATGAAATTACCATAAAAAAATAATGCACCACAATTAACAAATCAAAGCTTTCATAAGTATAATAATATGAACTTAATATATTGCATAATGCACCTACCTTTCCTGGCTTCAGGGTCAATCTAGCAACCAAAGATTTCTCATAACCAGCATACTGTGCTGCAATTACATCTGCTTCATTCTCAGCTCTAATTAAATCCTCCTTTGCCTCTAGAGCATCAGCAACATCTAACAATATTTTCTTGCGCTCATCGGATGACAAATTCTGTTTTAGGTGTTCATAGAATTAGCATAACACATCCAACAAAAGTAGTTGGTCAAGCATTATGTTGGGCTTTGGATAACAATACCTGTAGACGTCTAGAACATTCTCTTGCAGCAACAGCCATTTCACGAGCACTAACATCCTTCGATGGTTCCCACAAATTTGCGTCCTTGTGAAAGAGAGTACCAATTTTCTCTCCTTGAAGAACTCTAAGGATGCTCTGAGATGCAAATCCACTTCAAAGACGGTACCCAAGTTAAATCTCCACACACCATATTTTCTAGAGACAAACATAGCTTGCAGCAAGTGTATTTTACAAGGTTCTATCAAGGGACACATAATCTTCAGAAGATAAACTACAGAGAACTTATAGGTATAAAACGAAATCCATGATAATACTTCCTGGGTTAAAACGGAAACCATAATATGCTGAAGCAACAAATATCACAAGCAAGATGCAGCATAAGATTCAAGAGGCATGGAGTGTGAGAAAAGCGGCTGTTTTTTTAAAAAAATTCTTCATTCAGATGTGACACAAGAGTCATATAGTTGGCATAACAAATACATAATGAGGCAGAACAGTTTAACGTTACTAAACATACATGAAAGTAAGACAACATTCATTACCTTGTAATAACAACAGGTGTGCCACTATTTGAAGCCACAAAAGCAGCCTTCACCTTAGCAGTCATTCCTCCTCTACCTACACGTGACTTGTCCCCAAATGTGATTTCATTGTGATGTTTTTCCTTAATGTAGGTGTGTATGAGCTTTGACTGAGGTTCACTTGGTGGACCGCTGTAGAGGCCATCCACATCACTTAGTAGAACAAGAAGATCAGCTTTGAGTTCAATTGCTAACAGACCGGCTAAACTGTCATTATCCCAAAATATACCAGATGAATCCTGTAAAAAGGAATTGTTGGTTAGCATCACAATAAGATGCTATAACTCTTGATACCATGTAGAGAAAACAGAACCATGTTTTCCCTCATACGTTTATTAAAGTCCAACCGTCCAAGTGCACGGCAGCAATATCCACACTTAAAACATGCAGCAAAAATGCCCCAACACGCAAAATTACTGAATGGTACAACTCTCACCTCATACGGAGCCTTTCTAGTGCTTATAGCATCATTTTCATTAAATAAAGGCACAACTTTAAGATCTAAAAGTGACTCAACAGTCTCACAGAGCCTCTCCCGGAAGTTTGGATTCTCAAAATCACTGTCTGTCACAAGAAGTTGAGAAGATGACACATCAAGCTGCATCAAAAGAAGTTCAAAATTAGAAACAGATGAACTCTTTTTAAAAAAAGAAACAGAATTTTGTTAGTAAATTTTAATGGCAAGTTAACAAACACACTTGTGTAAATAACATGTCGTAAAGAGCCATGAGACCACTCTGACCAACAGCAGCACAAGCCTTGCCATCCAGCTCCATCTGTGGCTTTTGCAGATCTGCAAAGCTGCTATTGACAAGCTTCCGGTACTTGAGCCTCTGCCTTCCCACACCAACAGCACCTGAGGTGACCATGATCACCTCATATCCAAGAGTGTTCAGTTCCTTCACCTACATTCAAATATTTGGTTAAGAATCTTCCACAAAATTCTCATTGTTTGCAAGAAAATCTGTAGAATTGTTACCTGCTCGCACAGAGCTCCAAGCCTACCCAAAGCCAATCGCCCATCGTGTCTGGTGACAACTGCTGTGCCCACCTGCCATGCGAAAGGTAAGAATCAGTTGTTGTCGACCAAATATGGAGGACATCCAGACTGATTCCTCAGACGTATAGGTACTAGCCAAAAGTTGTCAGCTTTGTAGAGGAGAGCACACTAGTGCTGGCCTTCTACAAATGCCTATCTCAAAACAACACGTTTCCTTACTTTCTTCCGGACACCAACATGTTTATGTCCCTTTAACCGCTCAATTCCATAACTAATCCAGCTCCCAATATTCCCCCATGTTTATGTCCCTTTAACCGCTCAATTCCATAACTAATCCAGCTCCCAATATTCCCCAACCACACAAAGCAGAGGAGCTCCCAATATACCCACAGAAAACAGACGATAAAAATAGGCTCAATTCCATAACTAATCCAGCTCCCGATATTCCCCCACACAAAACAGAGGAGCTCCCAATATACCCACAGAAAAACAGACGAGAAAAATAGGGAAAACAGACGAGAAAAATAGGGGATTCGAACAACGTGCACATCAATAAGCATTCCCGAACTTGCGAGATCATCGGAATTCAGATAGGATGGATTCTCCATGCATTTGCCATCTCATAAAAAACTTACACAGATTACGAGTTCCAAACATAGAGGAGTCAACGAACATAGCCGTCAACCCGCCACCTCAACTACTAATAAGTGAAGGAGCATAATCCAAAAACCCAAACAAAACCCTGCTGCCTACCACTCCTTCAGACGAAGAGAACACAAAATCGAACACGATTACTCCAGAATTATTCGCGCTCCGATCCGAAAAAAAAACAAGATTAAAAAAATAAATCAAAACATATAAACCACGCAATGCAAACAGCACCGTACAAAACGCAGCGCGCACGAATCCGCAAGGATTTAGATCCAACAGGTCAGCCGGCGGCGCCAGTCGGATGGTTCGATAATCACCTTGATAATGACGCGTTTGACGTCCTTCATGAAGCTCCGGGTCCGGTCCGCGGTCGCCATGACCGGCGGCGGCGCTTCTAGCTCGATGCCGCTTCTGGGTCCTCCGTCTCCCCTCTCTGTCAACTTCTTCCCCTCTTATCCAGCTTTTTTCGGTGGGGGCTCTCTCGCCGCCTCTTCGCCGCAATCGCGAGGAGTGCGGAGGACAGAGAGGAGCGGTTTTTAAGTGGTGGTGGGATGGGTGAGGAGCGCAGAAATCCTCCGCCAGGCACCAGCGAGAATGCGAGATCCTTACGGCGCCGCCACCTACGATACTTTATCTATTTGATTAGGCTGATGGAGGAGCAGTGACGGGGGCGTACGGTTCCTCAGCCAACGTGCTCCGTCTGATCCGTGAGGTCTCGTGGGACTCACGTAGGCAGCCGTTTGGAAGGTTGTTGGCAAGCGGGAATTGAGATATTGTTGCAAATTATTCTCAAGATGTATTCAACATATTTTCTAAAAGTCATAACCGCCATTAAAAACTGTGTGAAAAGAGTCGTAGGCCAGTCTCAATGGAGAGTTTCACCGTCTCGGTTTCCAAGATATGAAACTTTGGTATGAAATAGATGTCTCCCTCAATGCATAGTTTCATTGCACAGTTTCATAGGCTCAAGGGTCCCACAACCTCTCTCTCTCATTGTATGGTTTAATTGCATAGTTGCATGGTGAAACTCTATTTGTGTCTCAATGGGGGTTTCACACGCTTTCCAACGCATGTGAAACTGTGCCCAAAGGTTTCACCATGGTGAAACTCTTTCCTTCTCTCTCCTAAGGGTTTCATGCAAAAAGTGAAATTTTGCTGATGTGGCGCTGTATTTAACGTGCATGAAACACTCATGAACCCCCATTGAGATGGCCTTATAACTAAGCAGGGTGAGAGGCAGACGACCACAAGTCACGTGTTCTTTGTGTCATATTGGATAAATCTTTACTCTAAAAAGTATGATGTGGAGAAAAAACTTGGTACGTCATTTTGCTCTCCACCCGCGCGTCCGCCCTTCACCCCGCGCCTCCGTCGCACCCGCGCGTCCGCCCTTCACCCCGCGCCTCTGTCGCCCCCGCGGCTTACACTCCGATTCTTTTTTCCCTGCCCACGCACCCCCTCGCCCATTCTTTTTTCCCACGCACCCGTCCTCCCTCTCTGCTGATGTCGCCATCCCCTGCCGCACCTTGTGACAACCCGCCCAGGAAAATACCGTACTATCGCCTAAACCAATCCACTTTGTGTCGGTGTTTTAGACCGGCAACCTACTAAGGGGAGTACACGAAGTAGATGAATGTGGCCTCGCCGGATCGGTAACTCGAAGGAAGAGACACGCGACACACAATTTAGATAGGTTCGGGCCGCAAGGTGCGTAATACCCTACGTCCTGTATGCTGCGTAGCTCTGGATTGATTGGGCACGATTACAGGATGGCGTAATTGTGCGCCGTGAGATGAGGTTGCATGAGATTGGATGCTAGAGAAGGGTCCCTGCCTCGCCTTATATAGCTTGGGAGGCAGGGTTACAAGTCGGAGTAGGGAGAGAGTACTAGTCGAGTACGTCTAGGAGTCTTCCATACAGTGCGGGACATGTACAGCTTCCTAACCGAGTACTTCTCCTCCGTAGTCCTTGTGCTCCACGCCATCAGGTGCCGTGTAGCGCAAGCCGGTAGTCCTGGGGGCCCACCGAGTAGTCGGTCCCGGTACCCACCGAGGAAGTGGGCCCGGGGAGGTCCATACGACAAGCCCCCGAGTACTTTGTAGTCGAGAAGGATAGCTTCAAGTAGTCTTGACCGGCCTTAACGAGTAGTCCTCAAGCGTCCCCGAGTGCTACAAGTCAAAAGTCCTCAAGAGTAGTCGAAGCATCCCGAGGCCGGAATGTACTCCACCGATGTTTGAGCAATCTCGAAGTCTTCTCGAGCGGCCCCAAGCGTCCTCGAGTGCCGCCCTCGAAGGTCTTAAAAAATGCCCGCCTTGTCTTCAAGCCGAAGTCGATATGGAAGTGCGATTGCAAAATCGCACTCCATATGGAGTAGCCCCCCGAGCCTTAGGTTGAGCCGCGAGCTCGGGCCGAGGGTCCATCTCGAAGTCTTGGCAAGGATATCCCGAAAAATCCAGAGAGAAAAAACCGAAGGACACGTGGCACGGAGCTCCGAGCCTTGAGTCGAGTACTTCCTCTCGAATTGAAGGGTCATCTTGTAGAATGTGTCCTGAGATGCTCCTGAGTCTTGTCGCTTCCCAGGTAGTCGAGTAGAAGTAGCCGAGCCCCCGAGGTGAGGCACGTCGACTAGTAGAATACGAGAGGTCACGCGCGGCCGCTGAGTCAGCCGAGCGCGGACTTATCCATTGGGCCGTTGGAGGGCCGTTTTGACTTATAAATAGAAGCCAAAACCCTTAGGGTTTTCCACCCATCGCTGCTGCTGCCATTCGAATAGATCTGCGCACGCTGCCGCCGCTGTAGATCTGAGCGCGCTGCCACCCAGAGCTGCTAGGGTAGCCCCCGAGCGAATGCGCGTGAAGACTCCGTGTACTTGGAGAATGAAGCCATCGCCGTCCAAGTCTACGAAGACCGCCGGGAAGAAGAGGGGTCGCGAAGAGGCCGCGGGGTCGCCACAGAGCGGCGCGGCCGATGTCTCCACCGCGGCCGCATCCAAGTCGCGAGTGAAAAAAATCGAAGATGAAGACCGAGGATCTGCTGGCTCTCCTCAACAGCGGATTCATCCGTGAGAAGGAGGTGGACAGTTGTAGGGCCGCCGCCGGGGACCCATACCCCATGGAGAAGAGCGAGGATGAGATTCCAATGTTCGCGCGCTTCGCGGAGCGCGGACTCGCGCTGCCGACCAGCGATTTCTTCAAAGGCCTTCTGGGGTACTACGGCGTCGAGTACCTCAACCTCAACCCCAACGGTATTTTCCATACCGCAGTCTTCGTCCATTTCTGCGAGGCGTTCCTGGGGATCAAGCCCCACTGGATCTTGTTCCGGAAGTTCTTTCAGGTGAAGCCGCAGCCGAGCGCCAGCAACCCACGAGTAGTCGGGGGGCAGGGATCTAGATGCGGGAGGATGCGGCGGAGCAGTACCTCTCGTACAAGCTCATCGACTCCAATCAGGACTGGAAGGCGAAATGGTTGTACGTCACGAACCACCACCCAGGACTGCCGAAGTCGAGCGGGAAGCAGCCGAAGCATCGCCCGTGGTGGAACACGGAGCCCACGATGCAGGAGGGGATCCAGCTCCCCGAGCTGCTGGCGTGCATCAAGGTGCTAAGAGATGCCGGGCTGAGGGGCTGAGCACGTGGCCTTCAGCTTCATGAAGCGGAGGGTGCAGCCGCTAACGGCCTGCGACACCCTGGGCTTCGAGTACACCGGCGACGGCGATACATCGCGGATGCCGGGAGGTGAAGTCGTCGACGACGACATTGTCGACAGGTTGACGCGCATCTTCAAGGACATGCCACCGTACACGGCGTGCCCTGTCGCAGAGTACTCCGCCGCGCGCCCGCCAAAGGAGGTAAGTAGTCGTACCCCCCCCCAGCTGAGTACCCATTGCCTTTGAGTGGTCGAGCTGATGTCTTGTGTCTTGCAGGACGACTTGAAGAAGTTCGTCTCCGAGCCGCGCCCGCCTCCTCGGAAGTCGAGATCCCGGAGGAGGGAAAAGCCAAAGGCAAGGAGCGACGAGAAGTCGTTGAAGGGGATGACACCGTCATCGTGGAGGACACGTCCGAGGAGGACGACGACGAGGAGACACCGCAGACCGCTTTCGACCGGCGGTCGAGGTTCGCCCGCCCGGCCTACCTCATGTGCCTCTCGTGCAAGATCCGCCGCCCAGCTCCGGAGGCTAGTCCGGCCGCGCCGCCACGGAAGCCGCGCAACCCCCGCCGCAAGCGGGTGACGAAGAAGCCGAAGGTCTCGCAGACCACGCCTCAAGAGGTAAGATGTCTTGACTAGTGTAGTCGAGTGCCCGTCGTGCGAGTTCACTAGCCGATGACCGATCTTCCTTGTATGCGGGAGGTGCCGCCAACGGAGCCCGTCGAGGAGGGCGACGAAGGCGAGTGGGACACAGTGGGGGAGCCGGCTGGGAGTCGTAGTCCAGCCCCCACTGTTGAAGAGTTATTGGCGCAACTGGAGCGCCAGCCCCCTGCTCCTCAAGGGAGCACGGAGCCTGCAGTCGCTGCCGCTGAAGAAGTGGTGGCCGCGGGAGCGCAGGAGGGCGCTGCACCGGCTACCATTGCCGTAGAAGAGGCGACAACCGCAGAGGCGCAGGAGGAGGCGTCCGCTGAGGCTGGACTGGTAGATATTGCCAGCATCCTTGGAGCCCCGACCGTGACGATAGTCCGGTCAAGCTTGTAAGTGCTGAGCCTTCCCGAGTAATACTTGGTGTAGTAGTCTAGCTCGATTGACGACCAATTTGTGTGCTTTTGCGGGAAGTCACCGGATCCGTCCCGGGAGGGAGATGAGCCCTCTACGACGGTGGTGGAGGAAGAGGTCGCGCCGCCCACCGAGGAGTCAACTCCCCGCCCCCCGGCGGAGTCCGAAGCGCCGGCCATCGGAGCCGTGTTGCCCGAGGCCGCCGTGGTCGAGGGTAAGTACTCCGCCGAGGCTTTGGTATTCCCCATAGGGTAGTCGTAGTTGCTAATGCGCTTGTCTCCTTCTTGACAGTGCCGAGGCCAAAGGGGGCGATATCCCCGCGGCGGTACCCATGCGAGAGGTTGACACCGAAGTGCGGAGGCCGCGGAAGGAGCCCCCGAGCCAATGGAGGAAGCCGCCGAGGAAGTCGCCGTGGCCACCGGGAGGAGAGGAGGCCGCCGTGCCGCCGCAGGTCGCTCGGGAGGTAGTGGTCCGTTCTGCGGAAATCCGGACGCGAGCCCATCCGCCCGCGCCAATGACGGAAGCTGCCACGAGTAGTCGTGGCGGAGTGGAGCCGCCGGGCCGACGACTTGGTGGACCCGCAACGGTAGCCGGGCATCCGGAGGCGGTCCGCCGGGCAGAACAATGGATGAAGGTGAGTAGTCTTAACTCCTGAGTAGTCAATCCTCTGTCGTTGAGTACTCATTTGACATGTGTTGTCTGTGCAGGACGTCGTGGAGAGGTCCCGCGAGAAGTCTAGCATGCTGCAAGGCTTCGGCGACACGGTGCTCCGGCCGAAGCACTAGAAGATCAACTCTTGAAGTCGCGGAAGCACGTGGCCGCCATGCAGTCCAAGCTCGACGCCGCCTTCGTCAAATATCACAACGATATCCAAGATATGCGGGCGAAGAGCGACGACTTGGTGCGGAAGAACAAGACTCTCCACAACAAGAACAAAGGTACACCGCTTGACTCGTTGGGTAGTTGTTGGAGGTCGAGAGGTAGTCTAACCCGCCGCGCCTTGTTGTGTTGCGTAGCTTGAGACACGGGTGGAGCAGTTGAAGTCCTCGGAGACAAGTATGAAGAACCTCTTCTACCGGAGCGGAGGAGGCCCGTCAGGTACTCGAGCTTGACTATAAGGAACTTGCCTTCGAGTGCGACAAGCACATGGAGCTTCGGATTGCTTCTGATCGTGATCTCATCAACTGCTACAAATCGTTGCAGAAGCTGAACGAAGATTGTGAGGCGCTGCGGGCCCAGTTGAAGGAACTTGAAGAAGCCGCGCTTCCGATTGCAAGACTCTTGGTGCCTCATCCTGGCGGCCCCAAGATCGCGCCGCTCGTGGATCGTCTCAGGAAGCCCCCAGCCGGCTGGCGACTTATGTGAAGCACCTAGCGAGGTCGATCCTGAAGCAAGTGTTGGCCTTCATGAAGTCTTACTTCCCGAAGGCGCCCGTGGAAGTGGTCGCTGGCGGGGTAGCCGCCAACTGTACCGATGAGCGGTACGCGGAGCTGCTAGAGCAGATGGCACCCATTGCGGAGCAAGTAGCCGATAAGCTTAATCTCCGAGCCCCGTAAAAGTTAGCTCGTAGCCAAAGCCGTACAAAAACAATTGTAATGGAATTGCTTAAGTATTAATGAAAGAAAAATTCCATCAATGAGTACTCGTAGTCGCGATCTCGGTGTGCGTGAGCCCCATCGTGGAGTGGATGCGAGTAGTCATACTCGGCAGTAGTCCTGTTGAGGGAAGTAGACAGTAAAGAAGTTGATGAACGATCAAACTTTATTACTGAAGAAGTACACCGGATGGCCGTGGCCGTAGTTACGAGTAGTCGCCTTGACCCGGAGGCCGCTTACGGTGGTGCTAGGGCGAGTAGCCGCTTACGGCGAGAGATCCGTAAGTAGCCGTGTAGGCCGGATCTTGGAGTACATGGTCTCTTAGTAGACCGCCGCTAGAGTCCTTTGTCGCTCGTCGCGAGCCCCGGGATCCGTAGGTAGCCGCGCGGGGCCGGATCCTCGGAGAAGGGTAGTCCGGACATCGGGAGCCGGGACCGGAGGCCGCTTACGGCGAGAGGGGTGTTGATGTAGTCATGTAGACTTGAACCCGGAGTAGTCATGTAGACTAGGCGTAGAACCGACGGAGCCGGTCGACGTTCCACGAGTTGTTGATGTCTTCGCCTTCAAGTGTCCGGAGGCGGTAGGAGCCCGCCCAATCACCTTTGCCACGGTGAAGGGACCTTTCCAAGGGGAGCCGAGCTTGTGTAGTCCTTCCGTGTTCGGGATACGACGGAGGACGAGATCACCAACGTTGAAGGAGCGTTCCTTGACGTTGCGATCGTGGTAGCGTCGGATACCCTCCGGTACCTTGCCGATTGGACGAGGGCGCGCAACGAGCTTCTTCGAGGCCGTCAATGTCAACTCGGCCGTCTTCGAGAGACGCCTTCGTCGTAATGCTCCACTGCTGGTGAGTTCCATATGACATCGGCAGGGAGGATTGCTTCGGAGCCGTAGACCAGGAAGTAAGGGGATTGCCCCGTTGGCTTGGAGGGCTGAGTACGTAGCCCCCAGAGTGCGTTGGGTAGTTCCTTGATCCACTTGCCTCCTTTGGAGTTAGCAGCATCGTGTAGCCGCTTCTTGAGAGCGTCGAGCACCATCCCGTTGGCGCGCTCGACTTGTCTGTTGGCCCGAGGATGGGCAACTGAGACGTATCGGACGTCGATCCCGCTGTTCTCGCAGTACTCCCAGAACTGGTGGTTGTTGAAGTTGGAGCCCAGATCTGTGATGATGCGGTGGGGTAGTCCGTAGCGGTGCACGAGTTCATCCGAGAAGTCGAGTACTCTATCGCCCTTGGGGCATGTGACCGGCTTGACCTCGATCCACTTGGTGAACTTGTCGATGGCAACCAATACTCGTTGAAACCACTTGGCGCGGTTGGCGGTGGCCCAATCATGTCGAGCCCCCGGCGGGCAAAGGGCCGGGTTGGCGGTATGGTGACTAGCTTGTAGGCCGGGACGTGTTGTCGCTTGGCGAAGCACCGGCATCCTTGGCACCTTCGACGAGTTCTTCGGCGTCGCCCGCAGCGAAAGGCCGTAGAAACCTCGCCGGAAGGCCTTGGCCGACCGCCGTGCGGGAAGACGCGTGGTTGCCGCACGCCCTTGTGGATCTCCTCCAAGATGTCCTTGCCTTCTTGCCAAGGACGCACTTCATGAGTACTCCGGAAGATGCGCCCCACTTGTAAAGCTTGTCTCCAACGAGGACGTAGGACTTGGCGCGGCGAATGAGTTGCTCGGCTAAGTTCTTGTCCGAGGGAACCTTCTCGCTCGCCGAGGTAGTCGATGAAGGGTTGCCTCCGGTCCACGTCGATCATCATGACCTCCCGTCCACCGGTGGGTGCGCGGGACGGTGGTTGGTGGCGCCGGCTGCGGGATGGATGGCGCGTGAAGTTCGTGAACGAAGACACCCGCCGGTACTTGGAGCGCGGGTAGATCCAAGCTTCGACGAGATGTCCGCCGCAACGTTGTTGTCGCGGACGATGTGGTGGAACTCGAGGCCATAGAACTTGTTCTCGAGCTTGCGTACTTCTAGGCGTAGGCGTCCATGTTCTCCTTGTTGCGGTCCCGGGATTTGTTGACTTGGTTGATGACCACCGCGGAGTCACCGTAGACTAGTAGCCGCTTGATGCCCAGGTGAAGCCGCGAGGCGGAGCCCGTGTAGGAGAGCTTCGTACCCGGCTTCGTTGTTTGAGACCTTCCGAGAAGATCGCGGGACGTACTTGAGTTGTTCTCCCGTTGGAGAGATCGGGGAGTACCCCCGCACTGCGCCCTCGAGGTTGAGTGAGCCATCGAAGTACATCACCCAATGCTCGGTCGCACGGTTGGCGTAGGTAGGCGGTTCTCCCGCCACTCGCCATGAAGTCGACTAGCGCCTGCGACTTGATGGCCGTGCGTGGCTTGAAGTCGATGGTGAGGGCGCCGAGCTCAACTGCCCACTTGGAGATTCTTCCAGTAGCATCTTGGTTCCGCAGGATGTCGCCGAGCAGGTAGTCGGTGACGACGGAGATCGAGTACTCCTGGAAGTAGTGTCGTAGCTTCCGCGAGGTGATGAGTACCGCGCACACGGGAGCTTCGCACAGCCGATAGCGTGCCTTGGACTCTGACAGGACCTCGCTGACGAAGTAGACTGGGCGCTGGACTGGGTAGGCGTGGCCGTCTTCCTGCCGCTCGACGATGATGGCGATGACCGACCACGTGAGTAGTCGCGGCGAGGTAGAGCGAAGAGGCCGCTCGCCCTTGCGGGGAGCCGTGAGGACCGGCGGCTTCGATAGGAAGTCCTTGAGCTGGGCAAGGGCTTGATCCGCCTCTCGGGGTCCACACGAACTTCTCTTGGTGCTTGAGTAGTTTGAAGAAGGGGAGTCCCCGTTCTCCAAGCTTCGAGATGAATCGTTCGGTGCCGCCATGCACCCGGTCGGCTTTCGGACGTCTTTGATGCACGTGGGAGCTTTCATGCCGGTGATGGAGGAGATCTTCTCGGGGTTGGCTTCGATGCCGCATTGGCCGATGATGAAGCCGAGTAGTTTGCCCGAAGGCACGCCGAAGACGCACTTGTTCAGGGTTGAGCTTCCGGCGGTACTCGCGCGAGGATGAGAAGGTCTCTTCAAGGTCGTCGATGAGGGTACCGGAGTTTCGGTCTTGACGACCACGTCATCCACGTAGGCTTCGACGTTCTTGTTGAGCCGCTTCTTGAAGCGAGGCCCGGATAGCTCGTTGATAGGTAGTGTTGACGGTGAAAATCCGTCAACCTAGCCATGAGTTTACCTTCGGTGTTGGCATGACTTTTGTATCTTATTCATTGGTACTAACCCCCGTGGTATAACAAGTTCACTTATGCATGTCGGTTTTAGAGTTATGTGTTTACGCAGGGTTTTAACGTTGAAAGCAAGACTTCTGGGATAAGTTCATTAAGCACCTCATGACAAGACCTTGAAGCCCGATACAAGTCAAGCAATGAAGTGAACATGACTCCAAGAGCCCAAGGACCAAGCCCGAGAAGATGATAAACTCCGAGGACTGAACCAGAAAAGTGCCGAATCTTGCAAGACAAGGAATTGAGTCCAATTCGGAGAGAAACCGACGTCAAGGGCCCACATGCAAAAGGGGAGAACATCTAGAAGACGTGGGAAGCAACACCGGCAAAGCGAGGCCGCGGGATGGGCCGAAGTGGGCCCGAGCCGGCCGGCCCGGCCGGTCGGCCCGGCCCTTTTCGGGGCCCAATCGGCCTCCCCTTTGACCTAATTGCTTCTCGGGCTATAAATAGCCCCCCGACCGAGAGCCACGCGGAACCGAAGTCGTAATCCGCCGCCGAGGAGCGAGAGAAGCTTGAGGGACACCATCTCGAAGATGAGGGTCGTGCTAGTTGTCTAGGGTTTCCCTAGTCGACGTGGGAACCTTGCATGGAAGACCACGTCGGAGCTCCGGAGCGAGGATCAAGATCGAGGGAGGGCCCCGATGGTGATCTTGTTCATGTAATCATTCATGGTGAAGTTTGTAAGTGAATTCGATTTCTAGCGATCAAGTGCCTTCTCGATGATTTTGTTTTCTTCTTGGTTTTGCTTCTTCTTCGATCTATACTTAAGATAGATTACATAGGGTGCTCTTGTAGCCGCGGTGGCTAGAGGTGCATACCGGACCGGCCAAGTGATTTCAACTTGTTCTATCGAACTCGCCCTAGACTACCCGCATGAATAGGAATACGTTGTGACAGAACGGGGGTTCCGAAAGGCGGGCGTTTTCGGAGTCGGATGGGAAGGCCACGATTTAAAGATGCTTTTAATGAGATTCGCTTTACTATCTTCATCTATCTTGTTTGGAGCTACAATATAAGCATGATCTAGATTCTCTAGATTGGTTATCTCTTGCTTTCTCTTGCTACCTCTTTAGTAGATTAGATTAGATTCGTTTTCTTTATGAGTTAGTAGATTAGATGCAACTTACCTTCATAAGATAGCTTACCTTGCTTTACTAGATTGAATCCTTGCGTTGCACATTGTTCCACGGATTCGATACCTTGGGTTCACCACTCGAGGGAAGAAGGGTCCCTTGACTACGACGGGAGACTTGTCCGCTTGCAAGTCATAAACGAACTTTGATACAACTATTAACCGTCAACAAGCCCCTTTTTCTGGCGCCGTTGCCGGGGAACAAGCAATCAAGATCCGATCTAGTATCGCTTATCTTTCGCATTTTCTTTTGATTTTCTTCTGCATCTCTTAAGTTTGATCATCCTCAAAAAGAAAAAAAATTCAATCTAATCTAGTTTTGATTAACCCTAATTTTTCTTTTCTTTTTAGATTTTTGTTTTATCACTAACTCTAACCGGAGATGGTTGGCTACCTCTCCAAGAAACCCAAAACTTTTTTGTGGATGATCCAGGAAAACTTTACGGAGCAAAGGTGACGTGCAACACAAGCTAAAGGATTGGAAACCCTAGATCCAAAGTCGAAGGACCGTCAAAATCTCCAAGGGAATCACCACCTCCAAGTCCAAAGGAAGATCAACCTCAACCACCGGAGCGCTACGCACCCGGACATCGTTGATCTACCTATCATAAACCTTCAAGACGCCGGGAGGCCGTTCAAGATCAAGGTCTCAACCGTCCGCATGACGATTGCGAGAGCCGAATGCATACGAGCCGGATTCCTTGAGTGGCATATCGGTTCACTTAAGAGGAGGATGGAGAAGATGGAGATGGAGAAAGAAGCTCAACACCTAAAGGTCGCCAAGGCAAGATCCACATGCGAAGTGTTCATCATGATGAAGATGCTAGACGCAAGTGGGACAACTTGCCGGCGCCCGATGGGTAACAAAGAAGAATATCCGAGACAACTCTAAGGTCCCAAGACGGCGAAAGGCTACTCAAGCTCACTCGGGAGAGATGAAGGATCACACTAGAGACCATGAAGATCACAACCGAAGGACCGGAGTTCGAGATGCCGAGCCACAAGGAAGTTGTTGCATCCGTCAAGACCAAAGGACAAAGCCACTCGTGAAGACCAAAAAAATTGACTAAGCCAAAGTGGGTACCCAAGATTGCAACGCCACAAAGAGCGTTGATCCGAAGTAATCAAGTGAAGAAGTCTAGCCATGGACTATAAACGAAGCGCTAGGCGGGAGGCAACCCGTTTCGTCAAGTCAAGAATAAGCTACCGGGAGGACAACAAGATTTCAGGTTTTTTCAAGTCTTTTTAAATATAATTCAGTTTTGAATTTTACTATGCAAAACATTAGACTTAGAATGGTTGAACAATATTAGAGACATAATTCTTGGTTGAATATTTTGCTTGACCATAAACCCTTTACATGAACCATCCTATGTGATTGTTTGCTTCTTTTTCGAGAAACCGCAACCAAAAAAAAAAACTTTCAGAACCTAACTCAACCCTTCACCCTCATTATGGTGCTGTGGTTGACTTGTTTTTCATGCTAAAAACACACGAGTAGAGCCACGACTTGTATCTAGATGTTATTTAAATTTCAGCATGTGGTAGGACTCGCGTGAACCTAGAAGCTTGATTTTTGGTTGGTTTAAAAATCCATATCCTTGGTTTCTCTAAGATTAGAATTTTTCTAAGCCTCACTTAATTTTATTTCATTCAAAATCTCTCTCATCTAATCAAAATTAGGACCTAAACCTATGCCCCCATGATCAAGCCGGGAAAAGCTTGCTCTCAACTAATGAAGGCAAACTATACCGGTGAGACCGAAATCGACGTAGTCGAAAAATATTTTCGACTTACATTTGTTTTTAATGGTTTAAAAACTTCTCTAAATTTATGCTTGAGATCTTGCATGGCTCTGAAAAATATTTTTAAATTTCGAAATAAGAGGAGTGCTTAGCCTTAAACACACTTAAAGGGAGGCAATCTAGTTAACCTAACCATGCATGCACCATGATACATCACGGGATGCCCCTCCAACATATTTAAACCACATGCAAATTACAAGCATGGGGGGCAGCCAAGGCTTTGTTTTGTAGGAATATCATGGATGCATGTGAGGCAAGGGAGTAGGGAAGTGAGTCAAAGCGAAAACATCAAGTGGAAGGAGCAATAATGCAAGCGAAGGAGTGGACGGGAACGTTTGGAAGGTGTACGCGATCACGAAGCAACATGAATGCACTAGAGAAGAACCGCGCCAAGAGGAGGAGAGAGGTAAGTCTTTCATCCAACTCTTTGTTCGTGTGCTCTAGTTTGTAGGCCGGAATCACCTTAGACTTAGCCATCCACCGCGTTTGTTTCGTGCAACAAACCACATCCTTAATCCACTCAAAGTCCAGACTCCAAAATAATATTTGTGTACCTTGTTACCGGGTGAAAACCCCGAGATATATATTTGTGAGGGAGAGTGCTGCAATCATGGAAGAAAACTACAAGCCTTTTCACCAAAGAAGAAGGGATCATCGTCGTCTAAGCCATCATCGACAACCTTTTCGAGGAGGCACTCGTTTCCGAGTTTCCTCGGGGTATGGAGGAGGACACGGCACCGCCGAGGAGGAATCGCACTCTTTTCCTTGGTGGCATGAGGGCCACACGAAACTCGTTTATGAGGTTTACCAAACTTCAATAACATATGGAGGAGCCGCTCGTCCAAACTCGCCACTTGACACGATCATCCGCTCCACCTCCATGTGCTCCGTGGTATTCCAATGGGTTTATCATCACGACGGAGGAGGAGGAGAAGAAGCTCGCTCGCCTTAAGTAGAGGCTTGTAGCGAACGTCGACATCGACGACCAAGCTCTCCACATATTGGGTTTCACACGGGACACCGGTGCAATTCTCTAACGGAGTGTCGGCAAACACCCACAAGGAATTCGCCTAGGAAATTTTCATGACCATGGCGCATACCCTTGATGAAGGAGTGCTGAGTCTCTCATTCCGTTGGAGGGAGCCCACAAGTGGAGAAGAAGGAAGACACCGTCGGAAGGGTAACCTTGATCAATGATGCTATTTCTAGCACCTTGATGGGGTAATCTCCTTTCATCCATGGGTTGCAATCGATCTTGAGATGTGATCATACTTTGTTGGATTATCTATCTATCATCTTACACCGTGACCATCATAGGTCTAGTCATGAATACCTTCGCGTAGTGAGAGTACGAGAGGAGGGAAAGGGCGAAACCGTGGTCACAACCCCCGATAGATTAGATTGGTTTTCATGTTCGAAATGATTGCATGTTCTAGTATCGTAGACCCATGGGCGAGTGTCTCCTATTTTCAAAAGGGAGCTCCGGAACAAGTGGATATGCATGAAGGCACATGGGAAGGTTTTTGGAGTATGATCACGGGAAGAGACCATCAACGAAGAAATACTATCCGGAACCCCATCATCCAAGTGTGTCACTTTTGTGCAAGTGGATTTTTGGGAGAACAAGAGAGACAAAGATAACCAACACGGAGTTGAATTGGCTTTACTTGGCTTTGATTGCCAAGTGGCCAATAGACCCCACTCACCTATGATCAACCTAGGTGGTGTTGTTAAGCAACATCGAGTTCGGAAGATATTGGTTCGGGGTGTTACCTCTCCATATTGGCTATCTCTTTAAAAAGCCGGTATTACAAGGAACCCAAATCATCTCCTACCCGGGACTTCCCTAGGAATATATGAAGAAAGGAAAATATAAGAGTGAAGATGAGAGAGGAGGCTTCCGAGTGGCCTAGGTGAATTTGCCCCTTCCGGATTTGAAGATTAAGACTTTTCTTGAGGGGAAGAAGATCGGTTAGAGGAAGGACTTCTTGTGCCGGCGAAGAAAAAATAATAAAAGAAAAGAATTATAGGAGAAGGATCTTCTATGGCCCAAGAAGGAGGTGCACAACAAAATTATGTCCCACCATTCGGAGAAACCCCGACATCGCCAAATTACTACGGTGGTGTACCAATGCAAGCATGGGGGAGTGGTGCAGCCATACCCCCACCATTTTTGCGGTGCCCAACGTAGCCTTTGCGGAGCCATATGCACACCTTCCTCAACCACAACAAAATGTAGCCACCATTGGAGGATACGCTGCAAGGAACGTGCAAAATATTGCAGCCTTCCAAACCAATGCAAACCAAATGGGTGAAGGTAATGCAACATTCGCTTATGAGCTTTGACACCTTCACCTAGCACCGTCGAACAATTCATAGGAGGAGTGGTGCATTCCTATTACAAGTAAGGGTACAACAACCAAGACTATTAATATCAACCACCGGCGGAAGATTAGAGAGAGGAGGAGCTCTAGTATCTTTCCTTTACCCCCTTTTCTTTAATTTCAGCTTGTTTGCACCTATGTATGCGTAGTGTTTTAAGTTTTTATTTAAATTTCAGCAAGTATGTTAGTTTAATTTTTAAGCGTGTGTCTTAGTTTTTATTTTCATCATGAATAATGTCACCACCAAGTTTTTACCTTTGGTAAAGTTACAAAGTTTGTGCCATGATGATATATGATTATAATTGCCGCTTTGTTTATCTTTGTAATTGATTTATGCATGTTTGAACTAGTGCTCTCTTAAAAATACAAATCGGAAATTATCTAAATGCTAGCTTAATCTTTAGCGGAGGTTATGATTAAAATAAAGACCCATAGTGTTTTATGTGCTCTCAAGTTATGAATAGATTAAAGATGTCTTTTATGCTCAAAAATATTGCTAACCTTGTCATAAATATCACTTGTGTGTTGCTCAACCTATCCAGAGCCTAATATATATTTGAGTCATAAACCTTAGTGTACAAGATTTATTTTTGATTGAGTTATTGCAGGCCATGATTTCTCTGGCCCGAGACTAAGAAGCCGGTCATTCCGTTTTTGCGTATCTATCTTTTTGCTAGCCTTTTATCCGTGCATTGTGTATCCCCACATTGGAGATCTCACAAACCTCGCCGGATATCCACCCTTAAACCAAATATCATCTTTTGTGATTACCTCCTTGACCACAACCTATTGTTGAGAATGGATCATCAATTCAAGGAAGATCGCAAGACGGTGCCAACATTGAAGATTTCAAGTATCTCTCCAAGGAAGAATACCCCGGTACCTACCTTATTTTTCGCCTCTTTGCTCGAGGACGAGCAACGTCTAAGCATGGGGGAGGAGGTAGGTACGGTGCGGTTTTAGAGTTCAAAAAGGGAGTATTTTAAAATATATATATATATAATGAAATAATGATGAAAGAAAAAAAATTCGGCGATGTGCGTGACTTCCAAGGTGAAGGTCTCACAAGAAGAAAAAAATATATATATACAATGAAAGAAAGAAAGAAAGAAAAGAATAAGAAATATGAGAAAGAGAAAAAAATATATGTGCGTAAAGTGAACTCCCCGGTTCTCTAAAAGTGCATTCAAGGCTTCAAGTTAAAAAGATCCATTCTCATTTTCCAACCATGTGCAATCCGATAACGAGGACTTCCTTTGTGCCTCGGGATCACTCTTTGCCATTTGCACATGTCCACTCATCTAAAAGCGTGTGTATTTTTCTCTTTCCCCTCCTTGATTTAACATTATTTTCCAATGACCTTTTTGACGAGTCTCGGTAAGACCATGAGAAGCTTGTCTTGTTTTGACAACACCTCATTCATAAAATCTTGTTAGGACTAAACCTTCCCAAAGCTCCATATAAAGCCTACCGCACATATATGTTATGAGAGGGAAAGGAGTAGAATATATAGGCTTGAGAGACAAGAGAGATAAGAGTTCATGAGCAATATGCAAGGTGATTTAAATTTGTGAACTTGGTTTAGCTCTTTTCTTTATCTCGTTCTTTATTTCAAAAATTCTGAGATCTATTTAAACTTTGTGAGCATGTTAATACTTGTGGGATAAGCTTAATAAGAATCTACCCTCCGTAGGGATGAAGGCTAGTACATTATGGAACTTTAACGAATTAAACTTTTGAGAGCATTATGTTTTTTTTTCATGTATGATCAAGTGCAAGGTTTAAACATTGATGGGCAACGATGATATCCATCGAAGGCTTACTCGAGGACGAGCAAGGTTTAAGCATGGGGGAGATGTTGACGGTGAAAATCCGTCAACCTAGCCATGAGTTTACCTTCGGTGTTGGCATGACTTTTGTATCTTATTCATTGGTACTAACCCCCGTGGTATAACAAGTTCACTTGTGCATGTCGGTTTTGGAGTTATGTGTTTACGCAGTGGTTTTAACATTGAAAGCAAGACTTCCGGGATAAGTTCATTAAGCACCTCATGACAAGACCTTGAAGCCCGATACAAGTCAAGCAATGAAGTGAACATGACTCCAAGAGCCCAAGGACCAAGCCCAAGAAGATGATAAACTCCGAGGACGAACCGTAAAAGTGTTGAATCTTGCAAGACAAGGAATTGAGTCCAATTCGGAGAGAAACCGACGTCAAGGGCCCACATGCAAAAGGGGAGAACATCTAGAAGACGTGGGAAGCAACACCGGCAAAGCAGCCGCGGGATGGGCCGACTTGGGCCGGCCGGCCGGCCGGCCGGCCCAGCCCTTTTCGGGGCCCAATCGGCCTCCCCTTTGACCTAATTGCTTCTCGGGCCGTAAATAGCCCCCTGACCGAGAGCCACGGAGAACCGAAGTCGTAATCCGCCGCCGAGGAGCAGAGAAGCTTGAGGGACACCATCTCGAAGATGAGGGTCGTGCTAGTTGTCTAGGGTTTCCCTAGCCGACGTGGGAACCTTGCATGGAAGACCACGTCGGAGCTCCGGAGCGAGGATCAAGATCGAGGGAGGGCCCCGGTGGTGATCTTGTTCATGTAATCATTCATGGTGAAGTTTGTAAGTGAATTCGATTTCTAGCGATTAAGTGCCTTCTCGATGATTTTGTTTTCTTCTTGGTTTTGCTTCTTCTACGATCTATTCTTAAGATAGATTACATAGGGTGCTCTTGTAGCCGCGGTGGCTAGAGGTGCATACCGGACCGGCCAAGTGATTTCAACTTGTTCTATCGAACTCGCCCTAGACTACCCGCATGAATAGGGAATACGTTGTGACAGAACGGGGGTCTCGAAAGGCGGATGTTTTCGGAGTCGGATGGGAAGGCCACGATTTAAAGATGCTTTTAATGAGATTCGCTTTTCTATCTTCATCTATCTTGTTTGGAGCTACAACATAAGCATGATCTAGATTCTCTAGATTGGTTATCTCTTGCTTTCTCTTGCTACCTCTTTAGTAGATTAGATTAGATTCGTTTTCTTTATGATTTAGTAGATTAGATGCATCTTTGTTCTTCAATAGATAGCTTTACCTTGCTTTACTAGATTGAATCCTTGCGTTGCACATTGTTCCACGGATTCGATACCTTGGGTTCATCACTCGAGGGAAGAAGGGTCCCTTGACTACGACGGGAGACTTGTCCGCTTGCAAGTCATAAACGAACTATGATACAACTATTAACCGTCAACAACAAGTAATCCTTCCCCCCGGGGCGTTCGTTCAGAGCCCGAGGTAGAACATGGTCTGTAGCACTTCGAGGACTTGGAAGAACGGGGCGATGAACGCGGTCTTCTCGGGAATGAATTTCTTGGCCTTGATCGCGACTCCCGGTGGTACCTCGAACATCTTTCCAGGAAACCGGATCTTGCATTTCCACTAGAGCCTTAATTTTGTCGGGATTTGCCTCTATGCCTTTCGTTGAAACTAGGCATCCAAAAGGGTCCCCCTTGGGGCGAAGGCTTGCCGAACACACATTTTTTCGAGTCGACTGCAAATCGCCTGCCTCGTGTTCGCAAGTTCTTCTTGCGTGACGGACCGGTATGGCGATCTTTCACTCGGGACACTTTGGACGACTATGTCATCCACATATGCCAAGATGTTTCGGCGAGTTCCTTCTTGATGGTGTCTATCATTCTCGCAAAATGTACGGATCCGGTGTTCGTCCGCCCCCTGGGGGTAGCATTCTTACGAAGCAAAATGTTCCGAAGGGAGTGATGAAACATGTTTTCTCCGGCATGTCCCGGCTTCCACGCGAACCCCGATGTCGCGATGATACCCGGAGGAAGTACATAGCGCGTCTTCCTATTTGGGGTCGAGAGCATCTCCCTATGGTGGTGGTCATCGAGTCCACGATTCCGAGGTTGATCATCTTGACGAGAACCTTTCCAAGGGAAAATCGGCTTTTTTGCATGCCTTGTTCAAATCGGTGAAGTCCACACGGATGTCGGTCCACTTGTCCATTCTTTTTCGACGCAGGGTAGACCTCCATCATAGCGTTGGGTACTTGACTTCGTAGAGGCGATCTCCACCGCTCATCTTGTAATCTGTCGAACTTCTACTTCGATTGCTGGGAGACCTTCAAGTCCCCTTTTAGAGAGAGTTTTTTCTTCTTGGGTGGTCTTTTGTCATCTTGAGTACCAAGTAGGCATGTTGTGGGGCACCGCCATGAACTTGGCGAACACCTTGCCGAGGATGGCATGGTAGGAAGTTTGACCAGTCCGAAAACATCGAACTTGATGTACTCGTTCGTAAATTGTACAAGTTCCTTGTCCTCTTCGGCGATGAGATTGGCCCCTAAGGTAATCGGCTCTATCGGGCATGTCATCCAGATACACTTTCTTTGTTTCACCCCTGCGGCTATCTCATTTTTTCCTTGTCTCGTTTGGGCTCTTCGTAAGTTTCCTTCCTGGCGTGTTGCTCTTGGTGAGCATGTGGGTGTCGGTGTATTTTGGTGCAACCTAGCATGTTCATTACACTTTGGTATTGGATTTGATTATGGAACGTAACCCGCCACTAGGCACACTAATCATATAACAAGTTCATCTTTGTGCATGCATTTGGAAGTGTTGTGTTTATGTAGGACATAAAGGACCGATTCGCAACAAGGATTACAAAGGAGCATGTCATGGAGTCTTGTTCGTGTTCATGAGCTTGCTGAAATCACTTCCAATGGTGGGTGAAGGACGGCGCAAGTGTCTTAGCCGAGGAACCCCCGAGGATTGAAGCGTAAAAGATTAAACTTCATGCAAAGAGAGCCTCCATCTTGGACGCGAGGATAACAGGATCAAAATCATGCAAGTGGAGGGGGCAAAGCAACACTAAGTGCATCGAGGACCCACGGAGCAAGGTGGCGACCGAGCCAAGTGGTTTGGCGGGAGGCCGGCCGGCACGCGGGGCCTGGCGGCTTGCCCACAAAACCACCGGTTCGGTCCCGTTTTCCTTGCCTTTGAAGGATCCTCAAAACCTAAAACCCCCGTGGCGCCGCCAACACCGAAGGAGGAGTCATTCGCACCAAAAGGCCATCCACAAGCTAGAGAGAGGAGGAGGATCTCCGGCGGGAGATCAACCACCTCGAAGGAAGCACCCTCTCGTGGAGAAGAAGGAAGACGCGGGGAAGGGAAAGGCATGATCAACCGATGGCAAGACCGCACCTTGATGGGGTAATATTACCTAATTCGTCCTACGTGGGTTGTAATCGATATTGAGATGTAATCGCGGTTTGTCGAGTTATCTACCTATCATCTTGTGTTGATATATAAGCCTTTAATGCTTAAGGTTAGCTCTACCATGCCGTAAAGGGACGTAGGAGCTCCAATGCTCCTTCCTCTGGATCTCATTTTCAGCTATTTACGTCGTGTCCATTTTCTAAAGGTCTAGTCATGATTACCTTCGGTAGTGAGAGATTTGTTGAGAGGGAAGGAGGCGAAACCGTGGTCACAACCTTGATAGATTAGATTGGTTTTTCATGTCTTTATGCGATAGATGACTCGGGGTTGTTTATCGTGGACCTTTGTGCGCGTGTCTTCGTACCTTTGATCCCGTTTATCATTCTCTCTAGTGTAGTTTAGTTGTTTTCTAGTATAATAGTAGTTGAGGGTTTTAGTAGATAGTGTGTCGTTGTTGATCTTTGAATGCTTGTAATCCCCTTGTGCCTTGACAAGAACCTTGGGAAACCACTTGGTGAAAAAGGTGTGGGTTCCGTACGCTTGCGGATGGGGTCTAGGGATACTTTTGGTGGTGCGTCAAAAGCCCCTTTTCCCGGCGCTTTAGGGAGGGAGGCAAGTTAGTTTACATCGTTTGATTTGCATCTAACTTAGTTTTATATTTTAGTTTATCTTTTATTTGCTATATCTAACATATATTATCTAGAAAAACACTTTGTTTCGTTTTTGTTTTTGTTTTTATCTTATTGTCTAGATGGAGTTCGTTAATCAACCCGTGGAAGAACCGTGAGAAATCATTAAGGGATTACGCTAGCCCTCGATGTGAAGACATAAAAGTACAAGAGCCGAGATTCGAAGCCTCGACGCGACCAAGTATGAAATTAAATCCAAGATCATCAAGATGGTGGCGGAAAACCCATTTCAAGGGATGGTTACGGAGAACCCATATAGACACATAAGGGATTTCACGACAATATGCAACACGGTGCGTCAAGAAGGAGTTCCCGATGAATGGTTCAAATGCAATCTCTTTCCCTACTCACTTGCCGCAAAGCAAAGACATGGTATTCGGTCTGCGGCCTTTGAAGTTGAAGGCAATTGGAACAAGTTGACAAAGAAGTTTTGCGAGAAGTTCTTTCCAATTAGCAGAGGTTCAACATCTAAGGAGGCAAGTGATCACTTTCATGCAAGGAGAAGAGGAAGGGATAGACCAAGGCCCGGGATAGGTTTAATGAATTAATCGAACAAGGGACCAAAACCGCTGCGGTGACGTCTTGCATACGTATTCTTTTCTGTTTTTCTTTCCTAACCCCTAGTTGCATGCGACACGTCGAAATGTGTGGGGCGTGGGGATCTCATGGAGAAAACACTCACGGAAGCCGCCCAACTTCTACAAAAAGTCTAGTAAAGGCGCCATGCGATGCGAAGAGATTGGAAAACAAGACTTGCGGAAGAGCCGGAATTCAATTCAAGGAAGAAGAAGCTTGCTGATTTTTCTAAAGAGGCAACCCCCGGGGAAGTCACAAAAGAGGAACCAATCATGGAAAAGCTTGATACAAGGAACACATCAAGTCAAGAACTACATGTCGGTGCGGAATATGGTCCCGACACTAACCAGTAGATAGCGCCGTGGTCTATCCCTCAATGGTCGATGCCAAGCAACAAATGACACAAGGTTTTATCCCCGGTGCCCGCCGAGGGGGCCGTACGTCCAGCAGGGGTGTGCTCGTGGCACTATATTGCTCAGCACCGGGGGTGCCTGTAGTGGGGCTGCTACAAGCAAGGCGGGAGAGGAAGCGTGGCTTCCAAGTCCCCGGAAGAGTGGTCGAAGATGTTGTGGGAGAATGGGGGAATGAGTGCGTGGTGTGTTTGTGTTGAACTTCGTCCCCCACGCGGCCGGGGGGCTCGCCTCCCCTTTTATAGATCAAGGGGACGGCGTGTTACATGCGCGCCGTGCTACTTAGCTATGTGGAGAAGTGCGACGTGCTATGGTGTAGAGTGGGCGGCCGTCCGTGCGATCCCCCGCCACGATCCGGTCATCATGGCTCGACTTGTACCCGAACGAGGGCGGTTCGAGGGTAGGAGAGCAACGGATGGCGGTGATGTCCTCTCGATAGGCTCGAGGGAGGTGCCGACGCCGGCCCGCACGGCGCACGGGAGTTGGCGAACGGCGTTCCTTCCCGCCGCGCCTCACGGGGCCGGGAGTCGTTGCTACGGGGTCCGGCGTGCGCCGCGCGCGCGCGGGTACGGCGGCCACGCCGTTACGCTGGCGGGGATGGCGTCCACCGGCCTACCGCCTCCACCTAACCCCCGTAGGGTCACAAGAAAGTACATCGAGGGTGCGCCGGCCCCCTTTCGAGGGCTCGGCGCGTTAGCCGCACGGGGCGTGCACGCGGTGTCACGGGACCGACACCGGCCGCACTCCACCGTACCCTCCCACAAGGGGCGGGGATGGGCTCCTCCCTAAGGAGTTGGTGCGGCGGCACCGGGGTGCGAGCCCCGGCGCATGATGGCGCCGTCCCGCGGCGTCGTGGCGTTAAATGCCCGTGTACGGGGCCGGCGCACGCGTGCGGGGCGCCCGCGAGCGTGGCGGGCCCTAGCCGAGGACGGGGGCGTACCCTCGAGCGAGGCGAAACCCGCTCGAGGGAAGTGCGCCCCTCGAGCGGGGCGATGCCCGCCCGAAGGGAGCGTGCGGCCTCGAACGAGGCGGAGTCCGTTTCGAGGGGATCCTTACGTGGGCCGCCTCGATGGGCCGTCGGAGTCCCCCGTGGGCCGTGTCCCGCATGGTTAGGCACCCGCATGGTTAGGCTTAACATATTATCGGGTTTCGTTCGGGTTTTAAGTGGGGTTTTCCCCCATTGTTTAAGGGGACCCCTAGGGCCGTCCCCGACGCAGCCCCCCGAGCATCCGTGGGTTTGCCGTTGCGGCTCCCGCAGATGCTGGAACCTACTGATAGGACGTTCTTCCCTCCTTGTTTGCGAACGCTTTCCGTGGGGCCGCGTCAGCGGACCCGCGGGTCTAGCCCCCGAAGCCCTGCAGGAGTGTGGATACTCCTGCAGGGGTTTACCGCGAGAATTTTGGTCAGAGAGACGTGGCACATATGCCAACCGGCATCGGCGGTATTTCGGCCGGCTTCGGGGGGTGCACGCACCGCCGACACCGTCTCGGGCGGGTGCGGTTTCAAGGAGGTGTAGCCGTGCGTCAAGCCCCCCGAGCCTTGGCCCGTTCGAGGCGATCGGGTAGAGCCTCGACGACTCGTTTTTTAACGCGCCCTCGCCCGTCCCTCCGCGGGACGGAGGGTGAGGTTTCGCAACTCCCATCGAGCGGGTCGCGAATTGCGGATTCCTCTTCGAGCCGGTAGCGGGTGGTTCAAGTGGACGCCCATGCCCCGTTCGATAAGGGTAGGCCGCGCGGTCCGAGACACGTCCATGGAAGCGCTTGCGTGGGTTTGCTAGGGTGGGGCTCGGCCCCGTTCGCTAGGGACCGAGGGCGCGGAAGCTCTCCCTCGGTGGGATCCCCCCGCTAGCCGCCCTCGCCGGCTCTCGAAAACGACATGTGGGGCACCCTCGAGCCGACGGGCTCGAGGAACGGCTCGAATGCGCGTGCCCTCGTCGTCCCTAACTCGCGATCCGTGGCGCCCGTTCGAACCCGTCGAGGGTCGGGCTTCGAACCTCTAATCGCAGGGCCGTGCGGGATGGCGCCCGGGCAACCCCGTCTTTTCACGTTTGCGGCCGTCGAGGGGTCCGGGCGAGCCAGCCCTCGAGGTGCCGGGTTGGTAGCACGCCGTATGTGCTTTCTTTTAGAGGGTTGACATTGTCTCGAGCCGGGGCTCGCTCCGCTCGAGGGTTTTGCGTGGCATAGGTGCCCGCGGTTGCCTCGCTCTACATCGAGCAGTCCCGGCGACCTTCTCACGTCGATATCCCATCGAGGGTTGACGTCATCTTGAGCCAAGGGCTCGTGCCGCTCGAGGGTTTTACGTGGCATGGGTGCCCGCGGTCGCCTCGCTCTACATCGAGCAGTCCCGGCGACCTTCTCACGCCGATATCCCATCGAGGGTCGCTTTGGTTTGGAGCCGAGGGTCATGCCACTCGAGGGTTTTACGTGGCATGGGTGCCCGCGGTTGCTCGCTCTACATCGAGCAGTCCCGACGACCTTCTCACGCCGATATCCCATCGAGGGTTGCCTTTGTTTCGAGCCGGGGGTTCGCCCCGCTCGAGGGTTCTCCTTGCTTGGCAAGGGACCCGGCATTTAAGTGCCTTGCGGTCGTGGCCGCGGTTTTGCGCGCGGGCGCGCCTTTTAGGCGTCGCGGCGCGCGCGCGCGCGTAGTGGGCGGCGTGGCGGCGACGTGACCGCTTCGCCTCGGTTGTCGCCGGTCTTTGCCGCAATGATGGTCCGCCCGCAAATGACGTGGCCGCGGCGGTCGTGGTGGGGCCCGCTCGTCGACGCGATGGAAAGATTCCCCGCGTAACGCTAGCGGGGCGTCCGCTCCGAGAGCTCGCCCGTCGGCCTATAAAGCTGCGGGGAGGAGGAGACGGCGGTTTTTTACCTTGGCATCTCACCATTTTCAGTCCCCCGCCCCTTCGTCTTCGCCTAGCTCCTGCCACCGCGCGGTGTCGCCGCTAGAGCTTTCCTTCCGTTTCTTGTTCTCCGTCCTCGCATTCCTTCGTCCTTCCTCATGGCGCCGCCCGAGCCTCCTCTCAGGATCCTGGAGCCATATGCCTGGGAGAGGTCGACGGTGACGCGGCTGGCCCTTGGCGAGCTGGTCGCCGCCGGCCAGCTGGCGGCCAACGAAGACGGGCGTCCGGCGGAGTGGATCCCGCGCCACCGGCCGCGGACCACGAGCCCAACCGCCGGAGGGCTACGTGGTGAGCTTCATCCGCTACCATGAGCGGGGCTTCACCGCGCCGGCGAGCACCTTCATGCGGGCGATGTGCTACTACTACGGGGTGGAACCGCACAACTTCGCCCCCAACGCGATCTTGCGGGCGGCCACATTCGTGGGCGTCCGCGAAGGGTACCCGGGGATCCCGCTCAATTGGGAGCTCGGGTACACCTTTTCCGCGCGGAGCTCATCACGCAGCCCACGACGGAGCCAAGGACCCGCGCGCGATGCGCGCGGTGGGATGTCGCTTGCCCGCGCGGGGGCAATTCAAGAACGTCTACATCCCCCGCACCATGACGACGAACAACGCCGGCCGGGGAGCGGGGGTGGTTCTACTTCTCGCGTAACGCCGAGCCCGGCCCCTCCCCCTACACCGGCCGGGTGTTCAAGGAGAGGCCCCGCCTCCCGGGGCTACGGGGTGTCCACGCCCCAACATCGGGGCGCGGCAGAGTCGGTCCCGGCCGCGCCGCGCGGCTCGGCGAAGATGGGGCCGAACGCGATGGGCGTCCTCGCCTTCCTTCATCACCGGCGGATCGTGCCGTTGATGGAGAGGCCGCTCCGCATCTTCGAGATGACGAGGCGGCCAACCCCGTCGACCCGGCGAGGTCGCGGATGCTCCCGACGCCCCTCGAGCGGCCGTACGCGCTCACCCGGCGCGGAGTGCCGTCGACATCCGGTGCCGTCGCCGCGGGGGCGGACCCCGTGGGACATCGAGATGCTCCCCACCGGCCCGTTGGTGAGTGTGGTTCTTGATTTCGTTTTGGTTTTTACGTTGCCTTTGCCTCCCGACGCGTCCTTGTTGCTTCCGTGTTCGGCCGGTGACCTTCACCATCGCCAACTCCGTCCCGCCTACCCCCGACTCCCCGCGCGCCGGGCCGGCGCGCGGCCGGAGCCGAGCAGGAGAGGGCGGCGCGCAAGAGGGAGCACGCGAGGCGACGTCAAGCACGCCGTGACCGGCGGGCCGCGAGTACCGGCGGCGCGAGGAGCCGGGGCTCTCCTCCCCGGGAGATCGAGGAGCCCTCGTCCTCGGAGGAGGACGAGGAGGAAGAGGCCGAGGGGGAGGGCCCCTCGCACGACGGTGGCGCCCCTCGCGCCCCCTCGCCGAGCCGGCGCCGGCGGGGGCCGAGGGCGGCATCGCCGGGGCGGGCGCAACCGGCGCCCGCCGCCGGCCATCGACATCAAGGGCGGCGCGCGCGCGCGGAGGCGCCCGCGCGTGCCGCGGAGGCGCGCGCGGGCGAGCGCGCCCGTGCGCGCGTCAAGCGTGCCCGCGCGCGGGGCGAGCGTGCCCGCACGCGCGGCACCATCGTCGGGAGGCGCGTCGGCGGAGGCGTGTCCGCACGCGGGGCGAGTGTGCCCCCGCGCGCGGCGGTGCCTTCGGGAGGAGCGGCGTCCGGCGCGCCCGCGCACGTGGCGGGCGTGCTCGCGCGTACGCCGGCGCCGTCGGGAGGCGCCGCGGCGGGCGTGGCCGCGCCGGCCTCATCCGCCGAGGCCTCGAGGAAAAAGGAAACGGGCCTTTTCCTCTTTGAGGTAAGGAGTCCGTCCTTTTTCGTTAGGTTTGATTTGTCGATGATTAGGCGCCCTAACCTTTCGTCCGCGCCGCGCAGGTGGTGCCAACCGTCCCTCCCCTTGCACCAGCCAAGGTGCTGAGGACGGACGCATCGATCCCCACCCGGCGGCGCTCGTCAAGGGCGTCGCGCCCGGGGACAAGCACGGCGGCGGGCGCGAGCTCGCAAGCCCCAGCTGGGGCCTCGAGGCCCCGGCCATCGGATCAGCCCCCGCCGCGGCGCGGCCGGCGGTTGCCGGGGGGCGGCCGGCCGCCGGCCGTCATGGAGACACGGGCGCGGCGGCGGCCGTGGTGGAGGCGCAGCCCGCGGAGGGGCCGTTGCGGTGGAGGAGGTGGAGCGGGCGCGCCCACGGGGGCGCCGCGGATGCGGCGTACGGTCGTAGGTGGCGGCCACGGCGCCACGACGGGCGCCCGTGGCCACCGAGGCGCAGGGAGGTGCCGGCGGAGGCGGCGCAAGCGACCGTGCCCGCCGGCCGATCTTCGGGGCGGAGGTGGTGGAGGTCTCGGACGACTCTCCGCCGCCCGGGTGGAATCGCTGGGGCCCCGGCCCACGAACTCCCCCCGAGCCCCAAAAGGGGGCCCTCGTGAGGCGGCACGAGGGTCATATGGTGGTGGGGGGCCGAGGACATGGTGCCGAGGCCTCGTCCTCCCACGCCGGCCGCCCCGCCCAAGTGGAGGGGGTCGCCGATGATCCCCCGGCGTTCGCTGACGCCAGGGGGGAGCAAGAGCTCTGGGGCGAGCTCCGAGCCACGGCGCTACGCTCAACCGCGTGCCGAACGAGGCGCCGCAAGTCCACGGCGGCCCGCCCGGCTCGTCTTCCGGGTGAGCCATGATTGCTCGTCCTTTTCCCCCTTTTCGTGTTCGTACACCGCATTCAAGTCTTGGCGCTTATGGGTTTCGACTCCGTGATTGCCGGGAGCTCGAGCGTCGTGCCCATGACAAGTACGACGCCTTCGACCGGTGAACGCCGAGGTTCACCGCCCTCCGGAAGCGGTGCGCCGCCTTCGACGCGCTTGCCGATGCTCTCGGGACGCCGACGACCGGCCGGCGTATCGGGCGATGGCGTGGTGCGACGAGCTCCGGGAGAGCTCGGGGCGGACAGATGCACCGCGGCGCTCGAGCCTCGAGCGGGTCCGCGCAGCCCTCGTCGATCGTGACGAGGCGCCGTGGAATGCGCGCGCGGACCCGGAGAAGACGCGGACGTTGGCCGCCAACCGGGAGGCGGAGGTGGCCACCGCCGCGCCGAAACCCGGGAGCTCCGCACATCGCTCGAGGGGGCGCAGGCGCAACACCGCCGGGGAGCCGAGGAGCCGGCGCGCGGGTTGGAGCAGCGGGCCAAGGAGGCCGACGACCTGAAGGCCGCCCTCGACGCCAAGGCCGCGGCCCTCGTCACTGCTGAGGAGCGGCTCCTGCAAGAGAGCACCGCCCGCCAAGGGGCTGAGGAGCGGCTCCAGCAGGAGCAGGCCGCCCTCACCGATGCCCGTGCAGCGCTGGAGCAGGAGCGCGTCGCCCACGAGGTGACGCGGAAGTCCTTGGCGGATCAGGACGCCAAGCTCTCCAAGGCTGAGGGCGAGGTCATTGTGCTCGCATTGCGAGCGCAAACCAGAGATGGCCCTCCAGAGCGGAGGTGAGACCGTCAAGCGCCTCGAGGCGACCGGCCGAGGCCGTGCGCCACGACCTCGAGATGGAGAAGAAGCAAGTCGAAGGTGAGCCACAATCCGACTCTTGTCTTGTTGGATTTTCGATTGGGAACTTCGCATTCCCTTTTTTTTTTCGATTTATCCCTTGCCTTGATGTTCCCTGTGCTTGCGCACCGCCCGGGGCACGCGGCGTAGCGGCCGAGGCGCCGCAAGCCTCCTACAACTCCTCCGAGCAGAGCTGCGGGAGCCGCGCGATGCGGCCCTCGAGACTTGCCGCACTCCCGTCGAGGAGGGCGAGGCACGTGCCGGCAGCTCGGCCGGCCGCCCGCCCGCGCGCCCTTGGTGGCCACGTCACCGAGCGGATGCGCCGGCGCCGGCACCGGGCGTCCGGAAGGCCCCTCGGAGTGGTGCGATCCCACTACGAGGTAAACTTCGAGGTGCCGGCGGAAGGCTACGTCGTACCCGAGGGCGTCGAGGACGAGGTGGCCATGGAGCGTATGGATGCGCTCGCCGCCGATGCCGCCGGTCGCTCGCCGAGGCCTTCGAGGAGTTCCTCTTCCCCGACGCCGCCGACGCCGGCGCTCCTCCCGCCCGAAAGCGCTGGGCGCTAGGCCCGTTTTTTGTTTATGCGTATCGAATTCGGCCTCGTGGCCTTTTGTAAACAAACAAGTTGTTTCATGAACATAAGCGATAGATGTAAATGAAGTTGTTTGTTTATCACGCTTTTTTGTTTCTCCTTCTTCCCGAGTGGATTCTAGTTAGGGAAGTTCGATTTTCGCCGGGGGGCCCGCCGGGTTGGAGGCGAGAGAGAAGGGCCATAGCCACGCGGCGTAGGCTATCTCTCGGCTCGCGCGCTCCTTCCGCCGTGCCGCCCGCGCCCCGTTCGAATCGTGGCTCGAGGTTGAAGTAGGAAACAAACTTAGCGCGTGTGGATTGTTGCGTTTTTTGCGCGAAAAAATGGGACCATTTTGGGGGAGGATGCCCCCCGCAAGTAGCCCCCGAGGGTAACTTGGGTTTCGGGGGGAAAGCCGAGTTATCCTTTTCATTAGACTTGACGTATTTACATAGTCGTTGCCAACTCGGGGTGTTGGCGATGTGATTTTTACAACAAAAAAATACTTGGAAAATCTTAGCTAAGGGTAGAAGCGACGTAGCTGTTGGATGTTCCAAGCGTTGGTGAGCTCTTCGCCGTCCTCGTTGGCCAACTTGTATGTGCCCGGCTTGAGTACCTTCACCACGACGTAGGGTCCCTCCCATGGGGGCGATAGCTTGTGGCGTCCCCGGTTATCTTGGCGCAGCCTTAGGACCAGATCCCCTTCGCTGAAATCCCTTCGACGTATCTTGCGTGCTTGATAGCGTCGTAGGGACTGTTGATACCTTGCAGAATGCATCAACGCTACGAGGCGTGCCTCGTCCACCGGTCCGGGCCGAGTCCTCGCGCGGCTCGCCGGTTAGCATCCTCGCCGTAGCCTCGAACCTTGGGCGACCCGTATTCTAGATCCGTGGGGAGGACGGCCTCCGCGCCGTGGACTAGAAAAAAATGGGGTGAACCCTGTGGCTCGCTTGGGGTGGTCCTTAGGCTCCACACGACCGCCGGTAGTTCTTGGAGCCATTTTCGCCCGCATTTGTTGAGTCGGTCGAAAATTCTCGGGCTTTAGGCCTTGTAGGATCATGCCGTTGGCACGTTCCACTTGGCGCGTTGGTCCGGGGGGCTGGGCCTGCGACGGGGGCGCCACGCCCTGCACACGGAGCGGTGTGGAACTTGTCGCCGCACTCCAAGAACTTCCCGCCCGTAAATCGGGACCCGTTGTCCGTGATGATGGAGTTTGGCACTCCAAAGCGGTAGACGATGTCGGTGAAGAATGTCACCGCCCGCTCGCCCCTTAGGTTCGTGATGGGGCGTACCTCCACCCACTTGGAGAACTTGTCGATCGCGACTAGCAAGTGGGTGAAGCCCCCGGCGCCTTTCGCGAGGCCCGACGATGTCCGGCCCCCACACGGTGAACGGCCATGTAACGGGGATGGTTCGTAGGGCGTGAGCGGGCAAGTTGGAGGGGGGGAAGAAGGACGTGGGGAACGGGGGGAACGATCCCTGGGGGCCGGCGTCCGCGACCGCGGTGGGCGCAAAAGCCTTGGCGGAACGCGTTGCCGACGAGGGTGCGGGTGCGGCGTGGGCACGCATCCCCGCTGGATGTCCGGGTGGCCTCGGGGCACGTGGTGGATGCGAGGCGGGTGGCGCGCCGTCGCGAGGGGCGTGGGGTTCCCCCAGGTCCGCGTTACCCCCCCGGGGGGGGTGCTCGCGTCGTGCGCGTACCTCGGGGAGCGTACGCCTGTCGGGGGCCTCGTCCATGGGTTCCGCACCCGGATGAGGGAGCCGGTTGTTGGGGTAGGGCCAGAGCGGGGCCCACGTGGGACGGTGTCCGCCGACGGTTGGGAGTTCGTGTTCGTTGTCCCGGGGATGGTTGAGCATGCCGAGAACTTGTCTGAGGGCGACGGCTTGGGCTCATCTGTCACGGGGCTCGGTTCTTCTGACTTGATCGATCACGAGGGAGTCCCGGACGTCGAGGCGTTGACGCCCAACTCAATGGCGATTTTGAGGCCGCAGAGCAGGGCCTCGTACTCGCCCATATTGTTGGACGCGGGGAAGGGAGGCGCACCGCGTAGCGCATGTGTCCCGAGGGGTGACACGAAGAGCAGGCCCGCGCCGCTCCCGTTTTCATCACGAGCCATCGAAGAAGAGTCCGACTCTTCCTGGATTTGTGGGGGGGCGGTGTGTCCGTCCACTCGGCGACGAACCGCCAGATTTGGATTTGATGGCCTTGCGCGGGGCGTAGGCGCGTTTCGCCCACACAGCCCACGACCACTTGGCGATCCTTCCCGCGCACGGGGTTGCGGACGATTTCTCCAGTGGGAAGGAGGAAACCACCGTAACGGGTGGGCCTCGAAGTAGTGGCGGAGCTTGCGCCGCGCAAGGACACGCGTATGCCGGACCCGGGGGAGCGCGTCTTCGTGTCCGAGAGGACCTCGCGATGTAGTAGACTGCGCCGGGCAAGGTGTGCCCTTCCTCCGTGCGCTCCACAATGATCACGCGCTCACCACGGGTGGTCGGGCCACGTAGAGCCGCGGGGTCGCCGTCCCGGCGTGAGAATCGGGGCGTGCGTTAGAGACGCCTTCGGCTTGTCGAGCGCGTCCTCGGGCCTCGGTGGTCCGGGAGAAGCGCTCGTGCTTCTTGAGTAAGCGGTAGAGGGGTAGGCCCTTCTCACCGAGCCGCGAGATGAAGCGACTCAAGGCGGCAAGGCACCCCAACACCTTCGCACCCCTTTGAGGTCCCGGATCGGACCCATTCGTTCGAGGGCCGCGACCTTTTTGGGGTTGGCCTCGATTCCCCGCCGGGAGACAATGTACCCCGGAGCATGCCTTGCGGCACTCCAAAGACACATTTTTCGGGGTTTAACTTGACCCCATTGGCCCGTAGGCACCGAACGCGACGCCAAGGTCGCCAACCAGGTCGTCCGCCTTCCTGGTCTTCACGACGATGTCGTCCACGTATGCTTCGACCGTCCGCCCGATGTGATCCCCAAAAACGTGCTGCATGCAGCGCTGGTATGTTGCACCCGCGTTTCTGAGGCCAAACGGCATCGTGACGTAGCAGAACGTCCCGAACGGTGTGATGAATGAAGTCGCGAGCTGGTCGGACTCCTTCATTTTTATTTGGTGATACCCGGAATAGGCATCAAGGAAACAGAGTAATTCGCACCCAGCTGTTGAATCAACGATTTGATCTATGCGTGGCGAGAGGAAAAGGAACTTTGGGACATGCTTTATTAAGACTAGTATAGTCTACACACATCCGCCACTTCCCATTTTTCTTCTTTACAAGCACGGGATTAGCTAGCCATGTAGGATGGAATACTTCCTTGATGAATCCGGCCTCGAGGAGCTTCCGCAGCCTCCGCTCCGATCGCCCGTCGCCGCTCCTCGTCGGGGCGGCGCGGCCCGCCGCCGCACGGCGCGGGCGTTTGGCAGATCTCAAGGGGAGTGCTCGGCGACTTCCCTCGGGATGCCTGGCATGTCCGAGGGGCTCCACGCGAAGATGTCGGCGTTGGCGCGGAGGAAGTCGACGAGCATCGCTTCCTATTTGGGGTCGAGGGTGGAGCCGACCCTCAACGCCTTGCCCTCGGGGGCCGAGGGGTCGAGGGGGACCCCTTTGGTCTGCTCGGCGGCCTCGAAGGCGCCGACGTGCTTGGCGGCGGAGTCGAGGTCCTCGTTGACCATCTTCTCCGCCGTGTTTACCGGGCGCTTCATCCGGCGCCGCTAGCGCCTCTCGCATGTTCCACGCACTCGACATCGCAGCCGAATGCGTGCTCGATGGACGACCCGACGGTGATGACGCCGTTTGGGCCGGCATCTTCATCTTCGGGTAGGTGTGGTTGGGGACCGCCATAAATTTGGCGTAACAAGGTCGCCCAAGGATGGCATGGTAGGCCCCTTTGAACCCCACCACCTCGAAGGTGAGGGTTTCCTTGCGGAAGTTCTTAGGGGTACCAAACCAACCGGCAGTCGATCTGCCCGAGGGGCTGAACCTGCTTGCCGGGCGCGATGCCGTGGAACGGCTTCGTGCTGGGCCGCAGCTGGTCCAACCCGATCCCCATCGAGGCGCAATGTATGCGCGAAGAGGATGTTGAGGCTACTGCCTCCGTCCATAAGGACTTTTGAGAACCGGCGTTCCCAATGATGGGATCGACCACCGGCGGGTACCGGCCCGGGTTGGGGATGCGATTCCGGTGGTCTTCCCGCTAAAGGTGATGACATCCTCCGACCAATTGAGAAAGGCCGGAGGCGCCCTCTCTCCGCGGCGAGGACTTCGTGTCGCTCCTTTTTGCGCCGCCGGTCGACATGTCGACGTAGGTCCCCCAAAGATGAGGAACACATTTTCGACGGCGGGGAAGCCGCCGGCGTCGCCATCGCCCCCGTCTTTCTTGGCCTCTCGCCTCCTTCGCGGCGGCGCGGCCATAGAACTTCTTGAGCATGTCGCACTGCTCAAGGGTGTGTTGCACTGGGGTCTTGTGGTAGGGACATGGCTTCTTCAAAGATGTCGTCGAACACCCCCGGACCTCGAGGGGCCGGCCGAGGGCCCCGTCGAGCCGGGTCGACGGCGAGGGCCTCGGCGTTGCCGCCGTCGCGCCCTTGCTCGCGCGCCCGCGGCGCGGCTTCTTCCCCCCTTGTTGCCCCGCTTGTCGTTGCGGCGCGGCTCCTTGGACTTGCTACCCTCCGCGGGCGCGTCCTCGAGCGCTTGCCCTTTTTGCCGTCGAAGATCGCCCCCACGGCCTCCTCCCCGAGGCGAAGCCGGTGGCGATGTCGAACGGCTCGTTGGAGTCCGCGAGCGGGCTGCGTCCCGGCTCCCGCACGAGGTCCCGCATGTGGTGCCCTCGAGGAAGGCATGCACGATTTCGGACTGCGCCACGCTGGGGAGCTCCGTGCAGCGCTTGGAGAAGCGCCGTATGAAGTCCCGCAGCGACTCGCCGGGCTTCTGCGTGCAGGAGCGCAGGTCCCAAGAGTTCCCAGGGCGCACGTATGTGCCCTGGAAGTTGCCCACGAACGTGTGGACTAGGTCGTCCCAGTTATGGATCTGGCTGGCGGGCAAGTGCTCGAGCCATGTCCGGGCCGCGTCGCCCAGATGCAGGGGCAAGTTGCGGATGATGACCTCGTCGCTAGTGGCCCCGCCCAGCTGGCAAGCCAAGCGGTAGTCGTTGAGCCACACGCGGGGGTCCGTCTCCCCGTTGTACTTGACGATCGTCGAGGGTTGGCGGAAGCGTTGTGGGAACGCTGCCGTTCGGATCTCTCGGCTGAACACGCGAGTGCCCGGGGGCTCCGGCGTCGGGGAGCGGTCCTCGCCGCTGTCGTAGCGCCCACCCCGTCGAGGGTGGTAACCCCTTGCCGCCGCGCGTCCGCCTTGCCGGTGCGCCGGCGTTGATGACGTTGCGAGCGTCGCCATCTAGTGCCCTGCGCGTGTCGAGGAGTCGCTCCTTGGCCGGCGTGCGCCCTTGCTCGGTGGGATGCCCCGCTGGTCCCCCCGCGTGCACCGAGGGTTCGCCTCCTGGTGCGGCTTCATCGCCCCGCGCATCCCCCTGTTGGCGGATGCGTGAGGCCGAGCTCTCGGCCTGCTGGACGGCCGCTTGCTCGATGAGAGTTTGCACCTCGCGGTGCATGTCTCGAGCCTCGGGGGTCGAGGGTGCTGGCATAGCCCGCAGCAGCGTCGCGGCGGCGACGAGCTTCTGGCTCGCCCGTGGGGGCACGTCCGCGTTTCCGACGTTGGGGGTGGTGTTGATGCGGTCGCGGACCTGCCGGCCCAGCTCCCGCGCGCGTTCGCCACGCGCAGAAGCCTCCCCTGCCATTGAGGCGCGGAGCAACCGCACCGTTCGGTACTCTTCCGCCAGCTTGGCCTCGAGCTCGCGGGCTTGGGCCGCCCGTGCGTCGACGTCGGCCCCAACAGAGCGCTTGGCCCCGCGGCCGGGCGCGCGGCGATCCCCCGGGGCCGACGTGACCTTCCCCGTCTCCGGCGCCGCCGTGCCGGCGCGCGTTGGCCGGGTCGTTGGTGATGACGGCGCAACACTCCCGCGTGGGGTCGTAGCTCCCGTGCCGGAGTCGTCGGAGCGGCCGAACCAGCAGTCCGCGGCGTCGAGGAAACGCCGGAACGCGACTGGGTCCGGCACGCCGGAGAAGTCCCACTCCGCGTATCCGTGGCGGTTGGCGGGTGGCATCGTGTCGACGGAGCCCAGGGATGACTCATCTGCTGCTGAGGTGCCGGGGTCCCTGGCAACGAAGACGTGGCGGCCAGGCGGAACCCTCGCGCATCGTCGTGTTGACGTTGGCGTTGTAGGCCGTCGTAGCGCCACGCAGCCCGATGGGGATGCGCGGTCCGCAGATCGCGCGCCGCCCCGCCGGGGCGGTGGCGGTTGTTGTGGTGGGCACACCGCGCCGGGCGGCGGCGCGCTCGGCCGCCGCCGCTCGGACCGCGCCCGGCGCGAGCGTTGTCCCGAGCGACGACGGCGTTGTGGCGTTGACGGACCCGCGGCCTCCGTGCCCGCGGGGCGGCGCCCGCGCCGAGTCGTGCGTGCGGCGGGGGTCCGAGCGGCACCGGCCGACGCCGCGCGCGGAGTTCCTCACGGTTAGTGAGGCGCATGAGATAGCCGTTCCCCGTGGCCTGAAAGTTCAGGTCCCCGAAGCGGATCTCGAACCCGGCCGGGAGGGGGTCCGAGCTACCCATGCAGTAGCGTGTAGCACGGTACTCAGTGCGAATCACCATGGAGGGAGTTGGCGAAATGACCTTAGGCGCTCGTTTGCCCCACGGTGGGCGCCAACTGTCGGTGCGGAATATGGTCCCGACACTAACCAGTAGATAGCGCCGTGGTCTATCCCTCAATGGTCGATGCTAAGTAACAAGTGACACAGAGGTTTTATCCCGGTTCCGCCGAGGGGGCCGTACGTCCAGCAGGGCGTGCTCGGGCACTATATTGCTTAGCACCGGGGGTGCTTGTAGTGGGGCAAGTACAAGCAAGGCGGGAGAGGAAGCGCGGCCTCCAAGTCCCCGGAAGAGTGGTCGAAGATGTTGTGGGAGAATAAGAGGGTGAGTGTACGGTGTGTGAAGTGTTCTCGTGTCTCTATCCGTTCGTCCCCCCCGCGGCCGGGGGTTCGCCTCCCCCTTTTATAGATCAAGGGGGCGGCGGGTTACATGCGCGCCGCACTACCTAGCTATGTGGAGAAGTGCGACGTGCTACGGTGTAGAGTGGGCGGCCGCCCGGCGATCCTCGCAACGATCTGGTCATCATGGCCTGACTTGTACCCGAACAGTGGCGATTCGAGGGTAGGAGAGCAGCGGATGGCGGTGATGTCCTCTGATAGGCTCGAGGGAGGTGCTGACGCAGGCCCGTACGGCGCACAGGAGTTGGCAGAACGGCGTTCCTTCCCGACGCGCTTCACGGGGCCGGGAGTCGTTGCTACGGGGCTCGGCGTGCGCCCGCACGCGGGTACGGCGGCCACGCCGTTACAGTGGCGGGGATGGCAGTCCACCGGCCTACCGCCTCCACCTAACCCTGTAGGGTCACAAGAAAGTACATCGAGGGTGCGCCGGCCCCCTTTTTGAGGGCTCGGCGCGTTAGCCGTACCGGGGCGTGCGCGCGGTGTCACGGGACTGACACCGGCCGCACTGCACCGTACCCTCCCACAGTGGCGGGGATGGGCTCCTCCCTGGGGAGTTGGTGCGGCGGCACCGGGGTGCGAGCCCCGGCGCATGATGGTGCCGTCCCGCGGCGTCGTGGCGTTAAATGCCCGTGTACGGGGGCCGGCACACGCGTGCGGGGGCGCCCGTGAGTGTGGCGGGCCCCGGCCCGAGGGCGGGACGAGCCCTCGAGCGAGACGAGACCCGCTCGAGGGAAGTGCTGCCCCTCGAGCGGGGCGATGCCCGCCCGAAGGGAGCGTGCAGCCTCGAACGAGGCGGAGTCCGTTTCGAGGGGATCCTTATGTGGGCCGCCTCGATGGGCCGTCGGAGTCCCTGTGGGCCGTGTCCTGCATGGTTAGTCACCTGCATGGGTTAGGCTTAGCGTGTTTCGGTGCACGGGATTTAGGTGAGGATTTCCCCCGTTGTTTAAGGGGACCCCTAGGGGCCGTCCCCGACAGGCGGCTCGTATGATGATTTTTCTTCGAGGAAAGTCGTTGGATTTTATTGTGCTTGACAAGACCTATGCTATTCCTGGCCAACATCCATACTCTTATGGTGACCGATGCCGATGTCAAGGCCAAGTATGAGGCTAATGCAAAAGCCGTTGATCACTTGTGCGGAGCTTGTGTGATCCAGAGTTTGAGCGTGTTCGCCATTTGAATCTTGCTTGGCAAATTTGGGATAAGTTGTTGGTTGCTCACGGTGGTGATAACCATGTGAAGGCTCGCCTCTTTGTCTCTTACCGGATGCAATATGAGAATTTCACTCCACTTCCCGGTGAGGACATTGATGCGATGTTTCAGAGGTTCACCGCCATCGTGAACAACATGAAGGCTAATGTTGAGGATTTTCCGTACTCCGAGCATGATCGGGCTTTGAAGCTCTTGCATGTCTTGGACCCAAATGTTTGGGGTGCTAAGGTTGAGGCCATCAAGGAGTCCGGGGAATTATTTGACTATTGAGTTGGATGACCTCTTTTCTAAGCTCAAGTCGGCTGAGGTTGACAGGAAGTTGCTATCCAAGCATGAGGGCTCGACTGACCATAGTCTTGCTCTTGTGGGAGGATCAAAGTGCAAATCTAACCCTTCTGTCGACAGTTTTCTTTGTCCTCTCTTATGTCCATTCCAGATGAGGAGTTTGATGTGCTGGGCGAGGAGGAGCTGGCCTTGCTCTCAAGAAGGTTTGAACGACTACACGAGAGTCGGAGGAACGCAAGGCGGAGCTCAGGGACGTGCTACAAGTGTGGCGAGCGTGGCCACTTCATCGCCGAGTGCCCGGAAGCGGAGGAGAACAAGTACAAGGTGAACGAGTACAAGGCGCACCCGAGGCGTGAAGACAAGTACTCCTCCAAGGGCAAGCACTTCAACAAGTCCAAGAGCAAGGACAAGGACAAGCGGCGACCAAGCAAGAGCAGCTACAAGAAGAACAAGGCAAGAGCGATGGTGGCCGGTGCGAGCGACGTCGACTCAAGCTCAAGCGAGGAGCAGTCAAGCTCAAGCAGCGAAGATGAAGACGCCGGGAGGCGCAGTGGCAAGAAGAGTGCAAGCCGGAACCTCAGCGGGCTGAGCTGTGTGGCGCTCGAGGGCTTTTGTGGCATGGCCCATAGCTCAAGCAGCAAGAAGAGTGTGAAGGAAGACAGCGACTCCGACTCGGAGGATGAGGTAAACCGTGATCCCGACTCTTTGCTCGCTGAGATTGCTAGGTTGAATGGTTTGCTTGATAACCGTGATAGTGTGCTGAGAGATGCCAAAAAGATGAGGAAAGATCTTAGGGCTCAGCTTGAGAATGCTAGTGAGAAAGTAGGAGAGTTAGAGTCAAAATTGCTTGAATTGAAACTTGAGAATGACTCTTTGAAACTTGCTCCTACTCCTCCCCGATGATGTTGAATGTGTTGAATGTGATGCTTGGTTGAATGAGATCAAACTCGCTTAATGAGAAGAATGCTTCTATTTTGGCTCAACTAGATGCTCTTAGGACTCGAACATGATGAGCTTAAGGCTAGACCTACTTTGCTTGGTGCTTGCAAATCATGTCCTACTATGCATGCTAAGCTTGTCGATGCTCGTTCTACCATTAGTTCTTTGGAAGCATCTTTGAAATCTCCCGTTGCAAATGCATGTTCTAGCCGTGATGAAGTCACTTTGCGTAATCTTGAACTTACTTCCCGTTTGGATGTCATCTATGAGGAGAATGACTATTTGAGGAAGGTGTTGGGTTGGTTGTCCGGGGCGGGAACCTCAATTGAAAATCATGATTGAGGAATTCAAGAGAGCCGATGGTCGTGGTTTGGGGTTTGAGAAGTTGGGTGAGAAAGTGGGAGAGAACAAGGGGGGAGAGTGTGTACGAGAAGTGTGTTGAGTCTAACCCCGAGTTTGAGGTGATCGGAGAGATCCAAGTCCCACTCCCAAAAGCACCCAAGAACTCTTTCACACCAAAGCCCAACCACCTTTGCAACAAGCTTGACACAACCCAAGATCCACCCAAATTCCCACCTAAGACAAATGATTTCCGTAAACCAGTGAAGTTTGTGGGTGAGAAGGGTGAGAAGCCTAGAGAGAAGTCGTAGCCAAAACCAAAACCCATCCCCTTCAGGTGTGAGTATTGTGGCAAGGAGAGGCATCTTGCGCAGTTTTGCTACAAGAAGAAGAGGGATGAGAGGCTTGCTAGGGAGCAAACAAACCAGGACAGGTATCGCAGCGGTCTCGCGGTATTCCTGAGCCTAGAGTGCCACTTCCACGGGGTGTGGGAAGTGTGAGGAGTGTTGGCGGTGTTCCCACAGAGAGGTGGTGGTGAGAGGTTTGTCGGGAGAGATGATGGTGTGCGTGCCGGTGAGACGTTTGGTCGGGCTCGTGGTGGTTTTGTTGGACGTCCTCCTACTCGTCCTCGTACGGGTTTAGGGGAGATGATCGCAGCTTTGGGTTCCAGAGGAACTACGGACCACGTTTTCCCCCTCGTGGTGCTCGTACTCCTCCCATGGGACATGGGAAGTTTGGTGGCAAGGGAGTGATGTTTGCTAACCCCTCTTTTGAGCAGATGGCTCGACACTGGTTTAACTTTCTTTGTGCTAACCCCAGTGTCGAGTCGCTAGCTCATTCTCGTTCTTGTTTCTGACTGCAGGCAGGAGGCTTGGAGAACATTTGGTTGATTGACTCAGGGTGTTCTCGACACATGACCGGAGATAAGAAGTGGTTCTCCAGCCTCACCCCAGTGAAGGAAAAGATGTACATTACATTTGGGGACAATGGACGAGGTAGGGTGCTTTCGGAGGGTGCCGTGCATGTGAGTGACAAGGTAACGTTGAAGAGAGTGGCTCTTGTGAAGTCTTTGGGTTTTAACTTGCTTTCGGTTTCTCAGTTGCTTGATGAGGGTTTTGAGGTGCGTTTCAAGTCTGGCGAGTCTCGCTTGCTTGATTCTCGAGGTGATCTTGTCTGTATGATCATCCCCGAGGGTCGATTTTCGTGGCTGATTTCTCTCGTTCTTTGGGTCCTCGCTCGCCGTTTGATGGCCGGTCCTTCTTCTCGATTTGTGGAAATGGCATAGGCGGTTGGGACACTTGAGCTTTGATTTGGTTTCCCGCTTGAGTGGTCTTGACCTTGTCCGAGGATTGCCGAAGTTGAAGCTTGAGAAGGATTTGGTTTGTGCTCCTTGTAGGCATGGTAAGATGGTAGCCACTCCCCATCCACCCCCGACCGATGTCATGACCGAGCGTCCGACGGAGAGCCGTTGCATATGGACCTTGTTGGGCCGGCTCGAGTTCGCTCGGTGGGTGGGAAGTGGTATGTCCTTGTTGTGGTGGACGATTACTCTCGCTATGCCCGGGTGTTCTTCTTGGAGGATAAGAGTGAGACTTTTGGTTTTGTTCGAGATCCGATCGTGAGGTTGAAAAACGAGAGGCATGGGAATGCTATTCGAGCTATCCGCAGTGATAATGGCTCTGAGTTTAAGAACTCTCGTTTTGATGCCTTTTGTCGTGATCTAGGTCTTGAACATCAGTATTCGACCCCTTATGTGCCCCCTCAAAATGGAGTCATGGAAAGGAAAAATCGGACTCTTTGTGAGATGGCTAGGACGATGCTCGATGAGCACAGGACTCCTAGGAGGTTTTGGGCTGAGGCGGTCAATACAGCTTGTCATGTTTCCAACCGGATTTTATTGAGAGCTTTCAAGAAGAAGACCTGTTATGAGCTTATGCATGGTCGGGCACCCAAGGTGAGTCACTTCCGAGTTTTTGGCCGCAAGTGCTTTATTTTGAAGAAGGGAAAACTCGACAAGTTTGAGGCTAGGTCTAGTGATGGTATTTTCTTTGGATATGCTAACCATTCTAGAGCCTATAGGGTGCTTAATCTTGAGACTAACAAAATCAAGGAGACTTGCGAGGTGACCTTCGACGAGACAATGCCATGTACCTCTCTTGGCTTTGAATGTGCAGGTGATGAAGAGATGGCCGAGGACCTCTTTGAGGAGGAGAAAGATGAAGCTGGAGATGATGATGGGGAGAACCATGAGCCTGAAGCTGAGCATGTACCCACTACTTCCCCTACAACCACTTTGGAACATGGACCGTCTACATCATGGACAACGACGGTGCAACAAGAGGACCAGGCGAGAGAAGCTGAAGTTGAGGGGGAGGTAGTCTCGAGGCGTGAGGCTCCCCGGCGGATTCAAGAAGTGCATCCCCTGTCGAAGATCATTGGGAACATTGATGAACGCACTACACGGTCGAGGTCCAGGAATTCCTCTCATTTTGTTCATGCCGCTTTTGTTGCTACTTTTGAGCCCAAGGACATTGGACATGCTTTATCCGATGCAAACCGGGTCAATTCTATGCATGAGGAGTTGGAAAATTTTGAGAGGAACCAGGTGTGGGAGTTAGTTGAACCACCTCCAAATTGCCATCCCATAGGAACCAAGTGGGTTTGGAAGAACAAAGAGGGAGAGAATGAGATGGTTGTGAGGAACAAGTCCGGACTTGTTGCTCGGGGGTTTAGTCGAAGGAGGGGATCGACTATGAGGAGACCTTTGCTCCCGTGGCCCGTCTTGAGGCAATTCGGATCCTTCTAGCCTTTGCCGTGGCTAAAGGGTTCAAGTTGTTTCGGATGGACGTGAAGAGTGCTTTTCGAATGGGGTCATAGAGGAGGAGGTGTATGTGAAGCACCCACCGGGTTTGAGAGCGAGTTGTACCCACACGGGGTATACGGGTTGAAAAGGGCTCGTATGGGTTGAAACGGGCGCCCGTGCTTGGTATGGGAGATTGAGAGGTTTTCTTTTGAGCGAGAGGGTTTGTGATGGGTACCGTGGATAGAACCTTGTTTCTCCTCAAGCATGGAAATGACTTGCCGATTGTTCGTATTTACGTGGATGATATTGTCTTTGGTGGCTCGTCACATAACCTTGTTGCCAAGTTTGCGGATGAGATGAGCGGGGAGTTCGAGATGAGCATGATGGGCGAGTTGCGGTATTTTCTCGGCCGCAGATCAAGCAAGTGAAGGACGGTACATTTGTGCACCAAACCAAGTACACGAAAGACATGCCGAGGAAGTTCCGTATGCAAGATGTGAAGCCGATGTCGACTCCCATGGGGAGTACGGCCACTTTGGATGCGGATGAGGACGGAGAACCGGTGGACCGGCGGGAGTACGGGAGCATGATCGGCTCCCTCCTCTACTTGACCCGGCGACGAGGCCGGACATACTGTTCGCCCGGGGCCGTGTGTCCGTGCGCTCGTTTTCGTGCTTCGCCGAGGACATCACATCGACAAAGCCGTCAAGAGGATTTTCGGTGTACCTACGGTCCGCCCCTCGGTCTTGGCCTTTGGTATTCTTCCTCCTCGACTCTCGTCTCTTCATGGTTTTTCCGATGCGGATTTTGCTGGTTGTCGAGTCGAGAGGAAGTCTACTTCGGTACTTGTCGGCTTTCTTGGTTCTTCGTTGGTCTCATGGTCTTCCCGCAAGCGCCTAGTGTAGCTCGGTCTACCACGAGAGGCGGAGTATGTTGCCGCCGCTAGTTGTTGCTCCCGCTTGTTGTGGATTTCATACACTTTGAGAGACTTTGGTGCGGAGTGCACCCGGATCCCACTTCTTTGTGATAGCACCGGTGCCATTAGCGTAGCCAAAAACCCGGTGCTTCACTCCCGGAACCAAACATATAGAAGTGAGGTATCATTTCCCGAGGGACAATGTGGAGAAAGGAACCATTGTTTTGAGCCATGTCCCTACCCAAGATCGCTAGCCGACATCTTTACAAAGCCTCTCGACCAAGCTACATTTGTGCGCTTGCGGGGGAACTTGGGGTTTGTTGCCCTTTCTAGTTGATTCTTGGGGGATTTCCTTTTTGTACCATATGTATCATACCATGTTTACTTTGATGTATATACATGCTTTGCTTGATGTATAAACCATGGTAGGATAGCCATCTTGTCATATATCATGTTGCATTTGTGTCATATTGCATTTTAGGATGATGAGCTTCTTTCATATGCCATATTTGAGTCTCTTTGGCTATTTGTGAGATATTGGTTATATGTGTGGAGAAATGGTGATGTGAGGCTATGCTCTTGGAATATTTGAGATATATGTGTGGTGAGATAGCCCCTTTTGAGATAAATGCTTAACTTGACTAATTTTTGATGAAATATGCTCCACTCGTGTGTAGTTGTGTATCCATGTCACAGTTTGGTCTAAATGTGCTTTTCATGCTTAGATTGTGCTTGGATGCCTTGTTCTTGCATTTGGGCCAAAGGCCGGATATCATTGTGAATGTTTAGCCTATGTTGCATTCATGGGGGGGCATAAGCTTCTTTTTGCCGCAAAGGCACTTCATGTACCATGAAATGAATTAATCTTGAAAAGAAGTGCATAATGCTTGAAAAATGCTCCATCCATCATGTCTATGCTTAAAATGTCTTATCTTTCACATATGGGTGCAAAACATGTTGCATGATGTTCACCGGTGGAGAAGTCTCCCCGAAGTGGACACATGGCTCATGAGCTTTGACATGACATGCTTTGCTTTATGGGAGTTTGCCATGATCTTTTGCTGAGAATTTGATATCCTTGTATGATCTTTGAGTAATATGCATGTTTGTGGCTCAAGTGTGACATGGATAGGCTTTTACATGTGAAGCGAGTCTTCTTTTGGTAAAATTGCTTAAATCTGAAAATTTTGCTTTGTCACATGCTTGTATTTTCATATATTACTTGTGGCAATGCTTTGACTAGCTATGATTCATGTGTGTGATCTTTGTCTCATTTTTAGCCTTTGACACTAGATTTGGCCTATTTGAGAAGCTCATGTAGTTGTTTATATGCTTTGCTTTGCATTTCGCATTTTCACCTTGATTCATACATTGTCAACAAGGGGGAGAAAAGGTGAGCTTAATGAAAATTCAGAAGAGGTGAGCTGAAATTTGGGAGTTTGCATGAGTTTACATCCACATGTTCAGGGGGAGCTTGCATTTGTTCAGGGGGGAGCTTTCTTGCTATTTTCGGTGTGGATTTTGTGCTTTGCTTGGCTTGTGACCTTTCTTCGCCTTTCTTCGGTTTTGGTCATGAGTTGAGCTTCTTTGTTTTTCTTTCTTCTTTCTTTTCTCTTTTTCTCTCGAATTTTATTTCGCGTTGTGTGTTGTCAATGCACTCATCAAGGGGGAGATTGAGGACCAGGAGCATCCCAGGTGGTCGATGGATGACCGCTCCTCGGTGATGAGTGATTGACAACGGGTGTTGGACCGACTCTTGGCTTAGTGCGCAGTGTAGGCCGCGGCCTAGTTCGTGTTGTTGCGGGTGAAGAACGGGCGCGAAAGGTCTTAGCCTTGCGGGGCCTCCGAGGAGTGGAGAGACAAGTAGGCTCGGTTCGAGGGACCCGGTGGACGACGGACCGGGTGCGGGTCACATGGTGGCGACACAAGCAAGACGAAGTCATGGACAGTACGAGCCGGTGCACGGTGGCGGTCGAGTCAAGTGGTTTGGCGGGAGGCCGGACCGGCACGCGGGGTTTGGTGGTTTGCCCACAAAACCATCGACGGACGGTTTCTTGGTTTGGGCCTCAAAACCAAGTCCGAGGGCCCAACACGACGGAGACGGGATCCGGCGTGTCGGGAAGCTTCGAGGCGGAGGACACGCGGCGGGATCGCATGGCTTGCGTCGGGAGGACGCGGGGTGCGGCAAAGGCGTGGCCGTCCGATGGCAAGACCCACAAACATTACCTAAATGCCCCTACGTGGGTTGTATCGCCAGTAGTTTAGTTAGGGGTAGTCGAGTCATTTACCACTCCGGCGGGACCTGATATATAAGCCATGAGTGTGTGTGGATGGCTCTCTCTCTCCGCGACTTAGGGTTTCATTTGCTCCATCCTCTTTCTCATTTTCGTAGCTATTTTTTCTTCCATTTTTCTCTAGGCTAGCATGAGAGCTTCATGAGATATTTGTTGAGAGGGATGGATGCTAGGGCGGCATGCTAGACCTTGTGAATCTTTCCTGGTTTGTATAGAAGATTCGGGGTTGTTTTTCGTGGCTTTTTGTGCTTGTTTTCGTGCCTTTGTTCCCGGTGTGATTCCGCGGATTTGAGTGGGTTTCTCCCCGGATTTCTTTGAGGGAAACATGGATAGATGTCTTGTGCATCTTTGTGCTTGATCTTGTGCCTTCAAACGCCGGGAAACCACTTCTATTCGTGAGTTTTCGTTCGGTGCTCTAGCTTTTGGTGGTGCTCAAAGGATTCGCGATTCCCGGTGATTTAGGGAGTTAGGAGGCAAGATTTTTGGGCTATAGCATCCTTGTGTGACGCTTTTCAAGTACCCAAACCCTTGTCTCCACAGCCTTCAACCGTTTGGGAAATCCGATGATGATTTGGGGGAGTTGACTTTCGGGGTCGGGCTGTTTTCAGCTCTGTCCGCACCTGGCGGACGGTCCGCGAGGACCGGGCGGACGGTCCGCGTGGCTAGGGTTCGTCCCGTGTTCTTCGTGTTCTTGCTCGTCCTTCGTTTCGATCCATCGCGATTTTGGTTTTTGGTTGGACGGAGTTTCGGACGGTCCGCGGTGTCGGGCGGACGGTCCGGCGGTGCTTGGCGGACGGTCCGCGTGCTCCCCGCGGACGGTCCGTGGCTCGTAAGTGGCTTTGGTCCGTTCGTGTGAATTAACGGACGGTCGCGGCTAAGGCCGGACGGTCCCGCGGCTCGGGGTGCGGACGGGGCCCGCCGTACCCGGCCGGACGGTCCGCGCGGCTCTTTGCGGACGGTCCGCCCCCCCGCGCGGACGGTCCGCCGAGCCCGTGTGCTTTGCTTCTTGGTTCGATTCCTCCCTCTCTTTCTAGTGCTTCCGCGTGTGTTTTTAGGAATCGTTCCTAAGGCTAGAGGTTGATCCATAACCTCGTGGTCTTGGCGATTGGTGTGTGATTCGATCCATCGCTTGTGTGTGACCGGGATTTGAGTAGGACATAGGCGGGCTCTTTGGGAAGAATTTTTACCGGCTCCTATTCACTCCCCCCCTCTCTAGTCGCCATCCGATCCTTCGTACACAAGATTTATATAGGTTCGGGCCGCCATGGTGGCGAACCCTACGTCCCGTTTGGGGGGATCAAGTATGGCGCCCGCGCTTGGTGTTGGTTGAGATCGGGTCCGGCCTAGGTACCCCGGCCCTCCTTTATATAGTCCAGGGGGCGGGTTCCTAGTCGGTTACAAGGCAGGAGTCCTAGTAGGATTACACGGAACGAGTCCTAATAGGATTACACGGAACGAGTCCTAATAGGATTACAGGGGAATTCTAGTAGGAGTCCGTCTTCATCCTTCCTTGCATGGGTACCCGGGGAGTATGCCCGACAAGCCCCCGAGCACATTGTAGTCGAGAGTAGTAGTTCGAGTAGTCTTGAAGCCTCTTCGAGTAGTTCTTGAGCGTCCTCGAGTACTGCTTGGAGAAGTCTTCAATAGTACTTGAACTCGCCGCGAGGGCCGGAAGGTGGTCCACTCATCGGTCTTGAAGTCGAGATTATATGGAAGTGCGGTTGCAAAATCTCACTCCATATGGAGTAGCCCCCGAGCCTTAGGTTGAGTTGCGTACTCTAGCCGAGGGTCGGTCGTGATTCCGAATCTTGTCTTGAAAAAATTGAACGATGGGTGTAGCATAGTAGCCCCCGAGCCTTGAAATGATTAGGTAATCAATCCAAGGGTCTTCGCAGTTCGCGAAAGCCATCATCTGAGTACTCTTGTAGCGTGTAACCCCCGAGATAAGAGAGCTGTATGAGCCACGTCGAGTAGTGATTGGTGAGGAGCCCCCGAGCTTGAGAGCGAGCGAAGCATGCTGAAGTTATCTTCAAGTAGCCCCCGAGCTGGAGAGATTCCAAGTAGTAGTTTGGCGTCGAGCCGTGGAGCATGAGAAGTAATCATGCCGTCGCAGCGGACTTTAGAATGCGACTTAAAAACCAAAGTCGACTTTGTGCCGCGCGGAGCAGACTTTGAGATGCGACTTGAAAACCGAAGTTGACTTTAGTTGCCGCACAGAGCGGACTTTGATATGCGACTTTAGAAGTCGACTTTAGGATGCCGCGTGGAGGGGACTTTGAGATGCGACTACAATAGTCGACTTTGTGCCACGCGGGGTGGACTTAAGATGCAAATACGAAAAGTACTTTCCGGAAAGCCAAAGCGAATGAAAAATCAAAGAAAATGAGTAGTTTTGCCGCCGGAGCGGGCTTAAGATTGCGACCGAAGTCGTCTTGTGCCACCGGAGTGGGCTTGGATGCGACCGTTAGCGTCGACTTGTGCCACGGAGTGGGCTTGAGTACCGAGCCATGGATTTCGGACCCAAGGTACGATTGCCGCCGCGGAGCGGGCTTGAAGGTGCGACCGGAGTCGGCTTGTGCCACCGGGAGTGGGCTTAAGTACGTGAGCCATGGATTTCGGACCCAAGGTACGATTGCCGCCGTAGCGGGCTTGAGGGTGCGACCGGAGTCGACTTGTGTACCGGGCCATGGATTTTAGACCCAAGGTACGGAGCGCGAGTACTTAGGGCACTTGGACCCATGGTATAGAGCGTGAAGACCACGTGCGCCTAGGTTCCATCGTCGCCGGGACCCGCGGGCCGCTTGCGCCTAGGTTCCATCGAAGCTTACACACGTAGTATGCCACCGAAGCTGGGCGAAGATGCGACCGTAGTCGACTTTAAGTTGCCGCACGGGGCGGACTTTAGAATGCGACTTTAGAAGTCGACTTTAGATTGCCGCGCGTAGCGGACTATAGAAGCCGCCTCCTTGGGATAGCCCCCCGAGATGATGAAGTAGGCTCGTGGTGACTTGATTGATATAACCCAAGAGTAGTCGGCGAGTGCGGCCCCGTGAAAACCCGCCGAGAAGCATACACAAATGAGTAGTCGGCAAGTTGTCCTACATGATGAGGAGAACAAGCCACGAAAACAAGAATCATTTAGATAAATGACTTAGCCGTTGTCGCTCGGCGTACTTGTTGATGAAGCCGTGGCGGCCGCCGATGGAGCCACCGGGATTGTTGTTGAAGCCGACTAGTCGAGTTGATTCCGACTAGTTGTTGGGGGCGTGATCGCCGTTCTCGACTAGTTTGGAAAACTAGTCAAGATGAATGATCTACGCGATGCGACCGAAGACGACGTCGTGGCGCGCGCGCGGCATACTCGAAGTAGAGCCGTGTTGCCGCGAGACAAGTAGTCGCGACGCACGGCGTGGATGAAGTAGAGCCGTGTGGCCGCAAGACGAAGTCGCGGCGCACGGAGTAGTCGACGACGAGCCCGGGCAAGGCGGAGTAGTCGACGACGAGCGGCGTGACGAGCCGCGAGACGAGCCGCGCGACGTGCCGAGGCACCCGGACGCGCGGCGGAGGCGGAAGTAGTCGACGACGACGAGCCCGCGCGAGGCGCAGTAGTCGACGACGAGCGGCGTGACGAGCCGCGTGACGTGCCGAGGCACCCGGACGCGCAGCGGAGGCGAAGTGGTCGACGACGAGCCCGAGTAGTCGACGACGAGCGCCGCGACGAGCCGCGTGACGAGCCGCGCGACGTGCCAAGGCACCCCGGACGCACGGCGGGAGGCGAAGTGGTCGACGACGAGCCCCCGAGTAGTCGACGACGAGCGGTGCGACGAGCCGCGTGACGAGCCGCGCGACGTGCCGAGGCACCCCGACGCGCGGCGGAGGTGAAGTAGTCGACGACGAGCCCGAGTAGTCGACGACGAGCGGCGCGACGAGCCGCGTGACAAGCCGCGCGACATGCCGAGGCACCGGGACGCGCGGCGGAGGCAAAGTAGTCGACGACGAGTGGCGCGACGAGCCGCGTGACGAGCCGCGCGACGTGCCGAGGCACCCGGACGCGCGGCGGAGGCGAAGTGGTCGACGACAAGCCCGGAGTAGTCGACGACGAGCGGCGTGACGAGCCGCGCGACGTGCCGAGGCACCCGGATGCGCGGCGGAAGTGAAGTGGTCGATGTAGATCGGCCGCAGCCGGGAGAGTGGAGACGAGTACTCGCGGTGCATGACGAGGTTGACGTAGAGCACATGCGACCGGGAGACGAGTAGTCGCGCGCGCACGCCGAGGTCGACGTAGAGCGCGTGCGCAAGCCGCTCGACGTGCCAAGGCACCCGGACGCGCGCGCGAGGCGAAGTGGTCGACGACGAGCTCGGAGTAGTCGACGACGAGCGGCGCGACGAGCCGCGCGATGTGCCGAGGCACCCGTACGCGCAGCCGAAGACGAAGTAGTCGACGACGAGCTCGCGCGAGGCGCAGTAGTCGACGACGAGCGCGGCGACGAGCCGCGCGGCGCGCCGAGGCACCCAAACGCGCGGCGTAGGCGAAGTAGTCGACGACGAGCCGCACGATGGTCCGCAAGACGAGCCGCGCGACGTGCCGACGAGCCGCGTGACGAGCCGCGCGACGTGCCGAGGCACCCGGACGCGCAGCCGAAGACGAAGTAGTCGACGACGACGAGCCTACGTGAGGCGGAGTAGTCGACGACGAGCAGCGCGCGACGAGCCGCATGACGAGCCGCGCGACGTACCGAGGCACCCCGACGCGCGGCGAAGACGAAGTAGTGACGACGAGCTCGCGCGAGGCGGAGTAGTCGACGACGAGTGGCGTGACGAGCCGCGTGACGAGCCACGCGACATGCCGAGGCACCCCGGGACGCGCGGCGAAGACGAAGTAGTCGACGACGACGAGCTCGCGCGAGGCGGAGTAGTCGACGACGAGCGACGCGACGAGCCGCATGACGAGCCACGCGACATGCCGAGGCACCCGTACGCGCGGCGAAGACGAAGTAGTCGACGACGAGCTCGCGCGAGGCGAGTAGTCGACGCCGAGCGGCGCAACGAGCCGCATGACGAGCCGCGCGACGTGCCGAGGCACCCGTACGCGCGGCGAAGACGAAGTAGTCGACGACGAGCCCGCGTGAGGTGGAGTAGTCGACGACGAGCGGCGCGACGAGCCGCATGACGAGCCGCGCGACGTGCCGAGGCACCCGAACGCGCGGCGGAGACAAAGTAGTCGACGACGACGAGCTCGCGCGAGGCGGAGTAGTCGATGACGAGCGGCGACGAGCCGCATGACGAGCCGCGCGACGTGCCGAGGCACCCGGACGCGCGGCGGAGAAGTAGTCGACGACGAGCCTGCGCGAGGCGGAGTTGGCGACGACGAGCCTGCGTGAGGCAGAGTAGTCGACGACGAGCGGCGCGACGAGCAGCATGACGAGCCGCGCGACGTGTCGAGGCACCCGGACGCATGGCAGAGGCGAAGTAGTCGACGACGACGAGCTCGCGCGAGGCGGAGTAGTCGACGACGAGTGGCGCGACGAGCCGCATGACAAGCGCGCGCGACGTGTCGAGGCACCCGGACGCACGGCGGAGACGAAGTAGTCGACGACGAGCCTGCGCGAGGCAGAGTAGTCGACGACGAGCGGCGCGACGAGCCGCATGACGAGCCGCACGACGTGCCGAGGCACCCGGACGCGCGGCGAAGACGAAGTAGTCGACGACGAGCCTGCGCAAGGCGGAGTAGTCGACGACTAGCGGCGCGACGAGCCGCATGACGAGCCGGCGACGTGCCGAGGCACCCGGGACGCGCGGCGAAGACGAAGTAGTCGACGACGAGCTCGCGCGAGATGGAGTAGTCGACGACGAGCGGTGCGACGTGCCGCATGACGAGCCACGCGACGTGCCGAGGCACCCGAACGCGCGACGAAGACGAAGTAGTCGACGACGAGCTCGCGCGAGGCGGAGTAGTCGACGACGAGCGGCGCGACGAGCCGCATGACGAGCCGTGCGACGTGCCGAGGGCACCCCGGACGCGCGGCGGAGGCAAAGTAGTCGATGACGACGAGCCTGCGCGAGGCGGAGTAGTCGACGACGAGCGGCGCGACGAGCCGCATGACGAGCAACGCGACGTGTCGAGGCAACCGGAAGCGCGGCGTAGGAAAATTGGTTCCACTTTGACAAGAGCAAGGCGACTTGCTTCAATGGATCTCGGCGAGTCGACGAGTAGATTGATCTTGTTGACGAGGCTCCTTCGAATTCGCTCGGTGGTGATGATCACCCCTACCGGCGCGCCGGTGTCGGTGTTTTAGACCGGCAAACCTACCAAGGGGGTAATCGAGGTAGTAGATTGTGCGGTGAGGATCGTGATCGGGAGACCGAGAACTCGAAGGTATGCGCGAGGACACGGGACACAAGATTTATATAGGTTCGGGCCGCCAAGGTGGCGAACCCTACGTCCCGTTTGGGGGATCAAGTATGGCGCCCGCGCTTGGTGTTGGTTGAGATCGAGTGTCCGGCTAGGTACCCGGCCCTCCTTTATATAGTCCAGGGGGGCGGGTTCCTAGTCGGTTACAAGGCAGAGTCCTAGTAGGATTACATGGAACGAGTCCTAATAGGATTACACGGAACGAGTCCTAATAAAATTACGGGGGGAATTCTAGTAGGAGTCCGTCTTCATCCTTCCTTGCATGGGTACCGGGGAGTATGCCCGACGCTGGGTGATGTCGAGCTTCATCTTCTTCAAGGTCTTGGTGAAAAGGACGTTGAGCCCGCTTCCATCGTCGATGAGGACCTTGTTGAGCTTGGAGCCCGCGACCACCGGCTTCAAGACGAGAGGGAAGCGTCCCGGTTCGGAGAAGCTGGTCCATTGATCCGCGCGGGAGAAGGTGATGGGTACCTCCGACCACCTGAGAGGGGTCGGGACCGCTGGTTCAATGCTCATGACTTCTCGACGGGTAGCCTTCGCTCCCGCCCGCCGGGTAGTCCGCCGAAGAGGACGTTGACGGTCTTGTCGGGTTCCCGGAAGTCGTTGTTGTCCCCGTCGTTCTTCTTCTTGCCCGTTTTGTCATGAGGGTGCGGTGGCTCTTGAGTACCCTTGAGCGCGTGCTCGAGTTGGTAGCACCGCTCGGTGGTGTGGTTGCCGTTCGGATGCCACGGACACTTCTCCTTTAGCAAGTCTTTGAAGCCGCCGTGAGTTCTTCTTCGAGTTCTCCATCGCAGGCGCCGGATAGCCGCGACGGTGTTGTCTGGCTTGCGCTTGCGGTTGGGACCCGAGTAGTAGTTGTTGTTGTTGCGACCGCCCCGGTTCCCGTTGTTGCCACCGCCGCCGCCCGGTTCCGCCGGTTCTTGCCGTGGATGGCGTCGTACTTGGCGTTGGCCTTGTCTTCTTCATCCGCCCGGGACGTGATCATGTCCTTGAGATGGGGGATGGACTTGGGACGGTGACGACCGAAGTCTTCGAAGGTGCGGCGGTGGTAGAGGCCGTCGTGGAAGAGGTCGATGACCTCCTTGTCGGTGACGTCGACCACGCTAGCGCGCTTGTCGAAGAAGCGGTGCATGTACTTGCGGAGGGTCTCGCCTTGTTCTCGCTTGACCATGGCCGGTGTCCATGCGAGTACCCGATCGGCCCATGGCGCCCGCGAAGTTGCCGATGAACTCGCTCCTTCGACTGGTCCCACTTGTCGATTGAGTGCTTGTCCGGCCGACTCGAGCCATGTGAGTAGAGCTTGGTCCGAGCAGAAGGGGAAGTAGAGGCACTTGGTGTTGTTGTTGCCGCCGAGTTCTCGATGGAGAGGGCGTAGCACCCGAGCCACCGGATGGGGTCCGCTTCGCATCGTACTTGGTGATCCCCAAAGTCTTGAACTTGTCGGGGAGGAGCAAGTTGTGAAGTCGAGGTGAGAAGGCGGGGAAGCCGTCATTGTCGCCCTCGCGGTGGTCGACTTCTTCCGCCGCGGCTCCTCAATCTTTCGACGGGCATCGTAGCCGCCCGTGAGGCACCGGAGGCGTGGTCGTTCGCGTGGCCTCGGCCACCGCGACCGCGGCCGCCGGCGGCCCTCCCCGTTGGCTCCATGGTTGGAGCTTCCGCCGTCGCCGCCGCCGCCGTCGGGATCGTGGCCGCCACCGCCGGCCGGGAGCACGGTGAGGGACTACCTCGCGGTTGCTATTGCCGCCCGTGGAGGTCCGCCGGCGTTGGAGTGAGTACGGTTGGGCCGGGCCGGGAGCTCGGCTCGAGTACGGTTGGGACCGTTGTTGGCGCCGCGACTTGTAGCTTCGTTGTCGCGATGCCTCGGCCGGGGAGGAGGCTCGGTTGACCCCGTTGTCAACCCGCATGAAGTAGGCATCTTCGGCGAGCTTGGCGATGACCTCCCCGGCGCGAATTCCCCGGGCCCGGCGTGCGATCGCGCGTGATCGACATGAGGCATTGTTTAGGGGTAGTGTGTACTCGCTCTCGACCGCCTCGAGAGCTTCCGCAAGGTTGCGGACGGGGGAAGTTGTCGCGGAGGCGTCGGTGACGTTCGCCGCGCTTCCCGTTACGCTCACGTCGAGTGTCTCCGTCCGCGGAGGTCTCGTTTGCGGAGCATCAGCGAGAGAGTTCGTCGAGAGGAGATGTCTTCAAGGTACTTGTCTTGAGCCGTCCCCGAGGATCCCGGGGTGTCGCCGGCAGCCCATGAAGACTTGGCGATCGGGGGTGCCAAGGCCGGACTCGAAGGCGCCACCTCGCCTGGCGTGTTCGAGTCGGCCCGGCTAGCGGTGTTCCCTCCTAGAACCCGGGAGCAAGTCGATGTAGTCGACGTAGCATGAGTCACCGCTTATCGGGTCGGCAAGCTTGCGGTCCGGCCAATAGACGAATCTACCGGCCGGTGTGGATGTTATAACCGGCCGGAGGCCGTGCCCGATAAGGGATGCTCGTGGAGTTGTCCTCGGACTCGGGATCCTCCGGTCCGACCCAAAGTCGAACTCGTATGCGGAATCCGAGTAGAACCCGGGAGAGGGGGTTGGAGTCCGAAGCGTGGCCGGTGGCGGTGTCGGAGTCCGAGTTGTACTCGGCACGGGCTCCTTGCCGGCCCGGCGCGAGAGGAGGAGCCTCCTTGCGGGCCCCGATGCGGGGACCACGCGTGGAGCGCTCACGGGGTGAGGGGACCGCCGCGATGGCGGAGCGGCCCGGCTCGTATGCGATGGCCCATGGAGACGTCGAGTTCGAGTTGGAAGCGGACTCGAGCTCGAAGTCGCCGTGGTGGCCGAAGAGCGAAATTTCGCCGAACTTGCCGGCGAGTTCGCCCGTGACAACTTCGGGAAGCGTCACGAAGCCGGTCTTCGGGTCGGGCGACATGGTGAGGCGGCATCGGAAAGAGCCCGCGCCGTGCGGTGCGGACCCGGGCGCCGAACACGAAGGTGTCACCGCGGTTGAAGGCGACGGTTGGCTTGAAGTAGACAGGAGCCGTCGAGTTCGCCATGTTATCTCGGGCGAGAGCCCCTACCTAACGCGCCGGTGTCGGTGTTTTAGACCGGCAACCTACTAAGGGGAGTACCCGAAGTAGATGAATGTGGCCTCGCCGAGATCGGTAACTCAAAGGAAGAGACACGCGACACATAATTTAGACAGGTTCGGGCCGCGAGGTGCGTAATACCCTACGTCCTGTATGCTGCGTAGCTCTGGATTGATTTGGCACGATTACAGGATGGTGTAATTGTGCGCCGTGAGATGAGGTTGCATGAGATTGGATGCTAGAGAAGGGTCCCTGCCTCGCCTTATATAGCCCGGGAGGCAGGGTTACAAGTCAGAGTAGGGAGAGAGTACTAGTCGAGTACGTTTAGGAGTCTTCCATACAAGTGCGGGACATGTACGGCCTTCCTAACCGAGTACTTCTCCTCTCGTAGTCCTTGTGCTCCACGCCATCGTGTGCCGTGTAGCGCAAGCCGGGTAGTCCCGGGGGCCCACCGAGTAGTCGGTCCCGGTACCCACCGAGGAAGTGGGCCCGGGGAGGTCCATACGACACTTTGGTCATTAAGTGATAATAAAGTATCATCCTGTCGTTAGTCGCCGGGTTTACACCCGGTAAATCACTTGAATAGCAACAAGGATCGAAATATATGCATTAAAACTCACTCGAAGGCGAGTCCAGGGATACATCATCATTAACATCCAAATTTGTACCCCGAAGGGTTTAATTATTACAAACCGAAGTTTTTGCCATAAAGAAATAGTTCAGAGTTTTGAAACAGCGGAGTTAAACGAACGGAAAGCGGAAACACCACGGGAGGCCATCCATGATGCTTTCAGTAGTCGTCCTCCACCCACTCCAGCTCCCAGCCGGGCGGGATCTCTCCGGGCCACACATCACCGAAAGCATTACCTGGATCAACATATTATAGCAAGGCTGAGTATACTAATACTCAGCAAGACTTACCCATCGGTGATAACTACTTCACCAAATCTAGACATGAAAGGCTTTTGGCCACTGAGTTTCTTTTTGCTGAAAAGTAACAAAGAGTATGTCCTTACTTTCAAGATTTTAGCACAAGTTCTAGTGGGTTTAATCTTTACTACATTAGCTAACTAGTACAAACAAAGTTGTACAATACAATTAATCAAGCATAGTATTCGTCAACTTCCATCATTAGGGATTTCATGGCTCGTGGAGTAAGTAGTCTCAGATAACGGTGAGAGGCCAACAATCGATTGATTCAAACCTTGCAAGGTAGACCTAAACACACGGTAGGTTGCTCCCGCAAGGACAACTTCCCAAGCAGTTCCCAAAAATCTTCGGGTCGGGATGAAAGGCCACAATCTTTGGTGCAGGCTATCCGGAATACCCCGCGAAGTACCCGGAATCACCATACACCACCGGTAGTTAGCTGTGAGACAGACCCCAAGAGTAGTGACAGTTCCATCCCTAGCCGTCTCATTAAGGTACTAGGCTTACCGGTCCCATTCCCGACAAGTGCTTAGTACGTTCAAACACTTAACCTACAATAGCCATTGGACCGGAGCCCAAATCCCATGCTCTTACCACATGAGCAATCCAATTAAGGATACATTGTGATTCCTATCTAGGAACATATTCTCGCGAGTGAGGTCATCACCCGACTTGTAACGGTCCTATAGTTTAGCGAGTTATCGACCTATCATACTAGTAAGGACAAGGTACCTAGGGATCATGCATCTAGGGTTCCATTCAACTCTCGAACTTAAATGCACAATCATCCATAGATAATTGAATAAAGAATTTGAAAACTAGGTTAGATACACAGGAGCTTGCCTTCGTCAGCTAGGTTAGTCTGGGCACCCTCGGTGTCGTCGAGCACTTCCACGTACTGCAGCGAAGCTTCTGCTCCTCCTTCCTCGGGTTCCGGGACAAGGGAGTAGTCTCCGTCCGGAAGATCTACGCGGAATGCAATGCAAGGTTCAGGTGATGTGACAATTTGTTATCTTACCCAACTCTTGTTGGTCATATTCACCTTAACAAGTATCTAGACAGTACATCTCTTTTAAGAAGGTTATTAGTTGCATATGAGTCATTCTTTTATTGCACATTTGAATAAAGGTTCCCTTTTGTACTTGTTATTTTATGTGAAGGTTTAACCCTTTTCCTCTCACTAGCAAGGGTATGAACAATATTTTTATTCATAAATAAATTCATTATCAGCAAGGGTGTTTTATTAATCTTAATTAAGTTAGGTAATACTTTCCAAAAAGAAAATTGAATTAAAAAGGCATTTTCCTTATTTAATTGTTCTTTAACATTTAAAAGGGATTTTAAGATTTTTATTAAGCAATAAATTACCAAAAAATTAAAGAAGTGTTTCTTAAGCATATCAGCACCTATACTGGTCCACTGGATCCACATGCAAGGCTTAGAAGCTAGGAATTTAAATACTATAGAAAATAACAAAGTCTAGCTAGTGATTCAAATTAAATGCATACAAAAAATAATTAAGCACCAAAATGATCCAAACTTTCTCATGCAAGCTCTCTGGTCCTAAACAAGCCTAAAGAACCAACATGTACACCTAAAAACTCTACTGATCTTGCTTCAATAATTTACAAAGGAAAACATGCACAAATTAAGAATAAATATTTCTGTTAAGCCAAAAATCATGATTAATTCACAAGAGGTGTGTTTTTATATGACAAGACAGTATACACAAGTTGGGCACAAAAACATAAATATTTTTAGCTACAAAAATCATCTAGGCAGTTTCTGCAGAAATGGACAACAATTTATATAGCAAGATTTACTTCATAACTTTGTGCAATTTTTGGCACAGGAGCTAGCCATGACAAGACATACAACATATCCAAAACTTGGATGCAGAGGAATTACAGTTTTTGAGTTATGGCAGATCTAGGTATTACACAATCCTATTTTTCATGTTAAAAATATTCAGAATCAGACCATTTGAGAATAACAAAAGTTGTGGGATTTCTCTCCATGAATCCAACAAAATTGGTTTGGTATTGTTCTGAATTTTCTACGATTTTATACAGATTTTACAAGTTTCTGCAAAAGGTCAACACTATTCCAGAACACCTTTACACGCAGGCCCCTAGAATTTTTCAAAGGGTTACAGATATACCCTTGCCGCACGGATAGACCCCTGGAAAGAATCGGGGACTCGCAATTGGGTCCCTGGGCGCCGGCCTGCGGCGGTCCGGCTGGGCCTCGACGAACCGCCGGCCGGGGGCGGCGGCGGGAAGGGACCTTGGGCCCCCGGGGGGCCGATTCCCGCGCTCGGTTTGGGCGGGGCGCCACCGGCGAGGCGAGGGGTGCCGGCGGCCGGGCGCGATGGGGCTCGAACGGCGAGGCGGGCGGGCGGCCGAGGCGCGGCTTGGCGCGCGGCGGCGCGGCCTGCCTGATGATTTCAGACTGTCCCTGTTTGACTGACTGTAACTCGAATTTTTGCAACTAAAGTGCATTGAGTGATGAATAGGAAAGTTGTAGATCTCACTACCATCTACAACTTTCACAAAGGCTCTAGGGTGTTTTTCTCAACGGATTTTGCAGGAACGTCGTGCCAACTTTGAATGCCGCCATGTCTCTGTGCGCAGGAGGTACTGATAGTTGACCAAGTTTTTCACCCTTTTCTGCTCAAAATTTGAAATGCCAATCTACACGAAAGTTGTGTCCCTCAACAACATAGACAACTTTCATAAAGATAGATTTTGAAGTGTTTAGGTGAAATTTGGAGAACGCGGCAAAAGTTCCAGACGACATTCGCCGACGTCAAAGGTTAAGCCCGGTTTGACCGTGTCTTTGACCAATGGTTGACCACGGGTTTGTGTAGACTTGGTCAAGGGGTTCAATAGGGTTCATTAGCGAGGTTTTCGGGGTGATGACCCAGGTTGACCTAGGTTTGACCGCTGTCGGCCGGTTTGACTCGGCTGATTCGGCCATTAGCGTTAATGACGCTAATTAAAAACCTGGGGCGTCACAACCTCCTCCCACGCCACCGCTGCCCCCATCCTCCCGTTGCTCCTCCGTTCTTGCCTCGCCTCCTCCCCACTGTCGCGTCATTCCTGGTCTGTCGATCGATCCCTTCCCTCCCGCGCCTCTCTCCGTAAAAAACGGATCGCCCTGACGCCGCCCCTCCCCCGTCCCCTCCGTCCACTGCCACACTGCACTCTCACTGGCCTTCCGGGCACATGGTTCTTCGTGCCATTCTGCGATTCCTTCCGCTCGGGGCCCGCTGTGCAGCCCCATGGAAATTGGATCCGTGTCTTGGGCTGCTTGCCCCGATCGATGTGCATCGGGCGCCTCTTCTTATTGTGGTGCGAGGAGCCTGGGACGAACATGCCGACACCATCGTGCTAACGAAGATACTAGGGCCGCACGGGGTGAGATCGATCTGGATTGATTGGTCCTCTTTCTCAAGTAAGCTCCTTCACTTTTGTTCGTTAGGCTGTTTTCTTATGCGGTGGGAGTACTAACAGCTGTAGTGTTTTCCCTTTTTTAATTTGTGTTGTTTAATATGTCACCTGATTTTCATATGGGATGGGGCGAGGTGATGGTGAATACGTGGTGAATTTGTACAATCCTTTGGCTCACTTAGGTATTTGTATTTTTGTGCAGAGAAATATGATGATGTCGACTCCTGTGAGGAACTGGTTGATTGAGGAATAACAACATACTACTATGGAATGATGTGATCTCGGGTATGATGCAGAACTCTCTCTTTCCCTTATATTAGTTTGGATCACAATTTGACAATGTCTTTGTATATGTTGATTTCATTTACATCCATGAGATGCTCCATAGGATGGAGGTTAGTTCCTATGAATTTCTACTTCAGATTGAGTTACTTGTATGCAAGATTGATGTATTACGTTTGTACTGATTATCTTCAACTTATGCTATTACAAGTTCAACTAGAACAAAGTACACTAGCATGTATTGTGCAGATGCCAAATAAATACAACCGCTCTGAGTGTTCTTTTGTTTGGGTTCTCAGGTTTGTGGCTAATAAAATCTTAGTAATCACCTTATATAAATTTTGTTTTGATCGTACTGATTGCTTCAAAAGCCATCAAATTATTTATCTCCCACTTTTGCCTATCAACTATAAATTATTTAACAAGAAAATGATATATCTGTTCATGACTGAAAAAGTTTCTATATGAATTGAAAATTATTAAGGTTGCACGATTGAGTTAAACTTGCTACGAATCTACGTCACCCTTGCCATCGATGATCCTGATTATTCAAGTAATTAATCATTTATCCTCTTTAGTTCACATATATACCATGATTGATATTGTTTAGTCCAGCTTGACTGAATTGAAAGGCCAACCAGCAGGCAACAACCTACAAAAGTGCCTGATTGTATCTCTCAGAGTTGCAAAAGGTATATCGAAATAAAGAATAAAAAACATTTTTTTGTCATTGTTTACAATGTGTAGGTGATCAGATAAAAGCTCAACATGTTACACCGAGTAAGGAGGAAGCTTGTTGGTTGACAGTGCGTTATACTACAATAGCACGTTTCCCAATTTAAAATAGTTGAGGACATGTAGTATGTACCGCTGCATTTTCTTTTATGTACAATGTTCGCTACTCTAATCTATAATCTTGAAGACATTTTGTTTAATGCTCCTGGAAGTGAGAGAAGGGCTTTAGAAGTTCTTCATTTGCAAGAGCATTTTTTCTATTTCAGAGGAGCAACTGATGTAAATTGTTGATTTATTATCCCTCAATAAGTAAAATTTGTCATGTGTTTTTGTACAAACTAGAACTGTGATTGGTATCTTGATTCTGAAACTAAGATTTATTTCATTTTTATTTTTATTCCTACTCAGTTCAGGTAATTATGAAATTTTCCTTACACCCAAAGCACCTGCAACTATTCATCTGGTCACAGGGAGATCAATATGTTTCACTTTTGGCTTTGTAGTCCTCTACGCAAGGCAAGGTGCTCGTGCTGCACAATGAGATTTAGGTTATTGAGAGGGATCATTGTGCATACCAAGAGATTATTAGCCACATTTCCCTTTGCTCCATCAAAGATACCAAGAAGGTAAATAGCATGACCGTTGTTGTTTTGTATGATTATTAAGCCAGATACTACCCTGGTAACTAATTTACACTTTGAATAGTTTAAACAAATGGTATATCCCGTCGTAGCCTTGCCATTTCCATGGTTTGAACAGAGCAAGTGATACTTAGAGTTACTATGTGAATGTAGGCATTTGCACTTATCATTCGATGCATTTGCACTTATCAATCTTGTCAATGATGTTTCCCTGATTGAATTAATATTCTCCCATGTAATTCCGAAGCTTCTTCATATGGTTCTTGACGGACTTGTGCAATTAATAGGGTTAAAAATTTGCATTTGTCTCTATTAGTATCCTCAGTTCTTCTGGCTCTAGAACAACACAACCTGACAATATATGACATGTGAAGCTTTGTACGAATGTGAGTCCTTTGTCTCCTTTTTAATTAACATTGGAATATATTACTACATTATTCTTGTCGTAGGAATCCCTAAGTTCAATAGTAACTGCACATACATCTCATAAAGAAATGCATTATTTTACCTTTCAACCTCGTTAGTTATCTGTTTATTTGACACATTTTTTGTGTTTTTAGGCAGGTTTGATCATATATCAAACTTTAAAGGTAGAGGGAATGTGAGTCATGCATTTGAAATTTTTTTGACCTGTTGACCACAAGTTTGGGTTGAACTGGACAGCATGGTATTTTTCCTGGTGACCACAAGTTGAGCTCACAAGTGACAGCAAACCATTTGTGGTTCCATGTAAATCGTACGTACATAATCTGGTCAATAATGTTTATATTGGAGATGCTGGTGGCTGTGTGTTGTTAGTTACGGGGAGAAGCAAGAGTGTTCCGCTTGCCTTTACTTGATTATTGAGCTGACATGCACCTCATGTATATAACCTAATATGTTAGTATGTCACGCCTGGTGGATCGATATTTTTGAGTTAGTACTCTGGACTTTGTTATGGTTCTATGTTTGTGATCCAATGAGCACGATATTTTGCATATGGAGATTCACGGCATCAAGACTGTTACCATTAGTCCTATACGCTCACAATATAGTATGTGCTGCTGATGGTGTGGAACTTTTGTTGTTTCACTGTGAATAAAAGACAATTGGATTAGTATGCAAAGCCGGACCCAAAGAACAAGCTTATATGTATACTCATTGCAAACTCTCTTTTCTTCACATTGCTTATGGTTTTACTCATTCAAGGGTTTTGTCAATTAAAATGTTGTATTGGATTTGGTTGAAACCTCGTAGAAACATAATGCATATGCCCATGAAATAAATGCCTTCTGTTTGTGAGTTTTTACAAAAAATATTTCACTCAATCGAGTTTGATGGTTATATATGAAATTTATTTTGCCCGCAACGGACGGGCACATTCCTAGTATGTAATAAAGATTGAGAAGATAAAGGAAAAGGAGAAACGGTTGATGACGTGTAAGTTGTGAGTCGTGGCACATAAATTTTACGATAGAAAATGAGACAAAGTGTTTCGTGTTTGTGCTTACGTTAAAGCACATGCCTACACATGTTTGGTAGGAGAATCCAATATATTTGTTAATAAAGGTTCGCTAGACAAATATGTTTGTTAATAAAGGCTGAGAAGATAAAATAAATACAAAAGATTTTTAACAACTTGTAAATAAATAAACAATAAATAATAATAATAATAATAATAAATCTATATCACCTATAGATATGAAACTCACTAAGAGACATTAATTATATTTCTCTCAACATGCAAGTCATTTACTTCACATGCCACATCATCATTCACTAGAGCATCCATACACTTTGCGAGTACCATACTAAAAAATTCCAACAATAAAAATATGTGAAAGATCAATCATTTAACAATCGCTTTCTCTCAACAAAATGAACATATTTTCATATATAGTATCATTTGTAAAAGAATGTTGCATAGCAATCACCTTAGTTTATACTTTCAAATTTTCACCTTACAATTTTTGTTTAAAAATGCATGTAGCAATGCGCAGGGTATCACCTAGTTATCATATATTAGTCACATGCATAAAACTTGCATAAGAAAGAAAGAGGTGAAGCATTCCTTGCCAAGGAGGGCGAGAGGAGCGGTTTTTCAAGTGGTGGTGGGATGCGTGAAGGGCAGAAAATCCTCAACCAAACACCAATGTAAAAATCGTCCGCGAGATCCTCTGTGGCGCCACCACCAAGATAGAATTAGGTAAGATAAAATTGATTGGAAAGTCCCAAATTAGACCAAAGCAATTCTGTCTGCTAGAATAACAAAAAAAGCGCTTCCGAATTGATCTCATCCTTTATATAATAAAATAAAAATTTTTCTTTATTCGGTAATAACTTAATATTGGAATAAAACACTCGTTATAGCAATTAATAAATGGAAAGAATTAGGCATTAGTTCATGAGGAATTCTGTATGAACAGGAATAAAGGAAGGAAAGAATAAATAAAGATCCTTTTCTCTATTGCATTCCATATCTTTTGTCCTATTCTTCTTTCCCCGGGAAGGGTATACTTAAAAGAAAAAAGAACAAAGGGTTAATTCGTTCTTGACAGCGATTTCTTTAACAAGTGAATGGGAACATACTCTAGACCGGAATTCGAAGAAAGTATTTCGTCCGCGAGATCCTCTGTGGCGCCACCACCAAGAATAGTTTATCTATCTAATTAGGGTCATCGACGGAGGAGCAGTGACGGAGGGCGCACGGTTCCTCAGTCAACGTCGTCCGTCTGATTCACGAGGTCTCGTGGGACACACGTAGGCAGCCGTTTGGAAGATTATTGGCCAGCGGGAATTGAGATTTTGTTGCAAAGTATTCTCAAGATGTATTCAACATATTCTCTAGAAGGCATAACCATCATTAGAAAATGTGTGAAAAGAGTAACATAACTAAGCAGGGCGAGAGGAAGACGACCATGAGTCACGTGTTCTTTGTGTCATATTGGATAAATATGTTCACTAATAAAGATTGAGAAGATAAAGTAAATAAGAGAAACGGTTGATGATGTCTAAGTTGTGAGTTGTGGCACATAAATTTTAGGATAGAATAAGAGACAAAGTGTTTCATGTCTATGCTTACATTAAAGAAAATGCCTACACATGTTTGGTAGAAGAATCCAATATCTTTGCTAATAAATGTTCACTAGACAAATCTATAACAACTATATAATCGGTACTCACCACAAGTCATGGTTGGATTTCTCCCAACATGCAACCATTCCACATCATCATCCACTATGTGCCATATCATCATACTATATGTCATGTCATCATCCACTAGACTATCTATTTATATATTCAACCGATTTTCTGTGAACATATTTTTGTGAGTAGCACGCCACAAAATTATAGTAGTAGAAATACATATAGGATCAATCATTTGAGAATGTTTCTTTCTCAACAAAATGAACATGCTTCCATGTCAATGTTGTTTACAATTGAATGTTGCCATGCAATCACTTTGGTGTTTATACTTTCACATTTCACTTTAAAATTTTGTTTAACGAATTCCCACAGCAACACGCGGGGTATGACCTAGTATGTTTGTTAATAAAGGCTGAGAAGATAAAATAAAACTAGAAACCTTTGACGACTTGTAAATAAATAAATAAATAATAAATAAATCTATATCACCTATAGATGAAACTCACTAAGAAACATTAATTATATTTCTCTCAACACGCAAGCCATTTACTTCACATGTCACATCATCATCCACTAGAGCATCCATACATCTTTGCAAGTACCATACTTAAAAATTCCAAAATTAAAAATATGTTGAAGATCAATCATGTAACAATCGTTTTCTCTAAACAAAATGAACATATTTTTATATATAATTTCATTTATAAAAGAATGTTGCATAGCAATCACCTTAGTTTATACTTTCAAGTTTTCACCTTACAAATTTTGTTTAAAAATTCCTGTAGCAACACACGAGGTATCACCTAGTTACAATATATTAGTCACATACATAAAACTTGGATAAGAGAGGTGAAGCATTCCTTGTGGAGGAGGGAGAGAGGAGCAATTTTTCAAGTGGTGGTGGGATGGGTGAGGGGCGCAAAAATCCTCGACCAGGCACCAACGCAACAACCTGCCATGGGATTCTCTGTAGTGCGGCCACCATACTAGGGTTTATCTGTCTGATTAGGGTGATCAACGGAGGACAAGTAATAGGAGGCGCACAATTCCTCAGCCAACGTGGCCCGTCTGATCCACGAGGTCTCATGGCGCACACGTAGGTGACTGTTTGTATGTTGTTGGGCACCGGGAATAGGAGATTTTGTTGCAACATAGGTTCTCAAGATGTGTTCAAACACTTTTAATAAGAGTGATGTTCAGGGTTTGGACGAAAGGAGAGCAGCTGATGTACAACAATGATGATCACAGGGCGTTGACCACCACACACCAGCACAACAACTTGCCGCAGGATCTTGTGTGGTGCCACCACCATACAAGGATTTATCTATCCGATTAGGGCGCTTGACAGAGGAGGAGTGATGAGAGGCGCACTGTTCCTCAACCAATGTGCCCTGTCTGATCCATGAGGTCTCGTGGCACGCACATAGGCGGTCGTTTGGGTAGGTTGTTGGGCAGTGGGAATGAGATATTTTGTTGCAACATGGGTTCTCAAGATTTATTCAACACACTTTCAATAGGAGTGATGTTCAGGGTTTGGACGGAAGGGGCGCAACTGATGTACAATAATGATGATCACAGGTTCTCGACCACCACAGACCAGTGCAACAAGCTACCACGGGATCCTCTATGGTGCCGCCACCCTACAAGGGCTTATCTATTCGATTAGGGCGATTAATGGAGGAGGAGTGACAGGAGGCACTCGGTTCCTCAGCCAACGTGACCCGTCTGATCCACGAGGTCTCATGGCACGCACGTAGGTGACTGTTTGTATGTTGTTGGGCACCGGGAATGGGATATTTGTTACAACACGGGTTCTCAAGATGTATTCAACACAGTTTCAGATGGTAAGAGGGCAACTTATGTACAACAATGACGATCATGGGGCCTTGACCACCACGCACCAGTGCAACAACCTATCACGGGATCCTCTTCAGCTCCGCCACCCTACAAGGTTTTATCTATTCGATAAGGGCGAACGACGGAGGAGTGACGAGGGGCGCATGGTTCCTCATCCAACGTGGTCTGTCTAATCCACGAGGTCTCGTGGCACGCACGTAGGCGGTCGTTTGGGTAGGTTGTTGGACATCGAGATCGGTGGACGATGCATTATTGGTGGAGAAGACAAAAAAAAGAAGCACTCACACAATCTCAAGAAGGAGAAAAGTCAAGAAACAAATTCTAAAGGTAGAGAAAACCAAATTAAAAATTCACACAAAGGTCATATTTGCACATCTTGTTGTTTTATATTAGGTGCGGAGTATAAACTTAAAGAAAAGTAGTAGATAATTTATAGATCTTTATTACACTAATAAACCACGTATTGTATCTAAAAAGGTACCAACCGTGAGTGTTTTCCTTTCATGATTTCCTTACACGTTCTCCATTCTTGCTATGCTAAATTCACTATCTTCGTAATCATACCAAATTATAGGTCGTTTAGCTTTTCTACGTGCAAGTTTTTCTTAAGGGGAATTAGAAGGTGCGCTCACTTGAACATTTCATTCAAAAAGACACAGCAAAAGGTTACACACAAGAGTTTTACAAGTTTTTCATAGTATCCAAATATAATATTATATCTGGTCTAGATAATCGGGCGAGCCGCTTCAGCCGGGATGCCGTGCATGTATCCTTGCAACGGCTGCACCGCGAGGCGCGAGCAAGCCACACACATGAGCACTGGGGCAGGGGAAGCGAGTGATCGGCCCCGGCGCTGGTATGTGGTATCTACGGTATCGCGACGGAACTGTCCAGGTGACTGGTGGTAGTGTGGCACGCACGAGTGGCCAGGGGATTCACATTCACATTCACGATCGACCCGTCTCGTCCTCGTCGTCTTGGATGCCGTGGCGAGCTCCGAGGGCGCGCTCGTGGCCCCGGCCGCGTGCTCCGTGGAAAATTTGGTGCTCGCGACAAACCTCTTCGGCGGCCTGATCTGGCGGGGGTGGGTGGAATCTGAGCCTAGCAACGGCGCCGCCCCCTGACAGCGCCAAAGAGAGGAGATCCACCACGTGGGAAGCGCCGCGGGTGTTTTGGCGCTTCCGGGCGGGGCGTGCCACGGACACGCTGGAAACACTTGGCGGCGGCAGCGGGGTGCGCGCGGCCACCGGCCAGGCGGACCCGGGGTCTCGGCTCCGCGCGCGGTAGGTGGGAGCCGGAGGCTAGGGAGAGAAGTAGAGAAGGTCCATTCTCAAAAAAAAAAAAGAGTAGAGAAGGTCCGGGACGATGCCGCTGAACCTGGACTAGGACACAAGAACTGTTCACCGTCCAATCAGTCTGGTGCTGTTAATGCTGCAGAGTTGTAACAGCTTACTTGGGTGCGCCGTTGACTGGCCGCACGGTTCTTTTGTGAGCCCCGGATCTTACGTGAAGTTTGTTGAGGAAGAAGTTTGTAACAGCTCAGAGCAACTCCAAGAAAGCTTTTCTAAATATCACTACCAAAAATACTAATTTGCTACAGTATGTAAAATGAAAAAGCTAGTAAAAAGTTGATGAAATCCCAATGGGCCTAAAATCAACTCGCCATATGCTTCCACCGCTAGTGGGTCCCGCCCGCCATACTACGCATGCGAGGGGATAGGTAGCAGGACCTGGTTAGCAAAGATGGCTAAGCGAAGCCGGTTTAGCTAGTGGAAGATAGCTAGTAGTAAGTTTAGGTTTGCATTGGATTCGATTTTTAGACAAATTTTCTATTTTTTAAGTAGTGCCAAGATAACTGGTATCTTGGAGTTCGCTCTCACAACGACGTGAAAATGGCGCCCGAAGACAAACAAACAAGCGTGGATGATGGATCTCGCCTTGGTCCTGGATGGGTTTTTTGGTCGCAGCTAAATAGCCCAAGCCCGACCACAAAAGCTCACACAACTAGACTGGACTGAACCCAAAAGTTTACTAGTCCAAAAGCGTTTCACACAGCCCACTAGGCCGAAGGGAAGAAACATGCTCGGCCCACAGAGCGGCGGCGGCGCTCCACCGCCAGCGGCACGCCGCCACCCCAAACCAAGCCAACAAGCGCACAGGGCGAACGCGGCCGCGGCACACGCAAAAACGGCAGAAGCATCCTTTGCATCCCTCGTCTCCACGGAAGCCCAAACGCAAACTCCTCCCCGATTTCCCAACCCCGATTGGAAGCGACGCCCGACCGGACCGCACCGCCCCCTCTCACGGAGCCGAGCCGTCTAGAAGCGGCGCCGCCGTCCCAGCCCGGCCGCCACCCCGTCGGACGCTCGCGCCGTCGCACGCTGCCCTAGGGTTCCGCGTGGAGGGGGATCGCCGGAGATGGACTGGAGCGCGGTGACGGCGGAGGACCTGGTCGACGCGCTGCGGGAGGTGGACTGGTCCACGCCGCCGCGGCCCATCCCGGAGTTCTTCTCCCGCTTCACCGTCCCCCGCTCCTACTCCAAGTGGACCAGCCGCCTCAAGTGCAACCTCTACTAGTACGATCCGCCTCCTCCCCTAACCCCTCACCGTTTAGATGCATATTTACTTTTCCGTGCCTCGCGCGTATCCACGATTTGTCCGGGACTCGCGTGATGGGTTGAATTTGAAGGTTAAGTCAGGAATTTATGTTTGCGGGCCAGGTTTTGCCTGCTTGCGCTAGAATTTGCGGGCATTAGAGTGAATTTGTGCTGGATCAGGCGTTTTTCCTTTTTCTGGAACGAGTAGATTTGGGTGTATGCACATGTGCTTCTTCGATAGCTCCAGCCTGTAGGGCATGTCGTTTGTACTGCTAATGCAGATAAATCGGGTGCAGTTCCCCTTGATTTAACTAGCAAATTCCAGTGTCCAAACTCAACCCTTGTTTTGTGTCCATGGCTCAACCGGTAGCATACGATGTCAAGGCTAAGAAAATGCATGCTGCTCACTGGAGTAATCATTATATATCATAGTTCCGGCAAATTAGGTCGCAATTAAGGAGTTACATAAGAGGAAACTGTGGTTGGCCGTGTGTTAGCCCCTTTTGAAACTTTGATGAATTGATAGTATGGTAATACAGATCATCAGAGCAGCCCTCTGTATTGATCTCTGCAGGCTCAGCTTGTTTACCGGCTTACATATGCTGGATTGGGATCTGTTGAATGACGGGGGCTCAGTTCTTCCATATTTTCTTTTACCTATTTGAAGTGGCTTACTCTGTGGTGGAGAAATGTGTTAAGCGCATATGATGTGTTAGAGCTTTCATTTTGTACACCATGAATTTATAAGGAAGCACAATAGCATGACTTTCTTTCTTTCTTCTATTATCTTTTTGATATGTCCAGCTCAGAGAGGTCTAAAATGCAATATGCAACTTGTTGGACGAGCATACGTTTTTGTTTTGTTTTGTGTTTCTTCTTTGATTAACATCATGATTTTTCAATTTGCAGTTACAGGACAAACTATTTCATCTTGATCATGTTCATCCTTGGTAAGGAAAGTGATTATAATCTTTCTTTTAATCCTATTTAGTGGCTGATATTGATGTGCTACCATGGGTACACATAGGGATGGGCTTCCTTTGGAAGCCAGTTGCAATCCTTGCAGCTTTTATGACTGGACTCAGTATCGCATTTCTTAATGACAGGTAAGCAAATACTTAAGCTGGAACCATCTCTATGCTTGTACTTGTAATTTGGTTCTTTTTATAGTTGTTCAATTGTTCAGCGACACAGGTCAAAAGTTCTTTTACTCCGACCTGAAAATAAGTTGTGCCATTCATACTTCTTTAATCAAAAGGTTTCTACTGTAAACTTGAGTAGTGTCTAGCTATCAGTTTCTCATTTCTACTGTAAACTTCAATAATGTCTAGCTAGCAGTTTTTCATCTTTGGATCAATGAAATGCTGTTCATTTTGAGGCTGCTATTTGGTGTTAACCCTATCTTGTAATTTATATAAACTTGACATTTGACATTCTATTTGTTTGTGTTAACAGCGGATCATTGACGGTTTGCATTTTTCTAGTTCAGTTGATGCTCGAGTCAAGAGTTCTTTTTTATTTTTTTAAGCCGTAGGTTCAGGTGAATATGAGAGACCATGATACTGTTTCCAAAAGCCTTTCAAATTATTAAAGGTTGCATGAAAAGACAAATGTAGTCGAACAAATTTAAAGATATTGATACTGCACACATGTTTTCATATTTGATTGAGGCAGACAAGGCCCCAAACTATAAATTCTGTGGATATATTGTGTGAGCCTCTTGAGCCTGATTACTTGTCCCTCCCCTTTGGGGTGGGATTGGGGGGGGGGGTGTTCTTTGTCATCTTTGAGGGTTCATGTAATGTAAGTTCAATTTTGCGGGCAGCAATATGTTGCGTTAGAATATTATACCTTTGTTCTTGTTTTTTCTGGTGATGATTGAAATATTGGAAGTGACGACAAACAATTGTATATTCAACTATTAAGCTCTTATTTGATGTATTTTTCTTGGTCTGTTGGATTGAAACTATGAAAAGATCAATAATATATCTTCATGTCGCCTTGCTGTTAAGAATGATGTGCCCTAGCTTATCCAATGTAATCAACATTAGAACAGTTGTTGTTTGCCTTGAGTTTATTTGCGATTCATGGTTCTCAAATTTTGTGCCAAGAAATCATCTTATTTATATGATTATTATAAACTGACTAATTATGTTTGATATTTCAGTTTTGCAGTCACTTTCAATGAAAAAGTCACAAGGACTGTGAGACAATTTTCACCACATTTAGCTGCAAAGATGAGGCCACCGATAACGTGGGTATCCTAATTTCTGATATTTCTTTTTGTTGTATGTTTTATTGTGGGTAATACAATGTGATGCTAACATCATTTTTTACGACATATTCAGCCCTGTTCTTCGCGGTCGACCAAGCTCGAAGAGGTCAATTCATATTTGTGGGCGACCTCGATGGGTGTTTGTCCTGTTCTTTTCTGCAGGTATGCAAAAACTGGACTTTGTAAAAATGCTATATTTTCTTTCCACATAATCTTCAAAACTGACACAACATGTTTTCTTGGTTGCAGTTAGCTGTATGCTCTGGTTGACCTCATGCAGTCTTCTCACAGTTCTCTGGGCACTTCTCATTGCTCTATTCGGTATGTCCAGTGCATGGTTCTGAAATCCAGTGTATCACGTGCAATGCCTTTCTAATATTTTCTGTTGTGCAGCAACGGTGCTTCATGCAAGCTTCAGAACACCTAATTTGAAAGCACGTCTGAATACATTCAGAGAGGAATTCCGGGCTGTTTGGAGGAATTACAGTGAGCTTTAAGATCTCCTTTGTTTCTCATGTAAGTACCTATTTCAATGTCTAGGCCCTCAATCTATCTGTACATGTATTTGCTACATCATTTATTTCCATGGCATGTCATTTCAGTATGTTAATATTGGCCTGCATGTGCCATGCCTTGTTGATTAGTGTATTTTTCATCGCAGTTCATGTGGTAAGAAAAGGTGTCTCATGCTGAAACATCCATGCTATTTGTGTGCTGTGCTTGGAGATCTAGATGAAGGCCGCTGCACTACTACGTGGATTACATGCTCTTTTGGGAGGTGGATTTGGGTCGGGTTGATTCAGTGGGCAATGCTATGCCTTGCACATGACCCTCCAGAACAATAATTTTTTGTTTCAGACTTCTCCCTAACCGAGCATTGGAGAAATGGCATCATGTAAAGGATGTAAAAATGTACCCTGATCTCAATCAAACCATATGTTGTTTGTGAAATGACTGGTTTTCGATACATCTTTTTGGGATCATCGTATGTTTGTGACTATAATTTTGTTTGAGCATTTGTTTTGAAGTTGGTTTTTGACTGAGTCTGTTAAGATCTATGTGGGCTATCTCAACTTCTAGCTATTCAGTCATCAAGTATTCATGATCTGTTAGACTTCGAGGGCAGCTAACGCAGAAAAGTGCGCATGGAAGCACATTGGTTAAGGGCATGTCTGTTTCATATTCGGTTTGTACAAATTTGGATTGTGCTTGTAAAGAGCTGGATTGTCAAATTCATGTCCAAACTTTGGATTGTTGTTTCATATTCGGTCTGTAAAAATATGGATTGTTGATTGTAAAGAGCTGGTTCTCAAAATCCATAGGTCCAAACTTTGGATTGCCGTTTTGCAACTTTGGATTGTGGTTTTTTTTCTCTTTATACGTTGATCTAGCTTTCCTCCCACCCCTCATCCTCTCTTAAGTAGAGAGAAAATACTGCCTCTCCCCTGTAATGGCTTGTCATAATCCAAGCGTAAAAATACAATCCCCACGAGTTGCTTTTTTCCTCCGTTTCCCTTCCGTGCCTTGCATTCATAATCCAAAGCAGAAACAAACACACCATAAAACTCAATTTAGAAGATGAGAAGTACATCGACCCAACTTAAAGAACATCAAGCGACTGAAACATTGGAAAGAACCCGCATGAGCCATTTAGAATGGAACTTCATCCTTTAAATAGATTTTGCCATCTGGAGACATCTGAACTAGCCTTGTATTCGTCGCAATCATAGAGAATGGGTTTACAAAATGGCAGCAGCTAAATGTATCATTGGCAGCAGGAACAAAATCGCAAATGAAGGCAATCTACAGCAATGAACCTTTACTCGCAATTGCTCCGATCAAGCAAGGATTCTCATTGGCAGATCATTGGAATTGGCAGTCTGATTATGTGGCATAGCTTCTGTCGCCAGCATCCCCCAACCCTGGAACTATAAAACTGTGGGCACAAAACAACAAAGGAAGCCATTAACCATCAGAAGTAATGGCCTTTGTGCAGCAATAACAAGCACCAATTCGCCTTCCATGACTTTGTAACTAGCGGATAAAAGTTTAGAATAATACCCTTTCTCATTTACTTCGGGATCAATTATTCCTGTGTACACATGGAGCCTGGAATGGAAGAAAATTGTAAGTACTGCATGCCAGATGAACTTTTTACAACACATAAGATCATTTATTCTTACCCGGGGAACTTGTTATTGAGTTTTTGCAGTGCAGGAGGTGCTGCAACAGCAGATACCTGAATTGGGGGAATGACAGTGTTAGAAGTTTGATACAATGGTTAAGTAACAGAAGCATACGGAAGTTTGAGCAACTTACAACTTTAATCTGCTTGCTGGTAACTCCACGCTCGATTAACAAGTCAATAGCAGCAACAATTGTCCCACCTAAAGAAATAAATCAAACATATTTTATTATGCTTAGAGATTTACATCATGCTATGCCATTCTGGTCACATGGACCAACAATCTACAATATGTATTTCCACCTTTCATATCTCAAAAGAAAAACAAAATTACCATTCATCACAAAGTCATTAGTACCTTAGGCAGAAAAGTTTTTCAACCGCATACCGACTAGGTACAGAAACTACCTTTTATTTTGCCTTTCGAGAAATTGGTATGTTCAAATTAAGAACTATAGGCAGAACACAAGTTGTTTATGTAGAGCTAAAGGCTTACCAGTGGCCAGCATTGGGTCAACAACTAGCACACGAGTCCCCTCTGGAATCTTGTCAGGCAGGCTGGATTGAAAAGAAAAAAGAATAATAGTTATTGGGGTACTCTAATTGTGCAGGCAAATAAGGTCTTTGGCAGTGCTGCTAGAAAGAACAAATCAGCATAATAAGGAAGTGACATGACATTAGGTAACACAAAGCACGGTACTTGCTATAACAAATAACTAGTACATATTATAATAGTATTGATAGCAAAGGAACTTCTTTTTATTAATATTTACATTATGTACAAACACTACTATGTTGCAAAAGGAGGGAATAAGGTATTTCATATTCAAGAAAAGGGGGTTTTACTTACATAGTTACAAAAATAGAACTGCATTTGAAAAAATGTTATGCTTAGTATTATAATAGGGTCTTGTGACCCAATGCAACAACCAAAGCATGGAGCAACCCAATTATTACCTCCGGTTAAAAACATAGTTGACACTTTTACCTTTTAATGGTTTCAATGTGCAATTTGGACTGTTATTTTCTATTTTAACAGTTTAAAGAAAATCGATAAGGTATTGGTCAAAGGGTAAAACATTTGTGGACAAAGGGAGAACAATATGGTGCATTTTTTTTTGACATAAAACAATATGGTGCATGAGAACATAAAAGTAGAGCTTGCAGGATGAAGGAAACATACTTGTTCAGATATATTGAAGGTTGAAGTGTTTCTTCATCTCTACGAAGGCCTTCATGTTTCAATGAAATGGAACAGATAAGAATAAGAGCTCATAGTTTTCAGGACGAGTATTTGTTTGTGTAAGTGATTGACACACAACTAAAGTTTACAGAATATGTAAATAACTCTAATAAGCTTCTTAGTTTACTTAATTTGACACATCCATTATTGGCAAGAAGAATACTACAGTGGTGGTTAAGTACAGTAACTATAGTCCCCACATTTCCAACTTTATGCATCTGATGCACAAAATTGCATGCATCGAATCTGGAATCTCAAGCATTAGCATTAGTATACAGGGGAAAAAATCAGCTTGGAATGCTGGAATATGGATTGTGAAGCTTAATTAGCAGTATGTGAGCATAATTAAAGGCTTATTAGAATTTTCGTTTTCTTTTAAAAAACAGAATTTGACTGTAATTTGCTTAGACATAAAGAGACAAAACATTGTCTAAGCAACTTACCAAGGTGATAGGTCTTGGTGGCTGGCAGAACTGATGAAGCTTGTTCAGCTAGTGCCAGACCAGCTCTTAGTATTGGAATAACCTGTTAGACATGCTAATAGAAAGACTAAATATAATCGCAGACACTACAAATGTCATGTACAATATCCAATGTTATGAAACAGACTTACCAGAACAGGCTCTCTTGGATCAATAAATTCAACACTAGCTACAGCTACAGGTGTTTCAACCTCTCCTGTGATTGTAGGCTGCAAGGGTTCAAAATGATTTATATTTCTGATGTACAATAGGTAATGAAGCGTTGATTGATGTGTCTGAGAATGACTGAAAGTCTGAAACTCAACACATGTTTTTTTTTGGATGAACACATTATTTCTGAGAGAAAGATAAGGGAACAGGCCCATGGTTGGGTGGTGGGGGTGGGGGTGGTCTCCATTATATAAAAAAACAAAGCTAGGCTTTTGCAAAAAAAATACATGTGCAAATCGTGGCAGTGAAACTTTAAACAATGTAATGAGTTTTGATTCAGATGTTACTGGCATTCGGCGTTATTACAGACAATAACCATTACCCATACGATGCTAAAACTTCGCCTTACATTGATTTAACAAGCACAATTTAACTTCAACTTTAAAGCATTACGGATGTAAGAAGAATAACAGATAATGCTCAGCCAAGCAAAAGATTTCAACTCACCAACCAATCTCTGGATGCTTCATATATGAGCAGCCGACCAAGCTCGGACATAGCGCTCTCTATCACAACAATGAAGGACTGCTCAGTGAAATCCTATCATATTGCTTTGCTAGTAGTTACAAAAACTAGCTCAGTTTATAGCTGGATGAATTCATTTATTTATCTATTGTTTCACCAACAGCAAAAACTCCACCTGGGCCAAACAAAATTTCCTCGTGCAACCAATTCTACCGACTGGTTGGGTTCAGTTACTAACTATTATCCAGCTTCTACTAAGCCATTAAGAAGCACACTCACTGAAGATGGCGCAGGGTGTCTGCTCATTGCGCAGCACGGAGACCCAATGCTTTATCAGCGGGTGGGGCGGGACGAACACCTGCGAAAACTGACACGTCACGACCCCACACCACCCGAGAAAACCGCCCAAGCGCACAGAGGCACGTGCCCAATAGATAACGAAAGGCAACGAACAAATGGAGGCAGAGTCAGATCCGCACCAGCATCTGTCCGCCGGATGTGGGCGACCTCGTGCTCGTAGCGTCGGGGCCGGCCGCCCTCGCCGCCGTCGGAGTCAGCCTCGGCGCGCGCACGGGCAGCGGGGCCGGGGTGGTGAGGCGCGCGGAATTGAGGAGCGCACGGGAGGGAAGGAAGCAGCGGGAGGCCGGAGGGAGGTGCTGACGCGCGCACGAGCGGCGGTGGAGGGGCGCCGACACGGGCGCGGCCGCGGCCGTGGTAGGCGAAGGCATCGCGTAGGGGCGGGGGCGGGTGGGTGCGCGGATGGCGAGCGAAAGCGAGAGCAGTGACGACTGCGGAGGGGGACGAGGTGGGATACAGTGGGGTCACCTCGCCGTTATGCGCACAGTACACTGAGGGCAGCTCCAGTGTTCAAGAGCATGGGGTATTGCCAAGATTATGCCACGCAAGAGCAATTCCAGCAAGAGCCTGCAAACTGAGACCTTCAAACCTCATTTTGCAGGTCGAACTTTAAAAAATAGAGGTCTAAATTTACATCTCAGCTCCAGCAGAGACATGTAAATGGACCTCTATTTCCTTGTGGACCCTGTTTGTCAGCCTACGTTGCTCCTGCCCACTCCCCTGCCCGCCTGCTCCACGACGCGGAAGCGTGCGCGGGCGCTACGGACCGCACACTGCGCGCCGGGTCGCCGTGCTCTCGCGCTTGGCGGGCGGCAACGCGGAGAGGGACGGGGAGAGGCCGTTCTCGTGCTGCTGCTCCGCTCCTGTTCACCCGGATCCGCCTCCGCAGCGCCGGAGCTTGCCATCCGGATGACGGCCTTGGACAGAGGCTCCACCATCCGCGGCATCCCTCGTGTCGCCGCGAGACGTCTCGCCGCGCTCCGGCTGCGTGCGCCGAGCCGGGCCGGTGCAGCAGCAGCTCTTGCCGATGCGACGAGCTCGCCACACTAAGGAACCTTCAGGACGAACTCCTCCCAATGTGAAATGTTCTGGTACCGAGTCTTCTCCGCCGGCGCGGCCTCGGATTCGCGAACGCAAGATCAAGAGCAGTGCATGGCAGGCTGCGCCGGCGCCGCCTCCTGGCCGGCCCGTCACTACCGATGCTGCTCCTCTTTCCGGATGCATGATTCGTTCCTTACCTGGCTTTCCGTCCCCGCCCCCTTTTGTATCACGCAAACGCACGCACGCAGCAGGCTGTTGCCATGGCGCTCCGCTCCCATCCATCATTGATCGATCTTCATGCAGGGCGGGATGGCCATGCGTTGTACCAGCTCATGAATGAACAATCCAATATGTCACTGTGGCAGCATCAAAACGAGCACAACAATTCGGTCGATGGCCTGCTGGCTGGGCTGCTGCCGCCGCGGCACGGCGGCACACATGGTTGAGGTCTCCATCTCCCGCTTCATGTAAAAAAGCGATTTGGCTGACGAACGAGACGACGGTATGGGCGGCGGCGGCGTGACCTCGGATTCGTCGCCATCCTTCTGCTGTTGGCGGTGGCGACGCGATCTCGGAGAGCAGAGGGAGGGGCGGAGCGGCGGGGAAAGGGAGGAAGGAGCCGGGTGGGGAACAAATGAGATGGAGAGAAGAGAAAAAAAATAAAAAATGGTGGGTCCCACGTTTGGAGGGGAAATGGAGAGCCTCCAAGAATGGAGGATGGGAGTGGGAATTTGTAGGAGTATGGAAAATGGAGGTCCATATAGAGGCCCTGCTGGAGTTGTTTTTCCCAAAACCTTTAAATTTTGGAGTAGAGGCCCGTTTAGAGGCCCCCACTGGAGTTGTTTAACATAGACTAGTATAGCAAAATTTGCTCCAACGCGATGGCACCAGCTGTGGGACCCACAGGATATTAAATAATTCGAAAATCAATTGCTTTCCTCCTCTCTCTCAGGACGATGATGCGCAACCGAGATGTCAGGTAGTAATACTTTAATCAAGGCACCGGGTGCGGAGCTGAGCTCCTGGTGCTGGGAAATGCTAAACTAGCACCCCCTCTCTAGTGTATTGCACCTCATTTATTTCTCTCTCTCATTTCGGCACCTCCTTAGCACAAACACTGGAGTTGCCCTGACGGCTCTTCGAGGTGCCGTGGCGGTGGTGTGTGTTTGTGTTTTTTCTGAGGTTTTACTGAAGACTCGTGACTCGTGGGTTTATCGCAAAATTGAGATGTTTTTTAAGTCAACTCCCTTTGTTGCAAAATTGAATTGAAGTTGTTAATCATTCTACATCTAATCTAATTACAAACAAATTTGGTTCGATTTTGTTGAAAAAGTTGTCATTAGTTTGCACCCTATAGGAAAATCCATGGATTACCATGTCTTCTGACTTCTGCTTATAGGAAAACTTTCATCTCGTAATATAAAAACATCCAAACATTCAAAATTCGATTCAAAAGAGCATTCAAAATTGTAGATTAGAAAAAGAATTATCTTGGTGGGCCTGTAAGGTAGTCGGGCCGATTTCGTTGTTTTTACCTCCTTCGTTCCGAAGCAACAGCAACACCGAGGACAAGGGCGTTCGACGACGACTTCAATCTTGTATTTATGTGTTATTTACCTTTTTTCTTGAATATTTACATGCATCCAGAATATTATGCTCGATTCTGCTGCTGCTGAAATATTTACTTGAATATTTTCCAGAATATTTACATGCATCCAGAATATTTACTTGAATATTTACATAATGAATTATTGGAATGAACAGATGGTGAGACAGTGCTATGATCATCCTTACTTACAAAGCTGCTGAAAAAGCTGGAGAAATTCCCAGATCAGCAACAAGGTTAATGCCATCATCTGACATTACAAAGAATTGAACAGGAGAAGCATTCACTGATCTCACGCCTGATGGTTCACAACCCTTAACAGGGCAACCAGTAGAAAGGCAACCAGTAGCTTGTCTCAATGACAGAACAAAAATGCTTTACATTATGAAATGACAACAAAATTCCAGTGTAAAACTGTCACCACATGGAGTCAATCTCATTAACAAATGACACAACAAAATTCCATTACATTATGAAATGACAGATCACAATGGCTCATATACAATTGTTCACATTTCGCTTTCAAAGTCAGAATCCTATACAATTGTGAAATAACAAAAATCCTATACAATTGTTCACATTTCGCCTTCCAAGTCAGAATCAAAAGACCCCGGTCGAAACACCACGATGGCTCATGTCTCAACACAACTCCAGGTTCTTCGAGGCCTCGACCTGATCTCGGACATTCCAAGTTTTTCATCACCGTGACCACTCGCTCCAAAGGATCTTGCTCCAAAGGATGGTCACATGTGACCAAGCAATATCCTGAAAAACAGAGTGAATTCGTTAACTTGCACAATTCATATCCGAATTTGTCGAAAATGATAGAGTGCAATTCATATCCGAATTTGGTTCGGCTAAAAGATTGGCTTCAATCAACTACTACTAGAATCGTTCTTGGCGTAGATGCTCCGGTAGAGGCAAGGGTAGAGGCGGGGCCGAGGGGGGTTGCGCCGACCGAGGGCGGCGACGCTCCAAGGCGAGGGCGGCGGCGACCTACCGACGACGCTCGGCGACGCGGGCGGGGGCGAAGGGGCGGCGGCGACCTCGGGGGGGAGGGCGGCGGCGACCGGCGGGCGGCGCGTTGGAGGCGATGCGGTTGCAACCTCAAGGCGGCCGGCGGCGCTCGGCGACGCGGTGGGGACGAAGGGCGGGCGTCGCATCAACACGGCGGCGACCTTAGCGCGGGCGGCGCACGGTGGTCCAAGGGGCGGCGGCTGCATCTAGGGCGGCGACGCAGCTCCAAGGCGAGGGCCGGCGACGCAGCTATGGATCGAACCAGACGAACACACGAAACGATACGAAGCGAGTCCACGCCGTTACCAATCGAACGGTGGTGACGGCAGGGGGTTTTCGCATAATTACCAAGCAACGGTGGTGGGCAGGCGGGCGTTGAATTGTAAAATGTCCCTTGATCTGTTGAGAACAGTCGGATCTTGATCGAACGGCTCCCGCCTCTGTGGGAGTTTGCGATTTGCGCGGGGGGTGGAGTTTGCATAGGATATGTTCCCGAGTTTGCATAGGATATGTTCCCTCCTTCCACGGCAGAGTCCTTTTGTCCCCTTTTCCCTCTCCCCCAAACCAACACCCCCGATCCCCATCCCGTCTCCAGCGAACGCGCGCCGCACGGCCATGCGCAGCTGCTGAGAGAGCGTGACGACGCCACGGGCCATGGACGAGGGCTACGCCAACCTCCCCACCAGCCACCTCCTCGGCTCCGTCCCCGTACCGACGCAATCCCCTACTCTCTTATCGACGTTTCTCCGTTTCGGCAGGGCTAATTGTTGATCTGGGGTTGTTTATTTCCGCAGGCTGTGACGCAAGACGACAGGAAACCCGTCTCTCCCGCCGTCCAAGGTTGTGGCCTGGCGTGGCGTGAATTTGCGCGCGCATGTGTTGCGGCTACTGTGATTTCCGCTGATAGTGTTTTCGGTTTCAGATGCAGGTGCCACCTCGCGGTTGCAGGAGTTCCCACCCGCTCCTGGTGGTAATGGAGGAGGGTATCGCCCACCAGGTGCCCCAGGTGGTAATTAACCTCGCTGTTAACTGTGAACACGTTTTGAAATTTGTTTTTGAATCGGCCTATCTATGGACGCACAACCATGCACGGTGTCTAATTTGTGTCTCTAGATTACTTGGAACATTGTGGGTGAGTAGTGAGTTGCTGTTGAAATGTTGAAGTGGGAACAGTGGATTCAGGAGTATTTAAGAAGATTTATTTGTATGTGCTCCACGTAGCACCATTATCTCACACGTCACAAATTTTGAATGAACACACTGTCCTGTCCAGGAATGCCCTATCAAATGTGCAACATTATCTCTGTCCTCCTGTGTTTTTGGTGTCACGTTGAAGGATCCTGTAGCTGTAGCCAACTGTAAATCCTGTAGATGCTGGTTCAGTATCTGAGAACAACTTTTACTTGAGCATCATAACTGCTGAGTGAAACACAATAACAGGGGTCTTGCATATTGATGAAACAGTGCTTCCAGTTGCTTGTGCCTACTACATGTCTGTATATTTTAGTTTCGGAGACGATCATAACATGCTTGTAACCATCTCAACTTGAAGCAAAGCAGCATTGTTCCGTTTTGTTACTTTAAATTTTGATCCCTGGCACTGTTTTGTTTTATGTGTTTTGGAGACGATCATAACATGCTTGTAACCATCTCAACTTGAAGCAAAGCAGCATTTTTCCGTTTTGTTACTTTAAATTTTGATCCCTGGCACTGTTTTGTTTTATGTAAGTGAAGGGATTTGTGTAATGCTAGATATCAGATAGAATTCTTGTTTTATTTATGTGTATTGTTCTGTGTTGAAGTCTCTCTTTACTTTTGCAGATGCAGATGTAGAAAACCAAGCAAATTGGAAAGGATACTTCAATGTTGCATCTTATTCGCCATACTTCAATGTTGATACTGATGTTGTAGTTGACAGGCTCATCAGTTCAGTATATCCCATGGATGGTTTTTACAGGAAGATTGATGCTAATCCTGACATGTAAGTTTCTCCTATTCCTGACGGACTCAGAATCTGTCTCAGCCCTTTAAAAATACATGCTCTTTTTTTGCATTTTTGTTGTTTCGATGTCATAATTTCTATCGGATGTTTTCATGCAACAGTCTAATATGCAATTATGTGACCAAGAATGGGTAGCAAATGGTAGTTTTCATTATACTCAGCACTGATAATGTGTTAAGATATGCTGTAAGTCGTATAGGATGCATATCAAGAGCTTTGTTGTAACACGTCAATGCTATATTGTTGATACAATAGCATGAGATGGCAATTTAGATAGGATAATTGCAGAATTCCTGCGACAGGATGCAGAAAACCAGAAATATAGTTTAAAAGAACCATCTTATGGAGTGTAGCACGGTGTTTACTTTGTTACGAGAGTAATTTGAGGAGATCTGGACAATTCAGTATTTGAAAGGAGTTTGATCCAAATTTTTGCATACTACTAGCTATTATCATCTAACTAAATTATTTTGTAATTTTCTTTTGTACTTTAATCGTTTGGATCTCTGTATTCTGCATTTGTGATGAAACGTTATAATTTCTGATTCTAATTTCTGCAGGTATGGGCCTTTATGGATCACAACTACTCTGATATTCATGCTAGCTGCGTTTGGTAACTTTGCCACTTATCTGATGCAAAAGAAAAAGGATCAAGACATAAACTTTGATGTTGGTTATTTCAATTGGGCAGCATCAGTCATGTATGGTTATGTTATCGTTGTGCCCGCAGTGTTCTTTTTCCTATTTCAGTACTTTGGGTCACGCCCAAGTCTTGTTCGATTTTGGTGTATGTGGGGCTATTCTCTGTTTGTCTTCATACCTGCATCTGTAAGTATTCTGATTCTATCCATATTTGCTTTCTTATGTCACTGACAAGAATATGCAATTTTTACCATTATGTAGTACATAGGAATTCAGTTCTCTTTGCTACAATTATATATAATTGTTCTTACAAGATTGTCTTAGTGTCAAAAGAATCTATGTTGTTTTTAATTGTTCTGAGCATTAAAACTCACTTTTCTTCTTCTGAATAGGGGGGGGGGGATTATGTTTAATATAATTTGCCCTACAAATTTGTTTGCTTCAGGTACTTCTGCTCATTCCTGTGGAATTTCTTCGGTGGGTCATCATGGTTCTTGCTGGCGGTGCATCATCTTGGTTCATTGCTTTAAACTTGAAGGAATGCACAGAAGGAGCTGATCTGATGGCTTTGATAGCTAGTGCAGCAGTGCTGCAGTTTGCTCTGGCGCTGTTCATCAAAGTTTTCTTTTTTGCCTGAGGTTTTCTTTACGATTTTGCAAAGGTCGTCCTCTTTTCTTATTACACCCCTGTATTCTCCATCCATGAGGTAGCTTATTTGAGGCTTGTGATTCTGACTTATGTTGATTTTGGCAGGTGACTTGATGCTCTCTTTGGCCATGACTTGTTTTGGCAAACATCTTACGGAAGGGCAAGGCGGACAAGTTTGCTCTACAACTTGACATACATTTGACCCTAGATTGTTATAAGCCGTAGGCATTGTCCAATTTGCAAGTTCCCTCTGTCGTGCACCGGGATTTCATGGTTTTAAGTGTAATATTTGTGTGGCTGTACATACCATGCCGTTTTCTAACATCCAACTGGCATGCTTATTTGGCATTAATTAATTTATATGTTTCCCATGCCAAAGCTGGATGTGGTTTTTCTTTTTTAGCTTGACAAAAGTATAGTTGAAGCAATCACCCAAAAAAACGTCACAACATGAGCAATAATAGGTGAATAGGTAAATACAGCAACAGAACCTCCTGGTGGCCAGGTTCTACGATCAACAGTGACCCAGCTCAGGAAGGGAAGCAAGCTTGCTGTTGCGAACCTCGGTGGCAGTCATTTGAGTCATATTTTGCCGTCCCAGCTGTTGTTCTTCCTCTAGAAAACAAATGAATCACCACTTTTTTTAGTTGCTGTCCCAGCTTTTATCTGGTAATGGGGCTTAAGTCTGAGATCTTGAATGTAAAACTCCAGACCACGGTGGCCAAAATATGGAGAAAAAAAGGCACATGTTACTATGTTAGCCCCATGACGAACACGGCTAAATGATACTAGGCACCCAAAAGACATGGCATTACAGAGTAGATGTTGCAAGCCCCAACAAAGGATGTGCCTGCAGTTCACATTTTTCTGATATACTATGAGTTGAACTAGCCACATGTCCACATGTCCCATCTATACAACCACATGGATGTGTGAATGGCAGTTTTCACTAGGATTGGACCCTAACAAAACTGACATTGATGAAACCTTTGGAATTCAAGGAAGATACTGAATCTTGTAACGCTGTAGCAGTCCAAACACATAATCACTCAACCAAAACAAAACTTCATAGGCCACAGCAAAGCAGCCAAGGACACTATTACACCCAACACTCACAATTCACATACGCAAATGGTACATCCTATGCAGTGTATCATGGTATCACCTCACCTCATTCTTATCTCAGACATACCCATGCCACTGAAAAGGGGCCTCGAACTGATGAAAGGAAACCTGTCCAAAACCGTTTTAAGAAAAATAAGGAACTGCTGCTGCACTTTGTTTAACGTGCCATCCAACCCTTAAGTTTTCTCAGCCAAGCCAAGTACTCATGGCAGTCTTTGTTTATCATGTATGCATGCAAGAAGTTGGTAACATCTGAAGAAATAGCTCTACTTTTCAAGTAGGAATATAATGCTTGCTCAAATTGCTCAGGAAGATTACTGCAGAAGAATGTAAGACCATTGTCAGTAAAACTACAAAAATTACGGTTCAACAATACAAGCGTCGATGCACACCTTATCTTAGCTTCAACATCAGATGAATCAACAGACTCATCCCTAGGTCCAAAGGCCAAACTGTCTATGGCGAGGTCATCAGGGTAAGATCTACAACTGATCTCCAGCCAAGCTGCACCTTTGTGAATTTTCACCACCAGCGGGATATAGTACTGATTTGCATCAGCATTGCTGGCATGACCCCCGTGGTTGTCATCTTCGACCTGGTCCTCTTGCTCAAGATTCTGCTCCACACTATCGGCAGGACTGGGCAAGAACACCTCCACTTCAATTCGCTCCTGATGGTCTCTCCGGGTGAGAGTTATCTTATTGGTACCCTCCTTGTCCTGGATCTCAAAAGGGAACCATTCCCCTAATTTGGCCTGGTAGAACAAAATCAAACATTACATTCCCAGAAAACAAAGAAGGTACATTTCACTGACAATTCTAATCATATCTGAAACATGCCGTATGCTTTTTACGCATAACCATCAATTCTAATCCTGAATGAACATTTTGCCATATGCAAGTTACATACAACTATTGTAATCCTGGATGGATTTTTCATATGCAATTTACCACCACGAACAAATTTCTAGCAAAACCATGTATCTCTTATCTTCAAAATATGGAAAGTTTGCTGCTTGAGTTTTTCTCAGGTTATCATTTGTGTATCCCACCACTAACTGTGAGGAAGGAGCATAACAAACGAGGAAACTAAATAATGGTAGGTTCGCGTACCCAGTCACGTTTCTTGCAGTCTTGCTGGGCACAGGAGATCTCGTAGTTTATGACCCGGAGGAGCTGGGCGTCGGCGACGGCGCTCGGCTGTGGGGCGGAGAGGGAAGAGAGGAGAGCGGCACACTCGGCGCGGTGGGGATGGGGCTGGCGAGGGTGGACACACCAGCCACTCCTTGCCGCGAGGAGACCGCGCGCCGCCGCAGCCCAGGGCGCGCGGCGGAGGGCGGAGGAGACGGCCATCGCCGGGGTTCTGCAAGGGTTCCTCTTTCCCAGATGTGGTGGAGCCGTGGAGGTCACTCTGGCGGGATATTTATCTCTCCGGTGGCAAATCTGTAATTTGAATGTGTAACCTTTTTAATGACAAATATCCTCATTCCGACGTTGCCGGTCGGATGGATAAGTGATATATTGCCACGATGAAATTCATTTTGTAATACAAATATAAATACGAATATTTTTGAATACGAATTCAGAGAATGGCTCCGCAGGCTCTATTTATGCCAACCACCATGGCGCGACAGCACAACGGTAGACGCATCAAAAGGTTATTTTAGTTTTTTTTCCTCCTATAAGTTTTGTCACCACCCCCATCTATTGGATCAATTTGGGTTTCAACCTCATCCAAAAAATCAGATATTTGCGACCCTCAAATTTTTCGAATCGGGCATCAAACCCCCCTCCCCCATCGGTAGATCCATGGGCTGTTTTGGGTGGTTTTCGCTGATGTGGCGTTGAGTCCCACATGTCAGGCACAAGTGGCGGTCTCCATGCCACCTGGCTTCCTCTCTCCCCCCCGGAGCTCGAGCTAGCCGCCGCCCGGGCCCCTTCCTCTTTGCCTTGGCGGGTGGCGGCTCTCCTCCGCTGTCATCAGCGTGCTGCTCTCCCTCCTCCTGACGCTGGTAAGGAGTAGGATGAGGCAATCGTGAGCCTCCCTCCCTCTAGTGGCCGCTCCTCTCCGGCGGAGCAGGAGAAGAGCGTCTTGCTGCTCCCTCCACAGTCTCTTCCTCCACCGACGGGTGACATGGCGAGGAGCAAGAGAGGGTGCCTGCGACGAGACGGTCGTTCGATGATGGAGAGGTGCGCCCTATACGCGCTATCGAAGAGGGGGAGAGAAGAGGAGGAGGGAGTCGGATGCACGTCGCCACGCCTGAGCTCATCGGCCGCTGTCATCGGATAAGCTTTTCCGCCCGCCAGGGCTGCATGAAGATGGAGGGTCGCTCGACGACAAGCTCCATGGACTCGACACTGTCGTCGGGAAGGCAGGTGCCACTGCTCGTTCGTGCCACCCGCGTCCTGACCACACGTTGCCGCTGCCTGGAGCTCCACGCCGCTGTCCTGGATCCAACACGGGGAGCAAAGGCGTGTGGCATCCAGTCCAGTGCACCTCTCCATCATCGGAGGGTCGTCCCGTCACTCCTTGTCGTATTGCCCGCTGGTGGAAGGAGCAGCAAAATGCCCCTCCTCTCCCTCTGCCAGAGGGAGGAGGCTCGCGGTCGCCTCGTCCTTACCAACGTCGGGAGGAGGGAGAGGAGCACCGCTGAAGGTGGCGGAGGAAAGCCACCGAGGTAGAGAGAGAGAGAGAGAGAGAGAGAGAGAGAGAGAGAGAGAGAGAGAGAGAGAGAGATGAAGGGGCCGAAGTGATTGTGCGCTCGAGCTCTAGGGGAGAGAGGAAGCCAGGTGGCAAGGTGAAAGGATCTTGTGATGCCTAGAGGAGGGTGAATAGGCTCACTTCAAATTTTCCTGACAAACTTAGCAGCGGAAATTAAATGGGCCGGATTATCCAGCACAACAACGGATGATCTGGGGTCCGGATCTTCCGGTACTGAGGCGGATGACCCGACAACAGAGGAAATTACAAAATACTATAAGAAAAGTTGAAACTAACAATTCTACTTGAATTAAAAGTTTACTTTAGATAATATGAACCTCCTACACCCAAACATTTGTTAGGGAATACCACATATAAAGAGATCGGGCACACACAAGCCTCTAGGTCGAGAACTAGTGAATAACACAATGAACACAAGAGATAAGCTATTTGTTCACCGAAGTTCACCTCCACTTAGAAGCCTACGTCTCTGTTGAGGTTCCAACAAAGGGAGGGCTATCACGAAGAGTCACTTGTGTCACCCAATTCACCACAAAGGTAAATTGATGCTCACTAAGAAACTCCACAAAAGAGAGGGTAATACAAATGTTCCCGGGTGCTCCACATGAAGAGGGCACTCAACGGGCGACGCATAACCGTTTAGAAGCAAGCTTCAAGAGTAACAAATGCGAATCGAAGAATCTTGGCCGCCACAAGTGCTTCTTGAGATGAACAAGTAAAGAGCTCACTCAAAGGGCTCAATCTCACACCCAAACCCTAGGTAAATACTTGCAAGGGAGTGCTCTAGAGGGAGTTGTGACGCCCCGGGTTTTCAGCCGGGTTTATCAACCCTAATGATCCGATCAACCGAGTTGACTTTGGTCAAACGACGGTCAACCTGGGCCATCACCTCGAAACCTTCACCAACAACCCCTAATGACTCCTTTTGGTCAACCTTGGTCAACCCTTGGTCAAACCCTACTCAAAACCCCTTGAACACCCCTTTGCCCTCTAGTGTCAGCCGGAACTTTTGTCGCGTTCTCCAAATTTCACCTAAACACTTCAAGATCTCCCAATGTAAAAGTTGTGTGTGTTGTCGAGGGACACAACTTTCATGTTGAGTGGCATTTGAGATTTGAAGCCTAAATAGGTGAAAAACTCAAGTCAACGCCCAGGGTTACTATTCACAGGCGCCCAGAAAACAGCCAACTTGGCATGCGATTTGTGCACAATTGATTGAGAAAAAGGCCATACGCCCTATGTAGAAGTTGTAGAGGGATGCTAGATCTACAACTTTCCTATTCAAACATTTGTGCACTTCTGTTCAACTTTTTGGAGTTTTGGTCGGTCAAACAGGGCTAAACCGAAATTTTGACGCCACCCGCCAAAGCTCTGAGCTCCAGGACGCGCGCCGGCGTCGCGTGTCGCCACCCCGCGGTTCCGCCGGGGCCCGCACGCCGAGGCCGGCCTTGGTCCGCCGGTCCGCGCGCCGTGGGACCCCCTTGCGCCGCACCGCCTTCCTTCCCCACTCCCCTTGCACCACGCGCCGCGTGCGCCATGGCCAGGCCGCGCAGACCGTGCCGTCGCCCGTCCACTGGAGTTGCCATCGTACAGCACCGCACGTCACCTCCGTACCACGTGCCCATGCCGCGACTTCGGCGTCTCATTGGCGTGCGCGAACCGCCTTCCAAACCGCTGCCTTTATAAGGACCCGAGCTCCATTCGCGCGGCATTGCCGGCCATCGAACCGCCACTCTGCCATAGCTAGCCATCGCATCTAGTTGTTCCTGCCGCCGTCCCAGCGACGTTACCCCCTCCTAGCCCTCCTCTAGGACTCATTGAAACCCCCGAGCCATGTCCGGGCCGCACGAGCCGTCCCCTCGCCGGCGCCCCCCGTTGCAGCGGCCGGAACCGCCAAGCCGCGGCGTTCCCCCTGCCCGGCGGCTTTCCAACCCAAACTTGAGCCACAAGTCCGCCGTTCACGACCCCTAGAACCTTCCCAGCCCCTTCCCCGGCCAAGACCGCCGGCGAGGTCGCCGGATTTTGGCCAGCCGCGCCGCCCCCTTGGTCCAGGGACCACATTGCAGGGTCCCAGGAACTTCTAAGGGTCTGGACGCAAACCAAGAGTATGGCTGTGAGACTTTAGATCTTTCCAGGGTTCGGTTTGCAAAAACATTTCTCTACTCTTTGAGGTGTTTCAGCCGCACCTTGTAAAATGCATATAAAATCACAGAAAAATCCAAAAATTGCAAACCCAATTTTGCTGTGCTCTGTGTGACTAGACCTGCAACTTTTGCAAAGCATGTATATACTTTTGGGCGTTAGTTTTTGCTTGAAAAATTGAAATGTGAAATACCTAGATCTGTGTTTCTGCAAAATCCATGCATGATCTTGAGCTGGATTTGGGATATGTTGTGGAGACTAGCATGTGTAGGTCCTGTGCCAAAAGTTGCACAAAGTTATTGAAGGAATCTTTTTATATAAATTATCTTGTGATATTGTCAAATATGCCTAGATGATTTTTGTAGCTTAAAATATAATTATTTTTAGGCCCTACTTCTGGCTACTGTCTGGTTATGCTAAAATGCACCTCTACCCTGATTTTATCTTTGTTAGAAATATTATTTCCAAATATATGCTTGTTTTAATTCATAAATGTGTATATCAAGATCCATAGTAGCTACAAGTGTGTTTGTTGGTTTCTTGGGCTTGTTTTAGGCCAAAGCATGTGTAGGAGAAAGTTTGGCCTCATTGCTGTTATATTTATTTTTATATGCATTAATCCTTTAAATGCTAGCTAGAAATGCTTTCATTTGTGTTCATTTATGTTTGCTGTGGATCAAACTTGTGCTTGCTGTCCAATTAGGTGTTTCCTGGTCAGTAGGACCAGTGGGTACCGTTGGGCAAGGTTGAAGTGTGTTTGGTTGATTAAAGGTTGAAAACTAGATTAATCTAGTGAGGGAAAAATAGGAAAAACAAATTCCTTTGTGCATAGGCTATATAAATGAGTTAGGAAAATATTTTGTGGCATAAAAGTAACCTACTTGCTGTCTTGCAATTAAAATATACATACTATTTCATAGATGTGCACACAATCATCATAAAGCGAAGACTAATTAAGCTTTTTGATTATCTTTTAAAGGGAAAGTGTTTAAATACTTTTGTTAAGGTGAATATGGCCAACCATATACCCCTAGTGGTTGTTTGCTACTGTTTGTTATTTAAATTTAATTAATCACTCTCCTAATCACTGCATTGCATTCCCCGTATAGAAGTCTGTTGACGGTCGATTTTGTTACACCTAGCTATAAGTTTACCATCAAGATTTGCACATATTTGATATTCTAACCAATGGTACTAACCCCCCGGAGGTATCAAGTTCACTCTTGCATGTCGATTTTGGAGTTTGTTGTTTATGTAGGAAACTAGAGCTTAAAGGGAGACTTTCGGGATAAGTTCATCAAGCACTTCAAGAGACGATCATGAAGCCCGACACAAGTCAAAACACATCATGAACATGACTCCAAAGGGTCCAGGGACCGAAGCATGAAGCCGTGAAACTCCGGGGACCTAGACGAGGAAGATTCGAAGCATGCGCGACAAGGAGCTTTGTCCAAACCGTGGAGAAGACGACGTCAAGGGCCCACATGCATAAGGGAGCAAGTCAACAATTGAGCGAGAAGCATCGGGGAGCGAGACGGGGCCGAACCGGGCCAAAATGGGCCCGGGCCGGTCGCCCCGGGCCGGCCGGCCCGGACCGATCCGAGCTCGGTTCGCGCCCCCCTTTTGCCCTAGGTGCTTGTCTATTTATTGCCTCTTCCTCCGCCGGCCGCCACATCCATCCATTCATCGAGAGCCGCCGAGACGAAGGAGAAGCACCGGGAGTAAGCCGACGCGCCGCCGCGAGTCCTCGAGTTGCCTAGGAGATGGCTTAGGCCATGCCCTAGCCGCCATGGTTGGCCCCGCGTGGTGAAGCCATGGTGGAGTTCGGAGCCGCGACTTGAATTCGTCAAGTCGTTTGTACCTTCGACATTCGGTGATGTAACTATATCTTGTCATACTTTGATCTACTACGAGTTATACTTATTCATATGTGTAGCTACCATATGCCTTTAGTAGGACTAGATCGAATCATGGTGATTAGTTTTGTCTTGCGGAAACACCGTAGTAGTGCACGGACCGAGGTTTATCGCTCGGTGATGATTATCCTCGCGTAGTGACAGGTACGAGAGGGGAGAAAGCGGCGAGTGAACGTGCATCGGACCACTCCATATCGGTTACTCCATATCGAGTGTAATCCTTATCATAGTATAGGTTTAGATTGGTTTATCACCTTGGCCGGAATGGCAACGGGAAGACGATAGGCTAGGTTTACCTTTGGTTTGCTTACCTTTATGGCTAGGTGGATGTGATCCATACATCCCTTCGTGTTTGTATGTTACCTTTATGCAATCAATGCTTCACATAGGGTTAGACCGGTAGATTAGATAGAGAACCTTAGTGGTTTTCTTCCGATCCTTGGATTGACAAATCTAGGGAGGACCCTCCTTAATGAAAAAGGCACCAAGTCACCCGTAGGCTTGCGGTGAACTTGAGCACGGTTTTACACCGTCAACAAGCCCCTTTTTCCGGCGCCGTTGCTTGGGGATCGACAACTCGAACCCTAGGGCGATCCATCTTTCTTTTAACTAGTGTAATGCCCGTGCGTTGCTCCGGATAATTACAAGATCATGCACATGATGGAGTCACTTCACACGGGGAATCACTCAAGCAAAGATACTCATGCTTAACAAGGCATGTCTCAAGCAAAAGACCACTCATGATTAACAAGGCATGTCCACACTAACGACAAGGTTTACATGACATAAGTCTCATGCAAAGGGATTTAAGAGTCTCAAGCAAAGATACTCATGCTTAACAAGGCATGTCTCCCATCCTACAAATAAGTTGTATCTTGGTGAAGTAGTTCTTCCACTTCTCTAGGGAAAACCTCTACACATTCATTTTCAAGGCTCTTCAAGATGTCCAACAAGAATTTCGTTCTTAGTGAATGTGACATCGTGTATGGTTATAGGTAGCAAATTAATAACTTAATTAAGCATCCGGACCACCAAATATACATAGAGGATATATATGCTTACGGGGTTGAGGAGCAATCTTCCGCCATTCCACTTCTTTAGATAATTGTATGCAAGAAAGCCCGATAATTTCCTGGAGAAGAATCAATGTTTAGTTGTTTCAAATAAAAAATGAAATGACTATTTCATAGGAAACACAAAAAATACAGATCATTGATTATTACCAGTTATTACTTCTAGGAAGCCATTTTGGGAAATCACGATACCAGCCCCATATATCATCATTCCACACAGGATTTGCAAATTTCATAGCAAGGTTGAAATGATTGGCAATATTACATATTGTAGATATATGTGGCATGGTCCGATCAGTCCTTGTGTACTTTAGATTTGGAGCAAGTGGATCCATAATGTACACAGTTTTTTTACTCATATCTATTATGAATAAAATGTATAGCCTATCTTGATGATAAGGCAATAGAACCTGAAACAAAAACCGCTATAAGGGAAAAATGAGCAAACAAATTTGAAAGGAGTTTACGGAACATATATCTTACGGTGCTGCAATCTTTAACATCATAGCACATGTAGGGCCAACATTGAAGCAATTGTGCCAATTCTTTGTAGTCTATCTTGTCACAACACCGTGGATCTCGTCCAATCTGAGATATATCCTGTTGATATTTACAAAAGTAATAACTATTTGATTAGATATAAGTATAAAATTATATAAACAACAATGAAATAACTGATATCAACTTACACAGAATTGGAGGTCCATGAAGTGGTATTTTTCTTCTACAAGCAACCTGGCAATGTTGCACGAAACGGTCCGAACAACCATGTTAAAGCAATCACGATCCATCGGTTTGTTTGGGTCTAAAATATCTCTAATTGTTCTGAGAGTTATAGAGATTGGGTATGGGCTGTTGCTTCGGACCCATTGTTTTCTAAAATCAAGGAATCGGAACAGGAATGAGTTGATCCGATTGTTAAAAAAAAACCAGCACAAGTATTAGTATATTATGCTTACTCTAAACACTTTGGATCGTCGATCGACCATATGTATGTGCTCAACCGATGCATCAATTCCTTTCTGTCCATGACTATTGTAGCAGATGGTTTAGGTGTTGTAGGTGTAGTATCGCCAATTTCAACATCACTTGTACTGTCTTCATCATAATATTCTTGAAACCTGTTTTTTATGTTTAATCTTGAATCCCACAAGATAGCAGGTAGCTTAAACCTGAAATTGTATATATCATCCTGCAAATAATATAAGTTACAATAATTAGTTCAGCCTAAAATTATCTGTAAAGATCTGCCATATATATCTATAATGATCTGTCATATATATATCTCACCTGAGTTATATCATCAGAGAGGGAAGATCCAGTCCAATATTCCATGAAGTTTACCGTCCACAAACCACAAGATGTACTGTGCAAATATTATTAATTAAAAAATGTAACGAAGTTGCTAAGCATGTAAAATAATTAGTTTTGTAAAACACAAGTCACAAGGCATTTACCCATCTCGTTGCATTTGATCTTCGATCTTCTCAATAATAGGCCATGTTGAAACATCGAAATTCTTCCAGTTGCCTCGCTTAATGTTTTCATTATGTTCCAATACAAATTTCATCTGTCTTTCTAGTCCTTTTAACTACCATGATTATTAAGCATCATTTCAGAATTTGTCGGGGACAGCCCTAGGGGTCCCCTTAAACAATGGGGAAAACCTCACTTAAACCCCGCAATGAAACCCAAATACGTTAAGCCTAACCATGCAGGTGCCTAACCATGCAGGACACGGCCCACAGGGACTCCGACGGCCCATCGAGGCGGCCCGCGAAAGGACCCCCTCGAACAGGCTTCGCCCCGCTCGAGGGACAGCACTCCCTTCGGGCGGGCACCCCCCCGCTCGAGGGGCAGCATTTCCCTCGAGCGGGCTCCGCCTCGCTCGAGGGTACGCCCCGCCCTCGGCCGGGGTCCGCCACGCTCGAGGGTGCCTCTCACGCGTGCGCCGGCCCCGTACACGGGCATTTAACGCCCCGACGCGCGCAGACGGCGCCATCATGCGCCGGGGCTCGCGCCCGGTGCCGCCGCACCAACTCCCCGGGGGAGGAGCCCATCCCCACCACCGTGGAGGGGGACCGTGCGGTACGGCCGGTGTCGGTCCCGTGACACCGCGCGCCTACCGCAAAGACGGCTAACGCGCCCGACCCTCGAAGGGGGCCGGGCGCACCCTCGATTTCACTTTCCCGTGACCCTACGGGGGGTTAGGTGGAGGCGCTAGGCCGGTGGATTGCCATCCCGGCCACGCGCAACGGCGTGGCCGCCGTACCCGCGCGTGCGGGTGCACGCCGGACCCCGTAGCAACGACTCCGGCCCCGTGAGGCGCGTTGGGAAGGAACGCCGTTCGCCCGCCCCCGTACTCCGTACAAGCTTGCGCGCGCACCGCCCCCGAGCCTATCGGAGGACATCACCGCCATCCGTTGCTCTCCTACCCTCGAACCGCCACCGTTCGGGTACAAGTCGAGCCATGATGACCCGGATCGCGGCGGGGGATCGCCCGGACGGCCGCCCACTCTACACCGTAGCACGTCGCACTTCTCCACGTAGCTAGGTAGCGCGGCGCGCATGTAACCCGCCGCCCCCTTGATCTATAAAAGGGGGAGGCGAACCCCCGCCGCGGGGGGGGGGGGAGACGGACGAACGAGAGACACGAGAACACTTCACACACCACGTACTCATTCCCATTCTCCCACAACATCTTCGCCCACTCCTCCGGGGACTTGGAAGCCACGCTTCCTCTCCCGCCTTGCTTGTATTTGCCCCACTACAAGCACCCCGGTGCTAAGTAATATAGTGCCCCGAGCACGCCCCCGCTGGACGTACGCCTCCCTCGGCGGGAACCGGGATAAAAACCCCGTGTCACTTGTTGCTTAGCATCGACCATTGAGGGATAGGCCTCGGCGCTATCTACCGGTTAGTGTCGGGACCATATTCCGCACCGACGGTTGGCGCCCACCGTGGGGCAAGCGAGCGCCAAGGTCATTTCGCCAACTCCCTCCATGGTGATCCGCACCGAGTACCGTGCTACACGCTATCGCATGGGTAGCTCGGACCCCCTCCCGCCGGTTCGAGATCCGCTTCGGGGACCCGAACTTTCGGGCCACGGGGAACGGCTATCTCATGCGCCTCACTAACCGTGAGGAACTCCGCGCGCGCGCGTCGGCGGACGTGTCCGCTCGGACCCCCGCCGCACGCGCGACTCCGCCGCAGCGCCCGCAGCACGGAGGCCGCGGGTCCATCGACGCCACGACGCCGTCGTCGCTCGGGACAACGCTCGCGCCGGGCGTGGTCCGAGCGGCGGCGAGCCGAGCGCGCCGCCGCCCAACGCGATGCGCCGACCATCACGACCGCCACCACCCGGCGGGACGGCGCGCGAGTCTCGGACCGCGCATCCCCATCGGCCGCGTGGCGCTACGACGGCCTACAACGCCAACGTCAACACGACGATGCGCGAGGTTCCGCCCCGGCCGCCACGTCTTCGTCGCCGGGGACCCCGCACCTCGGCAGCGAGATGAGTCATCCCCGGGCTCCGTCGACACGATGCCACCCGCCAACCGCCACGGATACGCGGAGTGGGGACTTCTCCGCGTGCCGGACCGGGGCCGCGTTCCGACGTTTCCTCGACGCCACGGACCACCGGTTTGGTCGCTCCGACGACTCCGAAGACCGGGAGCTACGACCCCACGCGGGAGTGTTGCGCCGTCATCACCAACGACCCGGCCAACGCGGCCGGCGCGGTGGGCGCCGGGAGACGGGGAGGTCACGCCCGCCCCTGGGGATCGCCGCGCGCCCGGCCGCGGGGCCAAGCGCTCCCCGCCGGGGCCGACGTTGACGCACACGGGGCCCAAGCCCGCGAGCTCGAGGCCAAGCCGGCGGAAGAGTACGACCGGTGCGGTTGCTCCGCGCCTCAATGGCGGGGGAGGCCTCCGCGCGTGGCGAACGCGCGCGGAGCCGGGCCGGCGGGTCCGCGACCGCATCAACACCGCCCCCCAACGTCGGAAACGCGGACGTGCCCCCACGGGCGAGCCGAAGCTCGTCGCCGCCGCGATGCCGCCGCGGGCTATGCCGCACCCTCGACCCCCGAGGCTCGAGACATGCACCGCGAGGTGCAAACTCTCATCGAGCAAGCGGCCGTCCGGCCAGGCCGAGAGCTCGGCCTCACGCATCCGCCAACGGGGGGGATGCGCGGGGCGATGAAGCCGCACCAGAGGCGAACCCTCGGTGCACGCGGGGGGGACCGGCGGGGCATCCCACCGAGCAAGGGCGCACGCCGCCAAGGAGCGACTCCTCGACGCGCGCAGGCACTAGATGGCGACGCTCGCAACGTCATCAACGCCCGCGCACCGGCAAGAAGCGCGACGCGCGAGCGGCAAGGGGCTACCACCCTCGACGGGGGTGGGCGCTACGACGCCGGCGAGGACCGCTCCCCGACGCCGAGCCCCCGTGCACCCGTGTGTTCGGCCGGGAGATCCGCGCGGCGCCGTTCCCCCCAACGCTTCCGCCAACCCTCAACGATCGTCAAGTACAACGGGGAGACGGATCCCCGCGTGTGGCTCAACGACTACCGCTTGGCTTGCCAACTGGGCGGGGCCACTAGCGACGAGGTCATCATCCGCAATTTGCCCCCGCACCTTGGCGATGCGGTCCGACATAGCTCGAGCACTTGCCCGCCGGCCCGCATCCATAACTGGGACGACCTAGTCCACACGTTCGTGGGCAACTTCCGGGGCACATACGTGCGCCCGGGAACTCTTGGGACCGCGCGCTCCCGCACGCGGAAGCCCGGCGAGTCGTTGCGGGACTTCATACGGCGCTTCTCCAAGCGCCGCACGGAGCTCCCCGCCGTGGCGCAGTCCGAAATCGTGCATGCCTTCCTCGAGGGCACCACGTCCCGGATCTCGTGCGGGAGCCGGGACGCAGCCCGCCCGCGGATTCCAACGAACCGTTCGACATCGCCACCGCCCCTTCGCCTCCGGGGAGGAGGCGCGTGGGGGCGATCTTCGACGGCAAAAAAAGGCAAGCGCTCCGAGGACGCGCCCGCGGAGGGCGCAAGTCCAAGGGGCCGCACCGCAACGACAAGCGAGGGCAAGAAGGGGGAAAAAGCCGCGCCGCGAGGCGCGCGAGCAGGGGCGCGACGGCGGCAACGCCGAGGCCCTCGCCGTCGACCCGCTCGACGGGGCCCTCGACCGGCCCCTCGAGGCCCGGGAGTGTTCGACGACATGCCGAAGAAGCCATGTCCCTACCACAAGACCCCGGTGCAACACACCCTTGAGCAAGGCGACATGCTCAAGAAGTTCTATGGCCGCGCCGCCGCGAAGGAGGCGCGAGGCCAAGAAAGACGGAGGCGATGGCGATGCGGCGGCTTCCCCGCCGTCGAAAAATGTGTTCCTCATCTTTGGGGGACCTACCGTCGACATGTCGACCGGCTAGCCGCAAGAAGGAGCGACACGAAGTCCTCGCCGCGGAGAGGGCGCCTCCGCCTTTCTCAATTGGTCGGGAGGACGTCATCACCTTTAGCCGGGAAGACCACCCGAATCGCATCCCCAACCCGGCCAAGACCCACCGGTGGTCGATCCCATCATTGGGAACGCCCGGTTCTCAAAGGTCCTTATGGACGAGGCAGTAGCCTCAACATCCTCTTCGCGCATAAATTGCGCCCGATGGGGATCGGGTTGGACCAGCCGGCCCGAAGACGAAGCCGTTCCACCCGCATCGCGCCCGCAAGCGGGTTCGGCCCCTCGGGCGCATCGACCTCGCCGTCCTGGTTTGGCACCCCTAAGAACTTCCGCAAGGAGACCCTCACCTTCGAGGTGGTGGGGTTCAAAGGGGCCTACCATGCTATCCTTGGGCGACCCTGTTACGCCAAATTCATGGCGGTCCCCAACTACACCTACCTGAAGATGAAGATGCCCGGCCCAAACGGCGTCATCACCGTCGGGTCGTCCATCGAGCACGCATTCGACTGCGACGTCGAGTGCGTGGAACATGCAGAGGCACTGGCGCTGGATGAAGCGCCGGTAAACACGCCGGGAGAAGATGGTCAACGAGGACCTCAACTCCGCCGCCAAACACGTCGGCGCCTTCGAGGCGACGGAGCAGACCAAAGGGGGTCCCCCCCTCGACCCTTCGCCCCCGAGGGCAAGGCGCCGAGGGTCGGCTCCACCCTCGACCCCAAATAGGAAGCGGTGCTCGTCGACTTCCTCCGCGCCAACGCCGACATCTTCGCGTGGAGCCCCTCGGACATGCCGGGCATCCCGAGGGAAGTCGCCGAGCACTCCCTTGACATCCCGCCAAACGCCCGCGCGTGCGGCCGGCGGGCCGCGCCGCTTCGACGAGGAGCGGCGACGGGCAATCGGAGCGGAGCCGCGGAAGCTTCTCGAGGCGGATTCATCAAGGAAGTATTCCACCCTACGTGGCTAGCTAATCCCGTGCTTGTAAAGAAGAAAAATGGGAAGTGGCGGATGTGTGTAGACTACACTAGTCTTAATAAAGCATGTCCCAAAGTTCCTTTTCCTCTCGCCACGCATAGATCAAATCGTTGATTCAACGGCCGGGTGCGAATTGCTCGTTTTCTTGATGCCTATTCCGGTACCACCAAATAAAAATGAAGGAGTCCGACCCGGCTCGCGACTTCGTTCATTACACCGTTCGGGACGTTCGTTACGTCACGATGCCGTTTGGCCTCGAAACGCGGGTGCAACGTACCGGCGCCGCATGCGGCACGTTTTTGGGGACCACATCGGGCGGACGGTCGAAGCATACGTGGACGACATCGTCGTGAAGACCGAGAAGGCGGACGACCTCGGTTGGCGACCTTGGCGTCGCGTTCGACCGCCTACGGCCAATGGGGTCAAGTTAAACCCCGAAAAATGTGTCTTTGGAGTGCGCGGGGGCATGCTCCCGGGGTACATTGTCTCCCGGCGGGGAATCGAGGCCAACCCCGAAAAGGTCGCGGCCCTCGAACGAATGGGTCCGATCCGGACCTCAAAGGGGTGCGAAGGTGTTGGGGTGCCTTGCCGCCTTGAGCCGCTTCATCTCGCGGCTCGGTGAGAAGGGCCCCGCCCCTCTACCGCTTACTCAAGAAGCACGAGCGTTTCTCCTGGACCACCGAGGCCCAAGATGCGCTTGACAAGCTGAAGGCGTCTCTGACGCGCGCCCCGATTCCTCACGCCGCCGCGGACGGCGAGCCCCTGCAGCTCTACGTGGCCGCGACCACCCAGGTGGTGAGCGCCGTGATCGTGGTGTAGCGCACGGAGGAAGGGCACGCCTTGCCGTGCGGCGGCCGCCTACTACATCGGCGAGGTCCTCTCGGACACGAAGACGCGCTACCCACGAGTCCGAAGTTGCTATACGCGGTAGTCCTTGCGCGGCGCAAGCTCCGCCACTACTTCGAGGCCCACCCCGTCACGGTGGTTTCTTCCTTTCCGTTAGGAGAGATCATCCGCAACCCCGACGCGCGCGGGAAGGATCGTCAAGTGGTCCGTGGAGCCGATGGGCGAAACGCTAGCCTACGCCCCGCGCAAGGCCATCAAATCGCAAATCCCGGCGGATTTCGTCGGCCGAGTGGACGGACACGCGACCGCCACCCCCACAAATCCGGGCGAGTGGCCGGACCCCGTTCTTCGACGGCTCGGTGATGAAAACGGGAGCGAGGGCGCGGGCCCGCTCTTCGTGTCACCCCTCGGGGAGCACATGCGCTACGCAAGACGCCTCCACTTCCCCGCGTCCAACAATATGGCCGAGTACGAGGCCCTTCTCTCGCGGCCTTAAAATCGCCATTGAGTTTGGCGTCAAGCGCCTCGACGTGCGGGGGGGACTCGCGGCTCGTGATCGATCAAGTCATGAAGAACGCGAGCCGCCATGATGACAAGATGGAGGCCTACCGCAAGGCCGTGCGAGCCCTCGAGGACAAGTTCTACGCGCATCGAGCTCAATCATGTACCCCGCCGTACAACGAGGAGGCGACGAACCGGCCAAGATCGCGTCGGGCGGATCACCGTCCCCCCGAACGTTTTCGCGCGTGACATCGCTCAACCCTCCGTCACCTTCGAGCCCTACCCCTCGAGCCACGACGGACCCTTGGGGGCTCCCTCGAACCCGGTGGGTGCGGAGCCCATGGACGAGGACCCCTCGAACGAGGCGTACGTGCTCTCCCTTCTCGAGGGGTACGGCTCTCACGAAGCCGACGTGATGGACATCGAGCCGGCCCCGTCCGGGCGGACCGGGCGGGAGAAATACATTGCCCGGATCGCTCGAGGGGAACTCCCCGCGCACCGGCCGCGGCTAGGCGCATCGCTAGGATGGCTAAGTCTTTTGCCCTCGTCGACGGCGAGCCGTACAAGCGCGCCGCCTCCGCATCCTACGGCGGTGCGTGCCCATTCCCGAGGGGCGCGAGCTCCTACGGGACATCCATGCGGGGATCCGTGGCCACCACGCCGCACCCCGCACCCTCGTCGGCAACGCGTTCCGCCAAGACTTTTGCGGCCTACCGCGGTCGCGGACGCCGGCCGAAATCGTACGCACCGCGAAGGGTGCCGTTCTACGCCCGCAAGTCCAACTTGCCCGCCCACGCCCTACAGACCATCCCCGTCACATGGCCGTTCGCCGTGTGGGGGCTGGACATCGTCGGGCCCCTGCGGAAGGCGCTCGGGGGCTTCACCCACTTGTTGGTCACGATCGACAAGTCCTCCAAGTGGGTGGAGGTGCGCCCCATCACGAACCTAAGGGCAGAGCAGGCGGTGACGTTCTTCACCGACATCGTATACCGCTTTGGAGTGCCAAACTCCATCATCACGGACAACGGTCCCGGTTCACGGGCCGAAGTTCTTGGAGTTCGCGACAAGTTCCACATCCGTTTAGATTGGGCGCCGTGGCGCACCCACGGACCAACGGCCGAGTGGAACGTGCCAATGGCATGATCCTACAAGGCCTAAAACCCGAATTTTCGACCGACTCAACAAATGCGGGCGAAAATGGCTCCAAGAACTACCGGCGGTCGTGTGGAGCCTAAGGACCACCCCAAGCGCAGCCACCGGTTCATCCCATTTTTTCTAGTCCACGCGCGCGAGGCCGTCCTCCCCACGGATTTAGAATACGGGTCGCCCAAGGTTCGAGGCTACGACGAGGATGCTAACCGGCCGAGCCCGCGAGGACTCGCCGGGACCCACCGGGACGAGGCACACCTCGTAGCCTTAATGCATTCCGCGAGGTACCAACAATCCCTAAGACGCTACCAAGCACGCAAGATACGTCGACGGGATTTCGCCGAGGGGGATTCGGTCCTAAGGCCGCGCCAAGATAACCGAGGGCGCCACAAGCTATCGCCCCCATGGGAGGGACCCTACGTCGTGGTAAAGGTACTCAAGCGGGCACATACAAGTCGGCCAACGAGGACGGTGAAGAGCTCAAAGAACGCTTGGAACATCCAACGGCCTACGTCGCTTCTACCCTTAGCTAGGATTTTCCAAGTATTTTTGTTGTAAAAATCACATCGCCAACGCCCCCGTTGGCAACGACTATGTAAATACTTCAAGTCTAATGAAAAGGATAACTCGGCTTTCCCCCGAAACCCGAGTTACCCTCGGGGGCTACCGTGGGGGGCATTCCCCCCCAAAATGGTCCCATTTTTTCGCGCAAAAAACAAAACAACACGCGCTAAGTTTGTTTCCTACTTCAACCTCGAGCCACGATTCGAACAGGCGCGAGACGGGCACGGCGGAAGTAACGTGCGAGCCGAGATAGCCTACGCCGCGTGGACATGGCCCTTCTCTCTCGCCTCCAACCCGACGGGCCCCCGCGAAAATCGAACTCCCCTAACTAGAATCGCTCGAGAAGAAGGAGAAACGAAAAACGTGATAAACAAACGACTTCATTTACAGCAGATGCTCATGTTCATCAAACGACTTGTTCATTTACAAAAGGCCACGAGGCCAGAATACTGATACACATAAACAAAAAACGGGCCTAGCGCCCAACTGCTTTCAGGCGGGAGGAGCGACAGCGTCAGCGGTGTCCGGAAGAGGAACTCCTCGAAGGCCTCGGCGAGCGACCGGCGGCGTCGGCAGCGAGCGCATCCACACGCTCCATGGCCACCTCGTCCTCGACGCCCTCGGGAACGATGTACCCCCGCCGCCGCCTCGAAGTTAACCTCGTAGTGGGATCGCACCACTCCGAGGGCCTTCTCGGACGCCCGGGCCGCGCCGCCCGGCGCATCCGCCGCGGACGTGGCCACCAAGAGCACGCGGACGGCCGGCCGTGAGCCGCCGGCCCGGGCCTCGCCCTCTTCGACGCGCGGCGGTCTCGAGGGCCGCATCGCGCAGCCCTCCCGCAACTCCCCGGCCGGGAGGAATTGTAGGAAGCCTCGCAGCCGCCTCGCCCGCTCGCCCGCATGCCCCGGGCGGTGCGCAAGCTCGGAAACGCCAAGGCAAGAAAGAAATCGAAAAAGGGAATGCGAGTTCCCAAATGAAAAATCAACAAAACAAGAGTCAAACAAAGGCTCACCTTCGACTTGCTTCCTCTCCATCTCGAAGTCCCCGCGCACGGCCTCGACCGACGCCTCGAGGCGCCGGACGGTTTCGCCTTGCTCGCGGAGGGCCGCCTCCGGTTGGCGTTGCGATGCCGAGCATGAGCGCCTCGTCCTCGACCTTGGAGAACGCGGTGTTCCGCTCCTCCGGCCGACCTCGCGTCACCTCGTGGGCGGCGCGCTCCTCGCTCCCGGCGCCGCACGGCGTCGACGAGGGCGGCCCTCGCCCTCGCCGAAGCCGCTCCTCGGCCCCTTGGCGGCGGTGCTCTCTTGCGGAGCCGCTCCTCGCCGACGACGAGGGCCGCGGCCTTGGCGTCGAGGGCGGCCTTCGTGTCGTCGGCCTCCTTGGCGCGCCGCTCCCGGCCCCGCGCGCCCGCTCCTCGCCCGGCGCCGTTGCGCCCGCGCCCCCTCAAGCGACGTGCGGAGCTCCCGGTTTCTCGCGCGAGCGGTGGCCACCTCCGCCTCCCGTTGGCGGCCGGCCGTCCGCGTCTTCTCCAAGTCCGAGCGCGCATTCCGCGCGCCTCATCACGATCGATGAGGGCCGCGCGGACCCGCTCGAGGCTCGAGCGACGCGCCGTGTCCTCCCTCGGGCTCTCGGGGAGCTCGTCGAGCCGTGCCGGGGGCCGGCGCACGCCGCCCAACCGTCCGGCGTCCCAAGGGCGTCGGCAAGCGCGTCGAAAGCGCCGCACCGCTCCCCGAGCCGGTGGACCCCGGCGTTCACCCGGTCGAACGCATCGTACTTGTCGTGGGCGCGCGCTCGAGCCTCGACATCCACGTACCAAAGTCCGTAAGCACTACGGCACGAGAGCAAGCACACAAAGACGAGAAGAAGGGAAAAGCAAGCGACGACACCCTACCCGAAAGACGCGCCATGCGGGCCGCCGTGGACCTGCGGCCGCCTCGTTCGCCGCGCGGTTGAGCGTAGCGCCGTGGCTCCGAGCTCGCCCCGCAGCTCCCGCTCCCCCCGGGCGTCGCAAACGCCGGGGATCGCCGATGGCCCCCTCCACCCGGGGGGCGGCCGCGTGGGAGGACGAGGCCTCGCGCCGTGTCCTCGACCCCCCACCACCAGGTGACCCTCGTGCCGCCTCACGAGGGCCCCCCTCCGGGGCTCGGGGAATTCGTGGGGCCGCCCGGCCCGCCGATCCCATCCGGGCGGCGAAGAGTCGTCCGAGACCTCCACCACCTCCGCTTGCGGAACGCCGGGCGGCGCCGCCGCTCGTGCCGCCTCCACCGCCGCCTCCGCCGCGCCGCCTCCGCGGCGGCGGGCGCCCGGCACGCGCGCCGCGGCCACCACCCTCGGCCGCGCCTCTCGCGCCCACGGCGCCGCGAGTTGCTCCCGCTCCGCCTCCTCCACCGGCGACGCCCCCCCGCGTGCCGCGCCTCCACCACCGCCGCCGCCGCGGCCCTCGCACCCCCCGCGACGGCCGCGCGCCGGCCGCTCCTCGAACCGGCCGGCCGCCGCGGCCGGCCGATCCGTCGGCCGAGGCCTCGGGGCCCCGCCGCACCTTGCGAGCTCGCGCCCGCCGCCGCCGTGCTTGTCCCCGCCCCGCGCGCCCTCGACGAGCGCCGCCGGGTAGGGATGGACGCGTCCGTCCTCAGCACCTTGGCAGGTGCGAGAGGAGGAACGGTTGGCACCACCCTGCACAGGCACGGATAGAAGGTTAGGGCACCTGATCATCGACAAATCAAACCAAACGAAAAAAGACAGGCTCCTTACCTCGAAGAGGAAAAGGCCCGTTTCCTTTTCCTCGAAGCCTCAGCGGATGAGGCCGGCGCGGCCGGCGCGCTCGCCGCCGCGTCCCCCCGACGGCGCCGCCACGCGCGCGGCGCGCGCCGCCCCGCGCACGGCCGCGCCCGATGACGCGCCTCCCGACGACGCGCGGGCCGCGCGCGCGGTGCACGCTCTCCCCGCGTGTGGGTGTGCCCGCCGCCGCACTCCCCGACGACGCCGCCGCGCGCGTGGACGCGCTCCCCCGCGCGCAGCACGCTCGATGCGCGCGCGCGCGCGCGCCGCCGTGCGCGCCCCGACGAGCGCGCCGGCGCCCTCGCGCGCGCGCTCGCCGTGCGCGCCCCCGACGAGCGCGCCGGCGCCTCCGCGGCGCGCGACGCACTCGATGTCGATGGCCGGCCGGCGGGCGCCGTTGCGCCCGCCCCCGTGCGATGCCACCCTCGCCGCCGGCCGCCGCTCCGCGACGGAGGCGCAGGGGCCGCCACCGTCGGGGAGGGGCCCTCCCCCTCGCCCTCTTCCTCTTCGTCCTCCTCCGAGGACGAGAACTCCCTCGGCCCCCGGGAGGAGAGCCCCGCCTCCTCACGCCGTCGGCACTCCGCGGCCCGCCGGCCGCGACGCGCTTGACGTCGCCTCGCGTGCTCCCTCTTGCGCGCCGCCCGCTCCCCGCCGCCGCCGCCGCGCCGCCCGCCCGCGCGGAGTCGGGGGTAGGCGGGACGGACTTGGCGATGGTGAAAGTCACCACCGTACACGGAAGCAACAAGGGCGCGTCAGAGGCAAAGGCAACGCTAAGAACCAAAACGAAATCAAGAACCACACTCACCAACGGGCGGTGGGGAGCATCTCGAGGTCCCACGGGGTCCGACCCGCAGCGGCGCACCCGGTGTCGACGGCGCTCCGCGCCCGGTGAGCGCGTACGGCCGCTCGAGGGGCGTCGGGAGCATCCGCGACCTCGCCGGAGTCGACGGATTGGCCGCCTCGTCATCTCGAAGATGCAGAGCGGCCTCTCCATCAACCGCACGATCCGCCGGTGATGAAGGAAGGCGAGGACGCCCATCGCGTTCACCCCCATCTTCGCCGGCCGGCCGGCGGCCGCGGCCAGACCGACTCCCGCCGTCTCCGATGTCGGGCCGTGGACACTCCGTAGCCCCAGGAGTCGGGCCTCTCCTTGAACACCCGCCGGTGTAGGGGGGGAGGCCGGGCTCGCATTGCGCAAGTAGAACCATCCCCGCTCCCGGCCCGGCGTTGTTCGTCGTCATGGTGCAGGGGATGTAGACGTCCTTGAATTGCCCCCCGTAGGGCAAGCGACATCCCGCCGGCGCGCATCGCGCGGCGGGTCCCTCGCTCCGACGTGGGCTGCGTGATGAGCTCCGCGCGGAAAAGGTGTACCCGCAGCTCCCAATTGATCGGGGACCCCCGGGTACCTTCTCGCGACGCCCACGAATGTGGCCGCCGCGAGATCGCGTTGGGGGCGAAGTTGTGCGGCTCCACTCCGTAGTGGTGGCACATCGCCCGCATGAAGGTGCTCGCCGGCGCGTTGAAGCCCCGCTCGTGGTAGCGGATGAAGCTCACCACGTAGCCCTCCGGCGGGTTGGGCTCGCGGTCCGCGCCGGCGGCACGATCCACCCGCCGGACGTCCGTCTTCGTTGGCCGCCACCGGCCGGCGGCGACCGCCTCACCAAGGGCCGCCCGCGTCACCGTCGACCTCTCCCGTGCATACGGCTCCGGGATCCTAAGGGGAAGCCGAGGCGGCGCCATGAGGAAGGACGAAGGAATGCGAGGACGGGAGAACGAGCAACGGAAGAAAGGCCCTAACGGCGACACCGCGCGGTGGCGGGGCCGCCTAGGCGAAGACAAAGGGGCGGGGACCGAAAATGGTGAGGCGTCAAGGTAAAAAACCGCCGTCTCCTCCACCCCCTCCGATTTATAAGCCGACGGGGCGAGCTCTCCGGAGCAGACGCCCCGCTAGCATTAACTGCAGGGAATCTCTCCTTCGCGTCGACGGGCGGGCCCCACCACGACCGCAGCCGGCCACGCCCTTGCGGGCGGGCCATCATTACGGCAAAGACCCGCGCCGACCGAGGCGAAGCGGTCACATCCGCCTGCCACGCCGCCCACTACGCGCGCGCGCGCGCGCGCCGCCTAAAAGGCGCGCCCGCGCCGCAAAACCGCGGCCACGATCGCAAGGCATTTAAAATAACTGGGTCCCTTGCCAAGCAAGGAGAACCCTCGAGCGGAGCGAACTCCCGGCTCAAGACCGGGGCAACCCTCGATGGGATATCGACGTGAGAAGGTCGCCCGGACCCCGCTCGATGTAGAGCGAGGGCACCGCGGCACCCATGCCACGTAAGACCCTCGAGCGGCGCGAGCCCTCGGCTCAAAGCGAATCCAACCCTCGATGGGATACCGACGTGAGAAGGTCGCCCGGACCTCGCTCGATGTAGAGCAGGCACCGCGGGCACCCATGCCGCGTAAAACCCTCGAGCGGTGCGGGCCCTCGGCTCGAAACGATGTCAGCCCTCGAAGGGATACTGACGTGAGAAGGTCGCCCGGGACCTGCTCGATGTAGAGCAGACACCACGGGTACCCATGCCACGTAAGACCCTCGAGCGGTGCGAGCCCTTGGCTCGAGACAATATCGACTCTCCAAGGAAGGGCACATACGCTGTGCTACCAACCAGCACCTCGAGGGCTGGCTCGCCCAGACCCCTCGATGGCCGCAAACGTGAAAAGACGGGCCGCCCGGGCGCCACCCCCGCACGGCCCTACTGATCAGAGGTTCGAAGCCCGACCCTCGACGGGTTCGAACAGCGCCACGGATCGCGAGTCGGGGACGACGAGGGCACGCGCATTCGAGCCGTTCCTCGAGCCCGTCGGCTCGGGGGTGCCCCACATGTCGTGTTCGAGAGCCGGCGAGGGCGCCTAGCCGGGGGGATCCCACCGAGGGAGAGCTTCCGCGCCCTCGGTCCCTATCGAACGGGACCGAGCCCCACCTAGCAAACCCACGCAAGTGCTTCCATGGACGTGTCTCCGACCGCGCGGCCCTACCCTTATCGAACGGGGCATGGACGTCCACTTGAACCACCCGCTAGCGGCTCGACGAGGAATCCGCAATCCGCGACCCGCTCGATGGGGGTTGCGGAAACCTCACCCTCCGTCCCGCGGAGGGACCGGCGAGGGCGCGTTAAAAAACAAGTCGCCAAGCTCTACCCGATCGCCTCGAACGGGCCAAGGCTCGGGGGCTTGGCGCACGGCTACACCTCCTTGAAATTGCACCCACCGGAGACGGTGCCGGCCGTGCGTGCACCCCCGAGCCGGCCGAAATACCGCCGATGCCGGTTGGCATATGTGCCACGCCCTCTCGACCAAAATTCTCGCGGTTAACCCCTACAGAGCACCCACACCCCCGCAGGCTTCGGGGGGCTAGACCCGCGGGTCCGCCGACGCGGCCCCCCACGGAAAGCGTTCGCAAACAAGGAGGGAAGAACGTCCTATCGTAGGTTCCGGCATCCGGCGGGAGCCTCAATGGCAAACCCACGGATGCTCGGGGGCTGCGTCGGGGACAGCCCTAGGGGTCCCCTTAAACAATGGGGAAAACCTCACTTAAAACCCGCAACGAAACCCAAATACGTTAAGCCTAACCATGCGGGTGCCTAACCATGCGAGACACGGCCCACGGGGACTCCGACGGCCCGTCGAGGCGCCCGCGAAAGGACCCCCTCGAACAAGGCTTCGCCCCCGCTCGAGGGACAAAGCCTCCCTTCGGGCGGGCACCCCCCGCTCGAGGGGCGGCATTTCCCTCGAGCGGGCTCCGCCTCGCTCGAGGGTACGCCCCGCCCCTCGGCGGGGTCCGCCACGCTCGAGGGTGCCTCTCACGCGTGCGCCGGCCCCGCACACGGGCATTTAACGCCCGACGCCGCAGACCCGGCGCCATCATGCGCCGGGGCTCGCGCCCCGTGCCGCCGCACCAACTCCCTAGGGGAGGAGCCCATCCCCACCACCGTGGAGGGGGACCGTGCGGTACGGCCGGTGTCGTCCCGTGACACCGCGCGCCTACCGCAAAGACGGCTAACGCGCCCGACCCTCGAAGGGGGGCCGGCGCACCCTCGATTTCACTTTCCCGTGACCCTACGGGGTTAGGTGGAGGCGCTAGGCCGGTGGATTGCCATCCCGGCCACCGTAACGGCGTGGCCGCCGTACCCGCGCGCGTGTGCGCACGCCGGACCCCGTAGCAACGACTCCGGCCCCGTGAGGCGCGTTGGGAAGGAACGCCGTTCGCCCGCCCCCGTACTCCGTACAAGCTTGCGTCGCACCGCCCCCGAGCCTATCGAGGACATCACCGCCATCCGTTGCTCTCCTACCCTCGAACCGCCCCTTGTTCGGGCACAAGTCGGCCATGATGACCGGATCGCGGCCGGGGATCGCCCGGACGGCCGCCCACTCTACACCGTAGCACGTCGCACTTCTCCACATAGCTAAGTAGCGCGGCGCGCATGTAACCCGCCGCCCCCTTGATCTATAAAAGGGGGAGGCGAACCCCCGGCCCGCGGGGGAGACGGACGAACGGAGACACGAGAACACTTCACACACCACTTACTCATTCTCATTCTCCCACAACATCTTCAGCCACTCCTCTAGGGACTTGGAAGCCACGCTTCCTCTCCCGCCTTGCTTGTATTTGCCCCACTACAAGCACCCCGTGCTAAGTAATATAGTGCCCCGAGCACGCCCTCGCCGGACGTACGGCCCCCTCGGCGGAACCAGGATAAAAACCCTGTGTCACTTGTTGCTTAGCATCGACCATTGAGGGATAGACCTCGGCGCTATCTACGGTTAGTGTCGGGACCATATTCCGCACCGACGAATTAAAACCCATGCTATATAACAAAAACATGTCAAATCGAGGCATAATTACTCACTATTTTCTTTAGGTCATCACGGTTGAACATTAGTAGTCCCATTGAGTCGAGTACATGCACCTCAAACAAGCTTTTAGCACGGACAACCGTGCAAGTACCGGTGGCATTCTTTTATATTAATTGGAAGGAAAACCTCGCATACAACACATTGATATTTTTAAGTATTCACCACCAATATATCTCGGCTAAAAATGGCATAACCGAGTTTTACCATGTCGGCTTCTAAATAGTTTTGCACCCTTTCTTTGATGGTGTCCGTCTTATAACTTAATGCCACGTCGTGTCTCCATCACGCATAAGCAGGCTGCAAATAAATGTATTCTCCAAAAATACCTTTCCACCTTCTCTATTAAGCGACTCGAGCTTCGTCCCTAATACGGTGAATATATGCACTTAGGACCCGCACGTACATAAAAACAATATAGTAAGTAGACCATATACATACAAGTTTAAATATCAATATAAATAATTTAAAGTATGTACTTACCTCGCCATTAAATTTAATGTTGTCATGAAACATACATTCCATATCTTTTTTGTCTAACCATGCGCCGTCAATGTTCACTAAAACCGTGTTGTCATTAGCTGATTTCAAGTGTTCGATAAGATCAATATCTTCTTTGGTGCACATGTAATCTACAACAAAGATTATAGCTTGCAAATAAATATCCTAGCAAAACAAAGATGAAATAAAATAAGAGAAGAAGCAATAAGTACCCTTGGGCTCAACTTGGTAACTTTGTGATTTCTTCGGTTTCTGATGTTGTGACATTCTAATCAGTTTCTCAAACTGATCTTCTTGCAGAACAAATTGGTGACTGCGTAATTTCTTTGTATTCCGAGGTTGTGATATTCTAACCATTTTCTGAAAATCAAGACCAACCTTCACTTCATCTTCAATATCCAAGGTAACTTGATCTGTAAGCATGTGAGCATTTTACTGAATCATGAGTTTTCTTTTTGACACTAATAGTAGTTTGTAAAAAAAGAAAAACAGTAGTTTATAATGTAGAAACTATTTTTTTTACCCTTTTGTGTTGTGACATCTCCTTCACCTGGCACTTGAACTGAATAGGAATAGGAATTGCTGCTCACTACAGCTACCTGAGCCTCCTGAGCCTCAACTTGAGTTATTTGTGATGTTTCTAGATTGTCATCTTGTGATATTTTAACTGGTTCTTGGGACTCATTTTCTTCTCCAACACTGCTTAGCACGACCTTCACTTCGTGTTCTTCTATTTCCATGTCATCTTGATCTGTCAACACTAAAACATAATAACATTAGTTTTCATCTTCACTAAAAGTAGTTTTCATATTTTTACACTGAAATTACCATTTTGTACTGTGACATCAGATTCGGTTGACACTTGGATTGAACTGGAGATGCAGTTGCTGCCCACCACAACTCTCTGCAGCTCAGCTTCAGTATTTTTTGATATTTTAATTGGTTCTTGCAACAAATTTTCTTCTGCAACACTTCCTACTACGACCTTCACTTCATGTGCTTCTGGTTCCATGGCATCTTGATCTGTAAGAAATTTAACGGAAATATTAGTTTTCATCTTTACATAGAATTTAGTTTGCAAATATTTCTAACATTGCTTACTAATTTGTTGTGTGATAACATCTTCGACACACGCTTGAACTGAACCTGAAATGCACTCGCTACTCTCCACAACTCCTTGGGTTTCAACTTGGGCTATTTGTGATATCTCTGATTTGTTAGGTTCCTGCGACACAGTTTCTTCTCCAACATTGGCATCAGTGAGCTTCACATCATGTTCTTTTATTTCCATGTCCATAATATTGGGATCTGTAAGTTGTTTATTTCTGAAACATTAGTTGTGTCACACCAATAGTAGCTTGTAGCTTTGTAATACAGATAACAGTGCTTACCCTTCTGTTCTGTGACGTTAGAATTGACAACCCCTTTTATTTCCAGGGCCATTTGATCAAGTTCTGAGTCTGCAAACAACTTTCAGGTGGTCCTTACGCCAAAATTGTATTGGATATGAATAAAATGCAACAGAAATAAGGTGGTAATACTGTATCCAGTTGTAGAACAATTTATTCAATTATTTCCGGTGCATAATAGGGCAACTATGCTTACCCTTTTGTTGTGTGCTGTTAGAATTGACAGTACTGCCCTTCCCTTCAACCCCTTCTATTTCCATGGCCATCTGATCAAGTTCGGAGTCTACAAAAACCTTCAGGTGGTCAATGCGCCAAAATAGTATAGAATATGAATAAAATGTTAAAAACAATACGGTGCTGAAAGTGTATTAGATTGTAGAGAAATTTGTTCAATGATTTCGAGGCATAGTAGGACAACAATGCTTACCTTTTTGATCGACCGACAGAACCTCGAGCCCAGGATCTTCACAATCGACAACACTGACCTTTCTTTCCTCTTCTATTTCCATGGTCCTTTGATCGAGTCCTGAGTACAGAAACAACTTTCAGGTGGTCATTGCACTATAAACAGAATGTGATGCCACTAAATATAGGATTCTACACGATGGGGAGGATGTTGCTTTGTTACCAGCAACCACTTCTCATTCTGAACAACTGGATACTTTGAGAGAATATTCAAAGATACTTTGAGGGAGAATGAATAATACAAATTATTTCATTAGAGCTACAGCCAACACTTTAAAGTGGTACAGATGATAAAGAAGTTGTGGAGGCAGACCCAAAATAATGTGGAAAGTGATGATCAGTTAACTGATATAGCAAAAACACAAGATTAGAATGCAGACCAGCTTGTTCAGATTGTAGATGCTGCCATGTCTAGAGAATATGCAGTTTCATTGCTTCAAAAGGCAAAAGGAGAACAACACCGTTCCACTGATATGAATATTGCATTGCAGAACATGCAAAATGAAACCACAGAAAAATATAGCAACACAGACCTGGCGTGGCGGCGGTGGCCGAGCGGCTGTGGCGGTGGCGACGGACGGCGGCCGAATGGCCCGTCTTGTAGGCGCTCCAGTCCACCAACCGCCTCTCCAGGCGACTGTGGATGAGGGCTTTGACGTCTGCGGCGTCGCAATGCTCAGGAAGGACGACGCTCTAAGCGTGTTTAGCTTTGCAGCATGCAGGCACGCGAACGGGGCATCAACTTGCAGGCTGACGTCCTGGCCACCGTACAACGCACAACCTGCCCTCAATGTTCTACAAATCAACAAATCAGAGAAAGAAGTGCTTGTGGCATCAGAGGAAGATGAAGTGACCATGAATATCAGAGAAAGAAGTGCTTGTGGCGTCAGAGGAAGATGAAGTGACCAGGAATATGAAGGGAGGACCTGTGGTTCTTCACTTATGTGGCCGTCAGCCTTGGGAAATGAGGAGTGAAGTTTATTGCACTCTTGATTAAAAGAGCCGGGCTCAGTTTTCATGGGCATTTAGTAGTTATTGTGAGAGAGGAGTTCGTTTGGAAGATGAGAGGTCTTTTTATTTAATGTGTGTGCAAGGGAGATGAGAGGTCTTTTTATTTATTGTGTGTGCAAGGGAGATGAGAGGTCTGGTGTGCGTCAGGGAGGTGAGAGGTCCCTTATTTAAAGCCCATGACCATTGAATTAAGATGAAGCCTAATCTTATTTATTAGAGTATGGTTGACTGCCAAATAAAGCCCACGACCATTGAAATTAAAATGATGCCTAATAATAATAATAATAATAATTCCTAAAAGATCACGAAATCACGAAATAAAATTGACAGTATGTCCACGACCAAGTATTATTTATCTTTCTTTGCATGTCAAAAAAGGATCATTGTCAAGTTGTGAACAGATACACTTCGAATTTAAAAGGACATCCTTAGGTACACCAACTTAGTCCTTTTTTTAAAAAATAAAACTTGTTACCAAATTGAAGGTCTCTTACTGTACTTGATTAGGACCTTTCCCAACCGAACAACACAGATCAAGAACATGTTAGTTAAACTGAGATTCAGTTACTGTCACTTAAGCTGTCAGTGCTATGTTCAATCTTTGAATTAACACCATTTGCTAAAAAGATTGCAGGTTAAGTTAGCAGCCAGTATGCAAACTTAAAAAGCTTCAAAGTATGCTTCAAGAAGCTTCACGACCATAAAATGAATTTAATAGAGCTGTTATCTAAAAATTATGAGAAATTTCAAAGGCATAAATTGGATTCTACAGAACTTGCAGAAATTTCATGAATAGATTATATATCTGCATTCCTCTTTTGTAAGTTTGTAAGAACCAAAGACCAACTGACTTCAAAAGGATTGAAAAGCTTGAAAGCTAATATGGACAGAGCACATAGATTTCTCTCAAACAATCCTATTAGGACATCCCTGCATAATACAAGGCGTAAATGTTACTTAGCTATCTCATGAAAAAAGCAAAGCAGAGATATTTGAAAATATATTACTTACCACTCAACACATCTTTATATACAATATTTTTTGTGCTTTTCCCTATAGAATCCAGCTGCTTGTTTGGTTTTGACAAAATTCTAGTTGTTTGCCTTGAAACTCCCCTTGACAAAGCGACATACAACTGCCCATGTGAGAATACAGGCTCTGGAAGGTAGATACCAACATTTGGGATGGTTTGGCCTTGCGCTTTGTTTATGGTCATTGCAAAACTTAGGAGAATCGGGAATTGTTTCCTTATCATCTTGAAAGGAAGAGAAATATCATCAGATGGGGACATTGGAATTCTAGGTAGGAACACCCTTTTGCCAGCATGCTGCCCGCCAACAATTTCAGCATCAACAACATTATTATAGAAGGCTCTAACCATTAACCTTGTTCCATTGCACAATCCTTTGTTCGGATCAAGATTGCGGAGGAGGATCACAGGGCAGTTGATTTTTATTTTTAGTATGTGTGGTGGGAGACCATTTGGAGTGATGGAGTTTAGAAACTCAGGAGGAAAGTTGTTTCTTGAATCATCATCGACGGAGTCAAAACTGTAGTAAACTTTTTCCTCACCTGGAAATCTGTCAATCATCTTTGCATTTAGCTGATCCACATGTTCGTTTTTTGTCGAAAGAATGGCACGTGTGCTCATATAAGCCGCTGATTTTGCATTCTCACAAAGTGACGGGAAAATATATTGGATTAGCTTATCTACACAATCCTTTGATTCTGTATAACCAATCACAATGTCTTCTGGAAGGCGAACATAATCATCTCCAATCATCTCTTCAGTTCCATTCCCAATCCTAAGGAGGTAATCTGAGAACCATGGGTCAGACTGAGCCCTCATGTTCCGTGACAACCGTATCATCCGTATACTATCCCACAAATAAGACCTCTGCAACGTAGGATCTGATATTTGTGCTATAGTCCCACGTGGTACCACTGGAAGAACCTGTCTAAAATCCCCACCAAATACCATGACTTTCCCCCCAAATGGCAAATCACAATTAATAATATCTTGTAGCGACCTATCAAGACACTCAACTGCTGCACGATTTGTCATTGCAACCTCATCCCAGATCAGCAAAGATGCCCTACGGAGTAACTCTGTAGTCTCATCTTGCTTTCCGAATTTGCACATCTTATTGTCTGAAAGCTTTATTGGGATCTTGAACCTTGAGTGTGCTGTGCGTCCTCCAGGTAGTATCGATGCTGCAATACCAGAGGTTGCAGTTGCAATGGCTATCAAGCCCTTAGAACGCAATGTAGCAAGAAGTGCCTTGTATAGGAATGTCTTTCCTGTTCCTCCTGGACCATCAACAAAGAACACTTGGCTCTTTTTATTTAGCACATGATCCATAATGACATCAAATCCAACACGTTGTTCCTCATTGAGACTGCCCTGTATATCCAAATGTTCAGGATCGACCCCCACCGAAAGTTCTTCCCTGGCCTCCCTCATCAAGTCATTAGAAAATTCAACTGTTTGTCAAATAAAATAAACATCAGAACCATTTTTTATTTGTTCAAGTTCGAATATCAGTACAATTGTTAGAAATTGTTACCTGCATCATTTAGCACCGGAAGATCGTAGTCTTTCATTTCTTTTCCCATGGAGACCAGCAAATTCCTAATATCTGTAAGCACCATTTGTTCTACTATTTCTGAGTTCCCTTGTGATAGACAGTAAAGCCAATAGGCTTAGCATACTAATTATGTTTACACAGGGGATTACAATATATAGAGGCCCAAGGGGCCTGTTCACATAGCCACATAGGGTGGCGTACAGCTGACTTAAATAGCAGTAATAGACTAGCACAAAGACCAAAGGGATTAACAGCACAGTAATCTAACACCCCCCCCGCAGTCGGAACGTCGCAGCAGCGGACATTCAGACTGGAGCGAAAGTCTTGAAAAACTGAGGTAGGCAGCCCCTTGGTGAAGACATCAGCAAACTGAGAAGTAGTGGGTACATGAAGTACGCGGACAGCACCAATAGCAACACGCTCCCGGACGAAATGGAGGTCGATCTCCACATGTTTGGTGCGCTGATGTTGCACAGGGTTGGTGGAGAGGTAGACGGCGCTCACATTGTCGCAGTAGACAAGGCAGGCCTTGTCAAGAGGATGATGGAGTTCCTGGAGAAGCTGACGCAGCCAAGAAGCTTCAGCGACGCCGTTAGCAACAGCCCGGTACTCGGCCTCAGCGCTAGAGCGAGAGACAGTGGGCTGCCGCTTAGAAGACCAGGAGACAAGGCTGCCTCCGAGGAATACAGCATAGCCGGAGGTGGAACGGCGTGTGTCCGGGCAACCGGCCCAATCAGCATCAGTGTAAACAACAAGTTGTGTTGGGGAAGTCCGAGGAATGGCGAGGCCATGATCAAGAGTCCCCTGGAGATACCGCAGAATCCGTTTGGCAGCAACAAGATGGCTCTCCCGAGGATCGTGCATGTGAAGGCAAACTTGTTGGACAGCATATGCAATGTCGGGCCTGGTGAATGTCAAGTACTGAAGAGCACCCGCGAGGCTGCGATAAGCTGTGGGATCAGCAACAGAGGGACCAGCAGTGGCAGATACTTTGGCACAGGTGTCAACGGGAGTGGAGCATGGTTTGCAATCAGCCATGCCATGACGAGTCAAAATGTCCAGTGCATACTGACGTTGAGAGAGGAATAAAGAGTCACCTCGTCGCTGAACTGCCATGCCAAGAAAATGATGAAGAGGGCCAAGGTCCTTCATGGCGAACTCCTTCATAAAGACCAAAGGGATTAACAGCACAGTAATCTAACACCTTGGTTTCTACTGTAATCCTCAGACATTGATTCTTTATACTTATATCCTACAGTTCACGAACATTGGTGACCCCACAATGAACCAGAATAGTAGCAAATAACCTCCTGAGAGCATACGACATCTGAAAAGTGGAAGATTCACACAAGCAGTCATCAATTGTATTATCTGTCTCTATGAGTCCTTTTTCTCACATGATTCTCTAAAAGAAGCACATATAATGCTTGCCACTATTTTCAAATCCTCAAAAATGGTTGGACCTCTAACATGATTTAGAAGCACTCTCAAAAAATATCTCTCGCCTTCACCCGGGTGTGCATACACTATCCGGCCAATCTGCCCTCTTTGCTTTCTTCTTTGCCACACCTTCTTGCCACTGATCCACCGGTAGTATTCAGGGACCTCTTTGTACAGTAATGTCCTTGCGAAACTATCCAGTCTATTCAGCTTGAAAAACTCTGTCAATGTAGTCATAGAAGCAGCAGGATTGTTCAATATCTCTTCCAAATTTTTACTCTCATCAATAATAACAGACTGCATGTTAGGCAGATGACATTGGAGCTGCAATACAGATGGGTACATTCCGAAAAGGTGGAATCCGAAAATCCTATGCACAGCTTCCGGTGGTGATATGTACCTAGCATCCCTGTACTGACGAATCTCATTTATTACCCCTGGTTCACCTTTAGCACCACTGACTGAGAATGATGCACAATCATGGCCTTTGTATACATATTGAAAAAGATATTTGCAGGCTTTGATGCTTGAACAAGCTTCAACATTGATGTGACAATTATATCTCATGAGAAGTCCAGGATTGTACGGGACAACCCACCTGTTGTCCAACTCTGCACTTCTTATTTCGACACGCTGGCCATCATCTCTTCTCCTGTGCAAAGGATATGAATCCTTGCCTTGCTGTGTTGCTTCACAAAATTGCCGAGGATAGTGAAAGCGACACTCACCATCAACCATACAAGCACAGTTTCTGTTCAAGACTCCACACGGTCCATGGAGCATATGTTTTATGACCAGGCTATGCAACACAGGATACTTGTCCTTGTCTGGAATTTCGGCTGAGATGTATTTGTCATATGCATCTGGGCTTGTTAACTTACAGCCGTTTTTCATAATCAATAGTATGTGCTCATGTGGCAAACCCCTCTTCTGAAACTCAGTAACATGGACATACGCTGCAACCTCCCCCGAAATATTCTTTCTTTATTAACAAATCTTTGAGGGACCGTAATTTGGCTCGGTATACTCCGGACACAAGATCAGGCCTATCATGGGGTTTTTGTCCAGGCTCGAGGTTTGTTGTGATCTCCTTCCAATATGGGTTGCACATCATTGTAATGAAGTAATCTGGCTTACCAAAACATTGGACAATAGCCATTGCATTCAGAAACCTTTGCTGCATATCCCGGTCACAACCCGGAAAAGAACGGGGCAGCACAATTCTTTTTCCAACCTCCGAAGCTCTAGTCTCTCCCGCAGAAATAACATCAGTCAATCCCTATCATCACCAATGTTATTTGTTCAGTCAATCCGTACTACCAATGTTAGTTGTTCAGTCAGCAAAATAGACCAGGAAATAGTTTATATTTATTCAGTCAGTAAAATAGATCACGCAATATTTTTTATATAGTAGGAGGTTGATAAACCAGAATATACATCAACCAATCCCTACTACTAATGTTAGTTGTTCAATCAGCAAAATAGATCAGGAAATAGTTTATATTTGTTCAGTCAGTAAAATAGATCACACAATATTTTTTATATAGTAGGAGGTTGATAAACCAGAATATACATCAACCAATCCCTACCACCAATGTTAGTTGTTCAGTCAACAAAATAGATCAGGAAATAGTTTATATTTGTTCAGTCTGTAAAATAGATCAAGCAATATTTTTTATATAGTAGGAGGTTGATAAACCATAATATACATCAACCAATCCCTACCACCAATGTTATTTGTTCAATCAACAAAGTAGATCAGGAAATAGTTTATATTTGTGCAGTCAGTAAAATAGACCAGGAAATATTTTACAGTTCAGCCAGTTACATACTAACCTGGTATAGTTCAGCCCTTATGCGTTTCTGGTTGTCAGGGTTAGAATACCAGTCAAGCCTCATCGACTCAACCTTTATGTACATGTCTACAGCCCATTGTTGGAAAAGCCTCCCCCCAAATAGCAATATGTTAAAAAGACCCTTTCTGACTTGCATCATAAAGCAATAGTATTCTCTTGCTGTCACAAACCTAGCAGATTGTGCAGTTTCTATGGCTCTATTTATGTAATCACCATGCTGGAGGTCTATGTCCGATTCACCATCTTCTGCATAAAATTCAAACACATTACATTAGGACTGCGTCTACATAAAGTCTATGTGTGTTTTTGATTGAGTTTGTTTTGCATACCCGCAGGTTCTGTTAATTCTTGTTGAACATTTCCATCAGAAGATGGCGAAATTGTGGGGCTGTCATTGTAAGGCATGAATTGGTTCCATCCAGTTTCTCCTCCTGGATGAAATAAAGGATATGCTAAAGGATCATAACAGCCATGATATGCTTTGATATAGCGCATCTTTTCTCCTTTCGAGTATATAATAACACTCCTATCAAAACATTTTTGGGGATCATTTCCCAAGGTCCAGATAGCTGCAACTTGGGAGGTAGTAGGAGCATTATACCTAAAAAATAAAAGATGCATTATAGTTCAGTTTTTTGATACGAATAATGAAATGCAAAATGTCAATGTTTTGTGAAGAGCTTGTACCTTCGTTGGTCAGGTGTTACATTAGTGTTTAGCTCAATTGCATACTCATCAATATTTGGAATAGCGCCAGCTCTATTGAAGGTTTGTACATAAGGGTTGACTGCCTGTAGTATTCGGAGGACATGCCTGATAAGGTTTATATCAAGGTCCGGAGACCTTATCACTCTGTGAGACAATGTATCATCTTGATCTGTATCATAAAAGTAAAGTTGCAAGTGGCATGTGCCTTTTGATCCTGGCACCAAATGGTCCAGACGATGATACATCGCACCATGTACACAGAATGTATATATGCCAATACCAGCTGCAGTGGCGTATCTTTGGTATAGCGTAACTCTGAGACTTGTGAAGGAAAAGTGTGAGTTGAAGTACCTTATGTGATTTCTAAAATATTTTGCATCATCATGCACTTGACTTGTAAACAACCTCTTCAACTCACTTGGCACACCATGAATATGCACTTTTATTTTTCCCTTTGACAACAGAACCCAGGTGGCTCGCCATCAAATTTCATCGCCCCACAATACTGGCAGTCAGGAACCTTTTTCAATTCTAGGGGACTTTGTGGCAAGTCTTTGTAGATGAAATAAAAAGGATCATCAGCTGGTTCACTGCCGATGCTCCCATTATTGACACGGTATGATTGGAATGCACAATATGCAATTAATTTTTTATTAATAGTTATCTACAATAGTTTGGTACGGACCAAAGCCAAAAAAAACTCTCATCACAAGAAAATGGCTCAAAACATAGAATGGAACAAACTGGATTAACTACACTGTAATGAGAAACCTGAAAATAATTTGAGAATAACAAGATCATGGCAGGTTTTGTATTAGTAGTCCTGAAAAATTATAAGATATACCTTCAACAATTCTGATATAAATTTGAGACTAACTTAAATTCAGATTGGAAGTGGTTGCAGCTATGGCAATTCTAATGCAAATGAACATTCTGAAAGAGAAAGAAAAACCATTATAATGAAATGAACACTTTGCAAATTATAAGATAAACCTTCACCAAGCAGTTGCCTGGACTCAAAATCTCAAAGAGCCTCACCCGTGTCACAAGATTCTTCAACGGCACATAAATGTTCTGTTGCACGACAGTTGATTATAACTAACTAATTTGATGCTTAGTAAAATAAAAAAGCCATAGTGCTACTCAAATTAGTAACACCCACCTTCATCATCAGATTCTTGGTATGCAGGCTGGAATAAAGCACTATCATGCTCAATGTAATTATCCTCAACGCATCTCGTCTGTTGGGCATTAGTCAGCATAGGATCAACGATTTCCTCCTGGGCACGCGTCAGACCTTCTTGCTGGAGCTTGGCACTTGCTTTTGCCTTCTTATAATCCCGCCGATGCTGTAGCAATTTTTCCTTGCTCGACTGGTCCATATTTATGTACCAGTTTTGGTTTACCATTTTGGGAGTGCTTGAAGCACCAGCTGTATTGATTACGACGCTGTTCGGACTTTCAATCTGCATAGGCAGCAATGGAGGTCTATGTTGTAGCACACTTTGCAGGCTTGACATATGACAGGGGGTGCTTGAAGAGCCACCTGCGGAGCAATACACATACATATGTTTATATGTATATAGTTCAGAGCTATATGCATATAGTTTAGAGGTTCATGTATATAGATCAGAGCTTATATTGCATTGTACCTGTATTAGTTATAACGCTGTTTGAAGTTTGAGGTTGCATCTGCATGAATGGCGCATGTAGTTGTCGGATGTACTCATCGTTCCTATGCAGCCAGTCAGTGCACTCATATTCATCCTCGTTCTCCTTGCCATCAAAAGCAGATGGTTGGCAATTGGTAGATGGTACTGGTGTAAAAATGTTCAGTTAGACAACTGAAGAAACAAAGAGCAAACAAAGAACAGTTAGAGGATCTGAAAAAGATTACCATGAGTTTCTTCAGCCTTCTTGCGTGCATAGTATTCACGTCGCTTCCTATTCCGTTCTTCTCTCTGCTCCATAGTTTCTTCAGCCCTTTTGCGTGCTCGGTATTCACGTTGTTTTCTATTCCTCTCCTCCCTCTTCAATGATTCATTGTCTGTTTGGGTTGTGATGTTTGATATGTCGCCGAGTGCAGAACGGGCTTGCTTCCTCTCTTCCATTTGCTAAAACAACTAAATTGGGACTGGTAGTGAATACATTGCTACTGGTGTGGCGTTGTGGAGGTATGGAGGTAATCAGGCACTGACCTGGCAGCGCGCACGCCAGAATCACCGGAGGAGGGGCGCGGCTGAGGCAGGGCGCGGCTGAGGTTGCTCGGCGGCGGAGGAGCGCGGCCCGGCGCCTTCCCGCACTGACGGTCGCTGCTCCCGAGGAGAAGCGCGGCCTAGCGCCTTCCCGCACCGGCGGCCGCGGATCCCGCGTTTCCCGCAGCGTCCTGTGGCCTAAGGAGAAGCGCGGCGCTGCGGCTTGGCGCCTTCACGCACCGGCGGCCGCGGCTCCCGTGGCGTCCTGAGGGCTGAGGGGGAGCGGAGCGTCCCGTGGCAGCTGCGGCGCTGCGGGGCTGGGGCGCGCGTGTGGGGCGAGGGCAACTGCAGGGCGACGACGGGCGGCGTAGCGGGGCTGGCGCTACGGCGCACGCGTGCGGGACGGGGCAGGCCGGCGCCGGTGACGGGGGAATCGAGGAGTCCGCGCGTGCGGTCCAGGGCGTGTGGGGCTGGCTTTGTGGGTCCGATGACCCGCTGATTGATGGAAGGTAGAGATCTGATCCGGGGTAGTTTAGCCATTGGATCTTGGGTGGGCGAGAGAAAAATGGTGTTTGCAACAAATTTTGGCCTTTAGATCATGGGTGAGTGAGAGAAGGTAGGTGGTGGCTGGTGTAATTAGTTGGGTGTACTTAGCTTGGTAACGACTGTTGGGGTGATTTATTTGTGTGGCTTTAGGGCAGAATAAACTGGTGCATTTTATAGTGGTAGTGACTAACCCTAATTTTTATCATTGCATATACACTTGCTTTCTTGTTTGTGTCCTTGAAAGTAGGTGGAAAACTAGACACAAAGCGATCGAGAAAAGTTTGCAACATTCGAAGCAAACGAAGATGAACAAAGTATGCCTATGTGTCGATTAAGTTTTTAGACTAATGTCTTTTGAAGGATGTTTGTCCAAGCTATAGGTTTCGGAAACGACCATGTCAAGCACGATGGAGAAGGATTCTATTACCATCATTCTCATGCGGCGATGGTTATGATTTTTGAAGCCAAAGGATGTGTGACATGGTGCCCTAAAAGACTTCAAGATGAAGACCACATGCACATCTTGTTAACACCAAAATTTGGTAAGGAGTCGACTCGTGGGTCGGTTCGATAAAGAGTCCGTCCGGTGGAAGGAATGGTCTTTTCGGAGATATTCGGCAAAGAGATGCGCGGTCGGCTATCCGCTCCGGTTCGGCAAAGGAACAAGAGAGGCGATTTTGCGGGATTGGACGATGACGTGGCTCAATCGGGGGAGACGAATGGATGGATAGGCGATCAAGCTTAGAGATAAGTTAGGCAACGAATCCATTCGAAGTTGTACTCAACGGGGTATAAATATGACCCCCGAATGTATGTAAAAGGAATGAACCATTCTTCAATACACACCGGCCTTACGCCAAACCCTAGAGTCCTTGTCGTGTCGTCGAGTTCTTCGAGAGGGCCATTCGATCCGTCGACCTCCGTGAGTACCGCAACCTTGTATCATGTCTAGTATCATGCGGTGGATTTAGATCGATGCAAGTAGTCTTGTTAACATGCTTCGTGTCATGTGGTAGATTCAAGCTTGGTTCAAGAGGGTTTCTTGTTAGATCATGAGTCATGCGGTAGGCTAAGATCTAGCTTGAAGCTAGTTATCGGCTCTATTGGATTTTGGCAAGATCCAATAGATTCATTAAGTTACCCCGTGTTATCTTGAGTTTTACTTTATGTTTTAATTCATGTGACACACCTTTGCCCAATCTAGATGGGTTTGGATCGGCTTTATCTCTTTTATGATCCTTGTCCGAGTAGAATTCATATTTTAACACATGGATCTTATGCTTTCAGATAGCCGAAACCGAATCGATCTAGGTTGTTACGTGTTGCGGGTTCAAGCTTGCCAGTGCTCGTATAAATCTTGAAAGAGCCGGGTATCATGCGGTAGATGCAGGTTTTTGGGTTGCTTTGGAGCTAATCATCGGTGGATTAGATTCCCAAATCAATCGATAGATTTATTCGCTTGGTAATGTTTGTTCCTTCTTCATGGACCCCGAATCGTACTGTTCAGTAGTATTCGGTTATGTTTCTTCATGAGTAGAACACGTGCTTTATTCATGCTTTAAATATTGTATGCTTTTAGCTTTCCATATTTAGATCGTATCATGCGGTGGATAGATTTGCTTGACATCGTACTTGACGGGTTTTAAAGTAACTAGACATGCGGTAGACTAGTGCTTTGGATCTATGCATATTTGTTTAATACATGATTACGTTCGTGTTTTGCTTTATTTACTTATTTAATGCTAATTTTCATGGGGATCGGTCATGGCCTCGTGCATACGTGTTTCTTGTTCAAACAAAGACCGATTGTTGTCATGCTCACGTCATCCATTCGGCAGTGTTGCTTTTTCCCTTTACGGTTTCCCGAATGGTTCTAGTTCGTTGGCAGATAGCTCCTTATAGCTATGTGTCACCTTGCTTGGCTTCCCAGCCGTAAATATGGAACTGTCTGGTATCACCCGGCAAGTTCCAAGCTTTGGTATTTAACTGCTTTATCTTTTGTTAATTTTCAGGAAAAATTGACTGGCATGTCTTACGCTCTCGCGCGTGTGAAGCCGACTTTGTTCGGCTTCTTTGTGTGTTTGGCGTTGAGTGCACTTTTTGCGTCAACACACTTTTTGGCACGCCCGGTGGGACACGGCCGAATAGATTCAAGATGCTTGAAATCGCGGACCTCATGGATGTCAACCTTGAAGATCTCTCTCCGGAGCCGGCGGCGGCGGCTCCGGGATGTCGTGGAGCGGTTTCGGCGGGAAGTGTCCGTCGTCGTTCAAAAAGAATAGAAGCGGCGTCCCGTACCTAAAGAACGAGATGCCCGAAATGCTCGCCGGGGGAAAGTGATACCACATCCCGGCAAGAAAAGGAGGAGTGCATGCGGGTGTTCCAGAGTCCGCAGTTATATGCTTAGCAAGCACAACAAGGCTTTCCTCGGTGCGCTCCGGCGGATGATGGTGGCCGTCTTCGGCCACGGCATGGAGCAAGCGTTCAAAGAAAGCGCCCGTCCAAGGGGGCACCGTGGCCCCGGGCGAATCAAGCTCTCGGCCGCCACTTCGGAGCCCGCCGGTGCGGCCTCTTCCCCAAAGCGGCCCGGAAGTCAAGCTTTCCGACCCTCCGCCGCAGGCCGGCGGGGAGAAACGGCCGGTGCAACCTCCCGTTGCGGGCCTCGGGACGGCCAATCCATTCACCACGCGGGCGGCACGGGTCAGCACGTGCACGCGGCCCGAATCCGTACCCGGCCCACGTACGGAGATTTAGCATTCGGCTCGACCGGCGCCCGCTCACTTCCGCCGGAGGATTGCTCCGGCGACCAGGCGGCGGGGCGAGAGGAACTTGTACGGCGGTGGCTATCATGAGGTGGGGAACTACGGGGCATTTGATGCTTTCCCACATCCGGGATACGCGCCGGTGCGGGCGCGCGGGAGGATAACGCCCTAGCGCGGAGAATGGCCGAATTAATGCAAAATCGGATCGGCCTCAAGCCAAAGATGCAAGGACCCGCCTATAAGCCGTCATTCCGGAATGGTGCTACAATGTGCTCTTGCCGCCAAGGGTGAAGCCGCCAACGGAGTTCACCAAATTTTCGGGGCAAGACGACACGAGCACGGTCGAGCACATTGCTCGCTACCTCATGCGGCTCGGGGAGTGTTCTGGCGAAGAGACTTTCGGGTCCGCTACTTCGCCGCATCGGCCCGACGGGTCCCGGCGTTTCGGTGGTTCTCGTCCACCCCCCCGAATCGGTTGCCGGATGGAAGGACTTGGAGCGGAAATTCCACGCTCATTACTTCGGCGGCGAGTTCGGAGAAGAAGCTCATTGACCTCGCGACCATGAAGCGAGAGGCATAGCGAGACGCCACCGGAGTTTCTCCGGCGGTTCGGGGAGGTCAAAGGCATGTGCTTCTCGCTTAACTTGCCGGATGACCGGTGGCCGACATGGCTGTCGCCGGGATGCTACGGCCGTACGAGAAAAGTTGTTCGGAATGGAGTTTGAGAATGCGGGACGGCTATCACGAGCGTCATTGATGAGCAACCGTGGGCGTATGGCTTTAAGAAAGACGCCAAATTTGGCAAGCAACACGACGTCGGCGGCGTCTACAACCGTTCTTGGACAAGGCCGATATGTTCGAAGATTCGATGATGAATTGGATGTAGCCGCAGCAGAAATCACGTGGGGGAAGGAGCCCTTGACAATGAATCGTATGCGGGTCAAGCGAGACCAAAGGAACTTATGATTTTGATATCACAAAGGTCGATAAATTGTTTGAGCTCTTAGTGAAAGAAGGTCGGATCAAGTCGCCCGAGGGGCATTCCATGCTTCGGCCCGATGGAGTTAAAGCAAAACGATACCGTGGTTTCCACGACAGGGATTCACACTCCATCAATGATTGCAGGGTCTTCAGGATGAGGATCCGGAAGGCTATCCAGGAAGGTCACCTCAAGTTCGACAATAAAATGAAGGCCGGATGGCCACCCCTTTCCTCGAGCATGGTGGGCTTTTCTCGTCAATGTGATAAGCGCCGAGGAGAAGGGAAAAGTCAAAGTCTTGACCTCGGCCGGGTCTAGACAAGGTAGAGCGGTGGACCCGGAGCGCCGGATGACTCGGGAACGGATGCAAGGTGACGGCCCCCGTATTCTTAAGAGTCACATTGAAATTGGGGAGTCATCCGAGCCAAGCCCGGGGTGACATCGCGCGTCCTCCTCAACAAGTGGTAGCGCCGCATTGAGAAAGAGTGTTATCGGAAAAGGCGCTACGAGGAGGAGCAACGCAGCCGAAGAAGAGGCGCGTAGAAGGGACCGGGAGCAAGACACGCGCGAGCGGGGGAGCGCGCGCGCGGGGATGCGCCTTCTTCGGTGCACCGCCTGGAATGAGGGGTTGAAGTTTCCCACGGCGAAGAACTGTTCGGAATGCAAGGTGACGGATATGTTGAGTACGGGCGAGGAAAGCGCAATCGCCGATCCGTCCACGAAAGAATTGGAAGGATCCACCCTAATGGGGAGCGGCGCCAAAAAAATTGAAGTCATCGATCATCCCGGGAAGCGCCGAGCCGACCTCGGGTGGGCCGATCAAGAGGAGGATGAAGATGACTACATCCGGCGAGAAGGGGCAATGGTGCCCGCCCGCCCGAGGAGAAGCCGAGAAGAGACGGGTCCGGCGCTTGAGGAACCGCGAGATGAGGCGGGCGGGATTCAAACGAGGCGGGTGTGGCGCCCCAAGGACCAACCGGAGGGATCGAAGCGTTCGGCTCCGCATGCATGGTATACTTTCCTCGCCGAACGAGTTCATGGCTCTCGCTAACCGAGGTTATGCGAGAGGAAGCTTCCTTCGATGATGAGCGACCGAGGGGATGATGGCACAACCGGTGGCCGGCCAAGCGAGGCCATCTTCGACAAGCCGGCCAAGAATCGTCATATGAGGCCGCCGTACTTGAGGGGGTACGTCAATGGCAAGCCATTGACCAAGATGTTCGTCGACGGTGGAGCGGCGAGTCAACGTAATGCCGTACACCACCTTCGAGAAGCTTGGCATGGGCCCGAGCGATTTGACGCCTACAAGCATCATCTTGAACGATTTCGCCGGAACCCCTCGGACACCAAGGGATGCGCCCACGTGGACTTGATGATCGGGTCCAAGACGCCGCTCACCACCTTCTTTGTCATCGAAGGCAAAGGAGCCTACGGCCTGCTCGCTTGGGCGGGACCGGATTCATGCTACTCGCTGCGTCCCATCCACCATGCATCAACAACTTATCCGGTGGGTGGACGATGAGATCGAGGTCGTCCAAGCGAGATGACTCCGTGAGCGTGGCCACCATGGAACCGGACCTTCCGGGAATACCAAGGCATCGATTGCTTCTCGGGGAAAGAGCGGGGAGAAGGTCCGTTGAACCCGTCGGCGGTGACCAACGTACCGATTCAAGCGGTCGGCTCTTATAGCAATTTTTAATGGAGAACCCCGTGGATGGCACCGATGGCAAATTAGGGCGAGGATTCATGTCGACCGATAAGCCGGAAGAAGTTGACATTGGAAGCGGTGATAAGCCAAGGCCGACGTTCATCGGTGCAAATTTGCAACCGGACTTCGGGGGGAATTTGATTGAGCTTCTCAAAGAATACAAGGATTGCTTCGCACGGGATTATTCGGAGATGCCCGGATTGGATCGTTCCATCGTCGAGCATCGGTTGCCAATCAAGCCTCGGTTTCAAACCATATAAGCAACCACCCCGGAAAATCTACAAGGATGAGGTGTTGGCCGATGTGAAGAAGGAAGTTGAAAGATTACTTGATGCAAACTTCGTTCGGCCATGCGGATATGCGGAGTGGATATCTAACATCGTCCCTGTGTACAAGAAGAATGGAAAAATGAGGGTTTGCATAGATTTCGGGGGACCCGAACGAGCTACTCCGATGGACGGATACCCGATGCCTATTGCCGATTTGTTGATTGATGCCGCCGCTGGACACAAGGTGATCAGCTTCATGGATGGCAATGCGGGATACAATCAGATCTTCATGGCAATAGAAGACATTTCAAAGACGGCCTTTAGATGCCCCCGGTCATATAGGCCTATTCGAGTGGATCGTCATGACATTTGGGTTGAAAAATGCCGGTGCAACCTATCAACGAGCCATGAATTACATCTTTCATGAGTTGATCGGCAAGATTGTGGAGATCTACATTGATGATGTGGTAATCAAGTCCCTAAGTCATGACACCCATTTAGAAGATGTGAAAAGGACCTTGGAGTGCACCGGAAACATGGTTTGAAGATGAATCCAAACAAGTGCGCTTTTGGGGTTTCACTGGGGAATTCTTGGGGTTTTTGGTCCACGAAGGAGGAATTGAAGTTGGCAAAAAGAGCATGAAGGCCATTGATGAAGTCGTTCCTCCAACTAACCTCAAGGAGTCGCAGATCCATCGCTCGGCAAGATCAATTTTGTAAGAAGATTCATATCAAATTTGTCACAGAAGGTCTTGCCGTTTTCTCCGCTGTTGAAGTTAAAGAAAGATCAGAAGTTTATTTGGGGCGACGAACAACAAAAGGCTTTCGATGAAATCAAGCAAGACACGAAGGAGCCACCAAGATCTGGTTTCTCCCCACCTGGACAAGCCTTTCAAGTTGTATGTGGCGGCCGATACCCAAACCATTGGATCGGCCCTTATTCAAGAATTTGAAGGAAAGGAGCGGGTATTAGCTTATCTTAGCCGAAAACTACTTGATCCCGAAACCAGGTATTCTACCGTAGAAAAAGCGTGCCTTTGCGTGTACTACTCGTGTACAAAGTTTCGGCACTACCCGTTGAATGCCGAATGCACCGTATATTCCAAGTTTGATGTGATAAAACATATGTTATCTATGCCAATTTTGAACGGCGAGATTGGCAAGTGGATTTTAGCTTTATCGAATTTGAGTTGAAGTTCGAATCGGCAAAAGCCATCAAAGGTCGGATCATTGCCGATTTCATAACCGTACATCGCGATCCGTCAATTAATTTGCTTGAGATTACCCCTTGGGCTTTGTTTTTTGATGGATCATCATGTGGCAAAGGTGGGGGAGTAGGGATCCTACCGATTTCGCCTAGAGGTGAGATGTTCGAATTCGCCATCCCTATACAAAAGACATCGTCACAAATAATCAAGCGGGAATACGAGGCATTACTTCGAGGGCTTCGGTACTTGAGAGAAGCAAGGGCCGTTTCGGTTGAAGTTTATGAAGATTCGGAGCCGGTAATCAAGCAATTGAACGGCCAATATGAATGCAAAAGTGAAGCGCCGAGGAGTTACTACGAGGAGTGTAGGGAAATCTTGAAAAGCTTCCCATTGGTAACCCTACAAAGACATTCCTAGAGAACATAACGAAGAAGAAAACAGGTTAGCTCAAAGTGCTTCTCGGTTACAAAGAGAGCCAAGAAGCGTTTCTTTGCGGAAGTGTGTGCACTAGGGGTGGATCTTGCGAGAGATGACTGGAGGAAAGAGATCGTTGATTACTTGAAGGATCCTTCCCGTAAAGTCTCTAGGAAGCTCGGAGTGTACAAGGCCATAAAGTTCGTTCTTCCGGATGATAATTTATTCTATAAATCGTTGGATGGGGTATTACTACGATGCCGGGTCCGAAGAAGCCAAGAACATGATGAGCGAAGTGCATGATGGGATATGTGGAGCGCACCAATCGGCCTACCGCATGAAGTGGGTTATTAGACAAGCTGGATGCTTTTGGCCGACGATATTAGAGGACTGCTTTGAGTATTACAAGGGATGTCAGGATTGCCAAAGGTTTGGGAATATTCAAAGGGTCCCTGCATCAGCATTGAATCCCATCATCAAGCCATGGCCATTCAGGGGTTGGGGCATCGACTTGATTGGCCAAATTAACCCACCATCTAGCAAGGGGCATAAGTTCGTGCTTTTGGCTACGATTATTTCACTAAATGGGTTGAGGCGATTCCACCGAAGAAGGTGACGTCGAGAAAACATGGTTGAATTCGTGAAGGAGCACATCATCTACCGATTTGGAATCCCTCGGACGATTACCAGCGATCAAGGGGCACAATTCGTGTCACTGGAGTTCAGAGAATTTGCCGAAAGCATGGGGATTAAATTGTTTAATTCCTCTCCTTATTATGCCCAGGCTAACGGTCAAGCAGAGGCTTCTAATAAGATCATGATCAAGTTGATACAAAAGAAGATCGATCAGAAGCCAAGAAGGTGGCATTCGGTTCTCAGCGAAGCACTGTGGGCTTACCGAATGGCCCCCCATGGAGCCACAAAGACTTCTCCTTACGAGTTGGTTTACGGGCATCACGCAATTCTCGCCTTGGGAGATGCAATCGGATTCAAGGAGAGTGGTCTTTGCAGAAAGATTTAAGCTCCAAAGATTACAGTGGCCTAATGATGGACGAGCTGGAAGATTTACATATGATCCGTCTTAGAGCCCCGGAGAATATCGAGAAAAACAAATGCGGGTTGCCAAGTACTACAATAAGAAGGTAAAAGTAAGGCAATTTGCAGAAGGCGATCTAGTGTGGAAAGCATTATTGCCGATTGGAACTAAATACAGCGAATTTGGCAAATGGTCCCCTAACTGGGAAGGACCTTTTCGTGTGGTCAGATGCGTCCCTGGTAATGCATATATATTGAAAACTTTGCTAGGAGAAGAATTTTCCGCCGCAATAAATGGAAGATATCCGAAGAAATATTATCCTAGCATTGAGATCGATCGGTGATTACACACATCCGCACGAGAGATAGCCGCACTCAAGAATGAGGCCGCCTTCGAACAAAATCAATGAACGGGAAAAATGGCCAATGTCTAGATGCATTGCCCTCAAAGACGAAAACTACAATTACAATCGCTTCTTGCGAGTTTACATCTAACAACCCCCGATGGTCGATCCCCAAGGAGGTGGGAAGCGAGAAGGCGTGGAGAAAGAAGCGAAAGTATGATTCAATCTTTTCTTTACTTCTTCGGTCGCTCCCTCTTCAGTTGTTCTAGGACCACCGTGACGGCAACTTTGAACGCACGGGGATGACCATGGTTGGCGGCCTCTACCAAGCTATCCCAGGCCGTCTTCAGGTTGTTGTACCTGTCAGAGACATCTGAAACAGAGGAGTCAAGATTAGGGGCAAGAAATCAAGATGCAAGCATAAGGAAGTCAGAAGCATTTACCCCCTACTAGTGCTTCCAGAGCCATGCGACGCTCGCGCTCGGCTTGGCAACGGGCGGTGACGTCCCTGAGACCGTGCTCCAGATGCCGAACGCGGCGGCGCGGTAACTCGATGGTTGGTCTTCTTGTTCGGGTGGTGCCCGGACGAACGCCATGGACGGCCACCTCGTCGACGCGGTGCTCCGCCGGCGTGTCGCCACGGGCATTCACCTTCTCCGCCGGTGCTCCACCGCCGCCTTCACTGGTCGAGCTCGGCGTCGCGGCCGCAAAGAGCAAGAAGAAAAGATTAGCATCAAAAGCCGGCCGAATCAAGAATCACTTTCGCAGCCGTACGCGTCGATGGCTTCCGGCCACTGTTTGCGCCGGTCCTCCCACCCGGGTCGGCTACGCCCGCCTTCTTGGAGACGTCCTCCAGCTCATGCCGGGACGCCTCCAGCTCCTCCTTGAAGCGGAGGGCATCGACTTCCCCGTACGACACGGGGGAGTGGCCATCGGACTCCGAAGAGTCGTCCGGAAGGGGTTGATTGGCCGGCGCAGGATATGGATTCCACTGAATCAATCTGAAAAGGGGATGATCGTCAAGGCAAGAAGAAGATCAAAGCTAAATCAAAGAGGAGTCGACGATCATTACCTCCGGCGCGCGTTGGCGCCGCTCCCCTCTCGCCTCGTCGGAGGCGCGGCGGCGGTTGAGGCGGCGCACCATGGTGGCTTGGGATGTGCACTTTTTGCGAAAGGCCGAGATTGGCAAAGATTCGAAAGCTAGAAGGCCCGGTGGAGAGCTAGGGGCACCTACGGTTGCATTTATAAGGCACGGCAGATGAATCGTGGCTTCGAGTCGTGGTGTTGAATCGCGGCGCATATCCCAAGAAAATCGGAAGGTGGAGAGGTTTCCTTGGCCGGACCATCGACGGGTCGCTTGGAGTTCTAGGCTGAGCCGCGTTCAGTTGATCGGTTCGGCTAAAGAAAATCAAAGTGCCATTCGGGAGTTAGCGTTTCATTGCCGAATGGGTCGTTCAGCACTATATTTGAAGGTGCGCAGAAGAAAGGAAACAAATTGCAAGACAATATTACAAGAACGACCAATTCAGTTATACATCAATGAGGGCATTCAAATGTTCAGGTGTTTTGCAATCACACCACGAGCATTAGATGTTGTCAGACGAGCATTGTCCAGCAGCTCCTGGCAATCTTTGTGAGTACCCGACAAGTCGATGAGTTCTCGCATCGTATTGCTTTACCCTGGCGATAGCCGATTTTGCTTCCGCTTGGTTCTTTTCTATCAATCCAGGGAGCTCGGCTATTTTTTCCTTGTCGGCCTCTATCTCCGCCGACAAAGCTTCTCAACTCGCTTCTAGAGCGGCTTTCCGGCAATTTTCGGATCATAAGAAGCCCGCAGTTAGCCCGGTGTATCCTTGTGGCTTTCTCGCTTGGGATTGTGCCCGGTCACGGCATGTTCGGCATCGGCTTTCTTCTTCTCAATAGCCGGGGCGGGAGCGCAATTTCCTCAAAGCATGCTTTATGGGTGCATAAAGGGTGTCCAAGCCATAGACGGATGACAGAGGAGTTCGATGTCTTCGGGAAGTTCCTGGCCGATGGGTTCAAACATCTCCTCGAAGTGGTCAAGATCTTTGAACCGATCTTGTGCGTCCCTCTCTAGCCGGGCGGCTATTTCTTTAAGCTTTGATAACACTTCATCCGACGAGGCCGGTGTGCTCTTTCCATCACCTCGACACCCGGATTGCTTTCGACGGCGGGCTTGGTAAAGACAAGGCGCGACCCCCGAGGAGCGGTATTGCCGAGTTTAGAGTGCTAAACGTGGAGGTAGCGAGAGTTAAGTGCGAAGGATACCTCATGGCCGGTTTCTTGAGCAGGGGCAATCACGGGAGAAGGAGGTGCTCCGGGTAAGGCCGAAGTTTCCGAGCCGGGGAGGTGTCGATGTAGCCGCCGGTAGCTCGTGGGTTTCGGGCCGATGAGGAGTAGGGTCTACCTCTCGTTGGGATTGTTGTCTCCGCATGACCAACGTGCGATTGTGCCCTTGGAGGACTTGATGGCTCGTTCTGGATTGGGAGATTCATCTCCGGAGAATTTATTGCTTCGCAGAAGGTGATGAAGATGAGATCTCCATTGGGATAGGCAATTCGACCCTAGATGGGCTTGCTTGTTGAGCCACCGGAACATCAATCGATTGTTCTTCCACCGTTTCTTCCGCAAATGTCAAGTCACAAGGGTAAGTGCCATTGTTCATCCTTAACAGAGGACAATGAAGGTCATACCGTGGATGGGGCATTGGCGGTGCTCGACGCCGAAGATTGTTGGGCTCGGTCCGAAAATGCATAACAATATGATTCATCAAGAACAGGGCAATCTTGTAATCAAGAGGGTAAAGGATTTTACCTCAACAAGCACCTTCTTGACAGTTCTTCTCCTCTTGGTACTTGGAGGAGCAATCGGATGCGAGTGCCTTGCCTCCCGTCGCCAGCAAGGCCGGATAGGCCGGGATCCGTTGTAGCATACCCGGACATTAGTTGAGCCGAGTAGTGGATTTGAATCCCGTCTTGAAATTGGGCCTTCAGCATTATAAGCAATATCCCTGGCTCGAGGGGCAGGCATCGTGTTCGTGGAATCAAAAGAATGAGGTCGAATCATAATTGAGAGGAGAGATGTATGATCCGGTGGTTTGTTATGTTACCTCCGAAGTTGGCGAGAAATCGGGCATCAACTCGCACGTAACACATGTACAGGTTCACTGAAAATGTGGTCATGGAGTTCTTGCCACCAAGAGTTAAAGGAGGGATGAGCTATGACTGTGGGCACAAAAGGACGGTGTAGATAGTAGGGCTACACACATATTGGAAGACCCTACTCGCTCGTGCATGCTCTCTTTGATTTCCTCCCTAGGCTTAAGGAATTCGTGCGTAAATAGCCTTGGGGGCATCCGTCCACATCCAATTTGCCCGGCCATTACATTGGGGTGGTAATATTCATAAGTGCTAACATTCGGCCTTCCTCCATTGAACTCGGCAACAGTATGCATGGGCGGATTATGGTGTTGAGGATCTCTAAGAATTTCCCATCTTGATGGCCGGGCTCAAAGGAAAATTCAACAGAAAGGTCAAGGTGTCATTGTTCGGTAAGGGAGCCGAGAGGATTGGGGAAACCTTTGAAGAATAACTCGAAGAGCCGGCTAATGTCCTGCTGAACAAGAACAGTTGAAGCCGCTTCTCCATAATTCTGGCATCCTCTGGTAGCTTGGGGCTCTCCTTCAGGGTAATTGGATAAGGGGAAGAACCTGGAGTTCAAATCGACACCAACGATCTGATGCATGTGGAGCTGCAGCCACATTTGAATAAACCACCAAGGGCCGTTGACACACGCTATCCTTTGGCTGGTATACATCTGGGTGACAGTCTGGTGAAGCATATGATATACACTGCCCAGAGAAGAATTTTCCCAAAGGAAGGCGGTTGCCACTGGCCAAATGGGACGCCATTGCGATGTGGTTCAGGGTAGGCTCGTTGGCTTTACCACAGAAGACAAATCTACACAGCCACATGTTCAGAAATGCTCTGTATTCAACGGCACCCATGGGATTGTCTTTCATATGTTTCAAGATGTAATTCTTGTATCCGTTCCCTGGCTTCACTCCCGTTTGCCGTGAGGAATTTTTGAAGTTCCAAGGCCGAACGAGACCCCGTGATGTCAAGGCCGGTGATCATGTATACATCGGCCAAGGTAGGAGACATTGGACCGTGGCCAAAGAGGAAGGCGTTGACGCCATTTGACGAAAAGTGGCAGGCGGCTATCAGGAGGTCTTCGTTTTTTGGGGTCTCAGCCACAGATAACTCTAGGCACTGGGAGATACGGAGGGTATCCAGGTTGGTTAATCCACTCTTGTCCGCAAGGATCCTCCGATAGCAAGTTCTCCAGCCTGCAATTGGGGGTAAAGGCCAGTTCTTGAAAGCGTCTTGCCATTGAGGCGGTGGAGACGAAGAGCCGCTTTAAAGGGGATTCTCCGAGATTCGGACCGCGATGAAGTCTCGAGGGTCGGGGTTCCCCACGGGACCATGATAGTAAGATCTCGAATTGGCATCGGTGCGAATCAAAAGCTCAATAGAGAGCTCCCGGAAAGGAAGCGGAAAGGGAAATCTCGGGTAAAATTGAAAACCTAAATGCCGAACGAAGCATACGGGGGATGAATTTACCTGAGCATCTTGGTTTTGAGCTGCCATTGGAGGTTTGAGCTCGAGACGAGAGGATTTAGGGTTGGATCTGGATGAAGATTTCGGCGGATTGCGAAGAACAGGTGTTGACGGATTTGATCTGAAGATTCGTGGCTGGAGTCAATTGTGGAACAAAATTACTTTTATCCCACAATTGAAGGGGCATGTGTTAACACCAAAATTTGGTAAGGAGTCTGACTCGTGGGTCCGGTTCGATAAAGAGTCCGTCTGGTGGAAGGAAGGGTCTTTTCAGAGATATTCGGCAAAGAGATCTGCGGTCGGCTATCCGCTCCGGTTCGGCAAAGGAACAAGAGAGCGATTTTGCGGGATTGGACGATGACGTGGCTCAATCGGGGGGAGACGAATGGATGGATAGGCGATCAAGCTTAGAGATAAGTTAGGCAACGAATCCATTCGAAGTTGTACTCAACGGGGTATAAATATGACCCCCGAATGTATGTAAAAGGAATGAATCATTCTTCAATACACATCGGCCTTACGCCAAACCCTAGAGTCCTTGTCGTGTCGTCGAGTTCTTCGAGAGGGCCATTCGATCCGTCGACCTCCGTGAGTACGGCAACCTTGTATCATGTCTAGTATCATGCGGTGGATTTAGATCGATGCAAGTAGTCTTGTTACCATGCTTCGTGTCATGCGGTAGATTCAAGCTTGGTTCAAGAGGGTTTCTTGTTAGATCATGAGTCATGCGGTAGGCTAAGATCTAGCTTGAAGCTAGTTATCGGCTCTATTGGATTTTGGCAAGATCCAATAGATTCATTAAGTTACCCCGTGTTATCTTGAGTTTTACTTTATGTTTTAATTCATGTGACACACCTTTGCCCAATCTAGATGGGTTTGGATCGGCTTTATCCCTTTTATGATCCTTGTCCGAGTAGATTTCATATTTTAACACGTGGATCTTATGCTTTCCGATAGCCGAAACCGAATCGATCTAGGTTGCTATGTTTTGAGGGTTCAAGCTTGCCAGTGATCGTATAAATCTTGAAAGAGCCGGGTATCATGCGGTAGATGCAGGTTTTTGGGTTGCTTTGGAGCTAATCATCCGGTGGATTAGATTCCCAAATCAATCTGATAGATTTACTCATTTGGTAATGTTTGTTCCTTATTCATGGACCCCGAATCGGCTGTTCAGCCGTATTCGGTTATGTTTCTTCATGAGTAGAACACGTGCTTTATTCATGCTTTAAATATTGTATGCTTTTAGCTTTCCATATTTAGATCGTATCATGCGGTGGATAGACCTATTTGTGGGAAGTGGTATGGTTTTTCATGCAAGTTGTATCATGCGGTGGATAGATTTGCTTGACATCGTACTTGACGGGTTTTAAAGCAACTAGACATGCGGTAGACTAGTGCTTTGGATCTGTGCATACTTGTTTAATACATGATTACATTCGTGTTTTGCTTTATTTACTTATTTAATGCTAATTTTCATGAGGATCGGTCATGGCCTTGTGCGTACGTAATTCTTGTTCGAACAAAGACCGATCGCTGTCATGCTCACGTCATCCATTCGGCAGTGTTGATTTTTCCCTTTGCGGTTTCCGAATGGTTCTAGTTCGTTGGCGGATAGCTCCTTATAGCTATGTGTCATCTTGCTTGGCTTCCTAGCGATAAATATGGAACCGCTATCCGGTACCACCCGGCAAGTTCCAAGCTTTTGTATTTAACTGCTTTATCTTTTGTTAATTTTCGGGAAAAATTGAGTCGGCACGTCTTCTCGCTCTTTGCGCGTGTGAAGCCGCTTTGTTCGGCTTCTTCGTGTGTTTGGCGTTGAGTGCACTTTTTGCGTCAACACATCTCCGGATCGATGGACGAAAGGATAATGATGTCATCGCGATATTTGCATGAGCCTCAGCAGAAAACAATTAGATATATTTGGATTTTCAGAAGCTGCATGAAGTCTACGCTCCAACGAATCAAGCGGCAAGGCAATCGGAGGTTTCTACAAGCGGATATGGCCGAATCACCGATTGTTGCACATGCTGAAATTCTGGACAGCAAGCAGTGCTGAAGTGAAAAAGCTATAGCTCCCTCATTCGGACTCCGATTAAGGCGAATGAGTACCCGTTGGAAAGGTAATTTTATAAATTTTTTAATAGAACTATATTTTGATATATGTTCTGTTCTGGATGGAGGGGTAAATCCATGAAGAAGAGGCAGCAACAAGGCGATGACGACAAGATAGAGGAGATGGACACAATGAGAATACATAGAAGATGGGGCAACGGTTCCACAACACGTACATGATGAAATTCAGAAGCTAAGGACTAAAACAAACCCTCCGGAGCAGGGATGAATGAAGACACAACAGCCACCACTCAACACATGATGATGTTGGAAGCGAACCACGACGGATTTCTTAAAGGCAACATCAAGCTGCATGGCTACTTTGGATTCTCACACAAGTAACCATGGCTTCACGACAATAAAAAGGTACGTGAGAAAGTCGAGCTCTATGACTTTAAATGAAGCGCTTTGCGGGGAGGCAACCCGATCTTTTTATATATCTATATAAACTATGACAAGTCTACATTGTGTTCTTTATTTGAAAACTTCAAGTAACATCGTACCATTGCTCTAATAAATGTCACAACCACATGTTGTATGCTTTAATACACACACACATTGAGTGAGTACGTTGCTACTTGAATTTTGGGAAACTTGTAGACCCCTTTTTTGTGTAGTGTGTAGAGTCTTTTTATTTGTGTCTTTAGAGAGAAATATGAAGCATGATCCCTTTTGATTCTAAACTTGTGGCTAGTTAACTTAGACTAACTTTTGCTTTTGGTTTAGATCACCACCATATCATGTCATATCATTTTGTTCATTCATAATCATGTTTTACTTCATTCCACTTTGTCCTCCACCTTTGCATTATGTTGCATGTTGCATCTCATCTTTTATAACTCTAAAAAATCTCATCTTTGCCTAAACCTTCCTATCAAACCACACCTAGAACCTAGGCCAACAAAGGAAGGGATCGACTTATGTCAAGTCGACAAAGTATATCTCTATCCCTTTCTAATTGAAGTTTTGACTAGCCTCATCCTAAACCCTTAGAAAAAACCCCTCATACCTTTAGTAATCCTAAAACCATAGGTTTGTTTTTCATCCGAAAATCTAACCCTTGCTTTTCTTCTTTTTCAAAACCACCTTAGATAGAATTTCTTCACCCGACTTATCTTTTCAAAATTCTTGTCTTAAGCCAAAAATATAGGATACCCATAAGCCTTACCTTAAAACCTTGTTAGCATGTTTTAAGGTCTTTTGATAAAATGTTTTGTTGACAAGACTTTACCTCTCATAAAGTGACTTGCTTGTCATTATAAGAACAAATTTGAAAGCCTTTTTCAAACATTGCTGACCCTTTTCACTAATTCCTTTTTGCATTTGCATTTTGCATCAACCCCTTTGTTCTATCATGCATAGGTTAGCTTGGCTTCTTCGCAAAACTTTTTGATGAATGCTTTATTTCCATAATGGTGCTTCGCGCACGCGAGACATTTTCTTTTGTAATCTTGTGTAAGCATGGTGTTTAGATTTGATTACGGACAATCATCATCCGAGTTTTTTTAGCCTTGTTAATTTATATTGCATTGGTTGGTTTATAGACTTCACAATGCACCCTACCTCTGTTACACTATTAAGAATTGTTAATCTTGGGATAAACATGGTGTTTTGACCTTAGTTGATAAATCTTTATGGTGGTGGATAAGTTTGGCAACCACTTTGTAAGCATGGAGCTTAGAATTTGGTGTAAACATTGTTTCGTTTATATCCCTTCCTTTCATTTGCATTTTCACCTACACGCACGTACACTCATTAGGTCCTTACTTTTCTCTTTACTAGGTGAGCTATGCCACAAGCTAAGATTTTAGGGATGCATTTGGTTTGTTGGCAATTGTTTCTACTCCCAACCATAACCTCGGGGGTAGAATGTGCATTAGATTTTTTTGTAGGCATGGAGAAGTGTTCCCCTGAGTTCTTGACCAATTGCAATCAAGATCATTAGTCATCTACAAGGCTTGAGAGGGAAGTTGCTGTTTCCATCAAGATTTGAGCACATGTTCAAAGATGTACAATGGAAGAAAATTTAATTTTAAGAAGCTCCTTCAAATCTTGTTTCCAACGCATCAAGAATCATCAATTTTGAAGACCCGTGCAATGAGATATGGCAAAACCATTGAGCGCTGCGCAGTCTGAAATCAGCCTTGGACAGATTGCATCGCCGAGTAAAATTGGCACAACTCTCTTGTTCAGAACCCGTTTCATGCATATGATGGCTCATTGGAAAGATAATTTCATAAACTTCAAAGTGGAGGGGTGTTTCATTACATTTTCTTTTCTGGAGGAAAAATAAAAACTGTGAAAGATGAGGCAGCGATAAAGGACGGCATTGAAGTCGGTGATGACGATATGACGAAGGATTGGAACCATGGCTTGATGATGATAAGAAAAAGTTGAGGGAAAAACGAGCAACAAAGGCAAGGAAGTGAAGACAATTCTCAAACACATGGCGAATTACAAGCAATTCAAGTTCTTCCACACTTAGCAACACGCTAAGCATGGGGGGGGGGGGAATTTGAAGGATGAAAGGAAAAGGCCACGTGGAGTACAGGAATCACCTTCACCACATGATGTTCATCATTCTTTTTCCATGCTAAGCACAATGCTAAGCATGGGGGAGGCATTGCTGCACTTCATTACGAGCATCGAAAAAGATGGTAACTCACCCTTAACTTTATCTTTGTTCATCACCTTTTAAATGCTTGCACATATATCCATAGACAACCTTTGTATTTATCTCTCTATCAATAACATGGCTACTAGGAGGAAAACCTAGGTTAGTTAGTTTTTAATTTTCAATGAATAAATCACCATCTCTTTTGAGCTTACCACGATGATATTATTTGTATATCTTGATTATGGAAAAATGATGAAAGTTGCCGCCTTGTTTTACTTGCATGATGTTTTATATAACATGACTATTTGCTCTCTATTAAGTAGAACATAAATTGATTAAATACCGGCTCTTTCATTTGTGGAGGTTAAATGATTAATCTTTAGACCCACAAACTTTATGTTGCTCTTTGATTTAAGTTTACCGATGACCTATGCCTTGTACTTGTTTTATTTAAAATTATTATGCTATCTACATTTGTGAATCTCTTGCAAGGCTTTACCTACCAAAGCCTATACACATACAAGTATTTTAATGATATAACCTTTAGTTTGCAAACTTATATCTTGATGAGTTGGATTAGGATTGATTTACGTGGTACGAGACTAAGAAGCTGGTCATTCCTTTGCGTATCTTTTTCATTCTAGCCATTCTTGTCCACACATTGTGAATTTCTACATTGGAAATTTCACAAACTTCGTTGGGCATCCACCCTAAACCCAAAACATCTAAATTGAGTATGGATGATCTTTCAACGAATTTTCTGAAGATTTTCTGGCGAGATTTCAAGACATATAACATATGGAGGGACTCATTAGTGATTATGCGAGTTTCAACATGGAGGATTCCCTTGAAGATTTCAAAAGATTTATAAAGGAATACAAGGATTTTGTACTTCTTTAGCAGCTATAGGCCCCCTCACTTCTATGCTCGAGGACGAGCAATCATTTAAGCATGGGGGAGGACTGCTATATCAAGTACTATGTTGCTTAAAAGTTTAGAGGAGCATAAAAAATGATGAATAAAAAATAAAAAAGAAGAAGAAGAAAACAATGAAGGAAAGAAATAAGAAATAAATGAAGAAGATAGAAAGAAAAAAAATAAGAAATGAAAAAAAAGAGAAAAATAAAAATGCTCCTCAGTTCTTTTTAGCTTCATTTAAATCTTAGAGAGCTTTGAAGACAAGTCCATACTCAAACTTTTCGAACCATGTGCAATCCGATAACGAGAACTACATCCGTGTCTCGGGATCACCCATTTGCCACTTGCACATGTCCACCTTTCTAAATGTGTGTGTTCCATCTCTCTCCCTTTCCAACATTTATTTTCCATGGCCTTTTTGACTAGTCTCGGTAATTCCAATAGATCTCTCTCTTAGTTTGACAATATTTCAAGTATAATGTTTTGCCAGGATTGTTTTTACCTGCCAAGCTCCACATAAGCTTTCCACTTCCATATATGAGTAGAATAGGTTGAGAATAATCTAGTGTAGGCTTGAGTGACTTGACGGATGAGTGTTTCCTTGAGCTTTTGCAAGAGAACCTCACTTATGTTAGATGTGCAACTTTTTGAAAACTCTTCACGATGCAACAAGGTAAAGGTTTGAAGTTTGCTTAAGTTCTAGAGCACTATATTTGTTTTATTGTGGCATGTACTTTAATGATAGTCTATCTTCCATAATGAAGTAGCCGGTCAAAACTTGAACCTTAAATGCTAAATACTTGAGAGAGCAATATGTCTTGTTGTGTATAACTAAGTGCGGGAAGACATTGAAGGGCAATGCTGATTTCCAAATTAAGCAAAGATCTTGGACTTGCTCGAGGACGAGCAAGGTTTAAGCATGGGGGTATGTTGACGGTCGATTTTGGTACACCTAGCTATAAGTTTACCATCAACATTTGCACATATTTGATATTCTAACCAATGGTACTAACCCCGGAGGTATCAAGTTCACTCTCGCATATCGATTTTGGAGTTTGTTGTTTATGTAGGAAACTAGAGCATAAAGGGAGACTATCGGGATAAGTTCATCAAGCACTTCAAGAGACGATCATGAAGCCCGACACAAGTCAAAACACATCATGAACATGACTCCAAAGGGTCCGGGGACCGAAGCATGAAGTCGTGAAACTCCGGGGACCCGGACGGAGAAGATGCCGAAGCTTGCACAACAAGGAGCTCTATCCAAACCATGGAGAAGACGACGTCAAGGGCCCACATGCATAAGGGAGCAAGTCAACAATTGACCGAGAAGCATCGGGGAGCGAGACGGGGCGAGCCGGGCCAAAATGGGCACGGGATGGTCGGCCCAGGCTGGCCGACCCGGCCCCGATCCGAGCCCGGTTCACGCCCCCCTTTTGCCCTAGGTGCTTGTCTATTTATTGCCTCTTCCTCCGCCGGCCGCCACATCCATCCATTCTTCGGAGAGCCGTCGAGACGAAGGAGAAGCACCGGGAGGAAGCCGACGGCCGTCGCGAGTCCTCGAGTTGCCTAGGAGATGACTTAGGCCATGCCCTAGCCGCCATGGTTGGCCCCGCGTGGTGAAGCCATGGTGGAGTTCCGGGAGCCGCAACTTGAATTCGTCAAGTCGTTTGTACCTTCAACATTCGGTGATGTAACTATATCTTGTCATACTTTGATCTACTACGAGTTATACTTATTCATATGTGTAGCTACCATATGCCTTTAGTAGGACTAGATAGAATCATGATGATTAGTCTTGTCTTGCGGAAACACCGTAGTAGTGCACGGACCGAGGTTTATCGCTCGGTGATGATTATCCTCGCGTAGTGACAGTACGAGAGGGGAGAAAGAAGCGAGTGAACGTGCATCGGACCACTCCATATCGGGTTACTCCATATCGAGTGTAATCCTTATCATAGTATAGGTTTAGATTGGTTTATCACCTTGGCCGGAACGGCAACGAGAAGATGATAGGCTAGGTTTACCTTTGGTTTGCTTACCTTTATGGCTAGGTGGATGTGATCCATACATCCCTTCGTGTTTGTATGTTACCTTTATGCAATCAATGCTTCACATAGGGTTAGACCAGTAGGTTAGATAGAGAACCTTAGTGGTTTGCTTCCGATCCTTGGATTGACAAATCTAGGGAGGACCCTCCTTGGTGAAAAAGGCACCAAGTCACCCGTAGGCTTGCGGTGAACTTGAGCACGGTTTTACACCGTCAACAAAGTCCCCGACGGTAGCTATACACTCGTGCCGGCTGACGAGGACGAGGGAGCAGGAGGAGACGTGCACTACGTGACCGTAGAGCAAGACCCGGACCAAAGTCCGGAAGTTTGTGTGTCTGCTTGTGCTGACGAAGGCAAGCCCCAGTTCAATCATTAACCTATGTGTTTCATTTAAACTTCTGAATTTATCTTTGTTATTTATGTGCATTTACATTCAGGAGTTGATTGAAACCCTAGTTGCATGATTCCTAAGTACCTATGATCTTTTACTAGCATGTTAGGACGCTAGTGGCTATGCTCTAAGGATCCGGTACAAGTCGAGTGATGTTGGTCACTCGCGAGAGTAGGATCTCCTTGATGGAATCACCTTATTGATTAAATGGATTGCTCATGTGGTAAGAGCATGGGATTTGGGCTCCGGTCCAATGGCTTCGTTGGTTAAGTGTTTGAAAGTACTAAACACTTGTCGAAAATGGGCACAGTAAGCCTAGTACCTAAACGAGACGGTGCGGGAACTTTGCGCTACTACTCTTAGGGTTGCGGCCTCGGTCTTGCTCTCCGAGTACTCGCGTGAGGCTGGGTGACCTTGGTGGCGTAGCCCAGTAAACCTCGTACTGAAGACTGTAGCATCTGATCCCAATCCGAGGAGTGACGGGAACCGCCTGGTTGGTGAACTCTTAGTAAGGGCACCTCCCGTGTGTTTAGGTCCACCTTGCAAGGTTTTGAATCAATCGATTGTCGGCCTCTCACCGTTATCTGAGACTACTTAATCTACTGGCCATGATATCCCTTTATGATGGAACTTTGTGAAGATTATTGTTGATTAATTGTTTGTACAACTTTGATTGCAATAGTTGCTTATCTAGTAATGATTACTTCTACTAGAACATGAGCTAAAATGTGAAAGTAAGGATTCACTACTTAGTAGCTTTTTGGCAAACAAACCCACTAGCCAAAAGCCTTGCATGATTAGAGGTAAAGTCTTTCTTTTAGACGGGTAAGCCTTGCTGAGTATTAGTATACTCGGCCTTGCTTTATAAATGTTGTTTCCGGGTAATGCATGTGATGTGTGGCCGGAGAACTTCCACCCGGTTGGGAGCTGGAATGGGTGGATGACGAGGAGTGATTGCATCATGGACAGGCCTCCTATGATGTGATCGTACCATTTAGTTCCTTCTGCTGTTTTCAATAAACTGTGAACTATTTATTTTCATGTCAAAGAACTATGTTTATAATAATGGACCCTAAGGGGATTTGATGTTAATCTGTAAGGCACTCCGGACTCTTCTTCGTGGGAGTTTTAATGCATACGTTCGATCCTCTCTGTGTTGTCAAGTGATTTACCAGGTGTAAACTCGGCAACACTCAACAGGATGATTCTTTATTATCGCTTAATGACCAACTGGAGTGGTTTAGGCGATAGTACGAAATTATCTCGGGTGGGGTTGTCACAAGAGTAAGGAGAGACGATTGAATGCTTAATGGTGTTTTGTCTTAATGTGCTCTAGAAGTCAAGAGGTGCTTGAAGATGTTTTTGTAGGTTCTCTATGCTACACCAGTCTGACCGGTGCTAGGCAGCGGTCTAACAGGTGCCATCTGCTGAGCAGGGCCTGGGCCGGTCTAACCAGTTCAAGTTTTCGGGGATGAAAAGTTTAAGTCAGTCGTCTCGCTTATTCACCCCCTCTAGGCGACATCAAGGTCCTTTCACAAAGGTGTCGGCACTGGCACGAAGCCAAGCTAGGATTTCTCCGAACGATTCGTAACCAATTTCTGCAGCACCGCCAGCCACAACACAGAGCACCGAGTGGAGCCCATACCTGACCGTCGCGGCGGCCGGGTGTGACGCCCCAAGTTTTTAATTAGCGTCATTAACGCTAATGCCCGAATCAGCCGAGTCAAATCGGCTGACATTGGTCAAACCTAGGTCAACCTGGGTCATCACCTCGAAAACCGAGCCGACAATCCCTATTCACCCCCTTGACCAAATCAACACACACTTGTGGTCAACCCTCAGTCAAAAGCACGGTCAAACCCCACTTAAACCCTAGTGTCTTTGAATGCCCTTCGGAACTTTTGCCACGTTCTCCAAATTTCACCTAAACACTTCAAAATCACCCAATATGAAAGTTGTCCAGATTGTCGAGGGACACATCTTTCATGATGAATGCCATTTCAAATTTTGAGTGGAAAAGGATGAAAAACTTGGTCAACTGCCAGCAGCTCCTGTTCACTAGAACAGAGTGGCATTCAAAGTTTGGCAGTAATTTGTGCGAAATCCGTTGAGAAAAACACCATAGAGCCTTTGTAAAAGTTGTAGAGGATAGTGAGATCTACAACTTTCCTATTCACCACTTGGTGCACTTCAGTTCAAAATTGGGAGAAAAACTTGGTCAAAGTGACCTAAGTTGAAATAATCGCGCTGGAACCGACCGGCGCCGCGACGTCGCCGCGCACCGCGCACCGCGCCCGCCACCTCGGTGTCCGAGCCCCGTCCGTGCCTTCTCGAGGCCGTGCGCCTTCCCAAGGTCGTGCACGCACCGAGGCACATCGAAGTCCTTCCTGCCACGCGCCGTGTTTCCCTCGCCGGTCGGCTGCACCGTCATGCCCACCGGTCCGTCGCGAGCTCCCTGCTCGCGCGCCTACCGAGGCCGCTATACCACGACGTGATTCCCTCCCTTAACCCCGAAGCAAGCAGGTCACCGCCTATAAAAAGGCCAGGGCCGCCCCCTACGCGTGCGAGCCCCCTCCACCTCTGCCTTGCTCTGCCGCCGAGCCTCCATGGCCGCCTCCGCGGTGAGCTGCCGGACCCAAGCCACCACCGAGCGTGTGAGCATACCACCACCACCGTGAACGCCTACCACAACTCCCAAAGCTGCTTGTTGCCTTGCTGACGTTGCAACCTCGCCGGAGCCGAGCTCCAGGCGGTCGCCGCCCGGCTGCGCCGTCGACTCCCTCGCTGGCAGCTCCCCGACCCAGTCCAACCCCTTGAACGGAACCCTAGGTGAGCATGGACGACTCCCCACCTCTTACCCGGTCGGGAGCGCCGCCGGAACCGCCGGATTCCGGCGAGCCCGCCGCCTCCCCTTGGCCAAGGGCCATATTGCAAAGCTTTTAATCTTTTTAGGTGCCAATCTGCAATCTAGGGGCATATCTGTGAAGAATAGAAAAATTCCAGGGACCCCAGTGAAAAACCGAATCTTCAATAGTGTTGCCAAAATACTGAAACTTAGAAAATCCGTAGAAAATCGTAGAAAAATCGGAAAAATGCAAACTCAATTTTTTGGATTCATAGTGAAAAACCCTACAACTTTTGTAAAACTTGTCTATGCTTTTTCCTGATAATGTTTGCATGAAAAATAGAAATGTGAAAAACCTAGATCTGTTGGATCTCAAAATCTACAAGACCTCTGGAGCTAATTTTTGGATATGTTGTGTGTTATGTTATGTTATGACTAGCTCCTATTCCAAAAATTGCACAAAGTTATGTTGTAAATCTTTTAATATAAATTGTTTTCAATTTATGCAGAATCTGTCCAAATGATTTTTGTAGCTAAACATAATTAGATTTTTGTGACCAACTTCTGCATGTTATCCTTTTCTACCAAAATGCACCTCTAGTGAATTAATCAAAATTTTATAACAGTCAGAAATATTTATTCTTGATATATGCTTGTTTTTCTTTATAAATGCATAACTCAAGCTCTATAATGGTTCTAGGTGTATACGTTGCATTCCTAGAATAGTTTTAGGCCAGAGGTCATGTGGTAGAAAGTTTGAATCATTTTGATGTGCATTTATTTTTGTATGCCTTTATCATGATGTGGTAGATAGCTTTGTTATTTTCGATATAATTAAATTCGTAGCTCCCCTAAGTGTGCATGTGTGTGCAGTGGCCTTGTTTTACTTCATAGTGCTTAATAACAAACCTCACTGAATTTTAATAATTAATTTTATGAATAAAAGCTTTGGAGGTAATTTAAGGCTTAATAGTCCTTTAATGACCTTGTGTGTGTAAATCTTATTAAAAGGCTAAATGTTACCAACCCATTGCTGTTTGTGAAGTTAAATTAATATATTTCCATATATGTACATAGTCACTATCAAAAAGAATAATTAATAAAGAGATGCATATTGTTCCTTTTTTTGGAAGAGTATGCTGAATGTATTTCTTATCCAGGTGAATGTGGTCAACCATGCACCCCATGGTTGTCGTTTATTGACTGTAATTAATTAAATTACAAATTGTCAAATAAATCTTGCATTTGCATCTTCGTGTAGATCTTCCTGACAGTAGATATACGCTCGTGCCGAAAGGAGGAGACGAAGATGCTGTCGAAGAGCTGCAGCACGTATTCGTAGCTCAAGGCCTAGACCAAAGTCCAAAAGGGCCCAAGGCCAACCTTGCCAGCAAAGGCAAGCCCCGGATCATTAACCCCTTCTTTTAAAAAATATGCAATTATCTTTGCTATGTTTGTGCATTCACGTTTCAAGAATTGAATTGAAACCCTAGATGCATGATCCTTAGGTACCTATGCTCTATCACTAGTATGATAGGTCGACAGCTGCTCTGCTATAGGACACGATAGAAGTCAAGTGATGTTTGTCACTCGCGAGAATAGGTTCTTATGTTGGAATCATAAGATCTTGATGAATGGATTGCTCATGTGGTAAGAGCATGGGATTTGGGCTCCGGTCTAGTGGATTTCGTGAGCTAAGCTTTTGAACGTACTAAGCACTTGTCGAGAATGGGACCGGTAAGCCTAGTACCTTAATGAGACGGTGCGGGAACTTACTATTACTACTCTTGAGGAATCACCTACCCGGCTAGCTACCGGGAAGGGGGGGTGCATGTGTGAGACTGGGTGCCTCGCGGGGTATGCCAGTCAGCCTTGTACCCAGGACTGTAAGATTTGATCCCAACCCGAGGATTTTTGGGAACTGCCTGGATGGTTGTCCTCGCGGGGGCACCCTACCGTGTGCTTAGGTTTACCTTGAAAGGTTTAAATCAATCGATTGTCGGCCTCTCACCGTTATCTGAGACTACTTAAACTACTGGCCATGATATCCCGTAATGATGGAACTTGGTGAAGTATATTACTTGAATTATTGTTTATACAATTCTTGGTTGAATTAGTTGGCACACTTAGAAATGGTAATCAACTAGAACTTGTGCTAAAATATTGAAAGTAAGGACATACTCTTCATGGCTGTTCAGCAAAAGAAACTCCACCAGCCAAAAGCCTCTGATGTCTAGAGTTTGGTGATGTAGTTATCACCCGATGGTTAAGTCTTGTTGAGTATTAGTATACTCAACCTTGCTTTAAAACTGTTGTTGCAGGTGTTGTTGATCGGGTGGATGACGACAAGTGAAGGCATCACGGATGGCCTCCTGTGATGTTTACCGTTACGTTAGTTTATTTTATTTCCACTATTTTTCAAACTCTGAACCTTTTTTTATTGTCTCGAGCAATGGTTTGTAATAATTTAACCCACAAGGATAATTTGGACTTAAATCAATGTTGTACTTTGGACTTGCTTTCGCGTGAGTTTTATGCATATGTCGATCCTCTGTAATGGTTTCCAAGTGATTTACCGGGCGTTAACCCGACAACTAACGACAGGATGATACTTTACTATTGCTTAATGGCCAAAGTGGATTGGTTTTAGGCGATAGTACGGTATTTTCCTAGGCGGGTTGTCACAGCTGGGATCAGAGCGATTATATGCACCAGAGTTTAATTAACAATCTTAATCACATGTTTTTGTATAAAAATTGCCAAAATTGCTTGGATTTACAAAATACGTAGGTCCGTTAAGGATAATTTAGACCGAGAGGCCCTAGAGGGAATTTTTGGGTTTTCAGGTGGCTTAATAATCTATGGTTTATTTTGCTAACTCCCAGCACATTTACTTTCTGTCAGAACTTACTTTTTGTACAACCATACTAGTTTATCACGTTTTGCTATACGTGGTGGTACCACAAGAAAGTCCTGAGGGATGGATGGGACCTATTCCAAAGGGAACCCACTATCGCGTTTGTGTCTCGCCACGTTTTTCCATACGTGGACGTTCCACATTTGGTATATGCGAGGCAAGGATCTGCTTCATTCCAAAAGGAGTGTATCTGAGGTCGGATGCTGTCCATGCAGCGATAAACGCATGGGTGCCGTTTCTATAGTTAACGGTAATGTATGTGGATGCTTTCATGAGTGCTGGCATGAAAGGTTCGTTGTGTTCTGTGATCTTCTACAGGTACACTAACCACGTTTCGTAAGTCGCTAAGTGAGCATCGACTAGTTCTCGACTAGTTATTATAAGGAGAAACATGTATATGCCTTGCCACCGGTGCTAACTTCGAGTTTTGGCTTGATTGCCTTGTGAGGACGAATAGGACGTCTTGCATCATGCTAAAAATCTTGAAAGCTTAAAATTGAACCCATGTTTGTTTATGTGCTCTCTAAGGTAACATATTGCTAGTTTGTTTTGTCCCGCCTAGCCTCTCAGGTGTAGATATGTTGTTGTCCATAAATCTATTAGGGTGGTTTGCTTAGATTGTTGTTCCCTGTTCAAGAATCTTTTGTCCAGGTGATCTCTGCCAGTGTTGCTCCAAATCTAATCTAGTTTCTGCTCACCGAAATTCACGGTCATATCTTTGGTCTACCTCAAGCTGTGCTCAGTTTTGTGAACCCCTGTCTTGCTATTTTTCCAGAAACCTAACCCGAAATCTTGCTTAGTTAAGCACCTTCCTAATCTTCTAGCTCAACCTTGCATACCCAAACTTGTGTCTCATAACCTTGCTGAGTTGCTACGCAAATTTGAGAAATTTTGGGGATCTGGTTTTAAGTTATGAAGTTTTGTTCACAACTGCCAGAACTTTGCCAAGTTGTATATTTGTACCAATGGCTACCCCATTTCTTAACCACGCACTCTTTTGTCGTGGATCGAGTTTATCCTTGTACGCTCACGCCGTCTAGTTCTCACTTTTGCCACTATGTCCAGATGGACAACATTGGATCTGCGTCGGCAAATGTGGAAGCATGGGCTCTCATGAACTACCTCAAGGAGGGTGGTTTTCCTGCACTCTTGTGGGACACCCTGAAGGACTTTGGTTACAGCGCTTACCCAGAGTACTCGACACGTGAGGTCATGACCACCGGCCAGCTCCTTCGTTGTGAAGTGAAGGTGAAAATTTCCGTGTGCTCGACAAATCCTGCTTGGGAAGAGTGGGAGTGTAAAGCACAAGGACGGAACCTGGCTGACACTGTGCAGAAGGCTGCTATCGAAGCGCTAACAATGTTTTGTGGGAAGCACCCTGACGAGGTAGCCGACACTGCAGCCAGAGTGATTCCTGTACCTGAGCGACACACTGTACCTTGTGTCGAACGCGAAGCTTTTCTTCCAGCTCAGGGCAACTCTCACTATAGTACTGATCTTGTCACCTCAGTCCGCTTTTCGGAAGCCATGTATGACACCTACCGACGGATGGTGGGATAAAGTGTGTTCTATACATCAAATCTATAGGTACCGAGTTAAAGAAATGGAGAACACCGCTCAAGTGTTGAAGGAAGCCCGAGCAATGATAGCTACTCTCAAGAAGGAAAGACGCAAGGATAAGGCAAAGATACAAGAATTAAGTGAAATCATACATGAGCAGAACTTCCTGTTGCAGCATAATGACCAGTATATGCTTGAACTAGAGAATCAACTGGAAGCTATAGCAGCTCCACCTCCGGAACCTGTCATTCCTGGACCAGCAGAAGAAGAAGGTGCTGAGGACATCCAAGGAGAGTCCAGAGTAGAGTCTGGACCTGAGTCACCTTAGTTCTTAGGCATGGAAGATCCAACCCTAGGAAGTTGGTATGTTGGAAATAAAGTTCTGAGTTGTACTAGTGTAGTAGTTGTAAGGGACCCTAGTTGTGCAGCCATGTTGGGTAGTCGTTGTGGTTGGCTAAACTAGGAGCCTTCCTTTGATGCAGCTAGTCTGCATTGTAATCCCAAACGTTGTTTTGGTAATTCCGAAACCCCTCATCGATGTAATGCCTTGATTGAACATCTTTCAGCAGTGATTTTTGTAAGACCTAATTTATGATGGTTGTGATCAGATCAGGGTTCTGTGATGAGCTCCAAACTCGTCCAAAAATTTTATACCAATCATGATCAAACTGAATCTCTCAATCCTGAACTATTCGCTTGGTCTTGCTCACAACTTTTTGAATTAAAACAATGGTCACTTCTGAGTATGCATTGCATAGCATGTGCATTTGGGAAGCTTGGGTGTACTAACGTGCTTTCGCATGGAAACTCCATACTCATACCCTATCTCTTTTGTTAGTGATGCTGTTGTCCCATAACCAAAGGTGCCGCGACAGGACCTAGGGCACCGTGTGCGCTACAGCCAGATGATTGCCACTAGGAGCGCACTAGGTATCTTGGTTACGAGAATGCGACTCGCCAAGCATACTCTTTCTCTGCCCGTGATTGCCCTCGCAGTCACTAACTCATTTTGCGGGTAATTGAGTCATGCTAACCTGTATCATGAGCACCATACCGCATGAGCATGTGCATCGCGTCTTCACAAGCATGTGCATCACACCAACCTTTAAAATCATTGCACCACAATGTAATGAGTCATCCACACCCAAATTCACAAGTTAATTAAAATGTGAGCAAGATTGTTCTGAAGTTCCTACACTAAATTGCTTCCGTACAAAGAAATTACGAAAATCTTTACTAGCCTTCCTTTTCTTCATAAAAGTTTGTTTTGATGATCACTGTGATTTGGTCTCTTACCGCCAATCTCGACATTCTCGTAGCGTCAACTCCTTTCCAATCAGATAAGTTGTAGAAGTAGAAGTAGAGTTTTCTCGAGCAATCAAGGTTCTCAAAAAGTCAATGTTTGAGAGTTATCCATCGCTTATCCGTCCATGATCCGTGATCGTACCCTCCCAAATCCTCGTAATCGAGCATAGAAGAAAACCCAGGATCAATGGAAGCTTTTGCTAGGATTCTCTTAGTTGCAATCACGAGCTTAGAATACTGATACCCTGAGCTCTTCTCGTTCTTCTCCCCATCATGGTGATTCTTCAGACCGTTGGACCCCATCCTTTTCAGTGCCACGACCGTACAACACCGTGATGCCGCTCTACCATCTTCTTCCGCAGTCACGTTCACGTCGCTGAGACCTCACGGGCTGACCATTGTCGAGCCCCGTGTTGCTAAACACTGGATACCCCGGCTGGTTTGGACGACCGTTGTAGCCCCGATGCGGCCATATAAGGGAAGCCCTTTGCCAAGTGCCGCCGATACCAAGCCTCGCATCCGTCTGAGCTTGACATCACCATTGCTCTTGTTCCCCCTCCAGCTAGTTTTTGGCCACCTGCCACTAGCCCCTCTCTTGCATCTGTTCCGTTCCTTGCCGAGCAAGTTGTTCCTCCGTCTTCATCGACGACGTTGAGAAGAAGCTCGGAAGTAGGCCGGAAGAAGGACTCGAGCCACGCTGACACCCATGACTCAGTGCTTGGAAGAGTTCGAGTCGCTTCGCTGGATGCTGGTAGGGATGTATCTCTGTATCGCAGGCGGAATTTGTCTGCTATTAGCTGTGCATGTGCACATTCATCGTCCGCTCCCTCATGAACGGTGATGAGGCAGCAAGGAATGCACCTTGTACCTTTTTGTTCCATCTGAATTTTCTCTATAGGAAAGTGTAAGCGGAGATGTCTTTCTCCCTTTGTAACCCTTGTCATGATGGAAGCAATCACTCTAATCTTGTTATCGAATCTCAGGACGAGATTCTTCTTAAGGGCGGCCGGGTGTGACGCCCCAGGTTTTTAATTAGAGTCATTAACGCTAATGGCTGAATCAGCCGAGTCAAACCGGCTGACATTGGTTAAACCTAGGTCAACCTGGGTCATCACCTCGAAAATCGAGCCGACAACCCCTATTGACTCCCTTGACCAAGTCAACACACACTTGTGGTCAACCCTCGGTCAAAAGCACGGTCAAACCCCACTTAAACCCTAGAGTCTTTGAATGCCCTTCGAAACTTTTGCTGCGTTCTCCAAATTTCACATAAACACTTCAAAATCTCCCAATATGAAAGTTGTCCAGTTTGTCGAGGGACACAACTTTCATGTTGAATGTTATTTTAAATTTTGAGTGGAAACGGATGAAAAACTTGGTCAACTGCCAGCAGCTCCTGTTCACTGGAACAGAGTGGCATTCAAAGTTTGGCAGCAATTTGTGCGAAATCCGTTGAGCAAAACACCACAGAGTCTTTGTAAAAGTTGTATAGGGTAGTGGGATCTACAACTTTCCTATTCACCACTTGGTGCACTTCAGTTCAAAATTGGGAGAAAAACTAGGTCAAAGTGACCTAAGTTGAAACAGTCGTGCTGGAACCGACCGGCGCCGCGACGTCGCCCGCGCGCGCCCACGCGCGCGTCGTGCACCGTGCCCCCGCCACCTCTCGCGTCCGAGCCCCGCCCGCGCCTTCCCGAGGCCGTGCGCCTTCCCAAGGTCGTGCACGCACCGAGGCACATCGAAGTCCTTCCTGCCACGCGCCGTGTTTCCCTCGCCGGTCGGCCGCACGACCGTGCCCACCAGTCCGCCGCGAGCTCCCTGCTCGCGTGCCTACCGAGGCCGTCGTACCACGGCGCGATTCCCTCCCTTAATCCCGAAGCAAGCAGGCCACCGCTTATAAAAAGGCCACGGCCGCCCCCTGCGTGTGTGGGCCCCTCCACCTCCGCCTTGCTCCGCCGCCGATCCTCCATGGCCACCTCTGCGGTGAGCTACCGGACCCGAGCCACCACCGGCCGTGTGAGCATACCACCACCACCGTGAACGCCTACCGCAACTCCCAGAGCCGCATGTTGCCTTGCCGGCGTTGCAACCTCTCCGGAGCCGAGCTCCAGGCGGCCGCCGCCCGGCTGTGCCGTTGACTCCCTCGCCGGCAGCTCCCCGACCCAGTCCAACCCCTCGAACGGAACCCTAGGTGAGCATGGACGACTCCCCACCTCTTACCCGACTGGGAGCGCCGCCGGAACCGCCCGGCGAGCCCACCGCCTCCCCTTGGCCAAGGGCCACATTGCAAAGCTTTTAATCTTTCTAGGGGACAATCTGCAATCTAGGGGCATATTTGTGAAGAATAGAAAAGTTCAGGGACCCCGGTGAAAAACCGAATCTTCAATAGTGTTGCCAAAATGCTGAAACTTAGAAAATGCGTAGAAAATCACAGAAAAATCAGAAAAATGCAAACTTGATTTTATTGAATTCATAGTGAAAAACCCTACAACTTTTGTAAAACTTGTCTATGCTTTTTCCTTATAATATTTGCTTGAAAAATAGAAATGTGAAGAACCTAGATCTGTTGTATCTCAAAATCTACAAGACCTATGGAGCAATTTTTTTGGATATGTTATGTGTTTTATTATGACTAGCTCCTATATCAAAAATTGCACAAATTTATGTTGTAAATCTTTTTATATAAATTGTTTTCTCTTTATATAGAATCTGTCCAAATGATTTTTGTAGCTAAAAATAATTAGATTTTTGTGACCAAATTCTGCATGTTATCTTTTTCTGTAAAAATGCACCTCTGGTGAATTAATCACATTTTTATAACCGACAGAAGTATTTATTCTTGATATATGCTTGTTTTTCTTTATAAATGCATAACTCAAGGTCTATAATGGTTCTAGGTGTATATGTTGCATTCCTAGATTATTTTTAGGCCATATGTCATGTGGGAGAAAGTTTGAATCATTTTGATGTGTATTTATTTTTGTATGCCTTTATCATGATGTGGTAGATAGCTCTTGTTATTTTCGATATAATTAAATTCGTAGCACCCCTAAGTGTGAATGTGTGAGCATTGGCCTTGTTTTGATTAATAGTGCTCAATAACACACCTCACTGAATTTTAATAATTAATTTGATGAATAAAAGCTTTAGAGGTAATTTAAGGCTTAATAGTCAATTAAATTGGAAAATCACCAGCCCACCTTTAATGACCTTGTGTGTGTTGTGTGTGTAAATCTTATTAAAAGGCTAAATGTTACCAACCCATTGCTGTTTGTGAAGTTAAATTAATTTATTTCCATATATATGCACACAGTTACTATCAAAAAGAATAATAAATAAAGAGCTGCATGTTGTTCCTCTCACCGTTATCCGAGACCGCTTAATCTATCGGCCATGATATCCTGTAATGATGGAACTTGGTGAAGTATCTTGCTTGAATTAATTGTTTATACAATTCTTGGGAATTAGTTGGCACACTTAGAAATGGTAATCAACTAGAACTTGTGCTAAAATATTGAAAGTAAGGACATACTCTTCGTGGCTATTTAGCAAAATAAACTCCACCGGCCAAAAGCCTCTCATGTCTAGAGTTTGGTGATGTAGTTATCACCCGACGGTTACGTCTTGCTGAGTATTAGTATAGTCAGCCTTGCTTTAAAATTGTTGTTGCAGGTGTTGTTGACAGGGTGGATGACGACAAGTGAAGGCATCACAGATGGCCTCCTGTGATGTTTACCGTTACGTTATTTTATTTTATTTCCGTTGTTTTTTGAACTCTGAACCTTTATTTATTGTCTTGAGCAATGGTTTGTAATCATTTAACCCTCAAGGGTAATTTGGACCTAAATCAATGTTGTACTCTGGACTCATTTTCGCGTGATTTTTATGCATATGTCGATCATCTGTAATGGTTTCCAAGTGATTTGCCGGGCGTTAACCCGGCAACTAACGACAGGATGATACTTTACTATTGCTTAATGGCCAAAGTGGATTGGTTTTAGGCGATAGTACGGTATTTTTCTGGGCGGGTTGTCACACCAGGAGGACGAGTTGGAGGCGAGTTGGTCGCCGTCCGGGCCCTTGAAGCACCACGGGTGCAACATGGTGCCGCGCAGGCGGCAGGTCAGGGACTGCATCTGGAGTCGCGGCGTGGCTGGATGCCGGTGAGCCGGGCTGGAGCGGCACTAGAGGGTGGGGATCACACACCGGGGGAGCCCAACCCGCGTCACCGCCCCTCAGAGTGGCGCACCCTTGACGCTGGCCGCTGGACTGCCCGAATCAAGCAGGGGCACACAGATCCGCGCCATGGATGGTCGGATCTAACATGCAACGGCCGGAAAACGGGCCTTGCCGGCAACCACCGCCGGGCTCCACGCATGGGTTGCAGCGGGCCAACCGCAGCAACCCGAGTCTCCGAGCGCCGCTGGGACGGGGGGGCGCATCCGCGAGCGGGGGGGCATGGATCTCGCGCCTGGGAAGGCCGCTGAGCAGCCCCCGCCGACGACCTTGAGGACGTCTGCTGTCAACCATGGAGGGGAAATGTTGTGAGGGAAGGAGTGAGGGAGTGGGAACTAGGGATGCGCACGACGCCGGTTGTTCGGAGCCGCTGCCGACCGGCTAGAGCCCGACGGCGACCGTCGCTAGGGTTTGGGTGGGGGCGAGTAGGAGGGGGGCTCCCCAAGTCGCCCCTGGGAGCGACGTGAGGGAGATGACTCCCGGGCCGAAGTCCGCATTTTATATTTTACAACTTGGTCATTTTTCATACATTTTCGGGAAGATCATGAAAAGAATCAGGATCTCCGGAAACTAGAGGGCGTCCTCTCTCCTTCACATTTTGAGGTATCTAGCTCTATAAATTGCACATCGTGAATGCAACGTTTCAGTGGTGAAGCCAGGATGGAGCCCGGGGGGCTCTCCAATGTTTCTTCCACCTCCGACTCCACTTCCTCCATTGTTGTGCTCAAAATTTTAGGGGTGGGGTGGTTTGAGGTAGTAGCTTCGCCGCTGGTAGAGTTGGAGGATTCAAGAGCCGTGGATTTTACCTAGATTTCCGGGAAATGGATTTTGGCTGAACAAGATAAACTAAAACTAAATTATGTCCTGCACTACGAATTCTTTATATTCCTAATAATGTATCTTTTAAATTGTGCTTGTAGTGCACCTATTCTATTTTACATACACTGCCCGCCTCATAAAAATTACATATAAGAATGGCCAGAAGTGGGTAGTAGCCCACTAGGACGAGGTCCAAAACATTAACAATGAGGTCATTCCACAAAACCCCAAAGCTCAATTGCGCAACAAACAAAGCTATATAATTAATTTATGAAATACTTTTACCAAGCTGCTTGATTGCTTCTTTCTTGCTTGGCCGCTTGGGTGACAACACTTAACTGAAACCTCCATTTTTTTTAAAAAAAAACTTCTTGGGCAGCGTGGTTTGAACCGTCCTATGTTCAGTTATCAGTGTACACCAACAGGTAGGAGTAGTGCATAATGTCAGGTAAAAGCATTATTAAAAAAGTCATATGAAGTGTTACAAAAAAGCACGATTCACGTTGATATCAGAACGCTTTCATGCGTGGCTCCTATCAAAATGCCATGAATCATGCAACTGCATTGCTTTCTGGCTTGGCTTCCTCCCACGGAAAGCAATTCTTCCTCCGTTCTGAAAAAGCTGACGTTTATGACAAGCGACACGGTCTCCAAAATACAATTTTGACCTCTTGTTGTTACAAAAATATTTATCGAATAGTGATGTATGTATACTTTTATAAAAGTATTTTTCAACATAAATTTATTCATATAGTTTTCACATTTGCAAACTCAACAACTTAAAAGTTATTGATGATTTATATTCTCAATGTTTGACCTAAATCCGGTCCTAAACGTCGAGTTTTTTGAACGGAGGGAGTACTCGAAAGTCTATTTTTCTTTCAAATTTGTATTGGCATTTCTCAAAAAGTAGAATTTGTTAAGAATTGTTATGGTATCTAGTGCAGTGCTTGTCTACTGTTTTCACATTCCCCACCCAATCACATATATAAATTGTTTTTTTAGATTTATCCTAAGTGAAATTTTAGCTTTGATCATCAATAGATAAAATCATAAATCGCAAATAGTTTTAACTTTTTTGGCGTTTCTGAAATTCTCCAAAAAATATAATATATCCCGTATCCTTTTTATTTAAATTATTACAAGGAGTATTTAATAAAAAATGATGATTCACAAAAAAAATGATGGAGCCATGGTTCCTACACGAATCGCTAGTGGACGCGCGGCGCGTCCCCTAGCGAGTGGCCGATTCCCTCCCCTTTTCTTTCCCGCCTCCCCATTCCCCCTTTTCCGACCTAAATAAATATCTCCTCGCCCTCCTCCTCAAAAACCCTCCGCCGCGCCGCCGCCTCCCGTTCCTCCACCAATCCAATCCCCCACGCCACCGAAAACCCTCCTCCCTCCCCCACCCGTCGCCATGGGCAGCGCCGCCACCTCGCCGCCGCCGTCCGTGACGCAGGAGGACTTGAAGCGCGTGGCGGTTCACATGGGCGACGCCGCCGCCGCCTCGCCGCCGTCCGCGAAGCTGACGCAGGAGGAGCTGAAGCGCGTGGCGGCGCACCGCGCGGTGGAGTTCGTGGAGCCCGGCATGGCGCTGGGCCTCGGCACGGGTTCCACGGCGGCGCACGCGCTGGACCGCCTGGGCGACCTCCTCCGCGCGGGCGCGCTCCCAGGCGTGGCGGGCGTGCCCACCTCCCTCAAGACGGAGCTCCACGCGACCCGCGTCGGGATCCCGCTCCTCCCGCTCGGTGGCCACAGCGGGCCCACCAGGATTCACCTCTCCATCGACGGTGCCGACGAGGTTGACCCGGACCTCAACCTCGTCAAGGGACGCGGCGGCTCGTTGCTCCGGGAAAAGATGATCGAGGGGGCGGGGGAGAGATTCGTCGTCATCGTCGACGAGTCGAAGCTGGTCCCCCGCCTCGGGTGCACGGGCGCGGTGCCCGTAGAAGTCATCCCCTTCGGCGCGCCCCACACGCTGGGACTCATCTGCAAGGTGTTCGACGGATTGCCTGGCTTCCACGCCAGCCTCAGAATGGTCAAGAAAGATGCTGAAGAGGACACACCGTTTGTGACCGACAACGGTAACTACATCGTGGAGATGTTCTTTGAGGACGGCATCTACGGTAACCTTCACGACATCAGCGACCAACTACTCCGGATTACCGGTGTTGTTGAGCATGGCATGTTCCTCGGCATGGCCACCACCGTCATTGTCGCCAACAAGGATGGCACTGTCACCGTCATGGACAAGAAAAATTAATCCTGTGATGCGACATGATGCTAATAACCTGCCAAGATCATGTCATTCGGAGTAGAAGAAAAAAGAAAAGCAGAGCAAAGCAGCTCTCGGCGTGCTCTTGAGTTTCAGTTTTGTTGCTCTCCTGTTGTCAGTACACTCGTACTAGTACTGTTGTTACCTTGTTTGCTACTTCATGGGTAATGATGTGATAGAATTACCCAGATGAATGTGACGGAACCAATAAGTTTTGGGTGTCTCTGAGGTATTATTTAGTCACATCTCATCACTCACCGTTGGTGTTTTTTTTAACCTTATTACATTCTGCGATCTGGTAACGGTGTAATATGGACCAATGCTTCATGTTTATCCATCCACCCATTCGCTGAGCATAGCCATATACAGAGACATAGATTGGCCAGAGCTTTGGCCTGGCGATGCAATATAGGATAACGACACATTTGTTTGTCTGATGGATCATGGATGTATATAGTTGTGATGGTTTGGGATATTGATCTGGTGAAGATTTTTGCCACTTGTTCTTTGATCAATAGATGTTGCCTTTCTTCTCAAGCACGCATATTTACCTCGCAGTTCATGTATCTGTTTCAGGCTTGTTGAAGTTGAAAAATCTATTCTTTAGGGCATGCAAAACCACACAGTTGATTAGTGTTGTCCATTTTGAAATTATGGTAAAAGTTGCTTCTGAAATTTGACTGTTTTTTACATTGAAAACTGTCATTTTGGTACTAACTGGAAGCCTTTATTTTGATCTTGGATGGTTAACAGACTCTAGCATCTTCCTTGACATATTGAACACACAATTTACTTTATCTGGTCAGATAGTTTGAACAATCATCTTTGGATACAATTAAACACAAAGCGTCTAGGAGCAGCATAGGGCAAGTATTTACAAGTTCTTTCTCCTAACGAAGGCAACATTCTCAGCTGTATAAGCAAAGCATTTGCCATCTGCATACAAGAATAATTCCCTCACCCTGCTCTTTTATTCTGGACATCTATATGCTTTATATCTCGCCATCCCAAAAATCCTCCAATGTGTTGTATCCGCCCCGTGGGTGAACAGCAAACTCGGCTCTCTGGAGCCTAGCCTGCATGGTTCAAGAGCCGGAGGAACAAATATCAGATAGGCAAATTGAAAGTAGTTTGCATTTGTACAAGAAAAGCCTGATGTGTTAGATCACAATATGAATATTGTTCCCCTACATGAACCGTTGCAACAAACATAGACAAGAAGCCAATTAAATGCAACTAGCAGAGAAAGGTTGCGTTACGGCATGCCTGTTTGATTTCAGAGAACTTCGCCATCAAATCTTCAGGAATAGACCAGTCAAATATGTTGATATTCTCATGAAGCCTTGCTTCATTGGCGCTTTTGGGGAGTACACTGTGGCCCATTTGAATTCCCCAGCGTAGAGCAACCTGGGCAGGTGTTTTCTGCAACTTCTCAGCAACAGTGACCACAATGGGGTTGTTGAGGACGCTTGGGCCATTGACCCCAGGTGATCCAGGTGAACCTAGGGGCGAAAAGGCCTGTGTGTGACAACAAAAGTAAGAATTCTGATAAATGACAACTGAAAACGAAATGTAGGCATATTTGGCTATGTTATGTCAAGCTTACAGAAAGGTGGACACCCTTCGACTGGCAAAGCTTACGGAGCTTGTCTTGCTGCCAAACTGGATGGCACTCAACCTGGTTGACTGCTGGAGGAACACGTGCAACGGCAAACAAGTCCTCCATCTTCTTACACGAAAAATTACTCACACCGATTGCACGAGCTTTGCCAGAGCAGTATAGCTCCTCCATTGCTCCCCATGTAGCAGGGATATCAGTAGGGATAAGATTTTCAGGGTCCATTGTAGTTCCTTTCTTGATACGGAATGGACAGTGAATCTGCAAAATAAGATCATTTGAGCAATCAAGTCACGAAACAAATGACTGACACATGCTTGCAAATTCATTTACTCAGTTTAATTGGTTGTATGCTGGAGAGCTTGGTCAGATGAAAACATAAGCATTTAAATTCAACTAATCTTATCTGGAAATAAAATAGCCACTGTTTTTATGGGAAACATAATGACTTTCATTTTGATAGCCCTACATCCATTACTTGTTTTTTGGCATGCAACTAATGGCTACCGTGCCTCATTAGCACAAATTTTAGATAGACGCAGAAGTGAATGGATCCAATTATCTAACAATCATTGAACTTTTAGCGCTCAATTAAGCACATGAACAGTGATGCAAGGTATTAACTGGATAGACTATCAAACATAAGAATTACAAGGTACAAGTCCAAGTAGTCAAGCTGCAAATCTTGGAGTGTGGTACCAATTGCCTCTGGCACATCTTCAGGTGCATGATAAGTGGACCTGCAAAGTTCAGATAGTTTATTTGACAGTTTTACTCTGAGATAGTGAAATGTAAGATCCAGAACCTTCTTATCCACATGTTTTTACAACTGAGCTCCAGAAATGGAGACTAACCACAGCTTAGAGGTGATAAACATATCTTCACGCCTAACCACACCATCCTCAAATAATTTCTTCAAAGCCAAGCCCACCTATGAAAGGGAGTAGCTTTTAATTTACTAAGCAAAATTACATAATATGTTTTCAAATTTCAAATCAAACAGAAGGGAAACTGTGGAAGGTTTGTCTACCAACGTTAACTTATTATTTGATTATTTAATTGTTGTGCTACCGATACACTACTTTCTGTTATCTTACCACTTTTAACTGATTGTGAAATAAGGGAATGGACTTATTATCGGTATATCTGCATATGATTATTCTCATGATATTGTTTTGAAAAAGAAAAGCATCAAATTTTCTTAAACGAACATTATATGTGATGTAGAACACAATCCATAATTATGTTCGTTCAAAAAAAAATCCATAGCTATGCATCGTGTCATATTTATGTGAGTTGAAATGATCATATGATTATGTCATATATTTCTCTGGAGCACCCAGTACACCTAATCAGTTGTTAGGTGTGGTCATGGAACAGAACATTATGTGATGAGAAACTGGGGTGCAAGTAATTACTACTTACCTCCTTTTCATTGCTGTATACTGCAGCGCAATCAATGTGCCGATACCCAGCCTGTGGGGAATAGAAGAGGTGCAAACAATTTGATGATATATCCAGGACTTAAGAACACTTCTTCTTTTGAAAAAGTGAAGACTTGAATCAAATTAGAATTCTGCCATGTCCTTCTATGTTTGAATTAACATTATGATGCCATGGACCATATAAACACTTCAACGCAAGATATTTTGGCTTTGCCAGTGCTTTTATAATATAGATGTAACTAGTTAGGTTAGCTGAGGTTACTGCATCAACAGAAATTCAGGCTCAACACACATAGTCGCCCGCAAGCTTTTGAAAAGCAACAAGAACCAATCAGGACGGAATTTCCCTTTTCTTCCTGTATGAATGGAAAACCAGGAGGGGACGGGAGCAATAAGAAAAGACCTTGACAGCAGCATAGATGATGTCGCCGACACCTTCAGGCTTTATTTGCCATACGCCAAGGCCAACCGATGGGATCCTCGCGCCGGTGTTGAGAACGAAGGATTCGGTCATATTTTGGTCGGAGTATAGGGGAAAGCCGGGCGAGATCGCAGAGGAAAGCAGAGAGAGGCTAGCAAAGAAGCAGAGTATCGGATAGGAATTGGTGGAGCCGTGGAGGTGCTCGAGTTTGACTACGCTCCAGCTACTGGTTACATGTGTGGCAGGCTCACAGCAGCAGGTCACTGCACTGCATTATGGATAGTGGAGTGGAGATTTGTGGACTGGAGTGTATGGAGAACACTAAAAACTCCTCTCTCTACTCTAGTGGGAACGCGAACCTTTCAAGTTTCTTGCATCATTGGGTAGCTATTGCAGTCATATGCATCTACCGGAGTCTTCTGATGGGAGCCTGCATTTTACCTATCAAATGATTAGGACAGCACGGCGACGCTTCAAGGTAATCACCTGATTACCTGAGCTGAGCGAGCCTGAGTCGTCGCTTGCCTGGAGGCACGGGCTCGAGGCAGACGGAGCAGAGCTCCGCCGAGGAGGAAAGGAGGCTATCTCAGAAGTCAGAACTCGAACAGCAAGGCCAAATCACAGTATTATTTCAGTTTCTTTTTCGACTATAAAGTGCGCTTATTTTGAGTTGCTCAAGAGGAATTTTTATGCAGGATTTAGGATCGAGCAAATGTAACCGGGGACATCCTATGTTTTTTGGACACATGGTGATGCTCTGCTTTCACTGAGGAGCTTTCGGTTCAAATTTCACCATCCCACAGATCCTCCAGCGTCTTGTAACCATTCGCCGGGTTCACTCCAAATTCCGCTCTGAGCAGCTTAACCTGCAGTGGTGAGCTGCAATTGGTTTACCGAGAGGTGGACGCCGGCGAACCCAGCGGCGAGTACGCCTGCAGCAGCGTTCAAGCTTGAGCGACAAGGAGATAGGCGACTTTCTCCTGACGAAAGCAAACATTCTCTCTCTCTTGAGTAAAAGCAAACATTCTCAGCTGTGTACAATAATTCCCTCACCCTGCTCTTTTATTCTGGGCATATCTACTCCATCCCAAAAATCCTCCAATGTATTGTATCCGCTCCGCGGGTTTACAGCAAACTCGGCTCTTAGAAGCCTAACCTGCATGTTACAAGGGTCGCAAAAAATATATCAGATGGGCAAAATAAAAGTAGTGCATGAAGTATTCGCTCATTGCATTTTTACAAGAAAAGACTGACGTGCTAGATCGCAATATGAATAATTTTCCCCTACATGAACCGTTGCAACAAACATAGACAAGAAGCCATTGAAATGCAACTAGCAGAGAAAGGTTACGTTATGACATACCTGTTTGATTTCAGAGAACTTCGCCATCAAATCTTCAGGAATAGACCAGTCAAATATGTTGATATTCTCATTAAGCCTTGCTTCATTATCGCTTTTGGGGAGTACACTGTGGCCCATTTGAATTCCCCATCGTAGAGCAACCTGGGCAGGTGTTTTATGTAACTTCTCAGCAACAGAGACCACAATGGGGTTGTTGAGGACACTTGGGCCATTGACCCCAGGTGATCCAGGTGAACCTAAGGGCGAAAAGGCCTGTGTGTGACAACAAAAGTAAGAATTCTGATAAATGACAACTGAAAACAAAATGTAGGCATATTTGGCTATGTTATGTCAAGCTTACAGAAAGGTGGACACCCTTCGACTGGCAAAGCTTACGGAGCTTGTCTTGCTGCCAAACTGGATGGCACTCAACCTGGTTGACTGCTGGAGGAACACGTGCAACGGCAAACAAGTCCTCCATCTTCTTACACGAAAAATTACTCACACCGATGGCACGAGCTTTGCCAGAGTTGTATATCTCCTCCATTGCTGCCCATGTAGCAGGGATATCAGTAGGGATAAAATTGTCAGGGTCCATCGTAGTTCCTTTCTTGATACGGATTGGACCATGAATCTGCAAAATAAGATCATATGATCAGTCAAGTCATGAAACAAATGGCAGACACATGGTTGCAAATTCATATACTCAGTTCGATTGATTGTATCTTGGAATTCGTGAACCTTCATCATACTCTTTTGTGTCAGGTTAGTCAGATGGAAACATAATCATTTAAATTCAACTAATCTTATCTGGAAATACTAGTGACTATTTTATGGGAAATGTAGTGACCTTCATTTTGATAGCCCTACTGCCAATACTTGTTCTTCTATGTTTGAATTAACAACGGCACCATGCCTCATTAGCACAAATTTTAGATAGACACGGGACAATAACTTGAACTTTTAGCACTCAATTAACCACATCAACAGTGATGCAAGCTATTAACTGGATAGACTATCAAGCATAAGAATTACAAGGTACAAGTCCAAGTAGTCAAGCTGCAAATCTTGAAGTGTGGTACTAATTGCTTCTGGCACATCTTCAGGTGCGTGGTAAGCGGCCCTGCAAAGTTCAGATGGTTTGTTTGACAATTTTACTCCGAAATAGTGAAATGTAAGATCCAGAAGCTTCTTATCCACATGCTGTTACAACTGAGCTCCAGAAATGGAGACTAACCACAGCTTAGAGGTGATAAACATATCTTCACGCTTAACCACACCATCCTCAAATAATTTTTTCAAAGCCAAGCCCACCTATGAAAGGGAGTAGCTTTAAATTCACTGAGCAAAATTTCATAATATGTTTTCAAATTTCAAATCAAACAGAAGGGGAACTGTGCAAGGTGTTTCTTCCAACGTTAACTTATTCTTTCACTGTTTAGTTGTGTTACCTTTACACCCTTTTTTTTATCTTACAACTTTTAAATGATTGTGAAATAAGAGAATGAACATATTATTGGTATATCTGGAATTCTGGATACAATTCTTCTCTTGATGTTGTTTGAAAAAGAAATGAATCGAACTTTTCTAAAATAAACATTATACGTGATGTAGAAGATAATTAAAGCTATGATATACTCCTCAGTCATAATAGGATGCACATGTGAGTTGAAAAGATCATATGATTGTGTCATAAACTAAATGAAGTCGATAAATATATTTTTCCAGAGCACCAACCAGTACACCTAATGAGTAATGAGTAAGAATGGATAAATAGCGGTGTGGACATGGAACAGAAAATTATGGGATGAGAAACTGGGGTACAAGTAATCAATGTGCCGATACTTCTTACCTCCTTTTCATTGCTGTATGCTCTAGCGCAATCAATGTGCCGGTACCCAGCCTGTGTCGAAAAACTAACAACTACTTTAGTGTGGGATGGAAGAGATGCAAACAATTTGATGATATATCCAGGACTTAAAATCAGATTATGATTCTGTCATGTTCTTCTATGTTTGAATTAACAATATGATCCCATGGACCTAAACACTTCGAGAGCAAGATATTTTGGACTTCCCGGTGCCTTTGTAATAGATGTAATAACTAGTTAGGTTAGCAGAGGTTACTGCACCAACATTAATTCCCAATTTAACCTTACGTCTGTTATGGCATAGTCCTCATTCTGCAGAACAGAACTTTTACAGGACCAAGATAAAACAGTCGGATCCTATCCCAGTATCTTGATAAAGTGAACCGTCAATTCAGGCTCAACAAGAACCAATCAGGACCGAGATCTCATCAGGACCGATCTTTTTCCTGTATCTAAAGGAAATCAGGAGGGGATGGGAGCAATCAGAAAAGACCTTGACAGCAGCATAGATGGTGTCGCCGACAGCCTCAGGCTTTATTTGCCATACGCCAAGGCCAACCGATGGGATCCTCGCACCGGTGTTGAGAACGAAGGATTGGGACATCTTTTGGTCCGAGTCTCGGGGAAACCCGAGCGAGATCGGAGAGGAAAGCAGAGAGAGGCTACCAAAGAAGCAGAGCTTCACTGGGGGTAGGATAGGAGGTGGTGGAGCCGTGGAGGTGCTTGTGAGTTTGATTGACTACGCTCACAGCAGCAGGTCACTGCATCACGGATAGTGGAGGGGAGATTTGTGGAGTGGAGTTGGTTGTCGAGAGAATACTAACTCCGCCTTTCAAGTTTCTTGCATCATTGGCTAGCTATAGCATGAATGATTAAGACAGCACAGCGACCTTCCAGAAACCAGAATCCCGACCTGGTCGCCTGAGCGAGCGGAGCCGGAGTCGCCGCCGCTAGGCACGGGCTAGAGGCAAACGGAGCAGAGCTCCGCCGAGGAGGAAAAGGGGTCAGATGCGGTTCACACTTCTGTGTATACCCATGATGCTATTTTTATTTTGACGAAATAACCACTTTGGTCCCTAAAATTTTCAAAAGGTTAACTTCGTCCCTCAACTTTCGTAGTGGTCAATTTAGTCTCTCAGTTTTCATGTTTGTCAAATTCGTCCTCATGTTGATATGATGTTCTATATTAGCACAAACTAATGTGAAAAGTGTATTTTGAAAAAAGGTAGGCGCAAGGTGGAACGCCTTGCGTTCCCTTGGTCGGAGGCTTCATGTTAATATAGGCGAGAAATATCCCCTTGCATGGAATTACATAGAGTCCTAGAGATAGAGATGCGCCAGCTAGAGTCTTAGAGGATGGTCCAGTGGGACGCACCCACTAGGGTTCAAATCCTGGTGCTCGCATCTTTTCTTGGATTTTCCAGGATTTACCGGCGTTATGCATTAAGTGGTAAGCAACGTTCCCGTCGACGACGAGGCGCCTTCTGTGACTTCAGGAATCTCCAGATCTGTCGGTGCTCAGTCCTTCAGAGGTGCTCATAGGGGTGAGAGTGAGATATACTTGTACAACAATCTACACAATCTATCTATAACTGGCGCATCTATATCTCATGTACATTACGTCATCTTCATTGATTCATATCTATTCTATTCTCCAATTGTTTTAGCTTTGATGAAGCCATCAACAACTTGATCTCTGGTTGGGACATAATCAATCTGCAGTAAATTATTTGCTACTCTTTCTCTAACAAAAGTGATAATCAACCTCTATATGCTTAGTTCTAGCATGAAAAACAGGATTAGTTGAAAGATATTTAGCACCAATGTTGTCACACCACAGTCGAGCTTAGGAGGACATGTTAATCCGATTTCATTCATCAAGGTTTGAATCCACATTACCTCTGCGGTAGCATTAGAAATTGTCATATACTCAACTTCAGTACTTGACCTCGAGACAGTCGCTTGTTTTCGTGCACTCCAAGGGATTAGATTTGAGCCCAGGTAGACAGCGAAGCCTCCATTAGATCTTCTATCATCAACAGATCCTGCCCAATCTGAGTCATGCACTAATCAACATAGACTTCTACTTACTGATCATGAGGCCAATTCTTGTATCTGATTTCAGATATCGTAGTATTCTCTTTACTGCATCCCAATGCATTGTTGTAGGAGCATGAAGAAATTGACACACCTTGTTTATTGAGAAAGATATGTCTGGCCTGGTGAGAGTTAATGTGACAACCCGCCTAGGAAAGTACCGTACTACCGCCTAAACCAATCCACTTTGGTCATTAAGCAGTAATAAAGCATCATCCTGTCGTTAGTTGCCGGGTTAACGCCCGGTAAATCGCTTCGATAGCAACAAGGATCGACATATATGCATGAAAACTCACACGAAGGCGAGTCCAGAGATACAACACAATTAACCTCCGAAAGTTACCCCGAAGGGTTTAATTATTACAAACCGAAGTTTTTGTCATCACAACGTAGTTCAGAGTTTTCGAAACAGCGGAATTAACTAAGCGGAAAGCGAGAACACCACGGGAGGCCGGCCATGACGCCTTCGGTCATCATCCTCCACCCACTCCGGCTCCCGGCCAGGGCGGGATCTCTCCGGGACACACATCACCAAAGGCATTACCCGGAGCAACAGATTATAGCAAGGCCGAGTATACTAATACTCAAGCAAGACTTACCCCGTCGGTGATAACTAATTCACCAACTCTAGACATGAAAGGCTTTGGACCACTGGGTTTCTTTTTGCTGAAAAGTAACAAAGAGTATGTCCTTACTTTCAAGATTTTAGCACCAGTTCTAGTGGGTTTATCCTTTTCTAGATTAGCAATCTAATACAGACAAGATTGTCCCATACAATTACTCAAGCATAAGATTCATCAACTTCCATCATTAGGGATCTCATGGCTAGTGGAGTAAGTAGTCTCAGATAACGGTGAGAGGCCGACAATCGATTGATTCGGAACCTTGCAAGGTAGACCTAAACACACGGTGGGATGCCCCCGCGAGGATAACCACCAAACGGTTCCCAAAAATCCTTGGTTCAGGATAAAAGGCCACATTCTTTAGTGCAGGCTATCCGGTATACCCCGCGAGGCACCCGGTCTCACCATGCACCACCGGTAGCTAGCCGTGGGACGCATCCCAAGAGTAGTGACAGTTAAATCTCTAGCCGTCTCATTAAGGTACTAGGCTTACCGGTCCCATTCCCGACAAGTGCTTAGTACGTTCAAACACTTAACCCACAATAGCCATTGGACCGGAGTCCACATCACATGCTCTTACCACATGAGCAATCCATTTAAGGAGATCTTATGATTCATATCTAGGAACCTATTCTCGCGAGTGACATCATCACCCGACTTGTAACGGTCCTATAGCTTAGCAGCTATCGACCTAACATACTAGTAAGGACACAGGTACCTAGGGATCATGCATCTAAGGTTCCATACAACTCCTGAACTTACATGCACAAACATCCATAGATAAGTGTATATTAATTTGAAAAGCTGGGTCATATGCACCGGGGCTTGCCTTCGTCATCAAGGTTAGCCTGAGCACCCTCGGTGTCGTCGAGTACTTCCACGTACTGCAGTGCAGCTTCCGCTTCTCCTTCCTCGGCTTTCGGAACGAGCGAGTAGTCACCGTCAGGAAGTTCTACACGGAATGCAATGCAGGGTTCAGGTGATGTGATAGATGATTTATCTTATCCAACTCTTGTTGGTCATATTCTCCTTAACAAAGAATTAATTAGTAATTTCTTTTCATGAAGGTTATTATTGATACGTGTTTTATTCTTTTAATTAAACACTTTGATTAATGCTTCCTTTTATAATTTGTCATTTCATGTGAAGGTTTAATACTTTACCTTTCACTAGTAAAGGTGTGTACAAAGATAATTATTTACAATTTAATTCTTCCACAGCAAGGGTGTATTCTTAGCTCTTAATTAAGTTTGATGACACTTCATAAAAAGGGAAAAAATTAAAAAGGCATTTTCCTAATTTAATCAAACATTAATATATAAAAGGCCTTCAAAGTTTTTATTTAACAATAAATCACTAAAAATTCAGTGGAGGGTTTCTTAAGCATCACTACATCTATACTGAACCACTGATCACTCATGCAAGGCTTGGAAAGCTAGAAAATTAATTACTTTGAAAATAACAAAACCTAGCTAGCAATTCAAGTTAAATGCATACAAAAATAAATAAGCATCCAAATGCTCCAAACTTCCTCACACATGTTCTTTGGTCCTAAACCATCCTAGGTAAGCAGCAAGTACACCTAGAGCTACTAATGATCTTGCTTTGTAAATTACAAAGGAAAACATGCATATATTAAGAATAAACACTTTTGATTAATCACAAATTTTGATTAATTCACCAGAGGTGTAACTTGGCATAGCAAGACAGCATGCAGAAGTTGGGCCCAAGAACATAATTATTTTTATCTATAAAAATCATCTAAGCAGATTTTGCACAAATGGAAAATAATTCATATAAAAAGATTTACATCATAACTTGTGCAATTTTTGGCACAAGATCTAGTCATAAAATCACACACAACATATCCAAATATTGGATACAGAGGACCTATGGATTTTAAGATATTGCAGATCTAGGTTTTTCACATTCCTATTTTTCATGCTAAAAATATCTAGAAACAAACTAGGTGAGTATAACAAAAGTTGCAGTACTCATCACCAGGAATCTAGGAAAATTGGGTTTGCAGTTTTCCGATTTTCCTACGATTTTCTAGAGAATTTACAAGATTCAGCAAATTGGAATTACTATTGAAGTTTCACTTTGCACCGGGACCCTAGTAGTTTTTCCTTCTTTACAACTATGCCCTTAGATTACACAAAGCACCCTAAAAGAGTTGGGGTCGCAATTCGGTCCTTGTCCATGGGAGTCGGTGGCGCCGGCCAAATTCCGGTGAGCCGGCCGCGCTCCCGGCCGGGGAAGCGGTGGGGCACGTCCGTGGGCTCACCTAGGGCCTGGGGGTGACTGGTGTTGGGGCGGAAAATACACCGGCGTGGGCGCATGATGAGGACCGACGGCGGCGGCCGTGGTGGCTCAGCTCCGGCGACGACGCGGGCTCGGCCTGGACAACAAGTGGCACACGACGACTCCATAGGTTCTAGGGAAGGAGCTTGGGCGGTTGCTCGACCGTGGAAGGCAGGGAGGGGCGCATCTCGACGGCGGCAGCGTGGATGGCGCGGCGGTGTGGCAATGCTGGCGGAAGAGGGGGAAATGCGGGGTATTTATAGGTGCGGCTCGGCTCCGGGGTGACGGCAGCGGACGTCAAAGATACCGTCGTGGTACCCGGCCTCGACCGGTGCGCGTACGGCGGGGGCGCCGCCGTCGGACCGGCGGTCCGTGGCGCACGCCGGCCGGTACGGCGCGGACACGATGGCGTGCGACACGGGAGGACTCCGAGGAGCCTCGGGGCGCGGGCGCGTGGGGAAGGCGCGGCACGGGACGGCGGGCGGCCTTGGGCGGGGTACGGCACGGACGGCGAGGTCGGTCGACGCGCGCGGCACGCGCGCGTGGCGCGCGGGCGCGCGTGACGTCGCGTCGCGGCGGCGCGCTCGGCTGAAGCTTGTTTTGCCGGTCACCAGTTTGAAAATAATTTTCTCCAAAATCTTGTATACTAGTGCACCAGACATTGAATACGAAAGTTGTAGATCTAGCTATCCTCTACCACTTTCAAAAAGGGTATATAGTGTTTTTCTCAATAGATTTTTCAGGAAAGGCTTGCCAACTTTAAATACCACTCAGTTGCCATGAACAGGAGGTACTGACCATTGAGCAAGTTTTCACCCTTTTCCACTAAAAATTTGAAATGCCAATCTACATGAAAGTTGTGTCCCTCAACAAGCTGGACAACTTTCATAAAGGTAGATTTTTAAGTGTTTAGGTGAATTTTGGGGAACGCGGCAAAAGTTCCGAAAGATATCTAGGGTCACTCGGGTTTGAGTGTGATTTGACCAGGGCTTTGACCATGAGTGGACCCCACATGTGTGTCCACTAGATCAAAGGTGTCATTAGAGTTGGTTAATGAGTTTTTCGAGGTGAGGACCCAGGTTGACCGTGATTTGACCAGCGTCAGCAGGGTTGATCGACGATCAGGGTTAAATAAAAACCTGAGGCGTCACAGCCTACCCCCTTAAACGGAATCTCGTCCTGAGATTTGATTAAAGAAAAACAAGATGGGCCGGAGAACTCACGGTTTCGAGATTGCAGGAATCTCGGATACTTGGTGTTGAGGTATTCTTCCGTTTCCCATGTTGCCTCTTCTTCCGTGTGATGACTCCATTGTATCTTGTACATCCGTACGGTTTGTCTTCGGGTCTTTCGCTCCCTTCGGTCCAACAGTCTTAATGGGTGCTCGATGAGCGAGAAATTCGGCTCAATCCAAGCATTAGCTTCTGTGATTACTTCGTTTTCTGGCACAGACATTCCCTTCTTCAATTGGGTCACATGAAACACATTATGGATTGCGGAAAACCATTCTGGTAATTGGATACAATAAGCCACTGTCCCACATACTTCTATGACTTCATAAGGTCCAATGTAGCGTGGAGCTAATTTCCCTTTGACACCGAACGTTTGCACACTTTTGGTGGGGGAAACCTTCAGATACACGTAATCTCCCACGTTAAAGTGTCGGGGTGCCGTTCCCTTATCATGGTAACTCTTTTGCCTCATCTGAGCCATCTTCAAATTCTCCCTTATTACTTGCACTTTTTCTTTGACATCTTTAAATAAATCCAGACCAAAGAGTGTTCTTTCTCCGGTTTCCGACCAGTTCAACGAGAGTGCGACATCTTCGTCCGTAAAGAGCATCGAACAATGCCATCTTCAAACTAGCTTGATAACTATTATTGTAGGAGAATTCGCTAAGGACAAACACTTGTCCCAACTCTTATCAAAGTGTAAGATGCTTGCTCGTAGCATGTCTTCCAAAATCGATTTATCCTTTCGTCGACCATCGGTCCGCAAATGATAACTAGAACTACGAATTAACTTGGTTCCTAAGCACTCATGTAACTGCTCCCAGAAGCGAGCTACAAACTGAGTTCCTCTATCAGATATTATAGTCTTCGGAATTCCATGCAAATGAACTATTTGGTCCATATACAACTCTGCATATTGCTGCACTGAATAAGTGGTATGCACGACAATAAAATGAACGGTCTTGGTGAGTCTGTCCACGATCACCCAAATAGAATCTTTCTTTCTAGCTGTTAGGGGTAAACCCACAATGAAATCCATACTAATGTCATCCCACTTCCACATGGGTATCGACAAAGGTTGGAGTACACCTGCCGATTTCAAATGGCTTGCTTTCATCCGGTGGCAAGTATCGCACTCGACTACATACTTGGCTATATCAACTTTCATGTAGGACCACCAAAAATTTTGTTTCAAATCTTGGTACATCTTGGTACAGCCGGGATGAATAGAGAATTTGGACTTGTGAGCCTCTTCGAGGATGATATTCTTTATTTCCGGATCGACAGGAACCACAAGGCATTTTCCAAACCAGATCACATCCCAGTGATCCTTCTGGAAACAAGTATACTTGGGATCTCCCTCTGCTAGTTTCTGTTGGATGTTTTGTATGTCTTCGTCATTGCGTTGAGCAAAGTGACAACTCTATCATAAAGATTTGATTCGACAGCTAAGGCATGAAGATTCCCTTGCTGTACTACTTCTAAGTTGAGCCTTCTCATTTCTTCACATAATGGTTCACTAACTGGCTCCAACTCTAGATGATTGCAGTGAACTTTGCGGCTAAGAGCATCCGCAGCAACATTTGCTTTTCCGGGGTGATAGTGCACTTCTAGGTCATAATCCTTAATCAACTCAAGCCATCTTTGTTGCCTCATATTCAGCTCTGACTGAGCAAAGATGTATTTGAGACTCTTGTGATCAGTGAAGATATTACAACGATTACCCATCAGATAATGTCTCCATATCTTGAGAGCGTGGACAACAGCGGCTAACTCAAGATCATGGGTAGGATAATTGATCTCATGAGGTCGAAGTGCCCGTGAAGCATATGCAATGACTCGGCCTTCTTGCATAAGAACGCAGCCGAGGCCCGTGCCTAATGCGTCATAGAAAACTTCAAAAGGTTTGGAATTATCTGGTTGCACTAGCACTGGGGCCGAAGTCAAATGCTGCCTCAGTGTGTGAAAAGCTTTCTCACATGCTTCGCTCCACACGAACTTCACTCCTTTCTTGAGCAGTTCGTTCATAGGTTTAGCGATTCTGGAGAAATCTGGAATGAATCGACGGTAGTATCCTGCCAACCCTAAGAAAGCTGCGGATGCGGTGTACGGTCATAAGTGCGGATGGTTTCCAATCCATCACTTCTTAGACTTTGTTAGGATCCACGGAGATACCCTCCTTAGAAATAGTGTGGCCTAAAAATTTCACACTATTCAACCAGAATTCACATTTGGAGAACTTAGCATAAAGCTTATGATTTCACAAACGCTGAAGGACAATTCGGAGATGTTTGGCATGCTCCTTCTCGTTTTTGGAATAGATAAGGATATCATCGATGAAAACCACTATGAATTTGTCGAGCTCCGTCATAAACACGGAGTTCATGAGGTACATGAAGTAGGCTGGGGCATTTGTGAGACCAAAGGACATTACTAAGAACTCGTAATGGCCATAACGGGTGGAGAAAGCAGTTTTAGGAATGTCACAAGGTCGAATTTTGATTTGATGATAACCAGAATAGAGATCGATCTTGGAGAAAACTCTGGCGCCAGCCAATTGATGAAAAAGAACATCGATTCGGGGAAGAGGATATTTGTTCTTGATGGTCACTACATTGAGCGGTCTGTAATCAACACACAGCCTCAAGCTACCATCCTTCTTTTTGACAAAGAGAGCGGGACAACACCAAGGAGAAGAGCTCGGGCGAATATAACCCTTATCTAACAGCTCCTGGAGTTGGGTTTTCAATTCGGCTAGCTCCTTGGGAGGCATACGATAAGGTCGTTTAGAAATGGGCGCGGTACCCGGTTGGAGTTCAATTACAAATTCAACATCTCTGTCTGGTGGCATACCAGGCAACTCGTCAGGAAAGACGTCTGGATACTCACACACTACTGGAATTTCATCAAGAGGGAAGATACTGGTCACATAGGCACAAGAGTCCGTACCGTCCTTGAAAGGTAGGTACAAGGTAGTGTGCTCGACCGTAGGTGAATTGATCTCTACCACCCTATCTGATATATCTAGAACCACCTTATGCTGGGTCATCCAATCCATACCCAGGATAACATCCATACTTGCTAAGCTTATGGCTATAAGGTTTGTTGAAAAGATTTTACTACCTAATCCCAAACATACTCCACGGATTAAGATACTAGAGGTGATTTACCCTCCCTGAGTGATTATCTTATAAGCGGAATTGGTATGAGAACCCTTCAAACTCATTTTGCCTAATAGGTTTTCACTTATGAAACTGTGGGTAGCTCCAGAATCAAATAAAATCTTAACAGGATTATCATTGATAAAGAATGTACCCGTGAGCACCAAAGCTCCCTCCAGAATGTCACTCATGGTGGTGAAGTTCAGCTTGCCTTGGCGGACTTGCACCATAGGCTTTTTAGCCGGCATGCTTGTTCCCGGCACCTTGATTCTGTGGGTTGGGCTTGATCTGCTTAGGCTTGGGGCAATCACTGATGTAATGACCTAGTTGACCACAGTTGAAACAACGACGATCACCGATGTTGCGTGGAGGTGCATTAGGCTTTGGAGCCCGCTGTTGAGCGTTTCGGAACTGGAAGTTCCCTGAAGGTTTGCCCTGGGATGGCTTCATCGTCCAGCGTCCAGTTGAAGATGGCTGGGACGGGTTTGGAACATTCTTTTTCTCAAAGCAAAACTTCTTGTTAGTTCCGCTGCCCGGAGCAAAACCAGACGGTCTCTTTTTGTCCCTATGGGCCTTCTTCACGGCATCCTCTTGGGAGATAGCCTTGTTCACAAGCTCATGGAAATTTGCGGGCTCAATCAAGTTCAGTCGCTCATATAACTTGCCATCTAGCCCATCACGGAACCTTTCCATCTTCTTTGCATCAGTGTCTACGTGATGTGCACCATATTGGCACAGACTATTGAACTTCTGGGCGTAACGGTACACCGTATCCGATCCCTGTCTGAGAGCCAACAACTCCCCCATCTTTCTATCCATCAATTTCTTGGGAATGTGGTGGCTTTTGAAAGCTTGCTTGAAATAATCTTAAGTTACAGCACGCCATCCCTGCATCGACTTGAAATGATCCCACCACATTAAAGCTTCTCCTCGCAGTTGCAGAGCTGCGAAGTTGGCTTTGTTCTCCTCGGAGGAAGGCATCACAAAGGCAGAGAATTTTGCCTCGATGGCCTTGATCCAAGCCTCAGCTTCCGGGGGGGTCTTCCGCCTTGGAAAAGTTCGGGGGCTTCATCCCAATGAAGCGAGCGTACGTGGTGACCGATTAGGCCCCTCATGATTGGCCCCATGTGGCGGCCCTCGGTTCATCTACTAAGCGATCTCGCCGCGTCTGCGCAGGATCCGGCGCAACACCTCGGTTTGAGTGACCATGAAGGCCTCCGACGGTGTCATGCGTCCGCAGGATCACCGCTACCGGTCGCTCCGAACCCGTTGGGAAAGCTGCGCGTGGGTCCCACCATCTGAAATGCGAGCCTTTATTAGACACATAGACAAAATCTTACTCAGAAATGATGACAAGTGTAATCATGCATAACCATAGCTCATTTGCATTCATAAGATGATGGCAGCAACAGTCGTAAGATACCATGTAACCAAAATTAAAATCCATAGAATCATTCTTCAACACAGTTAGAAGGTACGATATCTCAAGTGCGCCGAGCTGGCTTTCAAATTGGCGGCGAATTTTCCATTTCACGCGCATGGAGAAGGTAACGTGCGAAAGATCACCAAGTTGTCTTAGCCCTTGACTGGCACTCCCAAAACGTCGTAGTTCTCTCATTATCATGCAAATGCTTAGTGTTGGTGAGTGCGGTTATGGTAACACTCGATACACTCGGGTAAACATCTCGCCACAAGATCTCAATACTCGGTTGAACCATATCAAATTCAATTCGAACACAAAGTGGTTAAGCATTCTTTATTACAACACGATGGATAGAGGGTCCAAGGACACTACAATATTCAAGTCTGAAAACATCATGATACAACTGGGTTACAATGCATTCCCACTGCACGAAAACATACTCCTAAGCTGACTATCACAATCATCCCGAAGGTGACACCTAGGAGCACAATCCTTCTTGTTATCATTCCCTGGCATCCTAGTTACCAACTGAAGCACCACTACCCGCAGGTGAATCTGGTGGAGTCGGTAACGGCGGTCCAGCCTGGCTCGTCTGATCTAGACTAGACTGACCCTGCTGCTCCTCTGGATGTGCCTGTACTGGAGGTAGCGGCTGTAAGGCCACTATGGCCTGCAAGGCTGCAACCTGCACCTCGGCCTCCTCAACCTACTTGCCGCATATCGGCAATGTTCCGCAACGGCGTTAATCTCTCTATCTCATGAGCATTGGCGTCCCCTCGAGGTTATGAACCTCTCGCTCGAGATCCACGATCCTCTCGAAGGCGGTCGCCTCGCTCTAACTCTAACCGGAATCTCCCGGCGCGTAGTCCGTCATTCTCTTGCTGCATCCGAGTGAGTGTAAAAGTCGACCGTCGGTGAGCGGCCGATAGCCTCGCCAATCTCGCTTAGCCGCCTCCAAACGCCGGCCCGATAATCGCCGCGGTGTTGTAATGCAGCCCCTGGAGTGTGAAAACGACGTTAAGACAACGAGCCAGCGTCTGAGTGACATCCAGCGGCTCGGCTAACAACAGCAGCTCTCGTAGGTGATCCATACGGTCCAGCCACGCTGGGCCGTGAGGACTCACAGTGGGAAACAGCCTGAACGGAGAGAGAGCCACCACAGTAGGGTTATGGTCACAGAAGATCGTCAACACTCGAAGAGCGGCTGACTCGATGGTCTCGTGGGTAATAAAACCCCAATAGACAAAGCTCAAGTCGAACCAGTCGGCGTGGTCCGGGTGTGGCAGCACAATGACGATCACCCTGCAACGGGGAACACCCAAGCGCTCGAACTCAGACACCACGTAAATTGGTGGAGTGGTGTAGCCGGTGACGGCGAGTGCTTCCCACGCAAGGCGTGGAAAACTCTCCCGGTGCAACCCGTTGGTACGGATCGTACCATCAGCGTCGAACTCGTGAAACACGGGGAAAGCCATCTGTACAAAAATGTAACACATGTCAGGTCTCAAAGAGAACGACATGTCAAATGGTGAAGTTCTGGCAGTTGTGAATAAAATTCATAACCAAAAATCCAGAACCCTATATATTTTTTCCAGGTTTTTCGGCTACTACAAATGTTTCTTTTACACACTTTTGTTATTTAAAGGTTGAGCTAGATCAAAGGAAACAAGGTAGAAGGTTGCAAAGTCTAAGTGCTGATTTGTAAAAAGAAAACAACGAGGCTTAGGTTCCCTTAGGAAGGTGCAACGCAAGGTTGAGAGGAGCCATGATCGAAAATCTTTGCGAGCAGGAACCAGATTAGATTTGGAGCACTTTTGTTTAACACACCTAGTTAATTACTTCCTAAAGCATGGTATATGAACATAATGAACAAGCTTTTACACAATTTTGGCAGCATAACACTTATGCAGGAGAGATGATCTAGTTTAGAAACACATACTAGCAAGGCTTCCTTAGAGAGCATACAAGTATTGTCTTGGATGATTTTAGTTGTTTCGATTTTTAATATGCATGCAAGGCGTCCTATTCGACCTCACCTGGCAATTGAGCCAAAAATTGATGTTAGTGCCGATGGCAAGGCTTTTACTCGTCTCTCCCTATAATAAATAGTCGAGAGCTATACGGTACTCACTTAACGACTGACGAAGCACTGTTATGTACCTGCAGAAAACAAACCTTCCGTGCCAGCACGTCACGGAAGCGTCCACATACATTACCGTTCGCTATAGAAACGACATCCATGTGTTAAGCCGCTGCATGGACAGCGTCCAACCTCGGACACCCTCCGTTTGAATGGAGTGTATCCTTGCCTCGCATATTCAACATGCGAAATGCTCACGTATGAAACACGTGGCGACACACAACTTACAATCAGACGCGAAGATGGGATCCGTGGAATGGATCACTCCATCAACCCTCGCAATTCCCGTGATGCGGCACAACACACGTATAAAACACGTGGCTCATCTAGTTTGGTTATGCAATAAAGTAAGTCTGACATAAAGTAATGTGCTGGAATTTAGAAAAATAAACCATAGGTTAAGAAGCCACCTAAAAGAACCAAAAATTCCCTCTAAGGCCTCTCGGTCTAGTTTATCCTTAACGGACCAACGCGTTTTGGAAAATCAAACAGTCTTGGCAAATTTTATTCAAAAACCAGTGATTAAGGTTATTAATTAATCTCTGGTGCATATAATTGCACTGATGCCAACTGTGACAACCCGCCCAGTAAAATACCGTACTACCGCCAAAACCAATCCACTTTGGTCATTAAGCAGTAATAAAGTATCATCCTGTCGTTAGTTGCCGGGTTAACGCCCGGTAAATCACTTCGATAGCAACAAGGATCGACATATATGCATGAAAACTCACACGAAGGCGAGTCCAGAGATACAACATAATTAACCTCCGAAATTTACCCCGAAGGGTTTAATTATTACAAACCGAAGTTTTTGTCATCACAACGTAGTTCAGAGTTTTCGAAACAGCGGAATTAACTAAGCGGAAAGCGAGAACACCACGGGAGGCCAGCCATGATGCCTTCAGTCGTCATCCTCCACCCACTCCAGCTCCCAGCCGGGCGGGATCTCTCCGGGCCACACATCACCAAAGGCATTACCTGGAGCAACAGATTATAGCAAGGCTGAGTATACTAATACTCAGCAAGACTTGCCCGTCGGTGATAACTACTTCACCAACTCTAGACATGAAAGGCTTTGGGCCACTGGGTTTCTTTTTGCTGAAAAGTAACAAAGAGTATGTCCTTACTTTCAACATCTTAGCTCCAGTTCTAGTGGGTTTATCCTTTTCTAGATTAGCAATCTAATACAGACAAGGTTGTCCCATACAATTAGTCAAGCATAAAATTCATCAACTTCCATCATTAGGGATCTCATGGCTAGTGGAGTAAGTAGTCTCAGAAAACGGTGAGAGGCCGACAAGATTGATTCGAAACCTTGCAAGGTAGACCTAAACACACGGTGGGATGACCCCGCGAGGACAACCACCAAACGGTTCCCAAAAATCCTCGGTTCGGGATAAAATGCCACGATCTTTGGTGTAGGCTATCCGGCATACCCCGCGAGTCACCTGGTCTCACCATGCACCACCAATAGCTAGCCGTGGGACGCATCCCAAGAGTAGTGACGAGTTAAATCCCTAGCCGTCTCATTAAGGTACTAGTCTTACCGGTTCCATTCCCGACAAGTGCTTAGTATGTTCAAACACTTAACCCACAATAGCCATTGGACCGGAGTCCACATCCCATGCTCTTACCACATGAGCAATCCATTTAAGGAGATCTTATGATTCCTATCTAGGAACCTATTCTCGTGAGTGACATCATCACCCGACTTGTAACAGTCCTATAGCTTAACAGCTATCGACCTAACATACTAGTAAGGACACAGGTACCTAGGGATCATGCATCTAAGGTTTCATACAACTCTTGAACTTACATGCACAAACATCCATAGATAAGTGTATAATTTGAAAAGCTGGGTCATATGCACCGGGGCTTACCTTCGTCAGCAAGGTTAGCCTGAGCACCCTCGGTGTCGTCGAGTACTTCCACGTACTGCAGTGCAGCTTCCGCTTCTCCTTCCTCGGCTTCTGGAACGAGCGAGTAGTCACCGTCGGGGAAGTTCTACACGGAATGCAATGCAGGGTTCAGGTGATGTGATAGATGATTTATCTTATCCAACTCTTGTTGGTCATATTCACCTTAATAAAGAATTAATTAGTAATTTCTTTTCATGAAGGTTATTATTGATACGTGTTTTATTCTTTTAATTAAACACTTTAATTAATGCTTCATTTTATAATTTGTCATTTCATGTGAAGGTTTAATACTTTACCTTTCACTAGTAAAGGTGTGTACAAAGATAATTATTTACAATTTAATTCTTCCACAGCAAGGGTGTATTCTTAGCTCTTAATTAAGTTTGATAACACTTCACAAAAAGGGGAAAAAAGTAAAAAGGCATTTTCCTAATTTAATCAAACATTAATCTATAAAAGGCCTTCAAAGTTTTTATTTAACAATAAATCACTAAAAATTCAGTGGAGGATTTCTTAAGCATCACTACATCTATACTGAACCACTGAACACTCATGCAAGGCTTGGAAAGCTAGAAAATTAATTACTTTGAAAATAACAAAAGCTAGCTAGCAATTCAAGTTAAATGCATACAAAAATAATAAGCATCCAAATGCTCCAAGCTTCCTCACACATGTTCTCTGGTCCTAAACCATCCTAGGTAAGAAGCAAGTACACCTAGAGCTACTACTGATCTTGCTTTGTTAAATTACGAAGGAAAACATGTATATATTAAGAATAAATACTTTTGATTAATCAAAAATTATGATTAATTCATGAGAGGTGTAACTTGGCATAACAAGACAGCATGCAAAAGTTGGGCCCAAGAACATAACTATTTTTAGCTATAAAAATCATCTAAGCAGATTCTGCACAAATGGAAAATAATTCATATTAAAAGATTTACACATAACTTTGTGAAATTTTTGGCACAGGATGTAGTCCTAATATCACACATAACATATCCAAAAGTTGGATACAGATGGCCTATGGATTTTAAGATATTGCAGATCTAGATTTTTCACATTCCTATTTGTCATGCTAAAAATATCAAGAAACAGACTAGGTGAGTATAACAAAAGTTGTAGTACTCATCACCAGGAATCTAGGAATATTGGGTTTGCAGTTTTCTGATTTTCCTATGATTTTCTAGAGAATTTACAAGATTCAGCAAATTGGAATTACTATTGAAGTTTCACTTTGCACCGGGACCCCTAGTAGTTTTTCCTTCTTTACAACTATGCCATTAGATTACATAAAGCGCCCTAAGAAGAGTTGGGGGCTCGCAATTCGGCCCTTGGCCATGGGAGGCGGCGGCGCGGCCGTCCCGGCGAGCCGACCGCGCTCCTTGCGGGGAAGCGGCGGGGGCACGTCCGTGGGCTCACCTAGGGCCCGGGGGTGACCGGTGTTGGGGGCGGAGAATACGCGGCATGGGCGCACGGCGAGGACCGATGACGGCGGCCGTGGTGGCTCGGCTCCAGCGACGACGCGGGCTCGGCCTGGACAACAAGTGGCACACGACGGCTCTATAGGGTCTAGGGAAGGAGCTTGGGCGGTTGCTCGACCGTGGAAGGTAGGGAGGGGCGCAGATCGACGGCGGTAGCGTGGATGGCGCGGCGGCGTGGCAATGTCGGCGGAGGAGGGGGAAATGTGGGGTATTTATAGGCGCAGCTCGGCTCCGGGGTGACGGCAGCGGACGTCGAAGATACCGCCGTGGTACCCGGCCTCGACCATCGTGCGTACGGGGCGGGGCGCCGCCGTCGGACCGGCGGCCTATGGCGCGCGCCCGGTCGGTACGGCGCGGACACGACGACGCGCCGCCGGGATGACTCCGAGGAGCCTTGGGGCGCGGGCACGTGGGGAAGGCGCGGCCCGGGACGGCGGGCGGCCTTGGGAGGGGTGCGCGCGCGCGCGCGCGCGGGCGCGCGCGACGTTGCGGCGCGGCGGCGCCCGGCCAAACTGTTTTGAACGAGCAAGTATTTTTCGATCAAATAGTCTTTCAACAAGGTTCTGAAAGTCACGAATTTTTTGAAACACTTCGGGCTTAAATCTTAAGAAATATATCCAAGTGAATTTACTATAGTCATCCACAAAACTAACATAATATTTATATCTACTAGCTGAATCAGGCGCAAGCCCCCAAACATCAGAGAAAACAAGCTCAAGGGGATGATGAGATACGCTAGTAGATTTTGGATATGGTAACTAGTGACTCTTTGTTTTTTAACAAGCATCACAAACTGAATCTTTATTCGACTTTGAACATAAAGGGAGACTATTATTCTTAATAACTCGTTCCACAATAGGAATAGCAGGATGACCTAGACGACTATGCCATCGCTCAAATGATGGTTTATTGACTCCAAAGACTTGCTTGACGACTGATACAGGAGGAAGAGGATAGAGCCCCCTTTGGCATGGTCCTCTAAGCAGCGTGCTCCTCGTGTCCCGATCCTTTATACAAAAGAAATCAGGATGAAATTCAAAGAAAACATCATTATCTGAAGCAAGGCGATGTACAGAGAGAAGTCTTTTTCTATGGAAGGAACGTGTAAAATATTTTTAAGATCAAGATTACGACTAGGGGTATGAATCATAGAATAACCAATATGACTAATATCCATACCTATGCCACTAGTAGTTGGACTTGATCGCCACCATTGTACTTCTCCTTGAATTCAAGCTTCTCTAACTCCAAGGTGATGTGATCTGTTGCCCCGGTGTCGGTGTACCAATTTTTGTCGACGTTGTACGACTTCATGGCTGCACCAGCTTGTTTCTCATCAGGTATGAAGTCTTCGAAGCGATACCAACATCTATATGCAGTGTGGTCTTCCTTGAAGCACACTTGGCAGATGGGACGTGAAGAAGAGGAGTTGTTGCCGCGACCACGACCTGTATTGCTGCGTTGGCGCTGAAAGTTGGGGACGAAGTTGCCGTTGTTGCCCGGGCCGCGACCATCACCACAACCACGACCAAGGCCATGCCCACATCCTCCTCAGCCACCGCGATTGGCCATATTGGCCGAAGATGAGTCACTGTCGCCAGTCATAAGCTCCATACGAGTTTCAAAAGCCAATAATTGTGAATGAAGTTCACTTACAGAGATAGTATCTTTTCTTGCAACAAGAGCAGATACGATGGGATTGAAATCGAAGCCAATACCGGTGAGAATACATTCCACCAGTTCAACATCATCAATACGTCTTGTGACGCCCCTGGTTTTTAATTAGCGTCATTAATGCTAATGATCGGTTCGGCTGAGTCAAACCTGCTGACATTGGTCAAACCATGGTCAACCTGGGTCATCACCTTCGAAAATCTCATCAACGATCCATAATGACCCTCTTGATCAAGTCTACACACACTTGTGGTCAAACCTTGGTCCAAGGCACGGTCAAACCCTGCTTAAACCCTTATGTCTTTGAACGTCCTCCAGAACTTTTGCCACGTTCTCCAAATTTCACCTAAACACTTCAAAATCTCCTAATGTAAAGGTTGTCTAGTTTTTCGAGGGACAAAACTTTCATGTTGGATGGCATTGCAAATTTGGAGTGGAAAATGGTGAAAAACTTGGTCAACTGCAAATTTTACTATTCATCGGCGCTCTGCGAAACCAGAACTTTGCTCGACGTTCCTGCTCAAACCTTTGAGAAAAACATAGGAAGGCCTTTGTAAAAGTTGTAGAGGGTACTTCACACTACAACTTTCATTTTTAGAGAAAATTTCGTCCACTTCAAATTTTTGAAGAAAAATGCGGTCAAACCGGCGTTGATTGGTGGATTCCAACCCCAACCAGTGCCCTGGCGCTCTGGAGCGCCAACGCATGTCGCGCGCGTCCTTGGCGTCCAGGCCCACACGACCGCATTTTGAGACCGCACGACCCGAGGCTACGCATACCGAGGCCGGGCTCACTCTGAGGCGTCTTGAAGCCCGCGCTCGCCACCCGTCGCGTTGCCGTTCACGTCAGACCGGCCCCTGCCTACCGGCCGCCGTCTGTGACGCCGGCGCCGTGGCCCGGCCCCCTAACGCACACGGCACGCCTGGCCTTCAAAGTGCAGCGGGAGCTCGCCTATTTAAGGCCGCCGAGCCGCCCTCGCGTGCGCCCGCCGTCTTTGCCTCCCAATGCTCGCCGTCGCATGCCATTCTTGCGCCACTGTTGAGCTCCATCGCCCGCATGCCCCCAGAGCAGTCCAAACCCCCTATCCCCTCCCCCCTGCACTACCGGAGCTCCCCGTGCCGCTTGTGTTCCGGCCGCGCCGCTCCCCCCGTCGGAGCGGACGCTCCGGCGGCCAACGCCGCCCCCGCGCCGCCAAGCCCACTCGTGTCACACCCGATTTCCGGAGGGAAACCGGATGCATCTCATATGTGTGCCGGGATCTAGTTCCACACATATGATAGACGAAATGAGTGTAATATCATAGACGGTAAAAATGTAACAAGGGGTTTAACAACTTACTACACTCATTCGGAAGACACGAAGGTCTTTAACATCGAAAAATGATAACTACACGTCGAGTCTTCATCTTCCGCTTCCACGGGCACTTGAGTCGGGGGAGACGCATGCCTCGAACTCCTCAAGGTCGCAAGTAGAACTCTTCACCATTGTTCTCTTCGAACGAAGCGGTAAGCAAGGCCGAGTACACTTATGGTTGGTACTCAACAAGTGGGGGAATATGCAAGGCTATCAAGGATAGGCTATGGTTTTGCAGCGGTTAGCATTTTAATGTTGGTCAAACTTTTATTTAAAGAACGCCTAGTTACTAGATGTAAGTATATACCAACCCACTTAAGAAACTTTTAAGCAAAACAACCCAAAGCTCATCGAGCTTCACCAAAGCACGATTTATTCTCATCTTCAAGTTTATTAATCATGTGAGGGTCCAAGCCGCTCATGACCGTGAGCACGGCTGATCGATCGCTTTTACACTTTGCGGAGGTTTGCACACTTTACGCACGGCTCGCGTAAAAGCTCCGAAGAACTTTAAACCCAACCATGCGATGCGGCCAAGCACCATACCACACTTCCGAGGTGTGATTGCATAGGGACGCTACGAAGCCTTTACAAAGGCATGCAAAAGACTAACGACCCGCATAGTTACAGATCAGGGCGGACCATAACCCTCCCTAGTGGTCAGTACCTTAGCAAAGGCTACTACCCCAAAAGGACCGGGCTATACCCCTGCAACCCGGATCCCCCTCTGCTCCTTTCGGAAAAGGGCCACTAGTACGATCACACACCTAATTATTCGGCTAAGGTCAGAGCCATGTAACACTGTGGTTGCGCATGTTTTCTTGGGTCATTCTCCATGTTCCGATTAAATCAAGTGTTCTTGCATTACCCAAAACATTAACTATTAAACATATATCATTTTCATAAAAGACCCATTTATCCAACCCATGTTAAGCAACTAGCGTTTTCTACCCAAAATTTATTTAAAAGGGGCTAGGCCAAGGATCGGGGTTAAAAGATCTAGGTAAGTCCTTAAAAAGGTTTTCCCGTCAAGTTAATGCAATGAAGTCATAAAGGTAAACATTAATTATAATGCAATTATATAGGACAAAAAGAGAACATGCGGGGGAGAAGACCACTTGCCTTCCATGCTTAACCACTAAGGTTCTTCTTCTTTAAACACTTGCTCTTGATCTACTTCAACCGGGCCGCTTGCTTGAAAGCGGCATGATGTCTACGAGCACACAAGAATACATACAATAAACAAAACAATACACCAAGCATGAAAAGCTTAAAGGGAAAACAGGGGTTTGGGTTTAGGAAAGCGAACACGGGGAACACTCGGAACTATCGGGAGATTTGGATGATCACAAACAAGAGCTAGTTATGCGTTTGATATCTTTTAATTAAGTAAAATCATGTGTATAGGTTATTTCGGAGAAATACCCTATTTATAATTAAGCAAGTTATATTTGTATTTAAAATACGATGTAGGCCTAGTCCAATTTTACTTATAAATATTCAAGTATGATTTATGCAATTTAAACATTTAATTTTAAAAGAAGCATGTAAAAGCATCTAGGCGCTAATCTTTGTATTTCGAGTTATTCTAATCAAATTATAATTTAAAAACACATTTATATTCATTTTAATCAAATTAACATTTAATTAAGAAAACCGGGATATAGCCTATGTTACATTTTAGTAGAAAGCAAATTGCATAATCATTAATCAAATTAAGTTTGATTATAAAAAGACCGAGGTATACATCTAATTAACTTTTAATTAAAAGAAATATTAGTATTAATCATATTAACTTTCTTATGAAAACACGTGTTAAACTCTACTTAGATTTTAATTAGAAAAGAATGTGTAATAGGATTTAATCATATTTAATATTTAAATAAAATATAAAATAGAGAACATGTACATCATTGCTCCTAACACGTACTTTTAGTTTATATGAGCCTAACGCAACAAGAACGAGGTTAAACGGAGCTAAAACGCTAGATCTATGGACTAAACAAGGCGGGGAGGACCTAATCGCGATTAACTATAGATCGGGAGGGTTAGGCGATAAGTTTTGCAAGACACTATCAATAGTGCTCACAAAAGGAGTAGAATACGGGGGCTAGGCGGTAAAAGAGCCCGAGTGGGATTTATGCGTGGAAGTGGAATCTTTCTAGGGGGTTTCCTGGAAAAGATGCAAGGCACAAGATAAAAGACAAATATTACATGTTTCTGCGGGGTCCTAAAAGTAAAATGGCCTTTCTTCTTCTACCTTCGGTTCGAGACGGACAGGGATGTGCAGGAGGTCCTGGCCGTTCCGGTCGCCGGCGGTGGGGGCGGCCTAGGGCTCGGCTAAGGTGCGAAACGGAGAGAGGAGAGTGAGGGGATCACAGGGACATGCTCACCAACGGGGGAGACGGACGGAGATGGCCGGATTTTGAAGAGGGGCGGCCGGCGGTGGGGCTCGGGTCGGCCAAATCACCGGCGACCTGGGCATCGAGGAGCTCGAGTAAATAGGGGGAAACGAAGAGGAGATGATGAGGAACACTTGGAGGTCTTCACCTTGGACGGAGGCGGACGGGAAGATGGCCGGTGGTGGAGGGTTGCGGCGGCCTGCGGTGGTCCGCGATGGCGGCGACGCGTGAGGGGGCGAGGAGGAGGGTGTGGTGCGTGGGCGAGTGAAGGGGCGGCCGCAAGGGCTATGGGGTCGGTTTTATAGTGCGAAGAAGGCGAGAGGGGGCGACGGCCGGAGTAATGGCCATCAATGGCCATGGGGGCGGCCTTGATTGCATTAAGGGGAGCGTTTAATTGGAGAGGAAACGGAAGGGGGTTAAGGGAGGAGGAGGTGGCCGGTGCTTTTGATGCTCTTGATGGCGGCTTGAAGGGGGAAGAAGGCGCGGAAGGCGGGGAGAACGGCTAGCGGCGCGCCATTAACTCGACAAGGGAGCCGCCGGAGGTAGGGGCGGAGCGACGTGTGGGGCCCGACCGTCGGCCCGGCGGAAAAAGAAAAGAAAAAGGGGAGAGGAGGTTGCGGGCTCGCGAGCCGCTGCGGTGGGCCGCGCGGGCTGCGGTGGGCTGCAAGTGCGCGAGGAGAAAATGCGGCGCCGCCCGGCACCGGCGGCCGAGGTGGAGGTGGGTCGCGCGGGTTCTTTGGGCCACACCGGCTCATGGGCCAAAAGGAGACGGGCGGCGTAAAAAAAACGAGAGAGAAGGGGAGGTGAGGGAAGTGGGCGGGGATGGAGTGTTTGGGTTTGTTTTCTTTTTTTTCCTTTTCTTTTTCAAACCCATTTTTAAACCAATTTCAAACCTTTTTAAATTCAAATCTTTTACATCTTTTCAAATTCAAATTTTAACACAAATTCCTCCAACTATTTTAAAGGCTTTTCACAAACCATTTTTAACAACTTTTCAAACATATTTTAAATTCAAACCTTTACGCAAATTTTCACAAACTATTTCACAATTATTTTTAAGGACTTTTTCACAAATATTTTAAGACTTTTAAAATCACACCACAACCAAAACTCATGCATTCAAGTCATGATGCACAAGCACTTATTGCTTCTAAATTATTAAAATGATATTTAAATATTTTAAAGGCCAAATTTATTTGATAAATTAATTAATCCTTAGAAAATTAAATCTAAAACATCTTGGTGCTTATATTAATTTGATGATGGAATTTTAGGGCGCCATTTCCGCCCCATGTCCGGCCTCAAACCGACGCGTGGTGAGAACCTAGTCACATTCCCGCCGTTCCCCAGCCGAACCCCCGCCCGGCCTCGCCGGATTCCGGTCGGCCGCGCCGCCTCCCGTGCTTGAGGACCCAATTGCAAGGATTGAGTTCTTTCTAGGGTCTTGAGTGTGAACCGAGGGCATATTTGTGAGACTTTAAATCTTTCCAGGGACTCCGGTGCAAGTAGTTTCTTAAATAGTAAAGAGTGTTTGGCTAAATCTTAACAAAATCCATAGAAAATTATAGAACATTTAGAAAAATGCAAACCCAATTTTGTTGGATTCGTTGTAAAAAATCCTACAACTTTTGTAAAGCATGACCATAGTTTTTCCTGATAGTTCTTGCACAAAAAATAGAAATATGAAAAACCTAGATCTACTATATCTCAAAAACAAGTCCTCTGTAGCTAATTTTTGGATATGTTGTGTGTCATGTATTTCCTAGATTATGTACCAAAAATTGCACAAAGTTGCTAAGTAAATATGTTTATATGAATTGTTTTCTATTTATGCAGAATCTGTCCTAATGATTTTTGTAGCTACAACTAATTAGATTTTTGCGTCCAACTTCTGCATGTTGTCTTTGTTGCCAAAATACACCTCTGGTGAATTGATCACAATTTTCTAATTGTCACAACTATTTATTCTTGAAATATGCTTGTTTTCTTTGTAAATGAATAACCCAAGATCTATAGTAGATCTAGGTGTATTTGTTGCATTCCTAGCTTGGTTTTAGGCCAGAGACCATGTATGAGAAGGTTGGAATCATTTTGATGTGTATTTATTTTTGTATGCATTTCTCTTGTTTTGGTAACTAGCTTTTGTTATTTTCGGTTTAATTAATTTCATAGCTCCTCTAAGTGTGCATGAGTGTTCAGTGGCCTTGTATAGGTGTTTAGTGCTTAATAAACCCTTCCACTGAATTTTATTAATTTGTTTTATGAATAACAGCATTAGAGGTAATTAAAAGCTTGATATTAAATTAATGGGAAAAACATCAACCACACCCCTAATAACCCCTTGTGTGTGATGTAAATCATTTTGAAAGATAAAAACCAATCCATTGTTGTTTGTGGAATTTAAAGTAATTTATTTACATAAATATGTCCACAATCATTATCAAAAAGATTAATTAATAAAGAGCCAAATATTGTTCCTTTTTGGAAAAGTATGTTGAATGTATTTCTTATCTAGGTGAATGTGGTCAACCTTGCACCCCACGGTTGTCATCTGTTGGCTGTAATTAATTAAATTAAAAATCGTAATTAAATCTTGCATTCGCATCCTTGTGTAGATCTTCCTGACGGTAGACATACGCTCGTGCCGGAAGGAGGAGGCAAAGGTGCTGACGAAGAGCTGCAACATGTGTTCGTAGCTCAAGGCCTGGACCAAAGTCCAGAAGGGCCCAAGGCCAACCTTGCCAACGAAGGCAGGCCTCAGATCATTAATCCTTTCTTTTAAAATTATGCACTTATCCTTGTTATGTTTGTGCATTTACGTTTTAGGAGTTGAATGGAAACCCTAGTTGCATGATCCCTAGGTACCTATGCTCTATCACTAGTATGCTAGGTCGATAGCTGCTATGCTATAGGACCAGTACAAGTCGAGTGATGCCCATCACTCGCGAGAATAGGTTCTTATGTTGGAATCATAAGATCTTTATAAATGGATTGCTCATGTGGTAAGAGCATGGGATTTGGGCTCCAGTCCAGTGGCTTTCGTGGGCTAAGCTTTTGAACGTACTAAGCACTTGTCGGGAATGAGACCGGTAAGCCTAGTATCTCAATGAGACAGTGCGGGAACTTACCCTTACTAACCTCGAGTATTCACCTACCCGTCTAGCTACCGGGGAAGAGGGGTGCATGTGTGACGCTGGGTGCCTCGGTAAGCCAGCTAACCTTGTACCCAAGACTGTAAGCTTTGATCCCAACCCGAGGATTTTTGGGAACCGCCTGGTTGGTGGGCTCTTGGTGAGTACACCCTACCATGTGTTTAGGTTTATGTTGCAAGGTTTAAATCAATCGATTGTCGGCCTCTCACCGTTATCTGAGACTGTTTAATCAACTGGCCATGATATCCCGTAATGATGGAACTTGGTGAATATTACCGCTTGAAGTAATTGTTTGTACAATTCTTGATTGAATTAGTTGGCACACTTAGAAATGGTAATCAGTAGAACTTGTGCTAAAATATTGAAAGTAAGGACATACTCTTCGTTGCTTTTCAGCAAAAGGAAACTCCACCGGCCAAAAGCCTCTCATGTCTAGAGTTTGGTGATGTCACCCGACGGTTAAGTCTTGCTGAGTATTAGTATACTCAGCCTTGCTGTGAAACTGTTGTTGCAGGTGTTGCTGACCGGGTGGATGACGATAAGTGATGGCATCACAGATGGCCTCCTGTGATGTTTACCGTTGCGCTAGTTTATTTTATTCTGTTATTTTCGAACTCTGAACTTTTACTTCATGTCTTGAACAATGGTTTGTAATAATTTAACCCTTAGGGGTAATTTGGACTTAAATTGGTGTTTGTACTCTGGACTCGCCTTCGCGTGAGTTTTAATGCATACGTTCGATCCTCGCGAGAGGAGGTTGCATTGGCTGACTTCCAGCGCTGTGTGGAGGAGGCTGGATTGGCCGGCTCCCAACGCTTTGTGGAGGAGGCCGGATTGGCTGGCTCTGCAGTGGCGGTTGAGCTCCTGTTGGTTGAGCGAAGCCGGTTTCGCCAACCTCTGCAGAATATGCGTGAGGGGATACTCGACTAAACACCTTTTCCATGCCTGGGCCGAACACGCCGACCATCATCTGTTTAAACATGCCCAAGAAAGCCGTATGATGCCTACCCAACACAGCTTCTGCAGTATCCCGAAAAGCCTGCAGAGCCTCTTCTTTCTCTTGAAAAGCAGTGGTGTCAGGCTCCCCTGGCAACAAAACCCTAGGCATTTCAGATTTAAGGTATGGGACGCCACTTCTGTTCTTGCCGAACGACATCAAGCACTTCATCTGGAATTGGTCAGTAGCGTCTTTCGATCGTTGTAGTTGCTCTCGGAGTTAGGTCATCAATGGTGACGTCCATAACGTCGCCGATCTCGAGCATCTTGATCTCGGCTAAATGGTCCCACCGTGCATGCCAAAAAGTGTGTTGACGCAAAATCCGCACCCCGCGTCAAGCACACGGCAAGCCGAACAAGCTAGCTTCACACACGAGAAGATTCCAAAGCGTGCCGATCAATTTTCCCCGAAAATTAACAAAAGACAAAGTAGTTAAATACCAAAGCTTGGAACTTGCGGGTGGTACCGGACGGTTCCATATTTGCAGCTAGAAAGCCATGTAAGATGACATATAGCTATGAGAAGCCATCCGTCAACAGATTAGAAACCATTCGGGAGCTTTAAAATGTAAAACGAGAACACATCCGAATGGATGACGTATGCATGACGATAGATCGGTCTTTGTTTGAATAACATTGCCCGTGCACAAGACCATTGACCGATCCTCGAAAATACATAACAATAAACAATAAATAAAGTAAAGCATGATCATAAATATGTAATGAACAAGCATGCATAGGCTCAAAGCACTAGTCTACCGCATGTCTAGATACTCCAAAACCCGTCAAGCATGAATTCAAACAAGTTAATCCACCGCATGATACAACTTGTTTGAAATCATACCACTAACCACAAAAAGATCTATCCACCGCATGATACAATCTAAATATGGTAAGCTAAAAGCATGCGTTATTTAAAACATAACTGATAAACACGTTTTACTCATGGAAGCATAACCGAATACGGCTGTACAGCCGAATTGGGGTCCGTGGAGAAGGAACAAACATTGCCAAAGATGATAAATCTATCAGATTGAATCGAAATCTAATCCACCGGATGATTAGCTCTAAGACAACCCAAAAACCTGCATCTACCGCATGATACCCTGCTCTATCAAGGTTTACACAAGATTAACAAGTTTGAACCCGCAACACGTGACAACTTAGATCGATTCGGTTTCGGCTATTTGAGATCACGTGATCCACGTGCCTTATTGAGGCAAAGATGTGAGCGTGCAATGTAAAGATCACAAAATAAGTCAAAGCCGATTCAAATCAATCTAAATTGGACAAAAGAGTGTTACGTGAATTTAAACATAAAGTAAAAACTCAAAGCAACACGTGGTAACTTAATGAATCTATTAGATCTTGCCAAAATCTAATAGAGCCGATAACTAGCTCCAAGCTAGATCTTAGCCCACCGCATGTCTCATGATCTAACAAGAAACCTTCTTGAACTAAGCTTAAATCCACCGCATGATACTAAGCATGGTAACAAGACTACTTGCATCACGATCTAAATCCACCGCATGATACTAGACATGATACAAGGTTGCCAGTACTTACGGAGGTCGACAGATCGATGAACCCTCTCGAAGAACTCGACGACATGACTAGAGGACTCGAAGGTTTGGCGTAAAGCCGGTTTGTTATGAGAATGTTCGATTACAATTACATACATCCAGGGTTCATATTTATACTCTATTGTGGCATGACTCCTGGTGGACTACGAGCACAATATTTGATACCTAATTTAATGCCCAAATGCGAATGCTTATCCATCCATTCGTCCCTTCCGCTCGGGCCATGTCACCATGCGATCCCGCGAAATCAGCGCAAACAGTTCCCTTGCCGAACGGAAGCAAAACTGCCGACCGCAAGCATCTCAGTCGAATCTTTTGAAGAAATCCTCCTCCGCCAGACGGGGATTTTTTACCAAATCAGGCCCACAAATCAGACTCCCTCCTGTACCAATTTTTGGTGTTAACATATGCCCCTTCAGTTACAGGATAAAAGTGTTTTTATTCCGAAATTGACTGCAATTGCCAACGTCTTTAAGTCAAATCTGTTCAACACCTATTCTCTCTCCCTGCAATCCATCGGAGTCTCCGTCCAGATCCAAACCCTAGGTCATCTTTCCCCCAAGCTCGAATCTTCAATGGCGGGTCAAAATCAAGCTGCTCAGGTAAATTTCATCCCCTTAAGTTTCATTCGGCATTACCCTTTTCAATTTTTACCTCAGATTTCTCCCTCCGTCTTTTCTTGATAGGAGCTTTCCATCGAGCTATTGATTCGTACTGAGACCAACTCGACATCTTATTTCCTTGGACCTGTGGGAACTCCCGATCCCCGCGAGTTCATCGCAGCCGAATCCCAAAGAATCCCTTTCAAAGCGGCTTTATCAGGGCCTCCCCTGTGGCAAGATGCTTTCAAGAACCGACCTTTGCCCCCAATTGCGGCTGGAGAAATGGGTATAAGAGGATACTTGCAGATAATAGCACCAAGACCAAGAATTGGGACGACCTCCGCATCGCTCAATGCTTGGAGTTATCCTTGGCCGAGACCCCAAAGAATGAAAATCTTTTGATAGCGGCTTGCCATTTTTGGTCAAATGGCGTCAATGCTTTCCTCTTTGGTCACGGCCCAATGTCCCCAACTTTGGCCGATGCGTACATGATCACCGGCCTTGACATTTCAAGAGCCATGTACCCCGGGAATTCAAAGGCTCCACAAGGTAGACGAGGAGTGAAGTCGGGAAGCGGATACAAATCATATATCCGGAATCACATGAAAGACGGCCCTCCGAGTGAAGTCGAATACGGGCGTTCCCGAACATGTGGCCGTGTATGTTCATTTTCTCGTGGCAAAGCCAATGAGCCAACTTTGAATCACATTGCAATGGCTACACATTTGGTCGCTGGTCGTCGCATTCATCTTGGAAAATACCTCCTAGGGAGTGTGTATCATATGCTCCATCGACTATTTCTCAAATGCATACTAGACAGAAGATACTATGTGTCAACCGCCCTTGGTGGTTTGTGCGGATGTGGCCGCAATCGTACATGCACCGGATTGTCAACATCAACCTTAACAATCGGCTTTTCCCTTCATCCGGCCACAAAGAAGGGGAAGCTCAAATCACCGAGAGGATGCCAAACCCATGGAGAAGGCGTGCTTCAACCGTTTCTATTGACCAAAGTGTCGATCGGCTTTTCGAGCTCTTCTTCAAAGGCTTCCCGATCCTCTTTGGCTCCCTTATCCGAACAATGACAATTTAACTCTCCGCTATGAATTCTCCTTTGAAATTGGATGCCATGATGCAAGATCTATAGAAATCTTCAATATCTTCATCCATCCATGTGCTTTGCCGCAGAATTTTGTGGAGGGAGGTTAAATCACAAGCACCTATGAGTATTATCAACCAAATATGATGGCCCGTCACCGGGATGTGGCCAAATGCCCCCAAGACTATTCCTTCATGAATTCCTCAAACCCAGAGAGGAAATCAAGGATAGCATACAAGCCAGAAGAGTTTTCGAGTAGAATGCAGCCCAACTCTTTACACCTGGCTTTTCACACCAACAATAATAGCTCACCCTCTCTTCATCTCCTGGTGGCAAGAATTCCATGAACATATCTTCAGTGAGCCAGTGCACTCATTCTGCCTGGAGCTGATGCCTGATTTTCAGCCAACCTCAGAGGTAACACACTTGTCTTTTTCCCTTTGATCAGGCATACTTTTCACCACTAACCATGATTTCGATCATCTCCTGCAGAATACGGTGCTCGCCCCTCGAGCCGGGACAATTGCTTATAATGTGGTATGTCCAATTTCAGCTGCGGGATTTGAATCTCCAACTCTTGCTCTCACCGATGGCCGGATATGACACAACGGACCCAATTCTCATCGGGTCTACCTCGATAAGAGAAAAGTTCTATCCTTGGTTGCACCTCCAATTGCTAAGAGGAAAAGAACTACCAAAAAGATCCCCATTGAGGTAAAATCTCTTCTTTCTTGAACACAAGACCCTCCTTTTTTTCGACAAATTTCATCTTGTGCATTTTCGGACCGAGCCCAAAGACAACCATCAACTTCGTAACCACGCCAATGCTTCATCTAATGGTATGACCTTTAACTTCCTTTTCCTTCAAAGATCATTATTTGCACTAGCATTTACTCTTCATCCGACATTGGTAGAAGAAACATTGGTGAACCATCCCGTAGAGACCTCCGCTCCTCGAAGATACAAGTTCACCAAGGGCCGAACCATCTTCTCGCTCAAGTAGAGACCTTATCTTCATCGGGGACCCAATCACCCCCTCCTCAAGCGAAGTGCCGGCTTCACCAAGAATGAACCCATTAGTCCAACCAGAAGCTTCAAGCCCCCTAAGGGTTCAATCCCCTCTTGGCCAAACAGAAATCCCAGTCTCAATAGGGACAAATTCACCTTCACCTCAGCCAGAAGCCTCAAATTTGCCAGAGACTGCACCAGCCTCCCCTCAAGTAGAAGCTTCAGCTTTACCAAGAGCTCCTCAGACTCCTCTTCCACCAGTTGCCCAAGAAATCCCCCCCGAACTCGAACAAGTCCCCCGCCCCAGTTCGGGGAATCGAGCATGAGGCAAGCGCATGCACCCAACTCGTTATCTTCTTTTAATAAACCATTCCTAACCCGACAATCTTTCTTTTTCAGGATCAAACTTCATCACCAACGAGCTCATTTATGGTGAATGATCCAGCTACTGAAACAGGAGATGGAGGAACTCCAAATCAGGCTCTACCAGAGGAAATTCAGGCAAGGCTCAAAGAAATCTTTGCCTCGGCTGCAAAAGGATGCCCGAGATCAAATCAGAGATGTTGATCACTTCGAGGAAATGCTCGAACCCATCAATCAAGAGCTCCCTGAAGACATCAAAGCTTCCTTGGAGCCTATCTCAGGTCTGGATATCCATTATGTGGCAATAAGGTGAGCTTTGAAAAGCCAATCCTCCCGACCAGCCATTGAGCAAAAGAAAGCCAAAGCTGAACAAGCTGCGAAGGGAGCACAAACCCAAACCGAGAGCTACAAGGAAATGTTGACCAACCCGCAATCCGCTCTCGAGTCGAAAATTGCCAGAAAGACTGCACTGGAAACTGAGCTGAGGAATTTGTCAGCCGAAATTGAAGCTGACGAGAAGAAGATAGCCGAGCTTCCCGGACCGATAGAAAAACCCAAAAGGAAGCATCATCGGCCATAACCGAAGCAAATCGGTTCGAGGCGAGCTCACCGTCCCGTCCAAAGACTCGGAGAGATTATCGGGGAACGGATGAAGAGCATTAATCGACAATATTAAATGCCTCTAATGTAATTGCAAAGTACTTGAACATTTAGTTGTATCGAGTAATGCGTAACCGAATTAACCGTCATTGTAACATTTGCCTTTTATAAACTTCATTTTCCTTTTCTCTCGCATGATTTTTCTTGCACCTCCGGACGATTTATTCGATCACCATGGTCAAATAGTGCTATACCCGAACAAAGACTCCGACCGCAACTCGCCCGAGCCGATACCAACCGAATATGACCCAACTTGAATTCCAAACGACCCGACGGCGAATCGGTTAAGGAAACCTCTCCACTTTCCAAGTTTCTCGGGATATGCACCACGATCCAGGGCCACGATCTCCTCATCATCCCTATAAATAAAACCGTAGGTGCCCCCAGCCTTTCACCAAGCCTTTAGCCTTCAAATCTTTGCCAACTCAAGCTTGCTTTTCCAATCACCCCGCGGCCCCAAGAACCCATGGCGGGTAGCGCACAATAGGCGCCGCGCCGCCGCCGAGGCGGAGGGAAGCCGCGCGGCGCACGTCGGAGGCGTGATCGCCATCTTCTCTTATGATTCCTTCTAGATTTTTCTCTCGTTCCCGACGACCTCCTCCGTTTCGGTGCTTATCCACCGGAATCCGGCCCCCGCGCCGCCATGAATCAACCTCTCGCCGGATGACTCTTCGGAGTCGAACCACTACTCCCCCGTACCCTACGGGGAGCTCGACGCCCTCCGCTTCAAGGCGGAGCTTGAAGTGGCCCGGCCGCGAGCCGGAGGATGTCTCCAAGAAGGCCGGCATCGCCAAACTCGAGTGGGAGGACTAGCGCAAACGGTTGCCGGCAACCATCGACGCTACATCCCTTAGATTACCCCCCAATCCAATTCGGCTTTTGATACTAATCATCACCGTCTTGCACTTGCAGCCCGCGATGCCGAACTTGACCAGCTGAAAACGCTGGTGAAGCAGTTGCTGACAAGGTGAACGCTCCCGGTAACACGCCGGCGGAGCGCCTCGCCACGGTGGAAGACCGCGTGGACGAGGTGGCCGTCCACCCGCATCCGCCTCGGCACCACCCCCGGGCTTGGCCGCCATGGCGACGCATCGACTACTCCATCCCGGCCCGCGCGGCTTCCGGGCGGCACACCGAAGACCTCGACGAGATCGAAGTCATCTTGGAGCGCCTCGATGGCCACGGCGATGCCATTGCCGAACTCACTCATCCCCGTCCGTGCTAAACAGGGCTTTTCAATTAGATTGTACTAGGGATGTTTGATCTTTGGCAATAAATAAAGAATTTCAATTTCCATGCTTGTATTGTGATGTTCCCCTCGTGTTTGCAATCGCGAACCTTTTTCTAAAACGCATTTGGGAACTTTGCTTGAGCCGAATACGCGAAAACAAGTGCCCCTTGGCGTAAAATCCGCAGAAAATCCTCAGTTCGGGAATCCATAAGCACTGTTCAACGAAAACCCTTCGCATTCGGGAGAAAAACCCCGCCGCTTGGTATTCCAATGACGTACGCCAACCACCATCACTCCCAATGCACTCTCTCGCTCAATAAAATAGCCCTCCGGGATGCCCCCGCAAATCCACTCGCACACTCATCTATCACTTCACATCTTCTCCCCCGCTCCGGAAGAAGAGAAAACCCCAAGGCCATGGCGGACAAAGGCAAGCAACCCATCAAGGAGGACAAGCACCCCACCAAAGAAGCGCACCATTCGAGACCGAGTTTTCTTTTAACCTCGCTTCTTGCCCTCGTATGCAATCTTATGTTTACCCCTTCTTGTTTTTCTCCAGCCTTGATCTGCTTCCTGAAGAAATCCTTGGGACCGAAGAAACGCCCGAGTACATCTCCTCTGACTCCTCCCTTGAAGCAAAGGACGCCACGCCAGAACAGAGGATCAACCACCAGTTGCGCCGCCGCGTTCGGCATCCGGAGCATGATCGCGAGACATCACTACTCGCCGCCATGCCGAACGCGAACGTCGCATGACCTTGGAGGTGTTAGTAGGAGGTAAAACTTCCATCTTTATTTTGACTCCATGCTTGAGCTCGGATCTCCGTTTCTAACAACCTGTTCTTCCGTCTTAGATGTTTCCGACAGTACAGGAATCCGAAAGCCGCTCGGGATAGCTCGATGGAGGCTGCGAGCCACGGTAATCCCCGAAGCTTCCAAGTTGCCGTCACGGTGGTCCTGGAACAGTTGAAGAGGGAGGAGCTGAAGAAGCAAAAAAAAAAGGATTGAAGCATACTTTTGCTTCTTTCGCCAGGCCTTCTGCTTCCCACCCCCTTGCAATCCTGAGCAGCTGGATTGTTAAATAAAAACCCGCAAGAAACATCTGCAATATTATGTATTTTCGTGCTAAGGGCAATACATCTTAGTATCGGCCATTTCCTTGTTCAGGATTTTTTGTTCTAAAGGAGGCTTCTTTCTTGAACGCAGGCTATCTCTGTGTCAAATTCTTGTAATCCTGGTGCTTATGATCAACGATCAACTTCAATACTAGGATAATATTTCTTCAAATATCTTCCATTTATTGCAGCAGAAAATTCCTCTCCTAGTAAAGTTTTTAACATAAAGCATTACCAGGTACACATCTGACCACCCGAAAAGGTCCTTCCCGGTTTGGGGACCATTTGCCGAATGCACCGTATTTGGTTCCAATCGGCGTAATGCTTTCCAAACCAAATCCCCTTCGCAAATTGCTCGACCTTTACTTTCTTGTTGTAATATTTAGCAACTCGCAGCTTGTTCTTTTCAATGTTTTCCGGGGCTCTAAGACAAATCATATGCAAATCTTCTAACTCATCCATCATTAAGCCACTATAATCTTTGGAGCTTAAGTCCTTTTGTAAAACCACTCTCCTAGAATCTGACTGCATTTCCCAAGGCAAAACAGCATGGTGCCCGTAAACCAATTCATAAGGAGAAGTCTTTGTAGCTCCGTGAGGAGCCATTCGGTAAGCCCATAAAGCTTCGTTGAGTACCGAATGCCACCTCTTTGGCTTCTGGTCGATCTTCTTTTGTATAAGCTTGATCATGATCTTGTTAGAAGCCTGTGCCTGTCCATTAGCTCGGGCATAATAAGGAGAAGAATTAAACAATTTGATCCCCATGCTTTTGGCAAACTCCCCGAACTCCAAGGACACAATGGGCTCCTTGATCGGTTGTGATTGTTTGAGGAATTCCAAACCTATAGATGATGTGTTCCTTAACAAACTCAACCATGTTCTCCGATGTTACTTTCTTCGGTGGAATTGCCTCAACCCATTTGGTAAAGTAATCGGTTGCTAAAAGCACAAACTTATGTCCCTTGCTAGATGGTGGGTTAATGCGGCCAATCAAATCTATACCCCAACCTCTCCGAATGGCCATGGCTTGATAATTGGATTCGGTCCGATGCCGGAACCCTTTGAATATTTCCAAACTTCGACAATCTTGACATCCCTTGTAATACTCAAAGCAATCTTCCAACATCGTCGGCCAAAAACATCCAAACCTTGCCTAATAACCCATTTCATACGATAGGCCGATTGATGTGTTCCACATAGCCCATTATGCACCTCACTCATCATTTTCTTTGCTTCTTCCGGACCCGGCATTGCAACAACACCCCATCCAACGATTTGTAAAATAGACTTCCATCCGGAAGAACAAATTTTATGGCTTTATACCCGAGCTTCCTAGAAACTTTTCGGGATGGATCTTCCGGATAATCAACAATTTCCTTTCTCCAATCATCCTCTGCGAGATCCCTTCGTAAAGCACATAACTCCATGGCAAACGCTTCTTGATTTTCTCTATAACTCCGAAGCACTTTGAGCCAACCTGTTTGCCTCCTCATTATGTTCTCTAGGAATATCTCGTAGAATTACTAACTGAAAACTCTTTAAGATTTCCCTGCATTCCTCGTAGTAATTCCTCAGGGCATCACTTTTGCACTCATATTGGCCGTTCAATTGCTTTATAACCAGCTCTCGAATCCCCATAAATCTCAACCGAAAACAGCCCGGCTTCTTTTAAATATTGAAGCCCACTAAGCAATGCCTCGTACTCGGCTTGATTGTTTGTGACAGTGGGCTGAATAGGGATAGCGAACTCAAACATCTCACCCCTGGGTGAAATTAATAAAATCCCTACTCCCCCACCTTTACCACATGATGATCCATCAAAGAACACAGCCCAAGGAGTAATTTCAAGTAAATCAATCGATGGATCACGATGCTCAGTTATAAAATCGGCAATAATCTGACCTTTTATAGCTTTTGCCGATTCGAACTTCAACTCAAACTCAGATAAGGCCAAAATCCACTTGCCAATCCTTCCATTCAAAATTGGCATAGATAACATATGTTTTATTACATCAAACTTGGAGTATACAACACATTCGGCATTCAACAAGTAGTGCCGAAACTTTGTACATGAGTAGTACACACAGCTTCTCTGCAGTCGAATACCTGGTCTCAGGATCAAGTAATTTTCGGCTAAGGTATGCTACTACCCGCTCCTTTCCTTCAAACTCTTGTATAAGGGCCGATCCAATGGTTTGGGTATCGGCCGCCACGTACAACTTAAAAGGCTTATTCAACTGCGGAGGCACCAACACTGGTGGTTCCTTCATGTACCGCTTGATCTCATCAAAAGCCTTTTGTTGTTCGTCACCCCATATGAATTTCGGTCCCGCTTGAGCTTCAACAACGGAGAAAGGGGCAAAACCTTTTGCGACAGATTTGAAATGAACCTTTTCACAAAATTGATCTTGCCAAGCGTTGATTGCAATTCCTTGAGATTGGTTGGAGGGACAACTTCATCGATAGCTTTCATGCTTTTCTTGCCAACTTCAATCCCCCTTCATGTACCGGAAATCCCAAGAATTCTCCAGTGATACTCCGAAGGCACACTTGTTTGGATTCATCTTCAACCCATGTTTTCGGGTGCACTCCGCAGTTCTCTTTACATCCTCCAAGTGTGAGTCATGATTCAAAGACTTGATCACGACGTCATCAATATAAATTTCAACAATTTTTCCGATCAACTCATGAAAGATATAATTCATGGCTCGTTGATAAGTTGCACCGGCATTTTTCAACCCAAATGTCATGACTATCCACTCAAATAAGCCTATATGACCAGGACATCTGAAGGTTGTCTTCGATATGTCTTCTATTGCCATAAATATTTGCTTGTACCCTGCATTACCATCCATAAAACTGATAACCTTATGTCCAGCAGCAGCATCAACCAATAAATCAGCAACGGGCATTGGGTATCCATCCTTAGGAGTAGCTCTGTTTAAATCTCCGAAATCTAAGCAAACCCTCATCTTCCCATTTTTCTTATAGACGGGGACGATGTTAGCGATCCACTCCGCATACCGCATGGCCGAATGAAGTTTGCATCCAGTAATCTTTCAACTTCTTTCTTCACATCGGCCAACACTTCGTCCTTGTAGATTTTTCGGGGAGGTTGCTTATAAGGCCTAAAACCAGGCTTGATCGGCAACCGATGCTCAACAATAGAACGATCCAAGCCAGGCATCTCCGAATAATTCCAAGCGAAGCAATCTTTATATTCTTTTAACAACCTGATTAACTCCTCTCTGAAATCTGACTCCAAGTTAGCACTGATAAATGTCGGCCTTGGCTTGTCACCGTTTCCAATATCAACTTCCTCCAATTTGTCGACCGACATGAATCCTCGCCCTAACTTTCTATCGGTTCCATCAACAGGATTGTCCACTAAAAATTACTATAAGAGCCAAGCGCTTGAATCGGCCGTTGATCACCGCCGACGAGTTCAACGAGACCTTCACCCCGGTCTTTTCCCCGAGAAACAATCGATGCCTTGATATTCCCGAAAGCCGGTTCGACGTTTGCCACACTCACCGAATCATCTCGCTTGGACCACTTCAATATCGTCATCCACCCACCGAACGAGCCGTTGATGCATGGTAGATGGGATGCGGCGGTTGGCATGGATCCGGGCCCCGCCCAAGCAGCAAGCTATAGGCTCCTTTGCCTTCGATCACAAAGAAGGTCGTGAGCAGTGTTTTGGACCCAATCATCAAGTCCACGTGCGCGCAGCCCTTGGTATCTA